>FPAK01000007.1:5542225-6792225 GCA_900116095.1 Euclidium syriacum | reverse complement strand
GATCAACCTGCTTATGGTCAATGTTGGCTTTGATTTACGAGTTCAACTTGAAGGATCCTATCACAACGAAATGCATCTTACATCCACTTCTTCATGTCTACATATTTTGACCCGGGCTTTGATACTAAAATATTGGTTTTTTAGTCCATGTTCAACTATCTTTTAGTATGATATTGTCCGTTTTGATTCCAAATAGTGAATTCCTCACGAATTTGTTTTTGGATTCCTTTCTAAAAGTCTCAAACGAATCAGAGTTAGAATTAACTTATTAGACCTTGTTTGTCTAAACTCTTAATGTGAAATTTGAGTTAATATTCCAACAAGTGAAGAAATAAGTTACTCAACAAACTAATAATTAACAACTAACATGATGTCAACTAAGTAGTCTAGCACGCATCTTTAAAGCTTAATATGGACCAGAGAAAAAATAAAGAGGTTTGAAATTAATTTTTTTATAATAAAACTGAATAAAATTGAAATAAAGTAAAAAGCTTTGTGTGACACTCGTCATTCCCTTCAAAATTATTAAACTCTCTAAGCATACATGGCAAACATTATTATCTGCATCCACAAATGGATGAGTAAACTAGTTTTACTCAGTAAGGGAGGTCACGCCTTACCACTTGACCTATGAAAAATATTCAACTAATTAACCATTACATAATACAAAAACTAGAGACGCATTTGCATGCATTGGTACACAAGAAAACACTTGATACTCAAGCAATGGTGATTTCTCTTCTCT
This sequence comes from Euclidium syriacum, assembly GCA_900116095.1. NCBI lineage: Eukaryota > Viridiplantae > Streptophyta > Magnoliopsida > Brassicales > Brassicaceae > Euclidium > Euclidium syriacum. Next base: position 6,791,480 of record FPAK01000007.1, on the reverse strand, counting down.
TTGTGGTTACTTCTTTCAGGCATCCAAAACTCATCAGTCCCTACTTTCTTGATTTAATCTTTGTAGTTGGATTACGTGTATTAAAAAAAACTTAAGAACTAGAGGCAAGTAGCATTAGTGTTCAGGTTTAAAAGAAATTTCTCACTTTTCCTAAAATATATATTATCCGATAACTAAACCTCTGGATCATAAACGGATTGGCATTTAAACTTGGCTCAAATACCAAATATGTAAAAAATCGTTACCCCTTTAAAATATTAGCACCAACTCTTGAAGTCTACTTGGAAAACATGAGTACGAGCATCCACAAAAGGGAGCATGAGTGAACTATGTTTTACTTAATGAGGGCAAAAACCCATGCCACTTGATGTGCAACAATCATTCAAATAACTATTACATAATACATATCTTAGAAAAGCATTTACATGTATTACTACACTATCAAATACGCGATACTTAAATCATAGTTACTTTCTTCTCTTTTCAGTCACTCCCCCGTGTATTTCAATCGATCTTTATTTGGATCACCATACCTAGTTCAAGAAGTTACAGTGTGACTACCGGTCATATCTAGGCCTACTTCACGCTAAAATGGCTTACTAGCCATGCTCGAGTCCAAAAAAACGTACATGAGATATATGTTCATTACACTACTTTTAACCTTAATTTGTTTATCACCATCTCACGCAACATGCACTAATAAAAAGCCTAACATGCATCTTTAGACTAAGAAAAACAAAAGAATAATATCTCAATATAAGTTGTGAGTCCACATATCAAGTCCTCACTTTAGCCTTTCGGACACCTCACAAGTAGTTTTCGGTAACAAAGTTTAATTTGTCCGTCTCTCCTCTTTGTTTAACAAACAAGGATCATTGTATTGCCTTTCTAATTATGTGTAATGTTTGCTATATGAGTCATATTGGTTTTAATTCTTCTATGTTGCTTAACAATTGGGTAATTTCACAGATGAAAAACAAGAAAAAAAAGCATGGTTGCATACACTTGAAACCGAGAAATACGCATGGTTGCATACACATTGACGAAACACGGTCCGCATAATGCAAGTTGGCTCTAAATGTTCCATCTTCGCTAGAAACTAGTTTGTCTATGTATAATGACTTTGTTTGCAACTCCGAAAATTAGTTGGACCCACTGGAAATGGCATTTCTCTTACTCTTATCTATTTTTAATATGTCGAGATAATTGTGATGCAAATAGTTTGCTGATCAATTATATGTGGGATTAGCCTCTAATGGTGTTTGTTTTAGTAAAAATAAATCAAGGAAGAAAGAAAGAGAAGGCATGTGCGCCCAACGTGGAAAGGCATTCTCTTGGACGCTTAACATAATTAATCCTTTTTCTAATTATTGACTACACAATTATCTTTCGTCTTATTCAAATCTAACGACTCTTTTAATCAAGCGACCATGTGATGATCCCACTATGTAATTTCATAATTCTCAAACACATTAAAAAGTTAAAGACAAAGGAAAACTGCTTTTGGCTCATCTAAGTGATATGCGAGTTTAGGTGCACAAATTAATCTATTAATCTACCTTTTCACATATGCATGTACAATGTACATGTTTTCCGTAAGGTGTTGGAATTAAGGAGTCCATTACTTTTGCTAAAAAGCCTAAAATAAATGGAACAAACGAATCACTACCTTCCAACACTTAGAATGGCACAACCCATATGCAAAGCACCATCAGATTCTTCTTATCTTCATAGATACAAACTCCTCTCCTAGTTTCTCTGCTGTCTCCTGCATCCTTTTCTGAGACTCAGCCATTTCTCCAGCCACTTCCCTGCAACTCACTCCAAATTCTAATGTCTCAGCCTCACAACAAGCCATTTCCTTCTCTGTTTCAAGTAATGTTTTCCTGAGATAACAAGTTTTCTCTTGAAGTGACCTTAGTCGCTTGTACGAATCCATAAATGCACTCAACACTTGTACATGTTTCCCAGAAACACTCTCGAATTGCAGATTCTGCGAATTGTATTGCTCAATTAAGACCTGCAAGTAGGGGCCACGTTTGAATGGCCACTCAGATTCCCCAGTTCCAGCAACCGGTTCCTCATGGTTCGTCGTATCATGTTTCACAGTAGAACCACTAGAGAGTATATCTTTGACGATTTCATATGGATCGACTGAACTCAAACCACTAACTGCTTCATCCACATTCAAAGGGTAACTCTCTGTAAAGCTGGAATTGGAAAGAGCAGAACTTGCTGGCTGATCACTAGGTAGAGTCTTTCTCCATGGCTCATCTGGTTCGTCCACCACTGCCACTTGATCTTCAGTATCCAACACAGGGATGAAAATAATAGCATAAGAGTTAAGGAAAAAGAACTTGGACAGAAGAAAGTTGATGACATATACAAAGTGTACTCCAAGCATATATGCTTTAAAGAATCAAAATGTCCATAACTGAAGTACCTTGGTTCACAGCAGCAGCAGGATGTAAAGAAACAAACATGGCATCATCCAAATTCTCAAATATGGAATCATCCTCTATACTAACTGAGCCTTGACATTCTTTCTCCGGCGGTGCAACTTGGTTTGCATGCTCCGGTACACAAACCTGGAAGCTACTTTCCACATCACTCGAAATTAGATCAGCTTCCACCCAGAAATCTATCTCATCCAGTGCATCACAATTCGGAGGAACCTCAACATCCCAGTGCTCCAAAACCCTACAGGCATGTCTTACCCAACATGTTTAACTAGATATTCGGAGGAGACGTAAAGATGTAGCGATGTATCAAACCTTTTTGATGCAGCATTGCAGATACGCTCGACCGGCATTAGGTCCGGAATCGACTGTAACTCTCTGGCAGGGTCCAGAACCGCAGGGGCAATTGGGGATGATGGAGGCAGGGCGGAATCTGATATGTTCATCGGTTACTTTGTCACACCACATGAAGAATCGGCAATCTTGAGCCTGCGTTTTTCAAATTGTAAGCAACCATTCGTGAAATGCTGGAGAAATCAGTGAAGAAGTGGGTTACGAACAGTAGGACACTTGTAGAACTTCCTTCCGGGATAAACTCTGGTGTTGGAGACCTTGATTTCACACAAACCGCCGCTGCAGGGGCAGTGTATCGCCGGCGGAGGATCGTCGGCGTTGGACTTGAGAGGGCAATCACTGATCCAGTGGCCAGGCTCACGGCATCGGAAGCAATTGCCCGTCGTCGCCATCCTCAATTTTTGCGATGGCGGTTTCACACAGTCGGGTTTTCGTGGTTTCTCTGTCGTAATGGGCCGGGCCCATTCTATGGTTTGTAACCCATATGCTCGGCCGAACGAGGCACGGCATGAATATAGCACCCTCACCTGCTGTGCTCAAACAGTGAATTAGGTGATCCGAGTTATTACTGTTTGAGTTCATTCATTTTGGAAATATTTGAGAAAATAAAATAATTTTTAGATGAAATTTGAAATCTATATTAACTATTTTTAAAATTTGAAAAATACATTGACATTTTTAAAAAAGACAATTTAGTCCCTCATTAAATAGAAAAACTATTTAGAACAAAATTAAGTCTTGTTTCGTTATATATTGCAGCATTAAAAAGTGATCTTAATTTACAAGTAAAGTTATATTACTAATGTATAGGGTAAATTAAAAGGAAAACAAAACCTCTCATTTTCAAATCTTTTTTCTTTTTGAAGTGAAACAAAAATAAATTAATGAACATAAGCTGTTGGAATAAGTTGACTTTTGTAAAAAGTCAATCAGTTAAAATATAAGTTGATTATTCAAAAAATAAGTCAATATAGATTATAGTTAAGTTAACTAGTTGATGGTTCAAACAAGTGAATTTTGTTTATAAATCAACATAAAAAATATAAGTCTACTTAAGATAAATAATTCGATGAAAATAAAGAATAAGTCGAGGAGTTTGAAACATACGTCAACTATTATAAGAAACTAACTTAATAAAAATCAATCAATCAAAATATAAATCGATGGTTGAAAAATAATCTAAATTACATTTAAGTCGATTGGCAGTGAATAAATGTCATCGGTTCAAACAAGTCAACTTTGTGAAAAATCTCTCTTTTTACATTTTTAAATTTAGTTAAATAAATAATATTTAATTGAAATTTTAATTTTTTATTGCATGCTATTCATAGCTTTAATCAAAATCATTTTAATTTTATTAATTTATTTATACAATTAGTTAAACAATAATTAAGGGTATTTTAGTACAATTCTATTTTCAAAATGTATTTTTCAAATTTTTGAAAGATGAATTGGATTTTTAAAATTTCATATAGTATTTAGTGTATTTTCAAAATCTCATATTTAATTTATAATTTTGAGTATTTTTATTTTTTTCGGCATTTTACTGAACAACAGCTAATCCAATAGTATTAGCCGTTTGGGCATTGCATTTGACTTCGGGTGTCTTTGAACCCAGAGTAAGCTTTCTCCTTCATCAGCGTATTAGGATTTTTCTTTTACGTGTTAAACCTGTTTGCAACTTTTTTTTTTTCTTTTTACGGACCGAAATTTTAGCAACAACAAAGGAATGACCACCTATTTGAAATCATCACCAAAGATAATATGACATTTCCTAATATATTGACACCGATCCGTTACTAATTGTTTGTGGTTTACACTTGATTTTGGGTATCATTGAGGTTATAGTAAGTTTTCTCCTTGAACATTCTTGCTTGGTTTTCCCTCTACTTGTTGAGTATTTTTTATTTTCTTTTATGAGTCGGTATTTTAGCACCAACGCACTATGTCATATTGTCATTTATTTGAAATCACTTGGTCATCTATTTTATATCATTGCCACAATCTGATATTTGCAGAGATGTTATCGGCGATGGCTCCAACCAAACATATTCATGATATAACTATGATTTATATCTAAAATTGTATCGGCAGAATTCAAACAGTGATTGATCTAAAAAAATTTTGTCACAGGATTTAGGTTTTTTATATATGATAATATTTTTTTTATATTTTTTTTCATTTATATTATTATAGTAGTTTTATATTTAAATTGTTTATTTTGTTATATGTTCTTCAAAGTAAATATTTTAAATAATCTATATTAAAAAATCGTTAATTTTCAGCGAAGGATAAAAGTAAAATGCCAAAATTATTTCTACGAACATCTCATCGCAATATTAACGACAAAATGACGAACATCTGATCGCTAACAAGCAACACTATTATTCGTTATATTATTATGGATTTCGCTAACAAGCAACACTATTGTTCGTTATATTATTATAGATTTAGTAACAATAACGACTACTTTGCTCATTGCAAATATAGCATCGAATTAGTAACAAAATTACAGTTCGGCATTAATCCGTCGTAAAAGAAAATCTACAAGGAATTAGCGATAATATACGCTATATATGTAGAATTTTCTTGTAACTTTAAGTATTAAATAAAAAATTGTGATAGTAAGATATTTTCACATAAATATGTAAATGAAATATACATATGTTCGATTGGTGTATGAATATGGTATCAAAACAAAAATGTATTTTTTATTTTTTATTTTTTTCTTTTTGATAATCAGGTGATCACCTAGGCTAAAATCTAAGTCCAACTGTTGTAAGTGATTTTTTTCACATTGTCGAAAGTAATGTGATTTTATTTCTCGTAGTAAGTGAATCGAATTTAAGAGGGCGTAACCATTCAGTCCCATCTTCTTATCATCCGACCATAAGGTCCAGACGTTTTCCAACACTTATATGACCAAAATAAATTGTTCAAAAAATTTATTTGATAGATTAAATGTTTACATAACCGTGGAAAAAAAAAATGTTTACATAACATGTCAGTAAAAAGAAATTTTACATCGTGTACAAATTACTTGATATGAGTAAAACCGTCGACAAAATGTTTTTAACTTATTTTATTCATTGGACAAAGAAATTACTTACATCATCATATATCTGTTACTATTATCTCGCAACTAAAAAATATCTATGACATTCGTGTAGCTGTACAAACACTGAATATTCTTCCTAATAAATAAGGAGAAAACAAATAAAAAATGCATCTTGCGTTGTTGCCTGGTAAACGAAAAAAGAGCAGATATTTTAAGGAAAAAGAAATGGAGGAGATTATAATTTGAAGTGGTGTGGGAGAGAGAAATTGACACGTACCTAATGTAATATTAGTTAGTTATGGGACTAGAGAAGGTAAATTAGATTAAGAGGGACTAATGATGGAGTTAAGTATGCACGTGTGGGAGGCGAGACCGTACGGTAAAGAAACTATCCAAACCTAACCCCCTTGTAGCTGTGTATTCAGATACGTATACATGCAACAACCAACGTCCAATATAGTATAATTAATATTCACAATGAAATTAATATATTTTATATGATTTGTTGTTGTTGGAAATATATGAAAATCAGTAAAATCCACCATTCAATGACGGAGAGAGAGACAGAGGGGTGCCCTTGGTAAGTAACGAAAAAACTGGGAAGCGAGAAGGAGAACCACAGAAAAAGGAGCTAAGGAAAAGCCACGTGGTGCGTCATCTACCCGTCTATCTAACCTACCACACTTTCTTCTCCTTTCTTCTTGTCAGTCCGTTATATAGCCTCGCTCACTCACGCTTTCTTAAGTATATCACATAACTTGCATAGTAAACATTTATAGTCTACTAACAAATTTCGATTTGGAATAATATGGTGATGGGTAAGACTTCGTTAGACGAGATCAGAAAGGCTCAGAGAGCAGATGGCCCTGCAGGCATTCTCGGTATAGGCACGGCCAACCCTGCGAACCATGTGATCCAATCTGAGTACCCGGATTACTACTTCCGCATCACCAACAGTGAACACATGACCGACCTCAAGGAGAAGTTCCAGCGCATGTGTACGTTTTAAATAATTTCCTACTTAATTTCTTTTGTCTTGTATTATTAGTTAGTTAGTTAATTCTCATAACTACTATAACAGGCGATAAGTCGATGATAAGGAAAAGGCACATGCACCTGACTGAAGAGTTTCTCAAAGAGAACCCGAACATGTGCGCTTACATGGCTCCGTCTCTTGACGCTCGACAGGACATCGTGGTGGTGGAGGTCCCTAAGCTTGGGAAAGAGGCGGCGGTGAGGGCCATCAAGGAGTGGGGTCAGCCCAAGTCCAAGATCACCCATGTTGTCTTTTGCACCACCTCCGGTGTCGACATGCCTGGCGCCGACTACCAGCTCACTAAGCTCCTTGGTCTCCGTCCCTCCGTTAAGCGTCTCATGATGTACCAGCAAGGTTGCTTCGCCGGCGGCACTGTCCTCCGTCTCGCCAAGGATCTCGCTGAGAACAACCGTGGCGCTCGTGTCCTCGTTGTCTGCTCTGAGATCACTGCCGTCACCTTCCGTGGCCCCTCAGACACTCATCTCGACTCTCTCGTCGGACAGGCTCTCTTCAGTGACGGTGCTGCCGCCCTCATTGTTGGATCGGACCCTGACACCTCTGTGGGAGAGAAGCCTATCTTCGAGATGGTGTCTGCCGCGCAGACCATCCTCCCAGACTCGGACGGAGCCATTGACGGTCACTTGAGGGAGGTGGGACTCACTTTCCATCTCCTGAAAGATGTTCCCGGGCTTATCTCCAAGAACATCGAGAAGAGTCTAGAAGAAGCGTTTAAACCGTTGGGAATAAGCGACTGGAACTCCCTCTTCTGGGTAGCCCACCCTGGAGGTCCGGCTATATTAGACCAGGTTGAGATAAAGCTAGGACTCAAGGCTGAGAAGATGAGGGCCACTCGACACGTGTTGAGCGAGTACGGAAATATGTCGAGCGCGTGTGTCCTCTTCATATTGGACGAGATGAGGAAGAAGTCGGCCGAGGATGGTGTGGCCACGACAGGAGAAGGGTTGGAGTGGGGTGTATTGTTCGGATTCGGACCAGGTCTCACCGTTGAGACAGTAGTCTTGCGCAGCGTTCCACTCTGAACACTGCTTTCTCTTATTTGCCTATCTACACATACCTTTTCATGGTTTCATTTCATGGTATCTTATGTCTTTTTTTTACTTTTATAATATGCAATAATTAAGGTTGTATTTATTTGATGTGATATGGGAAGACGTGAAATGTGGTGGACTCTCCGTGATGGGTCCTTACTCCTTTGAGTTAATTTGTAGTGTGCCTTTTTTATAAATATCTCAATTTTTGTTTATGGGTCTTGAATGACATCAAAATCTCTTTTTACATCCATAAGGTCTCAAACTCATCTAAACGAGATTGGTAACGATCTTCCTTTGCGGTGAGTTCATCTTGAGGATTCTTTTGAGTCTCAACCTCTGTTTCCTCTTCTCCATCTTCATATTCCCCACCTCCTTTTGCTTTTAGTACCATCTCTTCTGTTGTTGTCCCCATTATTTCATTTGCTTCCCTTATACTCACGCATCTATACTTGTCTTCTAAATCCTGACCAACCCTTTCCCTTTGACAGCATTAATTTACTTACTAAATATATATATATATGGAGGCAAGTAGAGATATTAGAAGAGAGATCTATGGAGGAACTCACACGAGAGACAAGTCCAAGCTTCTCAAGCTTCGTGACAGCATCATCCACATCGAAATTGCAACTTTCGTTGAACTCTTCTTTGATGAATGCTTCACTTTGCATGTCAAGCTCCTCTTTGCTCGTTGGACGCCCTTGCTTTATCAGCATGAAGAAGGAAATGATCACCTCTTTAACCTGAATTTGATCAGTTTGTAAGCAAAAATATGACATAAAAATTCGAAAAAGGGGTTAATAAATTAGCACCTCTTGTTGGATGACTTCATCACACAAATGAAGCAGAGTGCCTCTTCCACTGTCTAACTGCTTATCATACACGGATCTTGTGATAAGGCTCTGATAATCTACCAAGTTTCTCTGAAACCTATATTATATTTACTTTAAAGATATCAAGGATTAATTAACCAAAAAAAATGGGAGGGTTGGTGTGAGTGTATATTACGTAAAATATGTTTTGACGCAGTAGGCCACCACCGTGCTAAGTATAGCAGCAATGACTCTGATGTCAGTTTTTTTTAGGCTCACTGAACTTACCACTGTGACCTGTAAAAAAAAGCAGAGTTTGGTAAAAGCACATTTGTCATTTTCTAAGTCTATAGAGTAATGTTAAGCAGAACTGACCAGTCCAATAGCAGCAGAGACAAGAAACTTGACCCAGTCCAGTGGTGTAAGACCTGGATTCTTCTTCTCTGGCTGTAGTCTTATGAGTTAATTTCATAATTAGGAAAAATCATTTTGAGTAGAAAGTGTTTGGTTGATGGATATGCTCACAAGTACTATTTCCATATCAGCCATTGGAATGCTCTTGAAGTGTTTCACGTATATGTTCCTTTCTGTTTCCCTCTTCTTTGCAACTCTCCTATTTATAGAGTGTGAATTCAAAACCAAGATGAGAAATCAAACTCACATCTCGACCAATATTCCCCTAATGAACTCTACTTGTGTACCTGTACACTACAATGATTCTCTCAAAGGTAGGCTCTTGAATGGTTATCTTTTTCATCAAGTTAGAGAGACTGAGTTTCAGCTTCTCTATACGAATTCTTTCGATGTATAAACTATCTTTCTCTGTTTCAATGCTAATATCAATCTGCTCTGACATCCCTTGTTCATTCTTCCTCCCATATATAACTCTTTTTAGACTTGCAACAAGAAATTTTTTGAGTATTAAGTATTTGCAGTTTGATAGCATTCTTCATGATACAGCAAGAAAAGAGAAGCGCAAGGTAGCTCACCATGTGATGGTGAGTAGAAAGTTCCAAATACGGAAAAGGATTGTATTTATTTTGGCTAAGAAGAAGTAAGCTTTCATATGATCTATCCCAAACCCACGTCTGAATATTATATACTTGAGGGACAAGAGACATATCAGATTATGTATTACTTAAGAAGAAAGCAATTTGTTGGATTCATGGTGATGAATATTTAGTAAGCAATTACCTTATCAGCGAAATGAGGAAGATCATTACGGGGATACTTGGAGAAGAATCTTGTCAACAGCTTTGTATCAAGCTTACATCAATTATCCATCCATAATTAGCTACCATTAAAGAAGTTCATTTACATAAACATGTTGAAGATTGTCATATTATTTGGTACCTTAGTTTCATTAACAACAATAGGAAGATTGAGACGATATTGAGCAGAGAGAGCTACTCGTATTTCTTCATTAGTTATCACTTTGAAGTTGCTCTTCTCCATAACCTAGGAGATTTCTCGTTTCCTTTCATTGGTTTTAGTTAGGAAAAAACAAAATTGGAGTGTAAAACAAAGATAGAAACCTGGAATAAGTGAAGAAGAAACTGGTGTTCAAGAGCATCGATTTCTTCAGGAGAGAAATTCTGTTGTTGAAGCCTGTGAGCGCCACGGACAGGCTCAAAGAGTGAATAAAGTTGCTACAAATTTACACAATCGTTCTTGCTTACAATGATTTCAAGAAAGGGTCAAAATAGAATAGATTTGGTGATTTAAATATATGGTTATACCATGAGATCCTCAAAGTGAAGGTGGTACCAAGCTCTAATGGTGTATTCAACTCTTTGACAGAACCTCAGGAACTCCTCTTTTTCCCATTTCTCTGCTGGAGAATGATCAAAAATGTAGAATTTTACAAAGAGGAGAATCAGAGAAATATAGAGAAACAAATGAAATGTAGAGCAAAAGGAGAGACCGAAGTGAAGGGACAAGGCAGTGGTGAGCTTGTGCTTTAGAATTGGGATCACAGCTTCTCTCTCCAGTCTTATCACCTCTTTTTTCTTCGCCCCCATCTTAATCTTCTTGTTTATTTCTGATGCACAGACTTGTAGAGGCCCTCGCAAACGAAACTGATTTTTAAGGATTATGAATAAAAAAATCAAAACAAAACAAAAAGTTTCTTAGTTTTTTCTCTAAAAAGTTTTTCATTTGTGGCTTCACCATTCTTCTCGGAGTGATGGTCTTTTGTTGCGTCTCCTCCTTTCACATCTCTCTACTTACCTTTCTATCCTCTCCATTTCCTAGTTAGTTAGTTATTTCTGTTTTTATTACAAAAATATATTTTCCTATTTATCTTTATTTCTATGTTTGTCAAATAAGCCTAACAGTTTCGTTTTCTATAAACTACAAATGAAACTCCAGGACCATTATTACTTACATAAGTTGGGCAACATATTCAAAAAAGGTCAAACATGAAAGTAGAGTTTGACAGAAAGATGTGGGGAATCAAGAAAACAAAGACATTGGTATTGTCCAACATTTTTATGCCAAGAAGAACTAAACAATCGCTAACTAGAGAGAAAAGAAAGAGTAAGTTGAAAAGACAAAAATGGAAAATAAAAATTAAAAAAACGGTAGCTGGTTTATCCTCACTTCCTCCTTTAGTCCATATCTCCAAAACCTAAATATGTACAAAACAAAACCGTTCCTCTGTATCTTTCTATGTACAGGCTCTCAGGTAAAACAAAAGGAAAACTAGGAACCCCATATGTTGGGTTATCTTGTATGTCTTAAACAAGACCAGGTGCTTCTTCTGCACTGCAAATCTTGGTTATGGATTCCATGACCTCGGATACAGCTTCCCTAGCTGGTCATGCAGACCAGAGTTCTGGCGGTTCTGGTTCATCCACACTACATCGTCTGGCATCAAAGATGTTGTCGGGTTGCTACCGCTCAAGTAATCAAGCGGGCTCGTAGGTTGAACCAAATTGCTGCTTACATGAGTTGTGACTCCCCCCATCGGCATTCCGTAGTTACCAGATGCAACCACTTGACCACTTGTACTTTCTGGCTCGAAAGCAGTTCTTGGTTGGCGCAACTGATTGCATTGAGTGAGGACAGAGAATAAGCTTTGATCTGAACTACTTCCCCTATGTATAATCTGATCTGTGTTAGTAGCAACTCTAAGAAGGCTCTGATCTCTCTCAGTCCCGGATTGACTGGTTTGGCTTGCTAATCCAACACCACCGTTTGTGTTTGCCCACATGCTCCTAAATTGCCAGTTCTGATTTAACAAAGGAACAGTATTCAACTGGGGCTGTGTGGTGACTCCTATCTGAGCACTGGTGTTCCAGTCCGGCCGCTGCTGCATCAAGAATCCGCGTGCATCGCAGTAAATGTTGCCTGCCATATTTCCTTGGCCATAGACGTCAATCTGTCTCTGCTGGTCCTGTGACAGTGCAAGTGGTGCAGGCATCTGATCCTGGAACTGACCAGAAAATTGACTCCCCTCCATCAGGTTGTTTCTTCCTTCCTGCTGAAAACCAATGCCCATAATTTGTTTATGCTCCTCGTTAAGCGGAACTTTAAAAAGTGAGTGAAGCTGCTGCTCAGGGGTACGAGATGCCACACCTTGACTGCCTTCCATTAGGTTGTTGCTTCCTTGCTGCTGAAAACCAATGCCCATAATTTGTTTATGCTCCGGGACTTTAAGAAGTGACTGAAGCTGCTGCTCAGGGATGCGAGATGCCACACCTTGGCCTTTAAACAAAGACTGGAGCAGTTCATTTTGATCATTGTTAGGGAACGAGCCAAAACTGTTGTTTGCTTTCTGCTGCAACATCTTCCTCCTATCAACTTCTTCAGGCATGTCCGATGATTCTAGGTCTATGAAACAGCTTTTCTCTTCACCAATACCTTCGGGATGGTGTATGACTGAAAATCCACCACTGGGGGTGTAAGCTTGGCGGCCAATGTAGGACTGACTAACTCCTCCCACTGGCTGCCAATCTCCACCAGAACAAAGCTGCGACTCTTCTCCATGGCTTGAAGCAATACAAGGAATCCTCTCGTCCGATGAAACTTTCACGAGATCTGTTACATGAGGGTCACTTGGAAATGAAGCCTGTGGGAGAGACTGCCCTTGGGCGGAGCTGGAATAATCATTTCCTTCAACATCTGTTTCCTGAAGGACATGACACCTACTGGGAGAACGAGGAGAAGAATATTGTTTCTCTTCTATATCCTCCTCCAGTTTGATGCTATTGTCACAATCTTCTGAAGAAACATGTGAGGGGTATGTATCAACTTGCAAGCAGCGACCTGAATCTGTGATTTGGTCATCGTACGACGTAGAATCCTTTGAAGGAGAGTGATTCTTGCCAGAAACTTCACTTGAAGTTTCAGAATCTTCATCGTATGGCACTAAATCAACACTCTGATTTGGATTCAAACTTTTGCTATCGTTGTTCCCTGAGTGCAACTGAACATCATGCTTCTGCAGGGGATTTTCCACAGTGTCCAGTTTTTGTTTATCCTGTACCCAAGAAAATCGTTAATAACATGGAATGCAGAAACGATAGCTAGATAATACATGTTTACGGAGAAAACAAACCTCCATTGACGGATTCAGTTTTTCCTTCAGTTCTTTTCCGACAGAGTTGATTATATCACGTTTTTGTAACTGTAGCTTTTGCCAGATTGCATATGTTGCAGGAAGAGCTTTAACCAGTTGCAGCCTGTGTGAAACAGCCAAAAATTTCAAAATCAGAATTAAAAGGCTAATTAAGAAAGCCGCTTGTTTCACCAGAACACTGACCAGTGGGCTTTAAGTTTATTATGTTCTTCTTCGACGAACATTCCGTATGGTTGAACATCCAAATTGTTGATGTTACCCAAGATTCGATTAAGTTGTCTCGACTGAATGCTTTTACCAGACTGCTGCATGCTTGTGACAATCTGATGCTGCTTCTTGCTTATCTGAATATATAAAATAAAGTTAAATGCTTGATCAATAACTCCATCTGTTACATGAACGGTAACTGCACATTCATCCAACAAAAATCACATAGGATAACAATCGTTTCTTTCCAAACAGCTCCAAGCTAGGATCCTAATTCCGAATACCATGCATGCGCGTTATGGAAATTAGGACATTCTAATAATTTTCAAGCTGATAAATTCGAGACAGCCTGTTTACTATTGCTAGATGATTGGTAGATAATTATGGATCTCGATATGAAAGCATTTCGGATGAAGTAAATAAAGTAAGAAGTGCAAAAGAATAGCTAACCTTAAGGTAGGACATGTATTTAGCACCATCAGTTTGCTGAATGCTATGTTTTGGTATCTTGTCATTTTTCCTAGCTTTCACAGCCACGTTTACAGCATTATCTCGAGCAATCAAGGGACTTTGAGATTTTTCTTTCTTTACAGCAGTGCTCTTGGGCCTAAAATGGACTGGAAAAATTAGTATGCAGGTTTGGAATAAGGAAAAGAATACTAACACAATTGTAAATAAATGTGAAAGAGTATATGTTTAGCACCTTCTCTGAACCTCTCCAGTCCTAACAACATCAGAAATCTTGTTTTCACTACTGCATGGTTTATCATCTGCATCCCAGGAACTAGACTCCGAGGCAGCAGTTAGATCCTGGCAGCGACCATTTACATGCGCACTGCCCCTTCTTGATCTCCTGAATAAATAAATATAAGCAACATACATTAGGTGATTCATAATTACTAGTATATAATGATATAAGATCAAGATAAAGGTGCCACTAGACTCGAGCTCAATCTAATCCAATTTTTGTAAGGCTCATACTGTAACTAATCAAAAAAAAATTATTATTTTAGTAAATGTTTTTCTCCAAACTACACGATTTTAATAACATTACACTTCAACAATTCTCCTTTTAAATAGAAAATTAGGAAGCACTAACCCCCACATCTTCTTAACAGCATCTTTCTCTGGATCTTTGCAACTTTCCCATTTCTCCTTCAACGTCTTCAAATAATCTATAATACTACCAAAAACAAGGGAAAGAGGATTTACAATCATGTGTGGACAGATATTCCAAATGCTACTATTATCTGAATAGGGAAAACTGTACATACTCATGATGGTATTTATCTAAATCTGAGTAATATCTTCTTATACCAGCTCTCAGCCTTTCCTCACGGGAAACAACTTGATCTGGATGAACTTTGCTAGAGCATACAGCTTTTCCCCTGAAACCACAACTTACATTAGAAACGGAGTCTAATTTCCAGAGCATATGAAGGTAGATCATGGAGATCGGCCTTCATAGAAGCTAAACTGATTTGATTTAACAGGCAATCACAGAGTCCTGTCTAGGAATCCAAACAAAAAAAGAGTCCAGTATCACTAACCAATCAAGAAAAGGATTTCCAAAGTGAAAATTCTCCCCATCAAGCAAAGCTTGTACACCTTGCTCCACATCGACACCCTCAGGGAGGAATTGCCGTAGATAATCTCTTTCTCCATCGGATAGACAACCTCGCCAAACCTGAGAAAAAAATAAATGCAGAAGAATGGTGAAAACTTGATACTCTAAAGCAGAAGGGGTTACGCAAGAATCACACTCTATTCATTACCTCACTAGAAAGAACCTCTGACAGATTTTCCAACTGGAAAGTTTCATTTGGGACGGGGCATACTTGTGCCAAGATATTTCGCCTGGGAGGAGCAAAATCAACAAATTCACGAAGATGCCTGAAACTTAGACCAACTTGATCCTTCTTCGAGACTACTTTATTTCGGTTGCGATCCCATTCAAGACTTATGTGATCTCCCGAACGCAAAGCACCATCCGGTGAACCTATCTTTTTCCTTTTGGCTCTGTAATGCTCCCGAGAACTGAAATCAATAACATTGGCACTGCTCATCCGTTTTCTTCTCTGATCAGCTGCCATTCTGAAGAGTCCAGAGAGAAACCCGCTGTCACAATATTGTAACAATCGATTAAAAATATAAAATTTATGTAGTCTAAAGATGAGAGTTCACATTGGAAGCAATGAAGTAACATCTGATTGGGGAATCAATATAGAAAGCACAGTACTTTTACGGCTGAATAAGAAGAGAGCAGTCAATGGTTATCGGGAATCGATTGGGCGGGGGTATATTCAATCTCTAAGTCTATCTGACAAAAACCCCAGAGGAGAGAGCGGAGATCGAGGAAGAAGATATACAATCAGGGGGGAGTTGGCAATGCGATAAAGCAAGGAAGCAAGTCCAATTAATTGGAGAAGAGAGTGATGAAATTGGGCGATTGAAGAAAACCCTAGAGCATGGAAGCAAGGGAGAGTATATACCTGGAGACAGACGCAACGGCCGCAGAGAAGAGAAGAAGGGGAGATTTGTTTAAGGAAGAAGATAAGGCAAAAGAAGATTTTGGGCTCCGTTAAGTAGCCGTCAAACACCCTGGTGCTTCGCTCCCCATGGACCACTGCTTCGGTTTCGACTTTCCTATCCTTATTTGTTTCTACCACAGAACCGAACCAGACCAAATCGATCTTTTCCTTTCCTAAGATGGATGGATTTACTGGAATATCCAGAAGAAACTGCCATATCATAGAGGAAAAAAGGAGGATGGTGTCAAACAAAAAAAATAAAGGAGGATTTAGGCTGGGCCTTTGGTGAGATGGGCTGGGCGATACCGATGTCAAAGTCAACGTAGAGTACGCCGCTGGTCAGAGCACAATCTCTCTTTTTATAACTCTTAAGGCTTTGAAGGCGGGTTAAAGACAGGTGTGGAAAACCGAAATTGTTTTTTTCCTTCGTAAAAATGTGTCTTTCATACTTACTGAAATCGGGTTACAATCCCATCCAACCATTTGCAAGTATTCAACATGAGATTTGAACAAAACTGAAGGTACAAATGATATATACTTTTTTCACATTGGCATGTTTTGAAAACGTGATTCCATCGAACACATGTCATCCCCAATAAAACGTACATGACAAAACGTAAAAAATCTATAAATGATTTTTCAATTCAACGTTTTAATCAATACTATAATAACAAAACCAAGTCTCTTTTCAGCCTTGCAACATCAGCTTCATTGTGTTGGAAGGGACTGTCACATCATTTAAATAAACTGAATTAAATAACCAATGAATACATAACAATTTAACACATCATCTACTTTAAAAATATCTTAAATAAATAATAATAGTTATTTTGAATTTTAAATAATTGTTCATGACTTTATTCATTTTTCCATAGTGTTTGGTTATACTCGAGATAACATACTATCAATATTTTTATTTTTTTGTCGACTCCTACTATCAATATATTCTCACATTTGGTACAAGTCGAAATATCTTTTCATTTGTTTATGATTATTACCTAACCCAAAGATTATACGATTCTATTGTTAAAGAATTTAATTCAGAAAAATTCGAATAAAAAAATTATTTCGAAGGAATATAACTCAATTCGAAAGAACTAATGGTGCTTACATGTAAAGGATTCACGAGGAGATGAATAAAAAAAATGGGAGTGAAAATGAATAAGAAAATTATAAAGAAACTAAAATAAAAACAAGGGCCCCAAAAAATCTCAAGCAACCGGAATAAAAAGATGAACGTAAAATCGACAAATAAAAATGCTCATCGGTGAGTTGTTTGAGATACTCTGTAGGAATCAAAAGAAAGAATGACGAACCCAAAAAGTTGCAAAGAAGAAAAACAACATAGTCGTTTAAACCTAAAAGAAAAAGAGAATCCGTTTTGTGATTTCTACGACTATATAGATTTTCTAAGGTCATAATTAAATTGGTAACTACCAAACATAAAGAAAGTTACCTTAAACATAAATTTTGACATAAGTAACATCTTATCTATAATAGCAGAGTTCACTCTCTTCTTAGAGCTCCACATAAGCACTAAAAATTTGTTAAAACCAATGAAAGACTTACATGTGTACATTTTCTCATATATAAAGTTAATAATTATATTAGGAGAAAATTAATTGTTGGTTGACATTAAATTTTTTTGTTATGCTATCATAAATAGGATTTAATGTAATATAGTTACATATCTAATAAAAAAAAAATTCATTCACTCCCAAAGGAAGTAGAAGAGATGGAGGCGAATAAGTATATGATATTTTGGTGGTTATTACATGACCATTGTCTCTTTTTTTCCTTCTTCTTCACTAAAAATTGGTGTTAATAATTTCGCTTTAAATTCATAGGCTTCTCAATTCTATGTTTAAGTCTTCTAAAATGATTGATACGGTTCTTTAGATGAGAAATCGGTAGTGCTTATATCAATTTAATAGCTTCAATTGTCTTCTTCGACACATATGATTAATTTTCTCTAATCTAATGAACTAATATTTCAGTCAAAGGGAGTAGTGCGCGAATCTGAATACTCTTAGTTGTTATTTGGTGAAGGCAAAACACAAAATTAACAATATGTTATGCGCTCTTTGAAAGCTATGATTAGGGAAAACCATCATATATACTAACGTCATATTCAGAAATGAGTTTATTTATGTCAAAGTTCTAACAACCAATCTTTTACAGCCTAAAATCTAATGCAATAGAGCCGTTACAAATCGACCCCATAATATATAGTGTTAAACCGGTGCAACGCGCCGGATAGTTTCTAGTATCATAAAAATCAAATATCATAAGCCAATGAAAATTATGGTATTAATTTTTCTTAATACAAAAGTGAATAGACTCAATTGAATTATCATCTATCATCCATAGTTATCTAAATATATTACACTAGCATATGACACTAAACCTACTAGAAAAAATATAAGAATAACCCGCAGCGTAGCGCTAGTATTTATCTAATTTAAAATCTAAAACAAACAAATCTCTATTCATCAACTAAATAACAACTTTTGCTATTCTTCACTTATTTTACAATTTCATTCCACTTAAAGTTTTCTCATTCGAGTGATTACATGTGGGACTATTTGGTAAGGGTCTATATATGTAAAATTAGATATAAAAATATATATTTTTAAAGTTATGAACTCTAGTAGTAAGAGAGATACATTTATATTGTTTACCTAACCTTGAATAGTATATCGGGTTGGTTTGGGGATCTGGTTAAATGGTTCAGGTTGGTTTGAGAGATTCGATTGAGCAAGCGTATCGATTCCGAGTAGTAAAGCTCAAGAATGAGTCGAATTGGTATGAAGCATTCAAGTGCTTTTTACCTACTTTTTTGTTTTTTCCCATCTAGCATAACGTGCAGTCTCGAGGTTGATGGAGCCCGTTGCAAACGAAGATGGGAGGCGTTTTATACAGTTTATCGTTTGGTCATTTGTCTTCAGCGTGCTTTTTTGGTGGTTTCCAAGGTGCGCGTGCTTTTGTCAACGACCGCTGCATCCTACGGGTACTAACATGTGGATCATACTAAATATTTTCACTAAATTTTCCTTAAACGGATAAGATTATGAACTTTAGAATGATATATGAATAAGTGATCAATACCTAGCTCAAATTTCGATACTCAACCTAGGCTCCGAAGTCCTCTTTGTTAAGTCGGATCGTCATTCGCTTCGTGCTTCTCTATGCCGAGGTAAATGATGATTAAAATCCGTACAAGAGGGCACAATAGGGAAAATCTCAATTCTATGTCTTGGGCCATTGTTGGATCAAGCCAAATAGTGGTTTTTTTTTTTTACCACTATATCCATGGTGTTCTCAGTCCGGACGACGTAGTTATATTATCGCGTTCTTGAACACAATGTTTTTGGTGGCCCCACTTATAAGGATACAAGGTTCCTCACGTAATCATATCTCTGTGTATTACATGAATGTTGTTCCATGATGTTTAAAGATTGCCCTAAAATGATTACGTGTACCGCTAAGAGATTCACTTAACTAAATTACACATGTCGTTATTTTATTTGTTGAGACTGAATTTTACCCCAACATGCCAGGAAACCAAAATCTCATATACCTCGTTCCCATGCGAGACTTCCAATGCACCACAATTGTTTATTACCTAAATCGACACCAATCACACGACCTTCAACCTTCCATAACTTGGCATCATAAATAGAAGAGTTTCATGTTTTGCAGAGCCCTATTCAAGCAGCGACCTATGAGTGTCCTTGAACCTCTCAAACAAAGTTGAATTTTTGAACCTTGTAACCTTGATTTTCAACCTCTGGATTCTTAAAGCGTTTGCTCATTCCAACCATATCCTTTTCTACATATCCATTTTGAGACACTATGAGCAATGAATGGCATAGTAAATGAACATTAAAAACATGTTTAGATAGGGAAAGCTTTCTCCTGTTCCTAACACTTGACACAAAGAAATCTAAAAGCATAACACACAAATCTTCATCACTTACTGCATATTGATAAATATATGTATAATGGTAGGAAAATCGGTAAAATCCACAGAAGAATGTTTAATCCAATCTCATATATATACCTCTACAAATCCGCTTCCACCGATCCAACATTTTCCTTAAAAGAGGTTTCCAATCAAGGCTCCATGTATCGTGAATTTTATCGGTTTTCTACCATGAGACATGTGCTTTTATAAAGTATTTTTAGTGTCTTTTAGGTATTTATTCAGGTCTTACAAGCAAAAGATATTTTAGAGCAATCGAAGCTAAAGTAAAGAGAATTGGAACACAACTGCAAAAAAGAGATGCAAAAGCAAAATTTGAGTTTCAAAAGTCGGACGACCATTAACCTACTTAAACGACGATCCGATCTACATATCAATTTGTATGCGCGGATGTTATATTTATTCTCCAATTCGAATCAAGCCCATTGGACATTTGTAGCCCAAAATATAGCCGTTTTACTGAATACATATCATTTTGATTGGATTTCCAAGTATGACCCATTTCGTTTCAATTAAACCCAACTCAAATTTTAAGGAAGTTATACCCTAATGACGATCTCTACAACTATAAAAGAAGCTCTAAGCAGTATAGAAAAAGCACGTCCACAATCATAATCATCTCAATCTCCATAGCCACCAAACACTCTTTTACTTTTTAGTTTTCTAGAGTTTATACGCGAGAGCTTGAAGGAGATAAGAGATTTGTTTTTCATTTAAATATAAAGAATTTGATTCTCTAAATTTCTATATTTTTATTATTAAAGTTTATTTTGTTTATGTTTTCTCCAATTAATATGTGCGAATAGATAATTTTGTACACATTCATTTTCCAAAAATACAACTGGAAAATCCTAAGAACAAAAAAGGAAAATCTTAGAGATTACATTTTTGTTAAGTTTTTAAAAATTTTATATTCGTAAAAATGAATGTGTAACTCTCGTAATTTATTCACACAGATTTTGGAGATAAAACCCTAATATCTTCGGAGCGTGGAGATCGATGAACATACAATTGTCATTTATCCACCCCACCCACTCGGATGCATGATTTCATTTTGACAAAAACTATTTAGGAGGGAAACGAAAAGTTGCATCAGAAAAGAGAGGGATATTTATTTCGTATATAGGAAAAAAACGAAAATAGAGAAAAGGACAGAAAAGAAAAAGGTGAGACAAGTATCTCGTTTCGTCTTCACAGTGTCCGTCTGGCGCTTCTCATTCTCCCCCAATCTCTTCTCTGCTAGCTTTTACTGGTCTGTTTCTTTCCTCTCCGCCACTTTTCTTCTCCAGATTTGCCGTCTCCTATTTCCGCTCGTGTTTTTGATTTGGATCCCTGATTTTTGGGGGTTCTTGTCTGCAGAGGAGAAAAAGGTAATCGATGGCTGGAAAAAGGAAGCGAGTAAACAGTCCGGACCAGACGGAGCGAAGAACGAGCCTCCGCGTTCAGGCGGGGAAAGAAAAAGCCCGAGACAAGAAGGAGCGCTTAATACGCGAGAGGGTGAAACTCCTCAGCGATAAGAAGACTCAACTTCGCCGTTGTGACACTGAGTCGCATTCGGAAAAAGAGGAGGGTCTTCATGTGAGCCCCAAACAAAGCAGCCTTTCGACTCTTACTACATTACAGAAAGGAAAGCAGAAACTGGATTTGGATTCCGATTTGGGGGTTTCCGAAAATGGTAACGCTGTGGATGCTCACATCAGAGTCACGAAAACTCTGAGGTTATTCAACAAGCACTATCTCCTTAAAGTACAGGTTTGTAGCTGTAGTTTCTTTTTTTCTTTGTCTCCAGTCTCGTTTCTGCTGCGTTGTTGACATGTTTTGATCTACTCTTCTTCAGGAGAAATTGAGCAGACCTGATTTGAAGGGGATAACTGAGGCAAGTACTAATATACTCTCTTTTTTTTAACCTCTGTGCAACATTGTTCTCTCGTAATATTTTGTTTTCTTGAAACTTGGATGTATGTTGACTAAGCCTTTCAGCAAAATTTGTAGATGAAAAACAACAAGGAGATACTGTACCCCAAGAAAATTATAGGCAACCTTCCTGGTAATTGTAATTTTACAACTTGGTCATTTTATTTCCAAGCAACTATTGTTTATTGGTATTGAGATTCCTTTACAAAGTTTTAACTATGACGTTCTGGTCACACACTGTCTTGTAGGTATTGACGTTGGACACCGGTTTTTTTCAAGAGCTGAAATGTGTGCTGTAGGCTTTCATAACCATTGGCTTAATGGTATCGACTTTATGGGAGCCGAATACCAAAAGGTAATACGACTTGCCTCTTTTCTCTTGTAGTATTTTTGTCTGAAGTATAATACATTTCATGATGATATCTCTTCATTCCCCAATCTGACTTATTTTTTCTTTCTTTCCACTACAGGGGAATAGTAGCTACACCTTTCCGCTTGCGGTTTCTGTTGTTATGTCGGGCCAGTACGAGGATGATGTAGACCACGCAGATGAAGTGACTTACACTGGCCAGGGAGGACATAACTTAACTGGTAATAAACGCCAGATTATGGACCAGGAGTTAAAACGAGGGAATCTAGCCCTAAAGGTCTGTTTTATTATTAAGAATGCAAATAATCTTCTTATTACTTAAGATTTTCTTTCTACGTCTCCCTACTTGTCTCTTAGTTCTTGCACTTCATGGTCTTTCACATATAACTTATGTATAACTTGTATCTGTTACAGAACTGTTATGAACATGACGTGCCTGTCAGAGTTACCCGTGGTCATGATTGCGTAAGTAGCTATACCAAAAGGGTATACACTTATGATGGATTGTACAAGGTGCTGTACATATATCCCTTTGTTATTGGTCTTGAGTTTTTTTTTTTGTTTCTGTATTGATTTGTGTGATTCTGGTCTAATTTCATACCTTCTTCTTGCAGGTTACAAAGTACTGGCCAGCCCAGGGCGTGTCAGGATTTACCGTGTATAAGTACCGACTTAAACGAGTTGAGGGGCAACCAGAACTAACTACTAGTCAGGTCTATTTCTTTTTGATTCCTAATTCTGTATTCTTATTACCTACTCCTAGTGTGATAGTTGTTGCAAACGTTATTTAGTTAAATTTTTTTAAGAATATCCAGAAAGTGTATTCAGTTTTGCCACAGTATAGTTGAATTAATTGTCTACCATTGTGTCACTCTTATTCTGACATTGCTAAAATGCCGCCTTTTGAATTGTATAATTTGGTAAAGTAAAACTATGATCTTTCCCATTAAGAAAGTATTATTTTTGAGCACTTACTTTAAGGATTCCACATCGGAAGTGAGAAGAGACCAACTCTATTGCAGTTGTTTGCTTATTAATTAATTTTGAGTTTGAGGTTCATGATTTCTCACATGCTATTTTGAGTCTAGTAAGCTTAAACATGTATAGTAGCCTAATAAAAAAAAAGTGGGATTTTGTTCGAGATGAATAGTTTCAAAAAAGCTATTAACTCAAGGGAGTGTATTAGAATTTCATATTGGAAATAGAAGAGACCAACACTAGTATATAAGACACAAGATAATTCATTCATTGCCAATTGTTTTTAATTTGGAAGCCCTTCATCTCACACTTCCAGCATTTATAGGATTTATTTGGCCACCGTAAGAAATAAGTTTGTTTTTTTTTCCTAGACTTGCTGTATTCTCGACGTTTTTTATTCTTACCACTTTATTGGTTTGGGTACTAAAGATGTGGTCAGCCTCCACTCATTCATAACTCACTGTTAATTTTCTGCCCATGTTAATGTTCTGGTTTGTAAAATTGTTTATGTTTCTTCGGTCATTTTAACGTTACGTTTGTTTCCTGTCACTTCAGGTCAACTTTGTGTGTGGGCACATACCAAACTCCACTTCAGAGATTCAGGGGTATTTGTTCAATTGTTTTCCATGTAGTCTTATACAGTTAGTTACATTTTAATATTACTAATGCCATGTTTTCGTTAAGCCTTGTATGCGAGGACATATCTAAAGGGCTGGAAGGTAAGCGCATTCTTGCCACTAATCGTGTTGACGACCCACCAGTTCCACCATCAGGTATGTTGGAACAGAACAATTAAGTAATGCTAGCGCTATTAACTACCTAACGATATTATATATGCTGAAATATCTTTCGAGTATCAGGTTTCACATACATCAAATCTATGAAGATTGAGCCCAATGTCAAAATTCCAAAGAGTTCAGCTGGGTGTAACTGTCGAGGCAAATGCAGTGATTCAAAGACATGTGCCTGTGCTAAGCTTAATGGGGGAAACTTTCCCTATGTCGAGCTTAATGATGGCAGGTTCGTATTGCCTTTGTGTAATGTTTTTGAACTGGAAATTTGCAATGAGAGTACATAATTAGTCTAAATCTACTGCAATTGCTATTTCGTTACCGCTCGTGGTGTATTTTTGCGGTTAATTGAACATTTTTTCTGTTTTTATTCCCTTTTCAGATTGATTGAGCCTCAAGATGTTGTATTTGAATGTGGTCCAAACTGTGGGTGTGGCCCTGAATGTGTCAACCGAACCTCTCAGAAGAAACTAAGATTTAATCTCGAGGTATGTCTTGGTTACCACTTGATAAACAACACCCAATTGCCAGTATAGTTGAAACTAGACCTTGATATATTATAAACATCCAATTGTTAAGAACAGCCAATTGCCACTATAGTTTAAACCAGACCTTGATATTTACGAACACTGGTAAGTTAGAGAAAAAAAGAACCAAACGACATTTGGATTTCATTATATGGTTCATTATCATTTTTTGAGGTCCTTTGGTATCTATGGGTGACAAATCACAATCTGAAGCCTGAGTTTTGTCTGTGAATAGGTTTTCCGTTCACCAAAGAAGGGTTGGGCAGTAAGATCATGGGAATACATACCAGCTGGGTCACCAGTGTGTGAGTACATAGGTGTGCTCAGAAGAACTGACGATGTGGATACAATCTCTGACAATGACTACATCTTTGAGATTGACTGCCAACAGACTATGCAAGGTCTGGATGGAAGACAGGTAACATAGAGAAGATTGTTATTTGCTATGATTGAATCGATCAATGAGGTTTTTGAGTAATATCTTGTTTTTTTCTTTGCCAACAGAGGAGGCTAAGGGATGTAGTAATACCAGCGAATAACAAAGTCAGTGAGAGCAGTGAAGACGAGAACGCACCAGAGTTCTGCATTGATGCTGGCTCAAGTGGGAACGTTGCTAGGTTCATAAATCACAGTTGTGAACCAAATCTGTTTGTTCAGTGCGTCCTGAGTGGTCACCAGGATCTAAGGCTTGCTCGTGTGGTTCTTTTCGCAGCTGACAACATTTCACCACTTCAGGTATTGTGAAACTCATGACTCACTCAAACATTCTCTTTATGAAAGAATCTCAAAACATTCCCATCGTCTCTCAATTGTAGGAGCTCACTTATGACTATGGATACACGCTTGATAGCGTTCATGGACCAGATGGGCAGGTGAAAAAGCTCACCTGTTACTGTGGAGCACTAGGCTGTAAGAAGCGCCTATACTAACAACAAGTAGAAGAAGAATCAGTAAGGGTATTGGTATAATATTTTGTGAGTAGGAGAACTCAGTATTATCGGTAACATATTTTTTGGGGAGTATATAGCAAAACAATCTCCCAGTGTGGAGCCCCTTAACAAGTTTATTGAGGGCTTTTAGAACTTGCAACAGCTTAAAATTAGTGTTGCCTTATTGGTCATCTGCAGCTTTTAACTAGTGTTGCCTTTTGTCGGCTCTTGAACCCTTGGCATCTAATTTGTCGGGTCAACGTTACAATTATATCTAATGAAGTTCTTAGACTTTGCTTTTCGGCCTAATTCTTTCGCTGCTAAGAACATCTCTTTTACTCCAAATGCTATTATAGATTATACTTGTTCCAATTCTACTCCAAATGCTTTTACTTTATTCATCACTCTATTAAGAGTTAAACTTTCTGGTATTGACTTGATATCCTTGTAGACCAGTTTGGTCTTTTGGCATAGCTACGATCCGGAATCAGATCATTTATAAAACATCAGACAAAAAAAAAGGAATGATTGAAATGGTGTAAGAAGATTTGGCGCAGGGACCGTTAACGTGTACGACTTGAGTCATTTCGAATCGAAAGTAACATCAGGAGGTTCCTAGAGTCCCGGTTTCTTTTAAGCCAGACTATTAAATCCAAGCAATGTAAAGAAAATGCAGCAAATCGGTAAAGGTAAGTTTGACAATCTTCAACATTCCTCTGTATCTTCCTTAGCTCTAGCTCGATACTGACGGCCTGGTTTTCTAATTACGTTCAGAGCTGTTTCTTGTTCATCTTCTTCCATGGCCGAAACAGTGCTGTCTTCTATAATATCGACCACAGCTATTGCACTTCTTCTCACCTCACAAACCTTGCCTATATTTTCTACTTTGTCATCAGCCATTGGCTTTCTCTTTGGTACAAAAGCCACTGATTTCGGAAGCTCTACTAGAGGGTCTTCCAGAGGCTCATCTTTGCTCCTAATCATGTTGAGAAAGTCCATGTAAGCTTTCCGGTTAGATTCTTCATCTACCTCACCTGAATCAAATGTATATCGGGTGTATTTTGTTGGGTTTCGCATGTAATCTGGAATCCCAGTCGGAAAGTTTGGCTCTACTCCATGCTCGTCGGGAGAACTTGTCTCCATCACAGAATCTTTGTCACCTCTAGTCCCGTTGTCATCTCCGATTTCAGAACTAAAACGAACACGCTTCTGCAACTTAGAATCAGCCTGGTTTTCTTTCCTCTTCAATATCGGTTTCATCCCATTATCATCTGAAGAGCCCTCAATACCTGTCTCCTCAGACACCACCAGAGCTTTCTCGTTTGCAGACGTGGACATAGGCAAGTTATTCTGATGCCCCTGCACAAAGACAGTTCATTTTTTCTTAGATGACATTTATGGTTTCGTAAACAGGACAGTAAATAGTTATTCACAGGCACTCTACGTATTCTTAGCAACTTTTTCAGTAGAGAAAGGTGTTAAAGACTGTAAAGTATTAGACACAAAAGAGAGAAAGACTACAGTACCTCAGAGACATGTAGAGAATTCAACTTGTTAACAGCCTCAGCATCTTCTTTAAGCCTAAGCTTTGCTGCAATGTGATTAGCACGCGGATCCTTCTCTCTTTCTTTCAATGACGCCGGAAGTTCCTCCCACTCGTCTGCTTCCGTCGCATAGTCATTCACATCCTTGGTGTAATCGTACAATACTTCGCCTACAGCTACTTTGTCATTTTCATCTTCCTCTTCCTGGAAACCATAGGATACACTTAGCTTAGCCCGGTGATGCTGTGAAAACATCTATTAACGCAATTGCATTCAAGATAAATAGATGATTAAGATTACCTCCATGTCAAGAGTAGTGTCCATCCCGATAGAGGATTTGATCTCCCACTCCTCGTCGTTGTAATCGTTCGGCTTCTGAGATTCACTAGACTGTCCTTCGTCCCCATCGACACTCAAACCTTCTGGCTCCGGGAAGCTGTTCGAATCAAATTGACCAGGTGGGACTCCGGGTACCTCCTTTTCTCCGCTCCGTTCGTTTCCATCGATCTCGTCTTCCGCAAGACACCAGAGAGAGCTCACCGATGCCGAAGACGCAGATGAAGATGAAAGAGATCCAAATATCTTGTCGATCCTCACTCTGAAACTTTCCTCCATTGCAGCAGCCGAGTTTTTCTACGGGTCTCAAAAACTTTACAAAAAACTGGGGGATTTTTGCGGTGTTGGGGATATTTATGACTCTGTAGCCAAACACCAACCGACACTTTCATGATGTAGCATCGTCGCGCGTGTTCATTTATGGGCCAGACTGTAGTCCAGTTAATATATTGGGCTTCTTGGTATGTTTGACCCATTTAACTTGAAATTCAATGTTCTCCGAAAAAGTTCCACGCGTCCGCGTGCTTACTGCAATGCAATAATCAAAGACAAATCATAAGCAGCTGCAGGCTAATGTCGATTTTTCTTTGTTCTTTTGTAGATTTGGTGTGATGTATGATCTGTACATTGGGTCGTAACCTCCATTCTAAGGTTTCTCAATGGATAAGGACCACTTATTTTTATTAAAGTGAGCAGTGAATTATTAAAGAAGAAAAAAAAGGACAACATTTTCGGAAATAAAGTTGAGACTTTGAGAATTGAAATAGGGAAAATCTTTGCTTCTCCTCCGTCACTCCTACTGAGTTGACTTAACACGGTCCGAGGTTGAAGAATGGATCTTCGTAAGCTTCTGTGTTGGGTTGTTGTACTTGTAGGAATCTCACGCGTAGATTCCAGGTACATGGTCTACAATACTTCACATACAATCGTACCTGGAAAACTTAATGTCCATGTGGTTCCTCATTCCCACGATGACGTCGGTTGGCTCAAAACCGTTGACCAGTACTATGTCGGCTCTAATAACTCTATCCAGGTCTTGCCCTTTCTGGTTTTCCTTTCTATTTGTTTAATGGATTCGGATTTTGATTTACTTAACATAGCTTTTTGCTGGTAGGTTGCTTGTGTTCAAAATGTGCTGGATTCAATTGTTCCTGCGCTGTTGGCTGATAAGAATCGCAAGTTCATTTATGTTGAACAGGTAAATTTGGTTTCTTATTTTCCTAATTGACCCTGCAAATTAGAACTTTTAGTTTTACAAAGAAAATACTCTGATTATTTTTTAGGTGTGACCAATTTGAATGACGGTTACTTTGTGATTGAATGCAGGCGTTTTTTCAGCGATGGTGGAACGAACAAAGTGAGGCAACCAAGAACATTGTGAAGGAACTTATCAAGTCAGGCCAATTAGAGCATATGTATGGGTTTCTATGAGTGTGCTCTATCTATTTCACACTTTTCATTGTCTCTTTTGAGTAATTAATTGCCTCTTCTGCAGAAATGGTGGTATGTGTATGCATGATGAAGCGGCACCACACTATATAGACATGATTGATCAGACAACACTCGGGCATCGATTTATCATCAGAGAGTTCAATGTGACTCCAAGAATTGGTTGGCAGATTGATCCTTTTGGACATTCTGCAGTGCAGGCTTACTTGCTAGGCGCAGAAGTAAAGCTCCCTCGTCTTTTAGACCTTCATTTTAGTTTTTGTTTGTTTCTGGACATGAGTGTGAAGATATTGGTTTACTGATCTATGCAGGTTGGGTTTGACTCAGTCTTTTTTGGTCGGATTGATTACCAAGATAGGGAGAAGCGTAAAAAGGAGAAGAGTCTTGAAGTTATCTGGCGAGGCTCTAAGAGTCTTGGTTCTTCTTCACAGGTCAAATACAAAGCAATAGCTTATATTGTGGATTTCACTGGATTTTCACTAACATTGATCTCACTTGATACAGATTTTTGCCGGTGCTTTCCCTAAGAACTATGAACCTCCACCTGGTGGCTTCTACTATGAAATCACAGATGATTCCCCTGTTGTCCAAGTATTTCTCTTGGCAGTTGCTTACCATTTCCATTGTATCTATATTGTGTTCCTTTGATAAGTTCGGCTCTTAATCCATGAAGGATAATCCTGACCTGTTTGATTACAATGTCGAAGAACGAGTGAATGCCTTTGTGGCTGCAGCTTTGGATCAGGTAGATCTGTAGAATGTTTCCTTTTTTTTGGGGCTAGAATCTTCTGTTGCATTTTTGTGACATGTTTCTTGGTATCTGCAGGCCAACATTACTAGAGGGAATCACATCATGTTTACCATGGGAACAGATTTCAGGTACCAGTATGCACACACTTGGTATCGACAAATGGACAAGCTTCTTCATTATGTTAACCTCGTAAGTCATCCAAAGATCTATCTAAATTATTATGTTCCACTTTATGTCTCCTGATATCTCTCTAATTCCTGTTTTAGGATGGGCGTGTCAATGCTTTATACTCTACTCCTTCCATATATACAGACGCAAAACACGCGGCGAATGAGGCTTGGCCCCTTAAAACAGAGGACTATTTCCCGTGAGTTTGGTCTTAAATTGTTCTGACTCATTGATCCAGGTTTTACTTAGAAACTGAACCATTCTTTACTTCAGTTATGCAGACCGTATAAATGCTTACTGGACTGGATATTTTACAAGTAGGCCAGCACTTAAACGTTACGTCAGAGTGATGAGTGGCTACTACTTGGTATTTGCTCTTCCAAGTTTCAAATAATACTCTTGAAGTTATGTATTTATTCATGTGTGTAAACTTGCGAATTTAGGCGGCAAGGCAACTTGAGTTTTTCAAAGGGAGAAATGCGAAGGGTCCGACTACTGATTTGTTAGCAGATGCCCTAGCAATTGCTCAACATCATGACGCTGTTTCTGGTACATCAAAACAGCACGTAGCTAATGATTATGCCAAAAGATTAGCAATGGGCTATGTGGAGGTAGTGTGCCAAATTACTCTGTGAAATGTGGTTCTCTGATGAACTGTTTGCTCTATCTGCGCGTCAATAAGATCTCTTAAACCTTGCAGGCTGAGAGTGTGGTTGCCACTTCTCTTGCTCATCTGGCTAAAATAGATCCTGCCCTGAATCCAACCTTCCAACAGGCAAATAGTCTCCTCACTTATACGCAATTTTTCAGAAGAACCCAATCAATGTTTTGTGAAGGCTTACATTACATTGTTTCATAGTTTGGCCTTTCTTCTTTCAGTGTTTGCTGCTGAACATAAGTTACTGCCCTGCTAGCGAAATCAACTTATCCAAGGGGAAAAGTTTGGTAAGAAGAAAGTTATTGTTCTTCTAGGTTTTCAGCACATTTATAATAGCTATCTGTGACTCCTTCCTGAGACTTACTTCTTTTTCTTCTCTGTAGACCGTATTGGCTTATAACCCACTTGGATGGAAGCGAGTGGACGTTGTCAGGCTTCCTGTGAGTCAATCAAGTTCTTGTTTGCTTAATTCACTATTATGTGTTGTCAAGTATATGACAAATCACTGATAGGTTGTGAGTGGAGACATTGCGGTGCATGACTCTGAGGGACACGAAGTTGAGTCTCAACTCGTTCCATTTACAGACGAAGAAGCAGCCTTAAGGAACTATCATGTAGAGGCATACTTAGGCCATAGCCCTACACAGGTGCCAAAATATTGGCTTGTGTTTTCGGTTTCTGTGCCTCCTCTTGGCTTCACTACTTACACTATCTCCACTGCTAAGAAAACAGGTACAGTGGTGCAGACATATCTATATTTGGTCTAATGGAACAAGCTTTTAACATTCATCATTATCACATTTTTTTCCAAAATCAGGTGGACATTCTAGCAAATCATATGTCTCCAGATTTCAAAAAGGCCAAGAACAATCAATAATTGAGGTTGGTCATGGTAATCTGAAGCTGAGTTTTCCCACTGATCAAGGGACAGCTATCAATTATGTTAACAGCAGAACCTCGGTATGTCAATATTCTTAAACACTTCCCTGTTGTGATCCTTAAGGTTGCTGATAATCTCCGAAAATATTTGATATAGATGACGGAATCAGTCAAACAGACATTTAGCTACTACTCTTCATACAATGGAACAAATGATAAAGAACCTCAGGTAAGCGAAGAGTTTTTTTCTCTTTTGTCTACACTTTTCTTTCGATGACTAAAGTCCACTACACTTACTCTAAGCTAAGCTTCTCTGGTCTTCTTGTCTCTTTTCCAATTTGTAGAACTCAGGTGCTTATGTTTTCCGTCCAAATGGCACATTCCCCATCAAACCGGAAGAACAGGTTTACACTCACTTCTGAAGAAATATTGACGAATCATTGAAAAGGAATTGCATGTTAACCACTTGCTCACTCTTTCAGGCTGCTTTGACTGTTATACGTGGGCCACTGGTGGATGAAGTTCAT
Source organism: Euclidium syriacum (assembly GCA_900116095.1). Classification (NCBI taxonomy): domain Eukaryota; kingdom Viridiplantae; phylum Streptophyta; class Magnoliopsida; order Brassicales; family Brassicaceae; genus Euclidium; species Euclidium syriacum. The sequence continues at coordinate 6,759,586 of FPAK01000007.1, read as the reverse complement.
CAACGGATAAATCCATGGATATCTCAGGTACCATGAATTTTCCTGCTTCTTAAACTCTGTTTGAATCTGTTGAAATGCAGATTGTTGATTCTTATACCATCTGATCTCTTAATTTATCTGCAGATCACTAGAGTTTACAAAGGCAAGGAGCATGTGGAAGTTGAATTTATTGTGAGGCTAATTCATTAACTATTCCAGCACTTCCTTTTCCTTCTCTTATCCTCCAATTTTAAGATTATCTGGGTTTGTGTAGGTTTGTAGTATACCGATTAATGATGGGATTGGGAAAGAAGTCGTAACTCAGATCTCAAGTTCCCTGAAAAGCAATAAAACTTTCTACACAGATTCAAGTGGACGTGATTATATCAAAAGGGTATCACGTCCATTTTATCATCTTACACCTTTCATTCTTGTGACTGTTCAAGAATATAAGCTAAAACCTTGCTTTGCAGATCCGTGATTATAGGTCAGACTGGAAACTAGAAGTCAATCAGCCTGTTGCAGGAAATTACTACCCGGTATGTGTGTAATAACTGAAATAGATCAAACAAGAGATTGGTTGGTAGTTTAAAGTTCTCTGAAAATGATTATGAATTGAGTTTGACTTAATCAGTTGGGTGATAATTCCATATTCTGCGCAGATAAATCATGGAATTTACCTGCAAGATAGTAAGAAGGAATTCTCAGTGATGGTGGACAGAGCCTTTGGAGGGTCGAGCATAGTGGATGGACAAGTTGAGCTTATGCTTCATAGGTATTGAGCATAAATTAATATTAATATCAATATCTCCCGTTTCCCTTCTCTCTCTGGTTCTAATCAAACTATCACTTTAATCACAGGAGACTTCTCCTTGACGACTCTAGAGGTGTAGCGGAGGCTCTAAACGAGACTGTGTGTGTTAAAGAAAAGTGTACTGGACTAACTGTAAGGACAGAAAATAGGATAAAGTTATTTACTTTAAAGCACACTCTGTTTCTCCTAGTCTAAGGTGCAGATTCTGACAATTATTACAGGTCCAAGGAAAATATTACTATAGAATCGACCCATATGGAAATGGTGCAAAATGGCGACGATCTTTCGGACAAGAGATCTACTCACCGCTCCTCTTGGCGTTTGCTGAACAGGTGAAAACAAGAGCAAAATGAGAAATCAAGATGCTACTCTCTAGCTGTCCGAAATCATTTATACAACGGATGTTAAACTGTTTCAGGATGATGGAAAGCCGATGAGTTTTGGTGCAACATCTTTCTCTGGGATTGATTCATCCTACAGTCTGCCTGACAATGTCGCACTTCTGACTCTGCAGGTGTCTCTTTTGCAGATTCAAAAGTTATAGATATAGTTTGAGTGAGTTGTTGTGAACCTGTTCTTCACCATTGGTTGGTTGATTGAATTTCAGGAACTGGATGATGGGAACGTGCTCCTGCGTTTAGCTCATCTCTATGAGGTAGGAGAGGACAAGGAACTTTCAGGCGTGGCAAATGTGGAACTAAAGAAGCTCTTCCCTGGGAAAAAGGTAGAAAGCTTTTCTAAAAAGATTGAGATTTTGAGGTGGAAGATAATAAATGAAACCTCGTGTTGCAGATAGGGAAGGTGAAGGAGATGAGCCTATCAGCAAATCAAGAAAGAAGCGTGATGGAGAAGAAGAGGTTGGTGTGGAAAGTAGAAGGTGAAAAAGAACAGGAGAAAAAGGCGAAGAGAGGGAGAGAAATCGATCCAGTGAAGCTGGAGATGGAGCTTTACCCAATGGAGATAAGGACGGTGTTGATCCACTTGGAGCATCCACCTTCTCGCTCCCACATATACAGATTCGATGCTTGAGGCCAAAGTAAAGGACTAAGTAAGTGGTAAGGATAGAGTCTCTTATCTCCTTTTATGTGTTAAATCTTTTCAGACGCTTACTACTTAAATAAAAAGGTGAGTGAGTCTTGCATCGAATTTTCACATATCAATTCCCAGCATTCAACTTACCAATATGCTACCAACAAAGAGAAATTGAATTTCTTATTGATGAATCAAGAAATTGATTTTTAGTTAACATTTACACATGGCACGGAGCCATGATCGTTTTGCTTGAAGACGGCAGAGAGTATGGGTCATCCAAGATGTGTGGCATTCAGACAAAAACAATAGAGGAAGACAAGAAATATTGAAGAAAATATGAAAAAGTTTTGTTGCAAAACAAAAAAGAAGAGAATAAAGAAGCTACGTTCTCCGCCTGGCAGTGGCGGTGGAAGAGGAGGAGCTGTTACCGTCAAAGAGCTGGTCGATGAGATCCTCGATGTCCTCAGGCTGGTACTTGATATACTTCTCGGTCTGGCGACCAGGATCCAAGTACTGTGAGAACCTAGCCATAAAGGCCCTGTAGGCAGGTATCATAACCGCGGTTATAGAAACCCTAAGCTCGCTCTGCAGCTGCTCGTCGTTAACCACCCACGTGGTCTGCGTCTTGTGTATCTCGTCGAATGTCGCGTTGAAGCTCTTGAACCTCTCTTTGAGATTGGGCTTGACTATCTTCCCGTTGTGCATCAGCCCTTCGTGTCCTAAGAACCCAAGCAGCTTCCCCCACGTCTCTCTCTGGTAGTTCTTGTGGTAGTTCCTTAGCTCTGACGACCTCCTCCTGCACCACGTGTCCCCCATCACCTCGTGTATCTCCGCCGAGCCTTTGATCTTCTGCACTATGTATCTTCCGTTGTTCATCATGAAAATGCAGCTCAATGGTATGTCTTTGTACTGCTTCGACTTTGCTTCTAAGTTCCCGTCGAGGAGCTCCATTATCCTCATCAGCTGGCTAGCGAAGGCGGAGTTCCCGCTCTGTGCTGGCTCTTCGTCCTCTCGCTCCATCTTCGAGTGACTCTTGAACACTTGTTCCAACGTGTCTTTGTATTCGCAAGAGTATTTGAGGTAGTTCATGGTGTACCTTGTCAACGGATGCACTGCACCTCCTGGCACTGGGGTCTTGCTCGAATCTGATTTGATGGAGTGTTCAAGATCCGAGAATATGTGAATGGCGGTCTCTCCTAAACGGGCTCGAGCACTAGCCACCTCGTTTCTCAGCTCGCCGCGCAGTTCCTCTGGAAACAGTTCCTCCATGGCTGGAAAACTGTCCCGGAGAGTCTCGTAGATGTCGAGGATCTTGAAAAGCTTCTCAGTGGATCGCCTGGTCATAGCCACGGCCTCTGCGAAACCCAAGCACTGGATGGCTAGACCGTGTGTGACGATGCAGAACAAACTCCCTTCGTTTCCCGGGAAAATCTTCTCGGCGAGTTTGAGCTCACCGGGGAAAAAGCGAGAAGAGCAGTCCTTGAAAGTCTTGTTCCAAATAGGAATCTCTCTTTCCAATGTGTCCCAGCTCATTTTCTGCACCTCGTCGATGCTAACTTTCTCAAACTCACAGTCATGTTTCAAAGTCCGCATCAAAATGTTTCTCCTCCCAACCAAATAAACCTCTCTGCATTCCCATCCGTAACCTCCTCCGTTCATCTTCTCCGCTATTTTCCTCAGCACCGAAACCACCTCCTCCGGATAACCGGGGTATTCGATCTCCTGATCACCGCTTTCGGGAACATTCACCTGATCGTTATCTTGCGAGGCCACCGCATCGTTCTGGTGGTCTTGCTGATCCGCCGTGCTCCTCCTCTGGCTGTTGCTATCATCTCCGACCACCGGGGGCTGTTCTCTGCTTACGGATTCTTCTAAAAGGATACGGAATTCGTCTTCCAAGAAAGCCATTGCACGCTGCTGGATAGATCCAGCATGGTTGATCAACGGCTCATGATGGTCCAGACAGGATTTGGTATTGAGCAATAGCGCCATAAGCTTTGAGACACGATCCACTGCTTCCAAAAGCGAAGACACCTCCTCTGGATCGAGGTACCAAGTCGTCTTCTCACCAGAGTCGTATTTAGAGAGTTTGTCTTCGATTAGATCCAAGAATTTCCCAACAAACTGAGGGATCTGAAAGTAATTTTCATTATTCTCGCCCTTCTCCTGATCGGTGCTGTCGTCTTTGCTCTCCTCCTTGTGAAGGGAGAGACTCGAGAGAACCTGATCGAGTTCTTCGGACAAGGACTCAAGGGTTTGATGAATCTCTGGTGCTTCTTCTCCTTGCGAAACCTTATCCACATTGTCTCCTAGATCGTTAGTCTCGGCATTACCGACGTCGGGAGTCTCTTTACTGCTACCATCCTGATGCGTATCATGTGGGGAATGGGGATCCGAAACGGCGTCGCCTTTGTCCTGATCTCCCTTGGATTTGTCATGATCGTGATCAGGGTCCTTGTCGTTCTTCTCCATGGTTTATTCTTTATTTACGTAAAAGCTTAAAAATGGTCAAGTGGAAATGGGATGGTGAGGAAGGAGAGATTCATTCATGTGTTGTGTTTTGTTTTGTTTAGACTTTTAGGATTTTGTGGTTTGTGTGGCTTAGAGAAAGCGAATAGAGAGATGGTCGCAATGTGGTGAATCGAAGAAGTAGGGGAGCCTTGTTTTTTTGGTGGTTAACCGTTGACTTTTTCTTTCATCCAACACCAATACCTTTGTATTCTATTTTTAACCAAGAGACAATTCAAATTTTAGAAAAAAAATAATATTTGTGCTCGTTTTTAAATTTGTTTTGTTTAGAATAATACATTACACGAAATATTAAAGGGAAAGGAAATGCATTTATGAGCAATGATTTGAATAAAAAGCGGGTAATGTGGGAGCATGGTGCGCACGCATTTTCCTCACACAACTATACGTGCATGCATAAACCATCCTTCGTTTGTTGATATTTTATTATTAGAAACCTTTTCTGGTTTTTAAATACTTGTGCATTTTACCTCCCTTTTTTATGTGATTTTGATTGAATCATATAAAACTAAAATATTTTATATCGTCAGTCGAATCGATAGGAATAATCAGCTCATGGTATAATACTAAATCTAATGGTTGAAAAATTCATGGTGGTACTGGTATCAGAAATTAAGGTTTTGCTACACTGGACGTCTTAACCAGCAAGGAAAACTTTAGTTTCACAAATTTCTGAAATTATTTTGGATTTTGAATCAGAATTTAATGATTAGATCTACGGTTTGGAATTTTCCGATTTAGAAAAGTGAAGGCCACAGGGAATTATGGAAAAGAGAAGAAGGCCCATCGAAAGCCCAAATATTTAAGAAGGGGAAAAGTCAACTTTTGGTGTTTTAAGTTTGAGCAATTGGGCCTATTAAGTTTCATTCTGAACGATCCGTATTTAAAGTAGGAGGAACAAGTAGGCAGTACTGTTGTGTCTCCTCTCTTCACATGCAAAAATAAATGCGATTCAGCAGTTTACAGAAACAGGAAAGTATTCAATTATATAGTTAGATTACATAGATAATGCTATATAAATATTAAATTGGTTAAGCCGACGTGAGCTGGCTGACTCGCAATTGTCAAAACAGGTTCCAACTTTTACTGTGTTTGATGAATTTTATAATTTATCAATTGGCAACTTTTACTGTATTTGATGGATGAATGGTATTGGTCGGAAAATCAAATATTATTAATTTGGAAGGTAAAAACCGGAGAAAGAATAATGAAATGGTAAAGAGGGTCCCTTTAGCAAATGGAGAAACCTCAAACTTGCACGTTTCTCTCTACCGTCCATCTCTTATTTATTAATTTGTTTTTGTTAGTTAATATTCCGAGTATATGACATTTTCTTCTCTAATTTTTTTTTTCCTGAATATATAAGTCAATGAACATCCTACAAAAACACCTTCCTTTTTCCCTACTCATTCTCTATCATCTTTGTTATTATCATCAACTAAATAAATGTCCAGACAAAAAGGAGCCACCATTTCTACAATTTCTATATTACACACACACACACACACACATACATATATATATATATATATGTGTACCCGTGGGGATATATATATTAATACATATATAAAGAACCTCCTCTACTGTCATTTTAGCCCACACAAACAAAAGCCTACACGAGTCTTCTCTTTTCTCTCTCTCTCTCTCTCTCTCTCTCTCTCTTCTTCTCTTTTGATGGAATGATGGATTAATATGCTTTTAAAGGTTTGACATTTGCATCAATTCTTGAAGCAGCAGTTTTTGGGAAAGAACAAAAGACGAAAAAAGAAAGAGAGGATAATTATGGAGGTGGAGAAGAGGATAGTGGTGAATGGAGGTGTGAAATTGCCAATAGGATACAGATTTCACCCAACGGAACAAGAACTTATCCTTCATTACTTGCTTCGAAAGGCCTTCGCTTCTCCTTTGCCTTCCTCCATCATCCCTGTCTTTGACGTCTTCTTCTCTCATCCTCTTACTTTCCCAGGTCTGTCTCTTTCCTCTCTCTCTCTCTTTCCTCGTTTTCTTCAACTGTTTAGCTTTTTTCTTTAAATGGGTCTATCCAAAGGTTGAAACTTCACACCAGGATTGTGTTCGCTATGTATTGGGTTTAGATCTGTGACTGAAGTGGGTTTTGTCTTTTTTGGGGTTCAGGGGATCAGAAGGAGAAACAGAGGTACTTCTTTTGTAAAAAGAGAAGAGATATGTCAAGTAATGAGCATAATAGAATCAAGATTTCATCTGGTGATGGTTATTGGAAAACTATTGGGAAAGAGAGACAAATCCTTGCTTGTGGTAAAACTGTTGGCATTAAAACAATACTTGGTTTCTATGAAACAAACAAATCTTCTTCTATTCGCAACAACAAAACCAGATGGAGCATGACAGAGTATTGCCTTGCCGGATTTGCATCAACTAAGGTACGTACACACACCATTAATTCTCCTTGACTTTTAACAACAAAGAGTCAAAGAGTTTGGACTAATGGGTTTTGATTTTGGTAAAGGTCTCTGGAGAGTGGGCAGTGTACAATGTGTATGAGAAGAAAGGATCAAAAGGAACTAGGCAGAGGAAATCAATAAGGAGAGATGATTATGAAGAAGAAGACTTGAGTTGCATCCACTTTACGGTTGGGTCCGATGGTCCACCACCGCCTTCTCCTCCTACCTCAGCTGATGAGTATTAATATCTCCGGGGAGCAATATATTTAAACTTTTGAGATTTGTGATGACAAGCTCCTTAACCCTAACCTACTTCACTTACGTTTCTTTCAAGCTATTCAAAAAAAAAAAAAGAGAAAAGAAATTCCAAGTGTTTTATGATTCATTTGTTAGAGAAGTAGAGGAGCTGATCATTTTTTATCTCAAACTGTTTCTATGAGTGGAGAGACTGCCAGATTTTCGTTGAGCAAACCAAATTATATCTCAAACTTGTTTATTTTTTCTCCCATTTTACTTAAATGTTTTTCTTAAAACATTATCATGGAAATAAAAGTGATATAGCTAAGCTATGCAAGAACAAGTAAAGTTCGAATTAGATGAAAAAGAAGCATCTATAGCTTTGTTTTTCTTGGAAGAACTTGATTCCCTTTCTTTTCTAACCAAAATAAGAATCCAAAGCATCTGAATAATATTATTATAGAAACAATAAATAAAACCTTTTTAACCAACCCAAAAAACAAAACAATAGACAGATTTGTTTTATTACATCAATTAACAATCGAAAATAATTAACTAATTTTAGATGCGGATACATCGTATTAATTAAGTTATAAGTTATAACAAGTTGATATCTTAATGTGAGTTATATAAATTGGTGTGTTAGATAGAACAAAGAGACAAATGAAAGAGTTGAACTTGAAATTAAAATAAATGGGAAAGAGGACGAAGCCATCGCATTGGTTGTGCCCAGAAGCTAGACTGCTTCGTGTCGAACCACTTTTATTTAATCAAAATATATTAGATCTTGTCATCGACACGTATTTATAAGATCTTAAATATTTGTAGGAAACCAAAATCTTGAATATGATTGTTTAAATATCGTAGTTTGAACGTAAATTGTGGGAAAAAAAAATCGTGAATTTGATATAAGAGCTATATGCTATGTGTTTGAATAATTGAATGAATTCATCAATTGTTAGAGAATATACATGTACCCAAAAACTTCCTCAAACTTTATTTTCATTAAAAAAAGACATGCATATGTGTGTGCCAACAAAAAGGCTCAATGTAAGAAAACATATTGAACATAGTTTATGTGAGAAGGACAGAGTGGGGACATAACATGGGTATAAGTATATGTGAATTGTGAACATTGTAATGATTGAAAAATACAAAGCTATGTATTATTTTGATTGTATACATTTGATCAAATCGTATAACAAATAATAGACAGTTATATTTTAAAATAGAAAAAAAAAAAAAGGTTGAGAAGGTCAAAGACAAGTCACATGTGCATTGTGCACCAGCTTCCAATGTACAATCCAGAAAAAGACAACATCGATTAAGGCAATCTAAGTTTCTCCTCTTTCCCACACAATTACACATATTACCATAAACATGTCCTCTTTTGCTTTTAATCGAAGCAATCCTTGGTTTTCAAATGTAATCAAAGAAAAAAACGTAACAAAGTTACCTGCATTAATTAAAATTATATTAAGTAATGAAATGATGGAAGAGGCATTAAGTGAAAAGTGAATGTGAACAAGTCTGTGTAATTGTGTCTGAGAAGAGGTAACTTTGCCAATGGGCTTTCCGAATATGCTTAACAGAGAAAGCAGATTTACTTTTCAGCACAGAAAAGGTAAATTAAATGTGGGGTTGCTTCGATTTCAAGCAAACGTTTCTTACTTTGACCAATACGACTGACTTAATTACTACCCAAATAATATATTTTAAAAAAAACACTCTAGAACTACTATGTCGACAAGGAAAAAAGAGGGTAAAAATACGATCATCTTTAAGGCATCTTTCTTTCATCTTTCGATTCGTAAGAGGTAAAAAATTTATGTCTAACTCTCATTGTTTTTATTTTTTATTTTTGGTTTAAAATAACTCTCACTGTTGTGTTATGATACAAATGTAAAGTCCATAGTGTGTGTTTTTATGAGTAATAAACGATAAAACAAACATGGATTTATTTAAGATACCGTTTGATCTAAGACATTAAGTCATTAACAACTTATAGAAAATAATTGTTCAAAAATAAATTGAATTCGAATTGCGTGAGTAAAACGAGAGACAAGATGGGATAACATATAGAGAAGTAAAGTTGTGTAAGTACTATTAGCCTATGGTAGTGTTTCGGGCCAACAAGTTAAGCCGGATATTCAGTAATAAATTTAGCAATCTTGTCCCTGAATCAACCAAGTAAGATTTAAAGAGATGTTTAGGTATGAGCTTTGATGGTGGTCTCAATAATATTTAGGACTCTTGGAACAACTCCAAGGATCAAAACACTATTTTTGTTTATTTTAGAGAGTGATTGCAACAGCGCGGTATGAATGATCTACTGAATTTATCTTTAGTATAAAATGTGTTCCTTCCAAATTAGTTGCTTCTACCATTTTGATTTATGTTATGTCTTGTTTTCTTATATTATCAAAAAAAAAACTTTGTAAGAAATTATCCAATTTATGGTGCAGTTCTAATTTGAATACAAGAAAGAAAGTGGCCATGATAGTTTATCCGTGATGCTTTTAACTTATGTGTTTGTTTGGGGTTGAGTTGGGTTGATAGGGTGCATGTTAGTTGGAGAATCCTGGTTCACTAAGTGATATTAGATTAATTATTCCTCATCTTCTTTTATAGGAAACCTTACTAGGAGATCGGGTAGCATGGGATGGATGACGAGAACTAGAATATGTTACTATGTCTTTTGTAAAGCCGTAGTATGATTTCACTATATTTTATTCGATTTGGCACTAGGTTTTAGTCGCATTATTTGTGTTTATTATAGTTTGTATAAAATATTTTCTTTTATGTCATAAAATATTATTTTATATTCCTTGTGTCAGTACTCGAATTATGGGATGGGTTTCGGAGACCAAAATCATACCGCTTTTGGCCTTAGTATTGTGACCCATGTCGTCATAGCTTGTTCGATCGTGCATGTTTTTATCTGATTTTTGTATGATCCGTCGTTCGATCTAGGAAGTGTTTGGGTGTGTTGCATAGTTGGTAGTCGGAACAATCCACTTATCAAACCATGTATTATCGAGTTCACCGAGTTAAATACCAGTAAGCTTGCCAGTAAGTTGCCACCAAATTTAACCAGTAGCTAGTATCTCTCGCTAATTTAGCCATGTGACCATTACAATCCTCATTTTTTTGGGTTATTCAATTCTTGACCATTCATGAACAAAGATCAAGTCTACCGAAATATGTATCTCATTTTTATATTGAAGTTCACAGATGTTACGATTATTAGGTCCGTCTCAATAAAATTCAGCCCTATGACAACAATATTTTGGACCCTTTAATTATAAATTTCTCCTAATTTGTTTTTGGACTCTTTTTGTATAAAGAAAATTTTGAAATCGTGTATGGTCTTAGAACCCATGCTCCTATATCCTACCCATAGAACTGAAACTGCCGATTATTAAACAGAGTTAGGGACGAGGAATGTATTCTAACTATTTTGTAAATATTTTGATATATTCGAAAGGAAAAAAACTGAAATGATTTTTAGTGGCATAGACGGATTTCTCCAGATAGATATTGATTCGGATCCTGAGTGAATGTGAAGCATGGTTCCTTGTTAGTATCTCCTTACGGAATAACAACGAGTTAGTCTAATTTTTATTTTTTATGTCGACGAGTATTGGAAAGTTGAGCATTTTACTATAGTAGTGTGGGATGAGTGCTTTAACTTAAGGATAAGACAAAATACCTACTGGGGCTTAAACTAGTCATCAGAGAATTTTATCTCTGCATCTAGAGTTGTTCAGACCCTATATATAGTATTGAAAAAAGAATCTGTCTTTTTTTTTTACTTGACATTTCTTCATTTCATAACTTCATTCATGGTTACATTGTTTCTCAAGGCATAACTTGAAAGAGAGTCCGCTTCTACGTTCATTTCTCTCGGTACATAACAAAATGAGATACACTCAAATGTTTCAACAAGCTTTAAGATGTCTTGGATGATTCCATAAACTTCTTTTTGTAGTTTCTTTGTGGTTATGGCATTAATCACTTCCTTTGCATCAGTCTTGAAATAAATTTTGTTCCATTGTATTTCCTTTGCCATTTTTATTGCTTCCAGGATGGCAAGGTTTTCCGCCATTAGTGTTGATCCCACATGCTTGATTCTTTTGTAACTTTTTGCTCTTGTATCGTTCTCTCCTTCCTTAAAGCACCAATTTGTCTCCGCTTTGTTTTCCTCTTTGGAAAAAGATGCGTCTATGAAGCATCTCATTTCCCCTTGTTGTAGGATTTTTTCTCGTGCTTGGATGCCAGCCGTTGTGTGTTGCTCTGTTTTTAGGTTACCGCCTTGTGCTTCCTGCCAGCTTCGTGCGTCTTGAGGCGCCTTTGTTACTGCTTCCTTCTCCATAAAATTTAGACGCTCAAAGACCTTGTGGTTTCTCGCTGACCAAATATCCCAGAAGACCCATGGAACTATAGGCAAGTGGCTCAGCCCTGTCGGTGGCAAAGTTATCATATCCTTTGCTCTTTTGATCCCATCTTGGAGGTCTTCTGTGTTCTCTAGTGTCATTTTGTCGCGCCTTGGAGTGAGTTTCCACATTTTCCTCGAAAATCTGCATCGTATCTCTGATCCTGGTTCTCCACAGTGGACACAGTTGATGTTAACTTTCAAACTTCGCCTTGTAAGGTTCGATGCAACTGAGAAAATACCATGTGTTACCTTCCATAAAAACAGGTTCAGTTTTGGTGATACTTTCACTTGAAAAAAAATCTTCTATGTGTTCATTTTGTTATGTATACAATATAAATTATATAATTGATCCAAATGGTTGCAAAGGTGAAGAATTGGTCAAGGAATGTTCCAAAATTGGGTGTGTTGAAAATACTTTCAGAGCACTTTTTTAATTTGATTTTACTCACCAACTTGGAGGACAAAATTGCAAAACGGATTTTAATGCTTGCGAACGAAATGTTTTTTATTTTTTAACATTTTTATCCTTATAGAATAAATGAAACGAAAAAGCTGGTCTAGTCCTCATTGGTTCTTTGGAGGGGTTTTTATACGAGCATCTATTACTTGAAGGTGGAAATTAGTGGGCGAGCAGATTATTTTTAACATTTTCATTGTTGAAGACGTTGTGGTGTTGGGTCTCTAGTCTCGAGACGTCGCCAGTATCAAGTTCTTTCTCCCAGCAGTTTTGAATAAAGTCTTCGAAGATGTATATCAACAGCTTATCCTCAAAGGTTCTTCGATGCATTGATGAAGGTTTTGGGCATGTATGAGTTGAATATCTTTTGAAGTAGTGCATGGGTGTTTGGATGGTGGTCTTTGTTTTCATGGGTTTCAAAGTCTTTGTCTGAGCTTTGAGGAGTCGGCTCTCATGCTTGTCTTTCGATGAAGGTTCTAGTTTCACTAAATAATTCCTTCGAACTTTAGGCCTTAAGTTTATTTCCTTCGTCCATTTGGTTTGTTTCCTTTTCAAGTCGTTTTCATCTTTATGGTTTAAGTCCTTGATCTCCGGAAGTCTTTCCTTTCGACTTGCCGGCTTTGAACTCGGGAAAGGTTTTTTACCTTATCCTGGCTTGTGTATGTCTCGGTTTTGGAAAATGAATGATACATAAATTCTAGTGAAAAAAAAAGAAATAAATAAATGAAACGATGAAACAATGTATTCGTTTAATTTTGAACGAAGTTATGTGAAAAAGAAAACTAAGGGTATAGTTCTGATCTAATATAATATTAGTATTTTATATTTAATTTTATTATTTAATTAAATTTAAATTTTATAAAATAAATGAACTAATAATATAATGACAAGTATGTTTAAGTGTTCTCAAAGTATTTTAAATAGTTCTCAAATGAAAACATGTTTTCACAATTTTTATTAAAATATTATTTTTTTTATTAGTTTTAAATTATTTTAATCATGAAAACAATCTCTTAAAACATCCCACTAGCCTAAGTAAAGCTCGTTAACGGTAAAAGAGAAGAAGTGGACGTGTTGATTAATAGAGTATGGATGTATTAGAGGATTATAGACCTTGGGTATATAACAAGCCCTTGAATATGGGCCTTGAAGAGACCATAATTGCAATAATATAGGGCTTGGAATGAACAGAAAGAGATATGTGTAAAGATTGTATAATAATCCAAAAAAAAGGTAAGAAAAGGAAAGAGGCAATGATGAGAAAAGAGACGAGAGAGTAGTGAATGAAAGGTAAGTAGTTAGAGAATGGAAAGAAAAAATAAGGTTAGAGAAACATAGAAGCCTTCCTTGTTTGGCAATGCCTCATCTTGGAACTTGACCCCTTTTCTTCTTCTTTGTCTTCTTTAACATCACCATTAGTTACGTACCATCAATCAACCACAGTCACTCTCGTCTCCTTAATTAATGTTTTTTCTTGTTCCGAATTTCAAAATTTTAATGAGTTCAAAAGTGTGTGAGGGTGCTCGTACACTCGTGTATGAGGTACTAGCACACAAGTGTCTAGGCAGCACGTGTCGTTATCAGATTCTCTCTCCCCTTGCAGGCAGGATGTAATGTAACAGTCCCAACCCATAAAAGCAACCAATCAGCTATTTATTTTTTATATATAATTTGTTAAAATTTAAAAAGCAAATAAAATATAGGGAGAGAGCGCAACGGAAGATACGTCCCGATCCCATCAACAAGCTCGTTTCTCTTTCCACTCTATTCTCTGTTTTCTGAAATTGCAATCTCTTTTCTCGTCAATTACTGTCAATCTCTCGGCATTCATTATAAATTTTATTTTCTTATTTATTCCCAAAAAAATTTATTACGTGTCTAAGCGTAATCCAACCTTGATGTTTTTAGTTACGTATTAATAAATTCGTCTGTTTTCTGATATATGTAATTTATTTCAAAATCCATTTGGGAAAGAATAACAAATTTAATATTCGCTCGAGATTGTATGTATATGCATCCCATGCAAAAGAAGATGGAGCAAAAGGATTAATTGGGATCTGTGAAATTTGTTACACGGAGAGAGAGTGTGTGTGGAAGCTGAGGGCAAAAGGGTCATTTGGAAAGCAGATATTCTCTGCAACAAACGACGCAAACAAACAAAGAAGAGAGACAGCTTAAACCCTTCCCATAAAAACCCCCCAACCTCACTCTCTCTCTCTCTCTTCTTTAACTCGACGACGCTTTTTCTTTTTGATTTTCTCTCGAAAATGGCAGAGCCACCACCGTCTTTCCATCATTTCGTGGGTCCGTCAAAACCTCGATCATCGAACAAGAGACACGCCTTCTCCTCAGCTCAACATCCGACTAACCACCGTCTCTTCCCTTGCCAGTACTGTCCCCGCAAGTTCTACACCTCTCAAGCTCTCGGCGGCCACCAGAACGCTCACAAACGCGAACGCGCCGCCGCTCGCCGGAACCTCGGCGTCGCTTCTCATTCTCCACCCGTCCTCGACGATCCAACATTGTTCCGTCCTTATCCTTGTTTTTACCCTAATCCACCACCACCGCAAGGATCCCCTTCCGCAATCGGACCATGGAGCGCGCCGTTTCAACAGATGACGACGACCTTCGGTGACTACGAACCGTATCCGTACATGTATCCTTTTGAAATGGCCGACATCGGAAACGGAAACGGCGTCATGGAAGAAGACGAGCATCTCGACCTCTCTCTCCGTTTGTGAGCTCTTTGCTTTTTTTAGTTTTGTTTTGTTCAGGACGCTTTTAAGTACAACTTTGGAGCTATGTACCGTTTCAAACTTTGTTTCTGTGTTCATCTCCTACTTTTGATCTCCTCTAAGATTAACTAGCTAGTACTTGTGCTACTTCTTGCAAAATATGATGATAATTAATGATGATGATCGTTTCGCTTTTATTTATAATCGAGAATATATATACTCTGGTGTTGGTTTTGGAAAGTAGTTACATGTCGAACAAGCATGAACTTAATTTCTTATTAAAAAACAGCAAGTTAAGATCATCGCCGTTGACTCGTTTGTTTAGGCTTAATTAGAAATGGTAGAGCAAGTTATGAGTGATAATCGGAATCTCTTTGCGCTTGGTTGATTGAATTCCGAATTCGGAGACAACAAAATCTGAACGTGTCTATATCGGAGATCACCACCACCGTTGTTTTCCGATCTGGCTGTAATCCCTAACCGCCTCCATAAAGTTGGTACGTGCGGAATCCAACATCTCATCATCACTCACCACACACACGTGACTCAATCACGTGAGTTCGTGACGTTGCGGTTATTCCAAATTGAAACTAGTAAAATGCGTGCCGTTTCTAAGCGCCTCACACAACAACCACTTCTTCGCCAAGATAGCTAAACGTCTTCTCTACAACAATCTTTTTCCTTCAAATATTTTTGACGACATTCCTCAGATTCTTATTAGGGAATATAGTTAAGTGACTTGTTACATACTTCTTCTTATATATATACTACAAATCAAAGTAAAACAAGTATTAACGACAAAAAAACAAAATAAGTAAAACAAGTATCAGATTTTTGTCTGACAAGAAAGTAGTGTAAAAGAAGTAACTCTAGAAGATAATTCTTATAAGTGGTAAAATACCCAAAGAATATTTGTTGCATGCTCAACGATCAAAATCATCATCATCATCATCATCAACTTCATCCTGATTCTCAGAAGTGTTGTCAAGATGTTCTCTAAGCAAATGATTCTGGTTTCCTTCGGCAGAGGCGGCTTCCATTTCAGGAAGCTCAAACTCGTCTGGTCTCAGTGACAATTGAAAATCTGGGAGCTCTGGCAAACACTGCATTGCCCTGTGGTTTTATATTATATCAGATCATCAGCTATACTCCTAATTTGATTCTAATTATAGTTTAAAATGCAACAAGATAACAAGTCGTAACTCTTACTTTTCTTCTTCTTCAAGCAAGTATCCATACGTCTGAGACTTTCTACAAGCAACTTCTGGAATCTTCTGGCTCAAATGTTTCATTACCCCCCAACTTGGAGGAGCCCTAATCATGAAACATACTAAATCAATCACAGATTCACAATACACATGTTCAATAATTGGTAGATATATATAAATATAAAAACACAAACCTGGTGACAGGAGGAGCCAAGCAGAAGCTAAGACAAGCCTTCTTGCTTTCTCCTAGAATCTCTGCAGCTGCAAGGAAACAACACACTGCACTCACGTGGCAAGCCGGTTCAGTTCCTTTGTCTGTTACCAGTCCATGATAATAGTATGCTGCAGCCTGTTCATTTCCAAATACACAACATAGCAGAGAGATTGGTTTATGAGATGAAAATAGATGAGTTTTTCCAACACTTACAACAGTGTTTTTTTTTTTCATATGTATACAATTTACAAACACACCTTTGCTTCCAGAAATTTCCAGTAGATAAACCGGAGAAGCTTCTTGGCACATCCATGGCTGATTACTTCACAACCAGACAGGCAGTGATATGCCTGAAATGATAAATGGGATCATTTGCAAGAACTTAATAAAGAGACTAGAGGAAAAAAATCTATGTTTATCCCAAAAGCATGCTCAAATTAAGAAGATGAAGATTGTCTTGAACCTGAGAGAAATAGATGACTTGCTCACAAGCAAGTCTCCTCTTCACAGAGAGTGTTGCTTTCTGGCTATCAACTGCTAATCCAAGTTGAATCTCAGTTCCCTGCAGTGATATTTTAACCACACTTAGGAAATTAGAACCCATAATACAAAATTCAGATTTAGCAGTCACAGTTTCAAAGTATGTAACCTGGCCAAGCGCTTGGATAGAAAGAGATTGTAATACACTCTCCTGCATATCGTCTGGCAATTTAGTCCTGCAAATTAGCAGTTATGTAAGCAATGTGTCTCAGGCCTAATCCAAAATTTTCCTGTTTTTGTTGCTTCATACTTTATATCAAGAGGAAAGCGAGTGAAAATCTCTCGGACGCAGAACTCCAAGTATCCAGACGCCTTGAGCAGCAAGTCAACCGCCTCTCTTCTGCAATCTGTTTTCAAAGTGACAAGAGTTAATCAGGTTTGCAAACACCTTAAAAATAGCAAGTAAAGATAAATGTGAAAGGGGCCAAACCAGAGGATACGACACGGACGCCATTGCCTGAAACAGAGCAATCCTTTGGAATCATGAGAGAGTTAGCTTCAGTTAATGCTAACGCAGCCATCATGTGGATCACTGTTAACATCTCCATCCAAATGTTTGTGAAACATATCTCTGCCTGTATTTTGTACATCCTTCAAAATGTTAAAGAGCAACAGAACAAAAATAAATCCAGAACAATTAAGCGAAAGAAAAGGAGCTTACTCGTCGACCATCTCCAAGGGTTTTCCATTTGAACTCCACGCATCCCTCCATCCCATCTTTCTCTACGCTTGTTAAAAACTCTGATAATCACCATTTGATCTACACCACATTAAATTTTTTAACTTACTAAAAATTTTGCAAACCTGGACTTTGCTTGATAAGACCGTTTAGAAGCGACAAGTATTCCTCCAAAGCTGTACGCAGCTCAGAGATTGCAGAAACTCCTGCAATTTTTTCAACCGAAACTTGTGAAATAAGTTTTTCAAAATAGGATAAAATCTTTTTTCTTAGTACGCAAGAAAAGGGGGATTTGTGTTACCTGTGTCCTCAGCTACCAACTGAATCTGACTCCTTAGACATGACAATCGATCGATGGTAGTCTTGGGAACAACGCCTTTGAGTTGGCGATGAAGATCAGACTGAACAGGAACACGGAACGGAAGAACAAACACTACGGATTCTGGAATGATCCGTCTCTTGTTCTTCCTTCCAACAACAGCATAAGCAGATGTAGCACACCCCATGCTTTTGATATATCTGATATGCTTATCAGACTCTCTTTCCTTTCATATATACACACATTGACCCTAATATTATATGGAACAACCTGAAGCGGATAGATCCCGATTTTGGAAGCTTTTAAACAGTATATATAAAAAGGGAAGTCTGTGGAAACGAATCTCTCAGAAGGCATAAAAGAGAAGAGGGTAAAAGCATGTGACGGAAGGTTGGTTTGAAGTTTCCAAAGAATGATGGGGAGAGAGACAGAAGGCGTGAGATTCACTTAGGTTTCAGAATTCGATGCAATCCTCCCACATGCTCTCTATTCAATGGCAAATTTGTAGATAGGTCTTTAATTAACCAAAGAAAAGAAAAGAAAAGGCACATGCCTTTCGGTTTAATCCAAGGTTAAACTATGTTTTCCTCCCACTTGCTTAATCTTAATTGGCTCTCTGTTTTAGTACTTCCTGTTGACTTCTTCCCTTAAACTTCCCGCTCCTCGATTAACTGAATCAAATCAAACCTTACCTTTTTACCATTTTTCCTTCTTACTCCAAGTCTCCACACCAATTAGTAATAATTCTAACTGAAAATCTAGTAAATAATTTCCTATATGTTTTGGGTCAATGCGAACTTGAATAAACGGATAATTGGCTTCTATAAACATTATTACGTAGACTTCATTATGATACGAGATAATCAATCGAAGATGGTATCTGTGCTTATAAATATTAGGGAATATCTGAATCCAGTGAAAATGTGGTGAGAGAAAGAAGAGTCATGTTAAATTGTGGCAGGAAGAGACAGGCTGTGTGTTGCGAGGTGATATCGTCATGGTTGTACTCTACACACTTGTCTTCCGTATTAGCAGCTCATTCCCCAGATTTATTATTCGAATGGGCCTTTGTAAGTGGGCCCATATCAGATGAAAAAACAATTTGGGCCCATCGTTGACTTTTTCTAGAAGGTGGTGTCTGTGGCGTTATAGCGTCGTCGGAGGGTTTATGAGCGGAGGAAATCAATCGTAGATCTGTTTTCGCATCTGCTCACCAAATCTCCAACAACTACATCGACGACCATCACAGCACCATGGCGATCCCTCTAGCTAGGCTTCTGATCTCCGCCATGACGGTTTTCATGCTTGTCTCTTCTTCATTTGCGACCTCGGAAGTGCCGTTCATGGTCGTCCACAAGAAAGCTACTCTTAACAGGCTCAAATCTGGCGCTGAACGCGTCTTAATTTCATACGACATCTACAACCAAGGATCCTCGTCAGTTCTCTATCTCTCCTCTTGTTTTCCCCAATTTCTTCCGTTTTCATTTCCGATTCGTGATAGTTTTCTGATTGTCATTTTGCATGGAGAGATCGGCTAATAGAATTAGGACATTGTGATTGAGATACCTTTAGATCTATCTTACGGACTTATTTGATTTGATCCCCTTGTTACTCAGAGTTTTGAATTTGCATGGCTAATCTAGATTGTGATTGAGCTATCTTTAGATCTATCGTAAGGACGCATTTGATTTGATCCCTTGTTACTCAGAGTTTTGAATTTCGTGTCTTCCTCCTAAGAGGAATTTGAGATTTGTCATGAATTTTGGCTAAAAGAGTGAGATATTGTTGGTGTTTACTCTCAGGTCGGCCTATGAAGTGACTCTGACAGATAAAAGCTGGGATAAAAAAACTTTTGAAATTGTTAGTGGAAACACTACAAGATCATGGGAAAGACTTGATGCGTGAGTTCTTCCTTATGAATAATTGTTTTAGTGGCTCCTTTATTAGCTTTCCCGTTCCTCACTGATCTGATATTTGTGTGCAGAGGAGGTATTCTGTCTCATTCTTTGGAACTGGAGGCTAAGGTCAAAGGACTGTTCTATGGTGCTCCTGCTGTTGTTACTTTCCGTATCCCCACAAAGCCAGCTCTTCAGGTTTGCCATTATAACCGCCCTTAGTTCTTCTTTCAGTGTGTATATTTAGAGCCATACATAACCCCTCTTACCCATTTCACAACTTTATCCTCTTAACAAACTCTCTGCAACTAGGTTTTATTTGTCTATAGCCCTCCAATTAATCTTTCTAATCAGAATTTCTTTCTCTTGTACTGAGCATTGTTTTACCAAAAATCTGATTATGTGATGTAATAATAATGTTATATGGCTTTCTTGTTTGTAGCAAGCATACTCAACTCCAATTATGCCTCTAGACGTTCTCGCAGACAAACCTCCAACGGACAAGTTTGACCTGGTAATTTCTAAGGACAGTTCTTTCGATCATCTCCTTAACGTTTTTTTTTCTTCATTGCTGACTTATCTTGTTTTGTTTCTTGGATGTTACTCTTGATGCTGCCAAATTAATCTCAGGCCAAGGTAACGTTTTCTGTAATTCTCCTCTTCCAGTGAAATTATCAAATATAATAGTTCTCATTTTTCTATGTTTTAATTGTTGCAGAGGGTGCTGGCGAAATATGGATCACTCGTCTCAGTGATTTCGATGGTGGTTCTGTTCATATACTTGGTAGCAACTCCTTCAAAGTCCAACGCAGCAAAACTGAGCAGCAAGAAGAAGCGCTAAGTTAGTGAAATGAAGGTGAGAATTGGTACGGCGCTGTGTTGTGTTTAGCTTTTGAACACAGTTTCAGAAGTTGTAAGAATTATAGAACACACTTTTAATTTTTGTGTTGCGGACGACTGTTTCAAAGAGTTTTTTTTTGGTATTTCGTAATGTCCTTTGTGAGAGCTTAGTCATGGAGGTCTCTTTTTAATTTAGTCCTGTCTTCTGATTTTCATGGTTCTTTCTGCATTCTCTTTTACATATTTTGACATAGTCATGGAGGTTGTGTTTGTTTCTGTTTCGTTTAGTTAATTGTGCTTGCTTGCTTTGCATCCTGTCCTGTTTAAGAGTATAGTTTTCTTGTGTCGAGTAGGTTATTGGTTTAGGTATTATGATTTTGCTTCTAAGTTTTGTTTGTTCTGGTGTGTTTTTATTAAAGTGAATAAAAACATAATATAACATTATTATTACTTCAACTTAAGTGAAGTTTAAAAAGTAAGAGGTTCTATGTATAGAATTGAGAGAGTCGTTGTGATGCATGTTTGAGCCTACACGCATGACCTGGTCGAACGATAATAATTTCTGTATACAGGTTATATAAATGTATCAATTCAATGCTGATTTCAGCCTACAAAACCCACCTTGTACTACTTTTCCCTTCTTTTTTTTTTCAACGTTTTTGCTCATCATTCAAAGTTTTAAACTAAACAGAGCTTTCGCAAGAGTGTTGATAGGTTATAGTCAGTCTCTCATGATGTGAAAACTCTGTTTTGTTTCTTGGATTCAACTTATTCGTTTTCCATGAATTAACTATTGTTTAAAACTAAACAGAGTTTTCACAACAGAGTGTTGATAATTTTTGATAATGAACAAGTGTTTAAAACCCACCTAGAAAGACTTTTCCTTTAAATGTTAAAAGTTAAAAACCAACAGATTCGTTAATTTAATGAGTATATAGACTGGCTAGTGTACAATTACATTTACGTCGTCCAATTCCAGTTTTCTTCTACTTCTGTCGTATTATGAAAATGATTTGTATGTAGTAATGAGAGAATTCAAATAATAAATGGTGCGAAACATGTTATCTTCATTAACTTTTTTTTTTTTTGAGCAGTTTTATCTTCATTAACATTCGTTGGTTTGTTGCATTCTTTATATACAAACTCACTAGACTAGATATAAAACACAAATTACACCAAAATTCCAACAAACTAACATTTCAGAGTTTTTAACTGAGGGTAACCATGAGAGGGAAAAGTCCTTTCAAAATTGGACCGTTTATCCTGGACATGG
The DNA here is from genome assembly GCA_900116095.1 of Euclidium syriacum. Lineage (NCBI taxonomy): Eukaryota > Viridiplantae > Streptophyta > Magnoliopsida > Brassicales > Brassicaceae > Euclidium > Euclidium syriacum. Next base: position 6,737,977 of record FPAK01000007.1, on the reverse strand, counting down.
TGTCAAATTTGTCCAAGAAAACTTGAAAAGAAACCAACTTCAACTATACAAAGCTCTTAACCATGTGGTCGTGGATTCGAGCCCTACAGTGGGCGATTTGATATTTTTTGATCTTTATCTAATCTTAAGTAGGAGAGATTGGCTAGCTAATTCAAGAAAAACTATAAGTTGAAATCCAGTTTTAAGCAAATGTTCATTATCAATCTCGAATTTACTAAAAAATGTTTATGAAAATGTGATCCACATACAATTGATCTTATAATTCTTTTTATTCAATGTCACTTTTGCGTACGAAAAGCTGAGATTTTTAAGAAATCGTAATCGTAAAGATTTTTAATGGATTTTATTAAATACCATCAATTGATGTGGTATTTGAAATCTCTCATTTTTAACTATCATTCAAAGAATCAATTTTCATATAATTTATTTATGAAATCTTAGTTTTCCAATGAAAAAAATTTGAAGAATTTGTACAAATCGTTAATCAAATAACCTTATATTTAGAATAACTTTTACAAATGTTAAATTCAATAAGAATGATATTGGAAAAAAAAAATTGTAATCATCTCAAATCCATGATCCAATATACTCCTACACATGAATTTAGAATTATTTTGAGAAATTATAATGAGAGAGATTTCATAAGGATTTTACCAAATAACATCAATTGAGGTGATATTTAAAATCACTGATTATTAACTATCAATATCCCCTCAAATAATCTCAAATCAATTTGATATAATTTATTAATGAAATCTTAATTTTTCAATAAGGTATGATTTGGAGGAATTTTTACAAATCATTAATTCAATAATCTTGAATTTGAAATAATCTTTACAAATGTTAAAATCCAATACGTTGAGATTTGAAAAAAATTGAAATCCTCTCAAATCTATGATCATAAAGAGTCTTATCGAGATTAAAGAGAGGAAAACTAAGTGAAGTAATAAAAAAAAAAAAAATAGTTTAAGAATCTATTTTAGTTAGGTATGACCACTAAATATTTGTCACTTCCCAACTCACATATAGTTCTAATTCTTTCCTTTTTTTTATTCATCAAAATAACTTTTTATTTGGTATATATATATATTTTTTTTACTAATGGGGCCTTTTAGAAATAGGGACCCTAGACGAATATTTCATTTGGCTTTGTTCAGCTCCGTCCTTGTTTACTGATGCCTTATATCAAGATAGATATGGACCGATCACTGGAAGTGAGAGATGAACAAGATCCGAAAGTGAGGAATGAGCAAGATCCGGAATCGATGGTTATCACCATAACCAGTTTGATATCAACATGGTTCATGGAGCTCAGGGAGACGGCCAGACAGGGGATTCAGCTACTACACCCTTTTATGTGATAGTCCATGAACTGAGCTACTACACTCATTTCTCAATTCACCTATAGTTTTTTTTTTTTTTTTTTATTCATCAAAATAACTTATTATTTGGTATATATTTTTTTTTACTAATGGAGCCTTTTAAAAATGGGGATCGTAGACGAATATTTTGTTTGGCTTTGCTCAGCTTCGCTCTTGCTTAGTTATGCCTCATATCAAGATATATAAGGACCGATCACTGGAAGTGAGGGATGAGCAATATCCAAAAGTGAGGAATAAGCAAGATCCAGAATCGATGGTTATCACCAGAACCAGTTTGATATCAACCTGGTTCATGGAGCTCAAGGAGACGGCCAAACATGGGATTCAACTACTACACCCTTGATGTGCTAGTCCATGGCTGCCCTAGCTCTTTCCTTCATCATCCAATCAAAGGACTTTCGTAAGCTAGGGAAGTTATTGTAGTTTATCTAAATTTCTTTCTCATCGTATATTGTGGCATCACGAAATCATTACGTTTTGATGATTATTGGGAAAATCATTACGTTTTGATGATTATTGGGAGATCCTAGTTCGTGCTCCATGAAAACAGTCCACTAGGCAGTAAAAAAGCTTCTCAACTTTGGCACCTGGGCCCTTTTGATTTGGATATGTGAAATCACACTGATGAATAAAAACATTTTCTTGGGAGATATGGGGATTTTAGTCTTAAAATTTCATTATTCATCCACGTATAAGGATATGAGGTCAATAGGACAATTTTTCAGGGGTTGATTTTAACCTTACGATTTTTTTTTCTTTTCTTTAAGTACAAAAAATTTATTTATGTAGATGTTTTACAAGGATTTAAATGATAGAAAAAAGATAAGAAAAGATAACTATAACTACTTGAACATATTAGAAGATTTGGAGTTCGAATCCTTGAGAGTGCGATTTATTATCAATTTATGCAAGTTAATATGGACAAGTTTACATGAGATCTTCAGTATGGTGCAGGATGGAACCATTTGACTTGAAATTCAGATGACGGGAAGCTTATCCATTGTAGAATCGTTGAAATGAGGGTGAGAAAAATTGGTATGGCGTTGTGTTATGTGTAGCTTTTGAACACAGTTTTAAAAGTTGTAAGAATTATAGAACATACTTTAATTTTGGTGTTGTGGACGACTGTTTCAAAGAAGTTTTTTTTTTTGTTGGTATTTCGTAATATCCTTGTGGAGTGCATAGTCATGAATATTTATTTTATTTTGGTCCCGCCTTATGATTTTTATGGATTCTTTCTACATTCTCTTTTACATATTTTGACATTCTTGGGTTGTGTTTGTTTTTGTTTCGTTTAGTTAATTGCCTACTTGCTTTGCATCCTATCCTGTTGAAGAGTATAGTTTTTTTTGTGTCGAGTAGGCTGGTTACTGGTTTAGGTACTATGATTTTGCTTCTTGTTTGTTCTGATATATTATGTTTTTATTAAGTGAAGTTAATAAAGTTAAAGGTTCTATGTATAGAATTGAGAGTCGTTGTGATGCATGTTTGAGCCTACAAGCATGACCTTGTCGAATGATAATAATTTATGTGTATAGAGGTTATATAAATGTAGCAATTCAATGATGATTTTAGCCTACAAAACCCACTTCTCCTTATAGTTAAAACCAAAAGGTTTGTTAACTTAATCATGATATATAGACTGGCTAGTTTACATTTACGACGTCAATTCCATTTTTTTTTTCTGGTTCTGTCGCATTATGAAATTAATTGTGTGTATTGGCTACTATTTGTATTAGTGAGAGAATTGCATTGAGAAATGGTGCGAAATATGTTATCTTCATTAACATTCGTAGAGTTTGTTACATTCTTTATATATAAAAAATTCACTAAAGTACAAACACAACAAAAATGATCTCGATGCTCCAAATTCATACAAATTGACTAACTAATTCAAGAAAAGCAATATATTGAAATTCAGTTTTAAGCAATTGTTCATTATCAAACTGCATTACACACAAAAATGTTTATGAAAATGTTATCCACATATAGTTGATCTTATATTTTTATTTGATTCAACGTCAATTCTGTGTACTTCTCCAAAAGAAAAAAAAATGTAACATAAATAGTTTATTTCTCTTACATAATTTCTAAATAGTGTAAATTTATTTCCATTACAAAATATCTAAAGAAAGTAAATCTGTTTTCATTTACTTTCCCTTTCACACATTACATGTGTCAAATGGATATCAGAGATGGATCCCGATAATGATCAAAGAGTTGGTCAGTGTTTCCATACCCTTAAAGATGAAACCACCGAGTTACATGGTCTTTAAGGCCCTTGTGATATTGGATTTTGAATGTGTCGACAGTATAGGCTTAGAACCGTTTAGTATGCTTGGATTCTCAATGTCCCAAAGCACCATAGTTATCGGATTTGAGACACTGAATTTCTAAAAGCAAATTAAGCATTCCATATAGAAAGTTTGATTTTCTCACCGCAGAATAATAAAATGAAAAGTTAAACATGGCCAAACTTTTTCAAATATATTGGAATGTGGTCACAAATTTTTCCAACATGTTGGAAATATTGTTGGGCGTACTTTTCTAGCATAAGAGTTGCCGTTATTTTTTTGGTTGATCCAATGTCATGTAATATCTGTAATTTGTGCTATTAACTATACGCCATGCTATACATCAAACATAACTATGAATTGAAAGGAATTAAGAGAACGCACAACCAAATTTTCAAAAGTAGGTTTGTTTAGCACCTTACTCGCCACTCAAAAAATCATTTGCAATTGGTTTGATGACAAAAATTTGTTTCTCGGAGTTTAAAATCACGAGTTTTCATGGGTATGAATCAGTTTCTGAAATTATGATAAAATAGTTTAGGTTAGCAAAAGTTAGCATCCTAGCCCGTCTAGCTCAGTTGGTAGAGCGCAAGGCTCTTAACCTTGTGGTCGTGGGTTCGAGCCCCACGGTGGGCGATTTGATTTTCCTTTTTTGTGGGTTTTAGATTACATACGAATTATACATAGCATAAAAACCGAATAATTATAACATTTCCAAATCCAGAAACAAATATGCAGTTATGAAACAAAGGAAAATATTAACTCTTGACAGAGCAATGCAGCAAAAGTGAAACAAAAAGTAGTAAGTGGGTGTGTCCACTCTCTCTATCAACGAGTGCATGTCCCTCTCGTCTTTTAAAATTACATCAAACGCACGAACAAAAAAGGACAAGAAATATACAATCCTGGATTCATCAGGATACAAATTTTAAAAAGTAAAAAAAAAAAATGATCAAGTTGGAATCAGGAGGAGGAAGAGCTTTACTCACTTTTCCTCATTAAACCATATATAGTTCTCTTATTTCTTTGCAAACAAAAATCCTACCCATCAGGTCCTAACCTTGTCCGTCATTGTTTTCAGGGCTTGGCTGCAGCAGCTGCGATAGCAGGAGCTGGAACAACACCACCAGTGGTTGGCCTGAACCAAAGTTAAAGACAGATGAGAATTTGAATTTTTTTGAAGGTATGGAGAAATGATAAAAGAGAGGATCTTACAGGCCAACGAACACTTTGAAGGCATCGTATAATCCCCACTGTGCTCCAGTCAATGTCCCTATCATCACAATTCTTAGAGGAAGCCCTCTTGTGAACAGTCCCAACATCCCTATCTTCTTCACCGCCTGCAACAACATTTCATTCCAACAAGTTTTAATATTAATCCTACCACTACATACAGAAGTCACTACTTTCTTTCTATACAACTACCAAAAACATGGTGACTTACATCTCCAACGGTGGCTCCCTTGGCGTTGTTGAGGAAGGACACGAGATTATCCGCAGGATGAGAAACGATTGCACAGAAGACTCCAGCAACGTAACCTCCAGCGAAACTCACTCCGAGTTGCAGACCTTTGCTGCACTGATCCTTTGGGTTGGGGATTGCGTACTTGTAGATCATCTCAACAATGGTCTCAAACGAAGCAAACTTCATCATCGTGTCTGTCACATTTCCAGATATCATTCATCACTTTTCTTTTAAAAGAATCACGTATACTTGATGACTAAAATAAAACGATGTTGTGCAAAACAGAGATCAAAACTTACAAGGAATCTGACGTCCCCAGAGTGGACCAAGACCCTTATACAAGCTGGACGCACAAAAAAAAACAAGAAATTAGACTAGCTGTAACAAGGGAGAGAATGTTATTGTTTGTATTCAAAAACTCACCCTCCGAATCCTTCGGACTTGACAAACTTGGGAAATCCATCAGACATTCCCCTGGCGAATCCAGGCTGGGTCTGAACTCGGACCTTCACAGCTTCAAATGGGCAAAGTGCAACGTCGGCGATGATCTCAGCAGAAGCAGAACCAGCAAGGTAGATGAGGGTTTTGTATTTGGCAAAGTACTCTGGTCCAGCAAGATCTGAGTAGTATTTCTTGAAGTACTCGTAAAATCCAAACTTGCAGGCACCCTGAGCACTGTAACCCAACAGAGTAGGAACCCATCCACGAAAAAAGCCCTTGAATCCTTGCTCTTTCATCAAAATTCCAAAACCAGACGAGATGCTCTTGTACTTTGTTGGATCAATCTGGATGTATGGCAAGGAATAATATCAGTGTTGCAAAACCAAGTGAACTAATCAACGTATGCCACGTCAAGCAAGTAAAATCTGGAAAGAAGGCTTAGACGAACCATAACTCAGAACAGATCAAAGCGTTTTGAAATTGAATGGTAATGAAATATCTAAGCTTGTACATAAATATCACGAAGAACAGATACAAGCGAGGTAGCCGATTGACAACGTGAAAATGGGACGTACGTAACATAGATAGAACAATTCTTCAAATTACGGAATTCAACACTAAACCAATAGTCAGTGAAATTCTAAAATGAAAAAGTCTCACCACCTGAGCAACACAGGGGCACGGATCGGCGGATCGGAAAATATACAAAGGACAAAATGGATCAACGGCACAAACCTGCATATTGCACTTGACGAGATCGAGTGGGGTAACGGTCATGTGAGTGAGACCACAGCTGAGAATTCCACCGAAGGTACATGCGGCATAGAAGGCAGGGGAGTACATCTCGATCCCCTTCCCGGGCTCGGTGGGAGACGCAATAAGGAAATTCTTTTGAGACAACATCGTCGGGGAGGAACGCGCGGCCGGAGAAGGACATTTCTCGAGATTGGAGGACGCGAAAACAGCGTTGGTGTTGGAATTCAGCACCTGATCGAGGAGAAGAGATCTCGGCGATGAAGAAGACGAATAGAGGAAGCTGGGGATCAGAGAATGCTTCGGCGATTCCATCGTAATTTAGCGTAGGAAATGAGCGCAGTGGCAATGTCCGATCTCACGCTTTCAAAGAAAAAACACCAATGATACAATTCTCGAATCTCGGGTCTTTATTGGACACTTGGACACGGATGCAAAAGGGCATATACTTTGAAATAATTACGAAACTACCATTCTAATACTTTTTCGTGTTACCTGGCATGGCCCATGGGCTTTTCAAGGGACATAAAACCCGTTGACCCATGAAAGGCTATTACAACGATTTTTTCCAAGTTCTTAATTGTTTATTTTTTGTATGGAAACTGAACTTCTAAAACCCTAAATCCCCTCCTAAGAAAAGAAGCGCTCGCCGACAGTCACCGGCTGCTCGTCAACGCTGTAAAGTTGTAAGTTTGTTAACTCCTTCTTTCATATACTCAAATTTTTGCACGATTTAGGTGTAAGTAGAAGCTATTGTTGTAATCCTTGCCGAAATTGGGGTTAATTAAGCTTTTCCTCATAGATAACGAACTTGGTTGCGAATCTTATCAGTCTTCTACTGTGCAGCAGTGTATTTGTGGTATTGAGAGATGAGCTTGTTATCTCAGAACACTCCGGCAAGCAAGGCTGAAAGAGAGGAGTCCAAGAAACAGTACAGAGATGTTGGAAATTGGGAAGATATTTTGCCCGATGATGACGCTAGGGGAAAGAGAAGAAAGACGGAGAAGGATAAGCAACGAGAGTCGGAGCTTGAGAATGTGTTATTCGGATCTCTCTACTCTCCTGTTACGTTTGGTAAGGATAATGGCGATAAGGGCTTCGAAGAAGAAGCTGATGGTTCTGCTTTGTTCCATGTAGACCGTTCTGCTGTGAGACAGGTTCCGGATTATGAGGATGATGATAGTGAAGAGCTTTCTGATGAAGAAAAAGGTCAACCTGAGGGAATTAGAAAGGGAGGAGCCGCCTGGGAGGATGAAGAAGAGCAACAGATAAACATAAATATAGCTAAGGTTAATCGTCTGAGGAAGCTAAGGAAAGAGGAAAATGAGGGATTGATCTCTGGGTCTGAGTACATTGCAAGGCTGAGGGCTCATCATGCTAAGCTAAACCCAGGAACTGATTGGGCTCGGCCTGATTCCCAAATGATTGAGGGAGAGTCTTCAGATGATGATACCGAGCTTGGGGAAGTTGATGATATCCTCCGAACAAATGAAGATCTTGTGGTGAAGACCGGTGGTAGCAAGCTGTGTTCTGGTGTTCTTGAGTACTCAAAGCTTGTTGATGCTAATGCAGCTGACCCTTCAAATGGCCCAATAAACTCTGTCCATTTCCATCAAAACGCACAGCTGCTTCTTACTGCTGGATTGGATCGACGGTTAAGGTTTTTCCAGATTGATGGAAAGAGGAACACCAAGATCCAGAGCATTTTTCTAGAGGATTGTCCTATTCGTAAAGCGGCTTTCTTGCCTAATGGCTCTCAGGTCATAGTCTCTGGAAGAAGAAAGTTCTTTTACAGCTTTGATTTGGAACATGCGAAGTTTGACAAAATTGGTCCTTTGGTTGGTAGAGAAGAGAAAAGCTTGGAACATTTCGAAGTGTCACAGGATTCTAAGACCGTAGCTTTTGTGGGCAACGAAGGTTATATCTTACTTGTCTCCACAAAGACCAAAGAGCTGACAGGAACTCTAAAGATGAATGGTTCAGTTAGGTCCTTAGCATTTAGTGATGATGGGAAGCAGTTACTGAGTTCAGGAGGTGACGGGCAAGTCTACGTCTGGGATCTGAGAACTATGCAGTGCCTATACAAAGGCGTGGATGAAGGCAGTACGTGTGGCACTTCTCTTTGCAGTTCACAAAACGGAGCGTTGTTTGCCTCTGGAACAGACAGAGGGATCGTAAACTTATACAAGAAATCTGAGTTTTTGGGAGGCAAGAGAAAGCCGATAAAGACAGTGGACAACCTCACTTCCAAAATAGATTTCATGAAGTTTAACCATGATGCTCAGATTCTAGCTATAGTCTCAACGATGAACAAAAACAGTGTTAAGCTGGTTCATATTCCGTCTCTAACCGTCTTCTCTAACTGGCCACCGCCAAACACGACGATGCATTACCCTCGGTGCTTAGACTTCAGTCCCGGAAGTGGTTTCATGGCTATGGGAAACGCCAAAGGACAAGTTTTGCTGTATAAACTGCATCATTACCAGAATGCTTGAAAGTGGCGACCCTAAGCGAGGGCAGTTTTGGAATTGTTGTGTTTTTTGTCGCATTACTCTTTATTTTATCAGTTTCCTTTATACATTTTTCGATCAATGAAATATTTCCTTTCTGGTTATTGGGAAATGGTCGACCAAGTATTTTCTTACGTTTTGTCAATATCAGACACGTGTTTGGTATCTACAAACTAAAATAATGCAGAGGGAAGAAGAAAAATGTCGCCATTATTTCACTAATTTAACATATGCGGAATCTATTTTGGTGGCCTGCCCGAGGCTGAAAGGGTATCTCGAACCAGAGACCATTCAAATGTTGAGATTGAATCTGGACCGTCCATTCCTGGAAGGGCAAACAAAGCAGTGTTGTCTCTCACGTTCACTAATTATGTCTTGTAAGCCGCCATTTTACTCCTTAAACCCAAAATAAAAAACATTGTTTCCTCCGGAGGCTGGCCGGCGAAATCCGACCGTCGTTTCAGCTCTGTCCGAAGGAAACTGAAAGGAGAATTTGAATTTTTATTGTTTTGTCACGCAGATCCAGTTAAGGTACTTGTCGACATTCGTCATCTTCCTTCGGATGTTGCTCTTCTCTGGTTTTTGCTCGTTGCTACGATCGTCTTTTGCTATTTACATTTCCTAATTCTCTTGCATTTGGATGATGAAAAAGCACCATTTTACACATTTTTCTGATTTATATGTTTCACATTCTCATTTTTGACTGAAAAATATAACTGATCCATTTGAGTTTGACTCCTTCAACACAACCGTATACTTAATTCTCTTTTAATGTTGTTTATTAGGATTGGTTGTTTGATAAATTGAAAATTAGTGGTCAATTGTCTCTCCTAGTCAATTTACATTGTGTTAACTGTTTGAAGAAAGTGTTTCATAATAATTCGTTAAATGGGTTTTACTTTTACCTGACTGTTAATGATTAGATAATAGATATTTAGATCCCACGAGGAAAGCGCTAATCTTTCTTCTCATTTTGTTATTCTTTCTGTGAATTTGATAGTTACAGGTTCGCACATTCAACAATCGCAGCTGTACCATTTGTCGAGATCACAACACTCATTCTCTGAGTTTTAGCAAGCTTCACTACTGAGTAATGACGCCTTCAATGCAGTTGTGTGGAGTTAAAGCTCCAGGGCTTGCTTTAAGTTCTAAGAGGCTTGAGTTTGGCTCAAAAGGGATTAATTTTTCAGTTTCAAGTAGTGCAGTCTTTAGATCCGTAGAGCATTCTTGTAGGAATATAGCTTTGAGAGTTAGTTGTGAAGCTGCTAGAGTTGATTTGCTTTTAAGAAAAGAGCCCGAGACACGCAATTCAAGCGGAACTGACAAAGAGTTGACATGTGTAATGAAATTTGGTGGCTCGTCAGTGGCATCAGCAGAGAGGATGAAAGAAATTGCCAATCTTATACTCAGCTTTCCTGATGAGAGGCCTGTTGTTGTGCTCTCAGCTATGGGAAAGACGACTAATAAGCTTTTGATGGTAACCAATTTCTTAAACTTCTTTCTTATGATGTTTCATATCTAAATTGCTTTTCTTATCCGTAGAGTGAATTATTTTCTTGGCCTTTGGCTTACATTAGGCTGGAGAGAAGGCTGTTACTTGCGGTGTTACTAACGTAGATACTATTGAAGAATTGAGCTTTATAAAGGAACTCCATTTAAGGTTAAAATAAAACTATGTTTTTCCCTTTTCTTCTTGTGATTGTTATTTAGCATTCACTCTCCAAATTTAGCCTTGTTCTCATGGGAAACAAAATTCTCTAATGTCCAGAACTGCTCATGAGCTTGGAGTGGAAACAACGGTTATTGAAAGTAAGTGCTTTGGTTCTTGTTCTCAATGCATGAATTATTGACCTTTTCTCCAATCACAGTTTCTGAGTTTCCCTTAGCTCATTCAGTTAATTTATTTCTGAATCCATTTTCCAAATTAATCTATTTGTAGAACACCTAGAAGGACTACAGCAGCTTCTGAAAGGCATATCAATGATGAAAGAGTTAACCTTACGGACAAGGGACTACCTGGTTTCATTTGGAGAGTGCATGTCCACAAGGCTTTTCTCTGCGTACCTCAATAAAATTGGCCACAAAGCGCGTCAAGTATGTTGCTTTATAAATTTTGATTTTAGCTATCTATAAAGTTTCAAGAAACTTGGAGTGTGTCAATGCTCACAATTCTTTACTCTAACATGAGTTTGGTTGATGAGTTGTCTCTTGTTGTTGGCAGTATGATGCATTTGAGATTGGGTTTATTACCACAGACGACTTTACAAATGCTGATATACTTGAAGCAACATATCCTGCCGTCTCAAAAACACTACTTGGTGACTGGAGCAAGGAAAATGCAGTCCCTGTCGTTACTGGCTTCCTCGGAAAGGTTTATATTTTTCTGACTGCTTCACATCATATTATTCTCATGGACCAAGATATATGTAGTTGCAAAGCTCTGTTTTCCTCTGCTTATGAGTTGTTTTGCTTATTGTTCTAATTTTGAAGAAAAAACTTGAATCTCACATATGGCATGTGTTTCTGCAGGGATGGAGGTCTTGTGCTATAACTACTTTGGGTAGGGGTGGTAGCGATTTGACGGCCACAACGATTGGGAAAGCGTTAGGACTGCGGGAGATTCAGGTAATTAATGGCTTTAGCCAAGATTGCATTATGAAGATGGAATTTCTTAAGCTAAGATTTCTTTGTTTTAATCTGGTGCAGGTTTGGAAAGATGTGGATGGAGTTTTGACTTGTGATCCTAACATATACCCTGGAGCTCAACCTGTTCCGTATTTAACGTTTGATGAGGCTGCTGAGCTCGCTTACTTTGGTGCTCAGGTAATCTTTGTTTATTATCTACGCTGATGAGTTCTTCTCTGTCTGATGGCTAAGCATATTCCTCTTCCATCACAGGTGCTGCATCCATTGTCCATGAGGCCAGCAAGAGATGGCGACATTCCCGTGAGGGTTAAGAACTCGTACAACCCCAATGCTCCAGGAACTGTCATTACCAGATCAAGAGACATGAGTAAGGTTTGTGAAACAAGAGTGTTTTTTAAAATCAGTATATCAAAAAAATCAATGACCTCATCGCCCTCCTTCATATGTTATCGCATAGGCCGTGTTGACAAGCATTGTTCTGAAACGTAATGTGACCATGTTGGATATAGCAAGCACCCGTATGCTCGGACAATTTGGTTTCCTTGCAAAGGTAATAATATAATTGGATTATGGATAGTGATATCTTTACTCGAATTTTGTTTAATATCTGAAATGAAATGAATTATCCGGTCATGTGTGCAGGTGTTTACCACATTTGAAGATCTAGGCATATCGGTGGATGTTGTGGCAACTAGTGAAGTCAGTATATCTTTGACATTGGATCCAGCAAAACTTTGGGGTAGAGAGTTAATTCAGCGGGCAAACGTAAGACTCTTTTTTCTTTTGATTGTGATAGATTGTGTTGTATGTAGTATTTGGTAAAATGATTGGGTGTTTAACAGGAGCTGGATCATGTGGTAGAGGAGCTAGAGAAGATTGCTGTTGTGAAACTGCTTCAGCGCAGATCAATCATCTCTCTCATTGGAAATGTTCAAAAATCCTCACTCATATTAGAGAAGGTGAGTAAGAGTAACCTGCTTCCTGTGTTATCTTTTGATTTTTGAAGTTAAGTTACTGAGAAATGGAATGAAATGACAAAACAGGTGTTCAAAGTACTTAGAAGCAATGGAGTGAATGTGCAGATGATCTCGCAGGGTGCATCTAAGGTTAAAATCTGAATGCTACATGTTAATATATATGTAAGGATGCAAATGGTATTGTCATGGTTGTATAATAATAGGATGGGGATGTGTGTGTTTCAGGTAAACATATCATTGATAGTGAATGATGAAGAGGCGGAGCAATGTGTGAAGGCTCTCCACTCTGCCTTCTTTGAGACTGATTCTTAATGCAAACGCAGATCATGGCTTTCTCTCTGTCTTTCAACTTTACATTCTTGTGTTCTCAGGACTTGTTGTATGACATTCTTGGAATAAGTATGACATTATTGTTGTTGTATTTATGATACAAGAAAATAATTTGAGCCATATAATCATATAATGTCTTGGAAGTTACAACAAACGTGACTTAACGGTCAATGTGGGGATTACGTCAGCGCGGCGATTGAGGCAATCGACGCAGACATAAGAGTGATATGTGTTTCTTACCGTCGGATCAGTCAAACCGTCTATATTACCCGTTGGATTGTGTGAGCGTTGTGGGTAATGCTCACAAAATGGCTCCTTCTGTGGCTACAGAGTCGATACTTTCAAAATGGCTTCTTCTTGGAATGTGGAATGGGTATAAGACCGTCGTATGCTTGGCGTAGTATCATGCATGGTAGGGAATTGGTTAAGAAAGAAATGATTAAAGTCATTGGGAATGGGGAAGAAACAAGAGTGTGGCTGGAGAATTGGGTCATTGACCAAATACCGAGACCTCCAAGATACCGACATAAAGGCATTATGGATCTGACCATTACTGTTTTTGAGTTTCTTGTCCCGCATACATTTTAAGGGACAGAGCTAAGGTCCAGAACAGTTTCGTTGAGGAAGATGTTCCTCTTGTTTTACAAATAAGAACAAGTATATTCCAACAAGACTCTCTTAAATGGGCGTACACAAAAGATAGGGAATACACAACAAAGAGTGGTTATAAGTTTCTGGAGAAATTGCGTGATTCACAAGATGGAAATTACATAGTCATGCTTCCAGTAGAGAAGAATCTATGGAAGAATTTGTGGAAAGTCAAGACTATGCCAAAAATTCGACATTTCTTATGGAAAGCTCTTATTGGTGCTTTGGCTGTAATGGAAAGATTGCAGACAAGGGGAGTTCAGAACGATACAACATGTAAGGCGTGTCATGATGAATCAGAAAGTATATGCCATGTTTTGTTTAATTGCGTGGTAGCAGAAGAAGTGTGGCAAAGATCTCAGATTCCCCTCCCGTCTCATGATTTTTCTCCAAGTTCAGTATTTTTGAATCTCCACTATCTGCTTATGTCTGCTAAGAAGGAAACTGGGCCAAATAATATAGTGAAGCGTTTCCCCTGGATTCTCTGGCATTTGTGGAAAGCTAGAATGGTTTGATTTTTGAACGAACCGGCTATGAACCGCAACCTATTCTTGATCGAGCTATTGAGGAAGCGGATTTCTGGTTTTCTGTTAATTTTTCTGAAACAAATGGCGAAACCAGATTATGTTGGAGCAAACCACCACTAAATAAGTTGAAGTGCAATGTGGGGAGTTCGTGGGTTAATCCGACTGATAATGCAGGTGTATCATGGCTATTGAGAGACCATTATGGTCAGGCGCAAGCACATAGCCGAAGAGCTTATTCAAAGGTTCTTTCTAGCTTGGAAGGTGATTTCTTGGGTCTGCTTTGGGTTGTTGATTCTATGCGAAACCTTCGATATAGGAATATCATCTTTGAGGTTTCTAATCCAGGTGTGCTGCAAGCTTTTCAAAATGTCAACAATGTTCCTGAGCTTAAGTACATCATTAAAAACATTCGAAAATTACTTCTCTTTTTCGATTCTTGGGATCTGGTTTGTGTGGCTTCACAAGGTAATAAGGCTGCTATGGAAATTGCAATCAGCGTCACAAGAGATGGATGATATAACTCTTATGTGGCTCACTATGGGCCAGCATGGCTTCTCCCTATAATCACCACTGAAGCACAGTAAGAAGCAATCTCGCATTCCTTTATTATGATATCGATCCTCCTCTAGAGACTTGGAAAACATACCATATTCTTCATACTTATTGTTTTCTGCTTGATTGGTAGCTTTCTAGCTACTATGATTATATGCTTTATTTTTCAGCTTGTTTGGGCTCCTTCTAGCTCCTATGATTTGTACTTTTGAATGAAATAAGTGTTAAAAAAAAAATACCACACATGTTTAACTAAGACAATTACAAATATAAGACGATTTAACCCAATCATGGTCCAATTGATGTAAACCCAATTTTTACTTGATTAATACTTAAGTCGCAGACCAAATTATAACTCAATGATTTTCATAAAAAAATAAAATGACCCAAACCCAACAACATGTAAAGGTGGGCATAAATCTGAGATTTGTGACTGGATAAAAAATAGGATACTCGAGGTTTCCGGATCTGATTCAAATCTATTTTCATAATTCTCGTAATATATATATAATAAAATTAAAAATAACTTAAAATGATACTAAAACTAAAATCTAGTTATAAAAATATACATAATACACTACAAATATATATATTTTAAATGTATAAAAATCAATTTGAACTTTTTTCAATATTTTATATTCTCTTTAGTTTAATACTTTAGTTTATTTTACTAGTTTTTAAAAGTTTAATATTAGTAACGCCTTACTAATTGTTGTTTTTCAAATAGTTCTGCTCGTTGTCGAAGCTCCTTCGGATTCAACTTCAAATCCTCTGCCAACTTGTGTTGATGATGGTATATGTTAAAGTTTTAAATTGTAGAATAAATAATGGATATTATTTTTAATATTGACGATGAAATTGAAAATAATATTACACTAACCTAATTTGAAAACACAATAACAAAATGCAATAGAAAAATAAGAAATCAAATGCTAACAAAAATTTAAATTTTGCAAAGAAAAAAACATAATACTAAAAATATACACATGTAGTTTTTTTTAATGTATTATAATAGTGTAAATTCTTTAAATTGTCATGTTTCATATTTATATATTCCATATCATGAGTTGATTTTCATGAATTTTGTGGATGAAGGATGCATGAGAAAATTTGGATGAGATGATAAGTGACATATCATGAGTTTTTTTTGAGATTTTTTTGGAATTTTTTTTTAAAAATTATCTGAGAAAAACTGATTTTTTTATTTTTTGTATTTATTTTTATTTTTTCGTTTTTTGAATTTTGAAATTTTTTTGAAGTTCTATTTTTTTATATATAATTTTCCTAAATTTTTAAGAATTTTTTATTTTTAAAAATTCGATTTATGGAATTTTCCTAAATTTTAATATTGATATCTTTATGGAATTTTCCTAAATTTTTTTAGAAATTCGATTTTTTTTTTTCAATTTTAATTTTTTTTTTTAATTATTAAATGTTTCGAACATTTCCGGTCGATTTTTTTTTTTTTCAATCGGGTCGGATTTGTAATCTAGTTTTAGATTCTATATCTAGATCAAAATCGGATTTGGTTAAGATTCATGGTTAAGATAGTGGTTTACGTGGTTTGGTCAAGAGTCAAACCTCGAATTTGAAATAAGGTGCAATTTGACAGTAAGCTTGTGAGGAAGGTGAAATTTAGTCGAAACTTGAACTATGATGCAAAACCATGTAAAAGTTTGGTGATGGTGTAGAGAATGAAAATTTTCTCATTCTTTTGCCCCTATGAACCATACCGAAACATATAATAAAATAAATTACTGATTATGATGTTTATATTGTTTAATGCTACTACTTTAATATAAGTTGTACCAATCAAACTTTTACTTTAGAATTTTTGAAATAGATATAAACAAATGCCTACAAACCTAGTCAATTTCTCCAACACTATTACACTTCCAAATATTATCATTTCAAATATCGAAAATTTCAGCATTGGCATACTTTTGTTATCTTTGAGGCGCGTGGGTTGTCAATATGTTCGCTCTCAAGTCTTAGCCTTCTCTTCTTTCTTTCTCTTCGTTCTCGAACTTACGATTTTCTGAGAATTTTCCCCTTGTGTACGTGATAGCAAAATTTGGCCATGTCTTCTTCCTTCTATAGGCCCGTCGGCCGGTTTCTCGCGAAGTAACTGTTTTTCCTTCGACCAATGAGAATCCAAACCGAATAGTCGCGAGTTACCACTCGCACCGATTCGGGTAAAACCGTCTATATGTGCATCGTGTTGACGGTAACTTGCTCACTTCACTTCTCACGACTAAGCTGAGCTGGTCGACTGATCTTCCAGCTGACCAACTAATCCTCTAGCTGGCTTAGCTCGATGATTCAACTAGTCTGAGTTGACTGAAGCTTATCATCTTGATAACTTAGCTCTCCAACATTGTTTTTGGCTAAGTTCAATACTTGAGTTTAATTGGGTGGATCAATCCCTTCGATCTTGCCAAGTTCTTGAGCATCCGTATTCCCTTTTGATCGATCTATTTTGATTCGATCTTAATCCATCCTTTGATTCTTCCAGCCCTTGTTCAACTCGGTCTATCAGACTTTTGATTAGTATAACTAGTCCACGGTCCATCCGTGGTCAAGTTCTTAGGCTGCTCGGTCACTCGCGAATACCCATACTCCTATATAGCTTAAATGCCCTTTTATGATATATCAGCATAAGACATTGGCATGTTTGTAGAGTCTTCACCATCTTCTGAATTAAATAAACTAATTCATAAAGTAGTGGTTTTCACCATGGTCGGGTTTCTATCTTTTTCTTCAAGGTTTTCTCTTCCCAACTCGGCCATGGCACGTCCCAACGATCCTATTGCGGATCAGGATGTTACAGTGATGTCGGCGGCAATGCATACATTTTAGAGGAGAGTGATGATTTTAACTATTTTACCCTTAAATCTTATATAAATACTTAGCCAAGTGTGGCTTAAAACCCTAGCTCCCCTTAGTCTAAAAAGGATCCACTTTAGTTTAAAGATTTTTTTGTTCTTTCTCCCTTTGAATCTTTTACTCTTTCTTTATGGTTTGGTTTTAGTTTATAATCAAGTATTGCATTTCCATTTCTTATCCTTGCCTTTTAATTATGAATTTGCATTATAAGTTCCTGATTAAGTTTAGGTTCATCATGAGTGAGTAGTCTCTTAAAATTAGTCTAGGGCAAGCTTGAATAATGTTAGGATTTTATGTTCTAGGCTATATTAGGTAGTGTCTATTAATTAAATGTGATTAAATGTTAGATAGGGAAGTGAAGAATCTCAATCTTAATCTTAGTTTTTTTTTAATCCAGTTTAAGTGTTTGCTAAATGCTCCAAACCCATTTAATAGAGAAAAGTGTTATTTAATTCGTGAAAACCTGGCTAATTCCTTTGTAATCAATTAGAGAAAATGCTTAATGACTAGAGCTAATGCTATTTGGCCCGCGAAAAACTCGTCAAGCCTTTAGTCACTAGATAAGCCATTGTCATTAAACATGAAGTGGTTACGTTAATATTGTTCTCTAATTACTAGATTGGACAATCAATGAACCTAAATGAAATATTGAAATCCCAACTGTAGTCTAGTTTGATCTAACATACTCAATCCTTGATCCATGATTTTAATTATCTTGTTATCAATCTCAATTACATTTTGTTGCATTTTGGTTTGATCTTTACATTTTTTCTTTGCATGATCATTTTGTTTACATTGTTACTTAGTAGAGTAGTTAAATTATCATCCTAAATCATTTGTCCTAACTTAAACAAACCATTTAATACTGGGAACTAACTAACGTTTGCCTCGTTTAGTACTTGATCAAGTGAATTTGTCTAAATGCAATAACTAGACAAATCCTCGGTTCCGTCAACTCTTTTTAATTTTCTATCTAACCACATGACAATCTACTTCTATGTGTTTTTTCATATCACAGAATATTGTTTTTTTCATGGTAGGATTTTTTTTTTTTACGATATGAAGTGTTTTATTATTATCATAAGACAACAATGCATCTGACGTAACATGTAGATTTGTGAGTAGTCGAGTAATCCAAATATTGAGACAAGTGTAGTAATGTTATAAACAGTTGAAGATTTACGTCTTTATAACATATAAATTAGTCTGAACCTTTTGCCCTGCCTCATTCTTGTTTAGTCCTAGATTTTTTTGGCTAGACGTTAGACTCAGCCTAGCTGCCCGGTTAGTGTACGCGAACTTGAAAAAGTTTCTAATTATTAAAAAATGAAGAGTTTAGAAATGAAAAATAAAATAAAAAAGGATAAGGAATGTGGAAAAGTGGGCACTGATATATAAAGTGGATTCAAGGTCCAGTCTTTGAGTGAGAACAAGCACTTTTGGTGTTCCGAAAAAACCCTTCATCAAAAGCATATGCACCCATTACTTCCCCAAGGTTATATCCGACCGACCAGCCAGTCAAAAAAATACACATCTGATGACATGTGTTACGTAAGGCTTCTGTAACGACCTTCCATTTGAACAATAAAGTGGTCCGACAAACGCAATCTCTCAAAGATTGTTTAATTTTTCTTATTTAATTACCCCTTAAGGAAAAGATTTCGTCCTAATTAAATCAGTTTTAGCTTACACATCAATTTAAAAATCAATGAAGGGACATATAACTCTTCGGACTCACATAAACTCCTAAGCCTCCTTTTTTATTGGAAAAAAAAAAAATAGATCGATACAGATGAAAACATGAATAATAGAAATGTATTCATTTAAAATTGATGAGGGATGATTCGGTATTGTAGATTGGTACTACCTACAGTTTCATAACAATTTTGTTTGTGCTGACAACAATAATATTTTTTTTTTCTTTTTTTATTGGGGAGAGGTTGGTCAAACATGAGAAACAACAAGGCAATTTTGCAGATTTAAAGATAGAAGCATGCATGGAAGCCAAAAATGCATGTGACCAACTTTGTAAAATTCAACCTTTTCTCAGGCTTTTAGTGAATTTATTTACTATCTAATTATATGAATTATACGGTTTTATCATATCTAACAGAACTTGCAACCTTTAAGAATCATATATAAAGAAAAAGATGCTAGCAAGAACACATGCCAACTTGTAGTTTCCATACATCAAGAACACTGACATTCTGATGATAGCAAATAAACGCTGGTGGCTACTATACCACAATTCACAACCATTATATATATAAATATAGGGCCTATATATATATATATATGTCACAGGTAAGGGTGTATCTTTTTAAAGCTCATTCCAAGAATATCGATGAGTCATTTATTTATTTTTAAAAACATTACCCATTTTTCTATAATCTATTGGGAGAAGAATCAATTATTACGAAATTCGATCTTGGTTACAAAAAAATATCCCAACTCATATATAAATAGATATTTCTAGATAGGTTTGTAGGATACTCTAATTGGATTACAATCCTAAAAAATATTCGACCTCCTTTTATGATCATATTGAAAAATTATTATATGCATACCTTTGTTTATAGAGATTGATTAGAGGATTTGAGCATAAAGTGAATTAATGGAATATAATGGAAAACCACTGGCCATATATCCGAACATTCGACCTCATCTCAATGTTACGACTTGCTCACATAATGTTGGCAGCATCAAACTTATTATTCGGCGCGTCCTATAAACTATATTGAATCATATTTTTGTTATTCACCTGTATTTTACACTATACATATTTATCATAAATATATATGTATTGTATGTAAACCTTAAAATACCACACTTTTTAATATTTGTACCGTCATAAATTATTGTGTGAAAATAAATTTGTTTAATTACCCAAATAAATTACAAATTAAGTTAAAATATCAAGTTTGAGTTTACTATTTTCAATTTAGGACTTAGTTTCTCTATTATAAAGATGTTTCCGTTAATTAAAAGGGATTAGTTTATATTTTTTGCCATTAAAAAATTAGAAATAATCTAAATCAAACCATAAGCCCTAAAAATTAATCTTAAACATGAAATCTTAAACCTTAGATTTTAAATTAAATCATAAACCCCGAGAATATTATCTTTATTTTTCTAATTTTGAAATAATTAGCCTTTATTTTTTTTTGAAAAAAAATCTTATTGTTTCTCTATATATATTCTCATATTTTTGCAGACAAAACTAGTGAGTGTAAGATGATGTTATTGCGGTAAGAGCCGACAGGAAGGACAGATGGAGTCTGTCTATTAGCAAACCTATGTATATTTAACAAAAATAATGTGTACTTTAAAGTCTTAATATTGTAGGGAAAACATTTGCAATATATGTAAATCTTTTTTTTTTCCTTTAGGAATAGAGTTATAGTATATATTATATTAAAAGTATTGTATTATTACGAAAGCTAAAAACCATGGCTATCACATCAAATACTTTGTTATCATTTGGCATATAAGTAGAATAGAATAAAATAAAATAAAAATCTATGAACCAATTAAATATAGAACTTGACCTTCTATAAATAGTCTGCATGCTTCTCACTCTCTTCCCAACCAACTCATACATTCACTTACTCCTTCTCTTTCTCTCTACGAAAAATGCAATACAAAACAGAAACTCGTGGTTCGTTCTCTTACAACAAGGTGAACAACAACATGAACATGGGTGTGTTTCCGTCGGAGACTCTCGGGAAGATAGAGTCAATGGCGGCAGAAAATGCGGTTGTTATATTCAGCATCAGCACTTGTTGTATGTGTCACGCCATCAAGCGTCTCTTCCGTGGAATGGGAGTCAGCCCCGCCGTCCACGAGCTCGACCTCCTCCCTCAAGGCGGAGATATCCACCGAGCTCTCCTTCGTCTCCTCGGCTGTTCCGGCGGCGCCGACGTGGGATCTCCGGGAGCACTTCCGGTTGTGTTCATCGGAGGGAAGATGGTGGGATCAATGGAGAGAGTGATGGCTTCACATATCAATGGCTCACTCGTTCCTCTTCTAAAAAATGCTGGCGCTCTTTGGCTCTGATATCCCATCTTTAAGTACTTTCTCTCTTTTTTTGGTTTTTAAAACTCTGCGGAAACTAAGGAACAAGACCGAGATTAGTTTTATATAGTGTTGAATTAGACAGTGAGTGAGAGCGTTCCTTCGTGGACATCCGACTAAAAAAAGACTGTGAGTGAGAGTGGTGCGTTTGTTTTAAGCTAAGCTCTTTGTTTACCGATCTTAATGTTTCTGTTTAAGTGTTTGGGATAATCTAATCAAACTAATGATAAATATATATATTTACTTATTAATATCTCTCTTTGGTGAGCTTTCTGCCTATGTAAGAATCGAATTGCAAAATTTAATGCAGAAATTAAGGGTCTAATTATCAACATGTAAACGTCTGAGTCTATCAATAAAATTGATGTAATAAAAATATCAAGTAAATATATATCAGAGAAACAAACATAAATGGAATAAAGAAATAGAAGAATAAAATGATGCCACTCATTTTCCTACAAAATATTAGAGGAATATAAGTGGATTGAACAAGATATCTTTAAACTTTTTAATAGCTTTAAAAAATCTTAACCGTAATAACTGTTGTTAACTGTGGGGCGGCTAATAATCGCCTCAGGGGGCCCCACTATAGATTACGTGGACACCCACTAACAATAATCCGTGATTTTGACCCCCGACCGTTGCGTCGGAGATGAGCTATATGACCCCCGTACTTGCTGATCCAATTACTTCACACATACAACTCTCTGGATTATATAAACCGTTGCTATTGATTTAAGGAAATAAACATGAAAACTTTCTTTTTGAACAACTGCAATATATTAATTAGAGAATGTAAACATGAAAACTATTTCTTCAATCGTTCATACAATCCATTCACCAACCACTTTTTACCTTCTATTTCTATTTTTTTAATCTTGGTTCTATTTTTTTTTTTTTGAAATAACAAAATTACAGACCACATTTTCTTAGTTAAGAAAAGCTTTGTTTTTACCTTTAGACTTTAGTTCAGTAAAACTTTAAAGGGCTTATCATAAGAGGAAAATAATAAACCTAAATCGCATATATACCGTAAGAAAATTATTCATTAGAAATTAGAATAATTCCTCAAGTGGACAATAAATGACTTGTTACAAGTCACCCAGAGATTTCCTAAAGGTCATAGGATCTACAACCGAATAAAGGGAAAAAACAAATTGGGGAATCTAATGGGAATCTAGTTGCTATAATTATAAGTTGTAACAATAATTATGCGTGATCAAGTGCACGAATAAAAGGAAGAATGGAATCAGGATCGGATGATGAACAGCAAGACGCCAACAAGTCTGAAAAAATGATGTGAACAAGAGATGGCGATACCTCTTTGATCCATTTCATATGTTTGATTCCAATCTCAACCTCTTTCGCATCAGCCACACATTTCAACAGCACAACATGTGCACCTCTCTGTTCTAAGTGTTCTCGCTCGCACAGCAACTGCGACGCCTCACCAAAATGGCCTGCACACACACATACATACCAAAAGAGTAAGCCAAAAACTTGACTTGATGCATTAAAAGAAAACTACAAGACGTAATTGTTTTCTTTTCTCACCGATGCTGCATAGATTTAAGACAAACGCGCTTAATACTCTCCTCGCTACTGTTTTATCCTTCCCCATACATTTTCTGAAGACTCCCAAAGCAGCTTCAAGTTTTGTCTCCTTACATAGTCCTTCAATGAGAGATGTATAGATTGTTTCATCTGGTTCTATCTCTTTCTCCAGCATCTTTTGAAACAGCCTCAAAGACTCTTCAACCTCGCCTTCCTCTGACAATTTCTTGATAAGTACTTTATATGTCGTCAGATTCATTCTGCATCCTTCTACAAACATCTCATCCCACAGTTTCTTTGCTGGACGGATCATTTCCGCTCTACAACAAGCTTCGAGGAGAGCGTTATAGAGTGACACGTCTGGATCAAGCCCTTTCTTCTTCATTTCTTGCAAAGCACTGTAACTTTCCCTAACTCTCCCGGCCATACACAAGAACGATATCATCAGACTATAACTCTCGAGATCCGAAAAATAACCTTTACTTGACAAAAGTTCATAAGCCTTGATAAGAAGCTCGCTCTTGTTATGCCTGCAAAGATTCTTACTCATTTTGCCTAGAGTCCGAATTGAAGGCAATTTCCCTGTGCTTACCATGTATTTTAAGAAGTTAACAGCAGAATCTGGATAAATAACAGACACTGATCCGATTAACGCATCCAAGAT
The DNA here is from genome assembly GCA_900116095.1 of Euclidium syriacum. Taxonomy (NCBI): domain Eukaryota; kingdom Viridiplantae; phylum Streptophyta; class Magnoliopsida; order Brassicales; family Brassicaceae; genus Euclidium; species Euclidium syriacum. The sequence goes on along the minus strand of FPAK01000007.1, from coordinate 6,714,274 downwards.
ATCATTATCAATTGGGAATTTTCCATCAACAATCACCTCAGCCAATTCCTTAGCCTCTGTTAATCGTTTAGCAGATATCAAACTGAGGATGAATTCTCGGTAATCACTGCTCCTGGGTGCTACTCCGAGCTTTCTCTTCTTTTTTAAGACGACCTGTCTCTCGTACAGATTCCCAGTTACTACAAATGCTTCAGCTATGATTCTATAGGCCATAAAATCCGGTTTGCAATCTATGTTTCTTAGCTCTTCCAGAATGTAGAAAGCGTCCATCTCTCTTGAAGACTTACAAAGACCATGGAGAATCAACAGCGCAATAATGGAACCATTGATGTTCGAGTTAGTCTTTTTCACCTCATTCACTAATCTCAAGAGCTGATCCGTTTCGAAAGTTCTACAAAATGTTCCTATATACACGCCAAACCCAAGAGTATTCAGAGAAATACCTCTTTGGCGCATTTTAACAAACAGTTTGTGAGCATAATCAGAGTAGCCATCAGAAGTTAGAGAAGCTAAAAGACGATTGCATACATCGGGGTAAATCTCCTGACCCGTCGACAGAGTTTCCTCTAGAACCCAGAACGCGCTCTGAGCTTTCCTACCCATCACGAGCGCATCAATGAGCGAGCAATACACGGCAGAACCGAGAAGGATTTTCTGTGATTTGACCTGTTTGAAGAGGGCGTCCATGGCGGAGAACTGTCGGGAAAGGGAAAGAGACTTGAAGATAGAGTGGTAAGAGAGGGAGTCGTGAGAGTAACCTGGTTGCTGGGCGGCCCAATTGAAGAACCCGAGAGCGAGAGAATGGTGGTTCAGTAGGAACGGGTCAATGACTCGAGCAACAAGCGAAGGGCTTATTGAGTGACGAACGCCGAGACCGTAAAGACTTTGTTCAACTGATGGACTCCATGTTCGGGACGATCTAGAGCTTCCAGAAACCTTAAGAAGCTCACGGCCGATCCTCACAGCAAGCTCCACCGCAGGTCGCATGGTCCGGTTCTAGAAAATGTTAGGAAGAATGGGTCGAAGTACTTAGTCAAATTCAGTTCCAGTTTCGATAATGTGTGTATTATTTAGTTTAGTATTTAGGATTTCTACTAAATATAATAAGATAATCAAAATAAAAAGAGAAACACCCTTGGATACAAAGAAAGGAGGGATGTTGAACATTCCAAAGTTTGATGGAGACTACGAACTTGGCCACGAACATTGGCCTATGTTGATGGGGAACTTAATTGCCACGATCGAAGGAGCGGTGGAACATTAGTGAAGAAGGGATAACAGAACCGCCTCGCGGGACGTTGCTCAATGGACAACAATGATCGGAGTTGGCTGAATTGAAGCTCAAGGACCTCAAAGTTAAGAATTACTTGTTTGCTACCATTGACAAAGTATATGAAGCAGATCATGCAGAAACATAGTTCCATAGAGTTTTGGGACTCGATGAAAGTAAAGTTTCAAGAGAATTATCATGTGCAAAGTGCACAACTACAAAGGATGCGTAGAGATTTCGAGATCCTTGAAATGAATAAGGCGAAAGTGTGGATGAGTGTGGATGAGTATTTTCGAAAGGTGATGGTCGTAGCCAATGACATAAGGAATCTTGGAGAAGACATGATTGATGCTAAAGTGGTGGAGAAGGTGTTGAGAACTTCTAAATGATTCACATATGTAACGTATACAATCGAAGAATCAAAGGACATCAAGAATTTGTCAATCGATGAACTCCAGAGTTCTCTTCTGGTGCATGAACATAAGTTCAAAAAGAAGGAGAATGAAGAGCACGTGCTACAGGTTGCAGAACCAGGCAATGGTAACAATCGGTTGAGGAAGAGGAGGATCCCAAGGAGTTGTTAGAGGTAGAGGAGGAAGAGGTAAAGGCTCGGTCAACAAAGTCTTACTCGAGTGCTATAAGTGTCACAAGATAGAACACTATCAATATGAGTGTCCAAATTGGGAAAAAGGTGCCAACTATGCATAATTTAATGAAGGAGTGGAGATGGTTATGATGGCACACACTACTGAGTTTGAGAAGAAGGAGAAGATGTGGTTTCTTGACTTTACATGTGTAGCAACCACATGTGTGGAGAGAAAGAGTGGTTCTGAAATTTAGATGAAAAATACTTGTACCAAATTAAATTTGGAGAAAATTTGAAGATGGTTGTGATGGGGAGAAGGAATATTCGAATGGAGATTAGAGGTACGTCACACATTATAAGTCATGTGTACTACATTCCCTAGTTGAAGAGTAATCTGATTAACATTGGACAAGTGTTGAAAAGAGGATTTGAAGAGAGGATTCTCGGTTATATTATATGTTAAATTGATTTTTGAATAGTTCTTGTTATGTAGGATCTATTGGTTGTAACAAGGTTATAAATATAGTTGAATCTTGATTACATCGAATAAGATAATGAGGTTACGCCATTGCTCATTTTGTTCATTCTTTAAGAAAGAAAGACTAGTTAAAATATGTTTCACATCATCGTTTCATTAGTTAACATTTTTTTGATTAAACTCAAACACAGTCTAACTGCCAACTACCTACTGATGCAGTCTATAATAACCACAAGTCACTTTGCCAATTTTAGAAACCAAATTATCTGAATCTTTTGATTAAAAACAGTATAAATTATTTGTTTAAGTTAGAACAATTACTTGAATGCTTAAATATTTACTATCTAAATAACTAAAATTTTAAAGATTATTTACAATTATCTATAAGTTTAGAAAATCACTCAATTTCCAATTTTCTCAAAATTATGTGAAATAATCCATAGCTAACTCAAATAGTTGGACTTGAATCCGACTCTTGTCCAATTTCTTGATCATTTAGATAGTAAAATTTTAACACATAAATTTCCACTATCTTAATTGTTATCCGCGTTATCCCATATATTTACTAAGAACGTAATTTGGACAATATAATTTTTGATATTCTAATTACGTGATTCATATGAATTTCTCTTATTTCTCAATCAAACCATTTCATTTTTAATACTACGAGCCATAAACGCTTCTCAAGTTCTACCATGTACTACATTCATATTGGATTTTACCTTGGAATGAAAAGGCAACCCTTTTGGTTTTGGTTTTCTAACAAAATATATTTTAATTCAATATAATTATAAGGAAATTGATATGTATATTTTATTTATTTTTGTTTGGTTTCGATTTCAGTTCGGTTATATTAAAAAATAAAATATAGGCCAAGTCGTCTTTTTATTCTTCCAAAGATTAAACATCCCGCCACAGAATGCTAATTTTCTAGTTCGAACAGCAAAAAAACAACAACTCATCTAGGTACATTGTATCATCTCTAATAGTTTCAAATCACTTTTGGGTTCACATCAATTAAATCAGACTATTTAGCTATATCGGCGTAGTTTTGGGATGGCATCAATTAAACCAGATTATACATCCCTAGTAATTATAAAAAAAATCAAATCATTTTGATAATTTCGCAGCTGTGGAAATAACCTACTAGATGAAAAGCCCATAGGTTTAGAAAAAAAGAAGCTGTTATTTTTTTGTGTTTTTTAGATTTTAACTCTAAAAAAAGGTAGATGATATCTACCTGGGAATGTGAATCAATAAGGAAAGCGAAAATGTCGGATGTTATACCAAAAGAAGAAGGTATGATTGAGGAAAGGAAGTGACAGTAGAAAATAGACTGATGGAGTATCCACGTGAATTTGACATATATCGATCACAATTTTAAGAAAATCAAAGATAATGGAGTGGGGGAGATATAAAAGTGACTCCAAATTGCAAAATTTAGCATTTGTAAGTTTGTTTCAATCCAGAACAAAATGGTACAGCTTCATCTCTTGGTCCCCCTTACCCATACTCACAGTCACCTACTTCTGTTTGTTTCTTTCTCACTTGTTCCTTTCTTTTGCCACTTAGATGCTTCCCTTAATTAACCCAATCTCTTTATCCATTCACATCTCTTCCACCTCATCTATGTATCTTCTTCACTTGTTCCCCCACTAACAAGTTCCTACTTCATCTACCAAAAACAAAACCATGTGCTTCCATGGCTTAAGGAAATTGGACTAGGATTTAATTAGTTTAAGGAGAAGAAAAACCCACAATAATATTGGAAAGGAACAAAACATGGAAAGCTAAAAGAACAGTACCTCATGTCGTGGAAAGCTTCACTTGTCTGAAGCTACTAGCGCAAAAAGCCTTCACTGTTTTGTCACAGAGCTCTCATTTGCTTCCTGGAAAAAGCACTCTTTCTTTACTTTTCTGTACATGGTCAATTATCTAAATTGCATTTTCCTTCTTGTCCGAGTCAGCCAGGTCAACAAAAAGCTGTACACTTTTCCTTGCAAATTATTTCACCAAAATGCAGCCTCAGTCTCTTTAAGTGAACAAGGAGCCACCATTGATTCTTGTTTCAGATATTTATCTTTATGCAAAGCAGCACCTTGTAAAATTAAGCATACATTTTTCTATAACCAACACAGAATGAGTTTGTACCAGTCACGTTGCCTATGTAACTAGCGGACCAGAGATGCATTAATCATTCTATCTCTATTTTAGAGGAAAACATGACTAAAATGAAAGTCTACACAACACAAAGCATTAGTAAAAGTTGAATTGGCTCGTGAAGAGCCACATACAATCCACAACGTTTTATGATATAGAAACTCAAATAAGATTTATAATTAGTACCTGAGATGATAGTACAAAAACTGATAGCTACTCCACCAATAAATTTAAGAGTCATGTAACCAAAACAGTATGCTCATGTCTGTAATGGCCCTCCAACTTGTTTTTGATGTGATCTTGAAAGAGAATGGCCAACCACAATTTTTGTAGCTTACTTGGTGTTGGTCTCCTCTGTCATCAACCTAAAAGTCTTGAGATACTGTTACTAACCAATTCACTGCTATATGAAGAGCTTTCAAGCAAATCATAGTTCTCCTATAAAGTCACTTTCTCCTCTAGTATTGTGTAGCAACTCAAGTACAAAAAAATGAAGGTGCGTTCTATATCTACACGTTTTTTTACTTTACTATACTTGTAGCTAAAACTTACCAAAGCTTATTTTCTGGCAGTTTTGGGGCTGGATGCATCATAAGTTCCGAGAGAATGGCAAAGAGCCATTGAAAGACGCTATGACTGGTAATGTAATCTAACCGTACATCTCTAATTCATCTTTTCTTGTCAAATATGTGGGAACAATTTATAGAAAGCGTGTTTGAACCTTAGGAGAATAGCAATAGGACTTAGCATGCATGCCAAGGAAGAATCATTATTCTCTCACTGCCTTAACATCCATTTCTAGAAAAATTAAACTGCTGACCTGATAAACGACTTAGGTCATGTGCTCCTCTGCAAATCATTGTGGTGGAAGTCAGATAGCTGAATTAGAAACCTTCCCTACTCAATTTGCCTTGACACCAAGCTAAACCAGATCTCCTCCTAGTAATTTTCTCCACCTGCTTGATGAAACAACTCAACATTTTCCAAACCTCATTGGCTGTTCTTACTTTTCTAATTCTTCTTTTCATATGAAATTCCGTCTCAGGGAATAGCTCTTTCCACCTTTCAGCTCATCCATCCCTTGATAACCAAGATGTTTACCCCACAGCATCTGCTGGATCCAGATACAATACTGGATTCAGAAACCACATGTTCCAGGAAAGCTCCTTCGCAAGACTTGAGGAGAACACAGAAGAAAGGTACACGGATGAGAGACACAGTGATTTTTTTCATGGATTTCTCGCCATTGGAACCCTTGGCGGAGAAACATTTCTGGATGAGCCGGCAACACCGACGTTTGGCATGTCATTTGAGGACCCGGCAGAAGATGATGCAGAGGTGACAGAGAATGATTTGAAGCGCATTAGCAATGAATTGGAGAAGTTCCTTGAAGCTGAAGCTTTAGAAGGACACATGCAACCATCAGGAAGGAACAGCGACACTAACACTATTGCATCCACCATTGAGGCTATTGAGGGACTAGATGTTGAAGAAGATAATCAGCCAATGGAGTTCCCGCTCCAAGAGTATCTTTTTGCTTCTCCAATCGAATTCTCAGAGACAAAAAGTTCAGGGAAAAAGGAAAGGGCATCGCTTGGAGAGCTGTTTCAAATAACAGAAACGGATGATAAGCAGGCAGAAAACAAAGATGGGAAGAAAAAGGACCAAACCATTTCAACTCACAAGTCTGCAAAGCATCTGGTGAAGAAGGTACTGAAAAAGCTACACCCGTCCTCAAGGAACTCTGCCAATGATAAAACTGAAGCTGCTTCTAAAAGGAAGAAGTTCCAAAAGGTGTGTTTTTTTTTCCTCTGCTTTTTCAGGATCTGTTATCTTAAACACATGCGATGATACATGCTACATCTTGAATTACACACTAAACAATAGATGATGATTGATGTGTTACTTTGGATAGGCATTTACTGAAACACTTCTATAGTACATTTGCAGAACTAGCTATCATGCTCTAATGAAGCGCCTAACAAACTTGAATTTCTTGTGAGGCATGCAGATGGCACAAGCTTTCCATAGGAAAGTACATCCAGAAAACTCTACCGTTGGAAGTGAAATATACAGCAGCATGGAAAATCCAATAAACAGCAAAGCAAATTCTACTGGGTTAATGTCCGAGAAGGTGAACTCTAACGAGACAAGTAAAACTTGGATCCAGTATGAGCTAAGAAGTTCTGCTTCAGCTAGAAACGGAGAACACTGGATCAAATCAGACGAAGACTGTAAGTCTATGATTATATGCTATTAGTAGATATATTCGAATAAGCCCATCTACTCAATGGAAGAATGTGGTTCTGGATTTTCATGAATATATAAGATCTTGATTTGAAATATAAAAATTTCTTATACATTGGGATTTAGGCATGGACAAGTACCCTGCTTGTTCATGAACCAGATACTAATCCTTATTATTTTGCAGACTTCGTGCTGGAGCTGTAGCAAAGGGGTTCCGAAGAACAACAAAAATTAAGAAGTGTGCATGTATTATGTCATATAGTGCATGTATGAATCGTGTGGTATGATTAAAGCAAATGTGCTCAAGACTTGCTGGGAGTGTTCATCACGTCCCTCTATGTAATAATAAATGTTTCAGGGTGTTGTAATTGCAGCATGATATGTTACAAACACTTTTTAAAGCACTTAAATCAAGAGAATGCATTCTTGTAAGCATTGATTCAAATGCGGTCATATGTTCTAATCCCAAGGGAGAGATACTATATATCTTTCGGCCGATAAGCCCTAAAGTTTCATTAATGATTAATCTCCTATCCAAAAGAACTAACACAGACAATTCAACATAATGGACAAGTAACTAGCTCAAACTTTCATGCGAAAATCAAAAGCATCTGAGCCAAACCTCGTATGGACCTTCTGCAATAGCGAATATTGAACTAAACTGGTGGACGTTCTGCAAGAAGAACACCACCTGTTTCCATTCTCCATGACTGATCGACCAAGGATGCTAACTCTCTGCAAAGAGGTTTATACAAAATGAGAGAAAGGAGAAAAAGCAGTAGCCGTTAATGTTGCAAGGAAAATCGAGCCGTAATGAATACTTGACAAACGATTTTCTTAGAAAGAACAGCATAGCAAGATTTCAAAAATCTATTTCATGAGGGGAAAGAAACTGTCTAAAATCACAAACAGAGAGGGGTAGATAAAATAATTGAGCATACCTTAGGTCATGACTTACAACAAGTAAAGTCAATTCCTTTTTTAGGTGCTTCAAGAGCTTTGCAACATCTGCACGTGCTTTCCAATCTATATTCAAAACGAAATAAAAAATGAAATAGTATGAGAAAACTTCCATGATTTTCGTGCAAAAGAAAGGAAAATGCAGAGCAAATATAATGATAAAGCCAGAAACAAAAACATCTGCTGGCAAGAATGAAAAGCAGAAACCCCTAGGAGAGAAGGACATAAAGCAGCTGCTGCGACAACCGGATAGGAAAATTTTAGGATAACCCAAGAATTACAAGAAGCAGGATGCAAATTCATACCAAGTCCAGCGAGGGGCTCATCCAGTATCAATAAATCTGGAGTTTGCACCTACAATAGGCATGACTATTTAGAATAAGTCACATTTTGTTATACATCAAAAATCTTTGCTCTCACCAATTGAATAGCTAGTGCAAGGCGACGCTTGTAGCCTCCACTAAGTAATTGGGGATCTTTATCAAGTGGGATGCTGTCTAATCCAACCTAACGATTCAAAAAGAAAGCAACTATAAGACAGATCACTGTACGCAAATACAATCACTGTCCGAATCAGGAAGGAGTGGGATACCCAATTAAATGCTCTCTGGAGATTCGAAGTCAGTTGCTCTCTCAACTGCAAACTACCCTTTTGCCTTGGCCAACCAAAAGTAATCTCATCAAGCACATTATCTGCAACAAAGAATCTGGCCATAGCAATAAACCCATCTCAATATTTCCTTGTCATTTCAGCAGCAAACCAGATAAGATAAGAACAAAAAGATGATAATAATTAATGACTATTACCTCTCTGGAAACTGGAAAACAATTCCCACTTTTTCAGTGGAGAGTAACTCAGGAACTGCCTTTGGCTGGCCATCATCCCCATATCTTTGGATACAAATGGAACCTGACGTTGGTCTGTTTAGCCCAGCAAGAAGCTGCAGAAGGGAACAAGATAAACCCAAAAGTTGCTAAGACTATACTTAAAAAACAGCAACAGAAAGATCACGAGCTAGTGAAGCAATGAACCTGCAAAAGAGTGGTTTTACCACTCCCACTCTTCCCAAAAATCAAGCCAAAGCTGCAAAAGGAATTGAAACACAAACTTTTCAGCATAAAATGCCTGAGACGGACAACCAATAATGGAGATAAGGAAACTGCCGAAGTATACCTTTTCTCGCGGAGAGAAAAATTAACTCCATTCAAAATATTTAACTCTGTTCCAGGAGGACGGTAGCAGACATCCCTAACCTTGAAAATATAGATGAAGGTGTTATCACAAATCAATCAATTGAAAAATGCACAAAGCGAATCTGAAGAAGAAAAAATTCAACAGGCACACATTTCCTTTACTTAACATAAAGAATGAGTAAGAATTTGGAAACCAACCTCGACGCAAGAATAATCGCAAGAGATTACCCGACGCTTCTTCGTCCTCCGAAACCTCAACCTAAACACGGCGAGCAATCAAGTAGTTACGATAAAGCGACGAAGAGTAAAAGATTATGGAGGTCGAGACGAAGTGGCGTACGCTTGTCTCCAAGCAATTGCGGCAGAGAATGATGCTGGTAGTTCAGCGATGCCGGAGACAGGCGCGAGGCTTGAAAACGTCGACACTGCCATGGCCAACTGTTGGGCTCCGCCAATTTTTCGAGCAATGAGTTGATAGCTACGAGAAATTGAAATTCGGAATCCACATAAATTTTTCAAATGATCAGTGAAACGTGAAAAGACTACCGAATATAAAAGTCAAGAGAAATGGTTGTATACGGAGTTTTAGTCCACTGACACTACCGTATGATAGATTGATCGTACAGTTGGCTTGTAAAATGGATGGTTGATCATTCTGTACGAGCTTGTAAGCCCAAAATCTAGAAGAATTCGGATAGCTGGGTCATAATGAAACAATCTAGAATATGAAGTTTCGGTTCGTTGATCTCTAGAATTCAAGTTGTGCTATTACATAAATTACCAAAATTCAAAAACCAGTGTAAAACTAATCTCGAGATTCAAGTTGTGCTTTTAACTAAAGAGTGCAGAGAAAACACAAAGACGAAAACACCAGAAGTGAAATCTAGAGTTCGTCCTTGGTTGTCTCTGCCTGGGGCTCATCAACGGGTTCAGCTTCAATGTTAAGTCCACCAGCCAAGTCATCTGATTTCGTCTCAGTAGCCTCACTGGTCTCTGTTTCCTCTACTTCGACTTCCTCTTCAGCTACAGCATCAGGGCTAATTTTGAGACCGCTCTTGACCGAGTTGTAAATACGTGCTGCAAAGTCTTTTGGGTCGCTAAGCATAAATCCACTCTCGATCAAAGCCGTCTGGTACATGAGCTGTGCTGTTTCTTTCACACTTTCATCCTGACATAATTCAGTGTGTTGGATTTTTCTGAGTCACTTCATTAGACAGAAAGTAAAAGAAAAGAATCGATGGGTCTTATGTTTGTTTTACCTCTGGGTCGCTTGCAATTCTATCCTTGAGTTCTTTGATGATAGGGTGTCGTGGGTTGATCTCCAGGACTCGCTTTCCACGCATGTAAGCTTGTTTGTTTGCATCAGAGAGAGTTTGGGACTGCATGATCCTCTCCATGTTTGCACTCCATCCAAACTTGGACGTTACAACTACACAGGGAGTGTCAGCCAAACGGTTACTGATTTTGACATCGTCGACGTTCTCACTAGCGAGATTTCCTTTCCACCACTTGGTTAGCTCCTTGAATGCTTCCTTCAACTCCTTATCTTTTGAATCTTTCCCAACCTTGAGTCCTTCTTTTGACACATTCTGAAACTTTTTGTCTTCGTAATCCATCAGGTATTGCATCAAGTATTCATCAACTGGGTCCGTGAAGAAGATGACCTGGGAGAACACAAGTATTGGAACGTGTGATGCGAGTTGGTGAAAAGAAAAAGAAGAATTATTTGTGTGTTTGATACAAACCTCATAGCCCTTTTTGATAAGCCTCTCCAGAAATGGAGATTTTTCCAGTTGTTCTTTGCTGCTTCCTGTGATGTAAAATACATCTTTTTGCCCCTTTTTCATTCTCTTGATGTACTGATCCAGGGAAGTTAATTTTCCATCCGACTTTGTTCTGGAATAGCAAATTATAACTCTTTAGCCTACAGGTGGTGCTAATAAGCAAACAGAAGTGTATAAAAATTTAAGGGAAGCACATACGTCTCGAAACGAAGAAGTTTTGCCAGGCGGTTCCTGTTAGCAGCATCCTCAATGATACCAAGTTTAATCGACTTGCCAAACTCATTCCAGAATTTTGTGTATTGACCCTTCTTCTCATCATTCTCACCAGACTTCTCCACATCTGAATACCAACAATTCAATAAGTTTAGACAGAGTTTCAGAAAGATGAAAGCACCGTGGTAACGTAAAAACTGGAACAGTCAAAGTGGCTTGATATCAAGAAGCTTGTAATATGGAATACCTTTCTTGTCATCATCATGGACCTCATCAGGATCTTCTTCAGCAAGCTTGCGGATCATATCAAGTGCCTTTCGGATAAGCTTCTTTTTTATTGTCTTTAAGCTGCTGTGTTGTTGAAGCATTTCTCGTGATACATTTAGAGGCAATGTGTCAGAGTCAACAAGACCCTGCAAAAGTAACTCACATTAGGCACTCAGCCCAGAATTCGTGTTGAAAATACTCATTTAATTTGTTCTTCCTATCAGTTACCTTCAGGAAACTCAAATATTTAGGAAGAAGCTCATCAAATTCATCAGAGATGAAGACCCTCCTGACATAGAGCTTCAAATTCGCCTTGTTGCTGTTGTAGTAGCTCTCATACTGATCATGGGCAGCTTTGGGAGGAACATACAACACAGCCTTGAATTCAACATCACCTTCAGCATTAAAGTGACTCCAAGCCATTGGCTTCTCGTCAGTAAAATCCTGTATAGCAACTGGGGTCAGGAAATCCCACACGAGAATCTTACACCTAGTGTGTAACAAGTATTTATTGTTTTCAAGCCTAGTACCTTTGAGAGAGAGTGGTAGAACTTAGTGTACTCTTCCTCCGTCACATCCTTTGGACTTCTCAGCCATATAGCCTTAACGTCGTTCAGAAGCTCCCATTCATGAATTGTTTCTTTCAACTTCTTGGTTTTCGGCTTTTTCTCAGTGTCTTCTTCCTCCGCATCTTCCTCTTTTTCTTCCTCGGTAGAGGTGGTTTCTAAAGTGAAGTGCCATTAATAAAACTCAAGGCCGTGTGACTTGTAGGAATAAAAAGACACATTGCAACAGGAAATTAAAATGCGGTGTTTCGTTATTACTCACCAGTATCCTCATCAGTTCTTTCATCTTCGTCAACTGGGACCTCGGTTTCAATCTCTTTGCTAGCCCAGAGGTGGATAGGGAAGTTAATGAATTCAGAATATCTCTTGACCAAGTCCTGTAGTAGACAACGATAATCATAAGCAACCACAATGAGATAATAAACAGACTTTAAGCAGTGCACTGAATTCATATTCTGTTGAAGAATTTCCTCTCAGGAGAGTTTGGGGTTCTCTACAACAAATCCTGGGTTATTCTGATCTTTGCTTTGGGTAACTCTAAGTTCATATCTCTCTTTAACAAACAAAAAAGAGATGTACTTCCAATTTTATCAAAATATTACTCACCTTAAGTTTATTTTCCTCTAGGTACTCGCCAGCTTCATCTCGAAGATGTAATCTAATCTCGGTTCCACGTCCAAGAGGCTCATTCCATGTATCCTCCGAAACAGCAAATTTACCGTCAGCCTTTGATTCCCATACATACCTGAACATGGAAAAGGAGTTGTCAGAAAAGTTTTTCAAATGATTTTACATGCATACAAGTATATTTCTAAACGAAAGCCTCTCTGGAATCAACTTACTGGTTGTCATCATTGTGCTTGCTAATGACTTCAATGTAGTCAGCAACAAGATAGGCAGAGTAGAATCCAACTCCAAATTGTCCAATAAGGTTCAGATCCCCGCTTGATTGCATTTTCTCAACGAAAGCTGCGGAAAACGGCAAGATCTTGAATACATGGAATTTAATTCATCCAGCCTATTATACATAGAATATATCACCACACATACCTGACGTTCCAGATTTTGCTATGGTACCAAGGTTCTTGATTAGGTCTTCCTTAGTCATGCCAATTCCCCGGTCCCGGATAGAAAGAACTTTCTTCGCTTTGTCTAGCTTAATCTGCATATCATTGCGTAAAATAATTAAGAGAACAAAAATAAGCATGACAAACAAATCTATGAATACTGTTCTCTACTCTCTCAAGTTCAGCATATGAATTACATGCTATGTACTATAAGAAAAGGATTAATGAGAAAGATGTAGCAAACCTGGATCTCAAGCTTAGCAGTGTCACCTTCACCCAAAACGTCTTTGTCAGTGAGTGCAAGGAACCTAATTTTGTCCAGGGCCTGAAAATTATGAAAAAAAGACAATTTTATTAAGTTCCCTGCTGTCCAATAAAGCACTAACCATGTAGACATAAATAAACACTCTTACATCAGAAGCATTGGAGATCAACTCTCTTAGGAAAATGTCCTTATTACTGTAGAGAGAGTTGATAATAATATCCATAAGCCGAGACACCTCAGCCTGGAACTCAAACTTCTCCGCGTTACTGCGAAGGGACTTGTTTGACATCGACTCGGACTCTCTGTCAAATGAATTCCGTATTAGGAAAGATTTATCATTACATCACTAACCAAACTCTCTATTCATTTGAAACCAAAGTTGTAGCGTAGAACTAACCTATGAACCACATCGGAATCCGTCGACAAACCGCCGTGACCACCGATTTTTTCCTCCACCTTTGGTGGATCTGATACCTCATCCGAACTACCTTCTGCATTCGCGTGCAACTTTCTTCCTATAATAAATACCATAAATAGCTCGCCATTATTAGCATCGAAATCCTAAGCAACACTTGTGTACCCAAATCAAGCGATATAGATCGGTATTAATTATACCCAGGGAACAAATGCGTTAGATCGTACCTTGATCTGGAAGAAGAGACAGAAGGCAGAGAAGGAACAAAGCGGACACGATCGTCCTCTTCCTCATTGTTAATCGTAGCTTTCTCGGACTTGCTATGAAAATGTGTTCACTGATTCAGCTGGAGTGCTGCTATTGATCCGTAAATAGGCGTTCAATCCACAGACCGATCTGATCCGATAACCGATGCAAAAAGTAAACCATATGTTAATATGAGGTTGGGCCTTCGGGTTTGGAATTCCGGTTCGGGATTTTTCGGTCGGATTCGGGTTTAGATTTCGATTCAGTTTTTTTTTTTCCCAGCTTAACAAGACAACATGGAGCTGCGTATGTTGTCAAATGGTTGTAATATGAAGTTCATGTTCTTGTATAAACCTTTCAACTATTTAATAACAAAGCCAGTTTGCCGACCAAAAAAAGAACAATACATTGAGGAAACGATGTCATAGCAAAAGCAGATAAGAAAGAAATATAATTAGATTATTGTGTTCCCTTCCAATGCGTAAACGTTAAGTGGTGAGATTGTTCAAGAGTCAAGACAGAAACCCTTTAAACATAAAACCAAAATTCACACCTAAAATAGTTTTAAGTAGAAAACGGTGTTGAAACCGAAGTCATAAATCAAACTCTAACAAAGATTTTTAAAAAAACTCTTAACAAAGCCCAAGCCTTAGTGTTGATCCTTCTCTTTTGGAAGGTCCTTCATTGGAATCTTTGTGTCAATTTCCTTTGGTTTAATGGCTTCCGCTGCCCTGAAAACCACATCCAAACTCATCAGTAATTCACATAATTTTTTTGTTAACGATCTATCACTAATACAAACATTGATCAATCAAATATCAACATTTTATGTTTCCTCAAACTACCAAATGTGATCACTGAACACCAACTGAATTTTCACAACAGAAACTACAACCAATCGTTTGAATTTTTTTTTCAGAATCTCAACAATTCAATTATTATTCGTATTAAGGATGCATCTTACATGTCTCTGGTTGGATACACTTGGATATACAAATTCAATCAGTAAGAACCAATTTGCTCGAATTGACATCTTAACTGTGTGTAAAGATTGTTAATTGCTAGGAATTTTCTTAAAATCCGGTTACTTTAAAACTAGAGGAGAGCAATTCGAAAATTAGAGATCGAACCGGTTCCACAAAATCAGAATCCCCAAACCAACACTTTCGCAAAAGGGAAAATCAAAAGAGAGAGAGAGAACGAGGGCTACTTGGAGGAGGCGGCGGAGGATTCTTCTTCGAGCCAGTGGCGGATGTGCTTGATGTTACGCTTCAAGACGGTGGCAGATTGCTTGACGTCGCTCCTCAACAGCATCACCACTGCGCCTACTCCGGCCACCGTCAATATGAAATTCGTCAATCCCATTTTTTTTCGATTCAAAGATCCTCGAAGTCAGACTTCTAGATTGCAACTGCTTCTTGCGTGGACGCTAGGGATTTAGAGAGGGCTTATGTATTACCAAAATTACTTGGAGAAGCAGCCAAGGCAGGTGATTCGTTTATTCGTTCGTCGTAAATCATTTTTCTATGGGCCGGTATTGCATATTATATGGACTCTTAAGATTATTAAAAGCCCAGTTAGCTAAACATAGCCTTCACTGATGATTATAGGCTCATAGTCTTGTCTAATGTTGTTGACACAAATTTAGTGGACCAAATAGCAATCTTACATATCCTTCACTGATGCAAGGTTCAAACTTTGATAAAGCTGTACGTAGGTTTGTCCGTTTGTATCAATGGGTTTGTAACTAGTTTCCTTTATGATGGAGCTACCAATTAAGCTTAATTAATGCCAACTTCACATATTTAACTATATTAATTACATTTGACGTGAACGATAGCTAGATCTGATTGAGTGCAAGTTTGAGTTGAAGATCGATAGATACTAATTAATTAACTTATACCTTGCTTCTCCTCGAAGTTACAACATACTTATTTGCTAAAACCGTTTTCATATGTAACTCTTATATCATCAAGTCTAGAAACTTTAGTAATCAAGATAATCATAAAGTCAATGCTATATTGTACCTTATCTAATTAGTTTTCAATAATTGTACGATTTCCGTATCCATGTTTTAAGATTATAATATAGTGAAAGCCGGAAAGGAATATTCAATATCGTCCATGTATGCATGCTTCTCTACCAATAATGGTTCATATAATTAATTCAAAAAAAAAAGAAGGGTTCATATATAAAAGTATAATATAATTATAGAGCCGGAAAGTAACAAAAACAAACAAAGAAAAGGGGATTCATTGTACTTCCAATACAAGTACTTAAATGGAAATCATAAATCAAAGTAGATCAAAACACAAGAACAAAAAAGGAGAAGCATGAAACAAATTAAGGATAGAGTTAGCGAGAGAGACGATTTAGGGTTAAAATGAAATAGCTAGGCGGTGTAGATATGGATATGGAGAGCGATGAGGGAGACAGTGATGCAACAAAAGAAGATGAGAGTGTGAATGACAATGGCTGCGCCGCTTGTCTGAAAACCACCAAACTCAACCACTTTTGACTTCCCCGGAAGCTGAAACAATACTCCTGGCGTCAACACGATGAAAAACACCAGGGACATTAGCACTGGTCCCCAGTTCAACGCCATTTCAGTTTATATATAGTAATAAAGTTGATGTATGTATGTAAAATCTACAAGTTTGTTGTAGAAGCTATAGCTTAGAGTTAGAGTATATGTTTTTGTGCATCCATGTATGCATTTTTATACGATGCTTGAAGTAAGTTGGCGATCTTAATGTAACAGTGGCTTGAACCAGACGAAATTTTAGAAGTTTGCGGGGTGAAGGAAAGAACGATTCTCTGCAGCTAATCGTATCAAAGTTATATATTATAATTTTGTCACACTATGTATAGATTGTTCGGTAGGGTAAGCATCTGATTCTTGTCTCGTAGGCATTTAATTTCGTCTCTCTTTCTTGTTTTTTTGTTATAAGAGACACTTGGCCTCGTTTTCTTTTATTTTAAGAGACATTTGGCCTTTGAGAGTCTCTCTTTATCAACGAATTCATATAGTAACTAAAATTCTATATATGCCTATTATAGATTATTCTTTTATAGGCAATAGGCGGTTACCTCCGACTTATTTGAATTTAATATCAATGGATAAATAGATGGTATATTTAGGAAACGACATTATGTGCCAAAAACAAAGATGATAAAACCAATCCTTGTCCATATAAATGAAAAGCTCTTATCCATATCCGAGTCAAGCCGCTCACATCTTTGTTTTCTTATATAATTTAAAGCATGTTGCTCTACGCTGAAACCTTTATATAAAACACACGGGAAAATGACACCTCACCCAATCTTGATTTCCAAATGCGATGATAAGAAAACGTATAACCATGTAAACCAATCATATTCATTACTGGGTTAAATGCCAAAAAGTAAAACAGTGTCTGTCTCATGCTCTGTTGCAAGGAAAGCATATCTGTACATGCAAGTTGCATTCATATAGACCTATGGGCAAAAAAAGACATGCACGCAAGTTGTGTGTGTGTCTAAATATAACCTCAACATTTTTATTGAATAGAGTCAATAGAGCAATAAAATCCTTTTTTATAGAAAAATCAATAGAGAACGGATCGTTGAGACTAATCTTATTCTTAATTGACGACACCAGTCACATCATATATTTATATGTTCTTTTCACTGGGCAAGTTGTTTTTCTTTTGTATATGAATCATTTGCATCTTAAAACCACTTGCATCTTATTTGCCATATTTTTCACATGTATTTCGTCCCTAATTACGTGCTCTACTTGTCATGCGAATAAATAATTGTGATAAGATTGGGTGAATTTATTGGTATTTATTGCTAATTAAAATCTTCACAAAAATAATCTTTATTGATATTCAAACAAGTACAAAGACGAGTTCTGAATGCCGAGTTCGGTTTTATCTAAAAGAGAAATAAAATTCTTGACAAAACTCTTGATCATTTCTTCTTTCGAATTGCGGGTGCCTTTCTAAGGGGGAGGAGCTCCCATTTTTATAGGTTAAGTAGTCGGTACCTCTAAACTCATGGGATAAGTAGAATATAATGATAATTTCATTATTCTCCGAGATTTAAGTAGTTTTGAGAAGATTTAATTATATCCCTTCATGTTCGGCTTCCAATTATGAAGAGATGGTTAATATCCCATTGTTCATATCTTATAACCTGAGATTAGCTCATGACGAGATCATAAATGACCAAATCTCAATTTAGCCGAGTTTTTGATAAAGGGTGCTAATCTCACAATCAATAGTACTAACAATGACTTGAGCTATTACTTTTCAACATTCAATAATCGATAAAAAAAAAATTATACAAAAGGGACTAGGGAGCTAAGATGGAGCATCTAAGAGCTTGTTGAAACAAGACGAGAGTTATTGAAACAAGAATGATGTTGTATCAAATGAGATGATGATTTTTAGTTTTGGCACATACGTTTCAAATCAATTGAAAATTAATAATCCATGGACCATGGGGTGAAGATTTGGAAAATCTCAATGTGAATCACTGAGAAAACAAAAGAAAATACGTGAATGCAAGTAAAAAAAAAAGGGAGTTCACGTATTATAGATTAATCATTTAAGAGTAAGAGAAAGAAATTGGATAGATTTAGGAGCTTTACAATGTTTATTTGTGGAAAACTCATTGTACTGCTTAGTGTGATCTATGTCTAGCTTTTATTATTAGGTAGGAGTGACTAGTAGGTCCATGATTGATCCTGTATAATAACATTATAGAGCAATAAAATGGATCTTAAGATATGTTAGAAGACTAACACAGTAAAGTTAGTGTTTAATAAAAGTTTAGAATTTAGGGTTTTGTGAAGGAAACTTTGCCGTATATTTAGAAGAATAAGATCTCTTAGTGGATTTACATTTTTAGTTGGTAACATTATCAAATGGAAGTATACTCTCCAAAAGATAGTTTGAAGAGAATAACAAACCAACAATGAGTATGTTGGTTTTTGTTATATTCATGGGTTAGTTTTTAATTCGATAAATTTATCAAAATTCACAGTTTAGTGATTTGATCAAATCGATAATATGACTTGGAGCTGATTGTTGTGACATTATATATGTTGTTGTTTCAAGCCCGTCAACAAAACTCCAAATCGAATAAGTTTCATTTTTTGTTAAAAAATATTTGAAAAGTTATGAATATGTTTGGATGTTGTAATATGTTAGGGTTTTTAATGAATCAAGTCGAACTTGGAGCTTGTACATGTCACATTCTATACGTTGTTGTTTTAAACTCGTCGACAAAACTCAAAATCGAATAAGTTTGATTTTCTGTTAAAATATTATTTGAGAAGTTATAAATATGTTGGGATGTTGTAATATGTTAGGGTGTTTAATGAATCAAGTCAAACTTGGAATTTGTAGCTGTCACATTCTATATGTTGTTGTTTCAAACTTGTCGACAAAACTTCAAATTAAAGAAGTCTCATTTAATCCAGTATACGAGAAGTTATGAATATTTTAGGATGTAGTAACATGATCAACCGGTAAGTGAGAGACATAAAGTAGTGTACATTCATGTTTGAGTATGAGTTTGGTTTGAGAAAGAGTATTTCGTTTTCGTGAACCTGAGAGTTGTTAATCAGAGATGATTAATTGGTGAGAGATTTTATGTAACTGTGAAACTCATCATCTAGTGGACTGCAAAGTAAACTTCGACTGGACATATGGATTTGCGGATTTTTGATCTTAAACTCGTTAAAATTAAAAGTTTATATGTCTTTATTTTCTAAATTCTTTCATTTTTTTAGAGTGGATTGTGATTTGTCTTTTAGAAATTAATCCGAGTCGATTAACTACACATAAATAATATATTATTTGTCAATATTAATTTTGATATGACATTTCGTTTATAAATATTTTTGTTAAATTTCGAATAGTGAACTGTGAAACTAGATATGACATTTGTATTGAGATTTTTGTTACTATTTGGATCATGACACACATTTTCCATCACCCCCTATAGCGTTTTCTGAATCTTACTCTCAAAACTTTTGTCTAATTCTTTACGGCTGTACTTATCTACTTTTATGAGATTCTAGTTCCTCTAGGATGTATGCATCTTTCTTGATCAATACTGGTCCAAAAACAAACAAGTTAATATCAAAAAGTTAAAATAAAGTTATATGTTGTCAACAATTAAGTTAATAGCTGTAAGGGACAATTAATCTTAATCATAAAGACTGAAAGTAGACCCGTGCAAGATGGTAGGCACGCACAGGGCATTCCAGAAAAGTGACCAATCTCATCATTCTACATTGACTGTGCTCATAAGTATCATCGAGCCTTTTGTTCGAAATAAGTTTTAATTAATTTACTTACTGTAAATTAACAAATTATAGTTTCATTGCAGCTTATTCCAATAATAATGGCCAATCTGTTCCGTTCGATGTCTATTTGTCTACATATCGGTCACGTCTCGTTTTTTCCAATTTAAGACTATAAAATGGATAAAACCATACACTAGAGAGACAGATAGACAAGTAAGATTACCCACAAAAAAAAAAAGACATCATTTTGTTTCCAAGAAGACAATATTTCGCCGATCGCCTTTTGATCTGATTCACCCCGGATTATCCGGTGTCGGAGAGAAACAACGGGAACCCAGAAAGTCATATTTCAATGGCGTCGACCACGCGAGAAAAGTTTGTGTCTTTCATAAACAATAGATGGCTCGTCTTCGTGGCCGCCATGTGGATACAGTCTTGCGCTGGCATCGGTTACTTGTTCGGAAGTATTTCTCCGGTAATCAAAAGCTCCTTGAACTATAACCAAAAGGAGCTCGCGAGACTTGGAGTAGCCAAAGATCTAGGCGATAGTGTAGGATTCCTCGCCGGGACTCTCTCTGAGATTTTGCCTCTCTGGGCTGCTCTTCTCGTCGGCGCCGTTCAGAATCTCGTCGGTTACGGATGGGTTTGGCTTATCGTCACCAAACGAGCCCCGATTCTTCCGCTATGGGCTGTGAGTCCTTTTCCTCTCTCTGTTCTTAAGCGATTCTGATTTCTCGGCTGGAAAAATTTGCATGTGGTCCTTCAAATTCATCTGATTGTATTTTGGATTTGACAAAAGTTTTTTGGGTAGTTAGAAAAAAGTTGGAGACTTTCTGTTAATTTCCTCTTTCAAGGATATGTTGGAGAATCTGAGAAAGTTTGCTTTTAAGGTTGTTTGGTAAAAACGAAGTCGCTGTCGAATCTATGACAAATTCCACCTTTTTATTTACTGCTCAACTTTCGTTGAGATTGTTCTGTTTCTAGGAAATTTGTTGGCTTTGAAGATCTGAGGATCCATTTCAACTTGATTATATATTTTATTGTTGATCTCTGGTTGATCCATTTCTCTGTATTTGTAGATGTGCATCCTGATATTTGTGGGGAACAATGGCGAAACCTACTTCAACACTGGAGCATTAGTCTCTGGTGTACACAACTTCCCCAAGAGCCGAGGTCCAGTGGTGGGTATTCTCAAGGGGTTTGCTGGACTAGGCGGTGCGATCCTCTCTCAGATATACACAATGGTCCATTCACCTGACAAGGCTTCTCTCATTTTCATGGTAGCTGTTGCTCCTGCTGTTGTCGTTGTTTGTCTCATGTTCTTCATCAGACCTGTTGGTGGTCACAGGCAGATCCGTCCCACCGATGGACTCAGCTTTACTTTCATCTACGGTGTCTGCATTCTACTCGCTGGCTATCTCATGGCTATTATGCTTATTGAAGATTTCGTTGACGTTAGCCACAACATCATCACCGCGTTCACCATTGTGTTGTTTGTTATTCTTCTTGCACCAATCTTGATTCCAATCATAACGAGTTTCTTTACGGACTGGAATGGTCCTGCTGATACGATAGAAGAACCTCTTGTCCCCAAACGGCAAGACCAAGATCCGGGACAGATGACTCCTGACTTAATCTTGAGTGAAGTGGAAGATGAAAAACCAAAAGATGTAGATTTGCTTCCTGCGTCGGAGAGACATAAGAGAATTGCGCATTTGCAAGCTAGGCTAATGCAGGCAGCTGCAGAGGGTGCGGTTCGGGTGAAGAGACGGAGAGGGCCACACAGAGGCGAAGATTTTACGCTAACGCAGGCTCTTGTGAAGGCTGACTTCTGGCTGATATTCTTCTCGCTACTGCTCGGTTCTGGTTCGGGTTTGACAGTAATTGACAATCTTGGTCAGATGAGTCAGTCTCTTGGTTACGATAATACTCATGTGTTTGTGTCTATGATTAGCATTTGGAACTTCCTTGGTCGCATCGGTGGTGGTTATTTCTCCGAGCTCATTGTCAGGTTTGATTTCACATTTTAAGATCTCTGTTTATTGTGCTCTGTTCTGATTTTGACTATGATTTGTTCATTTGAATGATGTGCAGAGACTATGCGTACCCAAGGCCAGTAGCAATGGCCGTGGCTCAGCTAGTAATGTCAGTGGGACACATCTTCTTTGCCTTTGGATGGCCTGGAGCAATGCACATCGGCACGCTACTGATTGGACTCGGGTACGGTGCTCATTGGGCTATTGTCCCAGCTACGGCCTCTGAGCTCTTTGGACTTAAAAAGTTTGGAGCTTTATACAATTTCCTTACACTGGCCAACCCGGCTGGGTCGCTCGTCTTCTCCGGTATGATTGCCAGCTCCATCTACGACCGGGAAGCAGAACGGCAAGCACAAGGGTCTGTTTTTGATCCGAGTGATGCTCTTAAATGCGAAGGTTACATCTGTTACTTCTTGACGTCACTCATAATGTCTGGATTCTGCATCATTGCTTGTGCCTTGAGTATGATTCTTGTGCGTCGTACCAAGTCCGTCTACACAAATCTCTATGGCAAGACCCGCACTTGAATCTGTCTCCTTTTGTTTATATATCTCTACGATCGTGCTCAGCTTCTTATTCTTTGGTTTCGTCTTCGATTTTCCGGTACAGATGTTTTTGTTTCTGTATCCATCTCCTTTTGTTGTTGTTGATTGTTGTCAATTTTGTGTTTTGATTTATACGGTTTTGGTTAACTATCTACGATGGATATATTTACAAAGTGGTCATTAGAAACATCTATAACTTTCATTGGGATTGTTTTTTAAATAATGTTTATGAAATTTCAGTAATCCTTATAAATAGCTTTACAAGCAGACAGGTTCCATTGTGGATTATGACCTTTAGATCATAGGCCAAATCAAAAGCTTGAGAATTTGTATGTTTTATGTTTAAGAAATTTGTTTTAACTAAAGGTTAGTTAAAAGCAGTGCAGTCTTTACGAATCTCCCCTTGCTTGCCAACCTTAACTCCAACACGGCCGAGTTTCCTCATAGAAGAGGTGAAAGCGGCGTTGAAATCCTCTGCGTTGTTAGCAAACCTGACCACTGTGGCCTGAGACGAGAAATCGTTGAACAGAACTTGATCGGAGGTGAAAAGGCCTTTGCGAGCCACGAGGTTCTGGAAGTAGAGATTGTCGAAGACAAATGGGGAGGTTCGGTCCAGATTTATGGCGGCGTCGGGGTCCGGGTTACGAGGGCAGGCTTGCATCAGCTCCTGTGCGTAGGTTGGGTCGAGCGTAGGGTCCACTTGCATGAACGTTGAGAAGTTGTAGAGACGTTTTGCGAAACGGTCGCAGTGAGAGAATCCGATCGTGTGTGCCCCTGAGAGAGCAATCATATCTGTGAGCGAAAGCCCGTTTTTAGCGAACATGTCGACAAGACCTCTCACGTCAAGCTCTGGTCCGGGTAACTTCCCGGCCACTCTAGACGCCTGTGACACGAGCCCGTCTCGTCTCCCTAGCTCCACTTTAAACCCCGGCCCTCCAGCCTATCAAATCACATAGTTAATGCATGTCTTTCACTTGGTGAATCAAATAAAAAGTCAATGACGGAGCGTTGACTTACGAGGACGACGACGTCCCTTGCGGCCAGAGCCAAAATATCGGCACATGACACAACACCTGGACATTGAGCTTCTACAGCGAGTTTAGCCTTTATCACTGTGTCGAATCCGTCTCCGGCGAGGGATAGATTGTCCGGCGCGTCCTTCTCCGCGTCTCCCTTATCAGACGCTATCAACATAGAAGCATCACATCCCTATATAATCACCAACCACATGAATAACAACTTTTTATAATACCAAAAACAAACACAAGAAAAAATTGAAAAGATCACAAGTAGCCTAGCTATACTTACACCGACGAAGCAATCGTGGAAGAACATCCGTAACGTTGCCGGAGCCGTGGTGAAAGTTTGTTGGAATTTTGTAGTAACTGCCTGCTTAACGATAAGCTCCACGTTAGGGCATTTCGAGGCATAGAAATTCTCCGACAACTGAGCATCCGAACTAGCTACCATGAGGAAGAACAGCATCCCCATGAACCACATCATCGTCAACTGTTTTGTTGAATCATTAGTAGTATCCATCTCGACCGATCGGTCTTTTACTTTTATTTCTTTGCTTCTTTAAAGTCTTCTCTCTATACGGTCCTCTCTTGAATATAAGGACCAAAACACTATGCTTCGTCGACCCTCCAATATGCCACCAGATATATCTATAGCCGCTGGATCTAATTTATAGAAAAGAAATATATTGTTTTCCTTGAATTAAAAAGTTTTGAATAATTAGAACTTAGTCACATTCAGAGATGAATGCCAGAATTTTACAACTGGGACCTTCTCAACTTTTACTTAAGCTAGAACATTTCTTGAGTTAGGGGGTTTTAGTTGAGAGTGACATATTAACAAACCTCATTAGTCAGTCATCTGCATGGAAAAAATTTCGATTTTAACCCTTTTAACAAAAAAATAAAAAAAAAATCGATTTTTTAAAATAATGTTTCTTGTTTAAACGTATAAATGGCTAACTAATATATTGTCGTTAAACACAAAATGGATATACTAAATTCAGAAAATGAGTCTGAAAAGTATATATATTTGTCCATCTTTAATATATATGATAGCGACTTTGACTGATCCATGAATTCGGCATTATACCTGTTCTATTTTAGTTCATCAACTTTAGCTCAACGGTTCTTATATTGAGGCCGATAGCCGATATTCAAATAAAAAAATATTATAATCCCTTTTGATTATTTTTGGATACAGATTTCTTTTGGTATAATATCAAATCACATCACTAATTCTCCATTTCGGTGATGATAGAAACTTCAACGAATATTCAATATGCTGATGGTTAAAGTGTTATTTTCTACAAAAAAATAAGGTAACCTTAGCGTGGTGTAAGTTAAGACGATTTCTATGTTTGATCATATCAATTTCAACCACAAATAAGAAAACTATTTATAAGCTCATTGTAGGTGGCCAGTATTTAACATTATGAGCACGTGTACAAACTACAAACATATAGGGGATTAGTTACTTTCATCTACATAGAGGTTTTTTGTTTTCATTACCTGAAAATTGTTACATAGAATTTCTCATTATTGCATTGGAAAAAATCAATGTAAATTACTACTGTTTTGTTTTCTATATATATATTTGGGGATTCCGAATGAAATTTTTTATTACTATAAAAAATATGATCGCCATTTATAACGTATATGTGGTCAATTATGAATTAAATCACAATAACAAGACTTGAATTTTTGTCTTCCAACCTTTGATAATTTGATTACCTTGTCTATTGTGAAGATTCCAACCAATGCCCACCAATCGACGATGCATCTGTAAAACATAGACGGGAGTTTGTTTGATCAAGTACATCATGGAATGTTGTTGGAGGTTTCCTTATGTCATGTGATTCATGGAGAGGTTCTTTATCGACCATATAGTTTGCGCTTCCTTCCATAGCCTAGTCCATAAGAGATTGGTGAATAATATCTTGAATGGATCATATTTGGCATTAAATATTGAGTCATTTTGTCCTTCCAGATCCTCCATCTTATGAAGAGATAGAGCCGCTCCTTGGAATTTGTTGACCTAAAGCAAGAGAGTAGGAACTCACATTATCTATAAATGTAGTGCTATCATGGAACTGACGTGGGGATATTTGTAGTGGTGAAAGCTCATAGATTTTTTTGGCTATGCGGCATTGGAATACTCTATTCTGCATCCCCACAAAGCTAAAAATCTCCAGGTACCCTCATTTGACAGTCTATAGGCTTGGGCTACTAGGAGAGCATTGTGTAAAAACTTCCACCATAAATACCTAAACTAAGGAGGTACATAGAGTTACCATAATGACTTACCTATTTTGTTTGCTCTCAAGTCCCCTTCATTAATAATGGGTGGCCTAATTAGTTGATGATAACCCTATATAACCGAATGCTCTCCATCTTTAATGTAAACCCGCTAAGGAGTAAATGGTTGTGCGAAATAGAAGACCTGATTTTCCTTATTTGTTGGACATCATCAGGTTAAAGAAGATTCAGTAGTTTTGAACATTCTAGGTTGGATGTGGGTTCTGAAGAAGATCTGAGACCCTAAGATCATGGTGAGTCATAAGCATTTGGCCTCTTGCTGGTCTTGGTAGATGATCTAGTCAAGGATCCATACATACTTTAACTATCTTCCCATCCCTAATGTTCCATTTAACTCCTTGTTTAAGCAGTTGAGTACCTTGATGTATATTGCATCAGGCATGACTAGGTCTAATCTAGATCCCACTTTGGTTTGAAAGAGATCCTAATTGTAGCAGTACTTTGCCTTGTAAACTGTAGCCAGTAAGGATTAAGTTTTCTTATGCAGGTGACAACTCTGTTTGACAAGCAGGGTAGTATTCAACTGCTTTAAGTCCCTCATTCCTTGACCACCGTATTTCTTAGACTTAATTAGCTTGTCTAAGGCTATTCAGGGACGGTATTGTGTTACCTTTTTTGAGTGGTTTTGCTAGTGGGAGCTCCATTTACAAGTGTATAATATGTCACTCTCTTAATCCACTTCATCACCCAGCTACATCATTGATCTGTAAAACCCATTTTCAGTATGACGACCTGAAAATAATCCCACTTTATACAATCAAATTCCTTACTGATATAAAATTTTAAAGCCATAAACATAATGAAAATCTTCTTAGTGTAATTAGGATGTCATTAGTGATAAGACGACCAAAGGTGAATGCAAATTGTTTTTCAGATATAATGTAATGCGTACATGGTTTGAGTCTACCAGCTAAAACCTTAAATATCATTTTATATGCAACATTACATGAACTGATAGGCCTAAAATCTTTTACTTGTGTGAATGAATCAGTTTTTGGAACTAAATAAATGTAATTGTGTTAAAGCTCAGGGTCTAAAAACCCTGTTTGAAAAAAATTGTTGCATATATTAATCATATATGATTTATGAAGAATAAAATCCCAAACTAATGAGCCTGCAGCTTAGTTGCTCTGTTTCAGTTTGTAAGAGAAAGACTAGCTCATTAGTTGTTAGATAAGTTTAGTGGCTTAAGTTTATGATTCCAGTTGTAAAGGTCTATTTAATGACTGATTTGTTTCACTTTCAAGTGAAGAAGTTTCAGTTTCATTTTCTCCTTGATACTATGTTTTTTTTAGTCAAAATTCTAAAAATGAAATATTCGAGGTTTTTTATGGTATTTCCCTTTATTCTTTAACTTCTTCACACAACTTTGATCACTGACCAAAAAAATACAGTTCGAGCAAGATGCTCTGTTTTTTTTTACTCAGCACGTGAAGATTGCATCCTAATAATAAACATTGATATTCAAATGGGCGTTCGAAATATTAGATATAAAGAAGCATAAGACAGACATTGAATCGTGACATTATCAAACAGGTAAATCAAGATTGGCCCTCTGCAACCGCCTTTGACATTGTTACATGTCTTCATCTATTTCTACTAAACAGAAGATGATCACCATTTTGAGGCTGCAAGGTCACAAACAAAACAGGAGCATGGACATAACTTGGAGACAATCAGAAACTGTAACGACTCAAAATCGTAGCCAAAACCGTTTTGGTCTCAATCACTGCAAGATTCTGTCCCACACAAGTCCTTGACCCTAACCCAAACGGCACAAGCATAGCTGATTCTTTCCTAGGATCTTCAAACCTACGCGGATTAAACTCCTCTGCGTCGTTTCCCCATGTTTCTGTGTCGTGATGCATCACGACCACTGATAAATAGAGTTGATTTCCTTCAGGAATCTCAAGGTTTCCAAGCTTAGCGTTCTTAAGAGTGTCGCGGTTTAATGTCATCGTTGGAGGGTAGAGCTGGAGAGTCTCACTAACTATCATACTTAGCTATTATATTAACAAAGAACAAGAAACAAAAGAATCAATATCTCTTGTTAGAACCATTCTTAATCTGGGAGCTAAAGGACTTACTGTCTTGAGGTCTTGCAAAATTTCTGGAGTGTGAAACCCGGTTGGTCCGAGGACACGTATGACTTCTTCCCGAGCAATGTCTTGCCATTCTTGGTGCATAGCTAAGAGGACTAATACAAATGTCATAAGATCACCCATTGTTTCTTTAGCTGCAAAGTAGAAAGTCTTGCATTCATCTATCACTTCTTCAATCCTAAGTCTCTCTTCTTCACCTTTATGATTCGTGTAAGGCGACATAAAAGCCTGAAGCAGAGTTCCTGATTTCTTCGTGGAAGTTATTTTGTTGTTTTCAATCAGTTTCTGTATAGAACCACAGATTTCTTTCTCAATCCTCCATATCTCTTTATTCGTCTTCGATGGAAAGAATCTAAATCAACATTTTTTAAAAAAGAGCATTAATAAGGTTTCCAAAACTAGTCAAGATTATTTTCCCTAAGACTTACCTGAATCCTGGAATATAAACGCTCCATCGAACCAGATTGAAGAGACGCATCATACGTTCTTGCAACACAAAGATTCTCCTCCCTACTTCTATGTTATTCCCAAAAGCTGTTTTTGATAACATATCTGCAGACAAACTGTGTATCTCTCTGTGTATATCTATCTCAATCTCTTCTTCTCCATTTCTCATCTCCTCCCACTTCTCCAGCAACATCATATTACTTCTCACCATTTCTGGCACCCATTTCTACATTAAACATTCAAGTTTCAGATTGATTACATATAGCACAACATATGCAGAACATAGATTCAATGTGTTGTACCTTGACTTTCTCCATGGTGAAAGCTTGAATGGCGATTCTTCTATGGAAAGCCCATTGATCGCCTCTAAGATCAGGAAGACCCTGAGCATAGAGCAGTTTTGACAACGGGTTATGCCCGATTCGATCAAATGACCCGCTCGTCGTCAAAGCTTCCCGGATTAGTTTCGGATCCGACGTGGCAACCACCGGTTTCGACCCGAACCAGTAGAGGAATGTCTTCCCGTACGCACGTGACCATTTGTGGTAATGAGGCGCCACACGGTAGACGAAGTGGTGAGGATTGTCGCCGGAAGGAATCGGCTTTGACTTTGCCTCCGCCGTTAATCGGCTTACTTCGGCGGAGTTTCCGGTGAATATCTGGTAACGAGGACCCTTCACGCCCCGTCTCTTGAAGTGAGATTGGATTCTCCAAGGAACCCATATGTAACTGTAGACGAATCTGAAGACAAAAAAGAAGAAAACGAGGAAGACGAAGGACACTGCTATGTTTTGACTTATTTTACTTCAAACTCTCTGTGTTTCAGTTTCATTTCTTGGATCTTGAAATTATAATATATAAAAATAATTTTCGTTTGGTCATGATCTTTCTTGATATTGCCACAAGAAAATTACATATTCAAGTCGAGAAGACTCAAACTAATAAGACATGCGCGGAGAAACCCAATTACCGTTAAAAGAAAATATTCTCCTCCCGGAAGTTTTACAAAATACAATTTAAGCATTGATCCCCAAAAAACCATTACAGGATTATGAAAAAAACGGTAACTGTTAAAAAAAAAGTTTTAACTTTAGAGGAAAAGTGATTGATTGATGTATTTCTAAGACCATCTCTAACCCCACTCTATTTTTCACTTTAAATTCTATTTTTGAAGTAAATTTTCTCCAACCTTACTCTAAAATAGAATAGGATTGGAGTAGAATTCAATTCCATTTTGAAGTTATTACATTTTAAAATAAAAAATGGAGTAATATATTGGAGTAATATATTGAAGATGCCCTTAAGGTTCTCGAGAGCAAAATAATTAAGTACATTCCTTTTGTTTTAATCTTAGTGGTGTTTATCTATATATATAACCACCTAAAACCGCATAATTCCAATTTCCAACGCCTATTATTAAATTTGTTTCCTGGTCGTGGGCCTGAGGTGGGCCGAATGATTAGATGGATACGATAAAGTCCGAGAGGGATCCAGTTATGAACCGGAACCGAAGCTCTCTGTTTGATGCTTGTTCTATGTATGTGAATTGTGAAACAAAAACGAATTTTTTGAATTTCTTCTGCTTTGTTCAGTTCTGAAGGCGATGGCTATGGGCATGGCGGTAGACACGGGCGGCGAGTTAGGCTTTCCGTACTGGACTCCTATCCGACGAAAATTTCCTCCCGATTCGCCGTTCTTTGCATCCGGAAATGTCGAGCGCGAACTACTTGCTAAACAGGTACTCATTCTGGCATCTGAATCGGTCGAATCTTCTGGAATGCTGTTCTGAAGGAATACTCTGCATGATCAATTTTCCAATCGAAGAGTTTTCCCGTTTCTTTTCCGTACAAGCTTATCATTTGACCTATTAGTATTCAATGTTCTTCCTCTTGATGATGGTATTTCGATTAGATTGACCAAAATCGAAGCGGGTATGAGATTTTTTAGGTCACGATAATTGGGGTTCACTTTCATTGTCTCCGGAAACCTTTTATGGGAATATCCTCTCTGTAGTGATACTTATTCGGTTTCGATCTGTTGATTCTTCGGTATGAAGGGATTTCATTTGAGAGAATTTTTGGAGTTTTGGTCTTGTTGCTAGGTCTGGCTTGTCAATTGGATGAAATGGCTATTTCATCTCATACTTTGATTTCCATGAAACTATACTTGATTCATGAACAATTGTGGTATAAGCCTTGTTGGTTTATATTGCTTATCATCTGCAAAAATATACGCTCAGAAGAGTTTGACATACAGGTGGCATATGACTTTACAGAAGATGAAAGGCATAATCTGCGGAAAATCATGGAAACTGAAAGCAGGTATGTTAACCTTCTTCAATGATGAGCGCATTGGCTGTGATTATTCTCCGCTGGTAGTGTAAACGAATTCAATCAACTATGGCAGTGACAATAATCTGTAGATTAAATTATTGCGTACGAGACTGGAAAACAATTCGGACATTGGTTTTTGATATTGATATTCTCGTGATAGCATACACAAGTCAATATTCTGAGTTGTCTGTCTTTCTTGATGAATCTTTCCTAGTGTCGTTTCTTCTACCTCAGAAATTATTGTACAGTTCACATCTGTTGGTAGTACGTGTAAGAGCTCTAGCAAATAGTAATCAAATCGCCATGAATTATATCACTGCTATGTAAGTAGTACTCTTTCAAACACCGATCTTTGAAGTGCAAAATGATTATTGTACTATCACTGGTCAAGTTTCTGTATACTTGTTTTAATTTCAAATTTGGTTCACAAGCTTGATTGTTTTGAGTAGCAGAATCTCATGTCCCATTGTTGGCTGCCCTGAGCGCCTAAAATCTTTGGACAATTTTGAAGATCACTACAATGCACGGCACACTGCGTCTTGTTCAGTGTGCTCAAGGGTCTACCCTACTTCTCGCCTACTTAGTATCCACATATCCGAAACGCATGACTCTTTCTTTCAAGCTAAAGTTGCTCGAGGTTACGACGTGGTATGTATGCACTATACACTCTTTATCTCTTTGTCCAACTATAAATAGCGTCTTGAGGCTCCTATGATTTGATGCGCTGAATCATCCTTTTTTCTGTTTTCATGAACACAAATTGCAGTACGAGTGCCTCGTGGAAGGGTGTGGAATGAAGTTCAAGAACTACAAAGCCCGGCATCGACATTTAGTTGACAAACACAAGTTCCCAACGACATTCGAGTTTTTCAAGAAGACCCAACCCTCAAAGAAACAAAGAGAGAAGATTCAAAGGCAACGTGTACCAAAGCTGAAACATGAAGAAGACAAAAAAGAAGAAGCTTCGTCAGATGCCATGGAAGTGGAAGACAAAGCCAGCATGGAAGGTCTTGTCTCAGCACTGTCCAACCTCTCAACCTCAGACACAACTCCGTCCAAAGTCAGCTTTGGTCGACGCCATGGTCGTGGACTCACCTTTGTTCCACGGTCTGTTCATAGAGAAGAAAGCACGAAATCTCCTTCTGCACCAGGGCCTAGGACTTAGCCGTAGGCTCTTGTGGCTCCTCCTAGTCTAATCTAAGATGGTGAAGAAAAATTTACTCCTTTTGTACTGACATTGGTATCTGTTGAAAAATGCATTTGAGTAACAAACGATCTAGATTTCGTCACTTAAGCAATCAATCTTAGAAAAGACGAACATAGTTTATTAAGTTGTTCCCTATAAGTTACACGTTATTTAACTATACACTTACAGGCACATGCATATAATACAATTAAGTAATAGAATACAGTGAAGAGTGCATATAATACAATTAAGTAATAGAACACAGTGAAGAAGAATCAATACGCCTGAGTTTCTCGGGCTCTTTGAACTTTCAAGTCATCGAGATAGTTTTGGTAGATATAAAAAGCGAATCCCAAGATGGCGATGAACATTGCAACGACCTTAACCTCAGTCAACTTGTCGTGGAATACTACAAAGGCTGCAAGTGGAGTAACAGTCAGCGAGAGCGTACCAATAAGGTTGGAGAAGAGTGACGAGACCAAAAATATAAGCGTCACAGCTCCTACAGAACTCAACTGCCAAGAAACTGCTGTTCCAATTAAAGTCAAGAGATAGGAGACTTGACCCGTGTGATACTCTTTCATCTCCAAACTCAACAACTTCCATTCCCCGCTTAGAAACAGACCGGTGACAGAGACACACGTGGCAACTAGTGATGTGTAGATTTGCATTTCGACAACCATAGAGAATGTCTCTTTCTTGAGAATATTCTCGAAGGAATATTGCATAAGTGAGAGCTGAAGAGAATAGATGAGAGAAGCTGCGAGTGTACACAAAGCCCCAATCAAGTGATTCCACTTTGAGTCTCTTGATGGGCTGTCCGAATCTTCGTCAAGAGATGTCAAAATTGCAGAAACAGAAAGGAGAATCCCGGAGATAACAATCCAACGAGTGAATTTCTGAGAATTGATGCAACTAGAGAAGACGGCGTTGAAGAATAACTGTGTTGCGCAGAGAAGCGAAAAAGTGGAAGCAGAGAGGAACAAAAGCCCGAAAGAGTATAGCAGGTTGTCTAAAGCAATGGAGAGACCAAGAGAAACATAGATCAAAACCAGAGTTGTGAACGAACAAGACGAAGACGAAGACGAAGAAGGGTGTGAAGCAGGAAGGAAACAGAGAGGGAGATAGAGGACTGGAAAGCCGGCGGATTGGATAAGAGTGGCCATCCATTTACTGTTTCCACCTTCTTTGTAGTAAAATCTACCGAGAAGCACAGCGACGGCTTGAGCAGCGATGAGGAAGAAGATGCAGGTGAAGACGAGAATCCACCATTGACTTCGTTTTAGCTTCATGAGTTGAGGAAGGACGCTACTTCCTTCATCTTCTTCCTTTAGCAGCATCGCTTCTTCCTCACCTGTCAGTCACCAACCACAACAACACATATATTAGTTGGAATTCTTGCAATCGCCACAGCAATTTAACTAAATACCCAATTTCTTTCAATCAATCTTATTTGCAGTGGAAAGTGGAAGACAGGAACCCTAATAGGAATCAAAGAAATCTTATTTCTCTTCATCTCTATAATCGAAATTCCAAAACTAAAAACGAGATGAGGAAAGACGAGGAGAATTATTACCCATGTTGACGCGAGCATTCACTGATGGATAAATCCAATCCAGCTTCTGCTTCGGGATTTTAAAAGCTGGTAGTGGTGCGCATTTATCTCTCTCCCTCTTAATTTTTTTTTTAATAAGATTCCTTTTGTTTTTGTACAAGAGATATGAAACAAAATTACAAAAAGATTCTATAATAATGCAATAGAGTGATGTTGAATTCGAACACATTTTGATTTTGCAATATCATCAGCCAATGTGTTGAGATCATGTGCAATATAAGTAAAGATTAAAGCAGCTAATTTGAGCAAATCTTGGAGATAAATCACCAACGGATGTGTGCAAGTCCGGTTATGATTATTGTCTTATTGCTCTATAAGAAAAGTGATTAGGTTGTAGTTTAACGCCGACAGGTGCTTTAGATTACATCACATATAACGTCAACAGGTGCTTTTATTATTGGGCCCAACTCCGGATCCAATATTAAAAGAGACTCCGACTTTTTTTCTCTAACATTTATACAATTATTAGGTGTGGTTTGATTTTGGGTAGTGATCAACTTGTAAGGTTTCAACAAACTATAAAAATATAGAAACCTAAATTGTTGGAGAATCTTTGTTTCATTTGATCATTTTTGAAGAGATTACATGAGATCAGTAACTTTATAAATGTAGAGCTACCGAAACATAACAACAGATACTAAAAGGAACAATGAATTCGATGTAAATCTCTTAAAGCCTCTTCTCCTAAATTGTTAATGTCAAGGTTGGTTTATGGGTTTGACCTTTTTTCAAGAGATAAAAGGACGATTTTCTTATTTCTTAAGATTCTTACTTATCTCCCTAAGAGTTTTTGTTTTGCTCTTAGACCATTTTCATTGTGGTTTTCTTTTTAAAGACATCTCATATAAAACAACACAAAAATATAAATACTTTAAATGGTTGGTAACTCATTTGAGATATTTTGGGTGGTTTCTCAACTTTTTTAGGTACCTGCCACTAAGAAACTAATATTTTGGAAAATCTCCAATGGAAATTTCCTTACAGTTTTGTTACTTTATCTAGTTTGGTGGTGCTATTTGTATTTGTATGAATATGTTTATCGGAAGCTCTTTAAGTTTGTCGCGAAGAGACTGATTCGGGTGGTCTTGGGGCGAGTTATACAGGGATATGAAACTCACCACCAATAATAACCCCCCTCTTCCAATTCGATAGATGAGTGCTTGCTTGAACTTCGAAGAAATTTAAGAATTGATTTTTGTTCGGTGCGGAGCACTGAATCAATATATCATGTACTGTGATCAATTTGACAAGTTGAGGGACTCTGTGAGACTACTTGATTGGCGTAGTCTCGTTTTACGAGTCTGTTAGCCCAACAATGTTTCGCTTTATTTCGTGAGGTTATTAGTTCGGCGGAAACCGTAAGACGAATTATATTTGATAGAGTTTTGGAGAAAAAATCCAAATCGTCGCATGAAATGTGAAAAGTCAACTACTTTTACTTTCTATAAATTTGAGTTTCAAAATATTCCTTGTTCTAAAAATTATATTTTTAAGTTTTCTACTCTCTTTTTTTCATGTTTTTAAAAAATTTCGACTAGAATTATATGTTTAAAGGTTTTTCAGATTTTTAAGTGTGTTTGAACCAAACATAAATGTTATTCAAGAAGAACTAATCTTTTGACATTTTTTAAATAAATTCATTCTTTTTATATAAAAACTATGAACTTTAATCTGAATAGTACAAAGAAAAAAAAAAGACTAAAAAGAAAAAAAAAAAGACTAAAAAAAAAACCAAAGGTGAATAAAATTAAAAATATTTTTGATTAAAATTTGACCTCCAACCAAGATCAGAACGTTTATAAGATTACAGTTCACTTTTCATACTATTATTCTCAAACTAATATTTCTAAAATCCAAAAAACTCTCAAAAAGTTATGTATGTAAATAATATTCCTCTAGATTAGTTAACAAAATCGTTTGAATAATTTATTTTAAAATGTTGCAAAAAAACAGAACCATTGAATATCCTTGAGATATATTTTTATTTAATTTATTTAAAATGTTGTAAAAAAAACAGAACCATTGAATATCCTGGAGATATTTTTAATAAATATTTAATAAGTTTTTACAGAAAAAATAAAGAATTAATAAGTTAATATATAAGAAAACCAATGAAAGGGCAAGGTCTATTTCGCTTGTACGGGCGATGTTTACGGATGATGTTGTTTAGTCTAAAAATATCTAATCGTATCCAAACAAAATAAATCATCACGTGACCGAA
Organism: Euclidium syriacum; assembly: GCA_900116095.1. Lineage (NCBI taxonomy): Eukaryota > Viridiplantae > Streptophyta > Magnoliopsida > Brassicales > Brassicaceae > Euclidium > Euclidium syriacum. The sequence goes on along the minus strand of FPAK01000007.1, from coordinate 6,678,435 downwards.
ACACAGCTTCATCTGACTTTTTAAGAACTAGATCCCGTTTCAGAAATTTGAAGCTAAACATTGTACCGTTCTAACGTTGATAGACGGCAAGCTTTCTACTGGACCTAGCTTTACTGCTCAGGGCATTAAGGACACTGGCATGATTTACGACTTTGTCGGGGAAAAAGAAGCTCCAAAAATTGAAAACACAACTAATACCAAAAACAGCTTCTCATTCACCGATCCTGGAATCTAGGGTTCGTCTTTCTGGTAAGATTTGCTTTGATAAATTTCTTAAACACAGTTTCCAATTTTAGTTCTCTACTTTTCTTCTACACACTGCATTTTCGGACTCTGTTTTTTTGTATGTTGGTTTTTACATTTTAGATCTCATTGCTTTGTTTTCTAACTGTAGTGCTCTTCGCCTTATTTATCTCAAAATTCGTATTGGTATGGTAAAATGTGTGTAAAGTTTCGTACTTTTGATAAAAAGAAAATATCGAAATGAATGATTCAGTAACTCGCGGAACTTGTTATAATTGAAAAGTCCAAAAATGTTTAGGATTGGTTGGTGAAGTGTTTTTTTGTTTGTTTGTTATGATAGGTGTCTCTATCAAACAAAAGCTTTAAGAGATGGAGAGCATGCGCAGCTTTTGGCAGCTAGGAGATGAGCTCCGAGGACAATCGAAAGCTTCAGAGGATCAGAAGTGGTTCATGGCTGCATCGAAACTAGCTGACCAGACAAGACCCAAGGGAGAACGTTCGAACAATCTTGATCTATCAAAGGGTCCAGTTGAAATCAGGCCAAGAGAGAAATTTGGGTTTCAAGAAGAGAACAAGTTCGAGACTTTCAACTTCAACATGTTGAACTCGGAGCTCAAGTTCAATGCTGCCTATGAATTTAATGGTTTTGGCCATAAGAACTTGAGTGGAGGCAAATTTAGTTACAATCAGTTCATCAATAACAGAGAAGGCAACAACTTTAGTAGCAATCACAGCAATGACTCGATGAATGTTGCTGCAGACAAAAGGTTCAAGACCTTACCTGCCTCGGAGTGTCTACCAAAGAGTGAAGTCCTTGGTGGTTATATCTTTGTATGTAACAACGACACAATGGTGGAAGATCTGAAGCGCCTGCTCTTTGGTAAATTCTATTCATCTTGGAGTTTCTCCGTTTAAGAGTTTCATTTCCAATTTTTAAAGGTTCTTATGTCTCTTACTGTCACCTTTGTGTCTGTCAGGTTTGCCGCCGAGATACCGGGACTCGGTTAGGACGATAACACCAGGACTGCCTCTGTTTCTCTACAACTACACAACTCATCAGTTGCATGGAATTTTTGAGGTTTGTTCTATTAGTCACATTAAGTCCTCAATGGTGGTCATAACTTGTTTTATGACTCCATGATTGCACACACAGGCAACAACCTTTGGAGGTTCAAACATTGACCCAACTGCTTGGGAGGACAAGAAATGCAAAGGAGAATCCAGATTCCCTGCACAGGTTTGTCTGATGCGGAATCTTGTCTCTCATCTCTTTTTCAATGATTGATTCACACAGACTCCAAATAATGATTAACAAACATTATAGGTGAGAATTCGTGTAAGGAAACTGTGCAATGCTTTGGAAGAGGATGCTTTCAGACCGGTTTTGCACCACTATGATGGTCCCAAGTTTCGACTCGAGCTCACCATCACTGAGGTATGCAAATCATTCGATACATACGCTAATTTTAGCTTGTGCTAATCGGATTCTTGATGACACAGACATTGGCTCTGCTGGATCTCTGTGAGCAAGCAGGTTCTCTTTAAAGCTCAAAGCCATGCAGATCCCATTTACATCAGGGACTTGGCGTCTGCTTATTCCAAGGCTTCAAAGTGTGTGTATTCGTATGTGTATTTTTCTACATAAAAGTAGAAACTAAGAGTGTATCACTGCAAAATAAACCCATGATTGAGAAAGATTCATGTATGACATATATTAATCATTAAACTAGAATGATTATCACGTCTCCTCGCAAAAAAAGATCTGTGTACAATCTCTCTCGCCAAACAGATTCAATCAGAAAAGTGCGAGATACAACAAAGCAAAAACAAGTAGTAGCCATTTGGGTTTTAAAGAAGCTGTTCCACCAAGAGGACGTACCATCACTTCATCAATCACAGGACCACAAAGAACATCCTCTTTTGTCATTGTTACTGAGTAGCTGGTGAAACTTACCTGTGCTGCATCTTTATCTGCTTCAAACACCAACCCAAACTTCTCACCAGAGCCAGTCCCATTACTCTCAAGTGTAAAGTTTTGAGTCTCGGATCCAGCTTGAACACCCACTATGAAACGGCCTTTGCAAGCATCGTTGGCGTCTCCTAATGTAAAAGTGAGGTTATATCTTGAACCTTCAGTTGTATCTTTTGTAGCTGTCTGTATACCAGATGGAGCTGTGTCAGCCAGAATTTCTACTGCAGCTTTGCCTTCAGGGACATGGAAGTGCTCCGAGTCTATGTATCTGACTGTTCCAATAACAGACCATTGCCTTAATGCTGATTGGATCAGACTTGGCACCGTATCAATCAGAACTCCGTCAGTTGAGTTCGGTAAGAAACCTGGTCCAGATTCAAATCCACCATTGCTCAAGAGGTTACCACTGTCTTGGACCAGTGTTACAGCAACAGTCTTGATGAGCAATGTGTCAACGATAGGCCAACATGTGGAGTTTGTATCAGAATCTATCTTCTGGCTTTCAAGAACTAGATTGATAGGCTCACCATTCCCCCAGCTACCTAAGTTATGACTGTAACTCTGCCATGGAACCTTACTGTAGTTATGTCGGTAAGAAAAAACTGCGTTGCTGTCTGGACCAGAGACACTGAGACCAGAAGAGCTTGAACAGTTTTGGCCTCCGGGGGCCAGCGCAAATGTGAGGATGTAGTTCAAGTCTTCACCTTTGGCAATGAATGTTTGATTGATCTTGCCGTCTTCACCGAGCTGAACGGCGTGTCCGGAATCAGGCAGGTCAAGTGAAGTAACGTATTGCACTGTCCCTTGAAATGTCCATCCAGGGAGTGTAGTGTTCTCATCTAGCAACACAAACTCGCTTGAAGTCGAGTTTTTTGGTAAGTTCAATGGCGGTGATTCAAAGTCCGGGTTTTCCAGAAAATCTGCATATCAAAAATGCAAAAACTTGAATGAACTAATCCTAACGAACAACAGACATATAACAGAAGGGAAGATGAACTAGTGAGAAAAGTTTGAGTTCTGCAGATAATCTTAAGAATGAGTACAAATCCATTCAAGAAACCTAAAACATATATAAACAAGGGATACTGCTTAAGCATATGAGATTCCAATGTACCTGAAGAGACGCAAATGGTAACGAGAAGCAACAGGAAAATTGCGTGAAACCACATCGCCATTGCTTCAAATTACAGAGAGTCAACGGTTCTTGGATCCAGTGATTGTGTCTTGGTCAATTATTTAAGGAGAATGATGCTGTACCATGTTCGCATCCAGTTGACCATTCTAAGTTTTTAACCTCTAAAAATATTAAAAGTACACAACTAATTTTAAAAAATTTCTCTTGAACCTTCCACGAAAAATCCCAATTCAACGTCTCTGATCATGCCGATGATCGCCCATGGCTCTAATAATAGATTTGAGTTTGACACCAATCACCCATCACTCCGATGCTTAGCATGGGACGACAACGTCCCCATCGCTCCGATGTTTAAATCTAGTCAACTTATCACTAGTTCAATACTCCAAGGGCTTTATTCGATATTTTGTACATTTGCATTTTAAAAAAAAAGAAATTGGAGTTGAAGGGTTATTTTGCACAAATTTCCCTAATTTTATCAACAAACACAAAATCCGGGTTAACTACACAATCCAAGTCCTTTCCCAACATTTACGCTTTTCTTCAATATGTCAGCATTTGTATTTTTGTAAAAACCAAGACTTCACCATTAAAGCAAAAGCTACAAAGAAAGCTTTCCTAATAATAATAATAATAATGTTTGATCATCATACACAAGATTACAGATATTGATCTCAACAATTTCTTCTTTTTCTTCTACTAGAAAAGCTCAGGCAGATAGAGAGACTTGTTTCATAGATAAGAAAAAGAAAAGAAAGACTTGTTCTAAGATTTCTAGTCCCTGCAAGAAACTCACCAACTCCCCGGCCCCTCGTTCCCACCTGCTGGCCTCCGGTTCAAGTAACGTATCACTGCATCTTCAACCCTGCACAACATTTCATAATTTCACACACGTATCATCACTTTGACAGCTCTAATACATATAATCTGACCGAATAATAAAAAAAGACTAGAAAACCAGAATGATCAAAGACGGGATAGATGATGAGATTTTTACCAAGGTTGGTTGAAGAATTCTGATCGACGTTCTCTCTCAGAATTTCGACTGGCTTCTCCTGCTACAACCTTCAGATCCTTGCTCTGAGATTCGATCAGAGCGTTTATGAATTCCACTGGCGATTGACTGAACCCCAAGAAGAATGCCCTCCTTCTTCGATGCTCATGGATTTTCCTTATTGCTGCACATATTGCTTCATCACAAGTCTCAATCTCTTTGTTCTTCTCTGCGTTAGCCAACAAGTTGTTCAAATCCCTTTGAATCGGGAAGGGTACGTCCACTAGTACATCGTAACATGCTGATATGGCCGGATTGTTTCCTGACAGCTTGATTTTGTGTTCTAACTGAATCGGTGGTGGAGGTGACAAGTGATGAGATATCTTCTGAGAGACCATTGTGAATTTCAACTTTTCTTCCCCAAAAACTTTCTGAAGTGCAGCGTCACAGTTGAAGAAAGAGGGGTCATTTGGATTCTGCAATTTCCTAGCCTTAACATAATGCCAAATCGCAGCGATGATTCTTGGACGGGTATCAACCTCAATCCCGAGAACATCCATCAATGTAGCAGAAAGTTTGAACTTTTCAGGGACATAGTTCATCTCCAACCTTATACTAGCTGCAAACTCCTGATTGCCTTTCCTCTTTATCTCAAATCCTTCCTGAGGAGCAGGTGATCGAGCATTCTCCCATATGATCAACGGATTCTCAGGATACAGCCTCTGATCAAGGGAAACCGTTACCCTTTTGAAGAAAGACGAGAATTTGGGATGCATTGGGTTTGATTTCTGAACAAATCCTGGCTGGTCAGGATCCACACCATCTTCCAAGATCTTACCAATGATTTTAAGAGTCCATGTTGGCGGGTCAGCATTTGGATTCCCAGGGATTGTGTTGTTTTGGTTAGCAAAGGTGTTGAAAATATAGATCCTAAGTGTCTTCTGTATGCAGGGAGGGTTCTTAAGGGCCTCCTGGATGTCAACTTTCTTTCTTGTTAAAGCAGCATCGACGCGAGACTCAAACTCAAGAAGTTGTGTGTATAAAGCAGACTCGGGCAAGATTGCTGCTACACGCTCATGCAAAGACTTTTCTGGAAGCTTCTGTTTCTTTTTCCGTGCAGCAGGAGTTAGCTCCATTGTTCTCATGGGAGAGATAGTGTTGTTACTCGCAGTGGCACCGGGAGCTCGGATTGGTGGTTTCTGTGACTGTGGGTACCTTTTTATCAAACTTCCAGGAGTCGTCATAGAAGGTGAAGATGGACCCAGCCCACCAATCCCTGGAGAGCCTTGGGTTTGGTTCATCGTCATGCCTTGAGCATGTAACTGAGCTTGCAGTTGAGCTTTAGACTGTGCTTGAGCTTGAGCATGGGCCAGGACTTGAGCTTGTGTGAATTGAAAGTTAGCTTGAAAGTTAGCTGCCATTTGAGACTGATTAAAGCCTTGGTTTCCAGGAACCGATGCAGAGGCCATCCCAGGATTCCCAAAAGGTGAAGGCGCAGAGCCTTGAGGCCTCGGTGGGTTGTTGTTGTTACCCGCCATTGGTATATAAACCTACCTGCCTGACAAATTCAGAACATATAAGAAACTTGAAAACTAAAACTTCCGTTTAAAGATAGATAACTGAAAAATTTGCCAAGCACAGAACGAGGAAACGTTTTTTAATGATTGTTACCAAGTCAAATCACCTCGAGTGATTATTCCCAGTACACCGAGCTTATCAGAAATCTAACAAATACCAATAAATTATTTTCGGATTTCAAATGAATGCAGACACGATAGATCCACTACCGAGATAAATCGACGCCTCACAAAACCCTAATTTTCTAAGATTGCCGCAGAAGTTTAACGAGTGGGAATAATCCCCAGGATTAAAATATGTTGAGGCAAAACAGAGAGATCGTAATGCGAATGAAGAAATCGATTTAAGAGATAAACAACTGCTAGATGCCCATTAAAAGATCTAAAATTCATAAACGCCTGAGGAATACAAAACAAAAAAACCAGAGCCTATTGTACCAGAAAGATCGAGAGACGAGAGTTCCTTACAAAAAATAAGGATTCCAAGTTTCGTTTCTTCTTCTCTTCCGAGTCTCTTTCTCTCTGGAGTTCCCCGGTGTTCTCAGTTGTCGAGAGAAGAAGAAAGTGTCCACCGGAGCTATCTGATTTATTTACCGGACTAAGATCCGACCCCTATTTTTAAAGCCCACAGCGACTGTGTATTGAGACTATATTATTGGCCCAACTTTTTTTTTTTTTTTTACAACCATGTGTTTATTTATTTTATTTTTTTGGTCACTCAACCATGTGTTTATTTATTAGCCCAACATTTTCTTTGTTTTAAATTTGTGCAATTTCAATACTTTTTCTAACTATGAATATCTGAAAAATAGCAAATTATTTTGATACTCTCAACTCCCAAGGTATCTCAATACTTTTTCTAACTATGAATATCTGAAAAATAGCAAATCATTTATCTTGGGAGTTGAGATTATCGAAATATTTTAAAAAATAAATATATTTTTACGTTTTTTTGGTTTTCTTATAATTAAATTTATTTTAACATTTAAATTTTCTATTCTAGGTGAACACGTACACATTCTTACGTTTTTCTACTTTTCATTTAAATAATTTAGTGTTTAGTAAATCTTTTATATATTTTTGTTGTATGAAAATCTTTTTAATCAAAATGACACTATTTTTTGTTCTCCAAGATGACTCTTTTATAAATTTATTAAAAAAACATAATATTGCACCACTAAAACCCCATATTTTTAAAAATTTTGTTGAATGGATATTTTTTTAATCGAAACGATTTTCCTTTATATATATTAAAAATCATAATGTTACAACATGAAAACCAAGGTTGTTGTAGGAATATTCTTAATTTTTCGTTTGTTGTCATTTTTAGCAAAAATGAAATTTAAGAAATGAATTTTGTAGAGAAGATTCTATAAATTTCTTCATTCGCGGATATCCAAAACCCTAAGAATCTTCTACAATCAAACTTGATTAGGGTTCTAAACATAACGGTAAAACCTCTCTACCAACTAGACGAATCTAGCAGTATTTTGTCATTATGCTCTTAACAGTTGGAAAAATACAGCTTAGTTATTTGTATAGAAATTCAAGATGCGATTTTAGTTTAGAGGCTAAATTTTTCATTTGTTAAAAACAGTTCGACTTAAATTTGTGTTATTGCATACATTTTTTTCATTAGAATTGGGAAGAGTTAGTGGTGCTAGAAAAATCTCTTCATCATACCGACAAAGTCAATAGCAAAAGGTCTAATGGTTATGTCATTGGAAATATAGGTTGAGGACAGTGGCCAAACTATAAGTCAGATTCAGCTGCTCTTATTGTTAGCAAGCTTAGAGGCTCATTGAAAATTGCAAAGTTTTAAATGTAGCTCTTAAATGGTATACGGACTGCTGTAATTTTGGACTTTCATAAAACTTTCACTGTTAAGAAAAAAAATGGTATATGGACTAAAATTTCAAAACAAAATATGCAAAAACTCAAAATGTATAAAGAATAATTTTTTTTATTAATTTAAAAACTTTCCTAAAACTAAATTTCTGTCGAATTTTATTGAACATCTCAATAAAACCCCATATTTATATGAAATTAAGCACCTCCTTATTCCATTAGAAAAACTACAAACCTTGATTTAATAAAAAAACTAACATATTTTTGAACTTTCCTTATTTGTGTTTTTTTTTTTCTCTTGTGAGCTTCTTTTTACCAGAAGATATTTCCTTTTCTCTTTTGAAATTATCCAACAAGACTCATTCAAAAGTCTTAGTCCGTTACATACTAGAATATACAAATTGCATACTAAAATGCTAGTCCAATTAGTTCATAATGGACTGAACAACCATTAAAAGCCTATACAATGAGGAATAATTAGATAATAATTCTTCTATTCTAATCCAAAAGAAAAAGGAATTAAAAATTGCTAGATGTAAACAATTTGTTTATTTTTGTAAAGCTACTAAGTAGCAACAACATTTTATTTTTGCCCATTTGTTTTGGGGAAAAACAATTGTGAGAATTTGGGCACATGGAACGACATAAATTATTGACAACAAAATCAAGATTGTCGTTTTAAAAAGGTAATGACTTGGTTATAAACAATGTCCTTGGCAGTGACACCCATGATGAAATCAGCATGGGCGTAGTTTTTCACAAACTGCACTTTCATCTTATCAGTGTCGTGAAACTTAAACTTGTCTAGGAGAAACTCGACGTCCTTCACATCGGCCAGGCAGTCTACTCCGCCGTAGCTGAAGAAAAGCGGTAGGTCGTGTGGGATCGCCGATATGTTGTAAGCCGGCGGTATCGCTTGACCGTAATGTTTCGTGTTGCTATCAGGACTTCCGTAGTTGAATTTTCTCAACTCCTTGTCTCTTACCGCTACAATAATTTATTTCATTTCAAAAATACATGTATAAAGTTTTAAAATAAAAATAAAATGGGTTTTTTGTTGTGTACTCACTTTGAGAAAGGTGGATCATGTTCTTGGTGGAAGTAGATTGAGGTTCGTTCGCTAGGAACAGATCAACAGTTGATGCGTTAAGGCAACAATTCTTGCCTATATTTATGTAAAATTAAGCAATTATAATTAATAATTCACCAATGGTAAATTGGGATTTTTCAGTTGATAACATTACCGGTGATTGCAGCGAGTAAATCATAGCAATCGACCCCCGCTTCATGACATATAGCCTTTATAAATGCCCCAACTATTCCACTGCAAAATTAATATATTATAAGTTATAAGCTAAAGAATTACTCAATTTATGTAATCAAACAAAACAACTAGTACATGTAGTCCAAAATGGTTTTACTAGTATCTTTGTTGTCTTATTACCAATTTTAAATTCAGGATAATAATGTAATCAAACAAAACCAATACGAAACAAATTTCAAGGAAAAAAGAACTGAATTTACCTCTTGGGGTTAAACTCAGCCAATCCAATAATGGCGGTAGCCTATTTTCGAAAGACGATAAAAAAGTTAGTAAATAAATAGAGACACGAGTTTTAATAAATAAGTAGATAAAAAGGACCTCGGCGAGAAAGGCTCTGGCTGCGACGTCTCCGATGACGGTTGTCATGTGGCTGAGATAAGCAATGGGACTTAGCATCGCCGCCGATCTCAGTTTGTCAATCAACCCCTTTTCGGAAAACGACGCGAATCCTATTAACGTCCCCTGATATTTTCCATTTCATATAAATTTTCAGATTTTAAAAATAAAAATTTAAAACATAGAAAAAATATATGTTGATAACGTAGGACCCACCAAGGAATGTCCGATGTAGTGAATCTTTTGGCCTGTTAGGCCGTGGATATGGTCAAACATTGCAGGCAGATCGTAACTCACTAGCTCGTCCCAACTCCAGTTCCAGAAAGCCTGCGTGCAATGCAACGAGCCAACGATTCAATCGCAGTTTAATGAAAAGAGCAAGAAAATTACGTAAGCAATTCGTTAACTGAACCGGACCGGTTGAACAGGGTTAAGATTCTTGTGTCTCCTGCTGTATCTAGTCCCTCTTGTGTTCCCCATCCACACATCGAATCCTTGGTCAGCCAATATCAACGGTAAATTTTGATCCGCCGGATTTAACAGCCACGACATCCCATCCTGCAAATTTAATTCACTTTCTTTTAATAACTGAAAATCTTAAAAGAAAATTCTAACTAATATCAAGATATGTTAGTTGGTTTTCTTTCGGGGTCCCCAATTCCTATTTGAACTTTACAATCTTCAGTGTTTGCAATTCAGATATATTATTATATGTAATTCAGGTAAGACACTCCCATTCTCACAGCCTACTAAAAAACAGTGATTCAAGACTGATATGGCTTTGATGTGTTACTTACTTAAACAACCATTCACCCATAATCAATTGACTTTATTTCACATTAACTTCTTTTTTTTGTAACGCTCGGTTTATCACTGGGTATCACTTTAGTTGTCCGACACAGATGTTAAACACTCATGATGTCTGTTTCTTTCTTTCTTTTTAAATGTTATCCTCTCTGCTCACTACTAAATACGCAACTATCTTACTTCTATGTTCAAACCGTCAGATTGAGAGTAGAAACCTTCCCGTTCACACTAGGCTACGATAAAATATATACAATTAATGGAGATTTATAATAACTAATATACTACACTGTGTACGTGTACATATTTATTCACGAGGCGTGCACTTGAAGCATACACGTTGGTCTTGGTCCAGATATATCTATATATGTGTATATAATGTATATATCTATATATAGTGTGTATAATGTATATATCTATATAATATGGAACTTTAATGTATATATTTTAACCTCTTAAAATAAACGTATGCAAATAGAACCCCCTTACTATATTTGAATTACTTGTGAAAAATGGGCATAAAGTTTTCACCTAATATATAACGTTTTTCATACATTTTCTTTACGTCACTGCCCACTTATTTTTTTTCTTTCTTTGGAAAGTAAAAACAAAAATTTGATAGTTGAATAAAAAAAGTTTCATCTGTTTAATAATTACATTTTTCGAGTGGGCTGCAATTTAATTACAGCAGATTTGTTTTCTTTAGCAAAACTTTTAACAAAAAAGAAAAGATGTGTTTTCTGTTTAAAATATCCTACTTGCAATTTGAATCTATCACATGTTGACAACAAAAAAAAAAAGTGTGTAACGTATCACATTAATTATCTGCGTATATATAAAGATTCTAAGTGAGAGTAGCGTACGTGTGGACATATGTAAACTACACAATAACGCAAATTAATTAACGGCTAATGCGATGCAATCTTGCAAAAGAGTTAATAACTTACGACGAGAACTCCATGTTGTATTAGGACAGGTTGTCTCTTCGACACATTTCCGGCGCCTGCTCGTCCTTCCGGTATCCTTTGCATATTCAATATGTACCCATCTTGAGTCACCACCTTCATAATTAAGTTACCAATTCTCCCAGTTAATACGTCCGTCGATTAATCAATCATATTAAAAGAAAACGAATATATCTTACACTATGTTCTTCGCATTTGTAACCATGTATGTGTACCGAAGAAGCGCATATGCCGTCGGAAGCAGTCCTCTGCGGCGGCTTTCCGGCAAGCCAACCGAAAGGTCCACGAGCTTCGAGGGAACTAAGGGAAAGAGCAAAGAAGATTAAGACCACCCATAAGGGTAAACCGATTGAACTGGACAGAACCATAACCGAACAGGCGATTTAGATAGGGCGGTGTCTCGTTCTATAGAATTAAACGGAAAGGGTTTATATAGAGAAGGGATGACGGATTTAATAATAGAAAAATGATTTTTTTGCTAAAAAAAAAAAACAAATCACGTTGGATTTAATAAAACCCGCTACGTGGACCCGCGTCAATTGCCTTTTATAATATGATCACTCCACAACAAATTTAAAGTTTTGACAAAAACAAATTAATTTAAAGAATTCAGATATGATCACACCACTACAAATTTAAAGAATTAAAAGAATTCAGATATGGAAACACTTTCCTTTAAATAAAATTTCGATGCATTAATTTTAAAAACGGAAGCAAATGTCCGTGTTTTTAATTTTTTTTTTTTTAAACATCTAATAAAAACCTAAAGCTGATTGCGGACAAGATTATTTTTTTACTATTAAACCACCGAATAAAAACCTAGATGCCAAAAGGATAGTTTCCCCCTCTTTATATCGACCAATATTTTTTATCTTTTTCGTTGAATGTGGATTCAATTCCCAACCCTCAAGTCAGTAAAATGGACCACGAGACTTAATTGAATCTAAACATAATAGGAAAACACATGGAAAAAATGACTAAGCAACTCCATGTTTAAAAAAGGGTGGTGGAAAGAAGTAAGAGGAAATGATGTTTTAGTGAAGAAACGATTTGGAAATGGCCTAAAACAAGGTGAAAATTACTAGCTATATAGGCGTAGGAAAATACTCTCACTAAAGATAAAAAAAAGAAAGTGATAAATGAGTGATAGAATTCATGGATCAAGAATGAGTATAAAGCTTAAAAATGAGTCAATGTTTGTTTTCCATTTGTTATCAAGAGAAAGGTTATATTTATAGGATGTTCGGGGTTAACATGCCAAGTTCAATCTGGATTTGTTGCGTCCAGTTGATACAAAACAATGATTTTCACCTTCTTTTTTTTTATGTCAGCTGGCTGACAAGTTAGTTTTGAGACACTCAAAGACAAGATGGTAGCTCAGATGGTTCGTACAAGCTGCAAGGTTCTCAAAGTCCTTGTTGTTACAAAGTTTATGAAGTATGCTTTCCCTACTTCTTATCTTTTTGATGATAAATATAATTGTTTTCTATCACGTGTAATTAGGTGTATATTAGGTTTTGGAATATGAAGTTTTCATGCGGCTAATCTTAATTATTTTTATGTGGATATATGTTTTCCAGTCTTCTGAAAACCTATCCAAACTTCCTTAAGAGTAGGAGGACTTACTTGGCCATATAATGATCAGAAAATAAATTGGGGACTGTAAATGCTTTTCGTTATTTTATTACTCAACCCTTAAAAGGCTAAAACCATTTACGCTAATTAAGTAACATGGTCATTTGACCAGGTAGTAAGGAACTAGAAAACAAGTTGTGGGCGATAAAATTCACACTTAGATTTATAAGTTATTTGAACAAAGAAACGACCAGAGGACTGAATCCCGTGTGAGTCTAGATGAATATTGATGAATAATTGATTTAGATTGATGAAATAAAGTTACAAGAATACAATGAATTCTCAAGATGAGAATTGATTACAATGAAAAGTATTTAGTTTCAGATATCTGTATAAATGAGAGTGAGATCTCTTTTTAGGTTTCCCTTCTCCTTATATAAGGATCTTCTTGGCTGCCTTTGACGTGATCTCGATTTCCGCTACCTTCCCATATCTTCTCTCTCTTCCTCCTGCCTTTGACGTGATCTCGATTTCCGCTACCTTCCCAGATCTTCTCTCTCTTCCTCCTTCTAGGTGACTGCTCTGATCAATTCTTGTTTTTGGGTTTCGATGGCTTCTTCTTAGGTTTCCACATATCATGATGAACTTGATTTGGGGGTGAAATCCAACATCAACACAAGTGTTCTTATGTATCAAGTTATCAAAATAATTTTATTTCTAAGCTAATGTTTAAGTATCTTTAAAGCCAAGTCATCTGGTCAGAGTTATACTAAAAACAATATGAAAAAATTCGTTAAATTAACTAACATTAACAAACTAATTAGAGATAATTTATAACCAATATTTACATACAATTTTTAAGTTAATAAGTGATAAAAAGCTATCGAAATTAAAAAACTTAAAAAACACATAAAAGTGTTGTCGTCTCTAATGTAGTGATTTTAAAAGAGTATTATATAAAGACCAATACTAATATAGTGAATGTCGTCTTGCGTTGGAAAGTTTCCCTGTGTTCGATTCCTATTGAAATGCAATCATAAATGAATTGGCTAGTCGAATATGGCATCATGATTTAAGTTCATTTGAAAATTCGGCAAGTATGCTAGTTGATAGGATCCCTCATTTAGAAATATTAATTTATTTTTTTAGTATAAAAAAAATATATATATCATATAAATTTTAAATAATAAAGTGATTTTTTTTTAGTTTCAAAAAAGATATTGGTTTCCTTAACTTTTTCCGATGAGACGTGAAAAGGAAAAAAAAAATAGTATGAAACAAGAAATTATTCAAGGCGATCAGAGATGCTATAGGGACGGATAAGTGAAGTATGACTTCAGTTCCGTTAGAGCATGAACAACGGGAGTTCCGTTTTAACCCAATTTCCAAGAAAAGCAGAAATAAAATAATAATATTATTAAGAACATGCTCCTAATCGTCTCCTATGGAAGAACTCGTCTCTCCACTGTAGCAGCTGACGTGGCGGCTTCTAACTGGTTACTTTCCTTTTTCTTTTTTTCGGTTTTTTTTTTTTAATCTTCCGAAAAAAAAAAAAAAAATTTTTTAATTCCCTAAGAACCCACTCACAGTATCACAGATGTGGATGCTCTTACTTGTTTTCTTCTAAAACTAAAAAAAAATTGTATTCATTTCACATTCTAAACATAGTGCCTAGGGATGTTACAAAAAAAAAACAGTGTTTACTGTTTAGTGCCATAGGAATGTTATAAAAAAAAAAGTGTTTACTGTTTAGTGCCAAGACGTGAAAAAAAAAAAGACGTGCAAAATAAATAAATTATACCTCGAGACATGCTGCTATGTTTAGATATATAAATAAATATATTGGTATGCTGCTATGTTTAGATATATAAATAAATATATTGGTAGGGTACACAATGTTCCAAATTATTTATATAAGTCACAATTTCACATTTGGTATCCACATTTCATTTCAATCATCGATACTTCCTCGGCAATCTATTTCGAGTCATATCAGATTCAGAAATCAGAAACGTAAAATATATATATAATATGACCCTTCCTTTTTTTTAAATGTGGAAACTCTTCATTCAAATCAAACTACAAAAACCATCCATTGTTACATCATGTAATCGACCTAGTTTTGTAAAGCTTGCTTTGCTAGAGTATCCGTTGAGTTTTTTGGGGCAACATCTCAAATTAACTACATAAATCAGGCTAAGCAAGTCAGAGTTCACTTTCACCTTGCTTTGTTGGTGTAGTCGACTTCGCAGTAACCTTCAGCCATCAATGCCATGTTCACAATCCTTTGTTGATGTGACTTCTACTCAATTGTGTGTCCTCCTTTTTCATTGATGGCCCTTCCACTACATATAAAAAGCGATTCATCAACTCCATTTTGTATGAGCATCATCTCAATTCAATTATTATCATTAATAAATGTTCACCTTGTAGAAACGTATAGAGGACACAATGATATCAATTTTGGCTTGTACTTTTGGGAATCCTTGAATTCGTAATCTCCATTAGATGTCACCGACGGTCTTATTAGAATATGGTTTCCGAATATTTCCGTCATGTTTGTGTGAATCCAAAAAAAATCGTATATTTATATCAGTTGGTGAGCTACCTCAACTAATAAGGTTGTAAAGTCAAGCTGTGTCTTGAGCTTAATTGAATCAGATAGATATGACTTGCTAATGCATCTAATATATTTCCTAATAAATCATTGTTGTGATCGAATCCTTGTGCTCTTTATGGTAGTAGTATATGTATCTCTCCATTCCGCATTTTCATTTGGTATCAGAACCAATCATATGTGTATTGAAAACATGTGTAGATAATGCATTAAAAGATGGATAACGGTAGAAATGTAGTGATTCTATCAAAGCAGATCGTGTTGGATGGGAATAACTATGAGTACTGAAAAGTGAGAATGAAACAAGACGGCGGTTGAAAAATGGATGAAAATAACCTACAACAGAAACTGAGGCATGAATGACGATTATGAAGCCAAAAAATTAGTGGACTGTAGAGACAAGTTTTTCTCAAAGTTTAACTAAGTTCTTTCTGAAATTTCATGTTTAGTAGCACTACACCGAAACAGGTTTCTTGCTACTGATTTTTGCTATTGAATGTTCAGTAGCAAAATTTACCGACTTTTTCACTACTGATTTGCGACTGATCTGCGACTGATATAAAACAGTCGCTAATCAGTAGTAATTTAAAGACTAACAGAAGAAGTCGGGCATTAGTAGCAGTTTTACTACCGATTAGCGACTAAAACGTAGTAGCAAACATGCAGTCGCTAATCAGTAGCAAAATTTTGCTACTGATTTGCGACTGATTTCAGTGGGTCGCTGAATAGTAGCAAAACAGTAGCATAATTCTGGTGCAATACACGTGGAAATCATTTCGTGGGTCAGTAGCAAATCAGTAGCAAAATTAGCGACTGATTTGCTACGGATTTCGGTGGGTGGTTAATCAGTAGCAAATCAGTAGCGACATATAAGTAAGAAACACGGGTTTTTTTGCTGGTTGGTGTACCTAATTTGGTATACAGTGAAAAATCAGTAGCAAATTAGTAGCAAATCAGTAGCAAAAATTTCTATATATAGAAAGAACTCGAATTTTCTTTCCACAAGTGTAGAAACACAAAGCTAAGAAACATATTTTAGACCCAAAATAAGAAGGTGAAGGTTTCTAAAGTCATATAATGACGTAAAATTATAATTATGGTAATTTTCGAGCATGGATGTATAATAGGAATGATGAAGCAACGGGAAATCTCTCGACGGAATTCATTACGGGGGTGGATCAATTCATGGCATTTGCAAATAGCCAGCCTCTAGTGCAGAGAAATCGTGGTAAGTTTTACTGCCCTTGTCTTGCTTGCGAGAATGAAAAATTTATCCCGGGTGCAAGAGTTCAAAAACATCTGTATAGTAATGAATTTATGCCAGATTATTATATATGGTATAGAAATGGTGAAAAACTCGATATGGATATAGGAATGAGTAATGTTGATAGAACGCATATAAGTGGGAGTGAAGAAACGGGTATTGTAGTAGAAGATAGATATGTTGTGGATATGGTAAATGATGCGTTTCCTGATAACGTGGGTTTTGATGATAACTATTATCATCATGATGGTAGTTATTATCAGAATGTAGAAGAACCAATGCAAAATCATTCAAAAAAATTCTACAACTTGTTAGATGGAGCGAATACTTCATTACACGATGGTTGTCGTGACGGTCATTCGCAGTTATCCTTAGCTGCTCGAGTAATGAAAAACAAGGCAGATTATAATTGGAGTGAAGCTTCAGTGGATTCAGTATGCCAAATGATGACAGATTTTTTACCAGAAGGAAACCAGGCAACCAGGCCACATTACGAGACATACAAATTGATGCGCAATTTAGAGCTCCCAAGTCACACAATTTAGATCAGTGTCAGTTTTGTCAGTCGGAAAGATAGATGCCTAACGAGCAAAACCGGAAAATCAATGTACCATATAGTCGTATATGGTATATGCCTATTGGTGACAGATTAAAGAGAATGTATCAAAGCGAGAAGACTGCGGCGGCAATGAGATGGCATGCCGAGTACCAACCAAATGAGGGAGAAATGTGTCATCCATCTGATGCGGCGAAGTGGAAAAATTTTCAAGATCAACATCCCCAGTTTGCTGAAGAAACCCGTAATGTTTATCTTGGATTGTGTACAGATGGGTTCAATCCATTTGACATGTCAAAAAATCATTCGTTGTGGCCTGTGATCCTTACTCCCTATAATTTACCCCCTGGTATGTGCATGGATACAAAGTACTTGTTTCTAACCATTATGAATTCCTGGCCAAATCATCCGCGAGCTAGTCTCGATATCTTCCTCCGACCTCTGATTGATGAGTTAAAAGAACTGTGGTCTACTGGAGTTGATGCATACGATGTGTCATTGAATTAAAATTTCAGGCTAAGAGCAGTACTGTTGTTGACGATAAGCAATTTTCCAGCGTATGGAATGTTATCAGGATGGACCACCCATGAAAAATTGTCTTGTCCAATTTGCATGGAAGATACACAGTCTTTTTCTCTGCCGCACGGAAGAAAAACGTGTTGGTTTGATTGTCATCGAAGATTTCTTAATCTTGATCATCCTCTAAGAAAGAATAAAAAAGACTTTTTGAAAGGTAGAGATGCTAGGAAAGACTTACCACCTGAGTCTTTGACTGGTAAGCAAATGTATTCATGGGTGAAACGTGTAAATCCACCGAAAACAATGGATGTTGGTGGATGCGGTCACGATAAGAAGAAGCCTCGCTTTGGGAAGGATCATAACTGGCACAAAATAAGCATATTTTGGGAATTGTCCTACTGGAGGGACCTTAGTCTTCGACATAATCTCGATCTCATGCACATAGAGAAGAATTTTTTCGACAACGTCATGAATATTTTTATGCGTGTGAAGGGTAAATCAAAAGACACCATCCCTTCAAGATAGGATATAAAAGAATTCTGTAATCGGCCCCACTTACATATCGATGGTAACGATGTAGCCTCTTTCCCTGCCTACTCATTGACAGACAAAGATAGAAGAAGCTTATTGGAATGTGTGAAACAATCTGTCCAATTTCCAGACGGTTATGCTTCAAACTTAGCTAATTGCGCTAATATGGTTAACGAAAAGTTTTATGGGATGAAGAGTCATGACTCTCATGTTTTTATGGAGCGGCTACTTCCGTTTATCTTTGCAGAACTACTAGACCGGAACGTGCACACTGCGATATCAGGTACTAATTACTTATTATAAATCACATAAATATGATTACATTAATTTATAGTAACCATTTCCCGTTTCAATTTGTAAATCGCAGATGTTGGAGGATTTTTCCGTGATCTATGTTCGCGAACTCTACAGAAAAGTCACGTCCAAATTCTAAAACAATACATAGTTTTAATCCTATGCAATTTGGAGAAGATATTTCCTCCATCTTTTTTCGACGTGATAGAGCACCTACCTATACATCTCCCATACGAAGCTGAATTAGGAGGTCTCGTGCAATACAGGTGGATATACCCTTTCGAAAGGTACTTCAAAAAGTTGAAAGATAAAGCAAAGAACCAAAGATATCCAGGAGGATCGATTGTTTGGTCATATCTACGGGAGGAGGTAGCTTATTTCACAGAGAACTATTTTCCTCCGAGCATAAAAACGAAAGCAAGGTAAATGTGATAACAATTCACTAGTTCCCCTCAAGTATATAAAGGAAAGCGAGAAAAATGTTATTAAAAATTGATTTGCACTACCTTGGTCAGGTCAACAAGATTCACTGAAGGTGAAGTCCCGAAATATCATTTTGATGGAGTCCCTGATATATTTACTCACGTAGGTCGATCCATCGGCGAAATGCATGAAATCTGACTTTCAGAACGAGACAAACAATGCGCACATGCATATGTTTTGCGAAATTGTGGCTTTTTCGATTCACTTGAGAGGTACAACAAGAAATGTCTTTCACTTTCAATTTATCAGAATCCTTAATTAATTCGAGGGCGCAACATATATATTTCTTCTGTTTCTTGTTTGTTTATATAGATTCTTCGAAGATTATATAAGTGTCAAACATCCAGACCTCTCTGAGAAAGAAATCTTCACGCACAAAGCTGCAGAATATCCTTCATGGATCAAAGAATATGAATGTCTGTAAATATTAGATAATCGACTATCTCTTGCACTTCAATATATTTGATATTCTCTTAGCTTATATATATTAATTTGTAAGTTATTGGATGGAATGCCGAGTATCCTTTTCCAACGTGGGTGCTAAACATAATTCAAGGTGGGTGATAGTTTCACAAATTCACAAAATTTTGTTGAACATAATTGCTACCATTTTACTACTGATTTGCTACTAATGGGCCAAAAAAATAAAAAATTCAACTTCGGTTAGTCCGCGAAACCCAAAACCCAAATATTTGGCCAAAATTTGTTTCAACAGCTTAAACCCAATTATGGTCCAAAACCCCTTTTATCTCTCCGACTCAATCACAGTAACCAAATCCCTAAAAAAAAACCCTAGCCCCCTTTCATCTGCGACGCACTCCGTCGAGATTTCCAGGGCACACACCCGTAATTCCTTCGTTCTTCTTCGACCCTTCACATCTCTCACTCTCCCATCCACAAAATCTATCTATCTCTCCCAATAAACTAACCCTAATATACTCTCCTCAAATCTCCCTCCAATCTGTCATGATGGGTGGTAAGAGAAAGCAAGTTCTCGTCAAACCAACCGTGACAAGAGTGTATACGCCTCCAACCTTACCCAATCGGTATGATTTCGTCCCAAATACGACATCGGAACCGGTCCCGGCAGTTATCCCCACTCGTCAGCCGTCTGTCAAAGATTTTTCTCCACCGAGGAAGCTGTTTCCGAGCTCAACGGCTCCAGCTACTAGAGCATCTCCTTCTGCTCAACATCAACCGTCGTCTTCAAATCTAGCCGATGTAACGGCTCAACTTCGAGCACCTGCTGCTCAACTTCGACCACCTCCGCCTCAATCTCGAGCACCTGCATCTTCTGCAAATCGGACAGTGCCAACTCATAACGCTCAGCAAACACCAGCTCAGTTGTCTCAGCAACATCCATATGCAGCGCCTCAATATCAGCAATCTCAATCGCCTCCACCTCTACCCAGTCATTCTCTTCACAGTTCACAAACCCAAAATTCGCACACAACATTAGAAGAAGAAGATGGAGTAGAAGAGTTGTCTGAGGTCGGTCGGCTTGTCGAACCGAATCTCTCCGAAGACCAGATGGAGGCTCTTAACTCCCTCCTGCTTGCTCCACGGCCCAACAACATTAAAATCCTTGATCCAGATCTCATAGAGCCTGGTTCAACTTGGTAAGATATTTCTTCCTTTGTCTCTCATATTATTTTTGTCCTTTCCTTTGTCTCTCATATTATTTTTTTCCTTACATTTGATTTGACTAGGTTTAGTTGATAAATTTGACTTGAGTTGATAAATTTGCCTTGAGTTGATACCTTATGTCGTTTGTCACTCTCATTATAGGTTTGGTGTCGACGGATCCTCACTCACCCGCCAGGTTACAAAGTGTTTCACCAACAAGTTTGTAGGCCCTCACTACAGTATCTCATGTGTACCTAGGGATAGAATAGAACGATGGTTCGTTGAGTTCGCGGTAATTATCTCTTTGCTGTAAGACTACACTTCTATGTTTTTTCACTATATATGACTAACACTGATCTTTATGTTGTTTTATGTAGAAAAAACACAGATGGGATCCGTCTATAACAAGTCTGGTCCAATAAGAGTTCGAGTCCGTACTTCAACAACGACTGAAAGACATGGTGAGCATTGCAAGGACAAATGATGAGCAACCGAAGTGGATCGATGATGACCTTTGGAAAGAAATGAAAGCACATTGGAGCACTGAAGAACAAGTAACAAAGAGTGCAACGACCTCAGCTGCTCGGTTGTCTCAGCGTAAAGGACTCGGTCCTCACAAGCACTTTTCTGGACAGAAGTCTTACCGACAAGTTGGACAAGAAATGGTTAGTCACTTATCCTTTACTTTTGGTTGCTTGTGCTATATATGGTTTTGCTTTTATTAATGCGTTTAAATTTTTCTGAGATTGTATGTATATGTTGGTTGAGTTGGTTTTAATCTGTTGGTTTAATTTAAGATTAAATCTGTTGCTTTGAATTTTCCTGATTTGGTTTGTATTTGTAATTCCTCTTACTGTGTTTTCAATGTATCATTTTTCCATTTCAGGTTGTAGAATTGGGCAGACCAGTGAGTGTAGGTGAGGTGTTCATTAGAGCTAATACCATGAAAGATGGAACCGTTCCTGATAAGAGAGCCTAACAAGTTGCTGATACCTATCTAAAGAAAAAGCAGGAGAAGTTGTGTACCCTTGAGTCTGAAACCACAGAGTTATCGGATGGTCGTCATCCAGAGCTTTCCGTAGAACAGGATAACGAGCTCTTTATTCAGGTTAAGTGGTTTGTTCTTGTTATGTTTTCAATTGTGATTGATGATTACTTTATGGAATTAATTTTCTTTCTATGTTTTTTGTAGTCCACATTCTCTAACGATAAGGGAGAACTGTTTGGTATTGGAAGCCTCAAGAGTGTGCTCAAGGGAAAGCGAAACCAAGTGGAATCCTCGTCTTCTTTCCGGCAAATGCAACAACAACTTAAAGAGGCCTGACAGAAATTGGAGGACCAAGCTGCTCTCATCGCACACCAAGAAGCAGAGAATGCTCGCCTTGCAGCTGCTCAACAAGCCCAGTCTCTACAGCTTACGATAATGAACAAGTTCTTGGAAACAGATGACAAATTCATCTCATTCCTTGCCCAACAAAGTCCATCTGCTGGTCCATCCTCTCCACGGGTTTAGCTCACTTGTTTCTCTTCTCTTTAGCTCAGTTGAACTTGAAACTTGGGGAATGTTAGGCAAATGGAAAGAACTCATTTTCACTTAAGAGTTGTCTTTCCATTTTGTGTGTAGAACTGTTATGTTTGGTTACTTTTGTTTTGGGTCTAAAACTCATGGTTATATATGTTCGGTACTTTTGTTGTATGAATTCCTCTACTGGTTTATGGAAAGTTTTTAGTGTAGTAATGCTTTTGGTAATTCTTCTGTTTAGAGCATTCAAGTGTAAATAATAACTGTAATTACCTGCTAACCCAAATTATGAAATGACTAATCTATATGTAATCAGTAGCAACTTAGTAGCAAAACAAAAAACAAATCAGTCACGAATCAGTTGTAAACATTTGCTACTGAAACGACGGTCGTAGTAAAAATTGGTCACAAATCAGTCATGAAGTATTGCCACTGATTATTGACTAACTAGGTGGTAGCAAACTACAGTGGTAAATCAGAAACAAAACACGGGTCATTAATCAGTCGTAAAATTATGCTACTGATTAGTGACTAGGCATTTGGTGGCAAAACAGTCACTATCCAGTCACTAATCAGTAGCAAAAATTTACGACTGATTAGTGACTGTATAGTGACTCATCACATTCAGTCGTAAATCAATCGTAAATCAGTAGCAAATTTGCTACTGATTTTTTTTTGCGACTAGCCTTTTTACTACGACGTAAATCAGTCGCTAATCAGTAGTAACAAGGTCTTTTACTACTGATTTCCTACTGTTTTTGCAGTAGCAAAAAGGTTGTTCTGGTGTAGTGTAGATGCTAGTCAATTCAAGTTATTTAAAGTTGCGAAAGTGCTAAGGAAGCATGGAATGATTTGCAATGAACTTTTGAGGGAACAAGGAGTGTGAAGAGGACAAGACCGGATACACTTTTGTCTTAATTTTAGAATTTTAGGATGGGTGATAACGAGACAATTACATCGTCTAGCTTAATACTAAGGTTGATTGAAAATGAGACACATTTTTGGAAAGAAGTTTAGGGACAAGAAGTTTTCCAAGCAAAACCTAAGGTTTCTCCCATCAAGGTACATGTTGTACAAGGTTGCCATGTCTGTATCTCTCAATTATGATGAGACGAAGTTTTTAGAAGTGGTCAGACTACTCCAAACGCACGAAATGGAAACTCAGACAATGATCAAGAAAAAAGTAATAACAATTGCAGTAGCAGAGTAGTCTAAGAAGATTGATAAAGTTGAAAATGAAATAGGGTTGGTGGTAAAAAGTTTGAATGAATGTGTAAAAGTGATTCTGGTGAAACCATGTATGTCTCTAAATTTAGCTAAAGGTTTACTTCTAACTAAGGTCGTTGCTATTTCTCAGGCAGATCAGTCATTAATAACACCATATTTTTATCACTTTCAGTAGTCATTTAGGATAGAGTTTTGTTCTAGCATTGTTCAACTCGTTCCAAGAGGATCCTAATGATAGGTTTGGGTTTTGCCGGTTTTAACTCGATCGATATTTCATTGCTTTTAACTCTAAGTCCTAACCTTTTTCTATCTTGTCAAGCTTAGAATGCTAGGTTTGATATACATAATAAGAGTTTTAGAGTCTATGCATGTTTTTGCATACATCCATTTGTTTTCAATCTTTCTATGCCCTATGAAGCTTGAAGGAGATTCAAAAGACCCAACATCGGCTTGGGGATGGACCAAACACCAAAGGAAAATAACTTAGAAGATAGAAACCGGCATGAGATCAAGTCAGATAGTCCATGTCGACGACATGACACATGACAAACCATGTGTCAGCAACACAAGAGACGACACAAGCCTTCAGAGGTACATGTCGTCGGCCATGTCGGAGACATGAAGAATAACGCTCAACCCAACAATATGTGTCAGCGACATGGGAGACGACACGAACTCACAAAAGACATATGTCTTCGGTCATTTCGGTGACATGAAGCCCGATGAAGAGCTATGTCGGCGACATGACAAAACTAAATCAAATTTCCAATTTTAATCGATCTGGTTAGTTCCTACAGTTAAAGTTGTTAACTATGGTTTGTAATCAGAGCTATAAAAGGCTTTAAAACCCTACTTAGAGTGCTAGGTTTGATATAAGAGTTAGAAGGGAAGAACTATTTTCTTTGTTAAAATAACCGAAGAATTATTTTCTTTGTTAAAAAGATCTTTTCTTTATTGTTAGATTCATAATTTTTTATCTTTAATGATTTTGTTTTTGAGTTTTTTGAAGTTTCTCGTCATAATTGATTTTCTCCATGAATTAATTGAAGACTAAAGACTTTTATCCCTTCTTTCTCTTAGTTTTTATGATGTCTTTAGTTGTTTCCATAGATTCTCTTCTCATTAAAGCTTATTCCATAGCTATGGGTGAGTAGAGGTTTTTTTATACTAGCAGGGTCGGTCATGGGCTAAAAGTCCATGAAACAAGAACTTCAAGTGCTAGGTTTTATATATATTTCAGGGGCAACATTTATTGATATAAATGTCTCTTTAGTTTAGTGGTTAGAGATCATTTTCAAAGAAAGTAGGAACGTAACACTCTCTTATGCATTTTTTTTTGACGAACTTAATTTTTTCTTAACCTCTTTGTCGTTTTCTTTTTCTTCCTTATCTGATTGATTTATATTTCATTATTAAAAAACAAAATTTTTTTTATTGTATATATTATATTTAATGATATTAATTATAAAAGATAATTTTCTTTCATGGATGATTAATTTTCTCTTTATGTTTTACTAGTATTTTTCATGGTTTTTCTTATATTTTTGTTTTTTTAAAAAAAATATTTTAGTTATGTATAATGGACATTATCTTCGTTATCCATTTTAGGCGTCAAATGTGTTAAGATCGGTCATGTATATAGTAGGGTTGGAAAGAAGTAAATTTAGGGGTTGCAAATGGTTTCAAGGCCTATATTTATTTAAATTCATCTCTTGTTGGGAGCTAAATGCTAGGAAGAAGCAGGATGAATTTGTTTCTAAAACTAGGCTTCACAATGCCCTTTGGAAAGTGAGTTTAAGGTGCTGAATGATTGATATAAAGCCATATTTTAATATTCACTGCATACTAATTCTTATGACAACTCTAAATAACTAGTGGTGTATTATTGAAAGGACTAAGACCTTGGAGGCTTAATATACATTAGGCTCTTAATCGTCGAGATGAACTTTGAAAGTGGTCCAAGGAAACCAAGTTGCAACCTTACCTTATTTTATCAACTGAATCATACTCAGGATACTTTTGCCCTCATATTTGTATCAAACCAACTAATACCTCATGTGGCGAATCTTTGTTAATACCAGATCTACTTACATATTCATGATAGATTTAAATGATAATATGATTTAACTGCGTAGAGCTAGACGGTTGAACAAACTTGTTGATGTGGACATTTCTATAGTGATCAATGTCCTACAAAAGGATTGTAAAGATTCAGTGTAATGGTATATCACTATAATGGTAATAACCGTTAAAGAGAAATGACCTTTCTAAAATATATATAAACACTTAGCTGGTGAGAGAGAGCCAGTGTATAGGTAAAAAGAATTGTTTCAGCCGTTTTTAATAAGAAAATTAAAACGTTGGGGCCTAATTTTGCAAATGCTAAAACGTGCCTACCTATCTAAGTGCCAAAAACTTTTATGTATTATATAATTAGTGCGACACTCATTCGTCACAATTTCAAAATTCAAACTCTCAGAAAAAATGGCGGCGCTTTTGAAGACAAACATCCGGCTGAATCAGATCAGAGTCGTTCCCGGAAAATGTACCGATCAATCTCGCGCTCCGTCTCGAATAAGTTGTGCCGCCGCTTCACCGGCCAAAAAACGGTTTAACATCGCTCTCCTTCCCGGCGACGGCATCGGTCCAGAAGTTATCTCCGTTGCTAAGAATGTTCTTCAGCTAGCTGGATCTCTCGAAGGTTCTATCTCTCGCTTAATACATCTTATTGTCTAGGGCTTTGCTGTTTTCTGATTGGAAAGGTTTGGCAAAATTAGTAATCAAACGAGGGTGTTGCTTTGTATCACAGGACTGGAATTTAGTTTCCAGGAGATGCCCGTCGGAGGAGCAGCGTTGGATTTGGTCGGAGTGCCGTTGCCGGAGGAAACCTTCACGGCTGCAAAACAATCTGATGCTATACTTCTTGGAGCTATCGGAGGGTATGTTAGTGTCTTCCTAATTCAGACATCTTTTATTCTCAGCTAATTCCTTTATTCTCAATTCAGGTACAAATGGGACAATAATGAAAAACACCTGAGACCAGAGATGGCTCTGTTTTACCTACGAAGAGATCTCAAAGTCTTTGCAAATTTGAGACCTGCTATAGTTTTGCCACAGGTATGATCTTCATTTTGATCTCTGCTTAGATTGTAAAATAAACTCCAAATTATATCATTTTTTGGGTATTACAGCTAGCTGATGCATCCACTTTGAAGAGAGAAGTAGCAGAAGGTGTTGATATGATGATTGTAAGGGAACTTACAGGAGGTATCTACTTTGGTGAGCCAAGAGGCATTAAAACCAACGAAAATGGCGAAGAAGTCGGAATTAGTACAGAGATTTACGCCGCTCACGAGGTACTTTACTACTACTACTTTTCACAATGTGAACTCTAATGACATGAGCTATGTAATTTTCATTGCATTATGTTCTTCTCCAGATCGACAGAATCGCTCGTGTTGCATTCGAGACTGCTAGGAAACGTCGTGGCAAGCTTTGTTCCGTGGACAAAGCCAATGTTTTGGATGTACGTTTTATTGAATTGTTCTTTCTACTTTTGTGTGTTTTCTCGTAATGTAAATTTCTTTTTTTCATATAGGCATCAATATTGTGGAGGAGAAGAGTAATAGCTTTATCCTCTGAGTATCCAGATGTTGAACTGTCACATATGTATGTTGACAATGCTGCAATGCAGCTTATCCGTGACCCCAAACAGGTGTTGTGCTCGTCTCGCATATATGAAGCTAACACGGAAATTGGAAGTAGTACTAAAACACGTTTTTGATCTTTGGAAAACATTAAATTGCAGTTTGACACAATAGTCACCAATAACATATTTGGTGATATATTATCTGATGAAGCTTCAATGATCACTGGAAGCATTGGCATGCTTCCATCTGCTAGTCTTGGTGAATCGGTAATTAAGATTTTAAATTTAATCTTTTTATATGTTTATTTACCATATATGGATTATTGTTAAACTTGTGGTGAAATCAGGGACCTGGATTGTTTGAACCAATACATGGATCAGCACCAGATATAGCTGGACAGGATAAGGCAAATCCATTGGCCACCATTTTAAGTGCTGCGATGCTTCTGAAATATGGACTTGGAGAAGAGAAAGCTGCAAAGAGAATCGAAGATGCGGTTGTGGATGCTCTTAACAAAGGGTTTAGAACCGGAGATATCTACTCCCCCGGAAATGTATGTATACATTATAATTTCAATCAATTTGTCTAAAGTTATACTAAACGTGTTTTTGATTTGAAATTGGAATGTACAACAGAAACTGGTGGGATGCAAGGAGATGGGTGAGGAAGTGCTCAAATCAGTCGACTCCAAAGTTGCAGCTACTGTTTAAGTTTAATTATGATTTTGAAGCATTTCAAAAAAGTGTGTAAGCCCTTGGGTTTAACAGTTACTTTACTTCTATGTTACTAGCTTTGTAATACAAAAGTAAAGAAATAAAATAATTGTGATCAATTTTGCAATTTGTTAATGAAAAGATTCTCCAAAAACATGTTAATTAGTCTTTATAAATAGCAAATAACCATGAAACACGTGTAAGGAAACTACTTGGTGGCATTTCTGGGTAGGATTTGTCCACCTGTTCGGTTCTTTCTCTTTGACTTTTGTTAAATATAAATGTGGAGTAAATGTTTTTACCAGAAAAAAATTATTTGCCAACAGAAACAGAATAGTACAAGATTCTTAATGGATTCAGTACTGATAGTGGAAACTATAAATTATTGGTACAGAAATTGACATGTTACCTACCTCACTTTTACCTTTCTTGAAGATTGGGAAGTTCTCTTCAACCAAATATTTTGATTAACAAAATATAATTCAAGAGAAGGCACTATGATTTTTACTCGCAAACTTACTTTTTTTTCAGATAAACCAAAGAGACTTGTAAAAAACTTTACATTTAAAAGACCATTAAAAACACTATCAATCATCAATAACTACTAGCTTCCGGATTCTCACGGTGTGGAGTCGGATTTGCGTTCAGCGTCTGCGGCAGACTGCATTTGAGCTGCGTATTG
This sequence comes from Euclidium syriacum, assembly GCA_900116095.1. Classification (NCBI taxonomy): domain Eukaryota; kingdom Viridiplantae; phylum Streptophyta; class Magnoliopsida; order Brassicales; family Brassicaceae; genus Euclidium; species Euclidium syriacum. Next base: position 6,649,978 of record FPAK01000007.1, on the reverse strand, counting down.
CAAGTTCCAAAGAACATCTTCAAAGGAAGGTCTTGCCGATGGTTCAAGCAAAACGCATTTATTGGCGATTGAGATCGCAATAGATAAAGACTCTTGAGAACTCGTTGTTAGGACTGTTGGATTCACTATTTTCTGCCGACCGTCTTGGCTCCCAAATGACGCCTGCAAACGCAACATTGCAATAATAACAACTACTTATTAACTAACTTTCGTTTCAAACCAAATAAACAATTGATGAATATTGCTTTTTTCTCTTTGTTTACCATTTCATTGAGAAGAAATGCTTCTCCTTTTGATGTGGGTACTGGTCCTATCAGAGATTCCAGAAGTATGAATCCGAAGTTGTACACATCGTCCTCTCTTTTCGCCATTTTCCTGCATAAATCCACCAAGTTCATGTTTTTAGATGCAATTCTGAATTCATATTCTTCTAAATGCCATCGAAGGGAAAATAGATACTTACTTTGACTTATGGGTTTCTGACTTTGTCTGCATAAAATGTATAAGCAGAATCCTGACTTAGTATCAAAGAAGAGAATACAGAATTTTGGCGATAAACAGAGAGCAAAGGGAGCAAACCTCGAGCTTTTCATTCTCTTCAATGATGGCAGAGACTCCATAGTCACTGAGTTTTGCAATCTTGTGTTCGTCAAGCAAAATGTTGTTAGTCTTCAGCTGATTCTTAAAGGAACCAGGCATTACACCAGTGTGAAGAAAATGAACTGCCTTTGCTATCTCAATCAGAATTGCTAACCGATCTGGCCACGTTAGGATCTTCTCCGAGCTAGCTTCTACACACAAAAAAAAAAACAATATACTAACATTGAGATTCCAAGTACATATAGATTCAATTTAACATTGAGTGAATTACATATATCAAACTGACCTGATAAATGCGAGCGATAGCTCCCGTTAGGCATATACTCGTATACAAGGTAGAGAATGATCGCTGTAGGATCGTGTTCTACGCTGGTTTGAGTGCAATGGCCCAAGAAGCTAAGGAGATGAGGATGGTTGAGCTTAGACATCCAATCTAAGTGACCTCTGATACTCTGGCTAGAGAATTTCCTTGATAAAACAAGACATCTTATGGCTATGGAACTTCCATTTTCCAATGTCCCTCTGTATAGCTGCAAGGAATTAAAAAAAAACAAGCAGAGTAAAGCAAATGACCAATGGTGAGGTCTCACAAGGATCAATCCTTTGTGGTTAGACGAACCATACCTTTCCAAGGGAGCCTTCACCTAAGAAACGTGATGAATCGAAATCCTTTGTGGCTTCCTTTAACTCTTCAAAAGAAAATGACCTTCCCAAGGGCACACCTTGTGCACCTAGTTTTGCTGTTTGAGAAATTAACCCTGAAAGACGATCACACACATGAATATAAAAACTTCTGAAAGACACAAAGTAAAAAATTTGAGTCAAAAGTTACTCACTTGCACTAGCAAGAACTTCAGAGGAGAGACCAGTGTGTGAATTATCTGTCACAACCTTAAGCCGAGTTTGTGGCACTGACTTTTCTTTTGATGAACAACAACAACAAAAGCAGCGCTTTGTGCATAACAGGATGATTCCGAATGCAAACAACACAAGAACAAGAACAACTCCACTAATCACAGCAATTAAAATCCCAATTTTTCTACCTTGTAGTTTTCTCTCAGTTTTAGCCTCTTCACATAAGAATTCTTGATGCTGATCATGATTTCCATTAATAGACAAACAATTTCCACCGAGTTTAACAACTCGTTCACCTGAAGCGCCTGCCAAGCAACGAGGAGGAATCCCAATAAATCTGTTATTCGACAGATCCACAAATCCGAGTTTGCCTCCACAGGTGAGATTGAGGGGTAGCTTCCCACCGAGCTTGTTAGAGGCCAAGTCCAAGTAACTAATGTTTGGCAAAGAGAACAAGAACCGAGATGGAGTTCCAGTCAGATGATTAAACGACAAGTCAAGATGCTGAAGCTGAGACAAACCACCAAAACTTTTGGGAATTTCGCCAGAGAAGGAGTTCTTGCTCAGTAGAAGAGTAACTAATCTTTTAGGCATCACAGGTAGTTCAGAATCCATGTGATTCTCTCTTAGATCCAACATATGCAGATGATCTAACTTGCTGAGGTCAGGCAATTTACCAGAAAGCTCATTGTGTGATAGAGCAAGATTTGTTAATCTTTCAATTCTGCAAATGGAAGAAGGAAACGGACCATTGAACCGATTGTTCTTTAAACTAAGAACCGTAAGATTGGTCAAAGAATCCAACGTGTCAGGAACACTGCCGTTGAAGTAATTTCCATCAAGCATCAAACTTTGAAGCTTAACCAATCTGGAAATATCAGGAGGCACAGAACCAAACAGAAAATTCGAACTCAAATCCAAGTACTCAAGTGAATACAAACGATGGATCTTCCCTGGGAACTGGCCGTAGATACCTAGAGATACTAAGCTAAGAACTTTCAAGCTTGTAAGCCTTGTCAATGTGGTAGCAAAAGAATCCATTAAGAAAGCTTTAGAGAGAGTATGGTTTGGAAGTGAAGACCCATAAAACATACCAAAGGGTTTAAAAAGCTTGTCCCCCATGACTTTAAGCTCCGTGATGGAATTACCTTGACATGTGATGCTCATATGAGCAGTTGCAGGGATTTGACATAAGTCACCGTAGTAATTTCCCCAAGATTCTAGAGCTTTTGGGAATTCCAGATGCTTCCTGAGTTGATACAGGACCTGGGTCTGAGAGTTCTGAAGTTGATGGGTGCTTTGTAAGAACAGAACCCATGAAAGAAAAAGCAAAGGCAAGAGCTTTGAATGTCCCATTGCAGGGGAAACGAAGTTAACTTAGCAGAATTGGAAAAAGAACCCTAGAATGAGAAGGAGACTTGGACTCTGAGAAGAAAATGAAGAAGACCCATCAAGAATTTTGCGATAGAATTTGGAAATTCACTCACAAGTGAGTGTTTGCAGAAACCCAGGAGACGAAGAACTTAAATGAAATTAGAGAGGAACGGCTAGTCAACGCAAGTCAAAGAAACGAAACAAACCCAGCTCGTGATCCCAGACGCTCCTCTCAAGCAAACTCCAAGGAAACGAAATTATAATCAAATCCCCCGAAAATAAAGTGAGGAAAGAAAAAGCAGACGAAGAAAAAGAGTAGTGAAAGTGAGGACAAATGCAGAAATCCCGGATGAATGTTTGTGTGTGCTTGTCGGATTTAACACATAGACGAGAAAGAAAATGGGGAAGCTGAAGAAGAAGGTGATAAGAACATTAATGACAAAGGGTTGAGCAGCATTAATGGCGGTTTCTGTGTTTTTATCTGAGAAGACTTGAAAAGGAAAGAGATTTCAAAGAATCTTTCGTTTCTTCTTCTCTTTATGAAGGAAACAGTAATTTTTAGAATGTGGGTCACCAGAAACAAAATCATAAAGCAGAAAATGTGCACTCAATTTGATGAAAGTTCGTTCCTTTTTATGAGCAGTTGTCTATATGTCTCTTTTCTCTTCTTTACTGTAAAATAATACACTACTAGTAAAAGAAAAATGAAATTTTGAATTTAAATTTGGTACAGATAAAGTACGATTGTTGATTTAATTGTTAGTTTAAAGTATGCAAATGCAATCTGGGACTTCGGTTGACTCACAGAAGATGCCATTAACACATGTCTCTTCTTCTTATTACCTCTTCCTTTTATAATTATAAACATTGATTTGAGTGGGATTAGATTCCATGTCTTGTTAATTCACCAAACTACCCTTTACACGATACATACCGTAAGGTATATGACAAATCGAAGCTTTTGCTCTACGAAACATGTCTGGTACTAGTAGCTTTCGTTGGGGCAAAATTGGCAATAAATAAATACTATTCCCAACCATACAATAGTATTATCCTCTCATAAAATAATCTTATCAACCATATCATTATTTTTTTGAGGGATACGCAGATGTACATAGACTAGTCGTACTTTGAGGGCATATGGGTCTTTTTGTTGCAGGCAAAGGTAGTAGTGATTATGCTTTGTTAAAGATTCAGGCCCACTTTAGTGGTCCCACTTGAGTCTTGAGGTCCTACAGGTCTGTACTAATCTCAAAGACCGGACCATCATATTAAATAACATTTTTTGTCTCACACTCGTCAATGTTTTTAGAAATATCAAACTTAAGATTGCTCCTTCATTTTCGTTTGGGAAAAAACTGGTAAGTGGTAACTAACAGTTTGGTATTCTTAGTTTGACAACTATGCACCAATCAAAGTGAATGTGTAATCACATTTTGATGCTTTAAACTTTGGCTAACATGACTAAAACATGTGGTGTAGTAGTTTGTGTTAGTGTTGTTTCTCCATAATCCAAATCTAGTTATGAATCATGATGTTTCAAAAACTTTTAGAGCAACAACCACAAAATATATAAAGATATCATCATACTTAATCATTCATTTTTTTCTCCTATTAATTTACTCAATTAAACACCACAAAAGGAACAAGAAGAGTAGAACAATGCAGGCTCTAATATTGATTGCTTACGTATTAAAAAAATGAGATTTGAAAGAATGCAAAGATGGATTTAAAGACAGAGGACGCTTTAGAGGAGAAAGATAAGACAAAACAGAAGACTCCATGAAATGGGAATGGGAAGAGCATGTGAGACGAAGAGAACTGGACATTAAGATACTAACATCTTACATTAGGACAACCTTTTTTTAGGGACCATCTCATGATTTTGGTTTTGGAGAAGAAACAAGCAAAACATCAACATCCCACTTCACCAGTAACCAAAACAAGACTCTCTCTCCCCTCCCCCACTTGTCTAGAGAACATAAACGAGATCCTCAAGATAAGCAAGACCACAGCAATTTATTTTTAGTGATTCTTTAATCCTAACAGTGATGCAACACCGAAAACAGACCAAACAATATATGGATTTGGATTTTTTATCCTGGAATTAGTGAGTCTATGAGAATATAGGTTTTGCTGAGTTTGTTGGATATTCCCACGGCTTGTTGCATTTTACAAGTTTACAAACTAAGAGATAAAAAAGACGAACCTTGAAAATTTTCAGAATCTGTCACTCTGGTTTCTTGTCATTTGAGCAAGACTCCAAGTATGCGATCACGAGATCAGCTGCTTTACAACCTGATGCTATTGATTTCCCAACAGATAGCCCGCCTCGATGATTACCTGTTCATTTTTGGTTTCATGTACAGTAGATAAATAACTGCAGTAGAATCCTCTCAAGGCCATTAATGGGCTACACTTATCATCATGAATTTAATTGAAGTTACCTGCATAGAAGAATCCGGGTAGATCTTTCTCCATCTTGTCAATCGCTTCCATGACTGAATCATAGCTTTTGTCATATAGTGGGAATGCTTTGCTCCAGTAAAAATGGCTGCAATTATCATATATCATTGATCTATAAGTATAACACTCTCTTCAATACACTAAAAATTCTCAAATGAAAGTAACACCATAGTCCACATACTTGACAAACTCGGGTTCACCTTCAACCCCCAACAGTCGCTCAAGGTCAGAAGTCACAACTTGTTTCAATTCATCTCTACAAAGATAGAACCGACAAAGAAATTTAGTCAGACGAAGTAGCTTAGCTTAACATGGTTCGGGTTTGTGTTGGGTCGCTCTGAAAATTTTAAAGCAGTTAGATATCTCTTACGTGGAAGCTTTAGCTAGTTCCTGGTTCCTACTCCCACCAATAAAAGTTGTATATAGATGAAGGTCACTAGGGCAACGATCTGGAAACATCATTGAGGAAAAAAGTGTACCTGTGTATGGAAGAATATGAAGTGTTGATAATTACACAAATATAAATATATATAGCTATTTGTTTGAATTATGGCCCCAACAAGTTACCTAGAGTTTTGAAACCCTGCTTTTGCTCCTTAGATGGAATGAGTACTCCAAAACCTTCGAGGGGTTTCTTTACTTTCTCCTTTCTGAATGTAGTGATCATAACCGAGAGAGGCATGTAATTAATCTGAGCACCAAGATCAACATTATGATTCCAACTATACATTAAAATAAACTGTATATGTAAGAGATAAACCAGTCGCGCGAGGAAGTTCTTTGATGTTACAATAAAGATTGGTATTTAGACCAGAAAGAATTTAAGTCTAGTACTAATACTCTCAAACAAAAAAATTACCTCAGGGAGAAAGTTTAGGTGAAATGGTTGTCCGCCTTTCATAACTTTCATCTCCTTCACATTGCACAGAGGAGCCTATGGTACATGAATTTCTTGTCAGTTGAGATTTTCTGTAATTTTCATCTATCATCTGAAAGAAAACACTACTAACCGTCATGATTACAGCATCATACTGGAGGTTTTGTCTCTGCGTCTCATTATGAGAATCACAGGATAATGACCAGTTCTCTCGTATTGATCCAGAGTTGTAAGACAAAGAGAGAACTTTGGAGTCTAAATTGAGCTCATCATGTGAGAGATCTTTGCACAACATATCAGGAAGAATCTGCAATATCATGGAGTGGAAAATTACAAACTATAGTGGTATGAAATTACAAACATGAGTAGCGCAGCAGGAATATTTGTTTGTATGATCGAAAATCTGGCTCCCATTGAGGTATCATCACCTGCATTCCCCCCTTAAAAGAGAATGACCCGCGTGGACTCTTTTTTGTGCTAGAAGAACTCCTCGTTTCTCCTTTTTTGCTACCTTTAGCAGCAAACTTTGTTCTGATTGCACCGACTATAACAGAGCCAAAACTGGAAAAGAATATATCTTCTTTAACAACTAATCGGAGAACACTTTAAAGAGATCATCAGCATAAAATCAGCATAGAGAAATACAGGTAAAACTCAAGTCAATCCCAAAAAAAGGAAGCTAATGTTATTTACAATGCTGTCTTTGTCAGCAAACTTTCTGCCTATCATATGACACTGATATTTCCAAGAATAAAGCGACACGAGTATGACCAACTCAAAACCTGATTACATCACCCTATCAACAACAACAAAGATCTTGGAAGTATTCTTCAAGCGGAACTCAATTAATATATAAGAGTTATATGAAAGTACCTTTTCTCTACATTCCAGAGATCTGGAAAAGAATGTTTCATCTGATCATAAACCGTAGGGAGGGATATTAGACTGAGGAATGTCAAACAATAGTTTTAGAAACAAAGAAAATACGGTAAGTGCAAAGTTGCTCACTGAAAGGGAATCAGGGTCCGCAGCACTTGTTCCACCCACAAAAGGGTCAATGAGATAGTCCACAACCTTACAAATCAGATACATCAAAAAAGACACATCAAAAGTTGATCAAAGTCGTCTGAAATTAATAAAGATAGTCCACATTTGGTGTTGACACAGGCAGAGAAAGGTGAAAAAAAATTAAAGGGTGAGATTAGAACGTTTCAATCCAAATCTAGGATTGGGTAGCAACAAACCTCTTGTCCAAAATGACGCTGAAAGAACCCGCTTACACTGCAGCAGAGGAAATGGCAAGTGAAACTCAATATAAGATCTTCCGATATTGAGATTGCTGATGGTGTGGGCGAAAAAAAAAATAATACTCACCTTTCTGCGGAAGATGCTTCTGACACTTTCGAAGACGAGTCGTTTTTCTTCCATAAAAATGGCTCCAACAAGATTTGAAACTGCAAGAATACCTTGTACTTTTAATCTTTTGAGATACTGAAAAGATATAAGGCACTTTGGTAGACAGAGCTTCTTGTTTCTAGTGGTAATCCACCGAAATTTATACAGAGTAGATATAATATACCTCAAATAATCATCAAGACAAGTCTAATCAATGTAATACATAACCTTTACACTTCTATCTCGAGAAATGTACCTTAGATTGGGTAGAGAGCACACTACTTGTGATCAATGCTATGGGATTGGTAGGTAGCTAGCATGAAAACAGAGAACATATCAGCGTCATAAAGTATAAAAGAACACCTTATCACATGAAAAAAACAGCAACTCATAAGAAGCAGGAAACAAGTAGGAATTACCTTCACAGGTATACCATTCCGCACAATATACCGTTTTTTCTGTGAAATTGGCTGAAATAATAGAGAAATTCTCTAGTAAGAAGGACAAGAAACCACAAAGCAAATATCAATGAAAACAACAAATATATTTCTTAATGAGCAATGGATGATTATCCACTACCATAGAAAGTACTCACGAATTGTTGTTTCTCACGAAGCCCAAGGTCATCGAGCAAATTCCCAACTTCTGGCTCAGCCTCAGTCTGCACATGCAACAGATAATCATCCGTTCCCATTAGCTAAACCAATTGAAACAAATGTGTCTGAAGGTTCTAAAGCTAGTTGGGGTTGAACTAAAACAGCAAACTACCATTGTGTTTGCTCCTTCATCCCAAATCAAGCCATTATGCATAACACTTCTCAACTTCCCACCTGCTCTTCCATCAGCTTCAAACACAGTCACATTCAACCCCCTCGATTTCAACTTGTAAGCCGCTGCAAGACCACTTGAAAACCATCAAAAGCATTGATTAAAAAATATATCCGTGAGCGACTTCGATGCAATTAAGGGAAATCGACAACAAACAAAACTGGGAGTAAACAACCCAGAAACAGTTCTCAACAAAAAATCGAAAAATTGAAGAAAATTCAGGATAAGCAGTAGAATTTGACACACACTAGAGACGAAAAGCAATGATTCGCTATAGGAAAATTACCTTACACCTGCACCTATGACTGCAACTCTTTTGCCTGAAGCTGCTTCAAATTCTAACCAAACGACCAGGAAACAAAGAATAAACGAATTAGAAAAACAAATCGCTGGAATACAAACGGTTCGAAATTCTCAAAGCAAAACCTGAAATTCCAATGAAAACGGAGGTAAAACAACACTTTTTTCTTACTTTTATCATGATCCGCTACTGCGGCAGACGCCATTTGCTATCTGCAAGAGGAAGACAATTCAATTGCAGCGTCAAATCTCTGACTAGACGAGCAGGAAGAAAAACAAATATACAACGGCAAAATTCCTGCTTCGCGAAAACGACAATAAAGAAAGCCGTTCTGTTTAGTCCGGCCCACTTATCATCAGCCATAGGGGTCTAATGGGCCTTCATTTCCAAAACCAAATTTTTTTTCAACATATCTGTTTTGAATATATTGCCTCTAATCTGTAAAACAAAAATTTCCCGGCACACTCGGTAACGATCATGCCAGAGGAATTCGAGTGGAGGTTGAAGGTGGGTTTAGCACATCCCCAGACCCAAATCGTAAAAACTCGAAACCCTAGAAAAACCATGAAGGCACTTGGCCGCACCTCGCTCCACCAACCTCGGAGACCCAAATGCAAGAAGTCCAGAAACCTGATCACGAGCAGACCAAACATGAAGTGACAAGGATATCATGTCGCACCTTTTCGTGCGTCATAAGAAAAGGAGGAGACGTGCGTCACATCAACGAGAACTTGTCAGACCTAAGACAAGATCTATTTTCGGATTAGACCCGCCTAGAAGTCAACCTCCCCAGTGATCTTCGATTAGTATAAATGTTTCTCTTCATGTATTGTAAAAGACATTCAATTTTGAAGAGAGAACAAATGCCTTAAATAGAATCGCTCACTTAGATTAAGTTTAACATCGAGACGTAACCTCGTCAATTGGTGTTAGACTTTAATCTTGGAACCGCGACTCTTCTCATAGTTAACTCTTGATTCTCTTGTAAAAGCGATCTCGCACATTATAAATAAACATGATCATTTTGTCAGTTTGAACTCACCAATTTGTTGTCTTCGGATTGATTTATTAACGAGAATTTCGACCTCTTAATTACATCGCAAAGTAATCTCGAAAATAAAAATCACATCGAACCCTAATCAATTGATATCTAAGAACCCAAAAGCAAAATAACATTGAATCATATGTGTCATCATGGTTCCACAGTGGAGAAAGATGAGCACTCATAGGAGAACTAGATACTTTTGAGTTTTCCAAATATATACCAACTTTTGTCAATTTTTTTTTTTTTTTTTTGAGCTATAGAATTCGAAGCAATAGTTTTGGGTTAGTGCGTATTCCGAAAAATATTGATATGTTTTTCCTTTCATACCGAATGTGTCAATATGATCAACATGGCCGAGTTTTCTAATGAGTAATCGAGCTTCTTAACTGAAGTGTTTATTTTATTTTTTCCTCTTTGCATTTAATATTATATCATGTATTCTCCAACGTATGAGTTTACTCATTCTGTTCGTACCCTCGATCTGGGTTTATTTTTGGACATATCTATTTTGGATTGGTTTAACAATTATTATAGATTTTTTATTCATACAATCAAAATTAATTTTGTCAAATTAGTGTACTGGAATTAGACCAGTTTATAGTTTCCGGCAGCGCATGGAAGTTCGAGCCAAAACTATACACTTGGTGAGATATAGAGGGTTACATTTGATTTTTGTTGGTTTGACCACACTGTTCTTTAGATAAAATGATCAACAACCACGATCTTATCTTAATTCATACTCCCGACCAAAAAAAAGCTTTCGCAATTCATAAGGCAATTTTTTATATTTTTTTGAATGTGGATTGGAGCAACTAAAGGAATGCTAAATTTGTTGGTAGTTATAGTGGTAGTTATTTAATCGCTGAAATCAAAAGCACTTTTTCAACAAGATTCATAATTGATTTTACTATGAGAAAAGTATTAGTTATTACCAATAATTGCTTTTTAGAGCAGACCATCTTTGAATGTTAACTTAACACATAAGCTCAAAAGAAAAGGAAAAAAGTTTTGTGCTGAGATTACGAGAACATTAAGTGGCCCATTTGTACAATGGAGAATTCGAATCTTGAATTTAAAAAATTTCGGTTTATATCTCATGGATGAACCCTGAAGATAAAGGAGAAGTCATTTTGCTTAAAGGTTGACTAAATGTCCTTTTGAAGATTAAATTATTATATATATCATTAATTAGGCATGATATTTGCTTGCGCCATGGAACTTTAAGAATTAAGCAAACCAATTTAATATTAATCACTGCCGCCAAATATGAATTCGAAATCATATACTATTTGATTCACACGTATAATCATGTAGGTTTGTCTTCTATTATCATTTTCAAATTTCAAAATTGAAAAAAGTAACAAGTCCTTAGATGTTTGGTGCAATTTGTTGTTTCCCTTTTGCCACTTTGATTATATTCCATTGGCGTTGTTTACTTATACTTTCTTAACATCCCTAGATTAAGAAAAAAACAAAATAAAAAAATTGGAAATGTCGACGATTTGGAATATTCTATAGATGCTTGATGACAGGTACTAGTAAATACGGAGAGTGGTTCTGAAAATTATAGAAACAACAAAATGGTTTAACAAAAAACAACAATGATGGAACCAAATCGTTTAAAATGTTAGTCATAACTTTTTTTGGGGTTTGATTTGGCTTAAAAAATTGTTTGATTTGACCATCCTTGAAAAATAAACCAATGTATGTGTTTTTTTTTTATTAAAGAAACCATTATTTTGATGATAATTAAGTTTTTTTTTTATAAAAAGATGATAATTAAGTTGATCATGAGCATGATTCATAACACTCCACGAAAATAATCAGTTGTTAAGATTGTTGTTCAAAACATCATTAGGATATTAAAAATTTCAGTAAGTATGATTAACAAGATTAAGGGAGGGAAATTAGGAGTGGTGGTCCATGGATTGTCCTAATTAGAATTTTGGGAAATGATTTGAAACGCGTAGTTAAAGTAGGCCCATACTTATTTTTGTGGTCATTTATATTAGTCACGAATCTCTTAATATTTATTTTATTTTTCCATATGTGTATAAATTTACCTTGATGTCAAATTTTCAATACAGATTTTCCTTACAACGGTATTAATTTGTTGACAGTGTTGTAGTCAAGCTACTGGTGGTGTGGTTCCTCTCCTTGTTAAAGCACCTCGCAGTAGGCGTGGCGTCACGTACCGGAATTAACGATGGTAGTAATACAAACTATTAGCTTATACACAAAACAAAAAATTACTAGCTAATATATTCTTGTCAAATGTTTTTATTATTCACGTGACGTTATTAGACCTAATTGACGACATGTTTTGTGAACAAAAGAAGCTCGAAGTCTTACATAACTATGTATACTTAATACTTATTAATGGAATCAAACATGTGTCGCAATATGGATCATCACGAACTCATTCCACAACATGAGTGTCCAAACTACGATTTGATGAATCACGTTCTTTAGGTCAAGTCATTTTCATTTAACCCATATTTAAAATAATAAATTTATTTGTCTGGGCTCAAGTTCCTATCATGAAGTTATAAATAAATAGAGCAAAACGTATACATCCATCAAATGTTACAATTGGGTTCAAACCACACAAATATTATTATTAAAAAACTTGCACAAATTCAAATTTGTTGATCCGTAACAACATCATATCTGAAAAACAATCTCAAATTCCACAACTGTTACCTTTAACTATTTTCGCATAGTCAACACCTAAATAGTATTCCAATTGAGTCAGTTTCTCTTTGAAAGGAGCTTCATCCCAAACCTCGTGCGCAAACCTGCAGTGAAAGAGAACATTCGTTTTCCAAAGCCTACCAATTAAATTTCGCTTCCTGCGTTTGTTGGCCTTAGGATTTAAAAATAGAAATATTGAAGTATTTTCTTGTTAAATCGATTTAGCTAAAAAAAGTCAGGTTATAACATAGACGTATTCCACGAATGAGTTGTTAATGGTTGATGAGAAGTCAACCTCATGACGAGACTCGTCTTTGCCGTACGTACGATTTATGAAGGTATGGTCCTATTATCCCTTCTATATATCTCCACCGACTTCTCTAATACTCTCTCTACCACACTTTGATATTCCTTGTATCATCCAAAGATTTCACTTACATCACTCCATTTAATCGCCCACCGTTTTTATTATCATCTGAATTCTGCTCCAATCACTTCGTCCACGACAAAAGGAAAAAGACTATTGGTTAATTTGGTACGTGGCATTTAATAAAAAAAACACCACACTTAATTCACTGCGATGCATCTAGCATAAGGCCAAAATACACATGGTCAAATATCCCATTCACAATTTCCCAACAATATTAAATAAATAGAGACCGCCAAAATAAATAAATTAATAAGTAACCAAATAACATAATCTGAGAGACACAGCTGGATTAATTGAGCAGAGAAAAGTGTAGGTTTTGTAGCTACAGGAGTGAGCAATAGAGAATGGAGTATGGACTCACTTCACAAAAAACAAACAAACAAAATCTTCGTATTGATGATAAAATGAACAATTTCCCAGCAATCTTATCTAACTTTCCCTTTTGGTTACCCTCCAATATTATTCTGCTTTTGTCTTTTATTTTTCCCCAACTATTCACCTAAATTTGACACAATTAAACCTGTTTAAAAGTTCTCCAATCTTTGGACACATTTGTTTTGTTTATGGTCCTCTATATATATATATATATAGATATATATATATTATTGCATATCATTATTATTTAGATAGTTTCATACCAACTTTAACCCCAACTTTAACCCCAAAAACAGTTAAATTCTATTTCTTTTTAATAAAAATGTATTTTCACGGAACTAATTTATGATTATTTTAGACATCATTCTCTATTTTAGATTTTTTTTTTATTACATTGATCTATATTATTTTAAGATCTAAAAAACAAGTTTATTTTGAAAAAACGTATTTATATATAGATATATGTCTTCTAACAATATAATAGTATAACAAGTATGTATGAATATAAGTAAAGACACACAGTTTGTTAACAAAGTTCGGTTTTTACTTACATCTTCGGACATAGTCTCTATCAAATATACTAGACCAAGATCATACATACAATGTGTATGATATTAAACACTTCTTTACTAGAAGAACAAGCTATGGAATAATACCACATAGAATGGAGATCATCGAGCGCACTAGTGCAATACCGTCGAATCCATAGACGAACTCACAACAAAATCTACGAAACTTCTTTGGTGAGATGAGGATACACACATTTGTTTCTATCTTTCAATAAACCCTAATCACGTGCAGCGATAGAAGTCACCGCTTCTAGTTTCTATAGCAAAGAGCAAAAATTCTTAAACTTCTTTAAGCCTTCATGATTTCCCATTCAAATAGGCTTATAAACTCGCAAGGCCTTTTATCCTAAAACATAGAAATCGCCACAGTAAGAAAACAATCACCAATTTTATTTTCTTCGTTTATGTGACATTTTATGTCTTAGCGTTTGTATCGAATTTTTATGTACAATAAACTCCACATGCATTAAGCATTGCTTCAATATACATGTTTGTTCTGCTTCCAAATTAGTGTCCACATAACCACAACAATGTCTCGAATCTTTTTCATCTTCTACATTACATAATGTCTCAAAGTATACATCAATTATATCTTTTTGCTTTTGTCTTTATGGCATAACATTTATATCACATCCTTTTCCAATAACTACTCAAATTAACCAATAAAATACTTACAATCTCCTCATTGCAATGTGGAGTACAATGGGGAGTAGATGTTTAGTAAAAAAATTATGGGTTCTCTTTGCTTATGGGCTTTAGAACAGCCCTACTACCTAGTCTTATACTTATAATGTTCAGGTTTTTTTTTTCCGTTTTGTTGATTCTGAAACTTTGTTGATAAGATAAGATTTTCCGTAAAATTTTCTAAAACCCACGTGTAATGCTACGATAAGCGGATATCGATAAGATTTTCCGTAAAATCTTCTAAAACCCACGTGTAATGCTACTATAAGCAGATATCTACTATACAAGATACACACGTAAGTTATCCAAAAACAGGAATAGTGCGCTGTACTATTAATTATATGGAAATATATATATATATATAATATATATGATAAACAAATTATCTGTATTGTTTCCTTTTCTATTATTACCATAAAAGTACTAATTCATAATTAAACTTTTATTTTCAAATTTTTTTTCTCTACATTTTAAATTGTTTAGGTTACATTTTTTTTTTTTTCAACAACATCCAACATACAATATGCCGGATTTGAACTTGAACGGTGACACAATGGAAATACTAACACAAATTGCTAGACTAAAAATCCTGGTTGTATTAACTTAATTATTTTATTAACAGTTTAGATTATATTTATAAAAAAAAACTAGATTATTTTGATGTAAAAAAAAAAAAAAAAAAAAAGATTATTTTTCCTTAACCTATCCCATTGCCAACTAGCCAAGACAGCACGAGTTATATGTATAAATGTATTAGCAGGTTTAAAATGGGGCCCCCTAGATTCTCACTAAATTCCCATTTTAACCATGCACCAGTACCGCTGTAAAAATCCGTGTCAATAAATTCTCACTCTCCTCTTCCACATCCATCGCGCTCACTTCCTTTCAAGTTTCCTCTCTCTTTCTCTCTCTTTCTCTCTCGAGCCTCGCGCCTGTAGAGGGACAAAAACAATTCTCTAAAGCGGAGACGTTTTCCTAGCTTCTGGAACTGGAACATTCGGGTCAACGACTTACGGCGGCGTTGGAATCATAACTCCGACAATGACGGTTTTCTCCGGCAGTCAAGTCGTTCCGATGGATTACGAGGTCGAAGTGTCACAAAGGCTTCTGGATGCTATCCTCAACGGCGATATCAAAACGACGAAGGCTTGCCTCTCCGATCCGCTCCTCGACGTGAATTTCGTCGGCGTCGTCAGCTTAGAGACGAGGAGGGCCGAGGTCGTCCTCCGTGATGAATCGGCCAGCGAAATCCAAGTCGAGTACGAGGAGTTCAAAACTGACGTAACGGCGCTGTCCCTCGCCGTTAATTTCGGAGACGTAGCTCTCGTGAAGAAATTACTGGTAAATTTTTCCATCCATTTTTTTTTCCGATGAACAAGATCGGAACAGTAGCCAGTAAGATTGGCAAACAATTTTACCTTTTTGTCCTCATGAAAATTACTGATAAACAAATCTGCGTTGATCTTCACGCGGATTATTCTGAAATTAATACACCAATTGCGGTTATTTTCATGATAGATCTACAAACTTTATTAACCAATCGGTTTCGCATATACTTTTGATTTGAATAAATTTAATTTAATCTTTTGGTTTCGGTTTTTGTTTGTGTGAGTTCAAACTAATGTCACGTTCCATTAATGGAGGACACAATGGATGGAGAATCAGTTTCCTCGTGATTTCCTTTTGCGCATTTCTGATCACTAATGTTCTCCTTTGTGGAATTTCCCGTACCTTTTTGTCCCTTGAATTAAAGACCCAAATACATGTCTGTCTCTCTCAGCCTTACTTTACTTTTTCTCTTTTTCAAAATTCAAATTTCGGACGCTACTTATTTCTCCTGTAAAATCTGGTAAAAATGCTCTACTTATGAAATAATTCGCGTCAAAAAAAAATCATGATAAATTAAATTAATTAAGTTGCATATAGTAGTAGTTCTGATTTGTTTTACTTTCGAATTTTTTTTTTTAAAAAAACGTAGATCGGATTCCGTGCGAGCTTTTTTATTCGTAACCTGTTGACTAACTTCAATCTCATTGGAGGGTGTTAAGGAATCTTCCAAGATGCCAAAAATGTAAAAAAGAGTAAAAAAAGAATTAAGAAGTGCATCTTTTACCGAGTCATATTCGCCTATTAGGCGGGCACCATTTCCAAACTTGAAGTCACACAACTTTTTCTTTTGCTGCATTTCAGAGATTTGCTTTTTTTTTATTTTAAATAAACTTGGATATGGATTGCTCTTTGTTGATGGATATTTTGAGACACAAGAGTTACAAAAGCACACTATTTGTTTGCAGTGATAATTGAGAGTGAATTGATTTGATTCTCTTGTTTTCTGGAAAGAACTTATGAGATATTTTAGTACGACAAACAAGTGTTGTCATTTTCACCATGTAGCTTGTTTGTCAAACAGAACCTGAGGCCCCTCCATACGGTGCTGTCACTTGTTATTGGATGTATCTGGAGTACACGAATACTATATTGGCATACTTATTCTCTTTCCTTTTAAATCATCATGACATGTCTATAATCAAGCCATGCTCCTTTGCGTCAGGGCTTGTTCCCCTCATTTTTCACGTAGATCCTTTTCAATTATTCACTATGCATTATTGTAGACTTACTGTTTTTATTTTGTCTTCTTCTGCCTCTGGTTTTCACCCCACGTGGAGTCCCAGGCACTTAGCAGTACACAGCTTTTAAAAATACTTTGTAATCTGACGTGACCTGTCGATATCATTTCACAGAACATTGGAGCAGATGTGAACCAGAAGCTTTTCAGGGGATTTGCAACAACTGTAGCTGTAAGGGAAGGTCATTTTGAGGTACTTGAGATTCTACTAAAAGCTGGTGCTTCCCAGCCTGCTTGTGAGGAAGCTCTTGTGGGAGCGAGCTGTCATGGACGCCCCAGGTTCACCGAGATGCTCATGATAACTGATCTGATTCGGCCTCAGGCTTCTGTTCACGCTCTAACCACTGCTTGTTGCAGAGGTTTTGTTGATGTCGTAGAGACATTGCTCAGAGTAAGTTGTGCATCTTCTTGTTCTTAAACATTTCCCTCTTAAGATTTGTTTAATAGGCATCTTACAAAAGACACTTTTCATGTTCTTGCTTCATTACAGTGCGGAGTAGATGCTAATTCAAAAGATAGGATTCTGCTTCAATCTTCAAAACCTTCTCTTTTCACAAATGTGGACTGTACTGCTCTTGGCGCTGCCATTGTCAACAGGCAGGTCTCAGTCGTCCGCGTGCTACTTCAGGTACATTTTTTATTCCCTTAAGACAATGAGCACTTGAAAACTTGTTCCTTACATACTAAGCTTTTTCTTTCAATGGTCTACACAGGCTGGTGTCAAGACAGATATCACGGTGAGGCTTGGAGCATGGTCATGGGACATTAACACTGGAAAAGAGTGCAGGGTGGGAGCTGGAATGGCTGAGCCTTACCCTTTAACCTGGTGTGCTGTGGAATACTTTGAAACCAGTGGCGAAATCTTACGTTTGCTGCTCAAAGTCCAGTCTCCAGACACACCTCACAACGGTCGGACTCTCCTCCACCACGCTGTACTCTGCGGAAACCATGAAGCCGTCAAGACTCTCCTCATCTGTGGTGCCAATCCAGAGATTCCTACCAGAACTTTACGAGGCATTGAACTCCGACCGATTCATATTGCTGCACGTTACGGATCAGCGGAGATCTTTGAGAAGTTGATCGTCTTTGACTGCGATCTAGACTCAAAGACTGATGATGGGAGCACGGCACTGTTGATCTCAACAAGACACAGACATGCAGAGTGCATAAAGCTTCTAGCCGCTGGTGCTGATTTCGGCTTAGTGAATAAGCTCGGCCAGTCTGTTGTTTCGATCGCTGAATCAAACAACTGGTCTCTCGGATTACGAAGCGTAATTCTTGAACTGATCCGGATGCGTTTAGTTCCATGTTCAAGCAACGCTTCAGTTTTCTCACCTTTGTTGTACGTAGCTCAAGTAGGAGACGCCGAGGCGATGAGATGTCTGGTAAATGCTCAAAAAATCTTCTTGGACTACCAAAACGAGGAAGGCTTCACCGCTGCAATGCTAGCTGCCATGAACGGTCACGTCGAAGCTTTCAGAGTCTTGGTCTACGCAGGAGCAGACGTGAAGCTATTCAACAAAGCCGGGGACACAGTGGTCTCTCTGTCTGAGAAGAACGGTAACCGAGACGTGATTGAGAAGGTGATGCTTGAGTTTGCTCTCGAGAAGGACAACAGGAACATGGCAGGCGGGTTCTACGCACTGCATTGCGCTGCGCGGCGTGGAGACGTCAAAGCCGTGAAGCTTTTGAGTGGGAAAGGATACGGTCTGGATATCGCGGATGGAAATGGCAACACTCCTCTCATGCTTGCGGCAAAAGAAGGCCATGAAAACATGTGCGAGTTCCTACTCGCTCGTGGCGCAAACTGCAATGCCATGAACGGAAGAGGGGAAACAGTGCTGGATCTAGCGACTGCTGGTGCGGAGAGGGTGATCCGTAATGAGTTGTCTCGGAGGCATGTGATTAAAGGAAACCGTGTGATGAAATACACCAAGGGAGGGAGAGGGAAAAAGCATGAGAAAGGATTGATAATGTTGGAATCAGGTGGAGTACTATGCTGGGGAAAGTCGAGGAAGAGGAACGTGGTGTGCAAGGAAGTAGAGGTCGGGATGAGCGACCGGTTCAGGAAGAATCGCAAGGGGAGGAAAGACGATGCAATGGAAGAAGGGATTTTCTGGGTGATGACCACAGAGAAAAAGGAGTTTCATTTTGTGTGTCAAGGTGGGAAAGTGGGTGCAGAGATGTGGGTGAGGGGAATAAGACTCGTGACCAGAGAGGCTATTTGTGGAAGAACTCAGACTCAGGATTAGAGTCTTGTTTTGTATATAGAAGTTTTGAGAAATGGGAGCTTGGTTTTGAAGGTAGTGTGCTTATGTTGTGTTTCGGGTGTTTATAATTGTTGGGGTTGGCTTAAGAAGATTGATTCAATTTCTAGGATTGATATCTGCAATAATTTATGAAATATCTCGATGGATTCTGAGTTTTAAAGGTTGCTAATATGTAAAGGGTGTCATTCGAGATCGATAATTGGAGTTAATTTGGCATGTTAATATCTTTCTTTATTTATTGGACAACATGCAAGTAACGGGGAGGTCATCAGGAATTTGTGAAGATCCTGATTTTGCTTTATGAGTTATTACAAGGGAGAGGTATCGAGAAATTGCTTTGTGAAAAGGGGAGAGGTGAGACAACTCTTAAACAATCTCTTGTAGTCTTTCTTTCATATCAATGGCAGTTAAATTCTCTATTTGATCCTATTACAGTTTATCTGGGAATCTAAAAGTACTCTTTGTCATTTATCTATTGATGCAGCTTATAGAGATAATTTGTTATTCTATTGGAGATGAAACTGAAGCTATGATAAGAAAATTGAATAGAATACCCCCATGAAGTTCCTGTCTCATATAAAACAAGATGTTTAAGAAATATTACAAGACACACGAAGCCAGCAGTTTTTGTTTACCAGTCACAAACGCAAGAGGCGAAAAAGCAGCAGAGATAAATAGACAAGCTTTGAAGTTCTAATCACTATTGTAACCATCATCATCGTTATCCTTATCTTCATGGTCTTTCACGACTCGTTCTATGAACTGTCTTCGAACTCCAGCCATCACTGCTTCCCTTGAGGAGTCATCGTCTCCTCCTTTGCCATCGTTAAGCACTGGCTCTGATGAACACAGAAGTAAAGCTACACCTGCAAAACCAAATCAGTTGCAAGTACGTTCAGACATGAGCCTAGTGTGGTCACATCAGGTCAACGGCTAGAGATGAGACATTGAAATAGTTATCAAACACAATTGGGGCATCAAACTTACTCTCTGGGGTGCACCTACGGCCAAAGCTCTTCAAGCCTACATGAGTTCCTTTAACAGCACCATGGTGGTAGACCAGCAAGGTAGGGAGATTGCAATCAGGATAGTTCGGAATACAATCAGTGGATATGATCTTAACAAACTTTGTTGCCGGGTATCTGCTAGCTAATTCCTCTAGACAACCCAATAGCAAGCTACACTCTGCGAAACTATCAGATTAAACAAGAAAATGAACAAAATTTTAGTGTTTCAAGTATGTGATAAGAGACTGGTTCTTCAAGAGCTATTCACTAATAGTTTCAAAAGCATACCCATCTTTAAAGAGGCATACAACAACCCAATCTTCAGCTGAAGCTTGTGTAACCTCCCGCACAAAATCAGATCCCGAGATGGGAGTCACTGATCCATACCTTCTAACTTTAGCAGCTTCTCTCAGCTCTGTCAACCTCTTCTTCCTATCAAAGCATCAAACACTTTAGTTTATCCATCAACAGCTCTGAACACAACTCTACTATTTTCTTCATAAATTCGAATCCAAAGGCGTTTCATATCCAAAACACAAACAGAATCCAGAAAACTAAAGAGGATAAAGAGCTAGCTAGCTACATGGCAACAGATCCGAGAAAATTAAAACACAGTTGACAATATCATCATAGAGAGGATTCTTTAGAGTTAAGTAAAATGGTAATTACTAAATCAGAATGTTCGATTCGATCTACGAACCTGTATTCTTCGAGGAAACGATCATCGTCGAGGTCTTTGTCGTCCTCAAGATCCTCAAGCTCCTCCTCTGTCTTCTTATCAAACCATGCCTGATCCTTAGGAGCTGCAGACTCGTCTTGCGCCGGAGTATAAGCCGGCGGTTTGAATGCCGGGGCCTTCGCCGGAAGATTCCCCAATTTTCGCTGGATATCATCCCATTGTGTCGACGTTCCTTCGACGTCCTTGTACACAAAATGATAATCCGCCATTGATTTTACCACCTACGAAGCTTCAAATCTTCCGTCAGATTAGTGAACCTTTGAATCTGAGAGAGAGAAAGAAAAAGCAGGTTGCGTTGACACTCTGGAATCAAATATCGTTCTGGACGACGATAAAAAAAGATTTCTCCTAAAAGGTCAGACCTGCAACTTGATTTATTAAACCGAAAAAATACCAATATCTAATTTATACTGAACCGATAATTTCTGGATTGGAAGACGGTTAGCAATCGGTTTATGCGTTTAGAGTTATGACGGTTAATCATCTTATGTCAAAAACCTCTGAACGATCCGGAAGGTCCGGGTTCTCTTTGGGGTGTATTTTATGGAGAAGATCCACAGATAATTAAGCAACAGTTTAGAGAAAATTTTGAGAGGGAGAAAAAGGCGATCGATTAGGGTTTTTGTTGAGGTCTGAATAATCTAGATGATCGGAGTTATGAGTTCGGTGGAGGCTGTGATAAAGTCAATCGTGGGTCTATCAGCGAGTTCAGGGGATTTATCTGCACTCCACGACCTTTTGAAAGGATCCGAGGACTCGCTCCGAGCCAACCCGGATGTTCAAAACTCTACTCTTGACCAGCTCGACCCCTCGGAGCATTCTCTCGGTTACCTGTATATCCTGTGAGTTTTCTCTATTCTGAGACGTTTGGATTTCTCATGCGTCTTTCTAAATTAGGTTTTGGTGCTAATTGTGTATACTGTTAGACTGATTGATGATTTCGGTTACTGGAACTTGAAGCGTGTGATGGGCTCGATAGACTATCTGTTCTCTTACTATTGGATTTCCGATTCTAAAATTTTGTATCGTTTGATTGTTCCAGTGATGTTCTAACCAGTGGTCCAGTGTCGAAGGAAAAAGCTTCTGATGTGGTTCCGATGATTGCACGGTTCATTAGCTCTTGTGATGCTGCGCAGATTCGTTTAGCAAGCGATAAATGTAATTACTGACACTTGAAGGGATATTTTTCTCTTCTCCTTGTGTTCTTATGTTTAGGATTGATGATGGTTTTGTTTGATCTTGCAGTTGTAACTCTTTGTAAGAGATTGAAAGACCATGTTTTAGAGCTGAAAGATCCCCTGCGAGGCGTGGCGCCACTGTCCACAGCTGTTCAGAAGCTTCAGGTCTCCAGCAAACGTTTGACTGCATTGCATCCAGATTTTCTTCAACTATGTTTGCTGGCGAAATTGTACAAAGCTGGTTTCTCCATTCTTAGTGATGATATCTTGGAGGTTGACCAGCCAAGAGACTATTATCTCTATTGCTATTATGGGTAAGCCAGTTTTCCTCACTGCTATCTGTTTTTTGCTTTGACCAATGTTTGTATCAACGCATTAATTCTTCCAGTTGAGCGTTTATATTAATTTCTGCACTGTTGACAGGGGAATGATATGCATTGGACGCAAGCGATTTCAGAAAGCATTGGAGCTTCTTTACAATGTAAGGCATTCTGTTCACTTTTTTTACATGCTCTTTACAATCAAGTACTTTGGTTTTAATTTTAACCTAGTTGAAATATTTGCTTTAGGTCGTGACTGCTCCTATGCATCTTGTCAATGCGATAGCCCTTGAGGCATACAAAAAGTACATATTGGTTTCTCTCATTCACAATGGCCAGGTAAGGCTGTGATTTTTTATTTTTCCTTTCTGTTTATCTAGTGGATCGATAATCATATTGCACGAGTCTGAAACATTGGATGTTTTGAGTAATGTTGGTTTCTTTAATTACATCCTGTGTGTGATGTTCTCTCCAAGCATTGGTTTATGATGTTATTTCTTATAATTTCTTATGATTTTTATGTGTGCAGTTTAGTAACAGTCTGCCCAAGTGCGCTTCTACAACAGCTCAGAGAAACCTCAAGAACTTCTGTATGGTAAGTTTGAACCGTATCCGTTGTACATGTATCGATCTACCCGCTTTATTAGTTCCTCATTTTTCTTGCTCTTTCCATGAGTTGTATTTTGGAATGAAGGCTGGTCCTTATTTTCACTTCAGTACAAAGATTTCAGTTGCTTCGTACTCCACCCCAGCTAGATCTATTTACGGCCTTACTATTTTTCCGTTTAACCTTTTCTCAGCCTTACATTGAAGTGGGTAATTGTTACTCTGACGGGAAGATGGTTGCACTAGAGGCATTAGTTGCGGCTCACATCTCAGTGTTTGAAACGGTAAGTTTCCTTTAAATACTCACCATAGTTTCTGTACCGATATTAATTTTTATTCACCTCTTCAACTTTGCACGGGATGCTATTTCTCAGGACAAGAACCTTGGATTAGTTAAGCAAGCAGTGGCATCCCTTTACAAGCGGAACATTCTGAGGCTGACACAGAAGTACTTGACCTTGTCGCTCCAAGATATAGCCAACATGGTGCAACTCGCTACTGCTAAGGAGGCTGAAATGCATGTGCTTCAGATGGTACTGTATTCCATGTGTCCTACATTAGAATTTTGGAAGCTGGCTTTATAAATGGTGTATGACAATATCATGTTTTTAATTTCAAACTTGCAGATCCAGGATGGTCAGATACATGCCCTTATCAACCAGAAAGATGGAATGGTCAGATTCTTGGAGGACCCTGAGCAGTACAAAACCAGTGAGATGATTGGGATCATGGATTCTGTTATCCAAAGGTATGTCTGCGTACCAAATACTCTGCTTTTACGGAACCAACTATTTCGATATGTTTTCGAGGGGATATGACCTAAAGTTAAAACTCATAAGCTACCATGCTATCTATGGGGAAAACGAAAGAAGAGAAAATTCGATTCGATACTCCTTCGTGTATAGTTAACACTTGGAATCATGTATTGATATAGAAATGAATGGTTTTGCCAAAGTAGAGTAGTTGCATTGATCAAGCTTTGTGTTTATATGATTTTCAGGACCATTGGGCTGTCGAAGAATCTCCTAGCCATGGATGAGAGCTTATCATGTGATCCTTTATACTTGGGAAAGGTAATTTAATGCCATATGTGTCCATAGATTGTTCCGTCCTCGAACCTGAGTTGCTCAGAGACTAAGCCGTTGAACTTTTTTTGTCAGGCTGGAAGGGAAAGACAAAGGTATGACTTTGGAGACGATTTTGACACTGTCCCTCAGAAGTTCTCCATGTAAACAGCAGAAGCTCAAAAAGGACTAAATCTTAGCTCAAAGATTATAAACCTGGACAATGTTTCTTTTGCCTTCGTTCTTTTTGGTTTGGTTAATATTTTTTTCTCACAATGGCCCACAATTAGAGAAGTACCATTATGGACTCGCAATCTTTATCATACTTGAAAATTTCGATTTTAGGTGTTTTGTCTCTCTTGCTAAACTTTGAGCTTTTTTCCTGTTTGCCGATGGATGGAATGGAAGTAGTAGAGTAGTCAAAACGGCGACGCATTCGTTTTACTTTAAATTCTTAAACTGCATGTCGTTCTTTCTTTCCGTCGTGTTGTGTTTTGGGCTATTCTCAGGCCCAAAAGTTAAAAGTGAGGTTTTCACAGTCTCGCTGAGCTTTTGATGTCGCGTCTTCTCCATTTCGTTTTCAACCTGATTTCCCTCTCTTATCCTCAATAATAAAAAAAAATTCCGGGATAACTGCGAAAAGAACAACAGAGCAAAATCCTCAGAATCGCCGCCGGAGAATCTCCGCGCTTCGAAAGATTCGGATTTTGGGAATCACTATTTCCGATGGAAGGGATTGTCACATGTTTCCATACCAAATGCGTCTCTCTTCCAATTCGCTCTTTCCCACTTTCTAGGGTTTCTTCACTTTCTTGGTGGAGGAATAGTAATCTGGTCTCTCCATCGCGATCGGTTACTCAAAGAAGCTTGTGCATTTCGGGTTCGAGCTCAGATACTTTAGTCGCCGGCGGTTCACCAAAAGAAAACGAGAGGCAGAGCAAAGTATCGAACAAGAAGGGCGGAGATGACCCCGAGGATTTGAAGATTTGGATGGATAAGAACGGTTTGCCACCTTGCAAGATATTGCTCAAGGAGAGACCAGCTCATGATCAGAAGCATAAACCGATTCATTATGTTGCTGCTAGTGAGGATCTTCAGGTGTTTGACTTAGCAGTGTTAATTTTGCTTTTATACAGTTCAACTGGTTTTTCCGAATTTCAAATTCCGGGCGTTGATGGTAAATCTCTCCTAATTCCCTGCAATTTTACAGAAGGGGGATGTGGCGTTTTCAGTTCCGAATTCATTGGTTGTCACGCTGGAAAGAGTTCTGGGAAACGAGACTATTGGTACGAGCCTTTCTCTAATTTCTAGGAAGTTGCTTTTTTAATCATGCGCAATCATATTGGATTAGAATCTGTGATTTATCTCTTACGTGGTTGGAAATTTGATGCCTATTTGAAGCCATAACTCCTCACTTTTGTCATACAGCCGAATTATTGACGACGAACAAATTGTCCGAACTAGCTTGCCTCGCTTTGTATTTGATGTATGAGAAGAAACAAGGGAAAAAATCTGTATGGTATCCATATATAAGAGAACTTGATCGTCAAAGAGGAAGAGGTCAGCTAGATGTGGAATCCCCGTTGCTGTGGTCAGAGACTGAATTAGATTACCTAACTGGCAGCCCCACCAAGGTATTGCGTTAGTACATGACATGTGATGAACTAGTCCTATGGGTTCTGAGTGTTGATCTTCTTTAACACGGTCCAGGCCGAAGTTCTTGAAAGGGCTGAGGGGATCAAAAGAGAATACAATGAGCTTGACACCGTCTGGTTTATGGCTGGATCTTTGTTTCAGGTGTTTGACCACTTTTTTATTTTGATATATGGAATGCCACAGTAGCAATGGACTTATATCAAGTTGTCTATGTTTTGCAGCAATACCCATATGACATACCAACTGAAGCTTTTACATTTGAGATTTTCAAACAGGCATTTGTTGCTATTCAGTCTTGTGTGGTGCATTTACAGGTCATTTTTCCTTTCTTTTGGATTTCCCCTTCACTATCAATATGTACGATTCGTGATCAGCTACAACTATTTTTAGCAATATGATTTTATATTACCTCTATTGATCACCTCTTAAGGTTTAGCTTGCAGCCCATGACCTAAGAAACTATAGTCAGGCTTCGCTTGTTGCTTTTCTTAAATTTGATCTGTAATGCTTCTTCCTGTACTCAGAATGTCAGTTTGGCTCGTCGGTTTGCTTTGGTTCCACTTGGTCCTCCCTTGTTGGCTTACTGTTCTAACTGCAAGGCAATGCTCACCGCTGTTGAAGATGCTGTGGAACTCGTGGTCGATAGGCCATATAAGGCTGGGGATCCGATAGTTGTCTGGTGCGTCTGTGAGCCAAATTGCTTCTCACTGCAAGCTTTCATATCCTGACTTAACTTTTCTACTTTCGTTCATCCTTTGTTTCTAGGTGTGGGCCACAACCAAATTCGAAATTGCTTCTGAACTATGGATTCGTTGATGAAGATAACCCTTATGATAGAATAATTGTTGAGGTAATTATGAAACTTTGTTGCCTTACTGTAAACTTCAGTGTAGTGATCATGTGATATTCCCAGCGTTTACTTTTTTTTTTGTGTGCCACATATCTTGCATTCTAGGCAGCGCTGAACACCGAGGATCCTCAATACCAGGACAAGAGAATGGTTGCTCAAAGGAACGGAAAATTATCCCAACAAGTTTTTCAGGTATGAACATGTGCAACCTTCCCATTTCAACACTGCTATTTTGAGATGTTTTTGCCTGATTTTTGTCTTGCATCCACCTCAGGTTCGTGTGGGAAAAGAAAAAGAAGCTGTACAAGACATGCTTCCGTACCTGCGGTTGGGTTACATGTCTGATCCTTCTGAAATGCAATCAGTTATTTCCTCTCAAGGTCCAGTTTGTTCAGTAAGTAGAGGATCAGTGACTTGGCAAACCTTTTAATATTTCCTTGAAATGCTCTGTGAGGCCGTCAATTTTACTTGTATACATGAAGGTGTTAACAGACTTGTAAAGGTTTTAAATCTACGTCGTCACTTTTGAAGGTGAGCCCTTGCATGGAGAGAGCAGTATTAGAACAGCTTGCTGATTACTTCGTTCGACGCTTGGCTGGCTACCTTACTACTCTGAAAGAAGATGATGCATTGGTATGTCGTTGGACTTTATGATTCGCTACAATATCAAGCACATATTTTGGTGTTCCTGGATTTGAGTAATTGGAATTTCTGGTAAAATAGTTGGCAGATTCTAGTTTGAATCCTAGGAAGCGAGTTGCAACCCGGCTTGTCCGATTGGAGAAGAAAATTCTAGCTGCATGCCTTGGGACAACAATCGATTTGTTAAATCAGTTGCCGGATTCAACCATCTCTCCATGCCCAGCACTATATGCTCCGGCTTTGAAATAAAAAAAAGGCATTTACCTCTCTCTGTCTTTCTCTGTGTCAAATAATAACTGATATATTATTTCTGAACCTCGAAAACTTTATTTGTGCAGCAGCTTCCATTGGTGAGACATGGCAAGATTACTACTTTTTGGTTTTCTTGATCATTACAATCTGAGGTCGCTTTTAACTAAGGTCAATTTTTGTGTATACAAGTCCTGATCTGGTCCTCTATTGTATGCTCTGCTTGAAAACACTAATAAGAAGTTTGTTGATTAGTTTCTTGATTTGTAATGATTTCTTGATAGCTGCAAGCCTGAAATCTCAGTGTTAATGATTGCCATGTCCTTAAACTTCAATTTGTTATTCCCAACTCCCTCTATCATGTTCAATCAGTTTAGAATCTCTCGTTTCCAAACACTAATTAGAAGATAAAATAAAATGATCTTCACAGTTTCGAAGCCCACACGAGTAAAAAGAGTATTGGAATACAAAAACGAGCAGATAGATTTCAAGGAAACGGCACGTGGTTCATTAAAATTGGTGGAGCTTTGGAGACAAAAGCGATCCCTTAAAAAATACCCACTAATGGGTAATTCTAATAATTAATGCAGATAATTCTGGTTTCAAGGAGTTTTATTTACAAGTGTTGTTTGACTGTAAATAAACCAGCTCTTTTCCAGTATATCTTATTACAGTGCGGAACATTCTTGTATTTAGCATAAATGTATTAATGTATTATACTCTTGAGAATTTGTTAACATGATTCTTATTCTAGGTTTATTTGTATTTGTTTGCTCAATCAATAGTTATGTGACTTATTTTCTTCAAATAGGATAATTAATGCGATCGACCTTGAAAATAGCAGATAAAATCTTTATTGGAAAGGTAAAAAGTATAGAGAAGGATGATTCTTGAGGTGTTTTAGGATTGTTGGATTGTTGCCTGCTCACTTTTGTAATGTTACTCTCTTAGGAGAAATGCCTTCTCATTTACCTGGTGAACTCCACCTTGAGTAAATTCGGTTTCCAAGTTCTTTGTATAATCACGCGTGTTCCTTATTCAACTTTTAATAAATGAAAAAAATGGATTAGAATGTGTTTATCCTGTTTCTGCTTACCTCTTTTCTCTCTGGGCCTATCCCAATTCTTTTTTGTATATTTGACATGACTTTAACCGTCCAAACGAACACATCAAAAATGAAAAAATTTGTCATTTCGACTTAAATGATGGTATACCCTTGATTCAACATCAGGGACAAAAGGGTTAGAAGTACACAGTGCTAAAAATTGCTAACAAAACTCAAATTATATAAAAAAGAGACTAAATATGCAAAGCTCCCAGAAATCAATGAAAAGATTGTAATTCTTAGATAGTCACACAAAATACAGAAATCCAAACATAAAACCTTTAAAGTGGAGGTTTGTGAGTCAATGGAAGTCAACAAATAAAAAAGCCATAATAGGTAAGGACAACGTGTCGCCTAAATTGTAACCAAGTTACAATCACCTGAAAGACGTTACTGCTTGTGTTGACTTAAGCGATTGCGTTCTTTAAGTAGAGATAGTATCAGATCCTCCTGAGGTTTTAACAAGAAGAAAAAGAAAAAAAAGATTTCAGACAAAGTATGATGTAAGAATGGTGATTATCTGATTAAAAAAAGATTCAGACAAATTTTTGCTTGCCAGAAATACATGCATATAAGAAGGGGAAAGATGCGACTTACCATTACAGAAGTCTTTTCTTCAAGTTTCTGAAACCCAGTGGTTATCTGCATCGAAGCAAAGATTGCAAGTGAACAATAGTATAGCGTATTAAAAGTATATCAAAGAAAGACATTGATGAAGGTAAGACACATAAACAAGAATCACATCTACTTTTAAAGAAGTCAGAATTAAAACTTACACGATGATCCTATATAGCTAAAACCTAAACTGAAATAACTCTTGTTCTTCTGTAATGTGAAGAAATAGTTTTTGTACGCAAGTAAATAGATAATCTACAATATTTTGGACTTGTAAGCGTATCATTAAGTGAGAAACAAAATATGGGTTCCTTACAGTACTTCTCAAAGCCTCTAGCCCAGTTTCCAATCCCTCCTTGTGCTCTTGCAGCTCCCTGCTCAGCTCTTCCACCTTCCTCGTCCAGGCCTCTAGCTCCTTAACAGGATCCATTGACTGCGTAAACAAATAAACTAAGTCACAAATCTCAAGGGAACAAAATATCTAACAAGCAAGGAATGTTTGCTACATTGTTACGATCTAGTAAGGTTAAAGAAGAGTTAGATATGAGTCGGTTTCAGCGACCGGCGATCAGAATTCAAAGATAAAAAAAAAACCAAGAGGGGAAGGGAGACCTTTGTTTTGCCGGATTCTTCTGATTTTTTTTTGGTCGCTGCGTGCGTTCTCAGCTTCTCAATCCAACAACGGTGGATCAAATTTTTGTAAAGAATTTCAATTCGCTGGCTTCAATATATAGGGCAAGAACCCAGGGCCCACCTTAAAATTATAAAAATATTAGAGTAAAAAGGACCTGATTTTAAAAAATATATTTGTATTAGGGACCCAAAACAATTTTATTAACCTACTTTCTAAAGATAATTTTCAAAAAGGTCGAAAATAATTTTAGATCCAAACAATTTTAGATACTCATACTATTCATTTTCATTTGAACACTCTCTATGAACAGACGACATTTTCAAGCCGAGAACTTCTCTATCCTTGACAACTTTTTGAAGACTACAATATTTTGCTATTCTATGAATCAAACCTTATGTTTTGAAATTGAACAACTACCCTTTTTTTTACAAGCCTAAAGTCACTAATTTGTGTATATTGCCTTTTGATCATTATCTTAACTAAACAAATTATTTTTCTGCAGTTGGTTTTGTTTTGTATGTAAGCAACTTGTTATTTGTTCTAGAACTTAAATGGTATGATCCAATTGAAAAAATATCCAAACTCTAGATTTCGTTAACGTAAACAACTTTAGAAAACCAAAATTAATAGTTATATTGTGATACAATATACTAACATATTATGAAAAATTCCTTTTCGCAATCAATATATTATCGCATAAATTGGTATAACCTCCTTATCAAAAAAAAAAATTGGTCATTATCAAAAAAAAAAAAAAAAAAAAATTGGTATAACCTGGTAGTCAACCCGATATATCTCTTTTGGTAAAATAATATCATTAAATGATTAAAGTTAATCATAGATATGTTACATTCAAGGGACCAAAAAAATGAAGATATGTTAACTTTGTATATAAGCCACCTGTCTCTTGATTTTGGCTACCTCGAGGAGGCGAGATTAGAACCGGAACAAGTTCTTCTTGTTTCCCCCGTACAAAATTCATCTCCTTCCATTGCCGCTAGGGTTGGGATTCCGATCGCAATGTCGATCGATGTCGGAGAAATCTCCGTTCCAGATCTCACTCTCTTCTTCTCCATGTTCTTAATCATCTATCTGATCGCTTACTTCATCGTCTTCCGCAATTGGAAACCTCGAATCCGTCCCGAAGCCTCAAGCTGTCTGATTTCGATTTTCCACGGCACTCCGGCGGTTTTCCTCGCCTCACACGCCGTCTTCTCAGCTCCCTCTAGCTCGTTCTCATCCGCCAACACCGCCGCTCAGAACACCGTCCTCGATTTCAGCGTCGCCTACTTCCTCACCGATCTCCTCCACTACATTGTCTTCTACCCTAGCGATGTCCTGTTCATCGGGCATCACCTAGCAACCTTGTTCGTCTTTATCACCTGCCGCTTCCTCGTCTTCCACGGCGCCTGCGCCATCTTAGGGTTGCTGATTCTCGCCGAGGTCACAAGCGCGTGTCAGAACGCGTGGACGCTCGCCGGCGCCAGGAAGAATGATCCAGACTCTCGATTAGCTGTCAAAGTGTACGATCTCTTGTCTCCTCCGTTTTACGCCTTCTACAGTATCGTTAGGGGTGTGTTGGGACCTTTGTTTTTCGGGAAAATGGTTGTGTTTTACGCCCAAGGCGGTGCCCACGGCGTAATACCTAACTGGTTGTGGATTTCTTGGGCCATAGTTGTTGGAACTGCGATTACTGTTAGTATACTTTGGATTTGGAATCTCTGGATAGAATTGTTTAGAGAAAGGAAGGCTAAACTAGGAGAAGACAAGAAAGTTAGATAGTTATTCTGATGATCATTGTTTCGCACCCTTCCACGTACTATATACGGAACTTACCATTGTTATTTCACTTCTTTCGGAATTAATGTACTTTTGGAATAATAGCTTTGCTTATAAGAAGTATGTGCAAACGCACATTTACTTGGTGTTTGTTTCATCTCTGTACTATTCACAAGTTAAATCTCTTAAGAGCTTCCACCAGTTGGTTTGAATTTTGTGTCATACATTGTCTGTGGAGCTCTTATGAGTTTCTTAGTCAAATATTCTGTTACACTTGGTTGCTGATAGTACTTTCTGTTTACAGTGTCAGATAACTCTGATTAACTAGTTGTTTGTGGCTTTGTGCAATGAAAATGACACTGTTTATGCAAGACATCCAGTAAGTAGAGAATCTTGTTTGCTCCATGATAGTCATCAAGAGAGCAATATTGATCTGAAATGATGAGCCATATCAGTTAGTGCGACTTTCGCTGAAATTCTTTCCTGGTTGGTATGGTAAGGCATATGCAATACCAGTCGTAGCTGCCACATTGTTTTGGATCTGTTGGAAGATTAGAAAGAAACTCTTGCTCGACTTGCCAACAAAAGAAGAGCGTTCAACAGAGCTTAACTTTTAGCTGTAGGATTGAAGTGCCATTTCTCTATCATTACATGTGAAACACAGGCACTGCATATACCTAGATATGTGAATTGTGTTTCATTCAATAGATCAGTGCGGGATTTAGGTTGCTTAGCTTCCCAAGAGATGTATAACTACTAGCATATTAGCCACAATGATAATAAGACTCTTGTTGATGTGGTTTTGCTGATATTTTAATTTACTTGTGAGCATAAAAAGTTAGCTGGTGAAGTGTAAGAGAGTAGGAAATTCGAAGCATCTATATCTTGGCCTGTTATTGGATTGTGAAAATTTTCTGGTATAGAAGATGAGAGGAAAATACTTGGGGGACTAATCAGTAAACATACCATCTAAGCTGTGACATGGTGTAAGGCTGTCTGGATCAAACCATTTGGCATTTAAGAATCATCATGAAAGCGTAAGTTTCCATACAACACATTTAAGCATCACAAAGTCTTTCCATCTTTGGCTACTCACGTTTAACATTTTCATAAGGAAAAGTCTCAACGTTTTTCAAGCAGATGCCAGATTAATTCTGTATACTCGGAATCAAGCAATTAACTCTGTACACTACTGCTCAGAGATGTTAATTTTGGAGCAGCATTGGCTTTACCAGCTGCAGCAGCAAATGTTCTCTGGCGCACAAGTCGCATTAACATCTTTTGATCTATTAAGTTTTTTCGATACTTGAAAAGTTATGGTAACCAGCTTTTACTTTTTCTTCTCCCTCACTCAAAAAAACACCCTCTAAATTCTCATATTTATCCTGCGGTCATACTTCTCACCGACAAGAAAACACAAAACCCTAAAATAACACACACACACACACACAAAAAACCTAGAATCTGTCAGGAGAAATTCGAAGCCATGCGGTGGTTGAAGATCGCAGAGACGGCGGCTCGGTCTCCCAACGTTGCCTATTTGCCTGGTGGTGGGAATATGATGTTTTCATTGACTTTGCTGTTTTAATTAAATCGCAAAAATAGGGTGCTTAATCTAGATTTGGTTTTGTAATCAGTCAAAGGAGCAGTTTCATTTCCCGTAAAACCGCTGCTATTAGGTAAAGTGATCTAACTCAAGTAGAAGGGAAAATGGTTTCATAAGTTGACATGAGAAAACTTGAACAATAGATCAGCTAGATTCATTCTGAATAAATCAAGTGAAATTTTCTTAATGTGCATATTCGCTGGCATTGTCACTCACAAAGTTTAAAAATCTCAAACCAAGAAAAGCCATGAACCCTTGAGGCTCCAACCAAAATTTGGCAGATGAAACACGAGCATCAGGACATAATCTTATTAGAAATCAATTAATACCATCCCAAAAAGCACATAGACTGATGGAAAGTATCCAATATACAAAGATAGTGAAGCCCTCCTATATGAGATTTGAGAGCCATTCACTCACTCAAATTGGTAATGTTTGTCAACAGCAACAGAGACATCCCAAGTGCAACTCATTCCTTTAGGGAAAACAACAAAATCACCTGCTTCGATTTCTACGCCTTCATCGGATCCAGCTGGATACACTTTCACTTTTCCTTCTAGCAGATAACATGTCTCCTTCGCATCGTAAGTCCAAGGAAACTTGCTTGGAGGACAACCCCATCTGTGCGCGCAATCAGTTTACCCACGAAATCAGAAATTAAAAAAAAAAAAGCAAATAATGGGAAAAAAAGATTTCTTCGAAGAAGGAGGACGGAGGTACTTGGGCCAATTACGAACACCGAGTTGGGTGAGTTTAGACTCGGGAGGATTCTTCTCAACAAGGATCCCTGATTTCTCAGTAGCCATTGACTCGGCTCGAATCGCCACCAGTGCGGTTCCTCTTGAGTTGTAGGGTTTGTTTGTTGTTCTTGTGAGAACCGGTCGATATAGATTGATGCTTGTTAAATTTACAAGACCGATGCATCCCATTTTG
The DNA here is from genome assembly GCA_900116095.1 of Euclidium syriacum. Classification (NCBI taxonomy): domain Eukaryota; kingdom Viridiplantae; phylum Streptophyta; class Magnoliopsida; order Brassicales; family Brassicaceae; genus Euclidium; species Euclidium syriacum. The sequence goes on along the minus strand of FPAK01000007.1, from coordinate 6,615,606 downwards.
ATTCCTTTATTAAAAATAATTCTTCTCTGTTTCCAACTGCAACCGAAGTTACCAAATTTCTAGCTCGACCAATGCATAATTTATTTTCGTTTTGGTATAACATGAGCCATTCATGCCTCATCTGTTCAGCCGGTTAGAAATCTTTTATATTTAAAGGGAGAAGTGCCACGTCATCACACCATGTTATGCCACTTGTAGTATATCCCAAATAATAAATTTCCTCTACCAAATCAAGCGTACTTCCGAGACACTTTTTAGAAACAACGTATGTTTGTTCATCAATCAATCATTACAAAAAAAGAGAGAGAGAGATGTAGATGACCTTTATATATTCGACCTGACAATGCCATCCTTTCCTGCCACAGAGAAAATCGAAGAATATAGGAAAACAGGAATAGATCAATGGAAAATCGAAGCGTGTTTGGATAGATGGATCATGGAGTGGTGAAAAGCCAATCATCTATTTCTAAACGCAGATATGGCACAACAAAAATCACTTAAGGGCATTTTACGTTTTATGATGAATCTAGTGAAGGTGATCTCACCAGCTAACGAATATGTTTATTCTGATATTCAACTTTGTCTTCTGTTAATGCTTGTTCTTCATCATCTCCAGCAACTCAGAGAGGTTGTTTCCGGTACCTTGCCATGCTAGCTAGCAAGAGATAGACAAATGATTAAGTAAATATGTAAATATAAGGAGATGACTTATTGCACATACTATCTTTGGACTCATTGGCGTCAACTAATAAATTTAAACACCTCTACTGGTAAAACATTTACTTCTCGTAGAAGAGAGGCTGCAGAAGATGAAAAAGCTGAAGATAGATAGCAGCTTTACATACTATCAACAAAATGGGGTCGCAGAGCTTTTTGAACAAGGCTTGTTTCTTCCTCTGCTAAAAGCTTTAGACTTGTTTCTCTCTTCCTGCTCTCGGCTCCTACTTGTACGTGCTCTTCACGTTTGTTTTATTCTGTTTCATATTTTTTCACGATGAATTCATCCGCTTTCGATAGAAAACTGATGATGATGGAATTCTTCAAAAGTTATATTTGGATGTAATAATACGAAGATATATGGACTGAGAATTTGTAAAGTGCTTTAGGTTTCTAGCAACTTATAAGAAAAGCATGGTTTTAGACTGTTGATGACCTATTTAGCTATTCCTCAGTGTATTTTTCCTATGCTGTTTAAACCCTAATAATACGGTTCCTCTTGTTGCACTGCATGGTGGTTATATGAGAATTGCTTTTCTAGAGGTTCTTCTAACTTTAGGATATGCCTTTACAAGTTTTTTTCCTCTCAGCCCTTTTCTATTGTTTTGTATTATTCTCTCTCAATCCGTGACATCTCTTTATAGATGATGACACGACCTTATAACTTATGCGGTTAACAAACACCAAAGTTTATGCCTTTTTCTTACGGCTGCCATTGAACAAACATTTTCTTAACTTCAAACTGCTCAAGGACAAACCGTACCTATGCTTTATTGTCAAGAGACCTCTGCAAAAAACATGCGGTTGTTTGTGGTCCACACTATACTCAACTCATGTTTCTTTTACTTGAGTTAGCTTAGTCCTTCTTTGTCAATATGTACGTCAGTACGTGATTTAGTAGGGATTAGAGAGATTAATTCTCTCGTGAGAGAAAGCCCATTAAACTATCTTTTGTCCCATCGGCCTTATAGACCGATTCAAATAATGCATATAAATTAGTATCAAATTTCTTAAATGGTCATTAGTGTCAATGTTATAATATTCTAAAATTCGACCAATGTCTTGTACTTTTCTCTTTAGAGTCTTTGATTTTTTATTCATGGTCAAGTTCACCAGGAACGACCAAAGTTCTTGAAATTTTCAAGGTTTTATATTTCTTTTCCTTATCGTTTTTTGGTTGGAGTTTTCTTTATAACATTTTCATTTGAAGATTATAATTCGGTAGGAGGGTCAAACAAATATGGGATGCGTAACTCAAGTTACCATAACCTTGTTATATTTTTAAAATTTACGTGCGACAGAAAAAGAGTTCTAAGTTTACAATTAAATGAATGTTTGTTTCTCTTAAATAACCAACATGGGGGCTGATAATTTATGAACTATCCATAAAAGAAATCATTTTCAGTGCTGTCTTGCCATAAGTGATAACTCTATGATGAAAACAAAATGAGGTGTCAATCTCTATGATTAATAGTTTTGGAATCTCATTCGATAGCTCCAAATTTCTAAATCCGTGAAGACCCAAAAAATGAAAATACGCAAAGCGAAAAAAGCTTTTAGCACTTGGACGCTTCTAGAACGTACAAAACTCAAAAGCAAGAGAGAAGTTTCGACTTACGGTAACCGCGTTTCAGAGGATAATTTTCTCCTCACATAGCTATAGCCAATGACACTTTGTCCACAATCGTCTCTCTTGCTTTCTCTCTCTCTTCTTCGTCGTCATCATTTTTTTATATTTCTCTGTAAATTACTCGAAATTATAGAAATCGAAACTGGGCTTGATCAAAATTTTGACTCTCTGCATCCAATTCTTCATAAATTTGCGATCCCAATCTCGAAGGTAGAAGCTGTAACTTCCTGACAATCTTCAGAAGCGTTCAATTTTGAAATTGGGAAACCCTAGAGTACCTCCATAGATGTCATTTGGAAACTTCTGAAATTTGGGGTTACCAATTGCAAATTCGCGGTGAGACTCTGGTTTTCGGTTGGAGGGAAATGCCAGGCGTAGCTGTTAAACTTTATAGCGTCTTTTTCAAGTTACTTTTGAAACATCGTCTTCAGAATCTGATTTCGATTTCAGCTGATGGGTTGTCGGATCCGTTCGGAGTCTCGACCCGATCCGATGAATCTGTCGCCGCCGCGAATCCGTCCTTCACCGACGGGGTTGCTACCAAAGATATCCACATTGATCCAATGACCTCACTCACGGTAAGGATCTTCCTCCCCGAATCTGCTCTTTCTCCACCCGAACCCGTACGCCACGGAGATAATTATCCTAACCAACCCAGATCCGATCGGAGACACAGTCACGGCCCTCTTAATCCGAACTCACCGGCACCGTCGGAGAGAAACGAATCTCGAAGGAATAGCTATGGCTGCAACAACGATAATCCAGAATCATACGGAGGATACGCGCCGTCTCCTAAGAGAAATCCCCGGAAGCTTCCAGTGATGTTGCAGTTTCACGGTGGAGGTTGGGTCAGCGGAAGTTCTGATTCGGCGGCTAATGACTTCTTTTGCCGGCGAATCGCTAAAGTATGCGACGTGATTGTATTGGCCGTAGGTTATAGGCTTGCGCCTGAAAATCGGTACCCTGCAGCGTTCGAGGATGGAGTCAAAGTGCTGAATTGGCTTGGGAAACAGGCTAATTTAGCTGATTGTTGCAAGTCTCTGGGTAATCGACGCGTCAATGGCGTTGAGGTAAAGAAACTAAACGTTCAAGGACAGATAGTGGATGCTTTTGGAGCTTCCATGGTTGAGCCTTGGCTCGCAGCTCACGGCGATCCTTCCAGGTAATAACTAATAACATTGTTATCTTGCCTGCTTGATGCTAAAGACGGACAAAGTATGAACTCTATCAGTTTAGTATTAGCTCTAGAGTTAGATGTGAACGACCATAGGGTGTATTGCTCTCTAAGAGTTTTAGATATTGTCCACTTCAAGTATTTGGATTTTGATATGATCCATGAAGCCTTTATGTTTTACTAAGTTCGAACACTCTTTAATGGAATTTAGACCCATTTCGGCATGTTAGATCTTTAGAATAGATTCGGATTGATCTATGAAAATCTAGAAACAACAAAGTAAAGGTTCTGTGAAGTAGTTAGATTCACTTAGATATCTTATCTTTCATTGCTTGTAATCTCACATCAAATTCTGTTTCTCAATGTGTTGCTCATATGGCTTAAAAACAGATGTGTGCTTCTAGGGGTGAGCAATGGTGGGAACATAGCAGATTATGTAGCTCGGAAAGCAGTAGAAGCTGGGAAGCTTTTAGACCCGGTGAAAGTCGTAGCACAGGTTCTAATGTACCCTTTTTTCATCGGAAACAACCCAACACAGTCTGAGATAAAGCTGGCAAACTCTTACTTCTACGATAAACCCGTCTCTGTTCTCGCCTGGAAACTATTCTTATCAGAAAAAGAGTTTAATTTTGACCACCCAGCAGCAAACCCACTTGCCCATAACAGGAGTGGACCGCCTTTGAAGCTAATGCCTCCAACGCTTACAGTAGTAGCTGAGCATGACTGGATGAGAGATCGAGCCATTGCTTATGCAGAGGAGCTTAGAAAGGTAAACGTAGATTCTCCAGTTTTAGAATACAAAGACGCAGTTCATGAGTTTGCAACACTTGATATACTTCTCAAGACTCCTCAAGCGCAGGCTTGCGCTGAAGATATCGCTATTTGGGTCAAGAAATACATTTCGATCCGTGGCCACGAGTTCTCTTACTGAGAACTTTACCCCTGTTGTTGCGGTTTTAACCATCTCTAAGCCTTCTAGCCTTAGTCTCGATTTTGAGTTGAGTATTTTGGATGTGCAACAATCTACTTTGTGAGAAGGGCTTATGTCTTCTTTAGAAGACCCCATGATGTGTATTTGATCCTGAAGCTTAGGCTTTGGGTGATATTAGCACTAATGATGTATCAATCCCAAACTTATCAATATATCTCTCTCTTTCGTGAAAAAGAAAAAAAAAAGGTTTTGTGGGTAGGTTTAGAGACAATCCGAGTGAGTCTTTTTTGCAAAAGTTTCATTTTTTAATTTTTTTTGGGTTACTGATGTATTCATATGTGTACCTATTCTGAATAAACCATCTTGGTTTTGACCAAATTTTCAAGTTTGTTCTTGGTTTGACAACCACCATTTTGGAGCATATTAAATTGAAGCCGTAGAATAATGAATGATGAAGAAATGGAAGAATAAAAACAAAAAAGCCGAAGATAATCTGGAAATGGCTGAATTCGAAACCAAGTTTTGGGGATAACAAATCACATTTTGAGCGGAGAAACTAGACAAGACTAAAAAGAGTTATTACACAAGTAGGAAATCAAGATACTGGTTACTTGGAAACCTTCTTCTTCCCTGCAATGGCAATTTTCTTGCCTTTGAGAGTCCTACAGTTGTTTTTGGTTCTCTGTCCACGACATGGCAGCCCTTGGATGTGCCTTACACCACGGTAACATTGGATCTCCTTCAATCTCTTTATCGCAAGAGCATTGAACCTCCTCTGCACAAACACCCACAACACAACACAAATCACAATTGATTCTCGAAGGACTTAAGAACACACACTCAAACTAACAGTAAAAAGATAGGAGCTTAAGTTCTTCTCCAATGCCAACAAGTAATATATAAATACCAATTCTGCAACAAAACTGCCTGAGAATGTACTGAAGAAACTGACAACTATCGCAATTAGAAGAAAGAGAAGGTGTATAAATACCAGATCACCCTCAATCATATACTTGGAGACTTCGTCACGAAGAATGATGAGTTCTTCCTCAGCCATGTCTTTGGTGATTTTGTTCTCCATCTGGAGGTCAACGAGGATCTGGCGAGCCCTAGTTCTGCCAATTCCATGAATGTACTGAAGAGAGTATTCAATTCTCTTATTGCTCGGAATCTCCACACCTCCAACACGAGCACATCGGATGAATAGATTCTGCTTCTTCTGCATTTCAATACAAAAACCAATCCCTAAAACCAGAGACAAATACCCAAATTGATGGGTTCAAACTGTGACACTCACACAAGATTTGTTACAATCCCTAACCAATAATTGACGAATACTAGACACAAAAAGCACCATGAAGTCAAAATCTAGGAATTCAATTACAATATCGTACGCGAGAGAGAATCTTTGAGAGATTGGGATTATTTACATTGGGAGTGTTTGAAGGAGGGAGAGCAAGAGTGTTGCGAGAGAGAGGGTTGGATTTTGTCCAATTGCAAATGAGTGAGAGCGAGTGCGCTACGGGCATCGCAACCATCTGCGCCATTCTTTTCTATCCTCTTCCTACGGATTTTGAAACTTCAGATTCTAGAAACTAATTCAGAGGCGACGAACAAGAGGAAGAAGAGCCGAGCGGATAAGGCTAACCTTGAATCGCGTCTCTGTTTGGCTCCGTTTATTCAAGAAAGTAGTTTAAAAATGTCCAAAACTAATACTTATTGGGCTTTCTTCTCTATTGAGGCGAGCTAGTGAGGCCTGTATTCACAATATTCAGTTATTTATATTTTGGATTTATTTATTTTTTTGGAAAATATTTGTTCCAAAGATCACTCCCAAATGTATAAAAATACTAAAAACCCAAATACTAATACCTAAAATAATTTCATCCAAAATTAAAATATTATATTTGAGTTTACTCTTTCCAATTTAGAATTTAGATTTTCCTCATTAGCAAGAGATTATGAACCATTTTGTTACTAACTTTGTACTATTATTAAAACAAGAAAAATTTAATTAGTATTTTTGAGAATTACCCTCTTTTTATTTCATTGGATATAAATATATTAGGAAGTTATATGTGTACACTAATATATTGAGTACAAGGACTAAAATGATTAACCTACAAAATTAAGTCTTCCAAAAAAGAGTAACTTCTATCCAAAATCTAATTGGAGTTAGAGCCTTAAAAGACCTATACATGGTCTACAACTAAGTAAGGGAGCATAACCAAAAAAATGAAAACAAATAGGGGAGACAATTTCATTTTCAAATAGGCTCATAAGCCACATCGAAGGACGTTGCCACATAAGATTGTCGGAGATCAAGTTTTGAAACACTTTAGGTTATGAGAACAGATCCTCTATTTGAAAATTTTGTTCCAAGTTTGATACTGCAGTGTATGTACTTGTTGAGAAGTAAATGAAAGTTTAAAACAATCAATTTTTTAAAGAAAGCGATGCTTTAGGCCTGTTAATCATTTCGACTATCTACACATTCAATTTCAAATAAAATGTGTTTAACACCCAAGCCACTCATACCTCATTAAAATCTTTATACAACAACATCAAAAGGGGAAGTTATATTGATGAAAAGTTCCGACTGTGAAGCTTGAATTTCCCCTCCAAATCTCTGAACCCTCAAGCCACTCCTATCTGGAGGCTTGTTCCAGATAGTTTGCGTTAAACATTTGACATACTCAACTTCTTCAAAGAATTTGATTTTGTTGGATAAGGATATGGAAGAATATGGGTTCCTTCAAAAAGAAATTAGTTTCTAACTTTCTATATATACCACATAATCTGGGGATATTCCTTCTGTTTTCAAGCGTTATGGCCTTGCATTTCCCCATCTCCCACACATGGAAGAATTTAGAGTAGATTGAGCTGTTAGCAAAACCACATTATGGGTTAGGGATCCCTGATAGTGCCCAAACTTGCCTTGGGAATTCACATGTAAACATGGCGTAGTCTATGTCTACACCCTCACTTTTAAAAATATGGCATTGTTGACCTATTTTAGGACCTCTCTAATTTAGAGTTTCAACAATAGAAAATGCTCCACTTAAAATTTTCCACCGTTGGGTTTTAATTTTGGGAGTCGTCTTGAATTCCTAATCTTTCTGCTTGAGGTAATTCAGAGAAGGTTGGGAAGATGCTTTTAGGATTAAAGCTTCATTGCTCAGATTCGACACTAGACTTGTCGGACATGTTTCCCAATGCTTTTAAACTCGAGACCTTCAAAGATGGACTCTCACGGGTCTGCTCGATCTGTCTCTACACAGATTTATCCAGGTAAAACGCATATAACTCTTAAACCAAGAGGAATCTGGAAAAAATCCTTGGCATACTTCTAGATCACATAGTCAACTATGTCTTTCTTGACCATTTTCCGTCCTGGTCCATTAGCTACACTGAGACTAGTGAGATATATCTTCTTCCCTCTCTCTTGGCGACTAGGTTTTCTCTCTCCCTCAAGGTCTGGCATGGTTTTGTCTCGATTGTGCTATCCTCCCTAGGTCGTCGTCATCTCTCTATATATAAAGTGTGGGAGAAGCCTCTCATTAGATTGTGAGAGTTTCAAGTCATTTCTCTTTCGGGTAATAACTCTCTCATGCTATGTTTTGGGTCAGCAACAACTTAAATGAGATAAGAGAGATTTATAACTTGGGTTTTCATAGTCAAGTCTACTATATATATCTTTTAAAAGTCGGTCCAAAACGAATGAATTTTCTAGATCCTGTTCGGGTTTGCTACGTATTCTATATACTCTTAAATAAATAAAAGCTAAAAAAATAATCTCATTTTTAAAAATCTAAGTTAGTATGCTTAAAAGGTCATTATGCCGTGATTCTGATTTGGTTGAGGAAAAAATGACGAAACATCAAAAGAAATGTTTTTTTTTTTATTGCAGCTAGGAATTATGATAGCAACCAATCATCACAATCTTTGACGAAACCAAAAAAAGAAAAAAGAGAGAGAAGGAAGACATGAAGGAACAAAAATAAAAACTCGAGAGAGAAACGATATGAAAGATGAATGGAAACACATCTCAGAACATGAAAGACAAGGCACCGACCAATGCGGTTGCGATGAGCTGAGGGTAGGCGGAGAAAGTGGCAGCACTTGGAGCCGGAGCTTCAGCGTGGGGCGAAGGAACCGGAACATGTGGGTGTGGCATTGGAGCCATAGTTGGACCGTGGTTGTGTCCGGCGTGCGACTCGGCAGTCATGACCAACACGGCCAAGACAATGCAGACGAAGGCGAAGCGGATCAAAGAACTTGTAGCTGCCATTTGAATTCGTCTTCTCCTCCTTCTTCTCCTTCGCTACTTCTTTAGTTTCCTTTTTTGTTGTTTTCTGTAAGAGCTATCAACAAAGGGATATGAATTTATAGCGAGAGAGAGAGAGAGAGGGGGGCTGTCTAAAAAATAAAAATGGTTAGTGAATTATAAAGTCAACGCATGAGAATGAGTCATGGTGTCATATCAAAAAAAGAATGAGTCATGTGTTGAGACGGCCCTGAATTCGTTATCATCTACATGTTCACTTAAAAAATTGTAAAACAAAAAAAGTCGTAAGAAGGACAATGATGTGAACATGGTGATGTGTCTGAATATGTTAGTGGACGCCCATTTATATGTTCGTTTATGTTCTGGAACAGCTGTTACTTCATCACAAAAAGTGATGTTTTCTTGACTAAACCACATTGATCCGGTTTGATTAGGGATTGGTTCCAGCTCAATTCAGTTATGTTTGACTGTGACCAAAAAGAAAATGGTGTGTATGTACATCTAATGAGTCCGGTCTAGAAAAGCAAGACAAACCAGTACGAAATATCGAAACACCGACGCGCCAAGTTTTTACTTCTATTAGAAATGTATTAAGATGACATGTTGCACACATTCTTAATTGAGTTGACACACAGCCTTAGACAATTTCCCTAGCTTGTGACCCACAAATTTTGATCTAAACAAGTTAAATCAACACGGTGCTTTTGTTGCACAAATTTCACAAGGATACTGTAAAACTCCGCCCCGGTTTGTCCGACCGGTCGGATTTTGAAAACGTGGTTTTAAAAATCTTATCGAGAGAAATCCGGACATAAAACGATTTATAAAATTTATCGAATCCGAAGGCCAAAACCGATTAAAAACCCGTTCAGCCCAATGGTCTTGACGTCCTACGCTCCAGTTCGTGCTAATTCACTACCTGCATTCATAAGACGGAGGCGTGAGTAATTGAATTACTCGTGAGATCGGCTCTACCTATGTCCAACATCTAGCAACCTAACAATCATATAGCCAGCAGTCCGGTTCATCATGCCAATCATCCTATCCTAGCCTTTCAGTTTGTCCAGTTCATTCAATTTATTCATTCCTAGCATTCCTATCACCTTAGCCTATCCGTTTCATTTCATCCATTCATCTATCATTCCATTCCATTCAATCAATTCTAACAATCACGCCCCCACCTAATTGGGCTCAGCCGAAGCTGCACCTGCCACCGAAGTCCAGGCTACGCATGCGTCCATTCCATTACACTTATAAACCCGTCAATCTATAAGCCACATTACACTCATGAACCCGTCGATCCACAAGCCATCTTTCCGATCGAAGCATCAAGACTTGCCCATCCGTCCGAGAACCTAGTCTAGCAGCTTGCCGATCACGCGGCCCGGCGTGTCCTCGACATGCTGGATCGGTCTCGATCGTGCGGCCAGACTCATCACTAGGCCATCATCGTTTTACCGATGCGATCCGAACCTCAGACCGATCACATATCTCCGGCCAACCATCCAGCTTACCGCTCTCATCCGGGTATGCATCGCGACCGAGTCCTCGACACGCTACCCTGATCAATCGATCCGGAAACTCCGATCATTGCAGCGGCTTACCGATCCCAAGTCATGCGCATACTGCTGAGCCATCGACATGAACCGCTATCCGTAGACATGCGAACCGATCTTCGGAACTAACATTTCCTTTCCTCTTTCCTCTCTCGAACCTCGGACCGGTCCCAAACCCGCAGCCCGAAATCAAGCTTACCGGTATCACCCGACACGTCCTGCGATCCGGTCCTCGACACACCGAGCGATCACGCGGATCAAGCCGCGATCCCACTGGTGGCTTACCGATCCGATCCTCGCAGTCCGGTCTGGTGACCCATCGACATTAATCCCGGCTGCCAAGCGGGTAATCTCGGTCCTCAGAACCTCATCATCAATCACAATCAACAATCAATCCTATCATGCATCTCTACATGTTTCCTTCCTTTCCTTTCCTATCCTTAATCACTTTCCTTTTCTATCTATGTTAGGTTTTCATTTCCGTTTTAGTCAGGTTTCCTTAATTAACTAAGTCAAGTTTCCATATCCATTTATGTCAGGTTTTCCTTATCTTCTAGGTGGATCAGTCTAGGGTTAAGAACCCTAGCCGCCACCCCTATCTTCTCATGATCATCTAGCGAATCGATCTAGGGTTCAGGAAACCCTAGATCTAGCCGCCCCTATCGTTTCCATGCATCATTCTCACAGACAGAACTAGGGTTCAGGAAACCCTAGATCTGACCGTCCCTATCATGACAAGCATGCGGATCACAACTAGGGTTTATGATCCCTAGTGTGCCGCCCCTATCTAACATGCAACATACAATCAAGCAATAGTAATCAATCAATCAACCTGCAAGTAAAGACATACAGATCTACACTTAGGGTTTTCAAGAACCCTAAGCGTGCCGCTTCCCAAACAATCATTATCACAATCAATCACCCTAGAACTCATCTAATCGATCCTATAACATCTTTTCCTTAGAGTTTCTACACGCAGGAGACAAGAGAGAGTAGATCCAGGAACAAGGAGAAACCGCACTCACCTTAATGGTTTGTCTGGTCCGAGAGGATCTTACAAGTGCTTCTGTTCTCCTTCTCCGAAAGGCTGGGCTCCGGAATCTCCCCGTGATCTCCTAGCTTCTCTCTTTCCTGACCGTCACTCTCTCTTTCTCTTTCTCTCTGCCTCTTTGCTCTTTTTCTCCTCTCTCTCCTAGCCGTCCCTCCTTAGTATTTATAGGGCTTTGGGTGGCCCCAAAACCCTGATTCTCCAAGATCTTGTTTTCCTTTTTTTTCTCCTCTTATTCCTTTATTCCTTATTCCCTTATTCTTTTATTCATTTATTCCTTATTATCCTCCCTATATTTTCTCCTTAATTTCTTTTTTTTCTCCTCGCGGGCTTGGAAGCAAATTCGCAGCCCGTTTTCCTTATTTTCCACCAGCCACTTCTCTCCCTGTCGGGCCGTTCTACAATATGGCCCGTCCGTCCGGCCCGTCCATTCCTTAACCCAAAATTCCCCCTTCTCAATATCTAGCATGATCCTTCCTAGTCATTCGATGTCCTTCCCTCCAATAAGAGAACTGATGCGATCCCGCTCATTATTTCTTGAAAAATGAAGGTGGGATGTCACAGATACCTTCATTGCATTCGTGTGTATATCCTCACGAAGGTGGCCAGATTATCCAAGTCAGCCAGTTTAGCCACGTCATCAACTGCTACTTGTTCCAACATTTTGTGATTTTCTCTAGCACTTCGATAGCTTCCAATTAAGTGATTTCATAAAGCAAATATACTTTCACTTTCCCTTTTTTTGATTAAATTTTGTCAATCCAAGCAGGCCTGCAAAGATCGAATCCAAACCAAACTCTACCAAGATGAACAACGCATTAAGTTTGTAGAAAAGAACCATACTTATCCAAATTCACCAATTAAACTTCATAGTACACGGTCTTGAAAGAAACCAGCAATAACCAAAAGAACACGTAAGAGATTTCACAGATTTAATAACTTCATTGATGAGTATTGAGTTAAAATCCAAGTTTTGAGTGTCACTTTTTCTCAAATAAAAGTAAACCATAAACTAATGATGATAACTGCAAGTGAAAAGTTTTGCCTAGTAGTATTTGAGGTAACAATCTCACAAAGACCAAAGTATTTTAAACAAATGCGAGCTAATTGTCTAACTAAATGAATGCAAGTGAGGTTGGTGTTGTGATTATCCTACACTAATGAATGAAAAACACAATAAAGTAAACTAAATTCTAGAGAAAATAGCGTTGAAATTAGGTATTGATTGGGAACAATATAGGATTTTGATCATGCTAGTTAGGGTTTCCACAATTCAGAACCATCCTAAGCTAAAACTTACTATTGGGTCATCAGTTCCAACTGAGTAACTAATCAGACATACCAGGTGGCTTCATGTGCGTATAGATTGCTAGACATGCATGTCAAATCACTTGGGTTCGAAAGCCAACTCAATATTAGTTCTTTGGAAACCAAAATAGTCGTTTAGATCATGCACAAATTTCTGTATTTCAGAATTTTTCCTTTGCAGAAAAATTACCAAAAAAATTCAATAACCTTCATTCTTCTCTTGAGTGTTTCAAGACTTAATATGACTCAATCTAGGACCTAAATGCTTTAAAACTCAAAAAAAAATCTTGGAAAACCTTGAAAGCATATGAAAATAATGATTGAAAACCAGTAAAAATACAACGACATCAATGAGAAGTGAAAAGAAGAACCCAATCACTTAGATATTCTATTTTCTAAAGGTGTTTCTACATAGGCAGGGTTCTTATTGGTTGATATTATTTGATGGGAAGTCCATTATAATCTTAATGAATGTAGAGATTTGATTGCTGAATTCTAGTGTTTTTGTAGGCCTTCAGATCCTTATTATGGTATAGGTAGGCTCTTCTTAAGACTTTTTCAAGCTCTACACATATATAAATTTATGGACCTTTTAGTTAAGAAAAAAAAAAAAAAATTTTTTGGGCCCTTTTAATTGGGAAAAAATACAAAATTGGACCCTGGGGTCTAGTCCCTTTTGCCATCCCATAGAGTCGGAGTAGGAGTACAGTGAAAAGTGAAAATACTCTAGCTATATTAGAGCATCCGCATTAGGATGTTCTCAAAAGTGTTCTTATAAAAAAAGATAATGATAAAATAATTTATAATATTTTTTAATAAAAGAGTGTTCTAAAAAACCTTAGAACATGATATTATGTGGTTTTTAGGATTTTAGAACCCTTGTTTTTGTGTGTTTTATTTAGGTGGCTTGTGAAATATTGGAAGCATTTGGAGCAACTTGGACAAAAAAGAGAAAAAGGGCGAAATTTGGCTAAGTCTTGAAGAAGAAGAATTGAGCTTATGAGATCGTGTCGCCCGACACGGTCCTATGTGTCGAACGACACGGTCATTAAAGTCAAAATCGCGATTTCCTTTCTTTGGCGTTTTGGGCTTTGTTGTTTCCATATCTTGACCCAATCTTTTTAGCCACGTCCTGTATGTTTAATAAGGAGTTTTTAGAACAAAATAGGTTACTTTTACTTTTGCTTTTGAAGGAGATTGCACCTATTGTGAGTTTTTGCATCTTGAGACAAAAACCCGGATTGAACTTGTTTTGGAGAAGATTTTCTTATCTCTTCCTCTCTATTGCTTGAATCTCTTTATGCAATTTACTCTAATCAATATGCTTGTGATCTCTTCCATGGCTGAGTAAATCACTTGCTAGGTTTAGGATTTCCAAAGGTTAAAGAGATTAATTGACTAGAAAATCAAACTAGGGTAATCAATAGTTTCTTCATCTGTTTTGTGCATAATACCTGAATTTGGAGTAGCTAACCAGAGTTAGGCTTTTAGATTAGAAATCCTACAACTGAAGTTGAGTTTTTCTAATTGGAACATAATCTAGATAAGCAATCTATCTTAATCACAAAGGAATTTGGGTTAGGAAGATTGTGAACTGATCAAACTGAATTTCACTGCGTGTTTAAGTATAAGATTTCACAAAGGAATTTGGATTTCTAACGAAACAACATAGTTAGATCTCACAGCGGAAGCTTACTTTCTATATATAAGAGGTTTGAGTTCTAGAGCTGAACTTAATAGCACCTTAGAGATTTCCCTAGCTTTAATCCCGATTTCCTGCGGATAACCTAAAAACCTAGTTTCTCTCTCATTAGTAACAATTTATAAGTTATTGCATTTTCATTTCATTGTTTTTACATTAATATTTGGTTGTCTAGCTTAACTAGAAACTGGAGTTTATTGTGTTCTTAAAGAGTCTATGTGGATTCGATACCTTCTATACTACATTGCACTTAACTGTGCACTTGCAATATTTAGGGAAAATTTTCTCTACATCAGAACACCAACAAAATGTTCTCAGATAAGAGCAATATGTTGGTGTTTTAAGGTTTTTGAGAATACTATTTTATTAAAAAAAGTAATGTAAATTATTTTATCATTTTTCTTTTTTGATAAGAGCATTTGTGAGAACACCCGAATGCGGATACCTTTATGTTTTATGTGTTCTATAGATTAATAGGTGAAAGCATAGTTTTAAAGATGTGTGAATTTTTTTTTTTTTTTCTTGAAGACAAACAAATATCTAAATTACGAGAGTTGATGTACTAGTTTTTTGTTTTTATCAATTTTGTCTCGACTAGTTTACAAATGTATTGTAGAGTAAAGGATTTAGAATCTTTTAGTCACTGGGTGATTTTAGACCTTTTGAAAAGGAAAATATTATTTAGAGCGAAAAGATATTATTGATGCAACATTGCATAAGAGAAAAAACAATATGGTAATTGTTGAGGATCTTAATGCTGATAAATATATCTCAAATCTTGACCACATATTTGAATTAGTTTTCATGTGGAGGTGGTTTGAGGTCATTATGACACTCGAGTTTTGAGATACACCAGTTTCCATTATGATATGTCAAGCTGTTAGTCAAAGGGAGCTGCACCAGTGTGGAAGAGTGTTAAGAATCTTCTCTCCTTTGTTCAGACATTCTCTTACGAGTTGGATTTTTGAGCTATGATTATTTCCTATATTTCTCGATAAAAAAGAAATAAGATACCCTCTCGAAATCCTCTGCTGAAGTCTAATATAAATATCGCTCGGTAGTTATACAAGAGATTTTTTAGTTGCGTAGACTTTTACCAGAACTCGACATTCTCCACACCACTACAATGACTATCTGTTGTGATAGTAAAATGATGATTCACATAAATTTCAATATAGTTTTCTATGAATGGGTAAATCATATCGAAATTGATTGTCAATTTGTTTTTGGCGGGTCATCAAAGGAATTGTACCTTTACACGTCTCTACTAAAGAACAACTAGTTGATATTTTCACCAAAACGTTTGAAAAGAAAGAATTCAATATATTTTTATTCAAATTGAACGTTTAAAATATCCGCTTTTCAGTTTAAAAGATATTATAAGATTTACTCTAAAAGTGGATGTTTTTCTTTTTTGTTATAATAGAAGAGTGAATACTTATATTTTTTCACTATGTAAATAAGCTCAAATTATTCGTTTTTTTTGTTGTGATTACCTCTAATGTTGTATAAATACATGACTTTATGGTTTAATAATATTATCATGAATTCTCTCATAGTACGTTTTACTTATATGTTTGTGATAATCTATTGCAAGTTTATCGCGGCAATCCTAAAAATAAATTTCCTAGATTAATAGATAATAACTTGAACAGAGTATGAAATTTTTCTAAGAATTATATTATTAAAACTTCAAATAGTGACATGCGAAGCAGAAGTGGACAACGATTCGATAAAAGCAAAATAAATTTTGAATTTTTGGATATATGTTAGTATATATAATTTTTTATATATGAATGTGCTTAACTTAAAATATGTAACTTTTTAGATAAATTGTACACTAAACAAAATAATAGTTTACCTTCGTTTAATATTTTTCTAGATCCGCCAGCTCCGTACGTCCGTGGAGCCTAAGCGTTAACAGTGACGAGGGGGAGAAAAACAAACATTAGACGCTGATCGATTTTTAGGCCCAACTAGTGAAGATACGGCGAGGTCAAGTTGGACTTGATGGGCTAAAAACTTAGCTCCTTAAGTAAAGTTGATAAGTCATTTATATTGGTCCTGACTCCCTTGTATACTTTTTTCTGCGTACACACCGTCCTTCGTATAGTTTTTGTTTGCAAACGATCCCTCATGTATTTCTTTATGTCGAGGTCCCTCGTTTATTTAACACTTTGCATTGCATTTTTTAAATGTTTAGTTTAGTTCAGTGAACCAAAACAAAATCGAATATTTGGTTGGCTGCCATTTTGTTTTCGTCAAGATTATGGTACACCATAATGTGACGCAAAATATAGTTTTGATTTCTTTTTTGAGTTTTAATGGTTCTTCTTAGCAGTAGAAACTCTCGATAAATTTGTAAATACGATAAATTAATAAATTTCTCTAATTCCGAATTATATTAATATAAAATTTTATTATATTCGATAAAAAATAATTTTTTAGAAACCTCTATATAAATAATTGGTATTAATCATATCATAAATTAACCATCAATAACTCTATCTTTTTCAAAAGTTGACCAAATTTTTATTATAACTACCATAAAAACCACTACCTAAAAATTCCACTATGGGTTTAGTCTTCTACTGATGCAGGTCCTCTAATTTAGAGACACTCCCAAATCCTTTGTAAAGCTAGAGTATAGATGTTAGAGTTTAGGTGGTTTCATGGCTTATGCCTTCTTGTGGTATTGTTTTAAAAACTCTATTTCACCACTAATACACCACTCTATTTCACCACTAATATATTCATTGAGATGTCAAAAAATGAAAATTCCACTATGACCAATATTCCTCGGTCGAATTCAAATGGTGTTGGATGAAAAAATAATTCCTCATTTTCCTCCCATTAGTTCCATTCATCCCACTTCCCCGTTACTAAATTTTGCCGTAGTTATCTTGTTAAGTGAAGCCGTGTAGATTTACATAATGGAAACAAAAATTATATCCATCGATGATAAATCAAATCTGTAATTTAGATGTCTAATAACTCATTGAATGACCTCATTTTCTATATAGTAGTTTAATGCAATTTGAATGTTCACAAATATAAGATAATAAATGATGCATGACGGATGAAATAATCATGAAAAAATTAATACAATTTGGATATATAAGATTATTTTGCTAATTTATATATATATATATATATATTGGTTGGTAATTTAAGATTATATTACGTTTCGGTATTTTATAATGAGATTTCTATATAGTGCACTGTGCACATACCTTAAAGTACTTGGAGAATATTCCTTCATGCATGAACTCGAAACCCCTCCAATTGGATTATTTTAATGCAATTTGTTTCTTTTTTTGTAACTTTTAATGTAAATGTCTCTTTTTTGTTAAATCTTTTAATGTAAATGTTTCTCTAAAGTTTTTTTTGCAATTTATATCAATATATGGTTAAAGATACCAGTTCTATATAAAAATAAATGGTTAGTTGGTAAAATAATAGTTTATGTAAAAATGTAAATTTAGTAGTTATCAAGAAATATAAAAAGAATGGTTTTTTTATGTCTATTGGGCTAGTCTAAATTAAATATTGTATATAACTTTAAAAAATTTATAATTCTTCTAAACTAACATAGTATCATAGGCAAAACTGATCTACCAATAATTCTTATTTTTTGTTGCTGCGATTTCTTTCTGTTTCTCGTCATCATCATGACGAATTTGGAGTTCAATCTGTCTTTAATCTCATGCTTCGAGTCTTTTACTTATTATCTTTACATCTCTCTGACTATTTTAATGTTCTTACCTTCCTGTTTAGTTATGCTTATTGGTGAAAACAAATCTGAATGGGCAATTGAGATGCATAATGCCTAACCATAAATTAGAGTTTATTGATCTAAGCATTGCTAAGAAAACGAATCATGATCTTGCAAAATGGCTTTCCGGATAATTCGATGATAATCAATTGGATCCATACCTCCATCACGGTTTGATCCTCCGTACATTTGTTCTAAAAGCTCACATACTTTGAAAGTTTTTTTTTTTCTTTTTTTTTTGACATAAAAACAAAAAAAGGTCAAGTTTCTTTAAATTTTTTTTAGTTTTTCCAGATTTTAAGTATAACCGCTTCATTCATTTATTTTGAAGTATTAACAGCAAATATCATAATTTATTAAGTAAAAACCTCTATTTCAAAGAGTAAGGCCGTACTTACACACCGGAAGAGCGAAGAATCGACTAACTTAATTAATATAAAGGATTGGGAGCAAGTCTAGTTCTTTTGGTATTCAAATGACTTTATCGAATTAAAATATATTAAATATTACATATAATAACAAATTAACGAATATAAATATCAACTTTCTTTATTAAGCAAGTTACCTAATCAGGACGGCGCAATGCAAACTACCATATTATATATGACGTAGAAAGCGGAGTCCTCAAAATAATTGTGAAAAAGTATAAATATTTAGAAATAGAACGAATGGGAAAACAAGGAATAAAGATGCCTTGATGACAGAATCACTACAAAACGAGGGGACCGATGGATCCAAACAAATCTCAAATCGTTTTCTTTTAACCAAACTTTGAACAAAACATTAATCAACTAATGAAATTCCTTCGGTTACCAATTAAAGTAGCGTATATAGTATCAATAACCCATAGATTCAAATAATGACATTTTATATTAAATCAAACAAACAACTTGTAATTATGGTATTTGACTAATAATGATGGTGTTTCTATTTACCTAGAAAATTACATGTGAAAATCTAAATTAATTTTCTAAATACATAAAGACTAAGATATTATTTTTACCCCTTAAAACTTACAATGGCCAAAAGACAAGTAAAGTTCTTTATTTTTTGTCATTCAAAATTTAATTTCACAAACGAAATTTGGTTTACATAGTTGACGATAATACTTTCTTAACTAGTTTATTACCTCTTACATTGTGTTTCCTTGGATAGAAATTTTTTGCTTTCTAATCTATGCTCCAACTCGAATTTGTACGTGACACCATACCTTTTCCTTTAGATGAATAATAATTTTGTTAACTATAATCATTGAATTCTTTAAAAAAAAAACTATAATTGTTGAGTTATCCCATTGGTAGGAAACTTATGGAAATACGTTACATCGCTTTCTTTTGGGTTCGAATTTCCATAGAAATAAAATTCACATATATTCAGGAAGTCTAGACATGAGCTAACGGCCCTGGCAATTTACATGGTAATCAATCCAGTACCAAACGATTTGTCTATCCCTGATATTAGTCGGAAGACATTAAATTTAGGACAATGGATGTGTTATGGAAATTAAATTCACATATATATGGAAAGTCTAGATGTGGGCTAACGGTCCTGGCAGTTTACATGGTAATCAATCCAGTACCAAGTGATTCATTAGTCGGAAGACATTAAATTTAGGACAAGGGATGTGGTAGTCCATTTGAGAGAAATCCACAGTAACGCAACTGACTGGATCAACAGCCGACAGGATATATTAAAAAATAAAATAACATTTATATTATATGAATTTAAATTTGGAAATCCATGCCACGACACTATTACACAACACTAACATTGGTCGCTTATATTAAACTTTTATATAGTATTATAAGTTTTATCGTCAATTTTTTATATTTTATACATTTGGTATTTATATCAATAAATGATACAGTATGTAAGTAGGTTTTATAAAATCCAGATTCTGTTAAGAAATTAATAACTGAAACTAGCCATTTTTTTGTCTGATAAGGAAACTAGCACTGGCAGCTCCTCTTCGTAGTTTTTTCAATTTATTTTCACATTAGTAAGTAATTATCACGTAAGTTACAAACTTCGTTGGGAAACCACTAAAAAATTATTGATCTGCCACATCTCGTTGATGATAAATTAAATAATTAAGTCTCCCTTTCTAAAAAGTTTTAAAATTTATATAATGGCTATATATATATATATATACGCATTTAAAGTATTTATACTTGTTTTAATATAAGTATTGCTTTAGTGCAAACTTTCCTGTAATTAATGAATCATAAGCTTAAAAGAAGTTTGTCGACAAGCTAATATTATTTAAAAATAAACTCAAACACTTCTACTAAATCTTTCTTTAATTGTCTCAGCAATCATTATTTACTGCTTCACTTATTAGTGTTTTGCTTTTAAATTTGGATTTATTTGTCTTTTAGCCTGTAAGTGACCTGTCAAAAGAGAGAATCTTTGCCCCTTTCCCAACTCACCACCTCTTATTATTTATAAGTAATGCCCATTACTTGATCCAAAGCTCTCTTCTTTATATCTTTTAATAGCTTAAGCTCTCTCGATTTGCTTTTAAATGAACTTTAGCTAATGTCATTAATTCGATTTTTCTTTTAGAAAAAGATTTAATGGGGAGAAAACCTTGCTGTGACAAAATTGGATTGAAGAGAGGTCCATGGACTATAGAAGAAGATCATAGACTCATGAACTTCATTCTTCACAATGGCATCCATTGCTGGAGAATTGTACCCAAACTCGCAGGTACTTCTTTACTTATACATACATATATATTTATATTTGTATGTATAACTAGGGGTTTATTTTCTTGCTTTTCGTTCTATCTTTTTTTTTCCGGGATTTAATGTTTATTTGTGCATATGAAGGTTTGTTGAGATGTGGTAAAAGTTGTAGATTGAGATGGATTAACTATTTGAGACCCGATCTCAAGAGAGGTGGTTTTACTGATGCTGAAGAAGATCGGATTATTGAACTTCACTCCCAACTTGGCAACCGGTATGATGATTCATTTTCTTTTATATTAAAAAATCGCTGTAACCGGTATCAAAATATATATTCTCAAAATTATGAAAATACACACATATATATATACTTTACAACGTTTGACGTATAGCATGGAATTTTTGAATGAAGAATCAGTTGTGGGGGAAAAAAGAATGTGTCGATTTATACGTAAGATTAACTTTATGTATATTTTATATCTTCCTCACAATTAACACGTTTTCTTGTAGTGTACATGTTGCGTAGAATTTTTGTTTTTTAGTTTATGGGATGAGACTTTCTTTTTTTGTGTGTGTTTTAACGTAATTAAATATAAGAACATAGAACGTACTGGCTAAAATGTGTATTCGAAGCCAAGAGAGAAACCTTTGTACCAACTTTTTACATGTTTTATGAATGATAGGTGGTCTAAAATTGCATCTCATTTCCCTGGTCGAACGGATAACGAGATAAAAAACCATTGGAATACGAAAATCAAGAAGAAGATGAAACATCTTGGGTTAGATCCGGCTACACATGAACCAATGAATCAAATTACCAACGAAACCAATCCTAGCCAGAATATGTGTTCTACAATTAAAGAAGAAGAAGAGATCAAGGATCAAACTCCGAAAAATGATGTTATAGCGGAAACAGTGAACACGTTAGTAAGATCCGATAATGATGAAGACATTCTGGCTGAAAACTGCAAAACTCTATGTGCAAAAGAAGTAGGCATTGAGTCTCTATTCGAAGCGCAAAGCAACGAGATATCGTCTTCTTCTTTCTCTTCTGTATATAGTAATATTTCAAGAAGTGAATCTTCATCATACCCTGCAGAAGATTCGATTTCTTTAGATCATTGGAATTTGGATATGACGGATCCTTTGGTACCATGGGACCTCTTGGCCAATCTTGATGATACTCTTTTCCTTTTGTGACAAATGTAAAATAACATTGTTATATGTATATTATATATATATATATATATATATACTTGGTAAGTAATCAGTAACTTAATTTCTTGTATGTAAATGTGGATTATGCATGGCGTGCGATGATGTATAATAATTTGCTCAACAATATGTATGCAAAATTTGTCCACGCCCTCTCTCGGACACGTGGCCCACCCTTATTCGATGACCGATGGACTACTTCCGAGAGCTCGAAAAATCACCATATGATTTTTTTTCTTTTTTTTTTCATTAGCACGTTACGAAAATTACTTTCTAAAATATCACCAATCCTTAACTTAAAAACAAGCTTAATTCTAGAATTCTTTTAAAATATGCAATCGAAAAGATAAATATATTTTTATTGATATAAATAATCAAATCAATTATTTAAAATTCTCTCGATTCACCACAATTTTTTAAAAATCGAAGTACTACAATATCCTCATGTTTATTTCTGAAGTTCAAGTCACAAATGGATAATATGATTAGTCGAATGGCATAATGAACTAGAGAAAAAAAATATTAGGCTTAGTTTTAGTTAGCTAAGAATTGATATACGTACTAGATTAGTGTTTTTCGATTTAAAGAGATTTAAAGAATGGTTTAGATTTTCACCAATAACAAAAGATTTTGAATCATTTTGTTACTAAAGTTGTGATATTTACTAGAAAAAAATTAATAGTGGTAATTAATAGTGATATAATAAGAAGTTTGTGTTTTTTTTAGCAAATTGCAGAAAGTTCATGATTTTTATGTTCATTTTCTCAATGAAAATGTGGTTTTCTGAGAATTGTATACAAAACGTATACATTTGCACACAATTCTATATTTATTTGGTAATTACGTTTTGTAGTATTTTTTTTTTAATTTTTTTCTTTTTTACGTTTTGTAGTTAATAATATAAGAGAAATAATCTAAAATACCACTAATTAAGTTTTTGTTTCATAACACCATTCTTAATATATATATTTTTCCAAAAATACCACAAAAACTAAATGATTTTTAAGGGTTTATAATTAAAATAATTGGATTTGGGTTTGGTACTTTGGGTTTAGTATTTTAGATTTAAAGTTTAGCTTTTATGATTTAGGTTTAGTGTTTTAGATATAAAATGTAGATTTAGTTTTGTGGAATTTTTGAAATTTAGTTGTATTTTTTTTTTTGATAATTTTTTTTCTATTGAATGCATGAGAAAATAGATTAGAAGCCTTAGCCTGGTTTTGAGCAAGAGTCCATTATAAGTTTTACAGCCAAAATAATTAAAAACCCATAGGAAATTTGTTTGAAAAACAAAGAAGAATCAGATAGTTGAGGACATAGCATTGAAGTCTCTAATGGTTGGTCAGAGGAGTAGTTGAGAGAAGTGATTCACGCTAGCCATTATTGCATCATGATTGAGATCCTCGCCGGATTTGAAGGTTGTGGTTGCCTACGGTGGAGTCGATGGTGTGGTTATCGGTTTTCGCTATTGTGGTCGTGAAGTCGTTCTGCGTTCCACTTCCGAGAATTACTAGTGAGACTTACCGGATGGGACCAGAGAAGCGGATAAATATCACCTTTTTTTTTTGTATGACCTTTTATGTTCCTAATATCGTATGGAGCCCATTCGGTAGTTCCTGGTATCTATGTGTTTGGGTGGACCGCGGGATTGATGGCGATCGAGCAACTCTCTAGGCCGGCTCAAGATGTTTTATATCCAGCATGTTGTTTGAGTGGCTATTTGGGTTACCAACAACCTATTTTTCCGGCTTTTTACGTCTTCATTGCCTTGGTAATTCTCAGTCCCTTTGTTCACCTTTCTATTGTAAGGCCAAGCAGGTAAGCATAAGCTTTAAGCCGCAACTAAGGCAACTTTATCATCCTCATCTTTATCACTTTCATGATCTCGACGTTTGGCCGGGGGTTTGATTTTCTAATAAGTGTTTACTCCCAGAAATTATTGCTGTTAATTAGCCAATAAGTATTCTCCCTTTAAATTATTCTAATAAGTGTTCTCCTCACATAAGTATTTGATTTAATTTATGTATGTTGAGATTTTGTTTTGAGATTGAGAAACCCTTTTTTAAGAAAGCAAGTCACCATGCCTGTTGCTGTTAATTACCCTTTAAAATATACTTATTTGCTAATTAACAGCAATGGTGACTTGCTTTTTAAAAAGGGGTTTCTCAATCTCAACTTACATAAAACTATAAGTCCATGATACTAGTATTCGGAATAGTCAATAATTTACTTAGTGATCTTGAAGAAAATTGATACTCTTTGGAACTTTGGAGACTTCCGATACCAAAATATTTTGCAAAATTAAAGAGACTAACAAAAAGAAGCAGAGAACGAAGCAAAAAAATACGAAAAGTGGCATACAAGAAGCAAAAAGAAATATAACAACTTATAACTAGTCTCTTAACAAAGCTACAAGAGATAACGAGAGACTGAAGAAGCATAACCAAATGGCCAAGACAGACGTAGGAGCCGAGGACGAGGTGGTCCGGACCTCGACAATCATCTTCTGACCTTTTTTGCAGTGACCTGACATTCCACTTATGAAATAGTAAGGAACAGAGTGATCAAACATGAACCGTGTTCTGCCGGTATTCGAGAAGAATCTCGGGTGCGAAGAATTGCATTGCTTGTAATCCTCTTTCGTCACTTGCATCACCGAGTCTTTCTTGTACTTGAATCCTTTTTAACCCACAAAGAACAAAATCCAAAAACAAAAACAAAAAATCAAAAACTTGATGTGAAAAGATGGAAACTTTCATTCAGGATTGGGTTATTATACTTACGAATGATGTCCCCGACTTGGAACTGTTTATTGGAAGCCCAATCATTGAGACTTGTAGATGCATTTGCAGGGGGAACGACCCAATGAAGTTTGTATTCATGTGAAGAGACAGAAGCTGATATCATTAAGACAATAACTAGCCTAAGAAACATCATTTTTTTCGTTTCTTCTTCTTATCCTGAGTAAACAAAACAAGGATGGAGTAAGTAAGTCTGGCTTTGGGATTTTATAAGAAATGGAGACAAGTTGGTTTCGAGAAGAGAGGGAGAGAGGGAGATATTGGACGTGGCGTGATATGTGTTAGTGGTTGGTTATGTCAATGCAACACGCGGGAACAGAGGAGGGCCAAACACTCTGAGCTTGTTAGAGTGTTTCGTTGGCTATTTAGGATTACAAAACTCTGTACAGTATCTATCTACTTTGATTTCGGTCCGGTTTAGATAAAAAGTGAATTGATTTTTGATTAATTAGAAGACTTGTAGTTGACTTTTGTTTAAAGAAACGTGGTATTGATTTTGTTGTTTGAATGTGGTTCGATTTATTTGATAAAACAACCCACGTTTTGTAAATAAAATATAATTTTGTTATAGTTCAATATATCCAATTCGGTATTGGTTCAAAAATTTGATTGTGTTGATCTGGATTTTCTGTTGTCTGGTGAAAGTAGTGACGTGTTCATAATGAGAATACTGAGTTAAGAGACAAGAAGAAAATTATGGAAAATCTTGAAGACTATGATCATCATAAACACTTAAAAATACTACAGAACTCATTATAATATTCAGAGGCAGTTGATAGTAAACCAATTCAGTTAATTATACTTAAAGAGAGTATGTAAGTACATTCTTGCTCTTGCACAAAGTTCGTTACACCATCAACATATACTCTGTTTCATCATCTTCTCTCTTGTACAATGTTGGTTACTAATCAATAACATAAAATCTGTTTTCATCAATCCTCTTTCTCGATTCCCTTGTAAATACAAACTAAGCTCTCTTCTCTTTGTCTGGTCGAGGACCCAACAGATTAAGATCAATAGTGGCTCCATAACTCTCAGCAGATCTAACAACCGCATCGTAGGGCTTAGCAGAGAGCTTAAGCCCTTCGTTTTGAGCCTTCAAATGCAACTCATAAGCAAGCCTTGGCTTCGCATCATTCGCAAGCGCCTCAATCAACATCTCATAAGTGATCTCATTAGGCTCAACTTTCTCACCTCTCATTCTATGAAACCACTCGTAAGCCACACTGCTTAACCCGTTCTTCGCGCAAACGCTTATAACCGCGTTGTAAGTCACAACGCTTGGCTCAACACCCTTTGAAGTCATTTCCTTGAGAAGTGTATCCAAAAGATTGAATTTTTGCTGTCCTGTCAAAACCGAAGCCATTATAGTGTATGCGTAAAGATTCGGCTCAATCCCAACTTTAATCATATGGTTCCAAACACGAAACGCCTCGTCGTATAACTTCCCTTTCTCAAGAGCACTAAGCAAAGCACCGTATGAGATCACCGTTGGCTTTTCACCGTTATCAACCATTCCTTTAAAGATTTGAATCGCAGCCGCAGTCTCAGAGGCTTTAGAACACGCTACAAGAACCGCGTTCCAATGTCTGCTCTGCGGTTTCAATCCTTTATCTTCCATTTTATTAAGTAACCTAACTCCCCATCTCCATATCCCTCTCCTACTAGCTGCACTCAACAAGATATTGAAATGAGAGACCACTAGCTCATAAGACAAGTTGTTCGGTTCAGGTCCTTCGTCAAGAAGATCCTCGTAGATCTCTAACGCCGCCCACCATTTCTTAGCTTTACCCATCAACCAAATCAAGTGGTTGCAGACAGATAGACTTATCTCAGGAAACTTCTCTCTGATTCTTTTATACAACTCTTTACCAACAACGTGTTGTTCTTCACGTGTACACGCCCATATAAGCCGCTCATGCTCTTCTCTACTCGGTTTAAGCCCCGCATTGTCCATTGCATTCAAAAGCTTCAACACTTTAGTTGTCAAGTTCTCATCTTTCACCAGCCACCTCCTCATCACTTGATAGCATATTCTACCAATGAAGTTTTCAAGCTTAACAAACTCGAATTCCCAATCGAAATCCGCATCGTTCCCTATTTCCTTCTTATAGTATTTCTCTCTCAACTCAACAAAGAACTCGAGAGCTCCCATACCGTCTTCCATTCTTCGGTAGACCAACAAAGCCGTGGAATACGTAACCGGAGAAGGCTCAAAACCTTTTTCGTTAACTAAATCAAGAATCCCAAGAGCTTTTTGAAAGTCTCCTTCCTCCATGTAAATAACCATCAAAGTATTGTAAGTGACAATGTTTGGAACTATCCCTTCTTCCTCCATATCTCTCAGTATCTTCTCTACTTCCTTATACCCACTCGACTCTTTCATCGCACCCAAAAGACTGTTATATATGAAAAGATTTGGACCGATGACACCACCTGATTCACTCTTCTTCCTCTTAAGCCAATCTACTACCGCTATCGCAGGCTTCAGTCTCTTGTCTTTCCCAAAACCCCTTATCATAGCACAATAGACTTGTAGAGGCAACTCTCCTTTCTCCTTAAGAACAACATCCACATCATCCGCCGTCTTAGCAGCTCGTAAACTATACGCCAATTCTCTAACATTAACTCTTGAATTGGTTTTTTCTCCATTATTTACAGCCTCTGATTCAGAACGACCAAATTCTAAACTTGAATCTTCATTGGAGATTTCTTCTACGAGTTCTCGTTGCTCCGTGGCCCATCCTACCCCAACCGATGATCCCAACAAGCTTCTCTTTGGCTCACACAGAAACAGAACTCTTGAGGTAGGATTTATGGACAAACCTTCAAATTTCTTACTACCCGAAACCAAGACCAAGCTAGAGATACTAGTAAAGCAATGCCTTTTTCTAGTCTTAGGGCTAACTACAAAACAAGAACAATCCAACTCAAATTCTAATCTTGATCCAACCAAAAGACCAAACTTTAATGGCGAAATGCTTAAAGCATGCATCTTTTTTACCAACAAAATTTTTCACCAGCGAGAACAATCAGAGAGCAACCAAACGCTCAAATTTCGCATAATGCCGCAAAATTCACCGGCGAAAACAATAGCCCATGAACTGCAAAATTCCTCAAGCTCACAACTTTTCGATACAATTCATGACTAACACGCAACAAAAACCCGAACACGGATGCTTGGACCTTTATACTAAAACGTGATAACCCTTTATGCCTACTTCGACCTTTGCGTGTTTCACGGAACCGGAAACATAAAAACTTAAACAAGACCTATCAATCACTAACGCCAAATACATTCATGCCGCTGATTCTCAACAAAAGCAAAAAATCTCCAATTCGGAAACAAGCAGCCTCACCAGAGATGGTTTAGGTTCTCTTTGGTTAAGTGATGGTGTGGTGCGCTTGTAGCCATCCAATTTCCCATTAGCGGGTAAGCTTCAGCTGCTGCAAGAGAAACACTCTTAACGGTGTCGTTTTAGTCCATTTGTTTCGTTCAAGAAATCGCCTAGCTGTTAAGCCCAATATGCGTCTTCTAGGCCCATTTAAAATCTTTTCTGTGGCCATTTAAAATCTTCTTTTTGTGGCCATTTAAAAGAAAAATTAGCTCATGTAACCCTAAATATTTTAGAAATAACTAGAATAACCATCTTCAATTTTAATTACTCAAATAACCTATTTTTTAATCATGATTTTTGGTAATTCCAAAATTACCCTTTGATTAAATCTACCAAATATGATGTTAAAGTCTAAAAAAAATTGTGTAGACATTACGCAAGTCTACCAAGTCATGTAAACTAAATACAAGTCTACTATATATATTTTTGAAGTCTAGAAAAAACGTGTGAACTTTACGTAGGTCTGCCGAGTATCTGCAGACTATAGCCAAGTCTACCAAACGTAATGTTGAAGTTTGCAAAAAATGTGTGGATTTTACGCTAGTCTGTGAAGTTTCGTAAACTTAATACAAGTTTACTACAAAAATCATGTAGACTTTATGTAAGTCTACCGAATATCTGCAGACTATATACAAGTCTACCAAATATGATGTTGAAGTCTGCAAAAAACGTGTAGACTTTACGCAAGTTTGCCGAATTATGTAGACTAATTACAAGTCTACTAGATATTATTTTAAAGTCTGAAAAAAATGTGTAGACTTTAAGTAAGACTAACAAGTATCCGCAGATATTATACAAGTCTACCAAATATGATGTTGAAATCTGAAAGAA
This sequence comes from Euclidium syriacum, assembly GCA_900116095.1. Classification (NCBI taxonomy): domain Eukaryota; kingdom Viridiplantae; phylum Streptophyta; class Magnoliopsida; order Brassicales; family Brassicaceae; genus Euclidium; species Euclidium syriacum. Next base: position 6,586,545 of record FPAK01000007.1, on the reverse strand, counting down.
TTTGTAGACTTAACGTAAGTCTACCAAGTTATGTAGACTACATTTAAGTCTACCAGATATGAATTTAAAGTCTAAAAAAAAAGATGTAGGTTTTACGCAAGTCTACCAGACTATATACAAGTCTACGAGAAAATGCAAATAATTTTCGGTAACATTAATTTTTATACTAATCATGTTTTTACTTAAGGATAATTACAACTTTTCAATTTTTTTAAAAAAAGAATTGAATTATTTAAAAAAATTTTAAAACCAGTGACATAATTTTAACTTATGGCAAAAAAAAGTTAAAACCTAATATGTTAAGGGTAATTTAGAAAAAACGTTTTTCAAAAATCTAATAGGTTATTTTGGCTATTTTATAATTTTTATAGGTTACCGTAACAAATCACCCCCATTTAAAACTAATAAAAAATTTCAACCTCTATGTCCCTACTTCGAACTTACATATCAGCGACTTACTTTTGGAAATTAGGAGGCCTTGATAAGCTATTCAATCCACGTTCAGTAATGTTAAACGAGAGGCCGATTTAGTGGCGGACTGCTTAGCACACTATGTGTCCGACTTACCGATCTATCATGCGTTTATTGATGTACATGTTCCTGCCTAGCTTAAAATTCTTGTTTTAAAAGACAGGCACTCAAAGTGTATGAAATGAGTTATCATAATGAAATTATGTTTTATGGGCCAAAAAAAAAAGTCTATATACGAGCGTTTAGGCGGTTTGATCAGACATCTACCAGCGTCTATGCTAGCATTTACGATCTAGGCAGATGCCTAAACAGATTTTAAGCGATAACTTTTTAAAAGAAAAAAATATTGTATTTAATTGGTCAAAAAATGTTGAGTTTAACCATATCCTCAGAAATATGGGTTGTGGGCTTGATGTTAGCCGTTGAGTGGACTTTTGATTCTCAAGAATATGGACAAGTTCGATTATTGCTGTCTAGACTGCTTTTGATTTCAAAAAAAAAAAAAAAAGAATTTGGGACACTCTGAGTTGGTAGGTTTTGGGACCAGGGTTGGATGCATTACAATGTTATTTCTTAGACCGAGGTTGGATTTTTCACATTGTTGCTTCTCTGGAACAATCTTGAAAGCGAGTTTCATACCACTGGGGAGAAATATCATGTCAAGATATAAACCGTGTGAAGTTTCCGGAAAGCACAATGAGGGTTGTATGTTCTTGAAGATCTTGGACGCTCAGGTCGGTAAATAGATCACAGAACTGAGGTTCGAAATCGAAAAGGATATTGAAAAATGGTGGTTTTCTTGGAAAGGCTGGAGTTGGTGGGATTGGTAGCTAGTCTGAGAAGAGTTCAAGCCATAAGATGAACCCTATAAACGAAGATGAGAAGCTCAAGCTGAATGTTGAGAACCGTTAAAAGACTCTAGCTGGTTTAAAGGGTCTTCCCTTTATATCCAACACTTGGAATGATCAACTGAGACTTGATCATATCTTCTTCGACCTCTTATAATCTTCTTGTTTGTTTTCTCTTGTACTTGCAAACAGATAAGACTAAGCAAATCTCTAGCAAACACTTTGGATAATCTAGTTAGTGTTTGTAGTTTGATAACCACATGAGATGTACTATTAATCAATCCACAAAGTCATTAAATCAGTGTATAGAGAGGTGTGAGATTAAGAGACTTACGCGGTTGATCTTAAGGTTGATTTCTTGTAAATATTAATTCGTCTTTTTTCCATCTTTCGGTTCGTGAACCTTAGATCTTTTCTTTTGGGTGGTCAACTAGTTTGTTACGTACATTCTAGTAGTTTATTTTATTTTTTGAAAATAGATCAAAATATATTAAAAAAACCTTTTCATATCAAGAGTTTTTAAACTGTTTTCCCAAAACTAAAACTAAATGAAAACTTTACAACCTTATTGAAATCGTGTAGAGAACCAAAAAACGAGCACATCTTCGTTTTTTTGTTATGTATCTTTCATGGTGCTTAGGCGGTTACGAACTACCTTATCCAACCACCGACACATGACCTAAGGTTCTACATTGTTTCTCTCAATGACGTCGTCTATTTTGTTCTCTATATCGAGTGAACGGTTAGCTAAAACACATATCGAATAGCAAACAAAGCCATATGATTAAAATCTTGGCAAGTGAGCAACGAGATAATCTCATTCCAATTCGGAGTAAATCGATTCTTCAATATCCCTTGAATCAAATTTTTTCATATCTTTTTCGAGTACTCACAAAAAAGAAAAAAAAAAAAAGTTGATATCTTGTCTCGAGTGACTAAGAACAAAGTACACAAGTTGTACTTACTCCAGCGTTCCGATTCACCATTTGATCTCTTGCCGATAGCCTATATGCATATTATGTATAGCCAACTATATACCTCATATACCTCTTGGCCATTCTTTTTTCACATTTGGAGACCGAATGATATTCCATGTCTCATTCATGCTGAAAACATCTTTAAACACATCACCTTTGTTCTAGTAATTTATATAAAAGAGATAAAGTTAAAAGTATTTGTATAATATATTCTATATAAACATGTGTTCGTATCGATAAACTGATTTTTTTAAGTGATAATTATAATATTTCTTTCTTTCGTTTCATTCAAACAGAAACATAATTGGAAGTTTCAAATGAAATAAATGCATTGAAGACCATACATTAGGTTGAGTACAAAGGATATATGTTCATCCTTCGTAAAAATGCAAATATAAACATGTCTGGCCCATACACAGAACTATATATTAATGCAAGTAAAAAATGTCCACAAACACATTATTGTTTTCGCAGATAAATATTACATTTAAACCCTTTAACAAAAAAAAAAAGATAAATATTACATAATATATATACATATATATTGTATGTGTGTATCCATATATAATTATGATGGGCAACCATGCTGGTGAAATAATACTCTTGCCTACAACAAAGAAAAAACTTTGTTAAAAGGATAAATATAATTGTGGATTCACCATATCTCAAATACCGTCTTCTAGCTACTACAACATGTTGCAGTGTCATATCATCTTGTCCATTAATAATCACAAACATGATTTACATACATGTGTACATATGGTTTGGTTTTATGTTGATTACATAATTTAATCGGAGATTAATCACACGTAATACACAAGGACAGTCAGAAAAAAGATACGCTCAATGGACATGAACAAAAGTTATTACTAAAATATAGAAAATATCAAAACAGTATGTATATATTGAAAGAGAAGACAACAAACAATTATTGATAAATGGAACTAGATTCAAGTAAATATGATTTAAATAAATCTAAAAATGATTCATCAATTAGCAAGTAACTAACCCGGATCTGTTGATATTATTGGAATTAGTTGATATAGTGAATTTAGAGTTTCAAAGAATTTGATTCTACTTTCATGCAAGCAATAAACTGAAAGCAAGTAGGTTGTGGATTTCTGTTCATGATTAATTATACTTCTGTCGTTTGTTGAAATCAATAAGAACGTTGCAAAATTATTTAGATTCTGGGTTGCAGTATAGACAGACTGATATTCCCTTAATAAGTAATAAGTAGTGCATGATTTGGCAAATCTTATGTAGTTATAAGCTGAGTTGTTTGATCTCTAGAAGAAACATCTTGTCGAAGATTTTGTTTTCGATTCCTCAAATACAATATCACACTTGATATTTTCTTATAGGCCCTTGAGCCATTGATTATACTTTATTAATTTGTCGTTATTTCAAAAGGTTTTAATGCATTATTATTTTTCCAAAATGGTCCTACCACATGGCGATCTTTTCATAAGATTCAATTCACCCATCGGAAAGAAACGCAATCACTTTGCCTAACAATTTGGCAGTAAAGAACAGATTAAACTAGTGTCCGTTTTACTTGATTTGGTATATGATTGAATAACTATATGATATGTTAGTTTTGCTTTGTATTTGTTTTACAAATTGAAGAGTAAAAATGTGTCAATTGAAGAGCAAAAATGTGTCGCTTTTTCTAGTGAAATACTCGGGCTAAATCCAGAAGTCAACAAAAATAGAGAGGGTTTGATCAAGGTCCATATAAACTCAGTTACATGTCTTAGATAAAGACTCTAAGGCAAAGAGAGTCTCTAGCTACTTGCCGCCAAATCAATTTTAAATAGAGGAATAAAGTAGAAGCTTGAATTCATTCTCATAACAAGATAGAGTTCGATATCTTAATTTGCTTGTATGTAATTTACTGTTTGAAGAGCAGAACTATGTTGCATCTAGTGGGATACTTAGGCTCAAACCCATAAGTCAAAGAAGCTGAAAAGACTGGGTCAAGGTTCATAAAACCCCAACTACACATCTGAGGTAAAGACTCTACGGCAAAGAAAGTTTTCAATTACTTGCCACCTAATCGAATTTAAATAAAGGAATAAGCTCAAATTTCTTCTGATCACAAGAAAGATGTTGTGAAATATAGTTACAAATTTAACAAAATAGCTATAGAGAGAGAGAGAAAAAAAAAACAAATAGGGAAGAGATATAAGCTGAATCAAAATAATAGAGTCGTCGCTCAGGCTAACGAACCCAAATCTCACCATATCCACAACCTAAGCATTAGTCATAATGCTTCTATATGCATTAGATTTCTTTAAGACATGATTTTGATTCTAGTGGGAGATTTTTATTTTATGATTGTGACTATGTGTTAGCTTGTGGAAATGTTTGATCGTTTTCATTGAATACTTTATTTACCCATGTCTTATTTTCATGGAGACAAGTGATTAGCTGCCTTGTGACATGGCACACGATTAGCTGATTTGTGGTGCGAGAGTAGTGGAGATTATAGGGTGATCGGATGTTGGTTCAGATTTTTAAACCAGTATTTAAGTTAATCTTTTTAAAAAATGGTATAGTAAGCCTCCATCCATTGTCAAACGACTGGTTCCAGTTTTATTAAACTAAAAGTTTGATTTTATCTGCTACGTTTTCTTTGATTCATTTTTTTTAACCCGAGTAATACTGTGATTTCAATCCGATCTAGTTTATTTTTGGGTTACATTGTGACACTCTTCCACCGTAACATCTGAAAATTATTACCACCTCATTTCTAACTCCACGTTATATGATGTTCAAGTTGATTAACATGTCAATCTTCTGATTACATAGCAAATCTGAGAAATTTGGCTTCATTCAAATTACTTTCAACATATTTAAATAAATCAACTGGAATAATAGTCTACTTAAAAAATCCGGTTTCACGTAGATAAATTACTAAAACTAAATTTTGATAACTTAGGTCATGTGTGTTTCTGTATTTGGATGCAGCATTTGAACACAAATGCATCAAACATTGTTTGCTTGACCAAATTAAAGTTTGCATATCAATGTTATGTTTGGATGCAAAACTAATTGAATAATCTTAATAGTTTGCATCCAAACATAACAAAAGACTAATAAACATTTCAAGTTATTTTAAAGTACCAAATATTTTTATATTTAAAAATTATAAAAATTTATTTTTGTGTTGGATTTATAGAAATTCCACAATTTTAACTTTGAAGTCAGAGTCTCGTTTTGGTGCCAAAAGCATAAAATTTTTATTTAACGCCAAAAATGTTTTCTCAAACTCATAAACAAATATAATCGTATCCATATATAACACATAAATACGAAAACCGATTTTAGAAACAAATTAACAGCATGTAAATGACTTTCTATGCAGAATTTATATATCGCATCCAGATCCACAAACGAACTATATTATATGAAACCTTAAGTGTGGATATGACTTTTTTCTTCATTTCATATATTTCCTTGCACATTATAAAATTAGTATTATTGTCACAAGATAAAGTATGAAAATGCTTTTTAAAACTGAGATAAAGTTTAGTATAACAAGGTCGGCCCGCCGAAATTCCTAGACAAAACAAAGCCTACCCATAATAATTTATATAAAAAAAAAAAGATTAATATATTAATAACATAATTTTCATTGTTTTTTATTTACATTTTTTCGTGTTTGGCCCTTCAATCAAGGAAGCATTGTTTATGATCAGTCGAACCATCGCCCATGTGCTGAAACCTTCTCTTAACAGTCTCGATCAAATCCTATTTAAATCTGAGTTATCCTTTGTCGGCACATATCAATCATTATATTTAGTTAATTTTCTAGTCTAGATTAATCGTCTCCACATAGTTAATTATACATAAGATAAACAAAAAATAATAACTAGAAAGACTTGTAAAATTGTAAAGAGCAACTTGCACATGCAAGTATGTATGTAGTTTTGTCCTTATCCAACCTCTTGTCTCTTATATAAACCACCCAAATGCTTCCATGTTTTATGTATCCCAAAGCTTGACAGAAAACAGAAAACAAAAACAAAAAAATCTCCATAGCAATCAAAGTAGAAAGAGACGATGAAGTTCAAGTCTAAGAGATTTGGGATTAGATTTGGATTTGGAAAAAGAATCAACAACAAAGGCACAAAACAAGAAGAACAACAACAAAAGGAATTGGTTAACAACAACAACAACACCAACTATGAGATCAAATGGGAACTTAGGCCAGGAGGTATGCTTGTTCAAAAGAGACAAGAGAGTATTGGTGAAGACTTGATCTCCATCAGAGTATCTACTTTTGCTCATTCTCATGATCTCTCCATTGAAGCCACTTCAACTTTTGGTAAATTTCTCACCTTCTAAATTACTTCTTAATCATTATGTTTCATAACTAACCCAACAACTAATTTGATCTAATTCTGATTTAAAATATTAAATGCGAGTTTATGAAAACCATTTGAAACTATGCTTTTTCAAATATACATTAAAACTAGAAAATTATTTTAAAATCTGAAAAAGATAATGTCATTTTCTTAACAAAGAAGAGAAATATAATATCATGATATTTTTTTCTCTGAATTTTATAGATATTGATGACTAGTAACTCCATATTTTAGAAAATCTTTGAAATTCTTCTCTGAATAAACAATTTAATATCTCTTTTTTTTTACAGCATTAAGTGATTTGAATGCTTTAGAAAAAAAATTATGGAGTTACCACTTATCAGTATTTATAAAATTAATAGAAAAATATCAGGATATCATAAATCACTTAAACAATTTCATCTCATTCTTTTATTACATCATTAAGTGATTTATGTAACGTGAATAAAAAACGATTAAATATGAAAATCGGTTTATAACATAAGATTCTACTCATGGTTTACAGGAGAACTAAAGATGGTATTGTCATTGCTTACCGGTTTAGAGCCAAAACAACAGAGGCTACTATTCAAAGGAAAAGAAAGAGAGAATGATGAATATCTACACATGGTTGGTGTTGGAGATAAAGACAAAGTTTTGTTGTTAGAAGATCCTGCCTTCAAAGAGCAAAAGCTTCTTAATCTTAACAACATTTCCACTTCTTGTCCCACTATAATCGTCTAAACAAACTTGTCAAATTAGTTGTTTGTTAAATTTCTTAGTGAATATATAATATCACTCAAGAAACTTAACAAGCTAGGATTGTCAGGCACTAATAGAATCATTGTATTTCTAATATGCTTTACATCTTGTAATATATTTGTCAAAGTTCTTAGAGAGATCATATTATTAATTAATCTTATATTTGAAGAAAAGTTAAACAAGAAATATGATGCACTCAATTAACTTATTTTATTATTATTCGGATGATTTAGTACGAATTGGTTAACTTTTCTAATAAGAGAACTAAAAGGGGCAAACAAAACCGAATGCTTTTGCATAACCGAGCTGGTCAAGACCCCTATACAGACTAACATCACTTATAAATCTCGGTGTACTCCGGTTGAGCCTTCACTTCCCAAAAAGTTACAAATTAACAAATATTATACACCAAACATCCGTCACTTGGTTATTTCGGAAGACTAGTATGTCCACAATACACACGCCTAACCACCGGTTTTAGTGGTTTAAGAATCGCCTCTCTTCACAAACCGGCCCTGAAAAGAAATGAACCAAAACAAATGATTTCTTAGAACCAGCAATTCCACGCATGAACCAAAATTCTAGGATTGTACATTTTGGAAGAGATTATCTAACACGACCCATACTTGACTCGAATATGGAAATTAGTAAATTCGAGTAGTGATTCGAGATATCGGAACTACCGAATTTTTCATTCCTTAGTTTTTTTTTGTTTAATTCAGACTTTTCAGATACCATATCGTATTTCTCAATGAGTTGAATCAATAAAAGTTAAAAAACCAAGTAAATGGAAAAGCTTACTTTGATACGAGGACGTTTCTCAGCGTTGAGTTTACGAACTTGGTATCGAATCCGCTTAGAGAAAAGACGATTGTTCCGTTTCTCTTTATACCGGAGCAAACTGGCCTCTCTATGCCCTCTCCATAACCTCTCCGTCGGTTCCATCTCCGGCACCACCCATAAGCTCCCCGCCTCTCCCCCGTCAGTACACATCTAAACCACTCAACACAAACACACTTATTTGCCTAGTATCGAATTTTGCTTCTTTATTATAAAAAAAATTCCCATACGAAGCAAAATATACATACCAGTATCACCGCCATCAATATAATAAGCACGGTTGCACAATTTCACATATGTTTTTATCAATCAAACAGTTATGCAAGAACTCAACATTAAAGCTATTTCCTAGCAAAATAATAATAAAAAAAACTGGTAACTTTACAGTCATGATTACATTCTGATTTTACTGTTACATTTTTAATTCCTAGTCAAAGAAGCTATGATTTTTATGGTAAATTTTCAAAATTGTTGACAAAAAGAAATAAGAATGATAACTGTTCCAAAAGAACCCGTGAATCTCATTAAAACTTCACCGGTTTTTCATATGTCTAATTAATTAGCTAATTTAAAACCATTGATTATTATTATAATATAAAACGAGAAAACTTACATTAGCGGAAGCATGCAAGTCCGGCACCGTCTGTGGCGGTTCTCCGTCGACATAAAGTGTACCTTTATCCGACCAAGCCTCCATGATCTGCTCATAATCAAGCTTCAGAGTCAGTGAAGGCCGTCCCTCGTTACCTTCGCCGCCGCAACACCGTGGAGTTCCGCTCCGACTCATCACCTCCTCCACCACCTCTGAATAACTCACCCACCGCTCCTCCGTCGTCTCCTCCCCCTCGCTCGCTCCTTTCCTCATCGCCGTCCTTAGAAGCGACGAAGACGTCGATCCGTACTCCTGATGACGATCGTAAGATGACAAATGCCTCCCCCTGGCGTCGCAATCGACGTCGGTGGCGGTGGATGAAGAAAGGAGATGGTGGATCGAAGAAATGGCGCTGTCGGTGGCGGAATTGAAGAGGTAAGCAGCTGCAACGCTGTCGTATTGCTCATCTTCTTTCTCTACTCCTCCCACAGTCTCTACTTTTTTCTTCCCCTTGTCCGTACAATTAAACGGCGTCGTATCCCCTCCTTCCGTTTTGCTCTGTTTTTTGCTCCTCTTCTTACTCTTGTTGGCTCCAAGATCCTCTTTGGAGTTTTGAGAAGTGTTGAGTTCGAGCTTGAGACTGAGATATTTGGGTCTCTTCGTCTTTGTTCTGATCTTACGAGACGCTTCGAGATTCGAAGGAGACTTGCTGTCCATGGTGGGAAATTCTCTGCGTCTCCTCTTCTTGATCCTCTTCGACGTTCGCGTCCCCTGTTTTTCTTCTCCCACCGGACTGGATTTACTGCACATCTCCGATCTCTCTCTCTCTATTCTCTCTCTCTCTGTGACTCTTTTTCTCTGTTTTCGGATTCCCTCTCTCTCGAGAAGTATGTAGGTGCAGGGAGAGTGATAGCTGATAGCGATGGTACCTTTTGACACGTGTCAACCTGTCATTGGTAGATGCAATTGTAATCTTGGATTCTGTTTGGATGTGCAATGAGGGAATAGGTTTGGATAGATTGGATTTGTGTATTAATAAGTCTTTTGATTAATTATGGGTGACTCTATTCTTCTTTTTTCTACTTTCTTATAAAGCTCTATTTTTTTTTTCTTTCTAAACATAAAGCTCTCTATTTTTAGTTACCAATATCGGCATTTATAACGTTCACATTTTTTGTTAATGCTTTGAGATATTATTCGGCTTTCTTGGGCACTGTTATGGAAAATCCTGATTTAGTAGCCAACTCAATGTATAGTCTTGCATGCTATTGATCGGAGTCCATAACGATTTGAAAGCATTAAAGAAGACAAGCAAACTTACGAGTTCTCCATATTCAATTCAGGTATGTCTCAATGGATCAATCTCCACAATTCAGTATATCATCTTCTTTAGAGAGAGACTACGATAGGTAACGAATAAGAAGTTATTTAGTATAAACTTTTTATGGTTCGCGCCAAGTTACTATGTTTCTCGACTAACAGATTTGTAATGGTGTTCTATCCAATTTGGCTCAACCAAATTACTTAGCCTAGTTCTTTCCCGTCTTGTGTTGTAAGTGTTTGGCATGGGTTTTAACTAATTACGAATGAACCAATTAAACTCATACATCACTAAGTTAAGAGACATAGACATATATGTTGATGTACGAACAGCCATAACCCATAATTCACGGCATTAACCTAAATAAGGAAGTATACATTTCACTTTATCCATTATATTACGCTTCATCCTCTTAGCAACCTCATTTCTTGAAAGTATAGTTGCATGTATTGTGCCTATTCACTCCACCAGTTTTATAGTAACCATCAAACTATGGATTACAATATTTTAAATTATCATATCTTCTAAAGCTTTTGAATCTTTTCCCACAGTTTGGTTATTCCATTTAAAAAAAATTTCAAATCCCTCACCCTAGTCTTGATGAAGTAGATCCAAATCTTCTTAGAAAAATCTTCAATGAATGAGACAAATTACTTGCAATGAATAAAAATATTTAATAAATGAGAGTCCCACAAATCATATTTGATATATTGTCAAACTCCCTTGGAATATATACTAGTCTTTAGAAAATCTTAACTTCTAAGACTTTCTTACTGCACATTTATCACGCAATCCAAGTTTATCCGCTTCCTTAGGTGGTAGGAGGCCTAGCTTAGCAAGCATATTCATTATCTTCAAACTCATACGGAGAATGGACGACCTGGAGGTCATAAAAGTTTTTTCTCTTATGTAAAATTACCAGTTGTTAAGAATTAGTAGCTTAATGTGATAAAACGAAGGCAATGGTCTTAAGAAACAAGGAATGAAAAGACATACCCAAATCAAATGAGCAACTCATTAAACCAACCAAAATGGTTAGGGAGGGGGGATGATTATCCACCCATACACATTCAAAGTCCGAGGCAAAGGGATAAAAGGAATTGTAGTATGTGGAAGGGATTTAAAAGGTTCATAAAGAATAGGCATCCTAGAAATAGTGGAATGACAAACATTAGAAAATCTCCATCTCAGAAGAGAGATCTCTTCCTAAATATTTAGGTTTTAGTTATCTATTTTTCATAATAAACTATTAAAGTTCATTTATGCAGTGTTCAACAAAGAGATAACTAAAACCCGAATATTTTGTCCAATAAAACCTAAATATTTTGTCCAATAACTAACAAGGTGGACCGAATTTGGTCGTTTGAACCTTTATATGTTTACTTTCAAGTTAATTTGTTTCTCGACTAACATTTGCAATCGTATTAAAACTGATATGGGCTAAAATGAATTTCTCAGCCCAGCTTATTCTTTTGTTATTCTTTTGTGGTAAATGTTTTGAAAGAATTTTAGTCACTTAAACAACATCTTGTCTAGTTTTAGTTTAAATTAATTCTCACAGACGCTAAGATTTGTAAAGTTTAAATTTGCATATTTTAGTTGAAATTCACGTTAGGTTGACCGAACAAAAAATCGAGATTAACATATTAAACTTTTGTTTGGGCTATTGGTTAATATAAGATTTTTCGTTCAACCAAGAAAACATAAAACATTTAAAGTCTATATTGTTGGAAAATATACCTAAAGTAATATAAATATATTTCGACTTTCCTTCGTGTGAGATGATAAATTGTTAAACAAACCAAAGTGGTTAGGAAGTGAACCGTTGAATGAGATATATCGACCCATACACTTCCAATGTCAAAGGTGGAGGGATCAAAGGAATTTCACTCCATGGAAGGAACTTAAAAGGCTCACGAGGAATAGTAATCCCAGGAGGAGTGAAAAGTCGGGCATTTGAAGACCTGAGGAACTTTTTCCTCCTCACACTCTTCCTCCACATTATAATAGGGCGAATGGCCGACCTCGAAGTAGAATTCCCAACCAAAACTAGATCTTTAGTAGGAGTCTTAAAAGATACCTTGCATTTTTATGGCCTCCCATATGATTTCGGTTAGAGTAGAAGAGTCTTGTGGATCCTATATGGAAAGCGTATGAAGGATTGTAAGGAAAAAATGTTGGATCAAGGATCCATCAATTGGAAGAAAGGTCATGCGACATAAGCTTGCCTTCGAGGAAGTCGTCCTCTTTTTCTTAGGAACGACGAAGAAGGATTCACAGGAATGAAACCATGTTCAAAAAGTATCCATATGAGTTTAACCTCTCCTTGGAAAAAAAAAAAAAGAAGGGAAAACTCATTACCATAGTGGAATCATTGGGTTTCCGATGACTGAACCTCTACGAATACAATGTATTATCACATTTGAAAGATATCTATGATCTGGAATGAATATGGTTAATGTTAAAAAGGCTCGCAAATCACAATGAGCCATGCTTTGATTTGTTGAACACTCAAACAACCAAATAAGAAAAAGCATGACAAAATATAGAAATAAACATCAATAGGTTATTGGGAAGAAAAAAGAACCAAGACCTGAATCTTTCGTCTAATATTTAATAAAGTAGATCAAGTTTGGTGCTTTAAAACTAATATGTTTAATTCCAGGTTACTTTGTTTATCCATTAACATATTTATAATTATATTTAAATTGATCTAGGTTTAGCCATATTTTTAAGCTCAACTTATTCTCTTATCTTTTGTTGTGAATGTTTTGCATGAGTGTTAGCCACTTAAACAACTTATCTACTTTTAGATTAAGTTAACTTCTCATGCACTAAGATTTATAAAATCCAAATTTTCATGTTTTAGTTGAGATTAAGGTTATGTTGACTAAACAAAAATTGAGATTAATATAAAACTTTTGTTTGGGCTATTGGTTAATATTGTAAAGGTGTTTCTTGATTATTATTAACAAAGATAATGCCTATTTATAGATTTACAATCATCAAAGACTTAAATCTAATTACATTAATCATAACTACATAATTATAACGAGTTTGACCGATATATTTCAATATGAGATTTATAGTTCAAATAAGAACACATGAGACTTCTGAAACCAATATTATACAAAAATATATCGAAAGTGATATGAGTATCTTCTAGGAGATGATAACATTTACATTATTTTTATACCATTAATCGAACAAAACAAGGCTGTTATGAGACTAATTAATTTTCAAAAGACGAATCCAATTCATAAGTTGACAAACAAAAAATAAAAATTCTAGTTCTATATATCTGTGAAAATAAAACACGCACATTATTAGTTTCGTGGGAAAATGATCTTGATTTTTGGGTTCATCGTAAATGTGCTACACAACCGACAGCAATGACAAATGAAGTTGAAGTGTACAGTGGCATCCTGAACAATTACTGTCGTTTGATGACACTTTTCGAAGAAATAGATTTTATTTTCTGATAACATACACTAAAAGAAGTTCTATACATTTGTTTGTCCTATACATCGTGTAAGGTTACACAAAAAAAAAAAAAAATCGATTTATGCAATTATTTAGTTAATTTTCTATATTCGTCATTTCGTCTAGCTATTCGAAATAAATCCCTAACACAAATTAAATACGCGCGACAATATTGAAACAATGAAAAAAATCTAGAAAAAAAGATAGGCTTTTGAAAAATTCTGGTTAGCGATTGCAAGATTTGACTATAGGTGAAAAAAGTGAGAGCAACACAGATTTTGAAGTTATAAACGAGCCATTTATGTAACCTGACGTTAGCAATTTTTTTTAAAAAAGCTGAAAAGGAAACAATAATAAAGCATGTCAGAGAGAGAAGGAACCAATCAGAGTGATTACATACACCGATACACGGGAAAAAGAGCAATAGTTGTGGGTCCTACCTCCATTGACTAGTTTATTTTTAACCCTTTCCGTTCCTTATTAAAATCGATGTATATTATTTAAATAAGTGACAAAAGATCATTAGACCAATATCCAAAATTCATATACCTTTCCACAAAATTTAATTTTATTAAACAAAATATGAAAAATTGTTCTAACAAAATTTCACAATAACATTTATGTTTATACATTTAATCGCGATTTTATAAACGTATATATAAAGTAAAGTTTTCGGCCTCTCATCTCAAAAGATTATACAAATCTTGATCCCATCCAAGCAAAAACGTTCGACGATTTTTAACTTAGACAGAGAAGAAGAAGAAGCCGACGGCGGCGATTGTGCCGGCAACGGAGAGCTTGGCGGTGGTCACGGTACCGCTCGCAGGTGCCTCTGCAGAGGGTCCGTCGCTTGGTCCTTCGGCGGTGGAGGTGCTGTCGGGTGTGGGAGCTGGCGGGGAGGAGCCAGTAGGTCCCTCGGCGGAGTCAGTTGGACTAGCGGCGGAGTAGTCGTCCTCGGCGGCGGATCCCTCCCCAGCAGGGGAAGATGCTTTGGGAGAAGCGGCGGAGGATGACTTAGGTGCGGCGGCGGAGGAGGATTTCGGTGCGGCAGCCGGAGCTTTGGTTGGTGTGGCGGTGGATTTGGTTGGTGTAGCGGTGGGTGACGGAGATTTCTTGGGGGAGGCTGCGGGAGCGTCGGCCGCGAAAGCGGTAGCGACGGCTAAAGCCAAAAGGGTAAAAACGACAAATTGGCGTGCCATTTTTTGTAGTTTTTTTTATTGAGATTAAAAGGAGGGTATTCCAAAAGCTAAAGCAGTATTTTTTATTTAATTTTTTTTTTTTTTTGCTTACTCTACAATACTGCAAAAGCTTTAGGATGTTGCAATAAGACATCGGTAAGTGAATTTATATGTTTTGAAGATGAGAAAGTTCAGGAAAATTGATGGATATGAGAGAAAAGATGAACCTTGTAATCTATATTTAGAAAGTTTCTTAAATTAAGAGGACCAAAAATAGATCCCAAAAATGGATTCTAGAAAACTGTGCTATTACTATTTTATTCTTGACAGTTTTATTTTTTTAATTTAATTTAATAAGATTACAAACTGAGAAATTGAGGTCATGACTTTTTGTTTTAATTGCGTTCAGAAGATTTAAATCAGGATCTTAATTTACATTTTGGGCTTTACTACTCTCAAAGAAAGCCCATATTTATACAAATCGATGCCAGAAACATAGAAACGCCCGCATAGTGAAGTGTTATGGGGCATAAGGGTTTCAAACTTTCAAAGACATGTGTTAATTGTTCTGACACAGCTACAAAACAAGCAATATCAGTTACATATACAATATGCAATTTACAACTGCCACCTCTATAATTCTACTACCTCTATGTTTGCTACTTTGTGCTTTGCCTTGTCTGAATTACAGCGCATTGTATTATTTTGTTGTTTTCCCCTTTAAATATTCGCTCTTTCACCATTAAAACAAGAAATTAGTGTAATTTGTGAGGTTGTGTTGAAAGATTGAGTTGTTAGGAATCGGCCAAGCAGATGATTGAACGTTTTCAACTATTTTTCAGCTTAACCTTTATCAAAATAGCTTTTTAGATTAAATAAAAACATTGTATCATGAAATTTATATTCAATTAAGAAAGAAAACATTTGTGAAAAATCACACCCAATAAAAACTACATAATAACTCACAAAAAAAAAGAAAAAGAAAAACATAAACATTAGAATCGCAATCAAGATCAAGATAAAATATTCTTGTTATGTAATAACAAATTTATATACTGCCATTGTAGATTTTTTTTATCCGAATATTACTCAGACCGTACTCTATCCAATCTATCAACACTCTTCCTTCCTTTCTCAATCTGATGATTGTTCTGATGATGATGATGGTCAACGCTCTTCCTTGCCTTGTCATGAAAGTCAACGCTCTTCCTCGTCCGATCTAAATGCTGCTCAAAAGTGATTCTCAGCTTACTCTTCTTCGACGGACCTTTTGGAGGTTTCTCTTTCTCTCTTCTATCAACGCTCTGCCTCGGCTTCTCTCTTTTATCGACGCTCTGTCTCGGCTTTTCCTCCACAACATTGCTCTGGTTTTCTGATTTGTCTCTTGAGGAAAGAGATCTCTCTACTGTTGTGATGAATTTCTTGAGGTGCTTGAGGTATTCAGGATAGTGTTCTAAATCACAATGGTTACCACCTTCAAGCCAAAGCGGTTCGTATTTCACATTAGAAAGCTCCCAGAGTTGTTTTCCATGAGAAAAGTCAACAACTTCATCACAAGTCCCCTGCAATAACAACAAGAACCAATTATAAACACTCGTTTCCGGTTGAACCAAAGAAATGGATTTGTAAAACTCACGTGAATGACGAGAACCGGGCAATTCACAAGTGGGATTTTGTCAATATTCTGCAAAGAAACTTGCGGATGTGAAGAGATGCCGGAAAATCGATTAAAGGAAGATGAAAGTTATTACTATTACCTTGAAGATGTCGAACCAGTATGTCTTCTTTACTGGATACATAACTCTTAGACCCGAGAGAATCGGGCTATGAAGAACGACAGCTCTTAGACGAGGCAAACGAGCAGCGAGGTCTAACGTAGGTCCACTTCCTACGGATTGACCATAAAGGATTACGTCTTCTTGTTTAGTTCCATAGGTTTCTTCAAGACATTTATATGCAGCTTCAATATCAGCATACGTGTGATGCTCACTCGGCTGTACTCACGAGAAAAAGAATAAATGTTTGAATTAAGAAGCCAATTATTGATAATCTCTCTCCCATTGTCAATGATTCTAAATAACAAACCTTTCCAGTAGAGTGACCATAACCGGAGTAATCATACCTACAAGAAGAAAGCAGAAAAGCAACATTTATGGATTCAAAGCTATATGAAGGATCTGAAAGTTGAGAGATGCATCTATATAGGTTATAAAGATAATATTGTGAAGTAATAAAAGATCCAGTACAATCTGAAACATGCAACATCTTAAGCATCATAACACAACTGAACCTGACTTTAGATTTTTACAAATGTATAAAGAAAAAGTACACCAAAATCAAAATATGGGAAAATCAATAAGCTGTTTTCTTTCATACAGATTAGACCCAAAAACAAGCTCAAAACAAATTCAGATTTTTCATGAACAACTCAACCAAAAGCTCCTGATCAGAATAAAGTCCATACACAGAAAAATTCATGGACTTGAAATGTCTCATAACCCAAAAGAAGCAATCAAACAGTAAAGCTAGAAGGAGCCAAAAGAGGAGAAAAATCTCCAAAATTTAATATTTAAAGGAAAATCTACAAATTCATCTGTTTTCACTTAGCAGAAACAATATTAACACCAAAATCAAGAAAAGTCTACAAAATTTCTAATAGCCATTAAAGTCTACAAAATTGGATCATACACATCATCCAAACAGAGCACAATTACAGACCAGAGGAGCTAATCATCAGAGCTATGATATGAGAGGAGAAGACTGAGAAATTTGAACATACCCCATGAGATTAACTTTAAGATGGATGCTCAATTCGATGAAGAGCTCATACATCTGGCCCAGATCGGCGGCGTTTCCATGGGAATACAGCAGCGTAGAGGTAGCCATCGGGTGTCTGACGTACATACAAACGATCTCTGTTCCTCTACGTGTCGGAAGTTTTACGATTTCGACGTTTTCACGGTGAGGGAATGGGTTCATCACAAGAAGCCCAGTCACTTCGTCGGTGAGCAGCCTGTAAGACGGCGGACTCGGCGGGAAGAAAGCAAACTTCGCCGCAACTGATGACGTCACCCCTCCCATCTCTCCCTCTCTCTCCTTCACACTCTTTTCTTAGACGATGAGCATCTGTTTTAGCTGCTGAAAGATTGAGATTGAAGCTTTTTCTTTTTGTTTATCGGGAACGGAGAGAGAGAGGATTTAGGAAGAAAAAGTGGCACTTGAAAGGGTAACGAGAAGAGAATGAAGAAAACTGTTATTAAAGTTTGCAACTTTAGCTTATTAATTATATAAAATCTCCATAAATTCGATGGTAGTAATGCTGCCACTGTAAATGTTTTTTTTTCCTGCAAAATGTGAAAGTACAATAAAATAAAATATATTAAAGTAAAGAGATTTGAAGACAAGATGGAGCTTATGTCAATGTAGTTATGTCTCTTAAGTCAAATAGATATCGACAAATACTTATTTAAAATTTTTTTTTTGAAAAAAGGTTTTCTTTTTGAGATGAAAAGGGTTTTAGACGAATAATTTAGCCTTGGTGGAGTGATAAATCATATGTTATGATTAAACATGTGTATATTTATATCTTTATATTTATAAGAGTGAACATGAAGGGCACAATGAAATGTTATAATGGACTGGCAAGAAAAATCAATAAACAACTATGAATACAATTTCAGATGACGAAACATTAAACAATAATTTTTAACAAATAAAAACCAATAAACAATAACTGTGAATAACAAATAGATTTGAGTAAAAAGGAGATATATAATTGTTTTTTTAAAACGAAAGAATAAAGAAGGGGTATGTTGGTTTGCTTCATGGGGGTCCATGAAATATATGAAGCGGAAAGCAAATTTTGGAGTGGTGGGTCTTCACTCACGCCTGGTGTGACAACATGATTAATATTTTATTTATTTTGGTAATTTTTTTTATAAAAAAACTGTGGTGAAAATAATTTCTAAACCTGTTCTGTAATTGATCTGGTAATTTGTATTATTTTGTATATATTTTCTTCTCATTTAATATATGTTACTTAATTGTTACAAACTGATGGAGAAAAATAATTATTACAAAAAACTGTTTACAATCGAAAGACGACTGAACGAACATGTCCACAAAGGCCACCTACTACATGTATGACCATGTCTCATACAAATACAACGAAACCAAACCACTAGAAAAAGAGATTGTATAATAGAAATTCATTTCATTAATTTCAGAAATCGCCATTATCAAATCGGGCCTTAGAAATAGTATTAATGGGCTTAGGTGAGGAGGACAAGGACCTTAGTCATGTACTAATGGCAACAAGTGAAGCTTACATACAGTGTCAACACTTGCTTAACCTGCTAGTTTCATGAGATATATCATATATATGTTCAAAAATAATCTGAAGTTGCACGAAATTTAAATAACCTGTTGCTTAATAACCAGCTTGCAGCGGAGCTACGTTAGTAATAGGGGGTGCAAGTGCACCCTATAACTTTTTTAAGAATATCATATTATATTTTTCCGAAAACTTCAAGTAGTTTTTATTATTCTAATAGGTTTGCTATCTAATGAGACGGATTCCGCTACGCATCCCATTCCAACAACACCCCAAGGAACCTTAGAAATACTACTTCGAAGTGAATAAAAAAATAGCTCATAATACGTAATCCTTTTTCGGACTTATTCGGAACCCTGTAGTCTAGAAGACTCAGGAGAATCTAGAGTTCACCTGGTGAACATCATAATGGAGATGAAGACTTTCTTTTGCAAGTCTGCCATCGAAGCCAAAAGTCTAATCCATCTCATATGAGACCTAGGAAATTAAAATAAACTATTTTGAAAAGAAAAGGCAATAACTCCTTTATTTTTTACGATTTTAATGCATACTGAAACTAAATTTATAGTATAAAAATAAAAATTATTATTTCTTAAATAAGAAAATAGTATACAAATAAATATTATTTTTATCGTTGGCGTTTAAACAATGCCAAAAAACTATCTGATTCAACAAGTATATATTACTTCATTTTTTATTATTATATATTGTTCTTAATCTGATGCATGATAATGTGAATAGTTGAAAAATAATATAATTTGAAACATTTTTGTAATCTAATTTGGAATAATTTGTATATGTTTTAACAACTGTAACATCTAATATAATAGTATCATATTACTAACTAGAAAATGAGTTGCGTGTTGTATAATTTTCATACAATATTTTTGTCTAATTATTTTTTTTTACTTTTCAATTTGTATTAGATTATCAAGAAGATTTTTTAAAATATACTTAAATGAATATAATTTAACACTTTATCTGTTAAAATTTTGTTTGTCTATAATAATATTATTTGAAATATCTATAGATTTAATTTTTGATAGATGGTGGTATTTTGTTTAGTAGTGGTGAAAAAAATGTGAAGACTCATAGAGATAAAATACAATTTAGTAATTAATGTTTTTAAAGAATCACTTCATAGTGGTTTGAATATTAAAATTGTTTAAGATTAAGTAGTAATAATTTAGGAAAATAAGTTAAAAAAATATCAACAATATACAGATATAGATTGTATCTCCCGTTATTTCTTTTAGGCGGTCAAACAATCTTTAGCCACTGATTGTCACATTCTTTTATATTGCAGTTTATAATCATCTTCTTAGTATATTTTCATTGATTATATGTGATTGGTAAGCAGACAGAAAATATGTTGACCCAGGATATAAGTTAGGCAATCACATTCTATATAAATTTTTAAACTCAACCTCTTATAATTACAATAATATAACTCCAATTTTTAAAATATTTGAATAACTTATATTTAGATCATCTAAAAAGAAATTGATAGAGATTTTTGAAAAAAATGCAGAACCTAGTATCTTATAAAGATTGCATGAGATGTGCTAAATCTTTAGAATTTTTTTAATGAAAATGGTTCTTTTATTCATACCTTCGTACCTTTTAAAATGTTATTTTCTCGAAATTGTTATTTATCATATTTTAAAATATAGACAATTGAAATTATTCACCTCGTTTATTCATTTTGAATGAAATTTTCTATATCATTTATTAAAATTAGATATCCTTACTCTTACTGTTATTAGATCGTTTATATTTTCATATTCATTTTTACCTCAATTCTGAGGATTAATAATATACCATTATTTGGTCATTCATTATCTTTCTATGTATAATATTCATTTATTGAATCTTATTGTTTTACTTAATTTATATATTTTTATTTTATAAAATTTACATAGGTAAACCAAACTAAAATTATCTAAACAGATCTATAGTTATATAAAATAAAATTTTGTTTACTTCAAAAATTGATAAGCACGTTCCAAAATTTCAAATATAATCAATTTTATAAAATCAATAATGTGTAGTCTTACAAATATTTTTATTTATTTATTTTATTTATATATTTTATTAATTATAAAAATAATTAAGATAAATGAATATGATTTAATGAATATTTAAATTAGTCTTTAATGCTTAAAAAATTAGTATATTTAGATGTACACTTTATCTAGAAAATGTGCTATTATATATACTAGAAATTGGTCCATGCGTTACGCGAATTTATTCCTATTTTTTGTTTTAGATATTTGGTATTAAATTTGAACAAAATGTTTTTTGTTATGTTGTCTTATGTGAATTTTTAATATTTCATTTTTCTTGTTTCAAATTTTTTCCATTAGCCACTTTATATTAGGTAAAATATATGTTTTAATCATATTTTTTGTGTATCTTTTACACTCTAATATTAAATTTCAAAAACATTAAAGATATGATATTCTCTATATATAATAACTTTAAATACGCGAGTACATTACTCAAAGTGAATAGGTTAATTAACATGGGTATGCATTGATGTATCAGTAGACAACGAGAAAACTGTATTTCTTTTCTGATTTTACGTATACCTAGGGTGTCGTAGGAGTAGAGTCTTTAGTTTGTTCCAACTTCCAAAAAACTCTATAAGACCTTGTTCGATGGATCATTAATAAAACTCATATGACAAAAAAAATGATACGTTCTCTGATTCTTTGGTGAGTATATGTACATTGCTTTTATGTATGAGTAGTTCTATTCTATTCGAGTCTCGTGAAGATATTTCCCTATAAGTTTTGACGTTTCCGTTGATCTAATGTAAATTTTAATGAAAATAAAGCGAACATTGCGCCGCTCCATATTAAATACGAACATCCCGAGTTAATACATTATTATAGCAAATTTATAGATTTCCATGCTGTATAACACCTTCTACGAGCACGTTCTACCCTTCGAAACAAGTACAACGTGCCATAAAAAAAAATTCTTGACCAAGTCATGAATATCCCTATCTCATCTCATCTACCAAAATGACATAGCCAGACGGCTTAGCCCCGTTTTGAACCTCATAACTTAGTCTACTAATCAAAATCAAATATTTTTTTCTTAAAAAGCATTTATTTCATAAATTGATGAAGGTTTGACATATTTTACTTTAGTTTTGTGTATACATTTTTTTGAGTTGGATACAATATCTATTCAAAATTGTTTTTCACATGTCTTTCATCAGTTCCAAAGATGCACTCATTTGCTTTACAACATAAACTTTATTTTCACATTATTGTAACTCACATATAATAAATTAGATTATATAGTAATTCTTAACCGATTTCAAAATTATTTTCACATTTTCATCTTACGCTCTAATATGATGTATCAGCTAAATGATCGTATTGCTGACTTAATTGTTAATATATCTTAGGAGAGATATCCACTTGGAAAAACGGAACTATCAAAATTTCTAATCATTTTTTTGTATTTTAAGTTAATTATTTCACTTTTATTTACATTTTATGTTTTTGTGAATTTTTATTAAAAGATAATAACATAAAATGTGTTAATTAATTAAGTCATTAACTTTAGTATTAATGTTTTTATTGCAGGAAAATAAATAGACAATGATGAACAGATTTTAATGTAAAATTATTTTACTTTGTTTAGATGGACACCCTAAATGAAGAGAAAACTCTTTAATTAATCATATATATGATGATACTATATGTTTTATATAGTAAACACTAATAATTTTATATGATGATACGTCGACGTCTGTCAGAATTTTAAAAACCTACATATCTTTCTGTGGAAAGAAGAAAATGATCTTGTAACTGTAATTCCAATTCTGCAATCTGAGAATCTGAAGGTTCTATGAACCTATAAATTTCCAGGGATACACTATACCTTTTTTGTCAGCACAATACAATTTATCTTTAACCAAAAACAAAAATTTACCTCAAAAATTTGTTGATCTCTCTTTTTGTCAAAGCACAAAAAGGAATTTAATTAATCTTATAGTTTGGAGTAAGAAAAAAAAAAAACTAGTCTTTTTAAGTTCAGTTGACCTAGACTAGATATTATAATTCTGTGCTTTTGTTTGTGTATATATAGAGAGAGGTCTATAGACCAAGAAGAAAAAACATTGTAAGAGATACATACACAATTATTGATTAGAAAGACAATATGTTGGTGTTGTCCATCTTCTTGTCGTTAGGACTTGTCTTTGTCTCTACTTTGATTCTCTTTTTTTCAATATCTAAGCAAAGTGAGACAGAAGATCGCCTCTCATCGCTAAATGGTAGCATGGGATGGCCTTTCATTGGAGAAACCCTTTCTTTCTTCAAACCTCATCGATCAGACTCCATCGGCACATTCTTGCACCAACGTATTTCACGGTAACAAGTAACTTCTCTTTTTTCAATCGATATTCATCTTGTTTGTATATAAAAATCTTTGGAGTTATTTTTTTCACATTATCAAAAGAAAAAGTTATTTATTTTACAGAAAATTACCAATACCTTTTTAAGGAAAAAAAATCTTTATGGGACAGAAATTAATTTGTTGTGGAAAAATATCTATCTGAAATTTCCATATACATGAAAATCTCTTTTTTATTGAGAAAAATCTATACGTGTGTATGTGTTTTTAAATTTCGTAAATTGATTTTTTTATAATTTTATAATATTTTATTCACCTAATAGATTGAAGATAATTAGATAATTGTGAATGTATTTTCCAGGTATGGAAAAGTGTTCAAATCAAGTCTATGTGGTGGAAAAGCAATAATTTCATGTGACCAAGAACTCAACATGTTCATACTTCAAAACGAAGGGAAATTATTTACATCGGATTATCCGAAAGCCATGCATGACATTCTCGGCAAATATTCCCTCCTTTTAGCCACCGGAGAGATTCACAAGAAACTTAAAAATGTCATTACAAAATTCATCAACGTCACAAAGTCGAAACCCGACTTCCTTCTCTGCGCAGAGAAACTCTCTATCTCGATGCTAGAGTCATGGAAAAATTGTCGCCAAATTGAATTCCATAAAGAAGTTAAAATGGTAATTATTTCATCTTCAAAATCTTTAATTACAAAACTATATGCAATCGATATTTTTCTAACTTTGGTTTATTTGTTGTGGTTGAATCATAACAGTTTACTCTTAGTGTTATGGTGAACCAACTCTTAAGCATCAAGCCAGAAGACCAGGCAAGACGTTATGTATTGCAAGATTTTTTATCTTATATGAAAGGGTTTATATCATTACCAATACCGCTTCCGGGAACGGCTTATACGAACGCGATTAAGGTTAGATCCAATCCTTTGACATAAAAATCCTCATGACAAAAGAAATGTTTAAGTCCTTTATTGAAACTTTTACTTTGAAGAGTACGGTTTTGGACGTTTTATGTATTATATATAAAGTTTTTTTTTGTTTATAATTTGATAATTTTATGCATATAACGTTGGAGCCATTTTTCATTCAAAAACAAAAAAGGGATAAAATACTTGGATTCTAGGGTTTTGCACTTCCATTGGAGGAGGCTTATTGATGATGGTTTATATGTAGACACAATATATCATTTTCAATGTTTGACAGGCTAGGAAGAGATTGTCCGCTAGAGTTATGGGGATGATAAAACGAAGAGAGCATGAAGAAAAAGTGGAGATGAAGACGACAATAAGAGAAGAAGATTTTCTTGATGTGATAATGTCAAATGAAGATCTAAATTATGAAGAGAAAGTTAGCATTGTGTTGGACATTTTGCTTGGAGGCTTTGAAACAAGTGCTACTCTTCTTTCCTTAGTCGTCTATTATCTTGGAAAATCTCCAAATCTACTTCAAAAACTCAAGGTCTCTCTCTCTCTCTCTCTCTCTCTCTCTCTCTCTCTCTCTCTCTCTCTCTCTCTCTCTCTCTCTCTCTCTCTCTCTCTCTCTCTCTCTCCCTACTAAATTTTCTTTATGTATGTGTATTTTCGTATATTTACATGTATATATGTATAAATACATGTATTTAAGTTTATTCATGACTGTGAACAGGAAGAACATGAAGCCATTAGAGCCAAGAAAGGAGATGGAGAACTCTTGAATTGGGAAGATTATCAGAAGATGGAGTTTACTCAAAATGTATGGTTCATAAACTGATCCTATTAATTTTTTTGCTATTTTTCGCAAAATCGTTTTGGATATCAAGTTTAAGAAAGAAATCAAATCTACACAACGTTTTTTTGTCAACAACATGCATTTTTAGATTGAATGATGACTTACTAAGCTATGTGTATTACTAAGCTAGATTGGACTAATATGAATTACTAAGCTATTGTCCCTCTAATCTAGACTACTTTCAAATTAATTATAGAATTATCTTTAGATTTTTGATATTCAGTCTGTCACTTTGTTTTTTTGTTTTTATGTTACATGTACAACATGAATTTGATAAGATCGATCAAAATTTACAGGTGATGTCTGAGGCCTTACGATGTGGAAATATTGTCAAGACAGTGCACAGGAAAGCGACCCATGATATTCAATTCAAAGGTTACATAATGTTTTTTCTGATATATATGGTTTGGGATTTTTAACAATATAATTGTAAAGATTAAAATAATTGTTTTATAATATATATATTTTTTTTTGGTTAAAGGTTTTGCTTGTTTTATAATCTACTTGATGATTTGCAGAATATGTGATTCCAAAAGGATGGAAAGTGTTTCCCATCTTCACAGCAGTGCATCTTGATCCATCTGTTCATGAAAATCCTCATGAATTTAATCCCATGAGATGGACTGTAAGTTAAATATTAAAAAAAACAGATACAATTTCAGATGGTAAGCAAATAAAGTGAAAAATGAAGTTTTTTTAAAAATAAAAAAGGATAAGGGGAAGATGAACAAGAAAACGACAGCGTTTGGTGGAGGAGTAAGGGTGTGTCCTGGTGGTGAACTTGGCAAACTCCAAATTGCTTTCTTCCTTCATCATCTTGTCCTCTCTTATAGGTTTGTCCCCTTTTCTTTAATCTCTCTCTTTAATTAACTAAATTACTTGATGGACTATGTCTTATCCGACATAATCATATTATTCAACTTTGAGTTAACATGTTGTCTTGTAGTTAGCTCTTTATAATTGCGCCATTTATGTTTCGAAAATGCCATTATAGCTCATATATAAATTTTCATTTATTTGATAACTTTACTTGAGTGTCCAATCCAATTTTTGGCTCAAGATTATCTTGTTTTTCAGTTATAAAACACACAAACTAAGTTTGATCTTATATTACGGGTGGTTAGGATTCGACTTTCTTTTTTTTTTTTTTGTGTGTTGGATTGGGTTTCGGTTACGGATTGTTCAAATATTTTAGAAAAATGAAAATGAAAATGAAAATTCATTAGATTTTAGAATCGTTTCTTTTAATGGTTTATGTCTTTTTACTAATGGACAGATGTTTTATCGTGGAATTAGAGTTGATGTCATCGTTCAATACGATTTGGTTTAACCAGTTTGACACGTTCTATTTAAGCCTTTATACACTTAAATTATTAACTATACAGAGGTTGTTAATATTAATTAGTAACGTAAGGTTATTTATGTATAATGCACCGGTAGGTGGGAAATAAAGTCAGATGAAATGCCAATAGCGCATCCGTACGTGGAGTTTAAGAGAGGCATGCTTTTGGAGATCGAACCAACAAGTTAAATCCATGAAGATTAGCTGCTTTAAATAAGGAGTCCATCTTTAGATGAACAATCCCATGTACTATCAAAACCTTTAACAAAAACAACAATCCAATGTACTATCGCTTTTGTAATGTTATATTTTATTGAACTGCTCCAGCTATTCCGATTAGATTCTTGTCGGGATTTTGAAATAAAAGGAGTATTTGCAATTGGATATGGTATAATTTGCTTTTAATTTTTCACGTATATGTGAATTGGTTTTACCCAATAATTGTTTAACTAATGTTTTAATGTTAAGTTTTTTGTCCACGCAAAACTCATATATGATGCATGTATATCGTGCTTATGTAATCTAAGATTTTTGGGAAGAAAAAAATCGATCGTATGATCGATCTTTGTAAACAAATATAAAACCTTTGTTTTTTTTTGTTATCTACTTATCTATGGATGCTTTAAACTTTACACTTTAACAAGTATTACCACCAACTGCTAGTCTCAGACCGAGAGACTAAGACGAAGGTCAGAAATTGCAAAATAATAAAATACAATAGAACTATCAGAATCTAAACCCCTATATTGAGACTGTAAGTTAAAACATGTGTAGAATTCAACAACTCTCCATTATTTTACTTTTTCGTGAACAGAAAAACAAGAGACACACAGCCAAATATAATCAGAAAAAAATACAATATCATCATAACTATAGTTCTTTTTTACACGGATTCGGATTATGACTAGATGTTATCGATCTTCACATAAATGTTCTAGGAAGAGATACTTTAGAGGAGAAGTTACCACTTTGACCTTGAAAAGATTTGTCGAAGATATACTTGTTGTTAAGAGAAGAAGGATTAACTTGCATGAAAAGGTAATTACCAGCAAAGAGATCACCAAAGTGTGATTGACTCTCCTTTAACCTCTTCAGTATTTTTAGAATTCCAACTTTAAACCTACTCGCTTTTTTCCTCACAAATCCCCTAAGTCTCAGAATCTTAACTCTAACCCTAATCCTTCTCCTTCCTCTCAGTGACACCACTCTCCTGAACCTATATAACAAAGCTCTCATTAGAAGAAAAGAAAACAATTGGGTAATTAATATCAAAAGAGTTGTAATGAACTGAGTAATTTGTGTAAATATTCAGAAATGGATTTAAATTCCGGAGCTTGAGTGAGTGAGTACACCTCAATTAAATGGACGGTCAAGATTATGATTATGAGGGAACAAAAAGAAAACCTGTAAGAATATGATGATGAAGATGATCTTCTTATTGTTTCGTCGAAGACATCATCTTCTAGAGAGAGCCTCTTGTAAGGGAGATTGATGATTTCGGGAGAGGAAGCCATAGAAAAAAAAAAAAAATTGGTGCTTTAGCCTAGTGTTCTTTCATCAAATTATATGAGTTGTCATTATTGTTGATGTTTCAATGTGTATGGTTGGTGGGTCGATTTGTTTCAAGTAGTTGGGTGTATGCATGCGAATTTAATGCGATCGAGACCTCAATTTAATTTAGTTATTAATAATTTGTTTTCTATTTTATCCCATGTATTAAATGGTCTTTATTTTTTAGTGTTTTTAACAATGTGTGAAAATATATTGTGTAATGTAATGTATAAAGCATAAGTCTTTATATACACTTTTCTATTTGAATATCACATGTATCTGTATTTTATTTGGGTGGCAAAATTGTTACCATGAAAAAGGTTTTATTCCACCTTTTTTTTTTTTTTTTTTTACGTCTGGAAGTAATATTGGTGATTTAAGATTTCTTACAATCAAAATACTAATAATTAGAGACTATTTAAAACAAAATCTGGGATTGTCTCTTATTAGAGACTATATAAAATAGAATAACATTAACTGAGGTGACCTCTCTCACAAGAATAGATAGTTTTTCCGATGGGTATCCGTTTTGTGAAGATAAAAATTGGTTTAGGGTGTTACAATTGTCCTTTACAGTCTCTGACTGACAAATTAGTAAGAGCCTATACATTTTTACTAGATGAATCGGTACTGTCAACCTACAAATTAATCTGTATTTAGAATCCATGCAAGAAAATTATAAAATAGAATCTGAAATTCGGTTTAAAAAAGTAGTTACATTAAAATACATATATATGTTTTGTTTTATCTAGTGTAGTTTGGATTGAAGTAGAGCTTTCATATTTTTCTTCGTGTTAGTCAAGTAAGACAAGAGTACAAGTAAGACAAGAGTACAAGGTTAGTTGGTTTGATTTTATATAATCATACTTTGGCTTGTGAGTGTCAACTATAAGCTAAACACAGAGGCTCATTTATATGGAAGAAAAAGTAGGTGTCTAGTATACATCATTTTGCTTCTCTGAATTATCAAAGTATTGAAAAAGACCAAACAGGCTTGTTATACCAGTCCAACTAAGAATTTTTTATCTAACCAAATCAAAATTGAATCCACAAACCATATTTGAGTTGAATAGTTAAAATTTGCCAAAAAATCGATATCAGACTTGATTCACAAATCTACTCCAGCATTTTGCACTAATAATACTTTTAGAATCATGGAATAAGGTTTAACGAATGCCAGCAAGATTTGATTATGTTCTATTTAGTTCTCGAGTCATATCATTATCATTGTTTGAGCCGCTTTACAAAATAAACCCTGATAATTGGAAATTTCGATTAGGAAAATGATTTCATAAAACCCTAGCGATTTTAAGACTGTATAAATCATCGTTAAATATTTAATTTTATTTAGCTAAGAGTTAAGAGTCAAAATTTTAAATTCCCGTTCATTTCTTCCATAAATTTGAACTTGTGCTAAAGTTGTTCAATGTCGATCTAGTATTTATTCGGTTTTCTGTTTTCGGTATATCAATAATAGTATCCAAAGTAAAATTTTATCCAAAGTAAAATTTAATCTATTATGCATGGACAACCAAAAATATGAAAAAAATCTAAGGATGTTTGGTCTACTTATGTGTAGATTCGGCTTTAGTCAAAAATATTTTCAATCTTCAAAGAAACTTTGCTTTTATATCGATTATTCTTTTTTCAATTCAGATTTGGTTATTCAGATATAGAGAAAATGAAAATATTTTCAATCCATATATGGCTTACTTTTCGAATTGGTTATTTCAATTCGAATCTCGATCCAGATCGAACATTCTCTAGTTTTTGTTGTCGTCCCAAAAAAAATATCTTTTTCGGTTTTGAAAGTTGTCAATTTATATATATAATAAGTTCGAAAACCCAGTCTAACAGTCCAAACCAAGCCAAACGGCCCTCAAATGAAGCTGCCAAATTGGTTCTAAAAACATTTTTAAAAAATCAACTCAAGAATAAAAAACTTCAGAAAAAAATCATCAAAAGAACAAAAGGAAGAGAACTATAAAAGATTGTGGACTTGGCATCACACATCAACGACAAACATCATTACTCCAAGCAAACAAGAAAGAAAGACGTCTAAGATTCTGGGACAAGATCAAGTTAGGAAATTGAATCAACGAACAAACGAGAAATCGTTCTTTGTTTTTTTACAGAAAGGTCCGATCTTTCTCAGAGAAACCTCAGTGATTAGATCAAACTAAATTCCCAAAAGAAATTGTGAGAGGATGAACAAGAGAGGAATGATCAATGATCTGGTCTACTTGTTAGTAGAGTTTTATTCTTGTCTGGATCGGTGCACGGCAAATCGGACACATTTGAAGATCTGGTCCACACTCACAACAAGTCTTGTATCAAACACATAGCAACGAAGTTAGTTCAATGTTTCAATCGATCAAGTAGTCGAAGAAAAAGAAGACTGAAATGGTGTTTGTTGGATTTACCTGATGACCACAACCAAAGGCCATGTCTTTCGGGTTGGTCAGACAAATCGGACATAGCTGTTCCAGAGAACCAACAACATGAAGTTAGAAACTTTTTAAATACCGTTTCAGATAGATTTCAAAGTATCTTTCAGGTTTTAGAAGTACCTGGTTATCGGAAGCAGAGGTTGTAGCAGCTGGGGCGTGACTAGACCTTACGGGATAGCTTTCACTTGGATGAGGAGGAACACTCGGTTTGAAACTTGGAAGACGAGTAGTCTTCGGCGTGTATGATCCACCGTGCATTGGAGGCGGAAGAGGGAATCTTTCCGGAATATTCCCGTTTCTTCTTCTGTGAGAAGAACATTTACAGGGCAAGAAAAAAGTTGAGAGCTTTGTGGTAACACTTGAAGCTAAATTGTGAAAGATAAAATGTGGGGATTTTACCCTAAAAGGTTAAGCTCTAACGTCGCCTTGTATTGTTGAGGAATCTCCATGAGAGCAGAAAGGGCAAACTCTGTTTCCTTCAATGACTGAGCTTTGTTCTTTGCCATGATCTCTGTGAAGTTCACGAACTAAAAACAGAAAATTAGATCAAAAGACCAAACTTTGATGTTATTAGCTAAAGAGAAACTCACTTGGAAGTTGTCGAAAGCTCGGGCGGGGATATTATCGTCAAATTCCCTCATCATGTCCCATGGTCCATCCCCAACCCCGACTAAGACTATCGATAGAGGAAGCTTACTGTCATAGAGAATGAAACCAAATCATAAGAAGTGAATAACTTCAATGGAGAAAAGAAAGTGAAAAGATCAGACAATGTTCCAACCTCGCTTGCACGATGGCTTCCACGGTCTTCTGTTCTTGCGGACTTAACTGTCCATTTTCCGTGTCAACGCTTCTTGTAACCTAAAACAGTCAAAATTGAAGTTTCTTCTTTTGACACAAAAAAAAAAGATCATACTGGTATTGTTAGTACCTGTCCATCAGCTATAATCACTAGAACGTGATACTGGCCACCGCTCTGCTCAACAATGGTCATGGCCATATCGATGATAGGCGCAAACGAAGTTGGCCCTGAAAATTATCCAAACATGATTTTCAGAACTTAGAAGCGTTTTCATGAAATGTGGCTAAATAAGGGAAAAGAAACAAACCTGCAAGCTTAAGCTGAGGCACGATCTCTTTATACCGACCAAGTACTTCCTCAAATCCATTACAGAATCTATCCTCTTGATTGAAACTAAACACATCTTGATCATGTGTTGATGCATCTCCAAAACCATAACATGGAATCAAGTTGTCTTCATCAAAGGCGGCTAAGGTTCTTCCTATGATAGTTATCGCTTGTTCGTAAGGATTAGGATTATTCCCTAAGAAGTGTAAGCTTTTCCTATTGAAAGACCTGGCCCCTATTATCAACAACAACAAGAAAATGTGCTTTGAGTATGAAACCATTCGGTGCATTGCAGCAAAGACGGAATATTCAATCTCACCAACCTGTCCATTCGTTGCTCTTAGTGAAATCAATACCAACGATGAGATTTGAAGATTCTAAACCCGCACGTGCAAGAGCCTCCGTCACCTATAATGAAATTAGAACATAATGTGAAGCTTTTCTGTCAAATCCCTATAAAATCTACCGCTTTCAAGTTATGTAATCATCAAAAAAACCACTCAACTCACCTGATCCAAAGTAGAGTAATTATCAGCAATCCTTGAAAACTTGCGCTCCAACCTCTTCTTATTATCACTGACATGACTCTGAGAAGGCTGGGAATAATAAGGCTGAGAAGTATATGAAGGTGAAGGAGGTTGCGTATACTCGGGAGGAGGAGGAGAAGTATATGAAGGTGTAGGAGGATAGTTATAGCTATCTGGACCATATTGAGGATAGCTTTGTTGAGCAGCCCATGAAGATTGAGAAGGTGATGGTGATGAAGATGAAGCTGATCTAAACGAAGAAGAAGACTGCTGTCTCCAGTTATCCTTTGAATTCCCTGTCCCCATCAAACTTAAAACTAAACCCCTCTCAGGTCAAATCAATACCTGACAAAAAAAACAAAACATTCAGAGAGATTTAGCATTTAGAATATATTCAGAAACTTTGACATCATAATTTGAGTGGAAAACCCAGAAAAATTAAATTGGTAGAAAGATGCAGTTACCTAAATCGTGAAAAAGGGGAAAAGCTTTTTATTGGAAAAGATTATTGAATTTTCTCACCACCGCTTAAATCGAAGGTAGGTAGTCTTTTTATAAAGAAAGGAGATTCAATCACGTTACGTAGTTTCCTCAGAGACTCAGCAAACAAAACAAAAACAAAAACGCGATTTGATGACTTCTAGATTTAGATAAAGTCCATTTAACAAAACCTAATGCAATACTCAACCCAGAATCAGTAAGAAGCTACTTTCTGACAAATCTATTAGATTTTCCCCCAAATTGAACCGAAACTTCCTCGATTTATCACATGAATATAATCACCCAATACTGAAAAAACAGAGATTCGAGACTGAATCGACCGACATTCGCCGGGAACTTTTTCACACAAAGACCCATTTTGATCGAGGAAGACTGTGATACAGATAAGGAAAATTTGTCTACCTTAAACTTAACGAAGAAGATGAAGAAGAGACTGGAGTAGCGAATTGCAGAAGTCTTTGAGAAAGTCAAGGAGCTTCAATGGCGGATCGAATCCTTTGGGTTTCGTTCGCCTTAAAGTTCCCCCTTTTGTTCGAAAGCAATTTCACTTTCTTCTGTTGTTTTGGTTTTTGTTTCTATCAAATCATTAAAGAGACTAATCACTTTGTTTTAAATAAATTGTAAAGCACGCTAATGGTGAATACTTCTAAATTTACCCCATATATTATCCTATTTTCCAACAATTGGTCCTATATAATATTATGGATATTCAAAGTCCAAACAGTTGACAATTTCCTTGAAGATACTCAGAAATTCTTAAATTGCAAATAGGAAAATACTTAAATCGAAATTAAATATCTTTTTGGATAGAAAATAACTTTTCTGTTATTAACCATAAATGATTTTGACTTGCTTGAAATTTTTAGTTTAGTGAATTGTATTAGTGAGGTTTCCTGTGACCATCAAATTTGTTTATCTTTGAATTTTCAAATGAATATGATCAATAATTATGAAAAAAGAAAAACGAACTGCAAATTTATTAAATAGAACTGCCGTGACTTTTTGGATATGATTTGAGAAATAAAAATAATAATAACTGCAATAAATTCCTTTTGGAAAAAAATGGATGGTTCTCCGAAGTTTCTATCCACGTGACAGTCCTATCTTCAATGGAGTATTTTTTTTTTCTTCGTCGTCGTGACTCGTGCGGTTAAAAATTGTCGCTCTTTACTTTTCGTGATGCTCGATAAGTACTGTTGAATATTCACCTTGTTCAATTAAAATATATTAAAATTTTGACCTACTGAATTATCCTCAATTAAATCTTTTTTGCTTTTGAGATATTGAAAATTTATATGGATATGCTTATCAATTAATTAGCTACCTTAAATTCAATATAACAGTTTTTGTTTTCTTTGGAGATCAGACCTGACACACGTGAAAATTAAATGGACTTACTTTTTTATTTATGAAACTTCTTTCGCGTGATTTATTCAACTTTTTTTTGTTTTGTACCGTTCGTTCAGGCTTCAAAGAACAAGCAAATATAATACGTGGACTGCACTATTAAACCCCCAAATAATTAGAGAATACATTAGATACTCAGTACTTCGTTAAAGCTTTCCAGAGTTTATTGGGAAAGAGGCAGAATATTTACTTTTGAGTATCAATAGGAATTAGGATTATCCCGCGCTAAGCATGGATCAAGTTATTGTCGTTCGGACAACTCAACTTAGACTTATGTGTGTTCGACACTATAGGCGAGACCAGTTGTAAGATGATCGCCGAGTGGCATTCTGCTTGATTAGGCGAAAATGAGGGAGAAGCAATCCTCTAAACGTTTAACTATCTATCTAAAGCATTCTATTCTTTTTGCCTTTATGTGACTATATTCATTATTTTTCATTTCGTTTTAAAATATTTTTAAAGATGTATGTTATATTTAAATATAAGAAAACAAACAATAAATATAATCCATGTTTATTTTAGTGGGTTGAGTGATTTTAAATTGGATGGATTATTGTTTGACTGAATTTTTTTATGTTTTTTTAATGGATAATTTTTTCATTGTTACACTGTATAATCTTTATAGAGATGGACAGTGGAACCTTCCTCCATCTCATTTTGACAAGATGTTAGAGATTCAGACTTACCTAACTACCATCTCCTTCTTTGAAGCGAAAGACTTTTATCAATGTCCCATCAATAGGTAGACTTATGATCGTTTTCCTACTGATGAAATATATGATGCTATTCTGGTTCCAAGCACACATGTGGTATGGAATAAATATGTATGGATGTCATGAGCCATACCTAAGTAGATGTTTCATGCTTGGTTAGTTCCTTTTGATCAATTTCCCTTCAAAGAGCGCCTTCTTCGCTGGGGTCTCCTTGTTGACCCACTATTTATTTTCTGAAACCAATCCAACGTGTTTCGAGACCACCTTTTCCTCTCTTGCCCTTTCTCTTAGTCCCTCTGGTCCGTTATTGATGTTCACGCTTCATATATGGGTCTCCTCCCTATCATATCTGCAATCTCTCTCCAAGCAAAAACATGAGTCCAAATTGATCTGATTGGCTTGGAAATGTTCAACTCATGTGATATTGGGTGAGATAAATTTGCGTCTTCATTGGAAAAGCTTCAAACCTATCGCTTATCTCTCAACGACGGTTGAATTGAACCATCCACAACAGGTTCTCGAGCCTCCGCTCTTCTAATCTGTCAATTGTCTCTAATATGCTTTAGTTATGGTTATTCACGACATGATTTCTCATTCCCATCCACTAAAATCGAACAACTGAACTCTCCTCTTCATCAAATTTACTTCTACGCATGCTCTCTCCTCGACGACATTGAAGACTTCTACTCTACCCAATGTTAAGAAAGTGTTAGGCACTAGTTGGGCGGCTACCTTCTGCCTAGCGCATAGAATGTCTAGTCGCGGTCTATGCGATTTTTAACGGTTTTTTAACATATATAAATCCATGATACAAAATCATCAATCATATAACCAATTAACTTATATGAAATTGTGTGTGTGATCATTAACTATTCTTTTTTTACAGTATAATGGTGCAGTTTAAGAAAGACAAACATAAGCCATTTTTTTTTTATTCAACGAAGAAGACAATCAAATAAAATAAATAAAAAACTTATAAAAATAAAACCACAAAATTAAAATATAATTCATGACTTCTATTGTTAAACCTTTGAAACATTGAGTCTTGAGAATCTTTTTTCTCATTAACTTAAATGATGTGTTTTTTGAGATTTGAAAATAATTTTTTATTAAAAAAAAATAATGTGGCCACCTAGACCCGCCTAGACCGTTAACCCCACCTAGTGATCAGTTCAAAGTAAGTATGATGATCAACTCTAGCAATGAACCATACTGATGATATCATGTTGAAAACCATAATAATTTATTACAATATGTTGAACACCCTAAATCTAATTAAGAAACTACTCACACATAATAAGCAAAGTAAACAACATGATTAAAGTAAAACGTGTATTTAAGAAAAAGAAATTAGAAAGGAATGAGTTGAGGTCGTGACCTTCTCTCAAAAAAAAAATCAAAACATAAAAGAAACGAGAAAATGGATAAACCCTAATAACGAATAAACGACTTTATCTCTAAAAATATGTGTTGATTTCCTATTTTCAAACCTAACAAAGTTATACATAGTTCTCAAAGGACGAACATGGACTTCCATAAACCATATGAAGACTTAGGGTAAACATAAAACTCATTGAAAAAGTTTTCTTTTCTTGGATCTGTAAAACAGTCGTTCGACAACTCTTCAGGTGATTGACTTTTCTTCGAATCCGATCCAAAACGTCCAAGTTTTCAAACAAATGGTCTATGACATGATAAGTACATATTACCTTGTTAAAAGCACTAAAAGAGTTTAAATCATAGTAACTATATGGATTAAAATCGGTAAAAATAGCGATACATCAGTGATGCAGGTTTTGTTTCCTCCATCCACTAGAACTAGAATCCATGAAAGGTCTTTAAATTAACACATGAAAGGAAACTAAGAAAATATAGCCATTATGCAATGAAGCAATCAATATTAAACATGAAAACTTTCTTCGAGAGTAAGTCGTTCATATTGCAGGTTTGTTCATGAAACTGTTACAATGTCTTCATGGATAATCTGATATCTCTAGATGGAGAACCATTTATTTCCCCCGAAATTTCCTTCTTACTATTATTACATGCACCGTGTTTTTAACTCATCGAAAGAAGTTGAAGCTTCAAAGGACACAAATTTTTGATACGAACCTTTTATTGAGTCTCTCACCAAAGTAAGCATTTCATCACCTTCAATTATTTTAATATGTCTAACAATGTTACCATTTCTTACCAGCTATGTCTCATTTCAAATACTAATGATGGCGACCTCAAAACATCAGTGACACTACTTTTACATTAGTTGCTTCTCTTCCTCTATACATCATCGTGTTTGTAGAACTTAGGCATGACCCCTTTGAAGAAACATGAAAGCTTCAATGGGAATCACATGAAAAAACATCCTTCCATATTGATATGGTAGAAGAAGAGGATCTCATTTTATGGCGTGAGAAGCAGAATGTATATAAGCCATGTTTTGTCTCAAAAGAAGTGAGAGTTGTTATCAGAGGTACATAATCAGATGCATCATGGCAGAAGGGGATCTGGTTCTCTGGTGCAACGCTGAATTTTCCTTAATAACATGGTCAACTATTCTGAATAAATTAGCAACTGGGGATTGTATGCATAATTGGAATGTAGGAGTTAACCCGATATGCACTTTATGTTCGTCTCGCATGGAAAGTAGGCTGCACTTGTTTTTTGAGTGCAGATATTCTAAAGAGGTGTGGTCAAAAATTGGTGGGAAACTAATGTGAAACAGATTTTCCGAGAATTGGGAGCAAATTCTTGGGCTTATCAGTTTGGGTAACTTGGAGGAGCCTTTTCTCATCAGATTTGTTTTTCAAATGACTGTTTATTCTTTGTGGAGGGAGAAAAATAAACAGAAATATGGGAAACTAACAATATCTGTATCAGGTCTAGTTCGCATGGTAGATAAGGGTGTGCGAAATAGATTATTAGTTTTACGAGAATAAGGCAATGAAAATTTTGGTCGATGCAGAAAGAAATGGTCTGAAGTTCAACTTATGTAATTAGAATGTTTTGGCTAATAATTATAAAGCATTGTACAAAAAGCTGTTTTAAATAAATTTTACATAATTCTTATAAAAAAAATCCTTCCATATTGATCAGTGCATTTCCTTGTAGTATTTGGACCCAACTTCGCATCTCCATCAGTTACATTCTAACAGGAGCTTGGATTTATGTAGGGGAAGCACCGAATCGCTCCTTAAGATTTACTGGAAAAGAAAGAAATATGAAGGCCGAATACACGACAGTAGAGCCCCAAATTATGCATTTTATACGCGCGTTTAACAAAGGCCCACGAATTAAACGCGTCTCTTTAGTTAAAGAGCACATAAACATTCGTAGTCCTTACCACAGAGGATAATTCTACCAAATATTCCCTGGCCCATAAAATCCGACACTGGTCATTTTCGTCTTCTTCGACCTCGCGGGAATCTACTGTCGCTCACACAGTTCACACTATCCTTCTCTCGACCGGCAGCTGATTCCGGGTCCACAATATCGGGTCAGATCTAGATCCGGATCCGGAGACGTTGTGTATGAAGCACTTCAGAAGCGAGCGAGTCCGTGGGACTCCGAAGCTGCTCACATATGTTCTCGTCGGTTTCATCGCTCTGCTCGGCTTGACTTGCCTCTACTACGGCTCGTCGTTCGCTCCCGGATCGAGAAAGTCCGACGAGTTCGATGGATCTAACCGCGCTGGCACCGGATTCGTGAGAAATCGAGAAGATGTGCTTGGAGTGAGCCGTTTCGAAGTTCCCAAAAGCGTCCCGGTTCGTGTTAAAGCATTAATCGTGTTATTTTTAGTCAAATTGAGTAAGATCTACAGATTAGTAGTGTTTAAGTTAAATTTTGTGCAGATTAACTCGTTCTTCTCCTAATCACTCTGTCGAAATTGTTAATCCTCGTAGTGGAATAACTTGTGGAGTCATATTATATATTAAGCCTTCTCTTCTAGTACTTGTTCTCATTGCTTCTCTCGTAAATCTTCTGCAGATATGTGATTCAATACACTCGGACTTAATTCCATGTTTGGACCGAAATCTTCATTACCAGTTGAAACTGAGACTCAATTTAACCTTAATGGAGCACTATGAGCGCCATTGCCCTCCACCGAAACGGCGTTTCAATTGCCTTGTTCCGCCTCCAATTGGTTATAAGGTCGGACTTTTTCCTCTCTCTCTTGTACTACTCAGAATTTGAGCATTCTCCCATATATTATGGCTCTGGTGTCGATGGTTGTTGATGATGTTGTCTATGGAGTTCTCAGATCCCGTTAAGGTGGCCAGTGAGTAGAGATGAGGTGTGGAAGGCGAATATCCCACACACACACCTTGCACAAGAGAAATCTGATCAGAATTGGATGGTTGTGAATGGTGATAAGATCAATTTTCCTGGGGGAGGAACACATTTTCACTACGGAGCTGACAAATATATAGTCTCCCTTGCTCAGGTACATTATCAATCATTTGGTACTTTGTTGCTTTATTGAATCTTAAGGACAGAGCCGATCCTTTAGAACCACTGCACCTGTTTCCCTTTGTTACTAGTGTTCCTTTAGCGAGTGAAAGTTTATGATAAAGACGTATAGCACTATGCATCATGTAATATGGTTTCATAGCTAACCATTTGACCAGAAGGAGTATGGGATTGTCTAATGTCTATTATTGTAGAGGAAAGGCTTTGATCTTAATTTCTCTAGATTTACCAATTATGTGGGATATGTTGTTGCTACTAACTATATCAGGGAGCATAGTTTTGCAATTGACAGGAAGTTTTGGCTCTGTTTTTGTTTTTTTCAAGTTGTTCTTTCAGATGACAAAAAAAAAAAACTGCTTATTGCTTTAGATGCTGAAATTCCCTGGAGATAAACTCAACAATGGGGGAAGCATTCGGAATGTTCTTGATGTTGGTTGCGGTGTAGCTAGCTTCGGAGCTTACCTTCTCTCACATGACATCATATCCATGTCCCTTGCACCTAATGATGTCCACCAGAACCAGATCCAGTTTGCTCTAGAACGAGGGATTCCATCAACACTTGGTGTTCTTGGGACTAAACGGCTTCCATACCCAAGCAGATCATTTGAACTCGCTCACTGCTCAAGATGTCGTATAGATTGGCTTCAGAGAGATGGGCTCTTGTTGTTGGAACTCGATAGGTTGCTCAGACCTGGTGGCTACTTTGTCTATTCTTCACCTGAAGCTTACGCACACGATCCAGAAAACAGAAGGATTGGGAATGCGATGCATGATCTCTTCAAGCGAATGTGTTGGAAGGTCGCAGCCAAACGAGATCAATCTGTTATATGGTCAAAACCTATATCCAACAGCTGTTACTTGAAGAGGGAACCAGGTGTCCAGCCTCCGCTTTGTCCTTCTGGAGATGACCCAGATGCAACTTGGAACGTCTCAATGAAATCTTGCATAACACCTTACTCCGTGAGTAAGTATACAAATTCTTTTCACTAACTTATACAGTATCAAGTTTCATTGAGTTTTGGTCATCCATAACTCTTGTTTGCTATATTTACCGATAGGGATGCATAAAGAAAGATGGAGTGGACTTGTTCCCTGGCCACGGAGGCTGACAGCTCCTCCACCACGTCTCGAAGAAATCGGTGTCACTCCCGAGCAATTCCGTGAAGATACGGTAATTATTCTCTCCTTATATCTCTGTATCAGCAATCCAGGTTCTAAGGAACCATGAGTTTATTAAATTGTTGGTGTGGTGAATGGATGTAGGAAACATGGCGGCTTAGAGTGATGGAGTACTGGAAACTAATAAAACCAATGGTGCAGAAGAACTCCATCAGAAACGTGATGGACATGAACTCAAACCTCGGCGGTTTCGCAGCTGCTTTACACGATAAAGATGTATGGGTAATGAATGTCATGCCTGTTCAATCCTCTCCAAGGATGAAGATTATCTATGACCGTGGGCTTATCGGAGCCACTCATGATTGGTACATAACTGCTTCTAAAATCTTCAAAACAATGTGCTTAAGCATAAATCAGATTTGTGTTAATAGAGTTTTCTCTACAGGTGTGAAGCCTTTTCCACATACCCACGAACTTTTGATCTTATCCACGCATGGAACACGTTCTCAGAAACAGAAACACGTGGATGCAGCATCGAAGATCTGTTGATCGAGATGGATCGGATACTACGCCCAGAAGGAATGGTCATAATTCGTGACACATCAGAGAATATTAGCTACATCAAGAAGTATCTGACATTGTTGAAATGGGACAAATGGTTCACTGAGACGACTCCTAAAGTTGATTCTCTGTCGACCAAAGACGAGAGAGTTTTGATCGCAAGAAAGAAACTTTGGAGCGTTTCGGCCAATTCGGCATCATGAAAGGTTTTACTTCTTTCGCAAGTCACCTATTTTCTTGACCTTCGGATTATGTGGAACCAAGTTTTAATGTTGTTTTGTTTCTCGTATCTGACAGGAGACTGCGACTGGTGAATGAATTGAGTTTTTTTCCGCCATCAGAGGCATAGCTGAGGAAAATTCTTGGCTTTTAGGGTTATTTACTGGTGACAGACGGAGAACTGTAAATTAACACAACGTTCGTTCATACATAGTTGATGATGCATTTGTTCTAGGAAAACTGCAAAAAGCTTCTTATTTGCGATTTTCATTGTCCAATCCAAATATAAGATTTTTAATCTATTATTGTTTTCCGCAAAAAAAAAAAGTAAATAACCGTTTTCGATCACTATTAATAATTATCAAAATTGAGCCCATAAATTGAAATACAGAGTAGAGTACATAGCGAAGTAATCAAAACAGGATGAACAAAGAGATATGAGATATGAGAACAGACTTATGAAGATGTTGTTTTGACGTTCTTTTTCTTGTTATTCTTGTTCTTTTTCTTCGAAGGAAGGCCATTGCAACTGAGTTCTTCAGGTTTCCTCTTGTTCCTGCTAAGTACACAAACGTTAAGTCTCTATTTTAACTCAGATAACTCTCCCAAATCTACTTTGCTTCAACTGAGTTCTACGTTCATTTCGTTATCTATCAGTATATATCGATCTAAAGATTCCAAACTTAAACTACTTGAATGTCTAGAACCTTTTTATAACTTGTACAGGATAAAGAAACAGATATGGAAATTCACGGTACCTTGCAGGAGTCTCATCTGAACTATTCTTGCCATCTTCATTGGCTTCAACTATTATGTAGTCATCCACACTACTATTCTTGCCATCTTCATTGGTTTCAACTATTACGAAGTCATCCACACTATTCTTGCCATCTTCATCGACTTCACCTATTTTGCAGGTTATTAAAAAAATATGTCCAATTTAGCGATGGCCAATAAAATGCATGGCAGAATATACAAGTGAACCAACCTATTGGATCTTCTTCTCCATTCATTTCCTCTTCTGAGTCTGAGTCTGATCCCCACCGGTCTCTTCCATCATCAAAGTCCCACCTTTCTCCATCTGGAGGCATCCAAAACTCAAGCTCCTCCTCAACACCTTCATCATTTTTATGTTCGACTTCATCAGCAACATCTTCTCCATTCTTTTCCTTTTCAGCTGGCTTTTTGTTTTTCTTCTTATCCTTCTTTTTATCCTTTTTCTTTTTCTTCTTTTTATCCTTTACGATATTTTCCTTTGCCGGCGTTTCTCCGCCTTCCTCTGGAATAGATCCAGACTCTTTTTCTTGTTCCTTCTCCTCTGTTATATAAGTAACAATCCAACCGTTAAACATCATATATATATCTTACGCAAACAAGTTTTGCAACCTAATGAACTCTAATCATGATTCAAATTACAGACCTAATTTGTTGAGGAAGCGCCGTCCATTGATATGCTTCCAAATATGTTCCTCAGTCTTGTTTACCTTATCACCCGTTAGCTTACATATCACTTTTGAACTGAAAAAAACAGGCCAAATACCTAAATTCAGCAAAATATTATAACAGAGTTTCCTCAATACATACATATAACTCAAAACCAGGAAGTATCAACTCTCCTCGGCATTACATTCGCATCAAAAAACATTCATGTCCTCTCTGGAGTTATACATGATACATGAGATTTCCAACTTAAACCACAATCCCACAAAACCCTAAACCCTTCTATACAGAAAGTTGAAAATTTTGAGAGAAGAACGCTTCAGTATTTATCCGGTATCTAGAACCCTATTTCAATACATAATCAATCAAATTTAAAATATCTAATGTTATGGTCTTTCCCAATTAACGAAATCAAAAAGTTTCGGGGGAGAGATAAAGGAGTAAACAATAGATTACCGAGCGTTAGGATCTTGCTCGAACAAGTTAAGAGGAGCTTTGTTGTGGGATAAGGCGTGGTCGATAAGCCCTAAACGGCATCGTTTACTCTGTGAATAGACCGTCTTGTCTTTCTCGAGTAGCTCGTGACCCGTCTGCACGCATCTGAATCTCCCATTCTCGATTTTCTTATACTTTGGCTTCCCCAATAGGTTAGCGCCTTCCTTCGTCGTTGTCGTAGTCATCTCTTCCCCTGTCGCCGCCATTGATAGTGTAGCTTCTTAGCGATTTGTGTTTCACTAGGAGACTGCAAGTAGTTTGGATGAGACGACGAGGTGTTTCGTATGAGAAACGACTTGTCGTTTTACTGTTTTAGAGATCAGTTGCACGTCGTTTATGTTTAATGGGCTTATTAAAGTTCAGACAATTTATGGGCTTATTAAAGTTCAGACAATTTATGGGCTTATAATATCCTTCCAAATTTCCAATTAAAGACACAAAGCAAAAAAACGTAAGAACAATTCTAAATGTCTCAACTCTTAAATAATTTTGACAGTAATTTTGAAAATGAACAGATTACTTGCGAGAAGGTTTTCTGCAAATCCACCATGAATAAATTATCTAGTCGGAATTATCTAGTCGACGAAATATTGATGCTTTTTAGGTAAATCATGACTACGGATGAAAGGAACCGACAAATTCCTACCGTTAGCGCCTTTTCTGGCTTCCAACAAGAACACACCTCATGACTGTTCCACTGTGGTCCGGTCCAACTCTCAAGACACATCATCCTTTTTCTTTATTTTTTAAAATCTGTCACTTTCAGAAACAAATAAAAATCCCTTTTTTTGCCAAACCCTATTTCAGAAAGATCTAAAGAAATGAAAATTTAAAGTCTTATATAAAGATAGATGGAGAGTGTGTGCGTTTGAAGTCCATCTCTGATCTCTCTCACTGTGGTGTTTAATTAGTGAACTCACAATGAAGAATGATCACTCTCTTATTGTATCTTATGCTGTGTTTTCATGGCTTCTTCTCTGTCTCCTAACAATAACAACAGCTGTTTCAGTTCAGCCGAAGTGTACTTTCCCGGCGATTTACAACTTCGGAGACTCTAATTCCGACACGGGAGGAATCTCCGCCGCTTTCGAGCCCATCAGAGCTCCATACGGTGAACGTTTCTTCCGCAAACCCGCCGGACGAGACTCCGATGGCCGTCTCACCATTGATTTCATCGGTAAAAAAATTTGCAAACAAAAACAGAGCTTCAAAAAAAAACCAGACATTTGATTGATTCAATGATCTCAGAGTTTCTATTTGGTTTTCAGCTGAGCGTGTGGGTTTACCATATTTGAGCGCATACCTAAACTCACTAGGATCAAACTTCAGACATGGAGCAAACTTTGCAACAGGTGGCTCAACCATAAGAAGACAGAACGAAACTATCTTTCAGTATGGGATCAGCCCATTCTCTCTCGATATGCAGATTGCTCAATTCGATCAATTCAAAGCAAGATCTGCGGAGCTTTTCACACAAAGTCAGTTACTTTATTCTTCAGCCTGTCTTAATCTCTCAGTTATTCTCTTCTCATTGTAATCTTTTGA
The DNA here is from genome assembly GCA_900116095.1 of Euclidium syriacum. NCBI lineage: Eukaryota > Viridiplantae > Streptophyta > Magnoliopsida > Brassicales > Brassicaceae > Euclidium > Euclidium syriacum. The sequence continues at coordinate 6,541,758 of FPAK01000007.1, read as the reverse complement.
CTTAGACATGTCTGTTGGTTTAAACAGTGAAGCTTAGATTTGACAGAGAGAAGCTTCCAAGACAGGAAGAGTTTGCAAAGGCTTTGTATACTTTTGATATTGGACAGAATGATCTCTCTGTTGGTTTCCGGACAATGAACACCGATCAGCTTAAGGCGACGATACCTGACATTGTCAGCCATTTAGCTTCTGCTGTCCGGGTAAAGATCTGATTCTGGTCTTGGCCTTTTCTTCTTCTTCGCCTTTGGCTTCCTTTCGAATAACGGGTTTGGTATGATTTGTTCACAGAACATATATCAGCAAGGAGGAAGAACATTTTGGATACACAACACGGGTCCTATCGGTTGTTTACCCGTAAACATGTTCTACATGGGCACTCCTACGCCAGGCTACTTGGACAAATCCGGATGCGTGAAGGCTCAAAACGAAATGGCGATGGAGTTCAACAGAAAGCTCAAAGAAACAGTTATCAATCTCAGAAAAGAACTCACTCAAGCAGCCATTACTTATGTTGATGTCTACGCTGCGAAATACGAAATGATAAGCAACCCCAAGAAACTAGGTTAGGTTCATCGCCATTCAATTTGTTTTAACATAGAAAGTTGTAAACTTTGTTCTTGTTTTTTGCAGGATTTGCAAACCCATTGAAGGCATGTTGCGGTTACCACGAGAAGTATGATCATATCTGGTGTGGGAACAAAGGAAAAGTAAACAATACCGAAATCTATGGCGGCTCATGTGCCAATCCGGCAATGGCTGTGAGCTGGGATGGAGTTCACTATACCGAAGCTGCAAACAAGCACGTGGCTGACCGTACTCTCAGCGGTGTACTCACAGACCCTCCAGTTCCAATAACCCAAGCTTGTTATAGACAGTGAGATTTTAGTAGAAGAGACCGAAATGCATTTCGAACCAAAATAAAGATTTGTGTCTTTAGACTCTTAGGGCAATAATATAAGCGCTCGAGAAACTATCAATGATCTAATGTAAGCCTTTGTAACCTTCAGAGTTGTTGTCACCAAGAATCCACCATTGTTTTCTTCTAAAAGTAGTTTTTAGTAATTGCTGCTTCTAACTCGTTAAATTCCCAAGCATCGTTAGCAGAATATTCACCTGAACTCCAACAAGAATATTGTAAAGAGTGAATCAAACTTTGAATGATGTTGAAGAAAACCAAAATTGTTAAGAGACTGATGAACGAACTTACCAATTGAATCTCGCCGGAGAGCAGTGAGGTGAGCACAACTGCAGCAAAAAGGAAATGATATTTTAGTAGAAATTTCACTTTTCTGGATCTGGTAATAGCTAAAGGTGAAAACTTTTGTCCTCACCTTCCTAGAGCTTTAGCAAGATCTGCACAGAGAGATCTTATGTATGTACCCTTAGAGCATATAACCCGAAAAATCAGATTTTGTCTGCAAAAGAGAAACGAGAGATCCTTTAATGAGACTAAACGATAAACTTTGTTTTCAAATTGCTTATGCATTGTACTGAGAAAGAATCAAACCTGTCATCTAAACTGCGTTCAATGTCAAACTGGAAGATCGAGATTCGTCTGGGAGAAAGCTCTACTGTTTCTCCTCTTCTCGCCTTGTCATACATCTTCTCACCTCCAACCTAAACAAAAAATAACAGTTAAAAATCTAGATTGAGCGATATTCATGATAAGGAACGATTTAAGATTGAACAGTGCTCACTTTAATCGCAGAGAACATCGGTGGGACTTGCCATATCTCTCCAAGGAATGATGTCAAAGCTTTCTTAATGTCATCATCTTTTATATGTTCCCAAGGCTCTCGTTGAATCACCTGCAGCAAATAGTACGGTTTCCATCAAGAACTAATGAAGAAATGAACCGTGAAAGCAAGGAAAGGGGTGGTTGAAGTACAGGAGAATCAGCGTCCAAAGTTGAAGTGGCTTCACCAAGACGGAAAACACCACTATAACCTTTGATCATACCTTGGTATCTGCAAATTACAGAAGGCTTTTTTCATGTTTTCCTTTCTTGTAAATCATCAAAAGTTTGGATTAAGGAATCACAAACCTGTCAACCACTTTGGTAGCTTTACCAATGCAGACGATTAATAAACCAGTAGCCATGGGATCAAGTGTTCCAGCATGACCCACCTAATGAAGTACAGATCAGCTTAGCTGCGAAAAGCTAACAGATTCAAATATTTGATTCAAAGCACAAACCTTTTTCACGTTGACTATTCTTCGTAGCTTACCACAAACAGTGAAAGAAGTCCATCCTGAGAACAATATACCATTACCAAATTACAAAATGCAGAGGAGAAAGAGAGAGAGATTGCAAAAACTTATCCTCACCTTTGGGTTTGTTCACCAAAAGCACTGTACCGTTAGGACCATCCCACCTAGGAGGAAGTTCACCGTTTCTCGTCACCAGGAAAGGTTCTCCATCGCCACCGCCTCTAGCCACACCTTTCTCATTGGGAGATTTCGTCAAATCCTTGAAGAACTGTTCGACTTTCTTCTCAGTAACAACCTCTTCTGGTTTCTTCTGCTTCTCCTTAGCTTCATCAAAAAACACCAACTTGTCATCGCCACTGTCTTCCTCATCAGCAATCTCCGTACCAATTCGTTTCACCTCGTTTTTCTTTCCACCGTGTACTGCTTTCTTCTTCCCTCTAACTTTCCCGGAACCATCAGCCTTGGAAGATTCTCCGGGTTGCAAGAAAGCTTTATCTAAGCATTGATCGGGAAAATACTTCTTCTCCAACTGATACACCATCTTATAATGCTTGTCTTTCTCCCATGGATAGGCAAAAGCATCATAGAAATACAATTCCTCTTCTCTCTGATGCAATCTGTCGAATTCCACGACTTCAGGTTTCAATTCCACGAATCCGTCATCTGATTTTCGATTCTCGTCCTCGGAATCGGACCCGTATAGCCTCTTACTCCTTTTACTGTAGTATTTCCTCTTCGCTTTATCCATTTCCGGATCTCCCGAACCGGGTCGACCCTTTTCACGCTCCGCATCCAGCTTATTATCGACCCAGGAATCGAAGTCCGGCTCTGCTGGGTCTGAAATGCCGGACTTGATGGCTCGGGCGGGTCGACGAGGAGTCTGAGAGAGAGAAGATTGTGTGGGGCGATTGATGATCATGTCGTATTGAAGTGGATACGGAGTAGAGTTGGTGGATAGGAAAAGAGATGAAGAGAAGTAGGGTTTATGGATGTTTCTCGTTTTGACTAAGGAAAAGAAGAGAGAGGTCGCAGCCATTTTTCCTGAAGAAGACATTAGTCTGGTGAAGTGTAGAGATTTCGCCATTAACGAGAGCACGGAGCAAACTGGAGGCTGACGAAATATCAAATCTCCTCCCGCGACAGTACATCCCCCAACGAAGATGAAGATGTTGGAATGACGAAGAAAAAAACAACACGATGTTTTCTCTTTAAGCTCTAATACGGCACGTCGTTGGCGTGTCCCAAAACCAATGTTTTCATAACCCAGACATCAATTCGGCATTATCAAAGAATTATTGGTCGGACCGGTCCAACCAGTTGAACCGGGTTTTTAAATAAAATATATATATATATATATATATGTATTTATAATTTTATATATATGGTATTGATAAAAAAAAATTATCATAAAAAAAAAAATTGATAGATGTTTGATAATATTTGTAAGAAGCATAACAAAACCAATAAGTAAAAAAAAAAAAAAATAGCATTAAAAATATTAAAATCTTCTTGTTCATTAGTATAAAACTCTCTCATCTCCAAATTAATAAAGATAGAAAACATAATAAGTTTCAAAAGTAACAAATAACAGAAAAAAAAATCTCTTTTCCTTTTCAAACAAGATAAAATAAACATAAATTAATAACAAGAATTATTTGCATGAATAATATTTTTAGAGAACTTAATTGCAAAAATAAATTTATTTACAAAAATATCAAAGAGAAATATTATCAATGTCTATTATGTCCATCACACTTTCTCTTTTTTTGGGATCACATCATATTCTTTCTCATTTTGGGACCATATTAATTGTTTATTTTTCTCTTATTTTTGGAATCACACAACATATTCTCTTATATATTTTTTTGAAGGATATAAATTTATGATGTGCTATATAGAAATTTATGGTTTGACTTTCTCTGATCTGTCGAGATAAGTAACTACTATATATATGTAGTTCGTTATCTATTGAGTTTAGTAGTTGAGTACTTTGTAAAAAACGGTTGTTTAGTCGGAAAAAATTGTAGGGCGGTCACGTTTAACACTTATCTCGACGAGAATTTGACTTTTTCATGCCATGACATCCATAAAAAGCTTTTCCAAAGTGTGCATTGGGGACTCCGCAACCACACAAGAAAGCGACTACTGCTGGGAATAGTGGACATAAAGTAGATGACTATTTGTCCGCCTCCCCAGATGTACTTATTTGCCATTCGTCTTCACACCAAGCATCTTTCGAGGATATAAAGTCACTTCAACTATGTAGTCAACTAATATCCTAAGTAGTTAGTCAATTACATCAACACGTCGGGGTAGTATATCTGGAGTGTTATCCAGTTTTACCAACTACTACGCTAAGTAGTTACTCAACTACATCAACACTCTGGTTAGTTCTTTCACCGTGGTTTTGCACTTTGTAGTAAATTACTATCCCCAAATAATAGTCATGCGAATCACTATGTAGTCAACTACTACTCTAAGAAGTTAGTCAACTACATCAACACTCTGGGTAATACATGTGGAGTGTTATGCTCAGTTTCACCAACTACTACGCTAAGTAGTTACTCAACTACTTTTTCACTTTGTAGCCAACTACTATCCCCAAATAGTCATCATGCGAATCCCACCAACACCCAAAACCAAGCAAAACCCCTTGGTACTACTTAATTAACTACCACAAGTAATATATACCGAAATACATAAAATAGTAGTTTGATATGTCTATAAGTAATATAACTGTTAAAATGCGTCACTCCCTAACTGTAAGATAGCTAACTACTTTAGAAAATATATATCAAACTACATGAAATAATAGTTATATCTCTATGCATCTTTCCACCATCGTATCAAACCAATCACAACGTCCAACGTGTCTTTTTATATACAGTGTTTTGCTTTAATTTCCAACCAGTCATGTCATGCATACAACGTCATTATAGTCAATTTCTATAATGGATACGGTGTAGCCAACTACCCCCACTAAGTAGCTACATAAACAAACCTTGACACCAACTACTATTTCGAGATCTGCATCATGACTGGAAACTCCTACCCAAATAGGCATAATGAATACCAAATAATATTTACCATCCAAGATCTGCATCATGACTGTTAAAATGCGCCACTCCCTAACAGTAAAATAGTTAACTACTTCAGAAAATAGATAGCTAACTACATGAAATAATAGTTACATATCTATGCATCTTTCCACCATAAAATCAATCCGATTTCGTATCTCCTGGCCCAGATTATATCAGCGACGTTTGGCCGTCCAAAATAGAGCGATTACGTGGACTCTGGATACAGTTTGAAATCTGGACCACATCAATTGATAATGTTGGTGTGGTGTGGTCCCAAAAAAGTAGAGAGAGAAATGGTTGGTGTGGACCACTTTTAAGGGCTACTATGGGTAGTTTACTGGGTAAAAATTTGTACACTGTGTTCATTTCTGCAAATAAATTTATTTTTGCAATTAGATTTGGCCATAATATTATTTTTGCAAATAACTCTAATAACAAAACACAAATGAAGAAAAACAAGAGCATTCCAAAACATTAACAAATTAAAATCAGGAACACAAATTAAAAGCATATTCTTCTACCATTTGTTATGAAAGAAAATTGATAAAACGCTGCTTTAATGAGAGAGAACTCAGAGAGGAGAAGATATGAGTTTGATTCTTTAAGATTTTGAAATCTGATTCAATTGGGAAAGAGAGATATACGTTAATACTATTCATCTTTCGATGAGTCACCAACTTTCTCCATAAAAACAGTGAATAATCATAAGAAGTAATTAAAATAATTCAAAAAGGCAAAAAAAATTTATGAACCTGGCGGTTTTTTGCCGGTTTTACCCAAATCCGGATTTAAACCCAACTCGGAACCGGCCTTGTGAACAATTCTCGGTCGGACCGGTCGGACCGGCAGATACGATCCGGTTTTTAAAACATTGCCCAAAACCAATTTTAGGAAAAACTAATTTTACAAACCAAAAAAAAAAAAAAAATTTTTAATTTAATGAAATAAAAATTATACGCAGATGGAAAAAAAATACATATATATATAGTGGACGCGTGCATAACACGTTGATAACTAGTTTGATGGATAATTGAAGACAAATAGAGTGGAGAGAAATTGTCAGGGCATAAGTGAATGAGATCGTGAAGGGGAAATCGAAGCGCAAGAGGAAGAAGAAGGGGGAGAGAGATGTCCACATCCTGCGAATTATCCAGGTAAATCTGCTAGGGCCTCTTTTGAAACAGGGAACATAATTTATCACCAAGATTGTAGCAGCAACAGCATTTCTTGTCTCTCCGGTGCTAATGGTGCAAAATAGGAAGCGCTTTTTTTTCCACTAGCTCAGGGACAAGGTTTGCATCAGTGTCATCTGGCGCAAAATCATCCTCATCTTCTGGCTTCCCATAATCAAGAACCAACCCATGCCTGGAGACACAAATCACGAGTTAGATCACTTCCAAAAATCCAAAGCAAGCAATGGATTTAGAATTTAGATCACACTCTAAGAGACTAATGCATACTCAACAGGATAAGTGAAGTGTGTTTTGAGGAGGTAACTTAGGATTATATGGGAAAATGGAAATCGTGAATAGCTTACCATTTCAAGTTATTGATGAAAGAGGATCCCATTTCAGAAGCTCCAATCTTACATGGTGTGAAAAGATGGAAGGAACGGTCAAAGACATGTAAGCATCCCGATGAGTAGTCTTGCTTCCACGTCTCAAATCTTGCCTTCACCTCTGAAAGCTCCGAATATTCCTCAGATGCATCACTGAAGACCTTATCAGCACACAGAAATAGGCTATCTCTGGTTTCCTTATAAGCTGGAATCCCACTATCACTCTCATCAGTGCTTGATTCTCCTTCTATTTTCAGAGAAGATCCATCAATCTTCATGGCTGATGCACGCTTCTTTTGAAATCGAGCTACAGATCTCTGTTCCACTTCCCTACGCTTCTGCCAAATTCATCAAGCTAAACTGGTTGATTCGTCTGCTATCTTATAGAAGCAGTGGCATCCAACGCAGCAATCACTCAAGTACTGCTTCCTTGTTTATTTAGAACTTCCATTACTGCTTTCACTACAAGAAAGCAAGCTATTAACAACGGTCGAAAACGTCTTATTGGCGTCGTTAACTGATGTTAACTACATATAAATGACATCAAAGAAAAATGTCCTTAATCGCGTGATGTTAAAATTTTATGTCGTTAAGACGTCGTAATTTAACAACATCACTGAGGGCGCGGGCAATATGTCTCTAAATAACGACACGCAAGACGTCGTTAATTTGCGACACAGTATCGACATATAAAACTGTTGAAAATTAAAGACACATGTGTTGTCTAAAATTCACAACATGTACTTGCGTTGTCAATCAACGATAAGAAGGATGTCGTAAATTTGTAATTAATGAGTGAAAATTTTATTTTAAAATAAATAAATAGTTTAGAGAAAACGAAAATAATATTTAATACTAAAATTTAGTGGTTTAAAACCTATTTAACAGAATATATTGTTGTTACAACAAAATACCAAAAAATAACGATCACCAAAATTGCTTGCATTCGACTAATAGCTCTCACAGTAGCACATAAAGTTTAGACCAGAAAGACAAGACTCACAAGAGTAACGACTTCACAAAGATACATATCTACCAGGTATTGAGTGAAAAGCGCTTCTGAAAACCATTAAGTCACAAACAATCTCTCTAATTTGTCCCTGTTGAATCAACGCTGAGAGTGAAGTTGATATCGACATTAACGCCTCTGAATTTGATGCAATATCAAAACCACCTACGTGAAACAAGAATTTAAGAAAGTTAATATATATAAATAGAGAGTTCGAGACACACACAACCACAAAATAATACATGAAACTGAGAAACCATTATTACCTAAATAGACTTGTTTCTCATAATCCCTGCAAATGAAGAAACCAAAAGAGTTTTGATCAATTTCATCGGTTTACTTAAATTACCTAAAATCACAGATGAATTGAGAATTGAATAACCAGGAAGGCTTACCAGATATGAGATTCTCATTGCCTAATTCTAAACTACAACCTCCTTAACCTTGGCTTTCTCCTGCTCTTTCTTTGGCCATTATGCGATTCCCAACATCCAGCTTTCATAGGTTCATATTTTCATCGTGTAAACGTGCTTCATGTATATCTCACCAAAAATTACGATAATAGAGATGTCGTTCACATTACCATCGTTGAAAAATGTCGTTAAGGGGAAGCTTAACGACGACATGTATGATGTCGTTAAATTTAACGACAGTTTAGCAACATTTTGGACATACGTGTAGCTAAGTCGTCGGTAATATGTGGCTAATTAACGACGAGTCTAAGTGTAGTTAATTATCGACGCACAAACGACATTTCTATATTTATGTCGGTCACACGTCTTTACTATGTCGTTAACTAACGACATTTTTTTGATGTTGTTAGGTGTTGTCTTTACTAGACTGTTTTCTTGTAGTGTTTCACGGCAGCCCCCAACTCTACCATTTCTTCGTTGTTATCTGCAATCCTCGTTTCTAGAATCGCTGAAGTGTGGTTTTCATTAAGTTCCTTCATCTGATCTCATATTTCCTCAATTTAGGAACCTTTTTTCTGCATAAGAAAATTAACAACTGTAGTTACCACAGCTGTTGACATGGAGTTGGTTTACCCCATAATCGGTATTTACCATGGCTTGATATATCTCTATAGATGGAATGAAAGCACCAGATGCAAATACGTTGGTGTTCATATTTGGTCTTTCGAACCATGTTTATTGATATTATCATATCATACATCATTTAGACTTACATTAGAGTAGGATTCTATTTCATATTTGACATGTTTTGCTACTTTTATCATATGTTTCATTGCATTTAGAGTTTAGGTGTTGCATTAGGTTCTAGTAGAGTCTTTGGTGCATTTTGGTTGTCTTTTAGGTACAAAACAGGGATAGAAGGAAGCTAGGAGCTAAGGGGATCACTTGGAGGAGGAAAAGCCATTGAATGGACAAGAGAGGAGTAAAAAGAAGTGCAGCGGTCCAGGTGCAGCGGTCAAGGAGTGATCTTAGACCACTATCCTTTCAAAGTTGCTTGTGTGATCTTGGTGCAAGTGGTAGCCTAATGCCTTTCTCGGCAGCTAAGTCCTTGGGTATTAATAGATATAAGGAGACCAACATGAGGCTGATCTTAGCGGATAGAAGTGTGCGGACTCCAATTGGTGTAATAGAAGATCTCCCGGTTTCGGTTCAAGGATACACGGTTCCGACGGATTTCATTGTTCTTGAGATGGATGAAGAGCCATCCGACCCTATCATCTTTGGTAGGCCATTCTTAGCAACAGCTGGAGCAATAATTGATGTCAAGAGAGGAAAGATAGATCTTCACTTGGGTATGGATGAGATTCTTGAGTTTGACATCAACAAGACAATGAAGAAGCCAACCATTGATGGCCAATGCTTTTACATAGAAGAAATGGATAGCTTGGCGGATGAGTTACTTGAAGAGCTAAGTATGGAAGATGGATTGGAAGTAGCCTTAACCTTGGATCACAAAGGAAATGGTTTCTTAACCAAGGAAAGCCAAGCTTATGAGCTCACACTTGACACTAAGGAGCCATTGGAAATAGAAGCTGAATTTGTGGATCTAGCAAGGGAAATGGAAGCTAAGGGTATTGAAGAGGTTAGTAGTGAAGGCACAACCTTGGATGATGGAGATTGGAGTGAGCTAAAGGCCCCAAAGGTGGACCTAAAGGAGCTTCCCTCGGGACTAAGGTATGCGTTCTTAGGTCCCAAAGAGTCTTACCCGGTGATAGTAAATGAAAATCTAAAGAGTAATGAATTAGCTTTGCTTATCAATGAACTTAAAAAGTATAGGAAAGCTATTGGTTACTCTTTAGATGACATTAAGGGTATTTCTCCCAACTTATGCACACATAGAATTCACCTTGAGGATGAATCAAGGACTTCTATTGAACATCAAAGAAGGTTGAATCCCAACTTGAAGGATGTTGTAAAGAAAGAGATTCTAAAACTTCTTGGTGCGGGAATAATTTATCCGATCTCGGATAGCTCGTGGGTTTCTCCAATTCATGTTGTGCCTAAGAAAGGGGGAATCACGGTTATAAAAAACGAGAATGATGAGTTAATATCAACTAGAACCATCACCGGGCATAGGATGTGTATTGATTACCGGAAATTGAACTCATCAACTAGGAAAGATCATTTCCCTTTACCATTCATTGACCAAATGCTTGAAAGACTAGCCAACCATCAATACTATTGCTTTTTAGATGGATACTCGGGATTCTTTCAAATCCCAATTCACCGGAATGATCAAGAGAAAACGACATTCACATGTCTTTATGGTACCTTTGCTTATCGAAGAATGCCATTTGGATTATGTAATGCACCAACAACTTTTCAAAGATGCATGATGTCTATATTCTCGGATTTGATTGAGGAAATGGTTGAGGTGTTCATGGATGACTTTTCCGTATATGGCTCTTCCTTTGGTGTTTGTTTGTCTAATCTTTGTAGGGTTCTTAAGAGATGTGAAGAAGCAAATCTAGTGTTGAATTGGGAGAAGTGTCACTTCATGGTGCAAGAAGGAATTGTTTTGGGTCACAAGATCTCAGAAAGAGGAATTGAGGTTGATAAGGCGAAGATCTCGGTTATGGTCAACTTGGAGCCACCAAAGACGGTAAAAGATATTCGGGCTTTTCTAGGCCATGCGGGTTTCTACCGGCGGTTTATCAAGGATTTCTCCAAGATTGCTAGACCATTAACAAGACTCCTTTGCAAGGAAGTGGAGTTTTTGTTTGATGAAGAGTGCATGAGAGCCTTCTTTGAGATCAAAAAAGCTTTGGTTAGTGCACCAATAGTTCAAGCTCCGGATTGGGATCTTCCTTTCGAGATTATGTGTGATGCTAGTGACTATGCGGTTGGCGCGGTTTTGGGTCAAAGGAAGGATAAGAAGACTCATGTCATCTACTATGCTAGTAGGACTCTCGATGAAGCTCAAAACCAGTATGCAACAACCGAGAAGGAGCTATTAGCGGTTGTGTTTGCCATGGAGAAGTTTAGGTCTTACATTTTCGGTTCTAAGGTGATTGTCTACACCGATCATGCGGCATTGAGATACATACATTCGAAGAAGGACACTAAACCGAGATTGCTTCGTTGGATACTTCTTCTTCAAGAATTTGACATGGAGATTGTGGACAAGAAAGGTATTGAGAATGGAGTAGCGGATCATCTCTCTCGGATTAGAGTAGAAGACTTGGTACCTATTGATGACAAGCTAATGCAAGAGATCTTGATGAGTGTGGGATCTTTAAGGAAAGAAGATGAAGTCATTTTGGGTGATTTATGTATCTCACAAGAAGACAATCTACCATGGTTTGCTGACTATGTGAATTACTTGGTTTGTGGAAAGGAACCACCACTTGAAGGCCATAAGAAAAAGAGGTTTTTCAAGGTTGTGAAAGATTCTATTGGGATGAGTCTTTCCTATACACTCTATGCAAGGATGGTCTCTATAGGAGATGTGTAGCTGAGGAAGAGTTTGAGGGAATCTTAATGGCTTGTCATAGTTCACCATGTGGAGGACACTTTGCTTGCTTCAAAACAGCCACAAAAGTTCTCCAAAGTGGGTTTTGGTGGCCAACCTTGTTCAATGATGCTTATGAGTTTGTGAAGATTTGTGACCAATGCCAAAGGAAGGGAAATATAAGCAAGAGAGATGAGATGCCTCAAAACCCAATCTTTGTTGTAGAGGTTTTTGATGTTTGGGGTATTGACTTCATGGGTCCTTTCCCATCTTCCTTTGGGAACCAATACATTTTGGTGGCTGTGGACTATGTATCCAAGTGGGTGGAAGCAATAGCTTCCCCTACAAATGATGCCAAGATTGTGGTTAAGTTATTCAAGACAATCATATTCCCAAGGTTTGGAGTTCCAAGAGTGGTAATTAGTGATGGAGGGAGCCATTTCATTAACAAGGTGTTTGAGAGTCTACTCAAGAAGAATGGAGTGAAGCATAAGGTAGCAACCCCATACCATCCCCAAACCAATGGTCAAGTAGAGGTCTCTAACCGCCAAATCAAAGCGATTCTTGAGAAAACAGTTGGTACTTCAAGGAAGGATTGGGCAAGCAAACTCGATGATGCTCTTTGGGCTTATAGAACCGCCTTCAAGACTCCCATTGGTACTACTCCTTTCAACTTGTTATATGGGAAAGCTTGTCACTTGCCGGTAGAGCTCGAATTCAAGGCAAGGTGGGCAGTCAAACTTCTCAACTTTGACATAAAGAATGCTCAAGAAAGGAGATTGGTGGACCTTGAAGAACTTGAAGAGACTAGACTTAAGGCTTATGAAAACTCTTCAATCTACAAAGAGAGAACCGAAGCATTTCATGACAAGAAGATTCTCTCTAAGGACTTCAATCCCGGTGATCAAGTATTTAACTCGAGGTTGAAACTCTTTCTTGGAAAACTCAAGTCGAGGTGGTCCGGACCATTTGTGGTTAAGGAGGTGAGAAGTTATGGAGCGGTTGTGCTTGAAACAAAGGATGGAAGGGAATTTATCACCAATGGTCAAAGGTTGAAGAAGTATCATGATAGGAAAGTCACTCAAGAGGCAATCTCAACTCATCTTGAGGATGCTCCAACCACCACTTAGCACAAAATGGTAACAAAGTCAAACTTAGAGACTTAAAACAAAGTGCTCTTGGGAGACACCCCTTGCTTATCCTTGTAAATAGTTTAATCTCATGTTTTTTATTTATTTGTTAGTGCATTTTGATGTTTTTGCTAAGTGTTTTCAGGGGATTTAAGGAATTTTGGAAGTTTAATGGTTGCAGCGGTCTGGCTGCAGCAGTCAATGCCAGACCGCTGTGGCTCATTTTACATGGAGTCCGGAGAGCTTGCAGCGGTCACCTACAGCGGTCAAGGAGTGACCGCTGTGATCTTCTGAGGTGCAAAAACAATTTGGTCGCAGCGGTCTTGCAGCGGTCAATGCCTGACCGCTGTGACTTATTTTGTTTAAAAACCGGAGAAGTTGCAGCGGTCACCTGCAGCGGTCCAGGAGTGACCGCTGTGACTTTCTGAAGACGAAAAAAATCTGCAGTGGTCACACTCAGACCGCTGCAGACAGGTAAAATCGGAAAAAAATCAGACCAAACCGACCAGTTTGGTCGATTTAAACCCGATCCCCTCTTCTTCTTCCTCATTCTTCACGACTTCTTAACCCTAAAACTCAATTTCTCTCATTCTAGATCATTAAAAAACCTTTGTTCTTTCACTTTCAAACCAATTTTATTACATAACCTTGCATTCTTCACTTGTTTTCAATACAATCCATCATCAACACTAAGGTAAAATCAAAATTTCATCCATATTTTGTGAATTTTATAGAAACTCATGAATTTGTGCTGAATATTGATGGAATTGATTAGATTTTGCTTGGGTAATGCTAGTCTAAGCTAGATAGGTTGATTACATGGTTGAATTTTGAGGATTCATGTTGAAATTTGGAATTTTTGAAAATTAGGGTTCTTGAGGTTTGGGAAAAACGAAATTTTGGGGGTTTTTGGTTTTTATGGGTTCAATTGTGCAATTAAGTTAGGAAACCTTGTTAGATACATGAGCATTGATTTCTATTAAGAAATTATGATGAAATTGCTTCTTTGAGCTCATTATTTGCTAGTTTTCCATTGTTTTTAAGGATAACAATGGGAGTGAAGAAAGGAAAGGAGACCGCGAGAGCTTCTAATGCTGAGAATGAATCAAGCGGAAGTGAGTTTGCTGTCCCAAGGCCACAACTAAAGAGGGCAAGGAAGCAAAAGAAGGTTGAAGAGCCACCAAAGAGCAAACCAACTCCAAACCAAAGATTGAGAGCTATGAAGGATATGGAGTTTGTTCCAACAAGATGGGCGGATCATCAACTTTTGGCGGACCTCGGTATCTTGGGTGAAGTTAGGAGCTTGTTATTCAACATGGGATTGGCGGGACTCTTCTACATGGCCCAAATCTCGCACAAAACGGAAACCAAGGAGTTCCTTGCCACCTTGAGCGTCTTTGATGACACTGCCTTGGATATAACCAACGAGAACCGGGGGCGAATAAGCTTTAAGATTCGCGGGAGGAACTACGAGATAACAATGGCACAAGTGGGTATGATCTTCAACTTCCCAGCTGGTGGCGAAGTCTATTCATTAAACCTCGAAATGAATGAAGCGCAAGGAGTGTGGAGATTGATAGCTCGGGGCGAATACAAGAAGGGAGTTAGCAAGGCATCAGCTATCCGACATCCAGCAATCCGGTATGCTCACAAGTTCCTCGCTCACACCTTGTTCGCAAGATGGGAGACGGGAAATGTGAAGGAAGAGGAGCTTGCTCTCTTGACCAAGGGAGTGAAGTCCTTCTTACGCACCACGGAAACAAGTGAAGACTGCAGATATGACATCATTTGGAAACCAAGACCGGTCAACTTCGCTCACTACCTCGTGAACCGGCTCCTCTCAGTCCAAGATTGGGTAACCTCGAACAAAGACAAGACTCCTTAGCTCAGCATTGGAGGGCTCATTACACCAATCTTGACAGCTTGCGGAGTAGAGATACGCTCACCCGAGGCAACACTACCAATCATGAGGTTAGATTTGTCTTATCTCGCCACCTCTCACTTCCTTGTATGGCGCAAAAGGAAGAGCTATAGATACCACTTCCATGTCACTGGGAACGAAAAGAAGACCATCCTACTCCCCAACTCGGCTATCACCTCCTTCAACACCCGCGCCAATCTCTTGTTCAACCCGTGACCATATCTCCTCCATGATCCAGCTAGAGACGGGCTCCTCTCTTCTATTCACCGGACCCGAACCGAGCAACCGCATGAAGAAGACGAGGAAGAGCTTCCCGGGGAGATTTATGGCAGCAAGCGGTATGATTTCGAGCCTTTCGCCGACCCAATCACGGGAGATGCTCTAAAGGCGGCACATGAGCATATCGGACTTCTCAAGAGGCTAACTAGATGGCAAGGCAAGCAAATCAAAAAGCTTGTAAAGACGGTGAAGAAGCAAGGGAAGCTAATCAAGAAGATCATCAAGGACTCTAGCTCTTCACCAAGAAGAACCGAGGAGGGTAGCTCAAGCATGGCGATGATCATAGCCGCACCACAAACCGATGAAGCCGCGACATCTTCTCACCGAGGACAGCCAAGACAAAACAAAGGGAAGGCACCACTCTCACCTTCTAGTAGCGGATCGGGAAACCGCTCCTACTCCATGGACTCCTCCCCTGTTCATTCTTACTAGGTACCCAATTTGCACCCTTGTAAATACATTTTAATCTTCTTGTTTCATTGCATGTTTTAGTTGTCTTTAATACTCTTCCTCGAATTTCTTTCACAACGAGCCGGTGTGATTTAAGTTTGGGGGAGAGCCTTGCATTTGATGTGTTTTTTTTGTGCTCTTATTTTACTTTTCAAACTTGAGTCTCATGCATTGTTAGACTTTCACGCATTTTTTATTCAAATTTTTAAAATTTTTGCAATTTTCATATAAGATTGAGTCTAGAATCACTTGCATTAGGAGGATTAGTTTAACCAAGGTATCACAATTTGATCATTAATTCAGCACCCTAGTTATTAGTCCTTTAATGCTTCACATGTTTGTTTGAAATCAAGAAAGAACCATTCATGGATCATGCTTATGATAACCTTGCTTAGGTTAAAACTATCTCTATTTGAAGCTAGCCTCACCTAAGTGAGAACCTTAATTTGATCAAATAATTATTGTGCTTATGCTAATGAAGTAAAAACCATGGATCACTTACACATACTTAGGCATTCTTATCCCTTTTTACCACTCTTGTATGCCTAAGTAGCCATTTATGGTTCCCCCACCAAGCTTCATCATTAAACCTTCTTTCTAGCCAATGCATCAATTGTGTGTGTCTTTGTGAGGCCTTTTCCGAGCTAACTTGACAAAACGTGTTAGGTTTAGAGCGACAAGGGAACACTTTTGTGTAGATTTAGCTCTATCATCAAAGAGCTAATAGGGACTAGGCTAGATTAGGTGGGAATGTGGTTTAAATTCAAGTTTGGGGGGAAAATGAAAATTACAAGGAAAAGTTTGGTTGAATTGGGAAGAATGAAGAAAGGTAAAGGTAATGAAGGGGGAACAAAATGAGAAGAAAAGCTTCAAGGTAAAACTCCAAAGAATTCAAAGAAAAGGAAGCCTCAAGCAAGAAAAGAAGAGCTCCAAAGCAAGAAAAAGGAAAGAAGCCAAATGGTGAAAGGAGCAAAGGAAGAGGAAGTCAAAACAAAGAAAAGGAGCCAAAAGAAGCAAGAAGAATTCCCATTGAAGAGAAGATGAATGAAATGGGCAAAGACCCTTGGGTAGAATGGCAAAATGTCTTAGGTGAACAAAAGGGTAGATAGGATTTTTGATGGGAAATGGGCTAGAAGATAGTTTAGGTTAGAGAAACTCTAGGCATTTGGGGTAGACAAAAGTTTTCTCTTGTATGCATAGGTTGCTCTTTACCTTTAGCATTTTGTTAAAGTTTGGTTCATTCTTTGAGAGATCCCTAAGCTAACAAACCAATACATTGATGAGATCATCTTCATCTCATAACCTTAACCCTTAGCCAAATGGTTTGATCTAAATTGGTGTAAGCACAATTCACAAAATTTTATGGGCTAATGAATGTTAAGAGGCTAGTGGATAGGATGGATTGTCTAAACCAAGGTTTGGTTTGATTATGTATTGGAATGTGCATGGCTAACTTCTTTTGAGTAGACAAACTTTGATGCATTTTAGGCTTAGTAACTTGGATGTTGAGTTAATTTCTTTTTGTGATGCCTTGTTGATTGAACTACTCCTTCTACTTCATTATCTCTCTCTTGGGCTTGCTTGTTTGCTTGAGGACAAGCAAATGAGTAAGTTTGGGGGAGTTGATATTATCATATCATACATCATTTAGGCTTACATTAGAGTAGGATTCTATTTCATATTTGACATGTTTTGCTACTTTTATCATATGTTTCATTGCATTTAGAGTTTAGGTGTTGCATTAGGTTCTAGTAGAGTCTTTGGTGCATTTTGGTTGTCTTTTAGGTACAAAACAGGGATAGAAGGAAGCTAGGAGCTAAGGAGATCACTTGGAGGAGGAGAAGCCATTGGATGGACAAGAGAGGAGCAAAAAGAAGTGCAGCGGTCAAGGAGTGACCGCTACAGAAGATTCCAGCGGACTGAAGGCGCAGCGGTAAAGGAGTGACCGCTGCCAAATCCTCCGGACAACTCCTCAAGCCGCAACGGTGCCTGCAGCGGTCAATGAGTGACCGTTGCAAACTTCTGGAGCCAAAATCGATCAAGCTGCAGCGGTCCCGCAGCGGTCAAGGAGTGACCGCTGCAAACTCACTCACAGCGGTCACCAGGCGCAGCGGTCAAGGAGTGACCGCTGCAATCTTCTGAAGACAAAACCAGATCGCAGCGGTCAACCGCAGACCGCTGCGGTCTAGTTCGGACAAAAATAACCGGGTCGAAACCCGATTTGTCCCAGGTCGACCCGGTTTGACCCAATTTCATAAAAACCCTTTCTCTCTCACTTACAATTTTATGCTTAGTTTTTCTAAGAGTTTGAAAACTCAATTTCCCTTTTATTCTTGAATCTCTAGTTGAATCCTAATACAATTTGCATTTTCCTTTAAGAAATCTTGTCTTTTGCATTTCATTATCAATCTATCTTATAATCCATCATGATTTCTCCTCTAATCAAGCTTGGTTTTGGGAGAATCATCATGGATCTTGAGTAGTTCCATTAGGGTTTAAAGATGGGTTAGATGAGGGTGATCAAAGCATGGATTAGGATAGTTTAGGGTTTAAATCAAACATTTCATCCATCTCTAAGAGTTCTTAAAGCTTCTTCTTGCATGGGAATGAAGAAGATGATATGAGGCATTTCATGAACACCAAGTGTTTGATGAAATGCCCAAGAGAGCTTAGAGATGGAATTATGATTTTTATGACCAAGGGATTGGTGCTAAAGGTTTTAATTAGGTTGATCTAGTAATTTGGAAATGAATTCACTAATTATCATCACTCAAATGGGAATTTTCTAATGATGCATAATTAGTGACATGATTAATTGCATGGAAATGAATTAGTCAATTAAATGGATCATTAACCTAGGGAATAGCTAATTAGTGTAAGCTAGATACTCTAAACCATGTTTAGTGATCCTAAATCATAAATAACCCATCTAAATACCCTTCTTTTATCATTGCATAACTTAATCATTTAATTACTTGCATTTAGTTTATTTAGTCAATTTGAGTTAAACAACAACCATCTCTAGCTTAGATTAAGGAAATCTTTGTACCCTAGGTGACAATTTATAGCGAGTTTGGATTTGATTCCTCTTATACTACATTGATTAAGAGGTAATTGATACCCTCTAAGGACCTAAAAAGCCTAGTATCATTTATCTGGACAAAAGATGACCAACTAGAATTTAGGTTCTATGTTATGCTTAAAGTGAATCCGTACAGATCTATATAGGAAAGACACTCTTGGTTGTATGTAATATAAACATCAGTTAACCAATATAACATAAATCATTTGCTTTCCTCAAGATGGAATCTAACTAAAAGTCTCAAAGAACATGTATGCCCACAATACCTATATAGAAGAGTATATTGACTCAATTGAGAATAATTTGTAACTCTAACTTAGAGGAGCTTTCATGCACGAAACGCGGGCGGTGGGGCTTTTCTAGGTGCGTTTCATGTGTAGTTAGGATTTAGGTTGAGCAGAAGCTATTACCTCAGGATAATTGCTGATTCTAGCTTTGGAACCATAAACCTAACTTTCGTTTTTATATCCTTTTCAAAGCTAAGATCTCTGTCAATTTTTATGTTTTCTTTCTTTTTGGAAATTAAAGTTCAAAGTTTTGTTTCATTTTTCTCAATTAAGGCAGAAATGAAATGGACTGAGAAGTACATGAATGAGAATGTTCTCGTGAATTGCGAAAACGAAATGTGAAGAGAAAGGCAATAGAGCTCCGGAACATGTAAAAACGAGTTGATTTTGTGGGTTTCTCAGTTAGTTGTTTGTGCACATATAAAAACTTACGTGATTGAAATAGATAATTGCTTGATGTAAGTCTTTGAAATAATCTTCTGGTTGTTATGATGGTTATATAGCTCTAAAGCAAAACTAAAGGAGCATGATCATGAAGCATTGGTGGATGCATATGTATATTATTCAATTTATTGTCTATCTCTTGCATGCTTTTTATTTTATACAATGCTTCGGTTCTTGCAGCTGTGAAACACTGAGTCTATGAAGATTGAAATCAGAAACACTAGGGCTTTTGAACGAGTATGTGACTTCATTCTTACTTACTCACTTTACTCGCTTGTCTCTCTTATCATTCTTCTGACTCGGTTTTCTTTAATGCTTGTAGGAAGAGAATGTGTAGTAAAGAGCTCAACGGTCTAGGCTACTTCGAACTGAGGGTGCACCAAACGGAAATATACAATGTTCTTAACAAAGTGCAGAATGAGAGGCTGAGAGTAGAACTGGCAAGGAGGTTGGAAGAGGTAAAAAGAATGTGAGATAGTTTTACATCAGTTAACGAATCCATCATATAGTATTATGGTGCACATATATTCAGATAGTCTCACATTCTTTTTCCTCACATTTTTCTTGTTCACTATGTCAAGGAATTGATCTCTGAGTCAGAGGAAGAGGCAATCCGAGACTACCTCAAAATTTAAGGTAACCCAAAAACACCCTAGCTTTACAGTTTCCTGGGGATCAGTGACTATGAGTAGTCATCGGAAGAGCATACTGGAGATGGAATCGGTATAATAATAATACAGACTTGGGCGACTTCTGGATGATTTTCTAGACTAAGCAATTTAAAACAAAATTAAATTTTTTTTAGTTTTTTTGAACAATCCAAACTGACCAAATTCGTTTCAAAACTTCTCTGATTGACTACCAAATAAAATTTTGAAATGTCACTGATGATTTCTCAAATTTTATATTGTAATCAGTAACCGTAAAACCATCATACCGTTTTGTCTATCAAGTCGATAATAATGGATAATCACGAGTAACTTTTATTACACGGAGTAAAACTTCAAGTTGAGACATTGATCTCAAGATCCTTGAAGAAATTAAGTTATTCTCTTAGGCTAATAGTAATAGCTCTAGTGCTGTAATAAAATAAAATTCAGGGCTTTGATAAAGTCTTGAGATCAGAATTGTTGAGGCGCGTAGGCAGAGGCTTGACTGGCTCAAGTATGAATCCAGATTTTCGGCATTCTTCTTCCAGAAGTTTGACCTGAGATGGCCCCTCCGGGCAGAAAACCACCACAGCTCCACCGCTTCCAGTGAACTTTGCAGCTGCTCCGATCTTACGTGCCACTTCCACCATTTCTATGTTCATTGCTCCCAAACATTCATCTCCAAACATACTCCTGCATGCACAGAAAGAAACACAAAAGTATTGAATTAAGTTGTCCACCTATTAGATTAGGGCTTTTTTTTCTTGGGTTATGGTTACCTTCGAAGGTCGAAATTACGGTTCATGAGTTCCTTGAGTCTAGAGTAATCTTTTTTCAGTAAAGCAGTTCGTCCTTCTTCAGCTAATTTCGCAATTTCTGCCATTGATGATATTATAAACTCATCACCATCTAACCACCTTCTTCGAACCGTACTATGTACCTGTCATGAGATTCAAAACATAGGCAATGCTCAGTAATAAAATCAGAAACAGAGAATTTTAAGTCAAACCAATAGTGAATAAGATCTCTAGCCTTTCCGGAGTCACTAGGATTCTCAGCATAAATGATATGTAGAGGAGGAAGAAGATTGATATCCATTATAGTGTAAATCCCATATCCAACTCTATCCATATGCTCTTTACTAAAATCCTGCAAAGAGCAACCAAGTTCAAAAACACACGAGCCATATTACCTATGATATATATATTACTAGTTACAAAGATCATTCCCACCATGTGAACCAGACCACCACCATAGACTTGTGCAACACGGTCTTGAAGACCAGCAATGATGCCGAGTTCTTTCTCCGCATTGAGAATAAGGTTAGGTCGGACTTCTATCTTGATTAATTGCCTCACATTGTAGAAGTCCAGAAGGCAGCTAAGAGCAGCAGATACTATTGCACTAGATCCCGAAAGCCCCGTCTGCCAAAAAAAACCCATCAAAATCCAAATGACATTAGTTTACCAAAAACACATACCAAAAAAAGAAAAAAAAATGTATAGTTTGTAAAAAATAGACCTGTCTAGGGATATTGGTATCATAAGAGAGAGTGAAGTTTCTTCCATGAAGTTGTATGCCATTATCTTTGCAATAGTTGCGGAATATTTTACAAATCGCCATTAGCAACCTTACACCTCCGTAGTATCCGTCATTTTCCAATCGATGAACCTACAAGGGAAAAAACAAGCGCTTAGATCTATGAACCAATGATCTGAAACACCCAAAACCTATTTTGCTTAGATTTATTGACAAAAACGCACATAATATTCAAACCAACCAAACAACGTCAGGAACTCAAAGGAAGAAATGAAATCAAAACGAGGTGAAATATGCAAAAATCTCAAACCAGATCAAAAGAATTCTAGTAAGATCTAGTCAAATAACAGATAAAATCCAATGTCGAGCGGAAAACAAAAAAAAACGAGACGAGATGGAAAGAGATCACGTACGAGATTGTCCAGAGAGTCGAACTGGACAAGATCATGGAATGGATGAGGCTTGATCAAGAGATGATCGGATGGCTCGAGCTTGGCCGACGCCCAGAAATTGCCGATGGTAAAGGAAATCGTACGGCCGAAGTACACGTCGCTAGGGTTTCCTAGAAATCCGATTCTAGCGAAGGAGCGATGCTCGAACACAGTCTTCTCCTTCACAGAACTCGCTGGTTTCAGATTCCTATCCATTTTGAAGTTTAAGTGCAGTGGAGTTGGGTTTCTCAAGAGACTGCGAGTTTTTATAGCTGTTTTTAAACTTATCTTTCTGCCAGTGGGTCCCGCTAAACGCGTAATCGGATGACGTTGGCACGTCAGTCGCGCGTAGTCTGTTCAAGTAACGGATAATCTGTTTCCATAACTTCATAATGGGCCGTAGGCCATAGCTATAGAGATTATTGGGGCTTTTGAATATATAGATGGGCCTATAGGACGAAATAGTACGGTTTGTTTTCTTTCATGTACATGTAAAACTCGACATCTGTCCGAAGTCTGAATCGATCACAGAAAACCCTAGTCCCCCAATTCAACAAGGGAAGATGATGCCAAACGCTGCTCCTAAAGAATTTGAAGGGAAATTGGGACAGTGATATCACATGGGGAGATCATAGTTTCGCGATGTCTCATGCGTCAGTGAGAAAGAGGCCCATGAAAATGTAGAAAGGTAGTAGATAAATATCAAACTAATAGATAAGTAAGTCAGGGATTTCTCAAGCTCAAATTATTAGAAAAATATTTAGTGCACTTACAAGTCCCAAGTAATCGGTTTCAAACAAGTTCAAGATATTAAAGAAATAATTTTAATTTCTAATTATCTTTGTATAGTATCTATGATTTATGTGTGTATATAAATATGTTGTAAAGTCATTCATTATTCAATATGGAAAATCACTTCTACAGTATCAGAGTAGGTTTCAACTCTAAACCTAATTTTCATTGTGCTAGTCTCCTTGTGCTTGTGTGTGCGCAAACATCGCCACTACCCCCGTGGACTGTTGCCATCGATCGTTTTCTCCGTGTCAACGCCTTTGTCGTTTGCTCTCTTCATCATGAGCACATCTTCAAAAAATTCTCATGTCATCCCAAGTTTAGCATATTCTGGATACTCCAATTCTCTCAGTTAACATGACGAGTATCACCAAACTCAAAACCATCAATTATATTGCCAGGTGTCTCTAGGTTTGTATTTTCTTGATGGCCACACACTTTCCGAGAACATCAATCCTGTTGCAACTGTTCTATTATCAATAATTACCGTCAATAACGTTATTTTAGAAAATTCCAAGTATATTTTTTTGCATCCCTTCTAGGGACTATCTTGACTCCTCGTCAATCATTTGTTACGAGTACGTCTACATTTTGAAGATTGTAATATCTTAGCCAAGACACATAGTACTCCATCATGAGAACACATCAAACAGTTTAAGAATCAATTTAAGAAGACTACCAAAGGAACTCGTACTATTTATGAGTGTATGCAACTTATGTAGACTAAAGTTGATGAACTCTCACTTCTAGGAAAACCAATAGATCAGGAAGATCTCATTGAGTTATCATTGATGGAATTCCCGATGAATATCATGGAGTTTGTGATGCGTTTTATGATACTCCAATCTCCTTTGAGCAGTTTCATGAGAAACTCCAAAGTCGTGAAGCTGTTGTTGTTTGTAGGGAACCTGTTGTTGAAGCTTTTCCTATAATGGCACAAGTAGCCAATTCTCATCCTCGTGCCCACGACAACAACTGGTAGCCGTCATTCATCAATGATTCTTGTGCTACATCATAAAATCGCCAGCAAATATTATCTAATCATAAATGACTATATCTTGGCAAATGACAATCATGTGGTAAGACTGGTCACAATGTTCAAAGGTCTTACCAATTTGGTTTGGTTTAGAATCAAACCCATACCTTACAGTCGAGTTCATGGAACCCACGTGCTAACATGTCCATGACTAATGCTCAAGAAACGCCATCTTGGCTTCTTGACACTGGTTCTACTCACTACATCACTTCGGATCTTCAAAATCTTGTTCTTCATCAATACAGGGGTTCATACAATGTTATCATTAGGGATGGTAATGATCTTTCAGTCAAACACACTGGTTTTTCTCTCTCTCTCTACTCATGTTCATGATTTAGACTTATCTGATGTGTTGCATGTTTGTAGTCTAGAGAATTTGTTATCATTTTATAAGCTGTGTGTGGATAATAATGTTTTTGTCACCTTTGATCCCTTGGAATTTTAGGTGAAAGATCTAAACTCGGAGGTCCAAATCACAAAGGGCAAGGTTAGGGATGGGATGTATAAGTGGCCGCGGTCTTCGTCTTATGTTTTTTATGTGATTTTAATAGCTTAAGTGTTTCTTTTTCGGATTGAAATTCCTATTTGGCCCATCCTCATGATAACCTTTTAAATAAAACTATCTCTTTTTGGTTTATAGTTATCTAATAAAATTCCTTTCTTCACATCTTTGCCAATCATGTTTTATAGTCTAACATATGTCCATACACACAAAACTTGTGGAGAATGAGTACGGACAAAATGGATTGTTACTTCATGGGTTTTTAAATATGGGGGGATCTCCTCTCTTAGATGGTTCTAACACTCTGACTCCTCATGCTAGTTCATTAAGACACCTCATTATCCAAGCGGGTCTCGATGTCATTTGGAGCTAATGTAATGACTACGTTTTCTCCTCGCTCAACACTAACACCATTGGTTTGTTTAAAATATTAGGTGTCACTATCTTGAGCACTTGTCTGACGCAGCGAGATTTTCCAGAATTCACGAGTTCATTTGATACATGGTTTGAAGGATGCTCTCCTATATTTTGATCTTCATTTTTAGGTTCTATGGAAATGATTCAAAACCGCGATGTCGATGCATTTAATATTAAAAAATTTATAAAAAATAAAAAAATGAGATAAATTTGACTTATTTTCCTAATTTTTACTCAAATTAAACAATTCTTTTTGATTAGATGAAATTTTTTAAAATTTTAGCCATAAAAAATCAACTTGATGCTTCGAAAACCGAGACAAACCAATCCCACATTAGATACATAAAATATACATATTTCTCACATCTACTTTATTCTTATAATAGAAAACATGTTAGGATTTGTTTTTTACAACTTTGATGATTTCCCAACCAATTGGCTCTAACTCATGAGAGTAATAAATAATAAGCAAGCCTAAAAGACAAAATATTTGAAAAACCCTATAAGGGACAAAACATGTTATTACAAATTTGGTGGGTGTGATCGTAAAAACAAACTGATGAACCAGGTTTTACTCCTCGTGTACGCGTGTTTGTAAGCTATGGTCGATAATATATGTATATATAGATACGTATAATTAACTATGAAGGGGGTTGGAGATCTAATCTAACTTGTTTTGTTGGGTCAACAAACTCTCTCTATTCGAGTTCAGGGTCCAGAGTTGTTGGAATCACAGTTCTATGTTTTTAACCCTTATCATGTTTAGGATATATATATTTTTTTTCCCATAATACTTATATGTTTGTTAATTAAATCATAATTAAGTACGGTATTTGCTGAGAAGTTTCCTATAACAAGCCTTTTCTCTTGCTTGTTCTTCGATACTTTATACCAAGCGTTGCATTTATTTGGGTTGACAATTTCTTGGGGTTGAAACATACAAGAAACGAACAATAACACGTAGTATTTATTATAGTCAAATTTTGAAAATAACAAGAAAATAAGTGTAATCAATTGACACAATCAACTGATTCCCAAAGTTTTGATATCCAAATAGTTTGAAAAAGTTCAGCATAACTAATTTTCTATATTTTTCGTCAAACTAATTATACATCTTTCGATGTTAAAAAGCAGACGAAAATGTAAAAGAGACAAAGTCCCTCAAAAGGCCATATAGTTCTTACAAAAGTAAAAAATGGTCCTTCTTTTGACAAAACTAATAGCTGGTTATCATTTCTATTTATATCCGAATAATTTTTTTAAAAAAGTTTGAGTTAAAGTTGTAGTCTTCACATTTATTAATCATAATAGAAGTAAAGAATAGGTTATTAATTATAATACATTAGCTAGTAGGCCGTAACATACTGGTCGCATAGTATGGTGGAGAAATAATCATTTCGTGATACTCACGAACCCAAGTCCAACGCTTTGGGTTACCATAGTGACCGGTTCCAAAAGTTTCAACTTGATCCCTGTTTATTAATTAATTTTCTTTGGTCGAAGTTTGTTAATTAATAATGTCATAAGTTATCAAAAAAGAGTTATAAGAAATTGGTGGGATATATAAGTTACACACGTACGAATAACTTTGATATATTATAGTTTTTTTAACTGGTCACACACACATGTTAGAATATTGAAAAAAAAAAAACATGTATTTAAAGAGTTTCTTTGCTGATATGATATAATATTTTTTTTGTTAAAGGATGCTGATATGATATAATTATGGATAATATTTCCAAAAAACTACGATAAAAGATGAAACACTTAAATTTAATGTTAAAAAGCTATTGAATAACACAATTTGTTTATTATATCATAAATGATAAATGATGAAATCAAAAATTTTCAAAATTGTATTGCTAAAACATGCAAAAATAATATGAGAATTTAAAATTAAACAGCTACGAATACTAGTAAACAAAAGTTAAATACTAACTTTTACAAAAAAAAAAAAAGAGTTAAATACTAACTAAATTTGGTCTGTCGAGTTTAGGTTACCTATTTAGTTAAACTTATAATAGAATAGTTTTAACTATTTTTCTATTTTTATGCGATCAACTTTTAAAAAAAATCCGAATAGTTTTTGGTATAGATTTTAGTTTTAATTAAAGATAAAGAGTTAGGGTTAATTATTTTCGTTGTCATATATGTATCATGATGTAGGATAGTACCACCCGGTCACTTGGAACATGTAAGATTGACTAGCTAGAATAGGGAAGACGAAGACCCAGTTCAAACAACTTTTTATTATTATTGTTTGACACTGCAAGTAATCGTATAATATAAAAGTATATTCCTAACATAACTGGAAATCAAATTGTTATAAATTTAATATTATAGAAAAGCGGCTTTATTTATCTACAAGAAAGAGTACATTTTTGAAAAATTAGAGATTCAATATTGCCCGGAGCATGTAATATTGGCTTGCAAGGATAGGAAGATGAAGACCCCGTATTCAAACAATTTGTTTTTGTTATATTTTTCTTGTAACATATAATTTTTATAATTTTTCATTAGATACCAAGTAGTATATATAATAATATACTTGAAGATATGCTAGGAAAAAGTATTTTCTCTTGTAATACAATTGGAAGTCAAATATGAATTCTGATTTTTGAAAAAACGCGTGCTAGTGATTTAGATTAAGTATTTTTGGGTGTTTAATTTATGTAAATGTCCAAACTTATCACTTCAATAAATTATATTTGGTATTGAATATTGAATCTACTGACTATACGTTTGTATGCATCAATTTATTTATTTAATTAACTATTATATCACAGTTAAAAAGATGTGAGAACAGAATATTGTGGATAGAATTGAAATTATTTCCTCGTAAAACCTTGAAAACACTTCAATAATCATCAAAATTACAGCATTACCTAAAACGGCAAAAAATCAATTTCTAAATTTTAATTTCTTACTGCTTTTGGATTTTAATTTATTATTTTCAAATGAATCGAATTATGTGTTGGCAAGTCGCTTTATTGACAGATCAGCGGCGCAGAAATTATGTGACCGTCGGATCAATGTCCAGACCTGCTTATAGTAACATCCGAGGGATGGAATATTTTCGTGTTGTCCTTTAATAATATTCTCCCTTATACTTTTTTGTTTAAAGCCAATAATATATTTTATTTTGGTTAAATAGCAGTAAAATTGATTAATTCCAATTTCCAGCAGTTTTGGGATTATATATATAAACCAAAAAGCATCAAACGGCTATAATTGGCGTTACAGTTTTCCTAAGACGAGAGAGATTAAGATTATAAGAGCGATTTTTGGGGATATTTATTCTCCGAGACTTCTCTGTTTTTTCTTTCTTCCTTAATTATTCTTAGGTGTTTTTTTTTCTTTCTCTGGAGTTTCTTATAGATTTTGATTTTGTCGGGCTTCGATTTTCGGGGCTTGAGATTCCTCGTCGCAAATTTTTCCCGAGAAAATCCTATAATTTTTTTATTCTGGGTAAAATCATGACCGAGGGATACTATTGTTCTAAGAAGACTGACGATATCTGCGAAGATGTTTGTGGACAGGTGAGTTCTGAGTCCTAATCTCATTTTGATTTCCGTTACTTTTGCTCTAATTTCTCATCGATTTCGTTATGAATCGGTTTTGGTGTTTGTTCGTTCGCATTAGGGAAATCGAGATTCTGATACCCAATTTTTTTTCTTTTGAATTTGGATGAGAATCGGTAGTAATGTGGGTTTTGCTTTTCCGATTCTGATTATATGACATAGGGTTTGTTTTGAAATTGTTTGGATTCCCGATTAAGAGGACGATTTGATTTCTCCATTGTTTTTTTTTTTTTGGTCTGAGATTGAAGCGAATGTCTAAAGTTTGATTCCTCCCAAATTTCATGAACGGATTTAGCTTTTGTTTTCGTAATAATCCCCAAACACATCGGTTTGAAAATTTGCATAACTTATTCTAGGGTTTGATTTTGTTATCTCGAATTTGAATCTGATTCTGCGATCTTTACGAGATTTTGTCGATTATTAAGGAACATTGTTAAACTAGATTTCATTGCTTATTCTCTGATCATACTGTGGAGTTTCTGAGTTTTTTTCTGGGATTGGTTTTTGCTAATTGCAGGATGGTTCTAGAGCAGCAAAGGCCTTCTCAAGGGTTAGATGTGTTCTACGAGGACTCGATTTCAAGACATACATCTTCTTCTTCACCATTGTCCCAATATTCATCTTCGGAGTCTATCTGCACGGTCAAAAGCTCACATATTTCTTAAGACCGCTATGGGAATCACCACCCAAACCGTTTCAAACGCTTCCTCATTACTATCACGAGAACGCTTCAATGGCAACGCTCTGCAGTCTCCACGGCTGGAAACACCGCGAATCTCCAAGACGCGTCTTCGATGCCGTGTTGTTCAGCAATGAAGTCGACATGCTCACTATCCGGTGGAAAGAGCTTTATCCTTACATAACACAGTTCGTCGTTCTCGAATCAAATTCGACATTCACCGGTTTACCTAAACCGTTGGTTTTCGCTGGAAACCGAGGGAAATTCAAGTTTGTGGAGCCGAGGCTGACTTATGGAAACATCGGAGGAAGATTCAGAAAAGGCGAAAACCCTTTCGTGGAAGAAGCATACCAAAGAATCGCATTGGATCAGCTTATCAGACTCGCGGGTATCGAAGAAGACGATCTTTTGATAATGTCTGACGTCGATGAGATTCCAAGTGCTCATACCATCAATCTACTTAGATGGTGCGATGGATATCCACCGATTCTTCATCTCCAGTTGAAAAACTACTTATACTCGTTCGAGTATTTCGTCGATAACAAAAGCTGGAGAGCTTCGATTCATCAATACAAACCTGGGAAAACTCGATACGCGCATTTCCGTCAAGGAAACACACTTTTAGCAGATTCTGGTTGGCATTGCAGTTTCTGTTTCAGGCACATAAGCGAGTTTATATTCAAGATGAAAGCTTACAGTCACAACGATAGAGTAAGATTCTCTCATTACCTGAATCCGAAGCGAATCCAAGATGTGATATGTAGAGGAACTGATCTGTTCGATATGCTTCCTGAAGAGTACACATTCAGGGAAATCATCGCGAAGCTAGGTCCAATCCCGCGGTCTTTCTCGGCGGTTCATCTTCCGTCTCATCTAATCGAAAAAGCAGAGAGTTACAGATACTTATTACCAGGGAACTGTATACGGGAAAGTGGCTGATAAGGGATTCTACTTATCAGTAGTCGTTAGGTAATTTGGGGAGGGAATGGCTTTATTAGTAGAGAGGGAGTGTGAAAACAGAGATGATGATGGTACAGTTTCTTGGGAATTGAGAAGAGTGATCTGATAAGTGGAAGTTTCTCTCTGGTTTCAAACAATATTTCTCTCGTGAGGGTATATAACCTTGTCTGCTTATATAGAACCACCTTATGATACACTGACCATGTTCCGAATTGTTCCCAGGTTGTTTTTTGGGAAGTTTTGTTGGAATATTATCTCTTTTCTTCAAACTCTTTTCATACTCTCGCTTTTTTAGTCTTGTACAATTTTAGCAATTTCTTTTACATTGTCCTGAGATTCTTTGTAATCTTTTATTATTTCTTTTCTTAATTTTCTTTTGAGTATTCATTATTATTATTAACATTTTATGATTTTCTTTATAGTGATGGTTCTGTTTGCTTTTATCAAAAATACTAGACCTAAAAATAACCAAACTCTGATAATTACAAAACATAGTTTCATCCCTCTAACTTAATTCTGATATTTCCTATTGTTGGAGAGAAAAATAATGTGGAAAACAAATAGATTTTCAAGATCAGTTTGTTGTTTATATTATAATTTTAGTCATTTCTCCCTCTAACTTAATGTTGTTGTGCCTGCAAGTCCTAATCAAATTAAAAAATTTAAATCCTTCACTTTCTGACAAATTCAAGTGTTTTTAAGAGACGGATCGCAAGAATCTTTGCTTGGAAACAGATGGTGACATCTTAAACAAAGCTTGCTTGAAATAACTCATTGATTATCGGCCATTAAGGGGAGAGTGATTAAGACGGCTTATTTAGTGACTTATTAGAAAACCATTGGAGTGATGAAACCATTTACACTCCAATGTCTACAAAACTAACATAACCACTCTTAGTGAAACAACAACAACAGCTATACACACGGTTAGGATTTACATGAAGTAGTAAGAAGAGGAGTAATTTAAGCAATGGCGATAGATGTTAATTACCGGCTACTTTTACCTATTTTCATTTTGCCTCAAGCTTGTGTTTTAGGATCTTTTTGTAGCCATCCAAACGACTCCAATACGCTTTCCTCAGAATCTAACTGCAACATCAGAAAATATATTAGTTTCATCATGTTTCTCAAGGATTTTCTAATTATCAAACGTTTTTTTTTTAGTTCTTACCGAACGGAAATCAGGGAGAGTCCCTAAATCTGAAACAAAAATGTTTTCAGATTCCCATTAATTGGTTTCGATGTTGATGGAGCTTTGTTATCCTCGGTAACATTTAAACCTCTTGTCACATGAACTCCGTTGTCTGATGTCGAACCAAAAGCATCTTCTGGAACGTTCTCCAGTCCCTGGTTTTCCCAAACCATTATAAAAGAAGATCAACAATGCTTGCACAAAAAGAAACAAACATGTGTAAATTGATTAAGAATCATTTTAGTATCATCAGAAGCAATTTCATTCTCAGCAATAGAAATCCCATGTGGAGGTACTTTTAGTGGTAATCTCTTGATAAGTCTCTCATTAATAAAAAATTTAAAAATAATAAAAATGTAAGAGAGAAAGACATGAATTGAGAGACTTTGAGAGATTCATAAGAAACTTATTGGGAGATCAATGAGATCGACCCAAACCAAATCAAGAACCGAGATGAATGGTGGAGATGAAGATCAAAATTATGAAAAATTGAAAAAAAATCTAGAAGATTATAAAGATACGACAATATCTTAGATTAGCCATTAATTGTGAAGCATAATGACCTCTAAGACTATCCATGTCATCAGCCATTAATTAATTGCCTCAAATTTTTGTTTCGTTCTAAAAAACTCATGATCAAATATTTGATAATTGCAGATTAATCATTTCCTATTTAAATTGAAAAAGAAATTTATTACTAATCTTACTAAATTCCCAAAAATTGATAATTAATATTTTTTTTCAAAAAAAAAAACAAAATTGATCATTTGTTCTAAAAGAAAAAAAAAATATATCTAAATTTATATCTTCTAATTTAGATATGAAATTATTTTACATTCTTATATTAAAAATTCCCAAAAAATGATGATTAATATTTTTTTAAAAGGGGGGAAAAAAAACGAAATTGATAAAATTAAAATGTATATCTTTAAGGAAAAAAAAAATTCCCAAAAATTGATAAATAATTTTTTTCTAAAAGGAAAAAAAATCTCTTAATTTCTATCTTCTAATTAGATATGTAATATTGATAAATAATATTTTTATAAATGGAAAAAAAAATCTAAATGTATATTTTCTAATTTAAATATGGAATTTTTCTACATTCTTATATTAATATTTTTCTTAAAGGAAAAAAAACGAAAAATAATATAATTAAAATGTATATCTTTAAAGAGAAAAAGAAAATTAACCAAAAATTTATAAATAATATTTTCTAAATGGAAAAAAGAAACTCTAAATGTATATCTTAAGATATGGAATTATTCTACATTCAACATATAAAGAAGGAATGAAATTTTTTGAAATCCCCTATATATAAGGATTGGGCATTTCACATTCATAAAAAAAAAAAAAAAACACACACACACACATATATCTTATATGTCTCTTCCATCATTTCAAGAGTCTATAGATAATATGTACAACATGATTGAAAACTCAAAGGTTCATGATTATTCAACCAACAAAGAAGATCATGTGTTGGCTAGGATGAGGCGGTTCAACATACTTAAAAGAAAACGACAAAACGAAAAACGGCTCGGTATGCAAACTCTTCTAAATTATTTTATCATTTTAAATTTGTGTAAAACTCTTCGTATCTTTGAAGATTTTTTTTTTTGAAAAATGTAGGATCGGCTGATTAAAGTGATAATAACAGTAGC
Source organism: Euclidium syriacum (assembly GCA_900116095.1). Taxonomy (NCBI): domain Eukaryota; kingdom Viridiplantae; phylum Streptophyta; class Magnoliopsida; order Brassicales; family Brassicaceae; genus Euclidium; species Euclidium syriacum. The sequence continues at coordinate 6,508,943 of FPAK01000007.1, read as the reverse complement.
TTTGACCTATTTGGAAAGTTAGGAGCCGTATATGGTTATGGTTTGAGAGCACACAAGAAACACTTGGAAAAAAAAGAGAGCACACAAGTGGAATATTGTTGCAAAATATTATATTGTACTACAATATAATTAATTGTGAAGCATAATGGTCTCTAAGGCTGTCCACGTCATCGTCCATCAATTAATTGTCTTTAACTTCTGTTTTGATAAAAAAAAAACATAATGAATTGTTGGATAATTGCAAATTAGTCCATTCCTATTTAAATTGCAAACGAAATAACAAAATATTAAGGAATAATATTTAACTTTAAAGAAAAAATATATCGATTTTCCCAAAAATTAAGAAATAATATTAACGATTTTCACATTGCATCAATCGATGTTTTTGCACATGGTAATCGGATAGCTGGTACGGTTCCTGGCGATTTGGTTGAAAAATGTGACTACAATAGATAATAATGGAATTTGTACATATCTATGAGGAAAAAAAAATGAAAAATTATGTTTATTACTATCTTTATTGTTTCCCCTATATATATACAACATTCATAAAGATTTAAAACACCAAAAATCGTTCCTATACCTATTTCGTTCCTATCAGATACCCCTTCAATCTTCCATATTTTACTTTGCTTAAGACCTAAATACTTTATCCACTATCGAGCAGTGACGACTACCAGGATAATATTGGATCATTAAGCATTCGGATCACATGAAAAGTTACGGACCAATACGAGCAGCAACAACTACCTGGAGAATATCAGAACATTAAGCATAAACGGACATCCACAAGTTCTTCAATCTGTGGTTATTGCAAAAGCAAGATTCTCTTTTTGCAAGAAGGAGAAGGAGAAGGAAGAGGAGCATAAGAATATCGATGCTTTGATACAGAGGTAAGAAAGTCATAAGCTAATGGATTCTTCATCTCAGAAAGCAAAGATATGAGGTTGATTCAAAAGTTGAATTTTTGTTTTATTTATTTATTTTTATAAGAATATGTAACTGCAAGTGTTAATTATATTTACATTTGAAATTGTAAAGAGAAATCCATTTGCTTAATTTAAGGTTTTTGAACTATGTTTTCTTAAAAGCATTATTGAAAAAATGAAAAATATTCTAAAATTCATATTCCAAAATTTTGTTGGAAATATTCTACTATCCGAGATATGTATACATTTACCATTTATTTATACAACTAAAAATTCAAGGAATGATCAACCTTTGAAATGATCAAATTCAAGTTCTTTGAAGCGCATTACACGCGCTTGAGGAGATGAAAAGGAAAAAAAAGTCTAGGAAAAGAAGAAGAAGAATAAAAATAATAAGAATGATACGATGAAGAAAACAAATAAACATTTTAAAAATGAATGGTATTACAAGTCCAAAAAAAAAAAAGATAATATGAAAAAGAATGAAAATCAATAAGATTTGCCAAAATTGGGTTTAGGAGGTAATGATTATTGTAACTACTTTAAATTACTTTGCAATTATTTCAGTAATGGTTCTAATGCTTTTAATTTTTAGGTGTCTGGCAAACTACAACATGGTTTGATTGTTTCAGAGTTTTGTCGCACCATCAAGTATCAATATTCTTGAGTAGTATGTTATGTTCATTAACGTCTATCGGAATTTCATGGTCATTCATGCTTTATTTTGTATTTCAACTAACACACCAAATAATGTCCACCTACTACTCAAGAGATGATTCGAGAGGAAGCTCGAAAAGGATACCCACGTATTACTTAAGAGGAGGTTCGATGGATGTTGAAGACAATTCTCGAAAGGTATCAGTTACTAAAGAGGAAACTTCAGAGGAAGTTAAAGGGGAAGCTCAAAAGAGATCTAAAGATCAACCTATTGCTCAAGAGGGGGTTCGAGGGGATGTTGAAGAGGGTTCTCGAAAGACACATGTTATTGGAGAGGAAACTCTAGAGGAAGTTAAAGGGAATGCTACCTTCGCGGGGAAGCTCAAGGGAATTTTGAAGAATGTTCTCGAAAGACACATGTTACTGAAAAGGAAACTCCAGAGGAAGTTAAAAGGGATAGTTAAAGGAGCAGCTCGAAAGGGATTTGAATATTCAAATACTATTCACGAGGAGGTTCGATTGGAAACTCGAAAATGATCTGAATATCCAACTACTATTCAAAAGAAGGGTCGAAAGAAGCTCGAAAGGAATCTGAAGATCCACCTACTACTCAAGAGGAAGTTTCTGGGGAAGCTCGAGGGGATGTTGAAGAAAGTTCTTGAAAGGAACCTACTATTGAAGAAGAAACTCTAGAAGAAGTTAAAGAGAAGCTCAAAAGGATAGTTAAAGGGGAAGCTCGAAAAAGATCTGAAGATCCACTTACTACTCAAGAGAAAGTTCAATAAGAAGCTCGAAAGGGATCTGAAGATTCACCTCTTACTCAAGAGGAGGTTCGAGGTGAAGCTCGAGGGGATGTTGATGACGGTTCTCGAAAGACACATGTTACTGAAGAGAAAACTCTAGAGAACGTTAAAGAAAAATACCGAAAGGGATTTGAAGATCCACATACTACTTTGCGAGGAAGCTCGACGGGTTGCTAAAGACGGCTCTCAAAAAGCACCGGTTACATAAGAGGAAACTCCAAAGGAAGCTAGAGGGAAGCACGAAAGTGATCGACATATCCACCCACTACTCAAGAACGATTTAAGGGGAATCTTGAGGGGATGTTGAAGACAGTTCTCAAAATGCACATGTTACTGGTGAGAAAATTAAAGGGGAAGCTCAAAAGCGATATGAAGATCCACATACTATTTAAGAGTAGGTACAAGAGGAAGCTCGAAAGGAATATGAAGATCTACCTACTACTCAAGGAGATGTTCAAAGTGAAGTTCAAGGGGATGTCGAAGACGGTTCTCAAAATTCACCTATTACCGAATAAGAAGCTCTAGAAAAGTTAAAGGGAATCTTGAAAAGGATATTAAAATCTACCTACTACTCAAAAAGAGGTAAGAGGGGAAGAACGATGGGATGTTGAAGACTGTTCTCGAAAGGCGTCTATTATTGAAGAGAAACTCCAGAAGAAGCAAAAGGGGAAGCTTGAAAGGGATATGAATTTCAAGGGATGTCGAAGACGGTTCTCGAAAGGCACATGTTACCCGAAGAGGAAACTCCAGAGGAAGTTAAAAAGGGGCAGCTCGGAAGGGATCTGAAGATCCACCTACTACTCAAAAGGAGGTTTGCGAGGAAGCTTGAGGTGATGTTGAAGACGATTATTGAAAGGTATATGTTACTATTATTGAAAAGGAAACTCCATGTGAAGCTAAAGGGAAACTCGAAAGGGATAGTGAAAGGGGAAGCTCGAAAGGGATCAGAAGATATATCTACTACTCAAGTGGAGGTTCAAAAGGAAGCTTGAAAGAGATCTGAAGATCCACCTACTATTCAAGAGTAGGTTCGAGGGGAAGCTCAAGGACATATTGAAGACATTTTTTGAAAGGCGCATGTTATTGAAGAGGAAACAACAAAGGAAGTTAAAGGGGAAGCTTGAAAGGGATATGAAGATCCACCTACTAATCAAGAGAGGTTCGAAGGAAAGCTCGAAGAGATGTCGAAGACGGTTATGAAAATGCATATGTTACTGAAGAGGAGACTCCAAATGAAATTAAAGGGGAAGCTTGAAAGGGAATTGAAGATCCACCTATTACTCAAGAGGATGTTCCCAGGGGAGATATGCAATAAATTAAAGCAGTAGATTTAAATCCTTGATGATACTCATCGAATGTCTAAAATAGTGAATGGATTAATGTGTCGATAATATCCAAATGGTCGGTAATATCCGCGTCGATAATATAGCGATATACATAAATAGTGATTCTAATTGTGACCAGATCAGATGATATGCCGATAGTATACGAAGAAACGAAATTTCAATATACGTGAATATAAGATAAATTAATCAATTACATAATAACGATGAGAAACGAAGAATTCATCTCCCGCGATACCGTGCGGACGAGACACCTAGTATATATATATATATATATATATGTATATATAACATATTTTATATAGTCTATATTATTTAAAATGAAGCCACTCATTCCAACTTTAAGACCCCGTACGTCTAAAAAGTTCCCCCAATTGCTATCTGAATGGGATGATATGGCATTAGCGAACTTAAATGGCCTTTTAACTCCACCCTCAGCTTACTTAATGTAGGATCTACATCTCAAATGATCAGAAGATATATCCTCCTAGTTCAAAGACACTATAAGAACGATCAAAATCATCAATCCATTCCTTGTTCACAAAAACCCAATCCAATTTCTTGCAAATTACTCTGTCCTTCGTTTGTTGCACTATGTGGATTTCTGGCCTTGATACTGCAGATAATAACTCGCAATGATTAACCAAACTCTGAAAAATCTCTCATCCTGGGAGGAATAGATGGAGATAAGTCAAACCAAGAATGTTTCTCATTGTCATTGTCAAGAATCTCATTGAAATTTCCAAAATAGTAACCAAGCTTTTTCTCTAAACAAAAAAGATTTTTGTGAAACTTAAGTCGTCCCACAACTTTTTTCGTTCATCAACAAAATTGGAGGCATAAATGACAGACACAAAACTTCCTCTTCTCTTCCTTCCACCGACACTGAAACCGTAACCATCTGCGCCGTCTTGTAAATAGGTGTAATACGAACGTTCTGTCTCCAAACAATCCATAGTCTACCTAAACGATGCTCTTCCTAGTTTGTCAAACGGGACCAGTCTTGAATTTTTTTTTTTAGAACAACCTGTTTCGTTATGCCTTCTGTTACCTTCGTTTCAATAAGACAACCGAAGTTGCAATTTCCTTAATGATCCAGTCTTTCACCACATTAATTTTGATTTTGGTTATTACGTGTTCTCAAAGCTATAGAGATGAAGTCTTTAGCAATATGCGGTGGTCTAATTTTACTAGATATTAGAAACCCAAACTGCATTCTCTCTTTGGAATGGGCATCCTTTTCCAACCAGTCCATGATAGATATGTTTTATTGTTAGTCTTTGTTGTGATATCCGAGTAAAATCCTAGGAAAGAAAAATTTATGTGGAAAAACTAGAAAGAAAATGTACTGAGGCGAATACCTTTTTTTTCTAGCGTTTTTGTTTCATTAATATGTAAATGAATAATTAAAAACTCTTATGACCCCATCATAAACTCCAAAAATTATAATATGAGTAGGAATATGATCACTATGAAGTCTTTCTTGTTCTCATAAAAAAATATCCTAGAATGTTCTCGGCTCGTGACATTCGTTTTCTCACTCGAGATGATCCCTGGCAGCACATTCTCATATTTTAAATCACCTAAAATAACAATTATTTGCATAGTATTTATGAAAGCCAGGAACAACTCATGAAGTAAGTTGGTATCGCAAGAGAGAAAAATATTTCAATCTCACCATGCCACCTCGAGATGATAGCTCGTGTGACTCATTCACCTCGAGTCGAGTCCTATTTTCTTTTTGGATATCATGTAAGAAATTATGAGTTTAGATATGAGTGGATTTGCTCATGCATGTAACTTTCAGCTTCTGATGTGAAATCTTAACACATCTTCTTAAGCTGATATTGGCCATTTTGAATCAAGTAATAAGACACTGCCACACTTAATTATACCTTCTCTTAAGTTACTGAAGTAGCCAATTTTGTGGAACAACACAATAAGCACATACACTGCTAAGAGATTGGCAATTAAGGTTGAAAGAGCGATCAAGTTCGGAGTTAGTAGTGCGAAAGGAGATGTGTGGTTTCAGATTGAAGGATTATTGGCAATCGAACGGAGAGTAAGAAAGCTGATTTAGTAACTTATAAGGAAATTACCATTGAAGATCTCAAGCCATTGACATTGTATTGTCAATAAAATTAACATAATCACCATAGTAAAACAATAATACGTACACACGGTTTGGATTACATGAATTGCGAAGAAGAGGACCAAATTAAGTCAATGGCGATAGATCTTACCGGCTACTTTACCTATTTACATTCCTGTTTTTGCCTCAAGCTTGTGTTATTCATCTGGGAAAACTCCATTGGAGTATCCTTATTTTAGCCATCCAGACGACTTCAATACGATGTCCTCAGAATCAAACTGCAACATCCGAAAAAGATCTTAGTTTCATGTTTCTCAATGATTTTCTAAATATTATCAAACGTATTCTTAATTCTTACCGATTGGAAATCAGGGAGAGTCCCTAAATATGCAGTCTCAAAATCTGAAACTGAAAAGTTTTCAGATCCGATGTTGAAATTCCCATTAATAGGGTTCTTCTCCACAAAGGACGACGATGATGAAGCTTCAATTTCCTTACGTAACAAGTTATCTTCACTAACACTAAACTCCTTTGCCACGTGGGCTCTTTTGTCCGATTTCAAACCAAAAGAAGCTTCTTGGATTTTCTCTGGTCCCTGAATTTACAAGAAAACTTAAACTACATATAATAAAACATTAAACTTCAACGATAATTACTTGCACAGAGAAAGGAAGGAACTAACCTGTACTAATGAATCAAGAGCTATCTCAGTATCATCATAACTTGTTTCACCTTCAGAAACAGAAAGCACAGGAGTACGTCGTGTAGGAGTAGTATTTTTCGGAGTTCTCGGTCCACCTCGAGCTCCAGAACTCTCACACTCATCCGTAGTAGTTTTCTCCCCTTGCTTTTGTTGCTGATACGTGATATTTGAAACAACAAATTCTCCAACCTCGTTTTCTTCTGTTCCTAAGTGGTACTGATGCAGCACCCAGTTAGATTTCTCTGATCTTTTTCCCTTTGTCGCGCTCCTGTAGAGCACCATGATATGTTTGCTACCCTTTTGGACTCCATTGAGGAACACCGGTTTCGTTTGACCAGTCCTGAGCCAGCGAACCGATTCTTCCTTCAAACTAGTTGGAGTGATCTTTCTCTTCTTTCTCTGCCCATTTTGATATTCCTGTGCCATCTTGTGAAAGAAGAATGCACTAGTTCCATCCATACTCACACCTGCAAACAAATAAAAGACTAATTATTTTAACGAGTGATTGATTTTTGGTACTTAGCATTATTCAAGGAGGATTTGTGTTAATATTATATACCTTGAAGGTTTTGAGGGTGAGTATAATTGATACCAACATCTTGAGTGAGTGAAGAGATAAATTCTTGTATAAGAAAATGTGGTTCTATGCCATCAATCCCACACTTTGCTTGCAAATGCTCTATCACTTCCTCATCTGTTGGATCGAATTTAACACCTTTAGGAAGGCCATGCCATGATGGAGTCGCTACCTGACAAATAAACTCTCAATATTCATATTAAAATCTCGTAAGAAGAGTGATTTATTTCAGCGATGAGCTTGCAAGAACTCAGTTAATAGGTTCAAGAGTCTCACATTGTTGTTGTCGATACGGTAAGAGCAGTCAGGGCACTTGATATGAGCTCCACAGTCTTTAATCCGAAGAGCTGAAGACACAGACGCATTCTTTACATTCCTTGCTATCCATGGACCATCCACAATCCAAGCCATGTATTAAGGTTTCATAGTTTTTTTAGTTACAAGAGCAAAGCCATACAAAGTTCAAGAATATCAAGATACATGTTTATGGGTACTAGATTCAAGTATTTTTCTTGTTGGAAATAGGCAAAGATTTATGAATCTCTCAAATTTAACTTTTAAGTTGAAAGCAGAGGAAAGATGGTAAAATTATCCAAACGATCTTTGTCAGAAAATCAAAATACAGGTGAAAAAGCCCAAAACAGAACAAGAATAGCTGAAAATCGTGTTTTTGTTCATAACTCCATCAAAGAAAAATTTTAATCTCTTCAGAACCAAGATAGAACATTCTTGGATTTAAGAATCACAGGAAACCACGATTGGTATGGGTTAATTTGATCGGCTTACTGTTTGAGTGAAATCATATCAATAAAATCTGGGATCTTGACATCGGGGTTTAGGGTTTTTGAGCTTACCTCGCCATTACAAAAAAGAAGAGAGAGAGAGAGGTTTATCTACTAGGCTAAGTATAAAGGAGCATAGAGAGAGAGAAAGGCCGAGACTTGCAGAGAGAAGAAGTATAAACGTGTGTGTTGATGAGCGGGAAAGTAGAGTTAATGAGAGGTTCGGGAGTACCTTCGTGGGAAACTTCTCAAGAACACAACTAGGCTCGGAGTACGTATCTTACTATTGACTTAGTTGACTAGAGCTTGGTTCGGATACGAACCTAGGATTGGTAAGCTTCTGTGTAATTCTGAAGCAATACAGAGCTTCGGAAGTCGAGCTGGATAGAAAATCGCAAAATGAGTGGTTTTTGGGGCCAGTCTACCTTGTTCACCAAGCTAGAAACTTATGATTTTATCTTTAAATTTTTAACCATACTTTTGTCTTTACTGATTGAAAAAGGAGCAACAACAAGAAACGACCAAAACTCCTAGTAAAATACAAAAATGACAATATTTCTTCTTTTGTAAATTAAAAATAGTAGAGAGAGTATGCAGGGGCGGAGCTGACATTACGACTGCTACAGACGGAAAAAAACGGGAGTCTTCAATAGTTTTTATTCATTCGGTTTTCATTTTTATTTATTGGATTTTAAATCCTTATATTCTCTTTTAGTATAATGTATTATGTAAAAAAAAACAATTGGCCAATTCTTTCGTGCTATACTTTAGTTGGTCGTGTTTTGTTTTTGAGCTTACATGCGTTATCTTTGATTGTAAGAATTCTATTAACAATTAGCTATTTTTTATTATATATTTTGTATTAATTAGTTTATTTTTATTTGATATATATTATGGTTTAAAGAAGAATTGACACGAAATCGCAAACGTTACCGCTACCATAACTGTAAACGGGACTCCAGACGAATATTTCAAATGGTTGTACACAACTCCGCCGCCCTGAGAGTATGCACCCCCAACTGGTTGGATTTGATCAAGTAATTATAAATTCTATTGGAAATAGTAAACTCAAACATAATCAAATGGTATCTATTGTTATAGATTATATTTATATTTTATAGTAAAGAAATATGGATTGAGATGACATGATGTGATTAGTGGTCATTAGTCATTTAAATTTTTATTATAATATTTAAATTTTTTTTTTAAAATACCATTTTTTAAAACATCTCTAACTCTTCTCTATAAATAAAGAAAATTCTATATTTAAATTCAAAATTACTTCTAATATCCTATATCTAATTCTAAAATAGAAACATGAACAATAAGTCTCCATCTATCTTTTAAACTCAACTTTTTTATTTATAAAATAATCTATATTTTTCATATCTTTGTATTTGAATTCTAAATAAACTTTCATGTTTTTTTTGTTTTCACTTAAATACTAGTATATGAAAAATAGTTATCTAATTAATTAAAACTAGTTAAAATTTAAGAAATACAAGAAGTATAATCTAAATTACGTAACAAACGTCAAAATTGAAAACTTATAATTAGTATTGGTATTCTCTTTGTTCAAATGTTTTCTATAGAAAAAACTTTGTATTGTCTCAACGTTCTTTTGTTCAAGTGTTTTCTATAGAGAAAACTCTGTATTGTCTCAGCTCAACTCTGTTTCGGGAGTTTGAGTCTTTTAATTAAATATCCAGTTGTTGAAAGAAAAAAAAAAATTCAAAAGTTATTTACTACCCTGGTAAAATAATATCTAGGTCTGTTCTGGCGATAATAATTCGACTGCGTGCCATATATGACTTGTGATATTCATTTTGTTTAATCTACACAAATCAGACAAGTGTCGTTGTAGTATAGTGGTAAGTATTCCCGCCTGTCACGCGGGTGACCCGGGTTCGATCCCCGGCAACGGCGATTTTTTGAAAACGAGTTTAATATTTTACACGGGCTTCCTTTGAGTTAAGAATCCACGGGCTTTTCCTTTATATAGCCCATATTGTTTTCGAGAATCACTTTTACTAAGAGTTTTTCTGGGAATCAATACGAATGTGACTGTGAAAGTACATATATTCTTCGCTAATATGTCGTTACTGAAGAATTTAAGCATCTATATATGTCACAAAGAAGCCAATGAAACATCAAGAACACTTGGCTATAATATCACTGCCACTAATCGAATGAAAACGAAGAACAGAGAAGAAAACCAGAGTAACATTTCCTGTAAACATGACCAGACGGGCAATCAAAGACAGCAAATCTCCATGAAATGAGAAATAAGAACTTTAGCGACTAATAATGTTATAGTCAACAGCAAAATAAATGATCCATGAAGAAGACGATTGAATATAAGACTCATGTTTCAGGGTAATGTTGAGTCGCTGATCATCACACAGAAGGCAACCGTTACAACAAAATACTACACCTGCCTTACTCTCTGTGTGTCAGTCAGAAACTTAAAACGAAAGTGCAATAGCTCCAAACAAATCATATCAAGATTCTTTTGAGCAACATCGCTTTATCCATGAAAACATATTAAAATATAAGACTGATGATGTTTCCAGAATAGCGATTTTATATATAACGATGATAATGATATCAGTGACCCCCGTAAAGAACCTTACGTGGGTCTAGCTGACCGCTGCAGTAGCTTGAGGAGACGATAGAGAGTTCTTGTCTTCCCTTCCATTCTTCACGGGGCTTCAACGCAATTGGGGTTTCTATAGCACCAGAATCTACACAGAGCATCGTTGTGTAATCCTCATCTCCCATATCCGGAATACTCTTGGCCTTCTTGTCCCAAGGGTTCCACACAACTGCTCATCCACCAAAAGATAACATGAATCAATAAGAAAACAAACAAGCATTGTTTGTGTTAGAGAAGTCTATTGTACGCACCTGCATTTGGCATGCCTTCCTTTCGCAACTCGATAGTTCTCTTTCTCTCATGATCTATGATTGCAATCTTTGTCGGTGTGTTCAGGTACACTCTATCAATCTGCAGAGATTGACTGACACTACATTAGATTCTGTTTGTAGAGAGAGAGAGAGGTGTAAGCGGTAAACAAAAAGGCATGTGAGCGTGTCACATACCTCACCGTCAAAGGTAATTGCATCTGCCTGCTCAGTGAATCTTTCTTTACGCATCAAGTTGTCCAGATAATCAAGTGTCTCCAGTCCCTCAACCCGAACCTCACTGCAAATTTGATGCCATTGTGATTACTTAGATAAAAGGTTTTCTTAAAAAGTATCTCCAAAAATCTTATTAAAGCGAGGGAGAGAAAAAACTCGGCAACAACAAAAGATCTCATACCTTATGTCAGATACATATAAGTAGTTACGAAGTGCAAACATAAAAGAGAATGCCTTCGGGTCGGTGTTCCTCACACGCGGGATAATGGTGAGTTTGCCAGGGCTGATTGATATGCGGACACGGAGTTCAAAGCTGCAACAAATTAAGCAACAGCGAATTGTATATTAAGCCATGGGATGATGACACTTGAAATGGACTAACAGAAATATCTCAAGTGAACACACCTATGAGGCCATGCCTTCAAATCGTCATCAGTAGACTTTAATATCAAATCGACAGTTGATTGCTGGTTAGCAGGAGGTAGAGGCGAAGGATCGTTATCTAATGACCATAACCTGTTCCTCGCAAATCCATGTCGCTCAAGTGCACCAAAATTTCCAAACTGTAAATGCGACAAAGTAAAATTGATGGCGGTATGAAAAATCCAGCAGAAAAATTTTACTCAGTTATCTTTAATTCCTAACCTGTGGAAAACAGACAGGCAACCCTCCCCTGATCGCCTTGGGTGGCTTCAACTGCGCCTAAATGAAACATAGTGATCAAAAACAGAGTTACTGAAAGTTAAGACTTCTTTATGAACTCATTCTTCTACTCTAAAGGGACAATTTACAAATTATCTGATACAGGCTGGAAAAGAAAGCTAGCTTAGGATAAAAATGGATTCATCATTAATCTCTATCACCAAATCAAGACATGACAAGGCGTAACCGGAAAGATCTTAACGCCAAGATTTCTATTTGGTTGATCGAATCCGAGTTAAAATCAAGATGATTTCGTTTGCAGTTTACCTTGCTGCTCATATAAAGCAACTGCTCTCTCCTTTCATTCTTCCAAGAAACCACTTGTCCTCCATACAGAAGCACCTGAAACCAAACCCAGCCAAAAAACCTCTTAGAAATTTTCTCCAACCATGACAACTATGGTTTATCAAGCTAAACCCTTTATAGTCCAGACAACAAAATTGATAGTAAAATCAACATCTAAGCTCAAAGTAGTAATCAGTGAGAGATCCTCATCAATCTTCTCTGATCACCACCATTTCTTAGGTTGTTTCTTCTTCCACCATGATGCTATTTTCAAAATCCCTTTCTTACGGTGAAATTCAGATAACCCAAACATCAAATTTAGGGCAATAATTTTTTTGGGGGTTTAATTTAGGGCAAAATTGTAAGAAGAGAAGAGAGGAAAGAGTCAAACCTCAGCAGTGGATCCGCCAGGCTCGGTCAAAATTATACGGGAGGATCCGTCGCGATCGTTGACTACGTTCAAAGGCATCGATTTTGGCCTTAACTTCGATCTTATTCCCCTCACGAATGGGTTCCCTTTCACTATTTTCCACTCCAGCTACAGCCAAAACCCAGATGCATGCATTATCAAAAAGAAATTTTATATATCACCAACCTTTTTAACCAAGCTAATCATGATTTCTCACAAAGGAATATAAAATTGGGAAACGAATAAACAAATAAAAGTTTAGAAAAAAAAAAATCGAAATCAAATCCACAAAATAAGTGAGGAAATCGAGAAGGATTTAAGAAATGAATAGACCACGGGAGATTGTTACAGATAAGTGATAGGATTTAGCTAGAGTTTGATTGATACTCGAAAATCCCTACCGGATTGTAACGTAATAAAATCAGAAAAGTTCGGTGGTCGCCTCAAATTTCAACAACCTTCACCGCACTACAACGGCGCTTCGTGAACGAAGGAAAGAGAGGGAGACAGAGTGACCGATCTCGAGTGATACGAAATAAAAATAGAGAGACAGAGTGGGATGATGCAGTAGAAAATGCTGACCTTGATTAATTGAATAAGGCTTTGATTCTCTGAATTTTGGTTTTGAGTCGGGAGCTTGAAGAAGAAGAAGAGGAAGAAGCCTGTGCGCATTTGTAGTTGTTCTCTAAAACAGCATAAACTACAACACTGCCACGTGTACATTTCCTAAATTTTTCATTTTTCTATGCAAAAAGCGCAATTACATCTTAGGTCTCTCAAACCGGTCAAACCCGTCATCCCGGATTTAAAATTAGGATTTATAGCTTAGGGTTTAGGTTTAAAAATGGTTTAATCTATTGAACTATTGATTTTTAAAAGATTTGGGGTATTTTTTAAAGTTTTCTGTTATTCAAGTAAAGATTTTAAAATATCTTCCTAAATTCGGAGTTATTGAAAATGAGATTTATGTAAAGTTATTTAAAATCATTTACAATCTACTCTTATTCAAACAAAAGTTTTTTAAAATCATATCAAAATCACTGTTATTGAAAGTGTTTTAAGTATTGAGATTTTAATGATTGAAGGAGATTTTAGAGGATTTTGAAAAACTTTCTTAGTTAAAAATATAAAGATTCAAATCTCATGATTTTAGGTGGGATTATAAGGGATTTTAATACTAAATTATAACAAATTCTTTAAAATCACCCAAAATCATCAAAATCATCTAAAATCTTATTAAAACTCAAATCACTTTAAATGTCAAATTCAATACCTCAATGCTATTTTCTCCTTAATTTCTTTTAGTGGATGTAATAAATTTAGATGTACAATGCGAGGACATTGAGTGAATTAACTTATTTAACCGTGACATATAATAGTAGATATGAAAAAACAATAATTTTATATTGAATGAAAAGTTTTTGAACTTGAAAGATAGGAAAAAAAAATCGAAAATAAGATGGAAAAAAAGATGTTAATTTTAATTTTTCTCGATATTTTATTTTATAATGAATCATCTATTAAATACTAATTTTAATTTGTAAGTGATGTACTCGTTACTTTGTAAACCATCACGGAACATAAAAGAAATGTAGTTAGATTAAAATGCAAACATATAATATTTTTAAATCCGATAAAAATATATAACCAACATCCCATGTAAATATGGTACTTGAACTTTAAAATATAGGGTTTGAATCAAAAATATTTTTACAATACTTTTTAGTTGGAAACAAAAAAATTAGTTTTCAATACTCTTCTTCTATTGGAAAATTTGAAATTTTGAAGAAAAAAAATAGTGTAAGTTAAAGAGAATTATTCAAAACCAAAAAAATTGAATACCGAGAAGCAAAGAAGACCAACCCATTCTTGTTATTTTCGACTTTATGGAATATCTCTTTAAAAACCACATTCTTCGTTTTCTACTGAGGCATTCCGTCTTTGTCAAGTATAAGAACTTTTAAAGCCGTTTTAGATATCACTTTTAAAAGGGCAAAGTAAAGCTGTCCGTGTGAAAAAACGGGTCGAGAAAGAAATAACTTAGCATTAGATAACGTTTGACCTTGGCTCTTATTTAAAAAAAAAATATATATATATATATATAAAAATGTCGTCTTTAGTGACATGGTCGGTTTGTTAATAAAAGTTGTAAAGATTTTCAAGCAAGAAAAGTATTTATTCCTCGTCTTAATCTTTAATTAACTGAATTTTGAAGAACCTTTTCCGTATCGACTAATTTCCTTATTCATTTCTTTCCGGTTTAGTTTATTTGGTTTGACCATTGGTTCAATAGGTTAGACTAAATATAATTGTGTTGGTAAAGGTTTTGTTTCGGGTAACCTATTATTAATAAATGGAAAATTAATAAATGGAAAAGTAAATTATTTTTCATGTCCAATTTGGAATGCCGTGTGGTTTAGTTTGATTTAGAACATTGTATATTTGTATCCTACTGCTTATTTTGTAAACCATCATGGTTTAAAATTTGGATTAAACATGAACGACTTTAATTTTCTTTTCTTATTATATCAGCTTAACTCGTATACTTTCGTTTTTCATATTATAGAGTTCATGTGTATTTATTTTTTCTATCATCGTATTCTCTTCTTTTCCTATTTGGGGTCCGAATATCATCGTATGCGTAGGTTGTTTTGTCTTTTGTTTTTTTTTTTTTCCGACAAATAAATTTAATTTAGCTGTAATTGTTTTTCTATAGTAATGTATGTGTGTAGATGATGATGAGAAGAAGTAATATATAAACTTTGAATGAATTTGGTGCTTTTGTAGTCAATTGTATTTGATCCGCGCGATGACACGAATATTACTTTTTTATATATAATTTTTTCTAAAATGATAAAATAAATTAAGATGTATTTATTTTTATATATTAAGGTATGTGTGTAGATTATGATAAAAATATTTGAAATTAATTATGTTATGAAATCAATGTCTTTGTAGTACGTCTGAGTAGTTGATCGTAACATATAGTGGTAGATATGAAAGAACGAATAGTACATATAGTTGTAGATATGAAAAACGGAAAAACAGACAAATTTGGAAAATAATATCCTTAACCCGAGAAATAAAAATAAACCAAAGCGTAAATAGTTGAATAAAACATAAAGATATTTGTTTTTTAAAAATAAGTAATGGAAAATAATATTCAACATTATAGTAAAGTAAAACGTGTTCCATTTCTTCGACTTGAGAAGTGTTGATTTTAATTCTTGGACAGATGAATCTTTTGCATTAAATAATATCTTCGAATAGTTAACTTGATGACATGACCATGTATTAGTTTCTACATCATTTGAAATTAAAAAAATCAATCATTCGACATTCTATCCGACTCGTACTCATTGTGGAAAAAAGGGTACCCGTATCTTTTAGATTAGGTAAAGGGTATCAAAATTTTATTACATGTGGGTAAGGGTGAGGTATCGGGTATCAATTTTTTTAATTTCCCATCTTCATACCCGACCTGTTAGTTGATATATTATCCGGCTCGTTACTTGACATATTACCCACCATGTTACATATATATTACATATCATTACCAGATAATATAGTTATAAATTTGTATTGGGTATAAAGAGGTAAAGTCTCTTATTCTTATATTTGGTCAAGAAATTTATTTACTTCTTATTATATCAACTTAACTCGTATACTTTCGTTTTTCATGTTATAGAATTCATAGGTGTTTTACTTTTAAAATTTTGATACTTACTACATAAATTTATTGAATTATTATTAATTAAGTATTTCGAGTGGAAAAGAAAATTTGTATAACAGATTATAGTATTTATTTTCTAATTTGTGTAAAAGTCATAAAATTAGTCTCTCAACAATAAATAAAGTGTTAGGATAGGCCTTTCTCATCTATGATGAGAAATTAGTTCAATTTTGTATTTTTAAGATAACATGGTTGGTGTTTCTTTTATCACCAAAATTATATTTTTTCTTTAAGATAAATCTACTGCAAACTTCAATGTTTTCAAAGAGATTAACTAAGAGCATATTAGTAGAATGTTCTCGATTATCTAATTTGTAAATTGTAAATTACTATTATTACAACATATAGGAGATTGATATTTTTACCTTATATGGATTAAGGTATTTACAAATGATCTCAATATTAATGTAAAGGAAACATGATGAGAAATTTGTTTTTGAATATTAGAATAAAAACATCTAATCTAATAACGTGAAACATGAGAACGATCAAGCTGAATTCAACAAATCAAAATTAAAACTAATTACCTAAAACAATGCGGGAAAAACCTTAACTCCTATTGGATTATTTACTTTTCTATTTTTTCTTTTGGGTATGATCAAAGCTTCATTCTTCTTCGAATACGAATAATCTCCACTTGATTCCAAAACTTTCCTTATGATATAAGAGTTGAATCCATTACAGAACAAAGCTTCGTATTGAGATTGAATTGTCGATTACTGTATGAATTTCATCATCCTGAAATTTTGAAAAAAATTAAATTAAATTATTAGTTTGTAGAAGAAATATAATAAAAACAGTTGAATAAAATATGACGTATAAAATAAATTTATGTTAATCTTGGTCTTCAAATTTTAAAATATTAAATTAAAAAACAAAAAAAATTGACGCAAATTAAATATCGGTTTTCAAATTTGTAAAATTTTGAAAACAAAAAATGTTTCAAGACTATAATATTGGAAGAAAGAACTTAGGCATTCGTATGCAAAAATCATTTCTTTTATAATGATAACTCATTACAAAATACATAATTATACATCGAATAATGTAAGAACTAAGAAGTTTAAGAAGATGAACAATTTTAAAAAAAAAAAATGAAGAATCAGGTTTTTTATGGCGTGTTTTATTCATCCAAGTGATTTGTTTTATGAACCGGATAAGGGGAAGACCAATCATTCCTAGGAGATAAGCCACCGTTAGGGTTTTGGTTTTTAAAATAGGGAATTAAAATTAAATTAATCATACAAAAAAGATTTTTAAAAAGTAGTAATACTGTTTTATTCTTTAAATTCTAAAAGAAAATAAATTTGATTGAAATAATAGAACATGGACTGTGTCTTTCATAGAACATGGTCAAGCAAATATGTTCATCCAAGAGAATCAATGGTGATAGCATTGACAGAGTTTAAATTGAAGACGTTTAATAGATTAAATAGAGAAGAAATAAAAGGAAATGATATGATATTATAAACGAAATGGTCTAAAACAATGTGAATGGATTTTTTTTTCCAAGTCATTTCTTGAACATCCAAATTTTCACAATTGTAACATGGATTTGTGAGACATCAAGATAACATATTTGCTTCATCATTATCAAAAAAAAGAAGAAGACATATTTGTTTCATCTCTTAGTCATTCACGAATTTGATATTCGTAACCATAACTAAATAAATGAAAACACAAAAAGGAGTATAAGTAATAGGGATCGTAAAAAATTATAAACGAAAATAGTATAAACCTTTAACTTGGAAATAGTAGATACGATTGAAGCTTTAGGGTTTGGAATGAGAGGAGAAAAAAAAAGGTGTCCTCTAATTTATATAGAAAGATGCTAGTTAGGGATTTCTGTGGTGAATAATAATCAAATCCGGAAAATAACTTTTAGAATAAGAATAATATATTGCAGTTAAATTAGTGATGATTTAGAGGAAGATTCCAACTTGATCATCGTAAATCTCTCAAAAATATTAATTGTTTCCTAAATTATAGTATGTATAAATGTTTAGGGTAAAAAATAATATCATTATATTTAGTTAATATAATTAAGGAATATTCTTTAGTTTTAGCATTTTTCAAAATCGTAAATCACACAAATTAAGGTAGATCAAGTTAGAAGAAGGTAAGGAATCTTCATTGTGTTTGAATTTTGGAAAAGATTGTTCGAAATATCTAGCATTGATTGAAAATGAAAATCTGTTTATATGAAAAAATTGGAAACAATTGAAAAATGGGAGAATTTTAGGGATACTAAAATCCCATATACGATTTTTGATAGTAAAAATCATTTAAACGTTTACGAAAAATAATTCAAAGCAAGGATCCGAAAATTTGACCCAACATCCAACGGTTAAGGACGCGGATCTTGATTGATTTGGCCGTAATATAATTAAAAAAAAAAGTGTTTAACATTCATTTTTTTCTGCCAAAAATAGCCTTACAAAAATACACTATTTTATCTAATGACATTTGTATTTGTTGTAATTTTAGTGATAAGATTAAGGATAATTTTCTAATTTTACTTCATTTTTAATAGTATTAAGATATTTTTTAACTAAAAATATTTTATTAAATTAATAATAGATTTATCAAATATTTATATATATATATTATATTCTTAAGGAAAACTTTAAAATGTTAACTAATTCATATAGATATGTATATCATTATATAATAATTTAGTATTATTAGTTAGATAACTAAATATAGTTAGATTTTAAAAACTTATTTATTGTAGTAATAATTTTCTAAGACTCACACCTATTCTGTTACAAAGTAGAAAGACCTATTCTGTTACAAAGTAGAAGGACGGAAATCGTGGATTTTGGCTTATATTAACAACTTTAAATACATATGTTGATAAAAGCAACAATTTTTTTTCAAAAAACAGTATTTATTCTAAGAAAAACGTTACGAAAGACAAAAATTTATTGTATCCAAATAATCTTTTAAAATAACAAAGATATACTAAAAATCAACTTCTCATTAAGTCTAAAGTTTTGTCTTGTAATAGACAGGTTCACTCGAAAGATAAAACGGATTAAACGCCTCCGAAATATATTTAGAATTTATTTTTATCAAAAAAACTATTTTCTTACAAATTATTTAATACAATGTTGCACATATTTAATGTTAATATTTTTGCAATTTTAAATATTAGAATATAGAAAATTTCAAAATTGTTTTGGTTCGAATCACCATTTCAATTTGGTTCTAATAATGGCATTATTATATTCTTAATAAACTAATAAATATTTTATAAGAACAGTAGCAAAGTTTGAAACATAAGGTCATTATCAACTTTATTTTTATTGATAACATATAGTGAAAATCTTAGTCAATTGATTTAGTTACGAGGGATTTGTCCTACCAAATTGATATAGAAATATGAGTCTAACTAACTCCCAAAAGTTAGTTCAAAAGAAAAGGATTACCATCTCTTTATATATTACTTAATATTTTTATCATATTTCAGATGTGAGATAATTGTCCCTTAATATCTCTTAATAATTGATGTTTAAGATATTGGAAAATTCAAAATACTAATATTTGTGGACATTATTTGCATGAATTTTTTTTTTATTGTGGTAATTATTATCAAATTAATGAGGCGTCAAGTCATGGATTCAATGTTTAAAGCAGTATTCTTGGTCATTTTTATATTTTTGATTGTTAATGGACAAAAAAAATTCTCTTAGGTGGTCATCATTTAGACCCTGATGTTACAAAATGTCGTGTCTAGATATATAAAAGCTTAAGGAGAACTATTTAAGCTCTTTTTCCGTCTAAAAAATAATTTATTAATATGAATAAGAATATACAAGATTAACAATGAGATTATAAATACAAAACTAATAGTTTGTGTGACGAAAAAAATGATAAAGCAGATATGCGCCACTTTATCGTTTGACTGCTAAAACTCACAAAGTAAATTCAAATTTTTGCATTTATCCATCTCATATGGAGTATTCTTTATATAATTTTTGTTTATATAGTTTTCAAAGTAAAACTTACTCTATTAGTTTCGTGAATAATGTAACGTCATATGTAATCTCTTAGCATTATGCGTAACTTAGTTTAGACAAATCTCTTAACATTATGCGTAATTTAGTTTAGACGAATTTCTTAACGTTATTCACGGTGGATCTGTGTATGATTATGTGATAACTTTCATGCCCCTATAGGTGATACCACCAAGAACCCTTATGCCCTGAAACTCCATAGTGTGACTACATTGAATGGGAGCATCGAGAAATAGCGTTCAAGTAGAAGCGATCCACTGACTTGACCCAACATGGGATGGGAGAATCGCATACGTATCATCCACTTGGTGTCCTCTCGGTTGGGGTTTCTCACCATTTATCCCAACTTTGAGAAGCACTAAGTGAGTGGTGATTCAACCTGAGGAGCTTCACAACTTCACAACTCGGGTTAAGTATCACGATCCAAGCCAAAATTTCAAAAATCACTTATTTACTTACCTTTAAATATTTATTTACAATCTTATCTTATTTAAGAAAACTAGATGATAAAGTTTTGTACATATCCACATGTCATGTACCTAGAGGTCGGAGCATTAATTGACAAGACTACGCACCTCGGTAACAAAAAAAAACACGCCAAAAGACTATGTGACGCTTGTAGATGCGTCATGTGACGACAAACGGTACATAGCGACTCTCACCTCCTTCTCCAATGTATTTCAAACGCCTTGAAACTATTATGTATGCCAAATTTCCAAAACGATGATGAAAGAAAGTGAAAAACACTCGAGTGCTTCGTAAATACCTGACATGCACTACAACATGACCATCCATTCAACCCTGTCTTCAATTTCGGGTCGAGTATACTCTATAATTACGACCCTATCTCATAACGAGAGTCGGGTGAATTTTCTCTATCTTAATATTATTCAGTTTGATTTATCTTAATTTTTTTCAGATTTCTTGTTGGTTTTCCAACAAAGTTTTCACCTTTTTTTTTAATCAAAGTTCTCATGTCTTTCATCAGAGTAAACTCCATTTTCAGTATATTTCATTTCTTTTCCACAAAAGTTCTAACCTTTCTATCGCTATACATCTCTAAATGTCCAATCTTTTATATAAAAGACCGGTCCTTAAGAGATTTTCAGTCTAAGACCCCCGTTTTTTCGTCGATCTGAAGAATCTCACACTCCTCCTTTGAGATGAACCCCTTTCCATTCATGACAAAGCTCCACCCAAATACGATATGGTACTCCGCATGTCATATTTATTTCCATCACGGAATCATCATATCCATTTTTCCCTTCCATTTCTTTGTGTTATTTGTTATTCTCGACTTGGTCATGTGATCTCTAAACTATTCTTTTTTCTCATTTGAGCGTCGAAAAATATTCAAGAAACAAAACCACATCATGTTTCTCAGATACTTCACATAACTATTTTTTATGGCAGAAGATTTATCCCGTAGTGAACCGAACCTCGCTCTCAAGAGTACTCTAGTACGACCCATATTCATTATAAGGCGGCCCCAACATAAAAAAAATACTTCAACCATGGATTGTCCAGAATTTTCCCTAGTGATAGCTTCATAAGCGGTTCGGAACCACACAAAACAGTTTAACCTTGTTCATAATAAGAAAAGCTCATTTGAAAGCCATGGTCAAACCCAAGACTTGTGACAAACTCGACGTTTTTATCCGAAACAATAGCACCCCCTTCCCCTCCTCTGTTCACATTTCTTCCCAAGTCAAACTCTCACTCTTTCTTCTAAAATATCATATCTCCCTTACCCAAATCATTATTGTTAGTTGCATCACAAAAAGTTCACAACCTTATTTTTTGACTTTTTAAATTTTATTAAATTTATTCTTATTTTCACTTTTATGTTTAGCGTATTTTATGATTTAAATAATTTAGTAGTTAAAATATATATTGTTTTACTAAAATATATATTTTATCAAAAATTCTTAGGAATTTTCGTATCATACATTTTCTGAAAAATTTCATCCTCATAAATCTATCAAAACTTTTTGCCAAATTTTTTGTCAAAATTTTCAAATCAAATTTTCGTCAAATGAGTTTTTCTTTTTTTATAAACCACAAACAATGTTTGCAAAAAAAAATTTCATAGATTTATATTGGTTGGAATTTTTTGTTTTAAATAAATATATTCGTTAGAATTCATTAGAAATAACCATTTTCGAAAGGATTTGACTGTCGAAAATATAAATTTTCAAGTTCACATTGATATGACTATGAAATTTTAAACTTTTTACCAATCATATATCGGTGGTATTCTCCTCTACCAAAAACAATATTCCTTTCCTTTTGTGACGTTTTATTCCATTGCAACAGGAAAGAAAAGTGAACTATATGCAATTACAGCTTTCACTTCCCACTATATTTAACGGAAACCAACAAAACTAATTAGCTCTAGCTAAATCTTGAAGAAGGAAGAATTTATAAACGTCTTATATCTTTGGGAAATTCTTTTTCTTTTTCCGGGGTGGGGTATGGAATTGGTTTTCTTTTCCATAAACAAATCTAAAACTATACGGCATATCTTCATGATAAAAACTATCGGTATCAGAATTCCGAATATAGTTTTACATACAAAAGAGAATACAGCATGCAATGGCTCATTTATTTACATTTTCAGTACCAATGGTAAGAATTGGCTTCTGATTGACGCTACATTACGTACGTAACGGGAGAACATCAAATAAATTATAACCATTAGAGTAGTTATCTTTTTTTGAATCTAATTAATATGCATTGATAAGTATGGATTAGCATTATTATTCTTCCCACAAAAATATAATACATTATAATATTATCCATTCAATTATGCAAAGGGATGGTGGGGGCTGGAAAATGCGTTCGACGTTTTAGCTAAATAAATAAAGGAATATATTATAGTATCATAAACTAATAAACTAAAAGCAAAACATATAATAAAAAGGAAAACCGAAAGAATAGATATGGCACTCAAGAATTACGTGACTTTTTGCTGGCCAAATTTTTTTTTACTACGATTGATAACAAAATGATAAGAACAAAAACGACAAGATCAACCACAAAACGATCTAGAAGACACAGTGGGACAGAATCCATCAGCTCCAGGATGAATACAACATTTTAGAACTTGAAAGACTTTTTGGTAACTCGACATCTAAAGGAGATAACTGAAAATATTTCCTTGTACATAAATTGTATGGTTGGAACGAAGAACTATGATGAGGTCGTTAAGAATGTGGCAATTGATTTGGGATTTAATAATGGTAAATGTGTATTTGGATAAAGAGGTGGGTTACTTAGCGTTAATGTGGAAGAATAATATTTCAATTTTTTAAAAATGATGTTGATGAAAGATTGATTGATTGTCCAGTAAATAGTAAATAATCATATTTTTCTACTTCTCATATAAAAAATCACAAATCCTTGTATATCTTTCAGGAAAAATTAAAAGAATTGCAAGTCAGAAAAATAGTCCTTTGGTTATTATGCGACAATTTCAGTAAAATATATATATGGTGAACCAATGTAAAGTTACAGACTTTCCATACAAAGGAAACAACATGACTTGGGTTGGGAAACGAAGGAAACACAATTAAAGTCGAGTCTTTTGGTTGGATAGAGCCTTTGTAGATCAGAGTTTCATGCACTATATATACCTAAGTTGAATATTTAGAGTTAGGTAGACTCTAATAATAAGCTAAGAACCATCAAGCTTCAACGTAATAGTAATAATACTGAGAGTGGTTGAAAACAGTTCCGGTTCGAACAAATATTATGATTAATGGTTATAATTAATAAATTAGTGAAGTTGACAAAGAGCGGTCGAATGTTTTAACTTCTTCTTGTATTATAGACCAATGGGCTAGAATTAGCAAAAACCCGGTCAACCATTAATATTAAACGGCGCCGGTCAAGGTTGTATTTCGGCTCGACTTTCTACTTTCTAGTTTACCGTGGGTGCGCGCGCCAAGTGTTAGACGAAATGCCGAAGAGAGGCGCAATACCAGTGGAATCGATTCATCAAGAAATTAAAATGATGGGACCAAGTTCTTTATCAACGATGAATAGAATTCTAAATAAACTTCACGTTTCCGGTTTCTCTGAAGGCTAAATAGTAAATTCGAGAAGCCGTGAAGAAAAAAGCAAGGTTTTGGTCTGGAATTTTTTTAGGATCAGTTCTGTTAGATGTAAACAGAGAATAAGTATATGAGTGCTTTCTAGAAAGCCTTTTTATGAGGTTACTGGATTGCCATTTCACTATATTCGAGTTAGGGATCGAGGGAAATTATGGAATAGACAGAGTGCAATGACACATTGATTGATCGAGATTAGATAAAGAATCCATAGAGGAGGTGATGATTATTCCTAAGTAGAAGAAGAGACTACGTACTCTGTTTCTGGTAGAAACAGAACATGATTTTACTATATACAAAGAAAGACCTGTAACTCAACCAGAGAGCTAAGTGCTGAGTTTAGAAATCATCTCTTCTACCAACTTCAACATGGTTCCAGGTATTCTCTCCCCTTCTTGATCAATCTCTCGCATAATCTGCTCAACAATCTCAATCTTGGACTGTTTGTTCTTCATCACATACCCAGAGCAATCCCTCAATAGAAGCAACAGCTCTCTAGCCATTTCTTTAGCTCTCCGTGTCCCATCTACGCTCACTTGAAGCAATCCAGGCATCACTCCTTCTCTCAGTACCATTCCTCTGTTTTTCTCTCTGTCATAGTTGCACACACCAAGCAGTATCCCTACGGCATGCTCTTTACACTGCCCTGACCCTTCTTCAATGGCTTCCACAATAACCCCAATTGCTCCGTTGATGCTGGAGATCGATTCTGGCGAATGGGTAATCATGTCTTCGAGTAAAGCTGTTGCCTTTTCAGCTAATTCAGAAGATTTATCACAAAAACTTATGACTTGAAGCAGAGCATACGGTGCTCCAGAGGTTATAACCAAAGGAACAATCTGATGAAGAGTTGATAGATTGTGTAATGTAGCTATACCATCAACTTTGGCTTGATCTGTTAGTGTATCGAGCACAATAAGTCCAACTAAAAGCTGAATCAACCTGGTGGATGCCATCTTAACCTTGTTTTTGTTACAGGAAGAGAGAATCAGAAGAAACGCCATCGCCAATTCAACTATCACCATCTTCGTTTCCGTCTGGAGAATCTCTACCAACATCGGTACAGCGCCAGATTTCACAATCCGGACTTTGTTCCTGTTATAAGTTCAGTTCCGTTACTATTACGTAGCGAAAGCATAAGTTTTGAATAACAGATAGAAACACAAACCTTTCACTGCCAAAGGCGAGGCTGAGTAATGCAGATAGAGCAACTTCTGTGGTGATGGAATCTTGAGATTGTAACATTGAGAGCAAAGGAGAAATGATTTCTCTTTCTGACATTTTTTGTCTTTGCTTTCTGCTTAGATTACTCAATTCTATAGCTGCTTCTATTTGAGACTCTCTGTTACCACTAAGAAGATTCTCCACCACAATCTCTTCCATTGCTGCACCACTCTTCTTCCTTCGTCCTCTCTGTAATTTTTTTGGGTAAATAACTTGACTTGGAAGAAGAGTGAGGGAAGGTATGGTGGTGATTGGTGAAGTAAATATAATAGAGAGAATAAAAGAAAAACATAGAAAATTTGATTAGTATTTGGTTGCTTTAACAAGCAATGTTAGGCTTTTTTTGGGGGCATCCATTGTTTCATGTTGAAGCAAACTCACCTAAAGCTTTTTTTTCTCTCAGCTTTTTTTTTTTATCCAGTATTTCTTCTTTTTCTTTAATCCTCTAGATTTTGTAAGTTTTATTTCTATATAAAAAAACCAGAAGGGAAAGTAAGTATCTGAATGAATATTTTGTTCTTGATTGCATGATCTATCCAATGTTGATTCCTAAAGATTGAATCTTTTGCTTTCCTCATGTACAAGCAAGCTTATCTGCATTATCTAGTGTCATTGATCCCAAGAGATTATTTAATCAATGACAGGATTATTCTTTGTCAATTTTTTGTAATTCTTTATATTTCTCTTGTTGTGATGTGATTTTTTTCACGTTATGATAATTTGATTAATTGCTTGATATTCTTTTGAACTGGGTCTTAAGTCTTAACATTGACTATGTAGACATATAGTTGTTGATGTGAATGTGTATCTTTCTTGTTTTAAACGCACAGATTGTATAATTTCTAATAATTATGTCAACTTTTCAATAACTGCAAAACGAACGCAAATCAATTGTCTTTAATACACATAAACTGACAAATCATATGCTTTATGGATTTTAATATATTCTTTCTTTCCTCTAATTTGATATGAAATGATTCAGATATCTTTAGTTTATAATATATTACAAAAAGTTATGACCACCTGGCACGTGAATGAGAGGGGTTTGTTGTTTTTGGGGGTGCTTTTAACATTTTAATTATATAATTAAACAGATCTTGTCCCTTTCAAATTATGGTAATTATGTTTTATTGTAATGTTTTATAGCCTCTCTCCTTTTTGTAAGGACGGAGAATATGATCAAGTTTCTTTCCCCATTGGTCCCCTGGTCCGAATATGTGTCCGATAGAAATGCTTTAATTTTCTTGATGTAGAAGTATGGAATGGAATTAAAATATATGGCCTCAAATAATATTATGAAATTTGTTGTTTTTTTGTTAAAACTTTAAAGAGTAACCTTTTATCAATTATTCTTGCTGACTAAAACACTCTACAAATAAATTATACCAATATTGTAAAAACGTTTCCAACTAGAAACTTCCACTTAAATGAAATCCAAAATCTACAATTACTATTTTTCTGATAATTTAGAGAGATTAGGCGAGATAACTTCTTTTGGTAGTTTTTTTTTTTGTTCACTAAATATTCCCAAACAAAACCTAATTACAACAAGGTTTTAGCTTACACACAAACAAACAAAAATCAAGACTTGTGGTGGGCTCTCTCTGAAGCTTTACTATTGTCATGCGTTCTCAAATCCAAGACTTGTGCATTTGAACCATTATTTAACATCCTCTTATTTAAAATTGGGTGAGTGGGCAGAAAACTTACTCCGATCGGATTTTGGGGTTATATAAAGGGTTCACAAAGGTTTGTAATATTCATTCACACATTAATGAAAAGAAACCCTATAGAAGAAAGGGTTTTACTCGGAATTCACAGTATTGCTATTTATGTTTCTTTCTTATGTAGATTCAGACATTCATTTTTAAAATTTTCCCATTTGTGTGCACTCATACCACTTAGTCTCTTTGTTTCGTAGCTGGACAGCCAACTTTGATGTGTCAAAAACCTTGGTATTCATGGCATTGAACCAAGCTCTCTCGTCGTTTACAAGTGTCATATCTCAATGATCGATTTACTATCTATCCTTTGATCCTGACTTGACGTTTTGCTTTGCCCTTTTTCAGAACATTTTGGAGCCTATTTCGATCCTCGTGAAAGCAATTTCTTTTATGCTTTTGTTTTGTTCGGTTGTTGCCTCCATTCCTTCACCTTGCAGCATCCTCAATAATTGGTCAAATTTCAACTTATGTGTATTTAAGGCTACGTTTATAACAATCTTACGAGCAACCTATGTGGGAGGAGAAATCTTTGTAGCTTCTTTAACAATTTATGATCCATATAATTTTTTTATTTTTTTACGTAGAACAAGTCTCAATGGCTATTGACAGAAATATATTAATCCTTTCTCATTATGAGGTTCCTCTCATCCGTCCAAGCATCTTCATCAATCACACAGACCTTCCAATAATCGTAATTTGTAACATCCAACACTAATGGTTTTAAAACCGCAATAAATTCATTTCTAGTCTCCTAATGGTTGGTGACCTGCTCTTATACCAATTGAAAGAACTAGAGAGAAACGAAAGCTTTATTAACACAATAATATCAAGAACATTATTTTCTTTATTAGGCATCATTTGAACAATCTCAACAGTCATGGATTTTCGTCTTTCTCTGATGAAAGCTGCTTAGCGAGTAGAAGAAGCCCCAACGTCGTGAAGCCTGACAAGACTGTTGACCCATAAAACAGAGCTAGAAGAGTCCCTCTCAGAGACTGCCCACAAGAACAAGCACAAAAATGTCAAATAAGTATATTCTCTCCACTTGCTTCACATCAAAGAAGAGGAGTAAAGGATGTTTGATCCACCAACCTGTGCGAGTAACAATGCATTGTCATTTGCATACTGCATTGAGCTCTCTGGTACGCTTTGGAACCCCTGACTGATTTGCCATGAAAGTATCCTGTTTCAATCCAAAGTACAAAACTTCTTTTTAATATTGTGTTACACATGTCGCAAAAGATATAAACAAGCTTCCATAAATATACCCATAGACAAAGGCGATAGCAGCTCCGGCGTACGCTTTCTCTGGACTCACAGCTACCTGAAGGTCCCCAAACTGCACTTCAACCCAAAACAAATATTCTCATCTGCACAGTAAGCTTTAATGAACGTACCAAAATGTTTAATGCTTTACCTTGAACATCCTAGTTCCTGACTTATCAGATTCACTATTGGCTGAAACAGATGATGCATTTGCAGATAAGACCTTTCCAGCTGTAATCATCGCTTTTGCAATCTGCGAGTACTCACCAACATTAGTTTTTCTAGGATTGAACAAACAAACATTCGATACAAGTATGTAAACACTGTCAGATATTACCTAGTAGATGACATAATCAAACAATCAGTAGAAGAAATCACACCTACATTTGAGATTCAGGTACCTTCTGTAAATCACCTTGACCATACTGTCCCATTCCCTGGAACCTTCTTCCTGCAGCTATCAGACGCTTCCCAAAAGCTGAACACAAAGAGGGAGTATGATTACAAGAGAATAGATCAAGGAAGATGTGTAGCCAAAACTAACCTGATTTGGCACCATCTGTTAATGAATTTTCCAGTTCGGGAAGTCTCTCTACTAAACTACGAGAAGTTGATGTGTCAGCCTTTTCCCAAGCACGGGACAGATTTAGTAAAGTCTCCCCAAGTTCTTGACCACACTAGAAAAATAATTGAAGTGAGGCAAAGAGGTCGGCTTGTATAAACCACTAGAAAAGATTCAGTATCTTCTCTACGTAAAGTATTCAGGAACGAGGAAGCTAAGTCAAAAGAGATATTAGCAGATGAGGGTGCATTACTTTTATCAATCTTATTGAAACCAAAGATGAATACGGAAGAGAAACAGCTTATGCAACTTATCACAAATATTTGATGAAATTAGCCAATTGCAGAAAATTCCAACATAATAATGGGGTTGAGGCTATATAATGAAGGAAGATCATACAATGTAGTTCTTGAACCCCTCCAAGTTCACAGAGTTTGTTAATTTGGTGGTCAATGGAAGTGATTAGTTCAGTGGAGAAAGAGGAACAAAAACTAACCTCCTGGATGATGGGTCCATTGGAGAGATCAAAGGCAGCATCATTTAACTGGAGAAACCAAAAACCGACCACATATAAGGCGTTGCAATTGCAAATCACAAAGAATTTTTTAAGCACTTGGGGGAAGTTAGGGCTTACATCGAGCCGAAGGTCAGTTGGTAGCTGCTGGAAGTAATCCGATGGAAGATCGAAACAATTCTGCAACCCAGCAAAACAAAATTCAATTTCAAAACGAAAACCACGATCGCAGAGGAAAGCCGATTGTAGATTCACTTACAGAGAGTTCTAGGAGAAGGGATTTGGGACTAGTTTCTAAGGGTGGAGGAGAATCTGAATCCGTAAGAGCAAATGGGAGAGTCAAAGATCTCGAGAGAGTGCGCCTTTTGGAGAGTAGGGGTTTTAGAGAGGCTGAAAAGCGAATAGAACGAGGACTTCTGTGAGAAAAGAAGAGAGTTGAAGAGAAACTGTGGAAACCATGGAGTAGACCAAAAGAGGAAGCCATCGTCGGTGTTTGAGTTTCAGAGCAAGTGCCCCCCTCAAACGATACATTTAGTTTTGTGGATGGAATTGTTTTCCTGTTTTTTTCATTGGTGCAAATCGATTTTCCCGATTAGCCAAATATAGAAATAAGCATTAGACTACCACAACTAAAATGCCGACATGAAACAAGGATTTATCCGGATACGAGGGTTGATTATGTAATTTTTGCGGATACGAGGAATTTATGAATATTTTTAAATTCTAAATTTTATGATGCTCTTGTTCGAGTTGGAAGATTGGCAGTGATTGTAGTCATGAGTTAAGCGCTTACACTACAGCTTCTCAGCTTGTCATCGTTGAGATCCACTCTGACCACATCTCTAGTTATGAACCTGACAGCCCGTGCCATATAACTCTTACGTATTCCATCCAATCATATTTCTTAGCATGGAGCTCTATGCTTTCCACTATACTCAAGTCAAGGCTTCTCCAATATTCTCAACTTTCTTAGTGTGCTCTTCCGATTGCTTCATTCTTCGTGTATCAAACAGTGTCCCAGATAAGTATAATCAATGGTGGAGAGATTATCAAGTTCTCCAAAGAGACGATAATTATGTTGGCTTGACACAAGTTATAAGTTAACGTATATAATAATCCAATCAAAACTTTTATAATTTAGCAGTGCATGAAGCGAACGACAAAGATAACTTAAAGAAAGAGCCTCAGAAAACAAAAATACAGTGTGTAAATAATAAAAATATTAATCTTGAGCAGCACTCAGTCAATGATCCACTGAGAAGAAGAAGAAATAAGCAAAGGGTTACCTTCCGACCTTATACTTTTCAGTTGGCAAGATTTTGCTAGCGTTCACGCAGTCAATGATCCACTGTGGTTGAACATATTCCCTTGACATATACAAATGACCCACGCTTGGCCTATCGATGATCTACAATAATAGAATGGATGTGATCGAGATCTATCTATCTACATTTTACGAAACATGTGTTAAACAACCAAAGCTAAATGGCTTACGTGATGTGTAATACTCTCATCATCCTCTTGGAAAGGTGCATCTTCTCCTTCCCAAGACACCATCCCACCAAAAGAAGTAAGCACAAATAACAGGGACTCTCTTGGGACCTAACATAAGTATATAGACAATTGTTAACAAAGAGACACTCCCTAGTTATGAGAAAATAAATTATATTCACGTCACTAGTTGGGGTAAACTCAAGCACATAGATCTCTAAATATCAAGATATGGGATGCAAAATACAATCATTCTAAGAAAATCGGTTCCGTTTAAACAATGTCCTAGATACCCATTTTACTAACAACTTACTGTTAGAATCTCTGGTTTTCTTACAAATATACTTACAAATAGTTTGTCAGATATATAGTCTTCTATAACCACCATAGACAAGTCAGAGATTCACAATACAGTAATACTTTTATTTTATTTGGCCAAACTAGTGATTCAATTTAATAACAAAAGAGCATCTTTTGTGTCTCGCCAATGATTTTACAATTTTACAACAAAACCGAGTGATGAAAAGTGACTCGGGAAGGAATGAATCAGTAACATACCTCACGGCTCAAGAAAAATTTCAGACCCTTGAAAATTTCATCCTCTTCGACCGTTTTATTGTTATCTTCAACGAGATGGATCACTGGCCAAGGCTCATTCGAAGGCAACTGGTGCTGAAGGTTTGCAAGCATCACTTCACGGTCGTTAGATTGTGAGCTTGATATCTGAGGGTAGGCAAAATCGCAATACTCAAATCTATATCATATTCAGAATAAGGAACTTTAATATAAGTCCCACGCTCATTAATAAAACCCTAATTCATAAAAGCTAATTCGATGAATCGAAATTTCTGTATATAACTCAATGATCAAATTCTTTTCAAAATAAGATATTAATTTAAGATAAGTCGCATGCATAATCGTATATTTGAAACCCAAAACACTAAAATTCTGTAACAATAAACCTCAATGATCAAAAGCCTGTTGAGGAAGAAACTACTCTTAGTAAGTCATATGCACAATCATACATTCGAAACCCTAAATCATAAACCCTAAAATTCACAATCCTATTTAATGGAAGCTAACCCGATGGTAAGCGGAATGGGAAAAGGATCTACTACATATAAAACTCAACGATCAAGCCCTTTAAAATAAGAAACTCTAATATAAGTCGCAGGGAAGAATCATCCATTCAAAACCCAAACCCGAAAATTCTGATCCCGTTTAATCAAATAAATTAGCTATAGCTAATTCGACGAACAAAAGATCAGTTACATTAAAGTAAAGAAAATAAGTAATCGATCAGCGTAAGCAATAATCAAGTAGGCAATTAATTTATCCGGTTAATCGTTCAGAGAACAAACGCTAAAAGTTACCTAGAGGATCCGGAGAAAGAAGCCTCAAAAGCGTTCAGATAACTAATGTGCTAAACCAGCCTCAAAGAATATATATATATATATATATATATATATATATATATATATATATATATATACATAATATATAGCTAGCTAGGGTTGGGTTGATGGGGCCAAAATTAAATGTGCTAAACCAGCCTAATTCTGATTAGCTAAGCCAAGTATCAGACCACTAAAATCTTAACCTAGTGAAAGCAGACTTTCAAAGCTCGTGAAACTTATTATTTCACTTAATGACTAGTTACAATGCATTGTCTTTATACACTTAGCGTTTGTTTCTAGAGTCACCAACACACCTTGTTGTCCCTAGACTAGTGCTGCAGACAGATTATAGACAAACAAATATCTCTTTTGAAAAACAAAAAAGAGAAACAAGAAATTCCAATCTTGTGGTTATCAGATCCAAAGTAAAGAAGTTAATGAAATCTTAAGAATGGTTTTTCATCCGCCTACTCTCAACAAACCTGCGCAC
Source organism: Euclidium syriacum (assembly GCA_900116095.1). Taxonomy (NCBI): domain Eukaryota; kingdom Viridiplantae; phylum Streptophyta; class Magnoliopsida; order Brassicales; family Brassicaceae; genus Euclidium; species Euclidium syriacum. Next base: position 6,475,988 of record FPAK01000007.1, on the reverse strand, counting down.
TAATTAATATATTTATAATAGAGGGTGTATTTACGAACTCGTATAATGCAGCACCGCAATGAATAGTCAAGTGGACACATATTGAAACTTATGAGCTGTTAATATCTTCTTGTTTCTTGTCCGTTTTATCTTCAAATTCTTCATATCGTAAACGACATAGATAGCAACCCAAGTATGTGAAGCAAGGTACACACCCCGTTACATCTAACAATATTATAGACGTGTATAATATTATGAGGTTTCTAAAGAGACAATAAGTATGGGGATTGAAATATATTTTAGTTTGACGTATATAATAATCCAACCAAAACTTTTATAATTTAGCAGTACATGAAGCGAACGACAAAAAAATAACTTAAAAGAAATAGCCTGAGAAAAACAAAAATACAGAGTGTGTGAATAATAAAAATATTATTCTTGAGCAGCACTCAACCTTTTTTTGCGCGACTTGATTCGTTCGACACTTTCATTCTTCCTTTCCTGCCCAATCTGTAGAATTGTCACAAAAACAAAAAGACACCGATTACAACATTTAAGTGACACAATGATTCTGCAGCTTTTTAAACAATAGCCAGATCCATATTCAAACAAAAAGAAAGAAAGAATGTAAATGATAAGTACCTTCATGGCCTCGTAGAGCTTCCTCTTCTTACGGGACATCATTACTTTGGGCATATCAACGTGATCTTGAACGATTTGCTTACTATCAGGAACTGATTCTTCTTCACCCTCATCTTCTTCACCTTCATCCATCACAGCCGCTACATCAGCCGCCACACTTCCTTTCACTTCCTTCTTAAGTTCTTCATGGTATTGCTTCTCAAGAGCCGCCATCTACATAAATCACCCACAACAACACAAAGTTATCAAACTTTGATCGACACATACACACCATATTTAACAGGTTTGAGTTATTCATCTATATATATATCTATGTATTATAACACAAACCTTCTTCTTGATCTCAGCAGCTTCTGCTTCCTCAGCGCGGCTCATAACACCAGCGTATAATAAGTTTTGAGGATCATCGAGATCCTCTTTCCCAACGCCTGGCAATGGAAGAACATCGTTTTTGGCTGCTGCTTGTAGCATTTTAATCTGTTCAGCATAATCAGGAACATATCCTTCTGCTTCATTGTCCACAAATGGTGACAAGTGCGGCGGTAGAGTTCTGCTTGTTCATAAAAAAAGAAGCAGAAAACAAATGTTTAAACAACTGAGAAAATTAAAACAAAAAATGGTTGTAAGAAAACAGAAATAAGCAAAGGGTTATGAATGTGTTACCTTCCGACCATATACTTTTCAGTAGGCAAGATTATGCGAGCATTCACGCAGTCATAAACCCACTGTGGTTGAACATACTCCCTTGACAGATACAAATGACCCGCGCTTGGCTTATCCATGATCTACAATAATAGAATGGATGTTATCGAGAAGATCTATCTATCTACATTTTACGAGACATATGTTGAACAACCAAAAGCTAAATGGCTTACGTGATGAGTTATACTCTCATCATCTTCCTTGAAAGGTGCACCTTCTCCTTCCCAAGAAAACACCCCACCAAAAGAAGAAAGCACAAGTTGCAGGGACTCTCTTGGAGCCTAACATAAGTATACACGATTGTTAAACAAAAGAAATTCCCCTTTTATGAAAATGTTAATTATCTTCACGACACTGTTTGATGGGAAAATCAAGCACACAGATCTCCAAATATCAAATCAGGTACATAGGATGAAAAATACAATCATTCAGAAAAAAAATCGGTTCGATTAAACAATAGTCCAAGATACCCATATCACTAAGAACTTAGTGTTAGAATCTCTGTTTTTTACATATTAAGCTTTTTGCTTTCGATTAGTTTGTCAGATAGTCCTCTATAACCACCATAGACATGTCAGAGTATCAGACTACAGTGATACTTTTATTTTATTTGACCAAATTAGTGATTCAATTTAGTAACAAAAAAGCATGCTTTGTCCCATGCCATTGATTTTACTATTTTACAACAAAACAGAGTGATGAAAAGTAACTCAGGAAAGGAAGATATCAGTAACATACCTCACGGCTCAAGAAAAATTTCAGACCCTTGAAGAGTGACTTGCACACTCTTGTTTCTTCATCCTCTTCGACCTCTTTGTTGTTATCTGCAACGAGATGCATCAATGCCCCAGGCTCACTCGTAGGCAACTGGTGCTGAAGCTGTGCAAGTCTTAGTTCAGACTCTTCACGGTCGTTAGATTGTGAGCTCGATGAAGCATCAACTTTAGATCCCACCGACATGCCCTTGGAGCTAGCGTCCATGTATCTCGACAGTGCATAGAGCTCTGCAACATTGAAGACAACAAAATATTAATGACAGTGTTACATATGAATTCCCGTATTCTCTAAGGAAAATCATGGCTGCTTGAAGGATGACAGCATACCTGCAGCCATAGCCTCCAAACGGGAATCAAGGATTGGAGGATATTTCACATTCAGAGAATGGTAAAGCTTAAAGTTTATAAAGGAAAGAAGAGTCTGCATTAAAAGGTGAATGAAAATTTGTCAGCATAAGTCCACACATAAATTCATACTATTTAATTCATACTAAACTGATGAGTTAAGTTAACAAATGACGAAAGAAAGCGATATGAAGTTCTCACCTCATAGAATTCCAAAAAGTTTAACAGGACAGTGAAGTCAACATCATTCGTAAAGACTTGTTGTATTGCATGAGGGGCCAACCAGGTGATCTTTTGACCTTCTAATTCAGCCTATCAAGATAATTACCAAAGTTTCATTAAAGAGGGTTTCATTAAAGAGGAATTACTTCGCTAATTCCATCATCAAATTTTAAATAAAGTAACACAATACCTGATAATATATGCCCTTTACAGACACAAACACTTTCCTTAATGCATGAGTACGCGAAATGTAAGCTTGCCATTCATGGCTCAATCTGATACACGAAAGAAGGACAAAGTAAGACAAGGTATATGGGACTCAGAGAAAGTGCCAATAAGTAAAACACAAGGATCCAAGAGTAAATATAAGATTCTGACCTTCTACAGTTGTGGACTCGTTTAACTTCAAGGTTTTCCCTCTCTGAAGCTGGTAGCACCGCGAAAAGATGAACCATTGTAAGACAGTCATCCAAGTCGCGTAGTGCATCGATAAATGTAGGATACCTAAATATTCAGGACACAAGCAGATATGGGTGTAAATCTACAGTATAAACAAATGGATGTTCAGAGACGCTAAAGATTATAGAGTCAGCAGCAAACCTTTCACGGATCAATCTATCTAGCTTGTAAGTGGGTTGGCGAGTGAGCAAAAGACGAGCAAGTTCCTCGTTTTTCTTGGCCTTGGCTTTTTTGACCTTCTTAAGGTATGTTTTTATTTCCCTGAACTTCTCAAGAAGTGGCTCGTGCTGAAGGAAAGCAATGTCTTTGACATGGTAGTAAGTGTGATGGTTTCCCTTCACCTTCTTCTTCGGTTCTCGGGGGAATATACCTTTCACGATACATAGTCTCCTGAAATGACCAAAAAGGAAGGTACAATTGAGTTTTCATGACATCATATAGAAACAAAAACGAAAAAAAGAAAATGGTTTTTTCCAGCAGTCAGAAATCTGGAACTAGAGAAAACAGATTAGCCTATCTATTTTTAATAGTCGAGAAGACAATTTATGGATTGAAGTTATATCAAACGAACCATTGCAGCAAAAAGCAAATTATCAGTAAGCACTAGTTAAATTGATAAGAGAAACATCAAAACAAGAGCCAGATATCCAAAAATTCTTAGAAAATATAAGAACATCACGGAAACTTGATATCTATTCAGAGAAAATACGAAACATTTCAACTAACAAAAGGATTTGAAGAAACATCGTGACGGTAAGGGAGAAAGAAGTAAAGAGAGTGAACCTGAATAGATTCAAGTTAACTTGAAGATGCTTAAGGGCTTGACCCCTGGTCATATAACGAGCCGCATTTCCTTCCTTCTTCTTTCCCTGCAAAAGACGAACACCACCAAAGATATCTTTTAAGCAGCTTTAATTCAACGAATATTCGGAACAATACAGCTTCAATCCAACAGAAACACTCACCGCCGGCCTGTAATGCTTCGGCATGATGATACGCCACCAGAGAGGAAATTGGAGATGGAGGGAGGAAAAGAGAAGAGAATTAGGGTTTTAGGAAAAACAAATACTTAGGTCGGGTGCAAAAGGACTATATAATGGGCCTCTGAGGCGGCGATTGACCCATCATCTTGTTCATGTGGGTTTTGTTACAATAATGTTTATTAAGGCCCAATATTGTCAGTGTGAAAGAAACCGACCCAAACCAAACTAGTCTAATTTTCTTGCAACCAAACCGAATTAACATTGTTTGTGTAAATTTTTGATAAAAGTCATCATGGACTTCCAGGAATTGGCAATATATGAAGCCAACCGCACCCAATGTCAGCATTTTATGTCGTCCTCCTGCTCTTGAGAAGCTTGAAATATATCAACTTGCAAAAATATCACCGTTATCCGAGAAATTAACTTGTAACACATATAGTATTGTTTTGTAAAAGTTTTTCGTACCAATCAAACTGAAGGATACGTAAGGATTTATGGGTTTAAAATAAAAATAAAAAGTCAATTTTTTGTGTGCGGAATCAACACAAAGTTTGCCACTTGAGGTGAATGATGAAACATAAAGTTTTTTTGGGTTTAGCAAATTAGCCAAAACATTAAAGAAAACATTATAACCAGCACCAACAAAAATAAATAAAATCTAAGAGATCATTGTAAATTTACGATTAAAATTTTGGTGCTTTCATGATATTTTGTAGTTGCCAAAACTAGAACCATAATACAAAAGTCCATAATGAAAACAATGGCTTGGTCATTGAGGAGGTATTTGGTCAGCAGGAGGATCGGCTGGAGCTGGTGGCTCACCGTCGTTGGGGATCCAGAAAGTGAGAACCGTAGAGGCAGCAACGAACATGGCTCGACGTGGTGCCCATTTCAGACACGACACTACTCCTATGTTGTTCTCCCACCTCGCCACCTGCTTTTTACACAAATATATTTAGATACTGTCCCTAACCATAAGGCAAATAGTATCTGAAACTTTCTGAATTAAGTGGGATCAATGTCCCAATGTATACAAAATCCTAGTGGTATATGACTGTTCTGTATTTACCTCAGATGGGTTCTCAATGTTCCAAGCATGTAAAGTTCCATCTCCTGAACCTGTATCCGGAAAAAACACTAACTGTGAGGTCCTGAGTATCTAATTTGGTTCTGAGTTAAGCTGCATAAATTTGAACGCTGTCTAGAGATGGCTCATGAGCAAAAAAATCTAATATAATTTCACTAAATACATGACCATATTATTACCAGACAGAACATATTTGCCATCGGGTGTGAATGTGGCCTCTATCGATGTACCCTGAGAAGGCTCCAAACTAAAACCACATTTCTGCAAAGCCAAAAAAATTAACATATCAGCTTTACCACTAACCGCTCATCAATAAGATCATACTGTGGATTTGAACATCAGTTTATGTCTAGTGTTATGTCATTTACAAGATACAGAACGTCATTTACCTTCTCTCCACGATATGCATCAAGAACATAGATATTGTTATTTGTAGTAGTTAGGAGCATTGATTTTCCATCGTTGCTGAATTTTATATCATTAACCTCAGCAGTATCTCCACCCACAAGAAATGTGTCAAAGGGACCCTACAGAAAGAGAGCAATTGGCTTGAGAGCTAAAAGAGGATTCGTGTGTAAAGACTGTGTTGATCATAGTAAGTGGCTAACCTTATCATAACACCGGGAATCAAATAACTTAACAGCACCTCCTTCCATTGCAATTGCAAACACCAAGCCTTGTTGGTCATACGCTACTGCTGGTCTACCACGTAGATGTAGAATTCCCTATTGACTAGAAAGGGTAAGCATAAATCACAAAACAATAAACATTCATGCAGAGGCTATTAAAGAAGAAAGCCTAATCAGAAAAGCTTGTTCTACGTGTTAAGTGTTTCTAACATGTCCATTAAGTTAACTTTCATGGTGAAATTACGGCAATAACAAAAAGAAAAAGCACTTTCCTATAAAAAAACTACCATACACAGGCTTATTTCATATGGCTAACTTAGACTTTGTATAACTAGGAACCAACCTGGCAGGCATTTACACGAAGATCCCAGAGTCTGACACTACGATCGAGAGAACCAGACATGAAGCTATCGTTAATCGGAGACATACAAAGCGATACAACCCTTAAACAGAAGAAAATTTTGCCATCAATGTAGATACTAGTAGTGAAGTAGGTCTTCCAATTCGAGAGGCTTATATCAAACCTGTCTTTGTGCCCTTTAAAGTAGCGAAGGATCCGATTATCGTACATTGAGAGATATCTCAAGGATTCTGGTACAAGAGCAAGTATTCAAGTGAGTGCTTATCCATCATTATTGATTATCCAACCTTAAGCTAGAGAAGAAAATGAAGACTCACCTCCAGTGGACTCCAAATTGTATTTAGAAGAGCAAATGAGAGAACTGGGATGATGGGTAAAGCATACACGATCGGTGCCATGTTTCTTATGGTATGTTATCTTGAGCTGTCTACATTTTAACAAACTTTTAGATGAAATCGAAATTTCAGTCTCTGCACAAGTTATTGCTCTACGAATATACATCTTATCAATTCAGGTTGATACAATTTTAGTCTTCTCAGTTCTCAAAGCAAACAAGTTCTCTAGAATTTGTTGGGATAAGTAGTAAACCTAAAAGTGGGGAACTGACTTAGCGTTGGCGATATCGAAGAGGCGTAGTGAATCGTCCTCGCTGGATGTAACCAATAAATCTTCCGTCCTATGGAAACCTACCGAATGTATCTTCCCTCCCTGTAAATTCAACGGAGTTGAACGGATTAACCTCGGAAACTGGATTAAAGTTAACCAGAGAAATTCAAAACCATAAGTAAATACAAAAGAGGGGAAAAGGAGTCCGTACAAAATCAGAGAAGACTGCACCGATGGCCATCCTGCTCACCAGCCCGTCGTCTAGCTCCGATAACGACATCGTCAAGATGGATCAACCGCGACGCCACGAGAAAGAGGCTAGCGAACGAGAGAGAACAACTCTAGTCAGAGTTTAGTGGTTTCGCTTTCGCGGGTCTCTCTATACGACGCGGTTTCAGTAAGTTTTCAAGCGACGTCGTATTATTTTCAGAAAAGGGTTGAGGAAGAGACGGCTTGTCGTTCAATTTTAGACTATAAATGTAGTTTTTGGCCTAAGCAAAGAGTTCTTCTTTGTATAATACGGTGAAGTCTGTGATTTACAAAGAGTCAACAATACACGAATAAAACATAGAAGAAAATAAAATCTCTGAAGCTTCAAGTTTTAAAACACATAAGAAAAAGCTCTGAGGAGATAATGAAAAACGCAAATTGAACTCGAAGGTCTGATGACGAGATGCTCGAACTAGAAATAAGTCATGAGAGCGAGAGATAAGACTATACAATGCCAGCGAAACCACATTTGGAGACGCAGCTAACGACCACCAAACCAACCTCTTGGTGGTTGTTGCTGCTGCATAAGAGCTCCTCTATCTCCATTCATCAGCTTATCTAAAACCACATTGAGGTCCACGGCTTGACCGTTCTCAGTCAATGTTCTCACAGTTCCTCTCACTTGCTCCCTTGGGAATCCCATGCTAGTCACCTTGTCAATGACATCATCGACTGGGGCTCTGCTCCCGGATCTCGGAGAACCGGAGCCACCGCTGTTGACAGCTGAAGCCATTGGTACACCTTGTGGTATTGGGCGAGCCATTGGCAGTTGCGGATAACCAGATCCGCTTCCACTCTGATGTGGCGGTTTCGCGGATGGGGTGTTTCCAAACTGTGAAGAAGCTGGTCCCGTATACGGATAAGGTTCAGGAGAGTACCCGGAAGGGAAACCTGAACCGGATCTACCACCTGATCCATCATACATTGATGATGGCGCTGGAGGGGCGTTGTAGTACTGTTGAGAAGGAGCGGAACCAGGAGGTGGTTGACGAGAAGGGTTTGGGGGGTAAGATTGCTGAGGGTAAGGAAGTTCCTCCGGGTTGTAGCCTGATGGTGGTTGCTGAGCTTGAGGAAGTGGTTGTTGTGGGTATTGTGGCTGTTGAGGAGGGGGCTGGTAAGGTGTTTGGTGCAGTGACTGTGTTCGAGGAGGAGGAGGAGGAGGAGGAGCTTGATAAGGAGGCTGGCTCGGTGGAGGTGGTTGAGACTGAGCAGGAGGAGGGAAATAAGGCTCTTGTTGTTGTTGGGGAGAAAACTGGTGGGGAAGCTGAGACAGTTGTGATGAAGGTGGCGGGAGATTGTGTTGTGAAGCTGGCGGTTGGATATATTGTTGTGGCGGGAGGCTCTGTTGTGGAAGAGATGGGGGAGCTCCAGAAGAAGCTGGTGGCTGAGGTAGTGATGCGGGTAATTGAGCAGTGGGTTCAACGTGTGTAGAGTGCGTCTCGCCCTGCTGGTTTACTTTTGATACCTGAAGCTTTGAAAGCTGAAGCTGCGCTTCAACTATTTCTTGTTTGTCCTTCAACAACTGTACACCACTTTGCACCTGAATGAAAATTATACAAATAAGGTACTCAACAGTCTAGAAACTTGACAGAGGAAGCATAAAAGATTGACATTAAATCATGATGATGAACTTCTTTAAGTTAAGACAACGATAATTTAAAAGACAGGCTAGACTTGGCATCGCATTGGCAGAAAAGAACAGCCACTGTCCAATATCTCAGATTCATTTGGTTATTTCTAATTTCAAACTAATTTCCATTAGAATTCCAAAAAGTGCCAAAAGTTACCTCTAACATGATGTTTTCAAGGTGTCTCATTTTCCCGTCAGTGTTTCCATGACTGTTCCCAACAGAAACTTTCACATCATCAATCATGTTCTCGAGATTTCGGGTTCTGGTCTCCAGCTGTGTTAGGCGTGCACTGACACCTTCCATGACATGAAGCAAGTTATCAGCATGTTTCTTCATCGTCCGATCGATCTCAGATATAATTGCAGACTCAGGCACATTTCGATCCTTCTCAGCAAACAACTTCGAGGGTTCGAAAGATTCAATAGAACCATAGCTCTGTAACGACGAACAAACACCATAAGTAAAGGCAGGATTAGTATCGTAAGTAGTAGTCATTATCCTAATCATGTAACCAGCCTGATAAATTGACACAGTAGCTGTGGGATCATAAAAATCAGGTGGTATTCAACAAGACGGCTTACACAACTAGTCTCCATTGCTTCTAACTAAACGCTATGAACACAGATCGAAGCTTGGCAACCAGAACTAGTATATTTCCATGGACACGGTCAGAGTTTTGTTTATGCTTCTTCCAGGATTGATTCACACAATAAAATCAGACAATATCACAAAAGGCAATTATACTAAAACGTTAGAACCGATATCTTAATAAACGCAAAACCTTCCTCAGTAACAAGTTCAAACTGATCGAGATTGATACCCCAAATCATAAGTAGCAGGAGAGATATGAGAATTACTCTTGCGGATGACGCTGACATCGGTTTTAAATCAGACGCAGCCCAAGCCCTAGCCGCCGTGGAATTGACAGATCCGGCGAGATCTAAAGCGGAGTGAGACAATCCGACAGTGGAATTAGGGCGGATAGGTTGGAAATCATAGCTAGGAACGATGGCTTCCTTCTTTGACTCCAAACCATTATCGCCGATACGCTGTCGCTGATGATCGCCGTCTTGTGAATTGTTGTCGTTCATGAGATCCATTATCTGCTTATCCAAGAACAGAGCCGTATTCATCGATCGAGCGAAAGATTATATATAATGGACTCCCATGATTATGTTTGATTTTCGGACTTTCTTAGAAAATTTAATTTTCATCTGTTATTGTTACATCATATGTTACCATATTTTTATTGTAGCGTGTCAACATCGATATACCAATTGAAAGGTTAGCGAAATTTCGCGTTTTGAAAATTTATTAAGCCCATTGGGCCTAGGGACTTTCTACTTCGTTCGATGGGGACAAGGTAAACACTCAAATAACCAGATCATTCTGAGTTTATATATTGTTTCTTCTCATCATCATCTACATACATACCAAAAACAATTACAGCTAAATTAATTTGATCCGTCAGAAAAAAAATTAGAAGAAAAATTGGTTCCCATTGATTGAATTCGTATCCAACTAGATACATTTGAGATGCATCCTTAATGTAGCAATGATATTTGAATTGTGGAGATAGTTGGAACGATTGGTTGTAGTTTCTGTCGTGAAAATTCAGTGATGAGATTTGGGAAACATAATTGATTGATCAAATATATAAGTTTGTAAATTAGGGATAGATCACAAAAGAATGTTTCTATGGGTGTGACTGACTGATGAGTTTGGATACGGTTTTCAGGGCAGCGGATTCCATAAAAGCCAAGGAAATTGATACAAAGGTTGCGAGAGAAGGATTAACACGACGGTTTGGGCTTTGTTAGATTTGGATTTATGACTTTGTGGTTTCAACACCGTTTTTTTTTTTAAACAAAAGAACGTGAAAACGCGCAGATTACTTTTTTTTTTTTGTCACGAAAGAAAGAGTAATCTGCTCGTTTTCACGTTTTCACGCGCAGATTACTCTATTTGGTTAAAATTTAACTTTATCGATCAAGCTGACGGTGTTCCGACTGTTTCCCACTATGATGCAAAAAATCTAAAACTGCAAAAAGAAAACCTTCAAAGTGAAGGTTGTTGGAAGTCAAAAAATAAATAAAAAGCCATAATCAAAGACAACGCTCCTCTTGGTTACAATCACTTTAGTTCTTCTTCTTGTCTTCACTGCGTTCTTGAAATAAGCCGAGATAGCAGCGACTGAATCATATCCTAAAAAAACAAAATTCAGACAATATGATTTAAGAATGGTGATTATGTCAAGTGGTTTCTAGTAAATAATATCTATGGTTGTAAGTAGATTACTTGATTCTTTGCAGCAGCTCTTTCTGTAAAATTTCATATATAAGAGCAGAGAGAATTAAGAATAGAAAGAAAAGGGATAATCAAAAATTTGCTTGGAGAAATACATGCATATAGTAAATAATATCTATGGTTGTAAGTAGATTACTTGAAGTTTTGCAATACTTTCAATCATCCCTTTCTGTAAAATTTCATATAAGAGCACAATGAATTAAGAATAGAAAGAAAAGGGATAATCAAAAATTTGATGTATAAGAAGGGAAAGATATGACTTACTATTTCAGACCTCGTTTCTTGAAGTTTCTGAAATCTACCCTCAATTCTTGAAAATTCTGATTTCATCTTGTTTGCCAGCATCGAAGCAAAAAAAATTCCACGTGAACAATAGTAGCATATTAAAAGTATATCAAACAACATTGATGGAGGTAAATACAAACAAAAATCACGTCTACTTTTAAACAAGTTAGAATTAAAACTTACACGATCCCATATATAAATTGAGCTATAACTAAACCTAAACTGAAATACTTCTTGTACGTATCATTAAGTGAGAAACAAAATATGGGTTCCTTACATAATTTAAGATCTCGCTCAAAGCCTCCTGATGCTCTTCCACCTCCCGCCTCAAGGCCTCTAGCTCCTTAGCAAGATACATTGACTGCGTAAGCAAATAAACTAAGTAACAAATCTCAAGGTAAATATCTAAATAAACTAGTAAGGTTATAGAAGAGTTAGATATATATGAGTCGGTTTCAGAATTCAAAGATAAATAACAACGAAGATGGGAAGGGTTTTAGGGTTTGCTAAAACGCTATGTCGGTCTAAATGGGCTTTTTAATCAATTATAAAGATAAGTATTGAAATTTGATAGAGAAAAAAACAATAAGGAGATAATCTATTTATTTTATGGAAAGTTATCTCTTTTAACGGATCACCTCCTAATTATCCCAAAAAAAAAAAAAAAAATCATATCTTTGAAAAAAAACTGTTGAACCAAGTTCAGTGCATGAAAATTGATCGGTGAGTTTTATGTCTGGGAGGTTTACGGGTCGGAGTCTACACGAGAAGATAGCAATGAGAAGATGTTTTAAGAGAAAGTGTATATTCGGGTTTGAGAAGTGGTGTTCGGGGAGTAATCTCCGAAGGCACCGTTATATTGATTGTTCGTTACAAAACGAGTTCGGAAATACGAAAAGTAAATTATGAGTTTAGCGTCTGTGTTTTGGCTAAGCGTTTACATTTAAATAACTAATAACTAATTCTTCAACTATTTCTATTTATTAGTTCCAATTGGATATTGTTTGTTCTAAATCCTCTAAGGCCGTCACATAAACGTTTTAACCTCTTTAGTTTAGATCTTGGTCATCTCAATTATATATAGGAGATGAATTACAAGGTATATAGTTTATTAGATGGACGTTTCGTAACTAGACACACGAAGGGACCCGTGAAAGATGAGCAGGTGTTAGAGGTAACACACGAAGCCGGCGATTCAAGTGGAACAGAGGAAGAGGAGGATCATTTAAGAATAAGTGTTGTTGATAGAGCATGTGGAGCTAAAGGGATAAAAAAAATGGAGGATTTGTGGTTTCTTGATAGTGGGTGCAATAAGCATATGACATGAGCAAGGAAGCGGTTCTCCGAGATGGATGAAAGCTTTAGACACTCTTGGAAACAATGCGAGAATGGCTGTACAAGGAAAATGAAGTATTAAGATCAAGGTGAATGGGCTAACGCAAGTAAGAAAAGATGTGTCGTACGTTCCCGAGTTAAGCAACAACCTTCTAAGCACAGGACAGCTGCAAGAAAGGAACCTTGCAATCCTAATACAAAACTTCATTGGAAATATGTCTTGTAGCTTTCTCATCAGGTAACGAGGTGCCGGAAATCGGGTTAATGGCTCCATATGTTGTACTTTATCTTGATATATCTTCGTAAGAGCTGCCGAGAGAGGTGGATATGGAGATGAGAGGTACGAGCGAGTGGAAAACTTTGAAGCTTTTTCAAATTTCCCACCTATGAAACACTTACAAGTTTGGTCTAACTTGACTTGATTCTGAGCTACTTTGTTACAAGGCCTATTAGCAAATGGAAAAGTACATGAAGAGAATTTGCAGCTCCATCCAATGTAACAAATCTTGTGATAAATTTATAATGTTCTTATGCAAGTCATTTAACTTAAGTTAACAATGCACTATAAATACTTTCTCCTCCCTTTTTGTAGTTGTGAGGCCACTTTGATCTAAATTTAGAGTATAGGGACCAGGAACCATAGAAATTATTTAGTACCATTGAAATTTCCGAAAACAATTGCTAGTACAAAACTCGCCGTTGTACTTTATAGAGAAGTACAATGTTGATTTTCCGTTACCTTCCTTTAATCAATTTTGCAGTACACACAAGTCCTGCTATTATAATCATTGTACTACACAAAACGTAAATGAATGCAACAAAACTTGTCTTGTGTACTACAGTTTTATCTTGTGGTATTATTGTTGTGTACTACACAAAGCGTGTATATATAGTTTCCAGCAGTTTTCAAGGAAATCAAATTGTTACAATCTTTATTTCTGGTTAAAGAGAAAAAATAATATCTTGAAGGTAGAAGATCTCGACAGGGTCGACATGAGAACACATGTGGAACCAACGGCTGTAATGACTCCACGTCATTGTTACATCTCACATTTTCATGTGTTCTCAGGTCACCCCTGCTGAGCTCTTTCTCTACCGTGTGCCCCCTGTCTTATCTTTATTCAACAAATGGTAAGTTTATTTCTATGTAATTCCATATGATAATGTTACAATTCACAAATACACGCACAACAACTCTTGGTAAATATAACGTACCTATGTGGTTTTGAGATTTACATGAACTCAGCAAATTGTATATTGTATACGCTTTTGAATGGTAAAGAAACGATCTACTTTAACTCTCTTGCACTTTGTCCTTCAACAAGACAGACTGCAAAAGAAACAGAGGACGAAAGAAAGCCCAGAATGAGTTACATTCAAAATGTTATGATGTTATTTCTTAATTTCTGCGATTATTGTATCTTGTGAAAGAAAAGCTAACCTCACGGAGGAGGCGGAGAGCAGCAGGACGAGTGAACTTCCTGGCAAAAAGGAAACACGGTGATGGTTTCCCTTTACTGCTACACCATTCTCGCCGGTATTCAGTCTCGTAGTTGATATTATCAATTCCCTGTAAAAATCATTGTTTGGAGAAGAATGCTGTTTCTTTATGTTTGTTCAAGAGTTAAATCACATTGCAAGAGAAAACAAGATGTCTTGTAATTCATTTATACCAAATAAAATGTTGCTAAAGAGTCTCAACTGATCTAAGGATTCGAATAGAACACCACAAAAGTTGGTTATGCATGTGTATACCTTAATGGACTGTATAAGATGAGGAGTAGCATCGGAAAACTTGTAAGCCATAGGATGCCATCCACGACGTTCATTACTTTTAGTGGAAGTCAGGTCCCAAGCTGAGTGTGTCAGAGACCGTCGTGTGAGCTCGCTATCTACACCCTTTTGCTGAAATTTAAGGCAGATTATGAGAAGCATCCCAGTTTTTAAACGACTATGCTTGTTTTTGGTTAGCTCAAAACATTAATCTTACAGCTAGCAATGTCTGAACGTAGTGCTCATCAGGTATACAGTTGTGTTCCTTCCAACCTTCAGCTGGCTGCACAGCAAGACTACGTTAGTACATCACACCATGTCCTTGTCAAAAACCTTATTGCATGCCAGATTAATGTAGTGCAGTGTTTAATTATGTGACCAGAGAAGAGCAACTTACTACAGGACGATCTCGCCAAAACTCTGGAAGTGATTTCCTCTGCAAGATCAAATGCAAGAAAACAAAGATTAGAAGTGAACGGACAGGGACCAGTCCACTAACAGAGAAACTCTCACAGTAACACCAAATTCTAAAATCAGTGGTTCTAACTCGTTATTGGCAGCTAAACCATCTTTCTTTTGAATATTAATGAATACAGAGAGCATAATCCCTCACTACAGTATCATACTAGATGACAAGTCATAAAATCAATTTCAGTGTTTCCAAGTTTGCTAATGAAGTTTCAACCAACTTACCCTGCAATGCTGCTGAAACATAGGAAAGACGGTGGTATCATTCACCACGATCTCTGCGTGTTTTCTATTCAGAACGACCCACTACAAAAAGATAATAGCATGATGAGAATAGAGCAAAGAGCACATCAACAAAACTGTGCATGTTCAGAGTGAGAATCCAGATTCTTTTAGTAATTGGATATACAGAACAAGGGATCGAAACTTCACCTGTGATCCTTTTCTCCAGTTATGAACAGGAATTATGGGATTCATTCTAGGATTGTAACGGCTATCTTTTGTATCTGCAAAGCTGCAATCGAAAGTTATATTTAGTGAAAATTCCAACATAAATATTTTTTCCTTATTGTCAAAGCTGAAGTATGACGTTTAACAAAGAGGCAGCACGTACCTATCAACGAAACTAGTAGGTGTTGACATGATGTAGTTATACGTGTAGCTGAAACTGTACAGAGGTATGCAGCTGAGAGGAAACCAAACAACTGAAATTTAGTTAGGCAAGTCATCAACTGCAATCTATACATGAAAAGGTATTCATAGAATCAATCTCATTCTCACCTATCAGAAAGAAAAACAAAGCGGTGATTCAACGGATCTCTAAGTGCATGTCTGAGCAATACACGTTCTGCTTCAATCATGGTCGATTCTCCCCAGTCTACCTGTAATTAACAAGTGAATCAAACGACTTAAGTAAATGCTGGTAACGAAAAGTTCATGACTTGGTAAATTAATATATATTCTCAGCGCAGGTACCTGTATACTGTCATTAACCTGCCGATCCAAGAAGTACTTGGATCTAGTTGTAGCTTCGCTGAGAACGAATCCAGGTCTAGAGTGAACAAATATTGAGAACTTGCCATCCTCACCCTGAAAAAGAACATAATATTATGGATCAAGCTCAGTGCTTCAACATGGTTTTTAATAGAAACGAGTAAAAGCGGACATTACGCATGATTTACTACTAAAAATACAAAATTCCAACTGAGAAAACGTCCAAAAGAGTCCAATTCCAGTGACGTTATGCTAGTTTCAGTGTCGGTGTCGTCAGGGCACGGGAGAAGAAAATTCCCAATTTTTCTTGGAATCAGTTATTTGAAACCCCCAAACCTCTACCACTCACATCTGACAATGAACTAATCTGATCCTCAAAGACCAGAATCCAAACGACAGTTTCTGAACCCAATTAGAGAAGGAGAATTGTATACCTGAAAGAACGCATCCCATACAAACTCAAGAGGGAGCCGGTTCCGCGCAATGAACAGGAAGGCAATCTGTGGTTTCTGATCGGGATGAGGCTTTAACGACTCGAGCGACGCAGCGATTTCACTGTAACGAGCTTGGATATATGCGAAACTCCCCAAGCAGAAAGCGAAAATCAACAGAACGAATACTTTTCTCTTCCATCTGTATAGAATCTTCTGCTGCGATGCCTTCTTCTTCATTTGGGATCCCAATAAATCGCACGCTCAGATCAATTTCCCGCCATTAGCCCTTCCTAAAACAGGATTTACATAGTCAGAAGCCGGTATTCGCAGCGTCGAATCTCTCTCTCTCTCGCTTGCACTCACTCGTCTCTGCTTAAATTCAAGCTGTTTCGAGGCAAATTCAACCTCGATCTCCTGAGCCGAATCAGATCGAACATGGAAGAATCTTCTTCAAATATCGCAGTAAAATCAGTGGCACATACCGGTTGATTGAATCGAACTCCAAGGAAGATGGAGTCGAACGCAAGTGAGAGCAACAGCGAAAAGCTTGTGATCGGGAAGACAAATTCACGTGGAAGACGATGACCTTTCACGAGGAGACTTGGAGAGTCAGAAAGAGTCGCAGGCGAGTGTGAATGAGTAGAGCTGGTGAGTGTGGGCCTGACTTATATCGTAAAGCCTACACTTCTACTGAAAAATTAAAGCCCGCCCCAATTGATACTCTACCGAATATTAAAGCACTTTATCCCTTTTCTCCGTAAATATTTATTAACAGAACTATGCTTCCATAATTGAGTTAGATTTCACTTTCAACTATACGATTTTCTGAACTTTCTAGTGATGACTATATGATAACCGTTGGAGGCGGAACTGAAGCAGATAGTGGATTTGACAAAGGGGACTAAGGCCAGCCACTCGTCCTACCTGGTCGTGTGAAGAGAACTACAAAACTTGGTTTATTTCACCAGGCTGAGTCTAATGACCACAAGGCCAGGTGCGAAAGGCGGTCTCACACCAAACCGTGCGTAGTTTCATAAGGACCTAAGGCGAATTTAGAAAAAAGACCTCTATATTTTTTTTAACATAATAACAATATTATTATTTTAAAACGATATTAAAACAAAAAAAAAAATACAAATTCACAAATCTTAAACCATAATATTTCGTTCAATCTTTCCTATAAACCTTTTTCATTAGACTCTCGTAATCGAATTTTCTTATAAACTCTCTTTCAATGGATAAGATAGTCAAACCACTTAACCATTTTTGAGACATAGTTGATCGCAAATAAGACTTTATCAACTTCAACTTAGAAAGTTTTTTTCAGCAGAAGTAACTAAAATGGAATTGTCAACAATATTCGATAAGAGATCCACAAGTTTAGATAGCAACCTCTCATACATTTTAAGAAATATAATACTTCAATGGGTCTTTTGTAATATTCTGATAAAATTGGGTTTCAAACCCATGTTTTGAGATTAATTTTGTTTTATATAACTACTACACTAGACTAGATTTTCAAAAATTTAGTGCCCTTAAAATTCTTAATATTTCAAGGCCCCAAAGCCAATGCTTTTTTTTTTGTAAGGTAAACACGCCTTTGGTCTCACATACAAAGTGAACTTTTCAGACAATATTTAACCTAGATGAGTTTGGATGCTAGAACTACACAATCAAAGATTTATATATAATTTTATGGTTTAGAGATCATGTTATTTTTGGATAGCAGATGACCAAATGTTAAACGAAATATAAGTTAAATGATGAAGAATACTGGGATCTAGAGAGCTGTTTTGAGTAAGCATATTTTATAGCTGGTCTGTGAAGGAAGATGGGGAAGCACCAGCTTCCAACCCCAAAAATATAAGAAAAATTTACAGCCTCAAAATACCAAATAGTTACCTTAGTTTAGTGGCGTATGTGTCCTTGGAAAGTTGATTGTGGCATGTGGTATAGCTTAAAAAAGTTACTATAATTTTTTTTTTTTTATTTAGCTGAAATAAAAAAGAAGTGGGCCCATTTTTTTCTTTGCTTCCAGCTTTCAAAATCTCAGAAGCGGCCCGTGGAGGAAGCTGGAGAAGGACCAACTTCCAACCCTAAAAATATAAGAAAAATTTCTAGGCCCAAAATACCAAGTAGTACCTTAGTTTAGTGGTGTATCTGTCTTTGGAAAGTTGATTGTGGTCTAGGTTCAAAGAGCATCGACAACTTTTTTCCTTTTTTTTTATTTAGCTGAAATAAAAATGAAGCGACCCCATTTTTTTCTTTTCTTCCAGCCTTCAAAATATCAGAATTGGCCTTGTTTAAACTGATTATTACGAAGGATCAATGGTCTATAACATGTGAGCTCTCATATTACAATTACACAAGTAAAATTTCAGTCTATAGACGAATATAATAGCAGAGTGAGAGCTAAATACAGTGTATAGTGTGGGTGTGTCGGATTAGAATGACACGTCCTTATTAGTTTGTCCCCTACTCCTTTTATAAACTTGATTTATGTCTTTAATTTTCATCAACTCTCACATATTTGAAATTAATACCTTGATCCAATCGTTACAAAATTATGTTGATCGACAGTAACTAGTCATTGTGCTTGACTTCTGACTTCGGTAGTCTTGACTTTGGACTTCGGCGGTCTTGACTTCGAGAGAATTTCTTGAGTTTGGAGGGGGGTTTTGATTTGGGATTTTTCCCTCATCTTATGAGTCGAGATTTTGACACCAACATTTAGACCCCTTACAATTCTCTGATTGTGTTGTGCGAATTAAAGAATTTTAGATATTCGGTTGCGAGATAAATCTCGGGAAAACAAAACACTCTTTGTTTCCTATTAGTGGCTCATCTCCTTCTAATTTTCTTCCTTCTGCTATTCCTAGATCTTTAATCGTCTTCGAGATGGATCCTCTGATCATTTTCAATGTATGAGAGCCTTCCGCTTGCACGACTATGCATATCAAAAATATGTGGGCTTTTTGTAACTTCCTTAATTGTGTCAAACTTTTATTTTCAAAGGTTGTTGGTGTGACACTTGGAGAGTTCGTCTCAGTTATCATTGTGCTTATGTCACTTTCTTCATAGAGTGCAGACTTCATTTTCACATGCCTCGATTAATGGTGTCTTTCTTATGACTGGGAGATTTTCCTTTCTAAACTCAGCCTTAATTCAATAAGATTGATACTTGGCTTGATCATTGTTGCTTTTGCGACTAGTTACTCTCTCCATGTTCATCACTTTTAAGGCTTGGGAGTGTATGATGGCATGCTCTCTCTGGTGTGGTTTCCTTTCTCGCACATTCCAACCAGAAGATAATTCATGATCTTTTGGATACACTTAATGGGTCCACGAAGTGGATGATCCTTCGGTTTGAGGATTTTGGGGCCTCGTCTTCTCGTTTTTATCTGACCATTTATCCCTTGTGGCGGGCACTTGGATTGATCAAGAAAGCGTCATTGTGTTCTACCTAGGTAGGGATCGGTTGTCGATATGCCGAGCTATTTTGACCCATGCATATATTCATTGAGTCTTTGTGTGTATCTGCACGGCGTATTTGTTCATCTAACTGTGGTACTACATCTATGTTCTTAGGTCAGTTTCTTCAAACGACATGTGAGTCTGACTATTTAGTCGTTCCTTTTAATCATGATTGTTCTTTGAAGGATTTGTCTTAAAGGGACATGGCAGTGCGAAAAAATGTGTTTCATGTCTCTCATGACGCGGGGTGAATATGCGTATGTAGTTATCCTCAATAACTTTTAGTTACCCTTTAGCGCTTTTCAGATCGGAGCCACCCTCGAGCCTTTCAACCCCGGACTCTATGTCAAGGAGGTTTTGAACTAACTTGTGACTCATGACCACTTTGGGGAGGTACGAACTGTGAGATCTTTGGTTTCTTTATGTCCTTTTGATTTTGTAATGGTTTAGTTTTTCATGTGTTCTCCATTTTGGTCGACTTGTTTGGCTTATATGAGTCTGATCTTATAAAACGGCCCGTTGAGCTTTTTCCTCTATCTCAACTCGTGAGTCTTTAGAAAATGGTTATAATTCTTGAAACTAAGCATACCTTTGAGGAGATCAAAAGAGATCACTATAAGAATTGATATCGGGTCTCAGAAGAGGTTTTAATCAAACTTTCATCTTGCTATGTTTATCTTTAGAGATGGCAAACCAGAATTGCTGCCAGGAAATCCCTACAATTTATCGGAACTCAAGATACATTTTGTATAGACCTCAAATTTATGAAATCGATACCACTTGAAGTTCTGAATCATAGGTCATTCTCGCAGCGCATAGGAATAATGAAGGAGAGATGAATTTACGAGGAAAGCAAAGTTGAAAGCGGCGGTGGTGTAGCCAAAGTTCACCACTTCCAGGGTTTCAACTACACTCCTTCTTCAAGCACAAGAATCAAGGGATTCATGCATCATCTTCTTAGACTAACCGTAAAACATTCGAGCATTCAATATAGGAGGTTCGACTTCCAATCTTTAACTTTCTATTTCCCGTGAATGATGAAAAAAAAATTTAATTACTTATTATCTAAGTCCACTGCTTGAATACAACTGGGGTTACGATTTGCTAAGGATTTCCTGGATCTAAAAGATACGGCATATTTAGTTTGACAGAAGCGATCTTATCTGATATTCAAAATGAGGATATAGTACAAGCGATCATATCTGATATTCGAAATATTCGAAATAAAGATAGAGTACCTAGCATTGGTAAAAAATAAAAACTAAAATGTTTTGTTTAGAGCTTATTAAATTAAGAACAACCCAAGAATTATTCTTTGAAAACCTTTAACAAAAAAAAAGTTGTTCTCTGATATAAAGATCATTTTCTCGGAGCGAAGCACTCCACACACTTGACAGAGGAAACCAAACCTCCTTTGGCCGAAATTCCAATGTCACCGACTACTTTCAATCTATTCTATTAACAGTGGTAAACGTAAAATATCAAAATTCAAATAAGCACTAGTATTTTTGACTTTTCACATCTACTATTCATCGATAAACATCATAACTGTAAAATCTCTGGTAGACTTTGGACTTTACAAAGAAAGGTGGTTGGGCTAAAAGGCACCATTAACATTTTATATCCACAAAAAACCCCAACAAGATAAAATGACTAAGCTTTTGTTTTGGCCAAACGCCTAGTAATTCAGATGCGGGATCAACAAACAGGGCGTAGTCTACCACCAAATGCTTTATCATTTTCGTCTTCGCCGTCGTCTACAAGAAGTCGGTGGGAAATATCTTCAGTCTCTAACGATGATGAAGGACCACAACACATTCCACCCCACCGCGGAAAGTATATAAGTGTAACAGAAAGCGAGAAGAAAAATGTCATTAATCCCATTAGTGAAATGCTTCTCTGCTTTCGAACATTATCGCCGGAAAACAACAAAAGCTGCGTCACCACCGCACCTACAGTGCCACCGCTTCCCGTCATTCCCGCCACCACTCCTAGAGATCTGTCACCAGCAAACAAAATATACTAATTTCTTAAACAGAACAAAATTCCATACCGAAAGAACCAAATCAAAGTCAAACCGAAATTGAATTCAATACCAACCATCCGAAATCGATGCAAAACAAATGTGGGTTATGCTTTGATCGAGTAAGCGAATGTCCAAATCAACATAACCAAATATTCATAAACTCCAAACCGAACATCTAAATCGAATTGCTAACGCGAAAAACAAAAAAGAAGAGAAAACCAAAACCGAACCGAATGTAGAGAACCAAAACACCACACTAAAAAAAAGAACAAACCTAGTGGAGACGAAGGGAACGACGCCAAAAATGAGACCAGAAGCAGCTTGGACAAATACAGAGAAGACCCACATGACGGCGATCGAACCCCAGAGCGAGTTAACTCGTCCGAGTAACACGCACAACAACCCAGCACTGGATTGCACAACCCAGAGTCCCCAGAGCCTTCCTCTCATCCCGAATTTCTTCCCTAGCGCGTCCGAAACCATCCCTCCCGCCGGTCGCGACGCGATGTTCGATATCGCGAAACTCGCCGCGATCGTCCCCGCCGCCTCGAGATTCACGCCGAATCGCTCGTAAAAATATCCGGCGATCATGTTGTCGGTAGTGAGCTCGACGCCGAACGAGTATCCGTACAGTAGCGCTAGGATCCATGCTCTGTAATTTCGAAGACCGTCGAACAGGATTTCAACAAAATTGGAACGTTGTTCTTCTTCTTCCCGAGCTCTTGTTTTGTTTTGATTAGAGGTTTTTCTGTTTCCGTTGGGTGTATCTTGGCCGTAGAGGAGGACGAGGACGGCTGTTATCACTTGGAAAATGGCGGGGAATACGAAAGACACGCGCCATGCGATGGTCTTTGGGAAGAATACGGCGAAGGTAGAGTAGAGAAGAGGCATAAGGAGCTGAGAAATACCGGCGCCGACATTAGCCCAACCGGCCGAGACGCCGTTAGCGAGACCAACAACGTTGCTGGAGAACATGGAGGACATCCAGTACTGATTAGCTACGAAATTGGCGAGCGAGAAGCCAACGAAGAAACGGACGAGGATGAAGGAAATCGGAGAGGATACAAATGCGGCGGAGATGATGGCGGGAGCGGTGAGGAAAGAGAGGACTGCGGAGGATATTCGTGGTCCGACGAGATCACAGAGCGGGCCCATGGCGAGCCGGGAGAAGATAGAGCCAGCGAAGGAGGCGATTCCAGCTGCGGATACGTTGGAAGTAGAGAGATGGAGGTCGGAGGAGATGACGGGGACAAGAGGAGGGATGGAGAAGGTGGAGAAAAAGCATGAGAAGAGTGAGAGCCATGCTAGATGAAAGGCGCGTGAGTGCGGTGAGGAGAGAGAGAATGGCCGGAAAACGGTGGCTCGGCCGCTGGAATCCACCGGGATGGTGGAATGTAAAAGCGGCGATGTTCTGGTGTTGCGTTGAGGTGGCTCCATCTGTAAACGCGACCGCCTGATGAAACACTGTCTCTAACGTAATATATTTATGAAATAATTGATCAAGAGGCAAATTATGGCAATTTTGAAGTAACACTATCTGCAGAAATGGTTAAAATTATTTGTATAATCGATATGCGTAATATAAAATGTCGTCAACAAGCCGATTATGGTGCATTGAACAAACTATATTTTAACCGAACAAAATCGAATAACAAAGTACAAGTAAATGGGAAAAGGAACAATAAATTAAATTAAATTACGAAATAATATTGAACTAAACTGGATTGATACAGCCTTAAATTTGATAGCTAGCAACAACAAAATATCGTGCTGATATTATGGCTGAAAAAAATCTATCTTTCACATCAATTACGCATTTCTTTGGAAAACGATATCCGGACAAAAATAATTTTGTAAGAAATATATCATTGGAGTGCGTAGTTTCTATCTTGGGTGTGGTTATAAAGCTCCTTGCCTTGATCTTCGTAATTTTGTATTTTTGCAGAAAACGGGACAAAGAAGATGAAGCTTACACGCACCTACAGTTCACCATACGTCATTAACCATACCATCATCCAGTTCGGTTCCACGAAATTCTTAAATCTCCGGTTATGTGCTACTAAACCGGACCAAATCCAAACTAAAAAAAAATACTAGCCAGGCTGCATGAACAAACAAAACACACACAAGTTATATTCATTCCTGTTGACAAAAGAAAAACACAACAAATTCCATTTTTCTTCCAAGGAAAGCCTTTGTGAAGCCAAGTAATCTCTCTACTGTGAATTATTCACCAGAAACAGGCAGAGATTATATCTTTTGATTCGACTGATATGATAATTTTAAACAAAACTCTCGTAAGATCAGATTCCTAGTGATCCATCTGGACTCAAATTTCTAGAACGGAAAGAGACTTTACCATTAATTCCTCTTCTCGTTAACCAAAGCCATCACAGGGATACCTTTAGTACTAAAATTTGTACATTTCACCTGCAACACGTCTCCATTGGCAAACAGTGTTTTTTCATCGCCCTGTACACACACATATAGCAAGCAATCAATACAAAGCAAGTATATTAAGGAGAACAAGTCAAAGGTGACGCTCTAAAACATACTTTGAATTTGTACATCCCGCGGATTCCACCACCTAAATCAAGAACCAATCCATGGGTTCGAACCTGGTAGATCTTGGCTGTCATTTCTGTTCCTATTTTCAGTTTCCTGGTACTAACCGATGCACTCTCTTCTCCTTCGCTCTCTGATTGTTTCTCCTTCCTAGACGATTCCTTAGCTTTTGAAGATGATACCGCAGGGAAAGATTCCTCTTCCTCATCGCACTCCTCAACACTACGGACGACAACTGCAGGAACTGATAATTTAGATTTCTGAGGTGGCTCAATGACAGTGGGCATACTTGCAACTGTCTCCCCAACACTAGACGTTTCTACAGAGACTTTAGACGACTCTTTCACCATCTGGTTTCCGGGATCAGAAGCTGGTTTGGGTTTGGGCTTGGGCAACAGTGCTTTGAGAGATAATTTAATGTTACCGCGAACGTCAGTTTCAATACACATCGTATTGATGTACTTGCCAATATATAATACATCTGTAACCTTGGAGACCTGGATGATTGCATAAAGAGACTGGTATGTTAAAACTGAATCTTGACTAGAGTAATGGCAAAGCAAAGAAAACCATGAGATAGCCGCCGATTCCAAGCATTAGCCGAAGAAAAGATTCAGATTTTCTTGCTATTTTCAAACAATATATCGCTTCAAGATGAACTCAGAAAGGAAAATAAGCAGAGACATAGTTTATCACTAGAAAAGCTTACTGGTTCGTGAGATAGTTCAGACATATGTAGTAGGCCTTGCTGACCACCACTGAACTCAACAAATGCCCCGTACTCTTTTATAGACGTCACCGTGCCTTTGTATACACCACCAACTACTATTTCACGACCAATGATGAAATAAACCTGAGGACATGCATAAAATCAATAATCTATGGAAGATCATCGATCAGTTAATTAGCTGGGTTCACTGAGATACCTTTTCTAGAGCCTTTTCCATCACAGCTTGATTCTTGGCAATAATAGTTAACTTTCCATTATCAATGGCCAATCTTGCACCTAAACAAACGAAACTTACTTATCAGAAGAAAAGCTTCAAATCAAACTATTATAAAAACCAAGTGGATATTATTCATAAGTCTTTATGAATTTCGTTTTTGAGACTACTTTCTTCAAATCATCCGACTCTTTCACTTCAAAATGAGTTGTTCAATTCCATTGTGTTAAAAAGTTGCGATAGACACTAGAAAGAAGCTTTTATAATTAAAGTGGAGTCAAGAAATAACCTGTCTCCTCTTCAATCTTTCTCTTGAGCACACCCATAGGTCCGATCAACGAACGAAGTGCGTCATTGGAGTACTCTAACGTTACTGCAAGATAGACATATAACTCTTCAATTTGAGCAGGGCAAGTTTCATTAGCTAAAGGTTAACGGAAAACAAGTGGGAAACAAACTTATTCGAGGGGAATGAGCTCCATCCCGAGATCGTGGGGAATTTATTTCTCTCTCCATGTGGTCAAGGATTTTAAGACGGGCTTCACGTGCATTCTCTAAAGATTCACAAACTATGTCCAACGGTATTCCAGCTGGCTTTATATCCAACTGAATCGCTGTCACACCATTTCGCGTACCAGCAATCTTGAAATCCATATCTCCAAGATGATCTTCTAGACCCTGAAATATCAATGTATGTATCTCTATGAAATCCATTTCAACAACTTAATACTACTTAACGTTTAGAGGAAAAGGTTTGAATCACCAAAAGAAGCACGCAAGGAAATATTAAACTTAAAGAAAGAAAAAAAAAAGTGAAGTAAACAAAAAGAAACCCACCAAAATATCAGTTACTATACGATAGTCTTTAATTTCTCCACTTGATGGATCAACGTCAGTGACAAGACCAACGGAGACACCTGCAACATGAGCTCGCAGAGGAATTCCCGCATCCATTAAAGCCATACTACCTGAGACACAGAACCCCTTTCGTTATGAACTTATGGCTTTGCCAAAGCCATACAAACCTTGTCGGTGTGTGAGGATAATTACCTCCACAAACACTTGCCATAGACGTGGAGCCATCTGAGGACATTACTTCTGAATTTATACGAACAGTATAAGGAAATTCCTCTTCAGAAGGCATGACAGCAAGTAATGCTTTCTCAGCCAGTGTTCCTACAGAAAATGTAAAACGTAGTCAAGCATAATAAACACGCAGAAAAATTCTACTAGATGAAGAACAAACATTAACATGTTCTATTATAAACTAGAAAGAACGTTGATATGCAGGACAGATAGGACAGTCAAACATACAATGGATATAGAGAAAGGAAACAAAAAAGTTCTACCATGACCAACTTCACGCCTGTTAAGGCCTCCTAGTTTTCCAACTTCATTTGTACAATATGGGGGAAAACTGTAGTGAAGCATAAATCTCTTTTTCGGAGAGCCAACAAGAGAATCCAAGCTTTGAGCATCTGCCGGGGCTCCAAGCGTGACAGCACAAAGCACCTTTTAAACATATTTTAGAAGAATTCTCATTATATGCATTGAAAAGATTTAGCTTTGTCTCCTACACATCAGGCCTACAACTTTTGAAGCAACAAGAAACACTGAAACTAAGCTTCTTGAAAGAAAGCAGCTCGTGGAAGTGATGCAGAATACAGAGTAAAGTGCTTGCTTCCATTCTAAATATTTGAATTTCTTTTAACTTTTTTGCTACAAAAGACCAGAAGATTTCTTATCTCTATTTGATTGGGTCAAAAGGTTTCTACCATTATTGTTAACACTCTGCAACTGAATTTCAGGACGAACCTGTGTATCTCCACGCGAAAAAAGTGCTGACCCATGCAATGCGGGTAGGTAACGTGATTCGCAATAGATGGGTCTAACTTCATCAAGTTGTCTCCCATCAACTCGAAATCCATCTGCTATTATCCTTGAACGGACTACCTGATATTTTAGTTAAAGGCCAATAAAACTGGGAACAAAAGGACAAATGCAAAAGCCTATCACACGTTAGTTTTGACTGTTTATGTGATCTCTGAAAGCTCTTAGATCAATAAGTTTGACTTTATCTCAAAGTGAAAAAGAGCATCTCAACTATCTCAGAAACAAAGAACTAACCAACTATTTTTACTATGAAACACTGTAGCTCCTTGCACTAGTTCTTTGTCAAGAGCATATTTCCAAATGTTAATTTACGAAGATTACCTTCTTTCTCACTGTATCAACAGCCTTTGGAAGGATGCTCAAGCTTTCTTGATCGCCAACTAATTCGAATGCATTTTTCACATCTTTTCCAATGTTATCTAGAGCCTCTCCACGCTCAAACTGGATATATACAATTATCAGGCCAACTGAAATTTTAAGTTTTGAGGCATAACAAAGTCACCACGCACCTTTCCATATGAAGGATCAGTAAAGACGGACTCAATACGCTTTGCAGCCAAGTCGGTCACTTTTTCTAACACTTTCTCGGAAATCATAGATAATTTGTATTCCTTCTTTTGTTTCCCAGCTTTCTCAGCCAAACGTATTTGGGGATCGATGTACTTAACAGCCTGTGTAAACAAAGATACATGACTATATACAGTATTACATTGTACTAAGGAAATTCAACAAAAGTTCCCAAACATACCTCTGGATGAGCTAACCTCAGAGCAGCTGCCAAATCTTTCTCCGAGATTTCGCGGGATTCAACATCAATCATCATAGTCTTGTCCCTTGTGCAAGCGTATATCAAATTGAGATCACTTGAGCTAAGCTATACAAAGTTTGACCACACACAAAATACAATAAATGTGAAATTTGAGGCTACAATATATAAATTTATAGAATTAACCAATATACTGATTCTTACTTCATCCATGGTTGGATTAACAATAAATTGACCACATATCCTTCCTATTCGAACGACTCCAATGGGTCCTCCCCATGGAACATCCGATAGCATGAGTGCAGCCGATGCTGCGTTAGCTGCCAGTATATCTGGATCCTGCGTCCCATTCGATGATAGAACACTTGCCATTATCTGCATATTAAAACATATACAGATGAAGATACCCAAAATTACTTACACATAGATATATCTCCAAAAGGAATTGCGAAATATTTCATACCTGAACTTCATGGTAAAACCCTGAAGGAAACAATGGTCTGATTGGCCTATCAATGATCCGGCCACATAACAGTTCCCTCTCTTTTGGTGCACCCTCTCTTCGCATTCTCGTACCTGGAATCAATCCTTGAGCAAATTGCTTCTCTTGATAGTCAACCTGACAGTAGATAACAAAAGAGTTTCATACAAGTATTCATAAACATCAGTTTAAACAGAACACCATCTCTGCATGAACCCAACACAGAAAAAATCAATACAACTGAAAAAATATCTCTCGAGGAAGGATCACAGATTCGTTAGTGAATTCTACAAATACATATAACAAAAAATCATCAAACATTTCTAGACCATTTCTAAATTCCTCATAGTTCATAGAATCCGTAAGAGAATTCAATATATCGATACAACCATAATTCGGAAACTATAAAGGAAATGGTGGAAAGGCTTCTGACATACTTTGAGCGGCAAGAAATCGCCAGGCGAGTCGGTCTTAGCGGAAGTAACGGTAGAAAGAACTTTAGTCTCGTCCATGCCGAGCACAACGGAACCATTGGCAAACCGAGCGATTTTCCCCGTCTCGAAGGTGATCACGCGGGATCCGACTTCGAATTCCTCCTTAAACGATTCCAAAAATTTGGTTCCTGCAGAAGCCGGCGAGGCTGGATCAGACGGAGCAAAACCGAGGCGGCCGGAGCAGATGGTGCGAAAACCCAAAGCACGCCATGCGAGAAAATTCGGAACCGAAGTTGACCTAGCTCGACTCACAATCGAAGACATTACACATATACAGAGAGATCGGAGAAGAAGGAGAATGGAAAGGGCTTAAGCCAAGGTTTAACACTTTAACGCACCGGTGACAGACTGAGCCGACAACAAGTACAAAAGAAAAGAAGGGTTTTAGCGATTCCGGTCCGGTTCAGTACGGTTTTGCTACAAACGAATTTTCCTAACACTAAACCGGCGTGTATTGTCCTCTCTCTTTTTTCCTCACATAACTCTGGGAAAACTTAATGCAAATCGGTAATGAATCCCAGTTGCTAGTGTTAGTGTGTATGTATTAATTCATGGTTGATAGGAAATTTAACATTGAAATTCTCACTCAAATACTTGTAACAGATAATAATTTAGAGATATATAAAAGCAAAAACGTTTATTTCCAAAAAAAAAAAACCCAGCCAATTTATTACTGTTTTCAATTTTCATTCTGAAATTTTATGGCGAGCGTTATTTTTGTAGTGTTCCCAGAAATGGTCAGACAACAGGAGGCTCATTAAGCTGGGAGTGGAGATTGGAGGCTACTGCATCAATGAACTCTTCTGTGTTCAAATACGAATCTCTACTCACCCTGCACAACAAGGTTTTATTAAACCATCAAGAACCAAAACAGAACAGTAACAGTATTAAAGGCGAATCCAGTATATATCGGTTTGCATGCCAAAATTTACAACCTTATTTCAAGAGAAAATTTGCATATGGCAAAATTTACAGATGAAGATATATAATATAACAATTTAAATCATTTTAACTGATCTGAGGTTGACTTTTGGGTTAACTGGTCCGGTTAATCAAGACGGTTTAAGCTCTTTCGTATTTCATGATTGTAATGGATAAGTTGCTGCTAGTGAGAAAAGGAATGGTTACTTACTTGGAACCATGGACTAATAGGGCAAGATCCTTGGTCATTTTCCCTGTCTCAACAGTGTTTACACACGACGACTCGAGCTTCTTCACGAAATCCATTAACTTTTCGTTCTTATCAAGCTTCGCCCTTCAGAAGCAAAAAGGGCAAAGAATTTATCAAAATGATGATCAAAAGAAAGTAGATTACAGGTCAAAAGATAATTGTAAGTGGAATAGGTAATGCATGAAGAAACGCAGAACTCAGTTAGCCAATCTAGCTAGAATCACAGAGCAAAGGTGCGTGAAAGAAGCTAGAGACCTGTGTTCCAAGCCGCGTGTCCATGCAAATATGGAGGCAATGCTGTTAGTACTGGTTTCTTGTCCCTTTTGATGCAGTCGGAAATGCCGAGTTACGGTTCCATGAGCCGCCTCTGACTCGAGTGTTTTTCCATCAGAGGATAACTGAACAGAATATATCATTTTAAGACACTTTTATTTGCAAAGAAAATTGAACTTGGCTTTTGGTTTATTGATACAAACCAGAACTGAGGTCATGAGGCCTAACGAGCCAAACCCTACATTTGAAGCAGAAAAAAAAAAGCAGTGTTAAGTATGTCAAAGGTAAATATCCGATCAGACTGACAGGCAAATCAAAGTTTATGAATTCTTCTTTTGAATATATATACCTTGCGCAAGAAGATCACTTTGGACATCACCATCATAATTTTTGCATGCCCAGACATATCCACCTTCGCTTTTTACTGCGTAAGCCACCATGTCATCGATTAACCGGTGTTCATACCTAAAACAACAAATGTCATTTACATCATTAAAGTTATCGAATAAAGAGAAAACAGAAAGCAAAATTTAAGTAAGAGCGAGCAGATAGATATCAACCATATAGAGTGCTCTTCAAACTTTTGCTTCCAATTCGCCTCATAAACTTCTTGAAATATGTCCTTGAACCTATATTTTTCCACCACAATTTTTGAGCAGCTCGCTTAAGCAAAACCGGGACTTGGAAATCACCAAGAACATAAGAAAAACAAACCTGCCATCATATTTCTTAAGAATTGTGTTCTTGGTGCTCAAGTATAGTGGCCATTTCTTAGCAAGTGCCATTGCCATAGACGACTCAGCAAAAGCTCGAATTGACTGCCATGTCAAAAAGCACAGCACGGTTGTTATGAAATAAAACAATCTTCACAACCAGAGTGAAGAAAACTAAAAGCAGTTAAGAAAAGAGACAGACCTCATCTACGTTGTACATAGCAAGTGCCACACCTGGGCCTTTGAAATCATGTACATCTAGTTCCACGGGTGCGTTCCCATCCTCTGGGACTATTTTGACAACGAAAAATATTCACTTACAATATAGTTGAAGTTTCCTTATTGTTTAATGAATATAGTTCAGTATGACCTTACCAAAAACCATTTTCAACTTTCCTGGCCCTTTAATTACTGTATCGGTGGCACGATACTGGTCACCAAAGGCATGCCTACCAATGCATATAGGTTTTTTCCAACCTGCCAAGACAAAAGGTTTCCTCATGTGGTATCTCAATACAGATTTTCTTATATCATAACAAGGAAAAATAATTTACCAGGAACAAGTCGGGGGATATTGCTGCACATGATAGGTTCACGGAAAACAGTTCCTAGAAAATATTGAACGTTGTGTTAAAAATGAAATGCCCAAAGAACCTGCTAATAGGCTCTGTTCTGCTAATACAGTGACAAACCATCTAAAATGTTTCTGATTGTTCCATTAGGACTCCTCCACATTGATTTCAGTCCAAACTCCTTCACTCTGCCCTCATCTGCAGAAAACATCATAGGAAAGATAAAATTATGCGTCCTCTGAAGCGAATAAGGCACCATGATTGTTAACAAGTGGGGAAGGAATCACGAACCAGGAGTAATAGTAGCACATTTGATAGCGACGTTGTACCTGCAAACAAAAAAGGTTTAAGCTTTAGATCAACATAATTTCACATAGAGACAAAGAACCTAAACAGAAACAGCTCTCAACTGTTTTCTCATAGCTTTGAACAGTAACAAAAGAACCTAAACCAAAGGAAACGCAAAGAATCATCAATACTTACTTAAGAGCTGCTTCTGCACTTTCAACCGTAACCTTGTCATCAGTAGCATCGCGATTCAGAACTCCCAAGTCAAAGTACTTGATATCCAAATCCAGATAAGGAAGAATAAGCTACAAACATAAGAAAACGATATGTGAGCTCTGTAAGAAATGTATCAACAGGTGTGGACTTGGTGATGACTACATCCTTACTTTATCCTTTATCATACTCCATATCACCCTGGTCATCTCATCACCTAATCTCAACATGAAAATGAAACAAATAAGACATTCTCCGAGATACAAAATTTAGCAAGAAACATGAAAAAATGACTTTGGGATCATACTCCAACCAACTTTAACTAAGCAATTACATAATACTAAGTACCAATCAATTTACACACAACAAGTTGCAATTAAATGGACACAGGCAGTGAATTAAACAATAATCAATCGTTGAATAACCAATAAGTTTCATATTCAAGTAAGAAGGACTAGTTGCGCGAGGAATCTCACCGTCCATTTCAACGATTGGGTTCTGAACCTGAATTCTATCAGAACCGCCTGAAGAGGCAAAACATCGAACAGATAAAGCGCGACGAAACTGAACGGGAAAAGCGACGCGATTCCTCGAAGCACCACCCGTGAATATACCGGAACTGAGAAACCTCGGAGACTTCCATGAATTCCGAGGAGAAATGAGCGAAGACGACAAACCAGTAGAGGAAGAAGATGACAAAGATAACATGGTGACGCCGGTACGGTACATGAAACCGCCGCGCGTGAGCTTATTTAGCATCCGAGACCCCGAGCTACTCTTTCAACTTTGACCACTGGATTCGAAACTTGGGCAAGTTTATTGCCTTTCCAAGCGTGCCCAGAACTTTTAAGACGATTCCGGCGAAAGGGAAAAGAAGAGCGATAGAAAACGGAGCCGTCACAAGTTAAAATCTTACCAAAGCGCCTACTCGAAGACAAACCGGTCCAGCCGGTTCGTTTGTACCAAACCATTAAAATTAGATATGTTCGGTTAGTCTCCAAATTAGATTTGATTTGAAAAAGGAAAAGGAAAACCCTACAGAGGTTTTTCTCTCGTCTTGTCAGATTTGTTCTCATAAATCACATCCTTCCCCTAACTCCACTGTCAGGTCAAGTTCTTAGCTTCTTCTTCTCGATTTTCCTCTGTAAGTATTTCTTTGTCGTTTTCGCTATCGTGTACTTTTTCTGCTTCCCTTCTTATAGAAGCCGTCTTTTTTGTCTGGTTATCGTGCTTGGTTCGAGTTTATTAATCGCTTGTATTAGAAATTTGTTCCTCTTTACTAAAATTAGGGTTTTTCAATCCGTGAATTGGTTTTCTTTATCGGAAAGTGCTTGGGGCTAGCTTTCTTCTTAGATATCATTAATGTAATAAAATATTAAATCGTTTTTTCTTCCGTGTAGCTGATTTATCAACGTGATTCACTGTTTAATATCATTGTGTAGCCTTAAATTGATAAATAGATTGGGATATATATATTGTGATTTGCGAGAACCTTTTGTTCTGAGTAAAAAGTGTGTTGTTTAGTAATTAACTCAAGACTTCGAATTTTCAGATCAGAAGCTGTCTCTGATTCCATTAATCTGAAGATGTTACCAACTGAATCAAAGAAGTCCTTGTCTTTCAAAAAGTATATTGAAGATGGCGACTTAGTTATCGTTTACGAAAGACATGATATAATGAAACCGGTTAAAGTAAGCAAAGACGGTGTGCTTCAGAACCGTTTTGGAGTTTATAAACACTCGGATTGGATCGGGAAGCCATTAGGAACTAAAGTATTCAGCAACAAGGGCAAATTTGTATACCTGTTAGCTCCCACTCCCGAGCTATGGACACTGGTTTTAAACCACAGAACTCAGATTCTCTACATTGCGGATATTAGCTTTGTGGTAATGTATCTAGAAGTCGTGCCTGGTTGTGTTGTTCTCGAGTCAGGCACAGGAAGTGGTTCCCTTTCGACTTCACTTGCTCGAGCGGTGGCTCCAACTGGACATGTCTATTCATTTGATTTCCACGAGCAACGAGCTATCTCTGCAAGGTGAAAACTTCTGTAATGTTTAGCTTGTCTCCTTTTTCTTCTTTTTCTTAAGGTTCTGTTCTTTATGCATATCTTTTTTGCTTTACTTTACAACAGGGAAGATTTTGAGAAGACGGGTATTAGCAGTTTAGTAACTGTAGAGGTTAGAGACATTCAAGGACAAGGATTTCCTGAGAAGCTATCTGGTTTGGCTGATTCAGTATTTCTAGACCTTCCACAACCTTGGCTCGCGGTTCCTTCTGCAGCAAAGATGTTAAAGCAAGATGGAGTTGTTTGCTCTTTCTCACCTTGCATCGAGCAAGTACAACGCACTTGCGAAGTCCTTAGATCAGATTTCATAGGTAAGTTTATCCTCATCTTACAACTACAACATCTTTTTCTACTTTCTTCTCCAAGTCAAACTTAAATAGTACTATAGGAGTAAATTCTGTTATCCGCCATTTTTTCCTCATGTCCTTGATTGTGATGTGTTGGATTTTGCAGAGATAAGAACGTTCGAGGTGCTTCTCAGAACATATGAAGTGAAGGAAGTGAAAGTGGATAGTAGTAATTTTAGTGGGCAGAACCATGACGAGGACAGTTTAGAGGGACTGAGACCTTGCAAGAGAAAACACCGTTCCAATGAAGACGACACCGTTTCAAAGGACAACTCTTGTGTTGCTAGTTCAGTCATCATGGCTCGGCCTTGTAGCGAGGCAAGAGGTCATACCGGCTACTTAACTTTCGCCAGACTCCAATGTCTTTCTTAGTCCAAAATTCTCCAACTTCATACCAATTTTGTTTTTCTTGATAAAAAAAAAAAGTTGGATATTTAATCTAAGCTACCAGTGTATTAGATTTTTCATGATTTTATCTTGTTACGCTTTCTTTTTTTGTGTTAACAAAATAATTGTTTGTGTATTTGATTGTCTTAATACAAACTTTTGAAAAATTGGTAATGACCAAAAAAGATTTAGTCACAAACACGAAAAAGATTCTTAATCATTCGTATAAATCGAAATTTCAATAAAAATAGATTTCCTAAGTAATATAGGTTTAGAAACGCGTTTCCTTTTCTCAAAGTGAGAGGGAAACATGCTAACAAATTTCTTATAAATAACTAACATATATATGTATGTACCTAACCTCTCTACACCTCACAATTCAATTCGATTCCCAAACTTTTAAGATCAAATCCGATTTTGTATTCTTCTTTTCCTCTTTTCCATCAGGAAAAATGTGTCCTTTGAGATTCGTATTATTGTTCTTCTCAGCGGCACTCGCCGGATTTTTGGCGTTAATGACGGTGGATTCTTCACCGGAACTTTTCTCAGACGAGTCGCCAGTCGAAGCGAAGGATAAAGGACTCACTTTCAAAGAGAAGATGGAGAAGGGGTTATGGATGTTCGTTGATATGGCTAGCGGAAGGTACTTGTGGAGAAATCTGAAAGAGATGAACGAAAAAAGTCGTCAATGAAGAAGATAGAAAATTTTCGTCTGTTAGGCCTTCTTGTGCAAGAAGTTAACAATTGTAGTAGTACTTGCATGAATAATCAACTCTTTATTCTCGTAATCTTGTTTTTCCTGCTTAATTTTATTTTTATTCAATTTATTGCAACGATATAACACTAAACCCTAAAAAGTTTAATAACACGATTCAAAGGACTTCCATATACATGCACTATACAGGGAACACATGCCTTTTACTCAAAAAAAAACAAGTGTTGGAAATCTGTGGAAAACGTTTATTAAGAATTCGGATAAAAAGTTGTCAGAAATAATATGTTGGAAAGGATTCTGTTCTGAATTTTCAGATTGTATGATCCATCGGAAATCCATAAAAAAACTGATAGATATTATTTTTACCGATTTCTATCAAAATAAATTTTGATGAGTTGTTCTCGACTAAACCAGGTATAATTCCAATATTACAGTGCATTTATTTCTTATA
This sequence comes from Euclidium syriacum, assembly GCA_900116095.1. Classification (NCBI taxonomy): domain Eukaryota; kingdom Viridiplantae; phylum Streptophyta; class Magnoliopsida; order Brassicales; family Brassicaceae; genus Euclidium; species Euclidium syriacum. Next base: position 6,439,863 of record FPAK01000007.1, on the reverse strand, counting down.
GATTCCATATTCCGAAGAAAATCGTTCCAACAAAAAGTATCCAAACAATAATTTTATTATTTTGATTATATTTTCAGAAATACTTTTACATAAATTTGATTTAAGTTTTTTTTGTTATAAAAAAAATACGATGTTCTTTCTCATCCTTTGATAGTAGTTTCAAAGACGAAAACCCTATATAAAGATCTCTCACTATCCTATCTCTTTTCGGTTGAGCACAAAATATTCAACTACAACCTTTGATTTTCAAGATTTGGGGATTCAGAGCTCCATGTAGTGGTAATTATAGCATTTCTCTTCTATTCGAAGTTTGGGTATGGCGCAAATTATCACTCTATATTTCTAATAAAAAATAAGATTTTTTTTTTATTATTATTATTTTTAGTCTAATTCTCGTTATATATTAGTTATTTTAGAATATTAGGTTAAATCCGGATTATGTCCGGATATGTTAATATTATTTGTTTCGTTTATTTTGATATTTAATAATATATTTTTATTGAACAATGGTGATATTTGTTATGAAACTAAAGGTTTATGTGTTATCTTATTGAATGAATAAGAATACATATATATAGGTGATTACATGATCAAGAGAAAAGAAAAGTCTATATAAATAAGGAAAAGGAAAAACCCTAAAGGGTTTGGGCCCAACCACCCATGTATGGGCCTAATGGGCCGCTTGGTCTTGATCAATGTATGGGCCGGTTATGGAGTCCATCACTTAATGATTTATAACACTCCCCCTTGGATGACATAACCGTGCGAGATGTTAAGAGATCATTATAATACGCTGGGGATGTTGCCTCATTAAAACCTTACCAGGAAAACCCAGTGGGACAAAACCATGGTGAAAGAAAAAGAGTACAACACGTATTACTCCCCCTGTTCTGAATATCACTGAAGATCCTTGAGTCTTCGCATCCCGATCTGATGCGTGAGCTTCCTTAATGTTGAGGTTGGTAAAGACTTTGTGAAGAGATCGGCTGAGTTGTCACTTGATCGAACTTGTAATACTTGAACTTCACCGTCCTTCTGCAATTCATGTGTGAAGAAGAACTTTGGCAATATGTGCTTTGTCTGGTCGCCTTTGATGTAGCCGTTTTTGAGCTGTGCGATGCATGCCGCGTTGTCCTCGTACATGATGGTCGGTTCCTTGTCTTCGATCATGCCACAATCTGATCTTATATGTTGAGTCATCGACCTCAACCATACACATTCGCGGCTTGCTTCATGGATCGCCAGAATTTCTGCGTGATTGGATGAAGTTGCTGCAATGGTTTGCTTCATAGAACGCCAAGAAATCGATGTACCTCCATGTGTAAACACATAACTTGTCTGCGATCTAGCATTATGTGGATCTGATAAATAACCTGCATCAGCAAAACCAACTAAACCTTCTTTGGTTAGATTAGTATAAAATAAACCTAAATCCTTTGTTCCTTGCAGGTAACGCATGATGTGTTTAATACCGTTCCAGTGCCTTTGAGTTGGACATGAACTAAATCTAGATAGGAGATTCACGGCAAAACATATATCTGGTCTAGTGTGGGTAGCCAAATACATTAAAGCTCCTATGGCACTGAGGTATGGCACTTCTGGACCGAGAATTTCTTCATCGTCCTTCTTTGGACCGAATGGATCACTGTCCAATCCTAGGCTTCTCACAACCATTGGGCTGGTCAATGGGTGGGCCTGGTCCATATTGAATCTTTTGAGTACTTTCTCAGTATATGCCAATTGATGCACAAGGATTCCATTATTCACGTACTCAAGTTGTAACCCCAAACAGAATTTTGTTTTACCTAGGTCTTTCATCTCAAACTCTTTCTTTAGATAGTCAACTGTTTGGGCGATTTCCCCAGAGGTTCCAAGTATGTTTAAATCATCAACATACACTGCTATAATTACAAATCCTTTGTTTGCAAACTTCTTTATGAAAATACATGGACTTATGGGGTCGTTCTTATAACCTTCTTTGACAAGGTATTCACTTAACCGGTTGTACCACATGCGACCACTTTGTTTAAGTCCATAAAGGGATTTGTTCAGCCTTATGCAGTGTTGTTCTCGAGAACCTTTCTTATCTTTGAGCTCAATACCCTCTGGTAATCTCATGTAAATTTCATTATCCAGTGGACCATATAAATATGCGGTCACTACATCCATTAGCCGCAAATCAAGTTTTTCTCTTATAGCCAGACTGATCAAAAATCTAAATGTCGTAGCATCCACCACAGGGGAGTATGTCTCCTCATAATCTATTTCTGGTCTTTGTGAGAATCCTTGTGCAACAAGCCGTGCCTTGTGTCTCACGATTTCACCATGTTCATTTCTCTTACGCACAAAGACCCATTTGTATCCCACTGGTTTTACATCGAATGGTGTCCTTATTATTGGACCAAACACATTCTTCTTTCTTAATGAATTCAACTCCACGTTTATGGCTTCTTTCCATTTTAGCCAATTAAATCTCTGAGTGCACTCTAATATAGACGTGGGTTCCTGATCCTCTTCCAAATCTTTTATCTCAAGTGCTACCTTATAAGCAAATGCATCTTTTATGTCGACATCTTTTCGGTTCCATTGTGTTCCAGACATGATATAGTTTATAGAGATCTCGTTATTATCAAGACCTTCAGGACCTTGAGATTTGGCGTCCCAAACCTCAGTGATTGGTACCTTAGGGTCAGCCGCGGCCATGTCTATAGTTTCCTGAACCTCGGTTTCAACTGTTGCACCTTTCTTTGATTTCCGAGGGTTCTTATCTTTGGAACCTACTGGTCTACCACGTTTCTTGTGTGCTGTAGACTCTGTAGCAACTTGATTGTGTTCCTTTTGAACATCAATTCGTACTGGTGCATTACAAGCTGGTATGTACGATTTTGTTACTTTCTTTGGGTCAGCAAAGGAATCTGACAACTGATTAGCTAGCTTTTGTAAATGTATAATCTTTTGGACCTCTGATTCACATTCTAGAGTCCGAGGATCGTGCCATGTTAAGGATGTTTGATTCCATGAAATTTCTTTAACCAGCTTGTTAGTCTCTCCACCTAATGTCGGATATGCCAATTCATCAAAATGGCAATCCGCGTATCTGGCCTTAAATAGATCATCCGTGGTTGGCTCGAGATACTTAATGATGGTGGGAGAATCATATCCAACATATATTCACATCCTCCTTTGAGGTCCCATCTTTGTTCTCTGTGGTGGTGCAATGGGTATATAAACGGCACACCCAAATGTCTTAAGATGGGATATGTCTGGCTCATGACCCGTTAGCAATTGGGATGGAGATTATCTATGCTCACTAGATGGCCTGATGCGTATAAGCTCTGCTACATGTAATACTGCGTGTCCCCAAGCAGATATTGGAAGCTTCGACCTGATGAGTAATGGTCGAGCAATCAATTGGATTCGTTTAATGAAGGATTCAGCTAATCCGTTCTGTGTATGTACATGTGCCACGGGATGTTCCACACTTACCCCCATTGACATACAGTAATCATTAAACGCTTGGGAGGTAAATTCACCAGCATTGTCAAGACGTATAGTCTTAAGTGGAAAATCTGGAAAATGGGCTCGCAGACGTATGATCTGGGCCAGTAATCTAGCAAACGCCAAGTTTCTAGTGGATAATAAGCAAAAATGCGACCATCTGGTCGATGCATCAATAAGAACCATGAAATATCGAAATGTCCCACATGGTGGGTGTATTGGTCCACTTGGTGAGATGTTTACCGAATTCACTAAATGGCATGACCGGCTTGGCCACCCCGGTTCTAACATGATGCGTAAACTTATTCAAAACTCACAAGGGCACACACTGAAAGAAAAACGAGTTATCCCTAAGAATCTCACGTGTGTAGCATGTTCACAAGGGAAACTCATTGTAAGGCCATCACCAGCCAAAGTAACTAAAGAAACTTTGAACTTTCTGGAAAGGATACAAGGAGATATATGTGGACCAATACACCCACCATATGGGACGTTTCGATATTTCATGGTTCTTATTGATGCATCGACCAGATGGTCGCATGTTTGCTTATTATCCACTAGAAACTTGGCGTTTGCTAGATTACTGGCCCAGATCATACGTCTGCGAGCCCATTTTCCAGATTTTCCACTTAAGACTATACGTCTTGACAATGCTGGTGAATTTACCTCCCAAGCGTTTAATGATTACTGTATGTCAATGGGGGTAAGTGTGGAACATCCCGTGGCACATGTACATACACAGAACGGATTAGCTGAATCCTTCATTAAACGAATCCAATTGATTGCTCGACTATTACTCATCATGTTAGAACCGGGGTGGCCAAGCCGGTCATGCCATTTAGTGAATTCGGTAAACATCTCGTTTACTGTGGCATTAGCTTCTATCATATTGACCTTGGCATAGTAAAGGCCAGTAGATAATGCGGGTATAGATTCTAAGACCTTCTTATGGCCTTGGTTGATCTCAGTAATATTTAGGAATTCTTTGTTCCCTTCACCCTTGGTTTCAATATGAAAACCATTCAAACGAATATCTTTAAAACTCAATAAGCTCCTCTTAGAGCTGGGTGAATATAAAGCATCTGATATCTCAAGATGCGTGCCCTTAGGTAAAAGAATATGGGCTTGGCCGTAGCCTTCAATTAGACTGGATATACCCGCAATCGTGCTAATATTGGCATTTTTCAAAGTTAGATTCACAAATAATCTTTTATCTTTCAAAATCGTGTGGCTTGATCCACTATCCACCACAAGTATGTTTTTGTCCTCTTTCATTACTTCATTTAAACAAGGACTATGTCTTAGACATTACTTTTATTGAAAACTCAAAAGCAAATCAATCTTAATCCATAAATTATAAAGCAAAGTCATTGAACATAGAAAGCAAAGTAAAAGAGAGAAAGCAAAAACAAAGCAAAACTGAAACACTAGATGTCGAAATCAATTAGCCTCTTTTAGGCAATCAGAAGTTTCATACTCCATTAGGTCATCATTCTCATGGTCAAAGTCTCCTTCACCATCGTGATGAACCAAATGAGCTTCTGGATTCTTCTTCAAACTCTCTTGATAGAGATCAACAAGATGCTTAGGTGTCTTGCACGTCTTTGCCCAATGGTTCCCCATACCGCATCTGTGGCAAGAAGATTTGGCCGAGTGTTGCGGTTTGGATATGCCGCGGCCTCTACCCCGACCGCGACCGAAGTCGGATCGGTTTCCATGGCCATAACCACCGTAATAGTTTCCTCGGCCATTGCCACGACCGCTACCACGTCCGGACCATCTTCCACGGCCGGGGTGCTTATCCCTTTGGACATAGTTGGACTCTTTAGTCTCTTTAGGCTCTTTCTTGGCCTCTTCAGCTTTATTAGCTTCCGGTAATGGGGCTGAGCCAGGAGGTCTCATTGCACTATTCATCATCAATAACTCATCGTTTTGCTCAGCAAGTAGCAAACAAGAGATTAGACTTGCATAAGTATCAAATCCCTTTTCAGGATATTGTCGTTGTAGCACAACGTTATTTGTGTGAAAGGTCGAGAATGTTTTCTCTAGCAAGTCATTATCAGTCACCTCTTCACCACATAGTTTCAAGACTGAAACGATTTTGAACAAGGCCGAGTTATACTCATCCACGGATTTAAAATCCTGGATTCTAAGATTTTTCCATTCGAATCGGGCTTTGGGTAATAGCACCGTTCTTTGATGATCATATCTGGATTTCAACTCGGCCCAGAGATCCAAAGGATTCTCAATAGTGAGGTACTGATTTTTGAGACTCTCAGCAAGGTGATGGCGTATGATAAGAATCGCCCTATACTTTTCTCTTTCAGTTGTTTCATTACCAACAACAATACATTCACCAAGCCCTTTTGATTTAAGGATAATCTTAGTATCCAAGGCCCACTGTAAGTAGTTATCACGAGAGACATTGAGTGCAGCATATTCAACATCTGAAATATTAGGCAATTTATGCGGTTTCAATCATGCATTCAGTTTTATCAATCTAATGCATGAAACAATCCTAAACAAAACTTGGTCTAGAATGAACAAGCAAAGATTCGGATCATATTAGGGTTAGGGTTTCGGGTTTCCTATTTTGGCTTAGATTAGGTTTTTCCTATTTCTTTTAGGATTAGGTTTTCACGATTTTAGGGTTTTAGTTTTTAGAATTTTAATCATGCAACAAACAATCTAACAAACCTAAACCACAAATCAAAATCTGGGTTTTGAATATCCAATTAGGGTTTAGGGTTTAAAACATAACTTAGGGTTTTAGGATTTTGAAATCGATTTTTAGGGTTTTGGTATTTAGGGATCAGCTGTTACCTTCACCGAATGGGGTTGAATGGATTGAACAAGAGCTGATCTTTCTCCCGGGCTGGAACAAAACCGATCGCGAGCTTCACGCGGGCTGGAATGGTCTTCACGCGAATTGCGAGTCGGGACGAGACGATCGCGGGCTGATCCGATCCGCGAGTTGGAACGATTTTCACGCGGACGATCGGATGTGCGAGTTTGGAGCGGAACGATCCGATCTTCACCGTTCTATCGAGTTGCGCGAGTTAGGAACGATCCGGTCTTCTCCGATCGAATTGAATGCACCGATCAGAACGAGCTAGTTGCTGCCGGTTTTGATCGGATCGGATTTTAGTGAGATTTTAGGGTTTTGGGGTTTCGAAAGTTTTAGTTAGGGCTTTAGAGAATCGTGCTGATAACGTGTTATGAAACTAAAGGTTTCTGTGTTATCTTATTGAATGAATAAGAGTACATATATATAGGTGATTACATGATCAAGAGAAAAGGAAAGTCTATATAAACAAGGAAAAGGAAAAACCCTAAAGGGTTTGGGCCCAACCACCCATGTATGGGTCTAATGGGCCGCTTGGTCTTGATCAATGTATGGGCCGGTTATGAAGTCCATCACTTAATGATTTATAACAATATTTAATTTTTTTGTTATTTTTTTATTTTATATAATTGAGACCATTATTTTGATTTAAGTACTTTTTTTTAAGTTGTTTAAGTTGTTTTTTTGTTGTTAGCGTAAACGTATATAATTTTAAATTTTGAAAAATTTCTAATTTTGAATGATGACGAATGTTTTCTACTTAAATGTTGATTAGAAAACTAAACATAATTTATTTATTTATTAAATTAAAACTTTTTAATTGTAATTTTTTTTAATTAAAAATTTTCTTCTAACTTACTAATGATTATTTATATTTATATTTATTTTAAAATATAGATGGTTGGTTTGTTATTTATATAACTCATACCATTTATAATTTTATCCTCACTTATAGATAATTATTTATATTTATTTTAAAATATAGATTATTGATTGGTAATTTATATAAATGAGACTACTATTTTGAACTAAGAACTTTTCTTAATTTTCTATTCTAAATGTCAATCAGAAAACTAAAACATAAAATCATTTGTCAAATGATATGTATAGATATTGAACGGTAGATTCTAATTAGTTTGGTGGATTCTTTTTTGTGGGATTAAGGATTATTTTTAGGTGGATTTGGAGGATATAACGGATATACTTTTCCTTTAATATTTCAAGAAATAATAATAATAATAATTAATCAAAATTTAAAAATATCATTAAATGTAATAATGAAGACTATAGAGCGCGTGTTCGTGTTGATTCAGGTTTGAGGACGGCTTCTTCATGGTCATATAATGAGCTCCTCAGTTCCTAGTTTGATGATGACAAAGTTCTTTGTTTTTCTTTCTTCGGAGACATCATGGAACCTTGATGACGAATCTACCGTGGTCTGGGTCTTTTGATTATAGGTCGACCCTAACTTATTTATGGGTTCGATTCGTTGGCCTCGCATGGGTCAAGAAAATTCTGGATCATGACTAGTTCCTTGGATCCGGCTTCTCTTCGTCACCACTTAATGAACTTCGGGTAATGGATTTTGATTTTGTATTCAGGCTTCAATATCGTTTTATATGATGCTAGATTACTAGCTTTGGTTTTGGTGTTGGTCCCGTATTTAGTTTTGTTCTCATTACTAGCTTATGCATTGACCCATGAATTGCCTACGAGTTGAGTCTTGGGGCTGGTCTCTTTTGGCCATGGGACAATTCAAATACGGGATTGCGGTTTGTGGTTGGCTTGATGTGGTGTGTTGGCTGCTTCGTTTCTCGATCCTATGTTTTATGGTGTGGTTCCTTATCAGTTGTGTGGTTTAACCGGGTAGCAACCTCTACGGTTTTGGGAAAAGATGGTGACATATTCGCTTAATGATGAGATGCTTATTGGAGGAATGTCATTGGGATGGTGATATAGCATGAACTTCGGTTCTACACCTTTCTACCGTCCCCTTTAGGTCTCTATGGTTGGTTGGTGTTCATTTATGGAGGCAACACAACAATTGATTTAGCTTGGATCATATTTTGTTGAGCTCATAGTTTTTGGTTTAGGGGAAAAATCTGGTGGTGTATGGTTCTCATGAAATATGCTGGTGTGTTCAGGTTTCCATTTGGATCGGGTGTTCCCACTATTCCTATTGACAATTATTTGGACGAGTAATGGCTCTATATGATAACATCGATTCATTTAACTTAAGTTCTTTCACATCGTTTTGGTCTATATTTGATCTCAGAGAATGTCTCATGTCATTTATACGTTCCGCTGTATATATCTCTTAGATTTTATTTGATGATTAACGGCAATGTTTAGATGGGATATGGTTTGGTTCAGGTCGTTAATCCACTAATCTCTTTATAGTTTGGTTAGAGTTTTGAGATTTTCGTTGTAAAATCGATATCCGAAGTCGTTATCACCGTCGGAGATGTTATAAAAAAAAGTAATACTGAACTTTTGTGAATTTTCATTAGTCGGGGCATCACCATTCTTTTGTACTTCTAAAATTTCACTAAGGTGAAATTACAAAAGTAACTAAACTTAATTGGGCCTAATCATGTGAGTGAGTTAGTTTCTGGGTTCAAGTAAGAGAAGGCAAAGCCCGATAATCTAAGAACCGAGATATTTTATTAGAAGGTGAATAGTTGGAAACGAACCGGTACGCATTTCTCTCTTTACCTTTTTCGAGTTTCTCTCTTCTCTGCGCTCCTCTGTGGCGTGGATTTTCAGAGAGGGAAATTAGATCAAAGGTTGAGTTCTGAGGGTTTTCTTAGGCTAATCTGCAACTCGTTCTCACACTTTCTGGACAGTAAAATCCTGTAGGTGTTTTTGAAACTTCCTTTTGTGACATTTTGTTTTCTTTGTGCTGAATCCAGATGTCTCTCTGGGTCTGGTTTTCCGTACCATTTCCGAAAGTTGGGGATTTTAGCTGCATTTTTTCTTTGTCGTAGTTTATGGCGTTGATTTCCCTGTTTGTTCGTGCTTTGTTTTGTTGTCTGTAAGAGTAACGAGACCGAATCTGTTCTTCTGCATGTTAGGGTTTTCGCTCGCATTGTGTCAAAATCTGTGGATTTTCCCGAAATTTGTCAAATAATTTCTCATTAGTCCTGTTTTGCTTTAATACATACGGTGTATGTGTTTTTGTAAGTGTAGTACTGTAGTATGATAAACAGATAATTGTTTAAAAATCGTTTATGATTTTTGGGAAAGTGGTGGTCTTTTTCATAGGGCTGCTTTGCTTCTGTTGATGGTTTCTTGCAGTGTTGTTATGGTTCGCTTTTTCTTTTATGAAAGTGATGTAAATCGCTAAGTTGTTTTGTATGTTGCTCATATACTGTTGCTCATATAATTGAAGCTGTTATCGCTTTGACATGTTCTTCTTCCAGGACTTTGGTTTGCTTGCTATGGCTGCTACAGCTACTGCTTCTACAATCCGTTATGCACCTGAGGATCCCAATCTCCCTAAGCCATGGAAAGGTCTTGTGGATAGTAGAACTGGGTATTTGTACTTTTGGAATCCAGACACCAATGTAACCCAGTATGAGAGACCGGCTTCATTCTCTCCTCCCAAGCTTTCTGCTCCTGTAAGCTCTTCGGTTCAGACTCAGCAATCTTCTTGTGGATCAAACCGTGGGTACAGTCCTGAAAAGGAAGAGGATCAGTATAGTAGGGGAAGTGATGGGCCGAAGACTGACTCTGGATCAAGGTTTAATGAGGTACTAATCTATGTCTTCTTTGATACCATTGGTTCATGGGGCTTGTTCTATTTAAACTGTCTTCATTTCCATGAACACTATTTAAATTTGCTTGCCACATTAGATTTACCTATCTTTGTCTTCATGTATCCTAAAAATTTCTTTCATTTGGGTCAGGCTAGCAAAAATGGAGCAACGTATTCCAATACTGGTGCCAGTGAACTAGGGAATGGTGCACCTGGTGGATCATCTGCCAGAGGGACTCCCTCTTCGGCTGCTGGAAGTGAAATGTCTCCGGAGGCCTACTGCCGCCGCCATGAAATTACCGTCATTGTAAGTACTATGAGTTTCTCTTGGAAAGCTTCAGTTTTGTCTCTCTTTTTGGGTTTTATTTTATCTATTAACTTCTCATCCTGGTACACATATTTTTGCATACCTATTTCAACAGTCTTTTGTTAAATTTCTTTCTGCATCCTCAAATTGTTTTCATTTGTGGCTTTACCTTTTAAATGTCAATTTTCACATTAAGTTTTGTTTCTTTGACGTACATAACCATTGATTATATAAATTTCTATATCATACTGACTCTGATATTCATTTTTCATTTTTGCTAGGGAGGCCAAATACCACCACCTCTAATGTCTTTTGAAGCCACTGGCTTCCCCCCAGAGCTTCTGCGGGAGGTATGAAAATGATCTTTCTTTTAATATCTATCAGGTTTTGATCCTTGCTGTTTTATGTCTGCAAGCTTTAACTGTTTTTGTTTGGGGGAGTGGGATATGTACAATATACATCTATTCACATACGGCTCTGTTAGTGAGCTGGACTATGGAGTGAGCTATTTTGCCTATTGCTGCAGATTTTATTTATCTGCTAGGCATAATTGTTGCTTGCGAGTTTTGTAAATTTAGATTTTAGTAATTACTAGAGGGTCTACGTTGAGTAGAGTCACAATTTTATGCCATATGCACTCTCTTTTGTCCCAGGTGCGATATTTGCTCTTGGAGGAGCTAATGTCGTACGCTGTGCCACTTCTTTGGGGTCCTTGCAAATTATTTGGAGTGCCCTTTTTGGTGGACCAAATATTTTGGTAAGGGCATTCAATTCACCTAAAGCTCGTGGCAGAACTTTTTGATGTCGAACTTTCATTTTCCCGTCTGGTCCAGAGAGAAGTAGAGGCATCCTCCTGCTGCAGTTTTCATTTGTTGCCTGTAAATAGGAGGATGCTGCTTCTTCTGGCTCTGTAAGCCCAAAAGAACCTTGGTGATCTTCATCTCATACAGACTTCCTGATTTTTGTTTTCGCAGGTATACAAGGCAGGCTTCTCTGGTCCGACTCCAATTCAAGCTCAGTCGTGGCCAATTGCAATGCAAAACAGAGACATTGTAGCCGTTGCTAAAACAGGCTCTGGAAAAACTCTGGGTTACTTGATTCCAGCCTTCATGCTTCTCCAACGGGCTCAAAATGATCCACGAATGGGCCCAACAGTCTTGGTATTGTCACCTACTAGGGAGTTGGCCACACAAATTCAAACTGAAGCTTTGAAATTTGGGAAGTCATCTAAAATTTCTTGTGCAGTAAGTCAAACTCCTTGAATATATTATTACTGAACTTTGCTACTTGAATAAGAGTGTTACTGAGTCCTTTTCTTTTGGTTGCTTTGGATGATGTTTATTTTGTAGTGCTTGTATGGTGGAGCACCAAAGGGTCCTCAGCTGAAGGAAATAGAAAGAGGTGTAAATATTGTTGTTGCAACTCCTGGGCGATTGAATGATATCCTGGAAATGAGGAGAATCAATCTGCATCAAATATCTTATCTTGTGCTGGACGAGGCTGATAGAATGCTGGACATGGGATTCGAGCCTCAGATCAGGAAAATTGTGAAAGAGATTCCAACTAAGCGTCAAACCCTAATGTACACAGCAACATGGCCAAAAGAAGTCAGGAAAATTGCAGCTGATCTGCTCGTTAACCCTGCCCAGGTCAACATTGGTAATGTTGATGAGCTAGTGGCGAACAAGTCCATCACTCAGGTCTGGATTTGATTCCATTTCGTTACTTATCCTTGTTTTGATTCTGATATAGGCACGTAATTAACATTAGACGGATCTGATTTTGATACAGACTGTTGAGCTCGTACCACCTATGGAGAAACATAAAAGGTTAGAGCAGATAATACGGTCTCAGGAACCCGGTTCCAAGATTATAATATTCTGTTCAACCAAAAGGATGTGTGATACACTAGCAAGGAACCTGACACGCACGTATGGAGCTGCTGCTATACATGGAGACAAGTCTCAGGAAGAGAGAGACGACGTACTAAACCAATTTCGAAGTGGAAGGACTCCTGTTCTTGTTGCAACTGATGTAGCTGCTCGTGGACTTGACGTTAAGGACATCAGGTATGAATGAATATGATTCCAATTCCGAATTTCGATCATAAGAAAACTGGAAACAAATGATAGAATAGTAATGGAGAATTTTGTGATTCATAGGGTTGTGGTGAACTATGATTTCCCCAATGGAGTAGAAGATTATGTTCATAGGATCGGAAGAACCGGAAGAGCTGGAGCAACGGGTTTAGCTTATACCTTTTTCGGAGACCAAGATGCAAAGCATGCTTCAGATCTGCTCAAGATCTTGGAAGGAGCAAACCAGAAAGTTCCTTCAGAGATCCGTGAAATGGCTACACGAAGTTTTGGAATGAACAAATTCCGCCGCTGGGGTACATCTTCAGATGGTGGAGGTGGTGGTCGTGGAGGTAGCTATGGTGATTCTGGCTATGGTGGTCGTGGTGGCTCTGGTGGTAGGCGTGGTGATTCTGGTTATGGTGGGCGTGGTGATTCTGGTGGTAGAGGAAGCTGGTCTTCTTCACGTGACAGGTAAATAAAAACAACAACTTCACTCATTAGATCTCGTTTTGATATAAACTTAAAACTGGTTATGGTGGTTTGAAGCAGTGGAAGTTCTGGATATGGACGAGAGAGAAGCCGTAGTCCGGAGAGATTCAACAGAGCTCCACCGTCGACTTCCTCTCCACCTCGCAGCTTTCACGAGATGATGATGAAGAGGAGGTAACTTAACTAGTATTTTACTAGATCGGGGATATTATTATAAATATATATATATATTAAAGAAGCCCCTTTTGGATAATTATTCTTGTTCGTGTGGTGTGTGATTGTGTGTTTGGAGCTAAAGTCGCGCACACACCCTAAGGCTAATGTTTTGTTCTACGAGAAACCTTTTCTTGTTCATATTATGAAAACAAAAGACTCGTTATGGCTTCTTCTTTTGTTGGTCTTACCGTTATGAGTTGTGTTTCAGACCTATAATTTAGGAGTGACAAGACATTATGGAGTAACAAGTTTTTTTGGTTTTTGATTTTCATTAGTTAGTGAAGAAAAAAACATGCACCGCAAAAGATCATATCAATTCTATCTAATAAAAATTTGACTGCCTTGGGAATTTGTTTTATAAATATGAAATTTAGACAAAGAACTCAAAGATTGCTTAGTTTACTTCATCCCAAAGCAACACTAAGGTTCCTTTTATATTTGGTTTCTTGTGATTGTAGTTTATTGAATTACTGCACAGTTAACTATGGCATAAATTAGTACGGTTTGGTTTAATGGTAACTATGGCATCAGTCTCAAATTTGCTGGCCAAAATGTAACTTACATGGTCATCAAGCGTGGATTATGTTCATGTTACATGGTCATCAAGCGCGTTTTGAGTAATTATGTTTTTAATATTATGGAGCATATGAAATGTATGTTCAATGCGGAATTCAATCAAGTTTGTTGGTTTGAATTTCTCGGAGCTTTTTTAATTTATTTATGAATAATAATACCTAAATTAAAGCCTAATAATTTAGAATGGATGATTTGGTTGGTTTCGATTTAGATTTGGTTTTCCATCAAATATACCTTTGAAACTCCGCTTTTAGATATTTTTGCTTTTGGTTGCTTTTGTTTGGATTCGGATTTTATTAGAGATATAGAAAAATTGAAACTATTCAAACCATATTAGTATATAGCTCATTTTCGGATAAATTTCTTCGGTTCTTAAAAAAAACCTATAAGTTTATGATATGACTGATTTCAGACGTAATTAGTGTTGTATTTCTCTAAAGTATTCAAGGGAAACTCTAGAGAAGATGTAGGAAGTTTTCATTTCATATCAAGGAAGATGAATATAAAATGTGTTGTCGAAATTTGTTCAACCAAGTGATGTAAAATTCTTACTGAAAACTGTTATAGATCTGGTAAATCTAAAATATGAAGCAAAAGATTGCGACAAATAGAAAACGTTAATTTACGCATATATGTATGACCCAACAAAATGTGAAAACCTAAAAACACGTTATTTTTTTTGAATGTTGGTAACCAAGTTGTATTTAAAAAAGATAAAAAGCGGTCAATGAGGAAAGTGGGAAACTGCTATTAGGATATACTTATGAAATACTTTTGATAAAGTACTTTACATGTTTAAATCATTTATCAATTAATTTACTTAAAACGAAGAGTTTTTAAATTTAAATGATAAGAGATAATGGCGAATGTTCTTCCGGTGGTCACCTTCTCGAATACGTGTGAACAGTCTCTGTATTATGTCGAAATATATTTTAATTAAACCGTGTGAGAGTAAAATAATCTACACTAGCAACATCATTTTTATTTATAAACTGTGTTTACGGAACTGTTTATAAAACTCGAATTACCTGACCAAAAATGAATATTAATGAATAATGGTATTGCATGTGTCCTTACAATATGTGTTTTGTCCCATCTGTGAATGTTCGATTCCACGTAATACTTACATGCATGTGGGAAGCGAAATTTGAAATAAGTATTATTTTTCGTACTAACTGTTAATTTCCCACACGATCAAATCTGTGGTATATAATCATACGTCACGTTTATTTTTTTGGAAATTGGGCAAGCAAGATCCTTAACATTATTACATAGCAACCCATATAATGTTTCTCAACTGTGTTTACGGAAATTAAGGACTCTGTTTACTATAAAACTCGAATTTCCTGACCAAAAAAAAAATATTAATGGTAATGCATGAGTCCTTACAATATGTGTTTTGTGACTTTTGTCCCATGTGTGAATGTTCAATTCCACGTAATACTTACATGCATGTGGGAAACGAAATTTGAAATAAGTATTATTTTTCGTACTAATTATTAATTTCCCACGGTCAAACCTGTGGCATATATATATACGTCACGTTTATTTTTTAGGAAATGGGCAAAGTATGATCCTTAACATTATTACATAGCAACCCATATAATGTTTCTTATAATCAACTAATAGCTTCGGCCAGTTAGGATACATACATCCAAAGAAGTATATAGGAGGGAAGAGAGTTTCCATGGCACTATCGACACATGAATTATCTTTTCTTGAGGGTGGATAATATATTTGAGATCTGTTATCCAATCCAAAAAATAAGATATCCAAAGTCTTCGAATTCAGATAAATTAGATTTAATGATCCGGAACCTAGATTATAGGAATCAACTTTCATATATATAGTTATATTTATATAATAAAACGAAAATATCTAGATAAGAATGGTAGAGAAAATCAAAAGAGGAGGCATCATTATTTTTTTTGATAAAAATTAAATTAATTGCCCCAAAAGAGAAAAACTGTACAAAAGAAAGCCAAATACAACTTCAGCCATGCTCCCAAAAAAAATTAAAAAAAAACAAGAGTAGAAACAAACAAGTTAGACTAGCGACTAAAACACTAATAATAAGAAAACCAAAGGAAAGCATATTTTTGAATGCTTTCTTTTCCTGTTGACCAAGAATCCTATCCCAAATGCACTGATCAATAGCATGGAAGAGAACCTGCGGAGATTTTGAAGAAGCCAAATGGATCCGATCATTCCGTTCATGCCATAGAAAATAAACAATGCAATGGACCACAAGCCTTTTAAGAGTCATGTTTACATTCCTCGAAACTGAAAGCAACCAGGTTATAAGAGAAGACCAATCATGAAAAGTATAGGAAGAAAGTCCCAACCTAGACATTCCCAACCTCCAAACCTGCAAAGAGAACGGACAGTGCAATAAAACATGATCTCTATCTTCCGATAAGTGATCACAGAAAACACAATTCGGCGGAATATTGATTCCCCAATTTCTGAGTCTTGACTTAATAGGTAGCCTATTTAAATGGGCAAGCCAGAAAATAAAGGCATGCTTAGGAACATGAGACTTGAACCAAATCGCATTAAACCAGCACTTTCTGGGAACTTTTGGCCTGAGGAATTGCCAAGCACTCGCAGTAGAAAAAGAAGAGGAAGATGAATGATTCCCAGGAATCTGCCAAGTAAAATAATCAGAACCATTATGAAGAGAAGGAGGATCAATCATGGTCAAAACGATTTGGAACTCTTGAGCCTGCTGAGAACGAGCTGGTCTTAGATTCCACCCATTTGTAGAACAAACATCAGCCACCAAAGCATCCCTAGGAACTCCAAGCTGCCTAGGCCCCGACTCTCCAAAGAAATCAATTAAGGGACCCAAGTGACACCACTTGTCAAACCAGAAACTTATCAAAAGGCCATCACCCAAAACACTATTTATGAAGGGACGCGCTAGAGGCCTCAACCTAAGCAATTGCTTCCATAACCAACTATCATAAGATTTCTCCGCCACATCCCAAAAACTCTTTCCATTACACTAAAAAGACCTCGTCCAAGCAACCCACAAGGGACCACTAGAAGCAAATAAATTCCAAATCAGCTTAAGGCATAAGACTTTGTTCCAAAGCTGCAGGTTTCGAAGGCCTAAACCCCCTTCATCCTTAGGAAGACAAATGTCTTTCCAAGCTACTTTAATTCCAGATATTTTTCTGATATTACCATTCCAAAGAAACCGACTGCACATTTGCTCAATACGATTAATACAACCTTTGGGAAGAATAAAGGCTTGCATCCAATAGTTAATAGTGCTGTTTATAACAGAAATAACAAGCTGCAATCGATCAGGATAAGAAAGAGTTTTCGTCTCCCAACTACTAAACCACTTAGACAAAGAATCCATTAAGGGCCTATAATCTCTTTTCTGAAGCTTCCGTTGAACCAAAGGAAGACCTAAATATCGTAGAGGAAAAGAACCAAGCTGGAAACCAAAACCAAGAGCAGCAGAGGACTCCATTTGGTTAAGACCAGCAAAATACAAAGCTGACTTTTCTCTATTCATACCCAAACCTGAGAGCAAATAAAATCTAGATATAATATCAAGAATGCCATTCAAAGACGCAGGCTTACCATCAAAAAGAATCAACAGGTCATCAGCAAAAGAAAGGTGGGAAATTTTCTCCGACAAAGCTTTCGGGTGATAACCATTTCCACCATTTTCAAAACCAAGCGCAAGAGAAGAAGCAAGATATTCCATAGCAATCAAAAACAGGTAAGGGGAAAAAGGGTCACCTTGCCTTAAACCTTTTGCTCCTTTAAAAAAACCACAGGACTCTCCATTAACAACCACAGAGAACGAAACAGTGGTAACACACTGCTCAATCCACAAAATAAACCTTGCAGGAAACCCAGCAACCTGAAGAACCTTGAGAATAAAATCCCAATTCACTGAGTCAAATGTTTTCTTAATATCAACTTTCAATAAACCCCTGCGAGAAATTTGCTGCCTGGAAAATCCCTGAACCATCTCATAAGCTAAAATGATATTTTCAACAATTAATCTACCTTCCACAAAAGCAGATTGAGAAGGAGAGATAAGCTCTGTCACAGCAGCCCTTAGTCTTCGGGAAATAATCTTTGCTATGACCTTATAAGCAATATTAAGACAAGAAATAGGTCTGAATTCCAATAATCTTTCAGCATTAATCACTTTGGGGATAAGACAAATCAACGTACAATTCCACTGAGATAGAAACCTACCCGACTGAAAAAACTCCTTCACCGCTGAGATAAAATCAAAACCCACTACAGGACATGCTTTCTGAAGGAACTCACAAGTATACTCATCTGGACCAGGGGATTTATTTTTGGGAAGGCTGAAAACCACATTAGTAATTTCTTCAGAGGAAACAGGGGATATAAGCAGCTCCTTAAGAGAATCAGAACATCTCATCTTAGTATTCCTTTCGATCTCCAACAGCTGAGAATGATCCAGGGGAGGATTAGATTCGCCTAACAGGGAAGGGAGGAGAGGCAAGGGAGGCACCATTATATTAATTAGTCTTTGGTTTTTTTTTGTTATTGATGTTTTAAAACACTAATATGAGGAGGTATCCACTTCACTACGATCAAAAATTTGAAAAATATCCGTGGATCAACCTCTCCTCAGAGATTAGTTTGAATCTGTTTGGATTTGCGATTTTAAGTTATCATAAAAAATAAAAAAAACTTGGGAACTACAAATTTATCTTCTCTCGCTCTACTGCTCTCTATCTTATAATTTATCCATATGTAGAGAGACGGCTGCAAGGAATAAATCTACAAAATAAAAACCTAGGACAAAAATGTATAGGTCTAAAATATTCTTAATGACTCGTTCATCAAATTTATGTGTTCTGACTAAGTGACCACTCAAATTTTACTTAGAAAAACCAATAGCGGATTTGACTCCGAAACTCCACAACTCAAAAAATGTAACAATGTAAAAATGTCAAACAAGAGACAAATATTCTGGTTCAGTAATTGATAACGATGTCTTTTAAGAAATATATATAATTTTACGAAAAAATTGGGAAAAAAGAAACTTTTGTTTCATGTAAAACATATGGAGACAGTGTAAGCACCAGATTTTAATTTATTACGCTTTGTTAGTATATTCTTCTATATTCTCTCATATTCCTCACATATTCTCTTGTATAGATTTGTGTTTATCTCTTTAAGATCTTATTGTAAGTGTATATATACACAAGTTGTACAATCAATATATTCATCAATTACAACATTCACATGGTATCAGAGCCTATCTGATTCTCTAAAAGATTTTTTTTCCTTTTCCCTTTCTCTTTCGTATCAAACAAATCTCTCTTCTTCTCCCTCAAATCGAAATCATGAGTACCTCTGATAACAGTTCCTCAGCTGAATCGGTTCTTGCCTTTGACATCTCCAATCCCAAAACTCCGGTCATCTCACTCAACATGAATGGAGTGACAAAACTCACCGTCCTGAATTACATCACCTGGAGACTTCAAGTGCTCTCTATGCTCGAAGCTCATGAACTGCATGTTTTCATCGAAGCTGATGATCACATCCCACCAGCCAACATCACCGATGTGAAAGGTGAACCACAACCAAACCCAGCGTTTGTGACTTGGAAGCGACAGGATAAACTCCTGTACAGTCTGATCTTGGGCACTCTCTCGCTCAACGTTCAGCCACTGGTGGCACGCTCCACCACTACCAAAGAGATATGGACCACTCTCAGCAACACCTACGGCAACCCATCACGCGGACACATACAACAATTAAAACAACAACTGAAGAAACGCACCAAAGGAACACTTTCTGTTCATGAGTATATGCGTGGCATCATCTCCAAATCTGACAAGTTGGCTCTCCTTGGAGCACCATATCCACATGAAGATTTACTTGATGTCATCGTCGGAGGCTTGAGCGATGACTACAGATCCATCATTGAACTGGTGCAAGGAAGAGAAGAGCCTATATCGATCGATGAGTTCCACGAGAAACTCTTGCTTCGTGAGAATGCTCTCACTCTTATCGATGATACCTCTCAAGGCGCGACTCCGGCAACAGCAAATAACGCGCAATCACGCAACTCGTTTTCTCGCGGAGGGCATTCACAACGTGGCTTCCATAACCAAGCTCGAGGCGGCTACAAAAATGAACGACCCTATCTGGGCAAGTGCCAAATCTGCGGCACTCAGGGTCATAGCGCACGGCGTTGTCCTCAATATCAATCTGCGGTGAATCAACCACAGCCTCACTCCGCTCCACCGCAGCCACCACTCCAGTGGCAATCTGGTCTACCACCTCCGCCGCCTCAGCAATGGCAACCCCAAGCTCATCACACTACGACATCCTCTCCCTCCACAGCACCGTGGTTATTGGAAAGTGGCGCTTCTCACTACATCGCGACGGATCTCGACAATCTCTCTCTTCATGCTCCATATCAAGGAGGTGATGATGTCTTAATTGGCAACGGGACAGGCCTACCGATTACTCACACTGGTTCAACCCTTCTTCCCTCACCTACTCGCCCTTTAACTTTATCCAATGTTTTATGTGTTCCGACAATGAAGCAAAATCTGATTTCTGTAAACAAGTTGTGTCGCACTAACAACGTAATGGTTCAAATGTGTCCTTATGACTTTCAGGTGAAGGATCTGCGAACGGGGGACACACTGGTCCACGGTGAAGCCAGTGAGGGTGTCTATGCATGGCCGACTGCTAAAATTTCAGCGCTTTCTTGCATCAAAAACTCTCGTTCGGAATGACATGCTCGCTTAGGCCATCCGAATGCTCAAACTCTCAATCACATTATCTCTTTTTTTTCTTTACCAGTTTCAAATTCCTCATGTTTAAGTCCTTGTAACTCTTGCTGCAGCAATATAGCTCATAAGCTACCTTTTTCTGAATCAACTTTAAAGTCCAATTTTCCTTTACAAATAATATTTTCAGACGTTTGGACTGCTCCTATTCATTCAATCGATGGCTATAAATACTATGTCGTGTTCATAGATCACTTTACTAGATATACTTGGCTGTACCCAATGAAAAACAAATCTCAAGTTGCTCAAATCTTCCCTCTGTTTCAGGCACTTGTAGAAAACAGATTCCAAACCAAAATTGCCACTCTCTATTCCGACATTGGGGGCGAATTCCTGGGTCTACGTCAACATCTAGCAACCAAAGGCATAGCTCATCATACATCTCCACGTCACACCCCTGAACACAATGGCATATCAGAGCGCAAACACCGCCACATTGTGGAAACGGGACTCACTCTTCTCCACCATGCAGGCATTCCTCAATCCTATTGGAGTTACTCTTTTGCTGCAGCAGTCTATCTCATTAACCGCCTTACCACACCAAATCTCCACAACTTATCACCATTTCAAAAGCTCTTCCAAACAAAGCCAAACTACAGCAAACTACGCACCTTTGGTTGCCTCTGCTACCCATGGATTCACCCCTACGGTCAAACCAAATTTAGTCCTCGTTCTGCCCCGTGTGTCTTCTTGGGATACTCTCTCACACAAAGTGCCTTTATATGTCTTGATACATCCACCTCTCGTGTTTACATATCTCGACATGTCACTTTTCATGAATCCATATTTCCTTTCACCATGTCCAAATCTACTAACTCCTCTGATTTTTCAGATCCTCCGCCCACTCCTTTTCCTATAGCTACACGCGCTCCTATTTCCAGTCTGACATGAGTAGCACCCGGGTCGCCGATCGCAGCTCCTTCACCATCAAACGTCACCACAACACAACAATCGAGCGACACAACAGACACTAATCATGACTCTGACTCGTCGGCATCATCGCCAACATCACCCTCGTCACAATCATCGTCTCCGCGCTCCTCCCCGTCATCACCAGACTCGCCTGGTCCACAATCTCCACCATCGAATGTCTCTTCCTCATCCGTCACAGGGGAGAACAATTTACAACTCGCGTTGGCGCCACAACACAACACGAAAACAATGAAGACTCGATCACATAATAATATATTCAAACCAAATCCAAAGTACGGTCTCACGACGATTCTCAGTGAAATTGAACCCCCTAATATCACGCAGGCACTTCGGGACAAACGATGGCGACTCGCTTGTGGCGATGAGTACAATGCGCTTGTTCGAAACAGAACATGGGATCTCGTTGCTCGATCCATGCCAAAGAATATAGTTGGTTGTCGCTGGATCTTCCGTGTCAAACGATTACCTGACGGTAGTGTGGAGAGATTTAAAGCACGCATAGTTGCCAAAGGATTTCACCAGCAACCAGGAATTCATTTTCATGAGACATTCAGCCCAGTCATCAAGCATGTTTCCATTCGTTTTGTTCTTGGTATCGCTGTTGCTCAAAACTGGCCACTTCGCCAAATCGATGTAAACAATGCCTTTCTACAAGAAGATCTCAAGGAGGAGGTCTATATGACCCAGCCGCCAGGCTTCATCGACAAGGACAAGCCTGATCATGTATGTAAACTACGCAAAGCGATATATGGCCTTCGACAGGCGCCACGCGCGTGGTACGACACGCTGCGAGTGTTTCTCACCAGTGTCGGGTTCATAAACTCATTGGCTGATGCTTCTATATTCGTCTACTGCTCAGGTCCATCGCTTATCTATATCTTAATTTATGTTGATGATATCATCGTAACAGGGAGTGTGCCAGAGGAGGTCCAACGTTTCATTCAATTTCTTGCCAACAAATTCTCCCTTAAAGATCTTGGTGCTCTCTCGTATTTCCTTGGCCTTGAAGTTCTTCGTGTATCTTCAGGTCTTTATCTCACTCAAACGAAATACATCACCGATCTCCTTACTCGAACACGTATGACAGAAGCAAAGCCGGTTCCTACCCCTATGTGTCCGACTCAAGAATTTGAACTCGCGACGAGTATTCTTCTCTCTGATCCTACGGAGTATCGCATGATTGTCGGAAGTCTCCAATACTTATGTCTGACTCGACCAGACATTGCCTTTGCCGTCAATCGTCTTTCACAGTTCATGCATCAACCTACCACCTCTCATCTTGAAGCTGTCAAGCGTGTTCTCCGGTATCTTGCAGGAACAGCGGATCAGGGACTTTTCTTCTCCGCTTCAACTTCGCTTAATCTCCATGCCTTCTCCGATGCTGACTGGGCCGACAACAAGCTTGATTATTCTTCCACAGGAGCATACATTGTCTATCTCGGAAAACAGCCTATTTCATGGAGTTCATAGAAAATCAAGGGAGTTGCGCGTTCATCCACAGAGGCGGAATATTGGAGTGTTGCAGAAGCTGCATCTGAACTTCGCTGGATACTATCATTGATGTCATTACGTTTTTCAGTCTCCTCTACTCCAACGCTATACTGTGACAATATCGGTGCAACGTATTTGTGTGCAAATCCACTTTTCCACTCTCATATGAAGCACATTGCGCTCGACTACCACTTTGTTCAGGAACAAGTTCAAGCCAAGAAACTTCGAGTCTCCTACATTAGCTCTCACGACCAATTAGCAGATGCTCTCACAAAGCCGCTGCCTCGCTCACGATTTCAAGAACTTGCTGTCAAGATTGGTCTTACTAAACGTCGTCCATCTTAAGGGGGCGTATTAATATATTGTCCTATATTCTCTCATATTCCTCACATATTCTCTTGTATAGATCTGTGTTTATCTCTTTAAGATATTATTGTAAGTGTATACATACACAAGCTGTACAATCAATATAATCATCAGTTACAACATTCACACGCTTAACCCCTATAACATAACGGTATCAAATGTCAAAAAAAAAGACAAAACCTTCCGTATTAGTAATTGAAAAATGATTTTGTTTTATAAAAATATATATTCTTTACTTACTAAAGTTAATAGTTTCTTTTAAAAATGAGTTATTCTTTTAAAAAAAAATTAATTATCTTGGATTTTTAAAGATCATGAAGGAAATTTGAGATAGTTTGGTGCTGGCAGTTTATCCATGTCTTCTTTCAAGTCTTGAATCATAAGCAACAACCCTTATTTAGGCTATGCAATGCTTAGGTAATCTCGGTATAGAAAAGTTATGTTCAAGAATGATTCAAACTGTTTTGATTTATGCTGCTAGAGTTCCTTTTCTCTGGTTAACACTCAAGACTTTCCCATCCGACATCATAACCACTAGAAGACATGTTAGGCCGAGCTTCAAATTTGTTGGAATGCGTGGACATCAATGTGCACATCACAGAACTCCTTTTTTTGGTCTTGGGCCAAATGAACTTTCTCTCATCATTTTCACTATGCCTTTTTTAGATTGTGGTGTCCCACATTAATTCATGGTAGCCGACAAAAAATGAAACAAAATAAAACTCATGGTAATTGTTCTAGTGAAAACTTATCTTTTTTCGTCAAGTAATGTTTACAAAGTTGGTATTTCGAGGAAAATGAAGATTAAGAATACTAGTTTTTTTTTGCCATTTTCAATGTCCATTTCTGAAATTTTCACTTATCTTGAAAACTGAGCCACGTGGCTAAGATACTTATCCTCTTCTGGTATCTATATTACTTGCTCTATTACTTCAAGTTGTTGCAATTTCAAAAAACCAATTTGAGTTTTCTTTCTTCTGATGTCAAATATTTAGAAAATATATCTCGAAAAATGATTCACGTGGCTAAGATGCGTTCTGCCTGGCAAGTGGCATCTATATTTTAAAAAAATGAGAAAATGGAAACCTTCCTATATAACTCCTTCTATCAATACTCTTACAAATCTCATTACAAAAAAAAAAGCGATTACGAGAGAAATGGCTCGTCTTTGTATAACACATCTCCTCTGTGCAATCTTTTTCACCCTCGTAAACGCATCATACTCTCTAAACCCCAATAAACTCAAAGTTTTTGTGTATCCTATACGTAAAGACGATGCCACACATCTCTACTACAGTCCCTCAACAATCGGCATCGAAGGGAATCACCTCCCACCCATGAAACTCAATCTCACCATCGACCTCGGTGGCTCTGCGCCCTTGTTGCTAACCTGCGCAGCCGCCGCCAAATCCGCAACCTACCACCCAATAAAATGCGGCTCCTCTATATGCAAAGCAGCCAAACCGGACTCTTCTTCCTGTCCCAACAACACTTCCAAGAAAGCAGCCACGTGTCGCAAATCCTTCTCTACTTCCTTCACTGACCATCCCATCAGTGCTCGCCTCCTTCGAGAAACCGTCACTACTTTGTTATACACCTACGATGGCGTCAACCGCGCTGACGTCGGAATCCCTGTGCCGTTGACTGTAGCTTGCACCGACGTCGTCTTCCCGTCGATTGTTGATGGGACATTGGGTTTCGCTAATACCCTTCTCTCGCTTCCTTCGCAGCTCGTTTCTTTATACAAACTACCTTTGAAGGTGGCTCTTTGTTTGCCGTCAAATTACGGAAACCCTAGGGAATCTGGTGCTCTTTACATTGGTGGTGGTCGTTATCCCGGTAAGATCATTGCCTCAACGCCTCTGCTCGCTAGTGACCCGTCTCTTGGTGAGTACTTCATCTCTGTGAAATCCATCCAGATAGGTGGAAAGTCGATTCCTTTTGACAACAAAGACACAAAGATCTGCTCTTTAACACCTTACACCGTCTTGCACACTTCTATTTACAAGGCTTTGGTTTTAGCCTTCGCCGGAAAAGCCAAGATGGCTAAAGCTCCGGCGGTGAAGCCTTTTAGTTCGTGTTTCAGCTCCAAAGCACTCGATAAGTGGTTGATGGGAAGTGGTGTTCCGGTGATCGACTTTTTGATGAGTGGTGGGGCTAAGTGGAGGATCTACGGGTCGAACTTGCTTGTGAAGGTGAGTGAAGATGTTGTTTGCTTAGGGTTTCTGGATGGAGGTGTGAACCTGAAGACGGCGATGATCATCGGGGGATTTCAAATGGAAGATCACATACTGGAGTTTGATCTCAAAGCTTCTAAGCTCTCTTTCTCTTCCTCTCTTTTGCTTGGAAACTCTTCTTGTTCATATTCAAGATTCTTCTGATTCGAGTCTACTCTTCCTTTATTTTGGGTTGTGATGCTTGAAGATTTCCAAGATGGTCTTCTTTTCTTTCTGAATTTTTCTATTGTTTCATAAAAATAAGGAGATATCCCCATCTTTTTTTTAGTCGGCTCCCCTTTATCTAATCCACACTTATAAGTATAACTTATGTTTATTTGTAGGCTCCGGTATGGCTGTAACTGGCCCACGCGGAGTCAAACAAAAATGGAAGCATGAAGAAACGTGCTCCTATATTTGTTTGTTGGTGTGGGATCCTCGCCCATATATTAAAAAAAAGAAAACCTACTAAAGAAATAAAAATGGGAGGCCTATTTAAACAAACAAGGTCTTTTCAACTCGATAACATTATTTTTGCAAGGTGATGACTAAGAACATCTCCAGCCGGATATCGAAGGAGAGAGTCTTTTAGGATTTTTTTAATATTTTTTTTGGGTTTCACTATTTGCGCAGGGAAAAAAAATAAAAAATGAACGAATCACCACGTTCCGTCAAGTCGGTGTGAACAATGAAGGAACGCTGGAGAAACGATTCTTAAATAAAACGTTCTGGATACGGTTTCTTAAAATTCGCGGACCCCATTAATTTTTTAATATGTTTTTCTTTAAAATTCACGTTAAAAAATAGCGTTGTACATGATCTAAAAAAAATACAAGGTTCATTAAATGCAACATTAAAGAAAGAACAAGCTTATAAAAAGAGAACATCATTTTCTTGACACACAAAAGTATTTACAATCCTTTCTTTTCTCTCTTTTGTTCTCATCATTAGTTTGGTTTCATTTTCGCAGTTTAGTTATTTCCTCAATAAAAAAATAACTTGTTCTCTAAAACTATATCATAATAATTGACTGCAGATCTAACATCAAACAGTCTGTAAAGACTAAAAGAACCTCTATTGAGAGTTCTTACCTAGAGTCTTTAAAAAAAAAGTTTTAATTAATTTTTTTATTATTATTTTTTTAAAAACTGGAAAAAGAACGGACCAATCGTGGTGCATCACGTCGCGTGAACAGTGAAGAAACAGAGTAAGGATTGGTTCTTATTTAAAGATTTTAGGAATCTGTTTCTTAACTGTTCACGTAAGACCCACAATATATATATATATATACATTTTTTTTTTAAAGACTTCTACTAAAAACCCCTCAATGGAGATGCTCTAATAACATGATTGAGGCTGTCAATAGTTTCTCTTTCTGAAAAGTTTAATATGGTTGTGAACACATTGAGCAAGAGAGGCGACAACGTGATCACGAACCAAATCAATTTTGCAAATGTTACTAAGTTACATTCACTAGTAATGCGTGATCTCAATATAGAAGGAGTAACTTCCTGTGCAAAATCTCAAGTGGGGTAAATTTTAGAGTAGTATCCACCCAAATAACATATTCTAACGCAATGATCTTTTGCAAAAAGATGTGGTAATGCTTTGAGCGCGTCTTTGGTAAATCAATATTTCATTACCTTTTCCGCCAGAGCCTGCGCGGTTCTCCATCTTTAAATTTGACATTCATTAGTAATTTTACACATTATTTGTAATATTCTTAGTTCTAGAGAAGTAATTTTAAATTTTCAAGTTTTATATTAGAAAGTGCATACAGTAAAACTTCTATAAATTAATATTCAATTGATTAATATTTTTATAAATTAATACATTTCTTAGGTCATAAATTAGTTTTTGAATCAATTTATATATCCATAAATTAATAATTTTATAAATTAATAAAATATTTTTAAAATAGTGTAGTCACAACATTAATAATTTATAGAGGTTTTACTCTATATATATATATATATATATTACATGTAGTTAAACATAAATATTCACAATACCGTACATAAACCAAAACTAAAAAAATCATTTACATTGTTATATATATATATATATATATATTAGTTGATTTATATATTTAGACCTTAGTATTTCTATTAATAACAATACACTTGAGTTCTCCCAAAATTATTTATACTCTAAACATAATATAATACGATGATTTTAGATGATTTTAGTTTAGATCAATTTTGACCAAAACATAATACGTTATGTATTAAGAATTTGTGAAGAAAACGAAAATCTTGATCAATTATGTATGGTTTGCCTAGATTCTATAAATGATTTTCATTGCAACATCCATCATATAGATTTAACATTATTAAACTTCTAAGAACCACAAAACTCATATAAAAATGAACACACTCTAAAATCTTAATTTTGATTGGATTAATCGAAAACAATAAGAACACCACGAAAAACATGATTCTTGGAAGAAAAGAATTCATATTTAGATGAAGTATTGTTGGAGTGACCATGAACTGCCAATCACAAAGAACAGTGAGAGATAACAGATATATCTTCGACATTATTGATACTCCAAGTGAGTCATAAATTATGAGTTGATTGATGTTAATTGAAAATTATTGATATGACATCAATATGTGGATTTTGTTTAATATGTTGATTATCTTGACGATTTTGATATGTCTCGCTCTATTTAATTTATTAAAGTATGATTTCATTTATAATGAAATTATACGGTATAAGCTGTCTCAGAGAATGGAATTGACATTATGTTGCTAATATTTTCCACAACATATTCTCTTAAGGAAAATGAATTGCAAAGCATTTTTGGCCACAAATTTTTTGAGCATGGTATCATCCTCTTTATGGGTGGAGATGAAATAGAAGATACCAAAGAGATTTTGGATTGATGAGCATCAGACAGAGACGGTCTAAAATTAAACAACTTATTCAATTATGTGACAATCAATTGGTATTTTTTGAGCGATTTTTATTCGAAAATCTTACGCTAGATGTTCCATCTTGATTTGAACGATTTTGATATTGGTTTTATGGATGAAAAATATTTGAACAAAATTTTGAGTTATGCTTTCAATAATTTCTTAATTATTAATATTTTAGATATTATTTGTAATATTTTTAGTGATTGGAAAGTGAGGTTGAATATTTAAATTTTAAATTCGAAAGTGCATACATGTTACATATAATTATGAATATGATTGTTTATCATTTAATTTAGAAAATAAAACATGTTGTTTTAAACATTTTCTAGTTGAAACACATTTATATAAAAATATTCACAATTTTGTATATAAACAAAAACTAAAAAAAAACTTCATTACATTGTTTATTACATATATATATATATATAGACCTCAGCAGTTTCATTAGTGGCAATACATTTGAGTTCCTCCAAAACTATTTATACGGTATACATAATACTTTACGCTGATTTTAATGATTTAATTTTCCACCTCCTAGACGAAACAAGTAAGATTTACATGACAGAAATATATGATTGCATGGTTTAGTGAAATAATTGACAAAGTTAAATATTTTTACTTATATGGGATGAATTAATTGGCATGTCGTAAATTGATTGAAATACATTCTCCTACCACATTGCTTCATTCTTTTTTCAAAAGTTAAACCCCTTCCAAAATTAACCAAAGATTGATTTCTTTTAGGAGTAGCATGAAGAGTAGATATATCTTTGTAATGACTAGCTTTAAACTTTTTTATTAAAAAAAAAAAAAAAACCCAGCTTTAAACAATTTTGTCGTAGATTGATTGAAATACATTCTCCTACCACATTGCTTCATTCTTTTTTCAAAAGTTAAACCCCTTCCAAAATTAACCAAAGATTGATTTCTTTTAGGAGTAGCATGAAGAGTAGATATATCTTTGTAATGACTAGCTTTAAACTTTTTTATTAAAAAAAAAAAAACCCAGCTTTAAACAATTTTGTACATGTGGAATTTAGATTTTGGAGTAAACGCCAAGCTTTATTAATTTCTCCCACCAAAATTGCAATATGAATTGAGCAAATTCCGAAATTATTTGTTTAGGAAGTTTGAAACAATATATGGAGTATACTATAATAGATAAAACTATTGATTTTAGAAATACTTCCTTCCTAGCATAAGAAAAAAAATCTAAAACTCCTATTTGAAGTTCTTTATTTTAACCGATTAATGATATAATCAAACGCTAGGAACTTGTCCGCGCGATTGTACGGAGATATGATGTAAGAGAGTAAAATTTAATACATTAAAATACTATATATCCCGTATATTCTTGTCGAGATTCTCAAATCAGTGTTTACTATATGAAGATACGTATAAACGTATCGTAAATTAGGTGTAAGAGGTCATAATATCTTATAAATGCTTACTTATAAAAGAATCTAAACCTACATCCCTCATTTGGGAACCAAAACACATTCATATACAAACCATAATATTTACGATACGTTTCTCTGAGAAATCTAAACCCTAGAGCCTCCTTAGGGAACCCAAACACATTCATATACAGTCCACGATATCTACAATATGTTTCTTTAGGGAATCTATACCCTAGAGAATCATTTAGGAACCCAAACACATTCATTTATAGTCCATGACATCTACAGTACGTTTCTCTAGGAATCTATATTCTAGAACCTCTTTTGGGAAACCAAGTACATTCAAATACAGTCCACTATATGTACGATGTATATCTCTTGGGACTATATACCCTAGACCCTCCTTTGGGAACTCAAGCACACATATATGCAGTTCACAATATCTACGATACATTTCTCTAGGGAATCTAGACCCTTCAACCTCCTTTGGGAACCAAATCACATTCATATACAGTCTACAATATCTATGATACGTTTCTCTGGGGAATCTAAACCCTAGACCCTCCTTTGGGAACTCAAGCACATTCATAGTCCACAAATATGTAAGATACGTTTCTCATTAGAATTTACACTCAAAGACCCTCATTTTGGAACCCAAGTACATTCATATACAGTCCATTATATGTATGATGTGTTTCTCTTGGGATTCTATACCTAGGCCCTCCTTTGGAAACCCAAGCGCACTCATATATAGTCCACAATATCTACGATACATTTCTCTAGGGAATGTAGACCCTTTAACCTCTTTTGGTAACCAAAACACATTCCATGATATCTATGATACCTTTCTTTGAGGAATCTAAACCCTAGACCCTCATTTGGGAACCCAAACGCATTCATATACAGTCAACGATACGTTTCTATGGAAAATCTATACCATGGACTCTCCTTTGGAAATCCAAATATATTCATAATCCACGATATGTACGATACGTTTCTCATGAGAATTTACACCCTAGACCCTCCTTTGGGAACCCAAACACATTAATATACAGTCAACGATATCTACAATATGTTTCTATAGGGAATCTATGCCCTAGGCCCTCCATTGGAAACCCAAACACATTCATATACAATCAACTATATGTACGTTAAGTTTCTCTTGGTATATATACCCTAGACCTTTCTTTGGGAACTCAAGCACATTCATATACAGTCCACGATATCTATGATATGTTTATTTGGGGAATCTATATCCTAGACCCTCTTTTGGGAACCCAAGCACACTCATATAAAGTCCACGATATGTACAATGCGTTTTTCTAGGGAATCTAGATCCTACATCCTCCTTTGGAAACCCATGCACATTCATATACAATCCACGATATCTACAATACTTATCTCTTGGGAATCTAAACCATATATCCTCTTTTGGGAACCTAAGAACATTCATATTTAGTCCAATCATCTCCATAGTTTGACCTTGGTTGTTATTTATTGTCATAACAAATGCAACTATTACCAAAAATTAACTACACCGTATTTTAAAAGGGAACTTCGTTTCCGTCGGAGACACAAATTTCCTAGTTAGTAAAAACCAAATCGCTTACTTTAGTATCCATTAATATTTTTCATCTATCACATGATTGGCCAACTGAGCTACTTTTAGTCTTGTACACAAAATCATTTCTTGTATCGATATTTTGGAACAACATGATCACGACTTTCAACTTTAAACAATGATTCGGCTATCCCGATATTTTGACACTATAAAGAAATTCATGAGTATAAACTATTCCATCAGCACTACTAGTGTCCGAAGTACCAATGCTATCAGAGTTGTGATATTCTTCACCTAAAAATACTTATACATGAAAATTTTAGTTAAAAAATTTAAGAAAAAACTTTTTGAATAATGGTTTTAATTTTTTTTTTTTTTTTAAGAAACAACTTACCAATTTAATATGTTTTCGAAGGAGAGGATAAAACGTTTGTATAATAAGACAGTCTGATGAAGTATCTTGAGAAGGAATAAGGCTATTGGACCATAAGTAACTAAGTTAAAGCCTAAATGTTTAATAAGTTGTGTTTGATTTCTATAAGAAATTAGATTAAGACAATAACTAAAACGAAAGTGAAAGACTTGAGTTATTCAAATTTTATTAGTTAATAATTTGGTTGGTTTTATGTTGTTTAATATAGAGACCGAATATTGTTTAAATATGTGATTTATTATGGTTTTAATGTTTAGAATTTAATTAAGGATATTTATGTAATTTATGTGTTTGCGTTTAAATTTTAAAACTATATATTAGGTTTTTAGTAAATTATGTAAGATTTTAAATATATTAATAAAGTTTAATAAGTAAGATTTCTTTATATAATTATATAGTTTTGGTTTAATAAGTTAGATTTTCATATATAATTATACACAATAATAAAATTTAATAAATTTTTAATAAGTTAATTCTGTAGATGAATGTGATGATGTCATGTGGCAAAACATGTATTCTTTTAATATATATGATTTTTAGCCTTAAAAATTTACCCATATTACCCATGTTAATAGCAATTCCTAAAATAGATTTTAGTCGTTGTTGGAGATTATTTGGTATTCTACTACTAAAGGTAATCATTGACTTCTCTTGATTTATCTTTTGGCTAGAGTTTTTCTCATCAAAACCCCTGCAGATCTTATTCAGAAACAAAAGGAAAGAAATAATATTCACGAGAAAATAATTAACCTCAATTTCTTTAAGGGTAACTCCTACTTGTTGTTTTTGGTTTATTTTTTAAAAATATATAAATAACCAAAAGGGGAAGTTACAGATGCAGGCCCAAGAGGAAACTCATTTGGGCTTTTGAAAAAGAGGGACAGGCCCCATAGAGAACATCGGATGACTTAAAATAGAAGAAACAGACTAATTAAACTGTAACAGAGGAAACAATTTGAGAAGAGGAGAGACACCACCCGAAGGTGGAAGAGAGAATTTTTCCGGTAACTCCTACTTAGTTTCGGATATTAATATCTATTACTATCTAGATTTGTGATCCTAATCTTTATAGTAAGTCTACTCTTGTATAAATCTGATAAGAACCTTGTACCACTTTATTGATGAATCAAAGGAATACAATCACCGATCTGAGATTATCTCTCAAGAACGACGTCGAAGACTCATAAAGCTATAACCAGAGAAATCCCAAGCTCTCGAATTCTCACCACGTTCACCATATTCAGCATAAGCCTCTAACTGAGTGAGAGAGAGTCCCGTTTTATAGTCAAAGGGGTCTCTTTACAAAGAAAACACAATCTTAACCTAAAAAATACCTTGATTGAGTTGAGTGGATTCTATCAATACCTTCCTTCGCTAAGACAGCTTTGAAAAAATGAATATCAGCCTGTGGACCTATGTGCTGTTTGTACTTCAGAGTTGCACTTGAGCCTCAGCGGAGATAAGCTGACTTGTATCCCAAGAAAAGAAAATCACAGTGTAAAGCAGAATCTAAACTTCTTTTGACTAGTCCATGTTTGAACTTGAATTTCCAAGTCTTTTGGTGTTTCCTCTGCTTCTCATGTCTTTGTATTAATTGTCTCCTTAAACCAAAACGCTTCTTGTACCCAATCGTATCTGAGTGTTTTGGTTTGAGACAAAAGAACACGTTGGGATACAGCACCATGATCCTTTGGACTGTAATCATAAGGTGACTGAATCCCTTCAACAAATTTTGTTCCAAGATTCCGTTTCGTGTCAGGAATAGACTCCTCCTTGTGCGTACTGGATTCCATACTCGTGCACCAAGTCTCATATAACTGATTTCTTCAGCTGATCAAAATCACTAGTCAAACTTGAAACAATTGTTCCAAACGATTCTCGTTGGTGAAATTGAAACAATCTCCAACGGTGCAGTTGATATCTACTTCACATCTCGATTCACCATCTCTGCAGTTAAAAAGAATCCATCAGAGAATTTGCATAGTCAAGGCCTTGAGAGTGTTTCAGTTTTATAAACAAGCCTCAACGCCTCTCCTCGCTAGTGACCCTTCTCGCGGTGCGTACTTCATCTCTGTGAATCTATCCAGATTGGTGGAACGTCGATTCCTTTTGACAAGAAAGACACAAAGATCTGCACTTTGGCTCCTTACACCGTCTTGCACACTTCTATTTACAAGGCTTTGGTTTTAAAGAAAGATCAGGGTTATAAAAAAAGATAACATCTTCTTCTCGACACATGATAAAAGTATTTAGAATCCTTGTTCTTTTCTCTCTTTTGTTCTCATCATAAATTTGGCTTCATTTCGCATGTATCTTGATTTGTCTCACACTTTAATTTTTTCCTCTATAAAGATATAATTTGTTCTCTAAAACTATATCATAGAAATTTATTGCAAATCTAGCATTAAAACGCTGTCTGTGGAGACTAAACTTTTTCTAACTTCAGTTACAAAGGAGCAAAGATGGCAAGTGAGTTTGCTTCAAAGTCTTGAAGCCTCGGTGAAGCAAGTCGTCGAGAAAATAACAAGTGAGGTGCTTCAAAGTCTTACTTGTTTTCAAGTTCCGATTGATTTAGAAGAGAAGAGCAGCGAAGCAAACAAAACCCATTGATTGCATTGCGTTTTTTAATTTCTCCTCTTTGTTTTTTTTTGCGTAATTCGTCTTCTCAAGAAGATCAAACTTGTATCGATTCTTCAATGTTACCAAAGACGTTTGCTTCTTTGATTCTTCCCGAGAAGGTTTAGGATGAATCTTATTGAGATACTTGTTGGATATCACAATCTGTTAGGATTATAGAGGGGTTTTTAAGAAATAAAGAATTTGATAAGTTAGGCTTTCCGCGGGCTCTCCCCATCTCTATTTCAAAGATTCAAAACCATGCTAACTATTTTTTTTTTTTTTTTTTTTTTTTACTATTTTCTATGAAGAGAAGATATTGGAGGCTCGATCTAAAACCTTAGTTTTGGTTGGACTAATTGGTAACGGTATGAGCTCTAGGGAAACACTATTCCTGGAAGAAAATAGTTAAAATCAAGATTTAGTATTGTTGGAGTGAGAGCTGCCAATAACATAGAATAGTGAGATGATGGACATATCTTCAACATTATTGATATTCCGGGTGAGTAATGAATTATGATTTGATTGATATTAGTTGAGTCAATGGTAACATGTTATTGATATGATCTGATTGATTTATTAAATAATTCTGATTTTCTATGTGATGAAATTAAGTAGTGTAAAATTGTTTCGGAGAATGAAATTGACGCTATGTTGTTGGTATTCTCCACAAAATACTCTCTTACATAAGATGAAATGTTAGTGGTTCTTGAATTGCAAAGTATCTCCGGTCACACTTTCTCAACCACACTATCATTATTTTTACTGGTGGAGATAAAATAGAAGAAGAGACTTTGATGCGTTATCTAAGACATAGAAAGTCCAATTTTCATGAAAGACCTTATTCAACTATGTATTATTAGAAAATAAGACCAAGAATTTGGTGAAAAATGTTGATAAGACATTAACTTCTTACCCTTGTTAACTTGGTTGCAAAGCAGAACAATGGAAACCTGTTTACATATGAGTTATTCAAGATGATAATTATAGCCTTATGATTTTTTTTTTAAGTCTTTGATGTAGACAATAATCATTATAATTGCTCTCCATGAAGAGAAAAAGGAGATGGAATTGCTGGTAGGTCATTTAAAAGATGAGAGATTAGAGTTGAAGATTTTGGAGGAGTAACTAACGTTAAAAATTGCTCAAATCAAGATGGAATGTCAAAAGCGATCAAATTTTGTACGTGTAGAATTTAGATTTTGGAGTAAACACCAAACTTGTTTGGCCAATAATGAATAAACCATCATTAAATTTTTTCAAGTCTCTAAATTTCAATCCACCAATTTCTTTTTTTGGAAATTGTAATCAACACCATGCAACCAGGGAATACCACGATATTTATTTGACTTCTCCCACCAAAATTGCGATATGACTTGAGTAAGTTCCGAATTAATTGTTTAGAAAATTGAAACAAAACATGGAGTATACAAGAAGAGATAAAACTACTGATTTTAGAAGTAATTCATTCCTAACATAAGACAAAAATCTAAAACTCCAATTTGAAGTTATTTCTTTCAACCGGTTAATAATATAATCAACCATTCCAAAGTGTTTACCTCCACTCCATGTTTAGCAATTCCAAAATAGATTTTAGTCGTTGTTGGCGAATATTTGGTATTCTGCTAACGTAATCATTTGACTTCTCTTAATTCATCTTTTCCCTAAAGTGTTTTTTCATCATAACTTTACAAAAAATTATGGAAATTTTTTATAGTAAATAACCTCGATTTCTTTAAGACTAGGTTATAAATATGTATTAATATTATAATTATTAAGGTAACTTCTACTTAGTTTCGGATAGTGATATAATTATTCCATTTCTGCGTAGCTTTGTGATCCTAATCCTATTCTTTATAGGAAATCTACTCTTGTATAAACCAATCTCAAATTTGTTTGTATAATCACTTTCTTTTTTCGAAAAATTTAATTATCATTAAGGGCTAACTCCTACTTAAGGATATACATATACTTTGATGGTGATGGGAACTTTGTAGAATATATTAGAGAAAAAGAAGCCAAGGATGCATGACTTGACAGTATTGAGACTAATCCAATGTATATGGCACAATCATCCGCTTCTAATGATACTGACAAAGTTAAAGAAGATCTTTTTCAAGATGATATTGGAATCATAGAGAGGCGTATTGCTAAGGTCCTTGAACCAGGAGTTCGGTCCAAGGAGAAGATGACATATGAGCCAAAGCATATCTTTGATCAGCTTATTGTGGATGCAGACAAGCTCATACAAAACGGTGTCTAGAATGTTTATCATAATTAAGAGCAACAATACGAGACTGCTAATACAGAATCTAGTGATATGTTTGGCGATGATGATACTCCCAATCCTTGCTCTGATTATGTCTTTGACGAGTTTTCAGGGTACTTATACAGTAGCAACCTTGGTTACTATTATGATTCAAACACTGGATTATACTGATCTGCAATAACCGGAAATTGGTATTGGTACGACCCAAGAGACCATTTTAGACTTTTCAGGGTACATTTTTCAACAACATCACACACTTGATAGCTCCACATCAGAATTTGTATCTATGTGATGATGTTAAAGGTTTGAGATATGATAGTCTCTGTTCATATACATAATACAATACCAGTGGTGCCCTGTCACGAACTATTCACCTGTTACATACTTGTTCCAAGTATCAGTCACATGGCCCTTCACCGATTCTCTGTTTGTTTCTGTCCTCAGTTTGATCACTGAAGTATATAGCGTCTCTAGACAATCTTCCATTGCTATTTGCACTTTTTTTTTAGGTTGGAATCTCCACACCTGTTAGGGCTAAGGAGTTTCAACCTTTCCATATTTTCCACAGAAGCCACCTTAAAAGCACCTCCAATTGGGTCCAAAAATATGCACAAGGGGAGAGAGCATAATGATAAGTAAACAAGACATGGTTAACTATTTTTAACTCATTACCGCATCCCATCCTTTGTGAGCTTACGATGATGCTTCATACATATTTGCTGCAACAAGCAGAGAGTATTTCCTGCAGAGATGGACAGTACATGTCAACGCTGTTGTGCGGCTACAAGAAATTATTAAGCACACTTTGTTTTCTCTGTCTTGTCTCATATCTCACTTGGAGACAAACAAATTTACCATCTCTGCAATTAAAATGAATATCCATCAGAGAATTTGCATAGTCAAGGCTTTGCACAACTTGACAAGTCACAAACACCTTTACAGGCTCAAGACATTATAACCAAGGTTGCAAGAGTAAACATAGAAAAGGTCAATCGAAAACCCAATATATGACTTTTGTGATCAGCTTGCAGAAACAGAAAACAAGAACCACTGTTTCATGTTATACGATTTCAAGATTCTAACAGTCATATCCTATCTATTAAATCTTTTCATCCCCTTCTTGTCATTCTTGCTGTTTTGTCCCGAACAACCTCCAGAATCCTGCAGTACTCAAAGAAGAGTGAAGACTGTGCACCTTCAAGTCCACTTCTGCTTACTCTGTTCCCACCAGCGAGGTTGTTGCACGGGCTGCCTCCGATCACGAGATCAAACGCACCGTGCTTGTCCATCAGGCGCTCAATTTCCTCCTGTGTTAAGTCCTGGATGTCTTTGTACTCGATTAAGTCACCTTTCTGGTCTGTTTGCCTCCAGAAATCCTTCAGAATGTCCCTGTTGCTCTCCGAAATCTCCACTGATACAACAGTCTTCATCGGGATCTGGAGACGGTGGAGCGCCACTTCTGCACCACCTATGCCCGTGAAAAGCGACAGGACATTGATTCCTTTGGGGAACAGTGGCTTTAGGACAGACAGATGATACGCCACTGTATCTACCTGAAACACGTTACAAACTGTTAAACCACATAAAAGTATCTTAGACAGTCCATACAAACTGTTATTCAATACAGTAAGCCAATACTTAAACCATTAGATATCTCAGCCGTTAAACATCTCAGAAAGTAACAGCAAGACACTCAGCTCAATATACTTAAACCATTAGACATCTCAGCCGTAAAGCATCTCAGAAAGTAACAACAAGGCATTCAGCTCAATATACTAAAACCATTAGACATCTCAGAAAGTAACAACAAGGCACTCCGCTCAATATACTAAAACCGTTAGACATCTCAGACAGTTCATTAGACTAAGCCAATAGACAGTTACCTGGAAGGAATTGCCAAGGGATTTGTAGCGCTCAGTCCTACTCATCCCACCACCTCGCGTGTGGTTTCTTGGAAAGCCCAGAAGATTCTCCATTTCATCGGGCTCTAGTGGAGCAGCTTTGTTCTTTCCCACCCACACAAGATTCCACTTCTTGCATTGGTTGATGACATACTTCTGGACATGAGCAGGCGGTTCTCCAACAGTGTAAGGCTCAACAGCTCTGCGGATCCTGTTGGTTAACTGGGCACTACCTATACAAGTCAAGATGCAGTTAAGCTTCGTCCTTGTGTCCCAGCTTGGCCACCATTTCTTTGTCAACGGGAAAGCATCATTGATAGTGTACTTAGGTGGAGGCTGAAGCATGCGTCTGTTCTTGATAGGGAGATTGTGTACATAGCCCCTCTTCCTTGCTGCAGCACAGATGTATTTGGAATCCACAAACTCTGGTGGAATATCGTAAAGATGTCTCGAGATCGTCTCCCATACGCCTTTAGGAGCCAGAGCGACGTTCTCGTAATAGAAGTAAGGCGGGAGTCGTGCTACCTCTGAAAGGGACCTCTCTGTGATCAATCCTGGCTCATTAGGAAACCCAAACCCGACCATTGGGTTTGGTAGGCGAACTGGCTCATCATCAGTTGATATCCTAGGCTGTCTTCTTATCTCTATCCGCCTCTTCTTGACATCATGTCTAGGCTGCATAAATAACAAAACAAATCCAACAGAATCAGTGCCATTGTTGAAACACATTAGCATATTCAACACAGGTGTTTAAAGTGGTCTTAAAGACAAACCTTTTGTTCTTCAGGGCCAGTGTGAAACTCTTTGAATCCTCGAGCCATCTGAGCTGCACACATGAAGTCCGTGAGCTCTGCAATGTCCACATCCTCTCCTGGAAATTTTAACAAGTCAGGATTCAAAAGAAGACAGTATTCAGAAGAAGACAGCATATGTGAGATATGTATCAACATCTAACAACTGTATCAATAAGTGAAATACGATCACAGTTCTTAACACACACACATCTAAGGCCTAAATCACAGAACAAGAAGCCAAGGTCACAATTTCACCCTTGATCAAATAAGTAATAAACACTACTAAGAAACCTAGTTTAATTTAACCTGAAGGTATATAAGTTTTATGCTAATGGCAATTATTTAAGGAAAGCTTACCGCATCTCTCCACAGCTAGAGAAGCTTCCAGCTCCGAGAAACCCATTTTCACTAAAGAATGCACTTTGCTGCCACCATTTTCGAGAGAAGTGGATGGATCCTTCTGCCATGGTTTGAAAGTAGTGAAAAAAATGCATATAATTTTTACATTCACAAAAATAGCAGTGAGATGCATCTACAACTCAAAGGTGTGATTCTAATTTCTAAATAGATGTTGCTACCATCACCATTCACAAAAGAGACATACCTCATCATCTGAGAAATCAGCGTATTTGTTCTCATCATCACTGTCAGTCCAGTCAATCTCAGGTTCTTCCTCTACAGGCTTCTTTGCATCCTAGAATCCATCAATCAAATTTCAGATGTTTTTCTAGAAAAAAAATGTCAAGAGAAGTTCAATTTTCGTAAGATCACTTACCACAGAAGAGAGGAGTGCATTTAAAATTACGTCCGTGTTTTCATCTCCTGCGGGTTATAAAGCAAATGTTAGAAGAATCATAAAGTTTTGCCTTTTACTGAAAAGGAGAAAGATCTGTAAATACCGTGTTCATGAATGGCTTTGATGATCTGTTCCTCACCGAATCCCATCTCAGTGAAATGACCAATGGCCTTGGTCTTGGAAGAACCAACTTCAGAGTTACTTTCAGAGTTACTCTACACAGAAAAAAAAATAACAGGGATGAGAAACACACTGTCTGAAGAAAACAGATTCAAAACACGTGAAAACTGCAATAAAAGATCCAATTTTTAGAAACTCACTCTGTATTTCTCGATGGTATCAATAATCACCTCCATTTCAGCATTTGGTCCTGAAAAATTGATTAAATCACATTATTGATGAAATTAACAAACAATATAGTCAGATATGAACACAAACAAGAGGGAAATGTCTCACCGATTTCTCCGATTGCTTTGGCAACCAACTCAATGGGAAATTCCATGCTAACCAATGTAGCAAACATCTCGTCTGAGAATCCCATCTGAACTAAGTCAGGAGTTGTCTCAGAAGAAGTAGTGGCCTGACAAGAAATTAACATTAGGGATCACGAACTTCTATCTGCTAGCGCAATACGCTGATAAACTGTTACAAGAAAGCTTACCACAGATGGACCAACATCCCTGTGCTGTACAGGAGATAAATCTGGAGAGAATTGGAAATTATCGATAGCAAGATCATCATCACTCCAATCAACATCGTCTTGCGCCTTCATAAACATTTCAATCACAAAGAAAATGGGTAAAGAGTCAATAATTCAACAACAATTCTTGTTGCAAGTACTATGAGATACAAATTCGAACAAGAAATCGCAATGTACCATTGTTGTAGTAAGCTTTGATGGGACTGAGACAATCAAGTAAATATCTCCAATATAGTTAACTGCAAAAGTTATCATCAGAAGTGTACTTGCATAAGAAGATGAAACTGTTGCTGTAAAACTCAAAGTGAACCTAACGGAAATTGAAGAGTGAATGAATTTAGTTACCAACTGCGTGGATCCTTAGTCTTGTCAATTCTGGCTTTGTGTGAACTCTCTATTTCATCCTGCAGACATTTCATTTAACATATCATCACTCTTGCAATTGTTGAAACTAAACCATGACAACTGGTAGTAACAAGTGTAAGAGATTTACCTTACAGGATTTTAGTAAGGGTTCAAGAAATGAGGATCTAAAGAAGTTGATTGATTTCCCAAGTAAACTTGTATCTGAAACAGCACCAAAAAAAAAAGTTATGAACAGAGAAACAGAGCAACGAACCGTGAATCTTCAATACTAATAGACTCATTACGATTTAGATAAAAGTGAAAAGCCCAAAACAGAAGAAAAGTAGGTGAAGAACATTTTTTTATTCATACCCAGCAAAACAAATTTAAATCTCTTGTGAGTTTTTGAGAACAAAACAGCTCAGGTTCTATAAAACAACAATGATTCAACATCAAACAAGACTCTACTATGAAGTCTACGACTACTTCTCTATGATTATGTACTAGGATTGGCCAAATCATCTATGAAACAACTAAAGAGCCGAAAACAGTTAACATTCTAAACAAAAGTAATGATTCAACATCAAGAAAACCTAAGACAGATCAGATTTTACATTGCAATGGCAGAGTATCCAAGAACAAGAACAAAAAATCTGAAAGCTGTGTTAAGTTAAAGAAAGACAAAGGTTGAGAGTCATAACTATGAACCAACAACAACGATTAATCAACAAGGACTACAGTGGAAGGGCGAGGAAGTAGATTTTTTCGAAGCTCTTTACTTAATTCCGAATCTACGCTGAGATGTACATACACAAAGGAAGAAAGCGGAAAAATGATTCAGTCTGAGTAAAGAGAATATCGGGTTTTGGAGATCAATTAGCAACAAAAACACTGATTCCGTGAAAAAATTGCCTCAAATTTCTGTAGTTTCTTCCAGAATCTTGCAAAAAGAACCAAATTTTGAGAAATTATAGCAGATTCTACAAAATTCTGGTCTATTTCAGTGGGTTTTTCTTTTACAAGAAACAGTGATTTGAAGAACGATGCAACGAGAGAAAGTGAAATCCCAGGAAAATGTTGTACGAGAGTGAAGAGTAAGTACCCAGAGAGCATCGACAAGCAGGAGCGCTCCCACCGCCGGCAAAGTGCGATCGCCGTCGGGGAGAAAGAGAGAGAGCGCTGTTTCGTCGGAAATTCAGAAATAAAGGTTCTAAATGAAATGAATTTTATTGGAAATTTAGAATACTGTCACGTGTCATGCATGCCTTTTGGATTTGTCAATGTTTTAGAAACTTACAATTACTCCCTAAAAGTCAATTAGCCTGTAATTTGGTAGCTAACAATATATTTATTTGAAGAAGAAAAATGGGTTTAAAAACGTTTAAAACTTAACGTCTATATAGGATACTGAAACAATGTGCGACAAGATCGACAAATCCAAAAGGCATGCATAACATGTGACGAACAAAGGATAAATTTAGTAAAAGAGCAGCGAGTCAAAGACCGTTTTACATACATTAATCATCGTATATAAATTACAAAGCTTCTAATATTATGATAAAAAATATAAATAAAATCCGTGGCGACTTAGGCTAACACAAGAAAGACACAAATAGATAAAAGAGGAAAGCTAATAATTAATCCTGAGAAGCTAACTCCATATAGCATAGATGCATATAGAGAAGCGAGCGACTTAGACAGCGAGGAAGGAACATTGTTTTCTGGCATGGTCAGGTATAAGCTTTGACAACAACTCTACGCTTGCTCCTTTAACCTCTGTAATATTATCAACAAAATCCACAAAATTTAATAAGTATTTGTAAAGTAACAAACAAAACAAAAGCAATATTAGTATATATTTGGAGGAGACTGAAAGAGACCTTGGGGTTTAAAGTTGAAGAGAGGAGGCAAGGGACGGCCATTAGGTAGACGTGTATTGGGATCACGTAGCTCATCAAAGAACGGGTGAACTATTGCCTCCATCTACATATACAATCCACACTTAGTTCGAATCAATATATAATGTTACTATCCGAGGTGAGACTCTGCAAATTCCCATGGACTTACAGCGGTTGATCTGAGATTTGGAGAATACTGAAGAAGTCTTGAAACGAGGTCCACAGCTTCCGGAGGTGTACGCTTGTGGAATATCTTAGGAGCCAACAAACAGTTTTTGGATCAGCGGGGCAATACGGGGACAGGTTTCTTTTGATAAAAAGAGAGTCTTACTTTGTGCCAAGGATGCGCTTTTATCTGAGGGAACTTGAACTCAGTGTAGTTTGGATTCATACATTTGATTTCCTCCCTAGTTGGTGTTCCAAGAACCTGTAAAAAAGAACAATCAGAAAAGAAAAAGACTCATATAAGTAAACGGCAATTAAAATTGGTAAGAAATGGAGCCTCATCATCATTATAGTAAATTGAAATGTACCTTAATAATCTCGACTAGCTGGTCCACTCCACTCTCACCTGGAAACAGAGGCTACCCAAATAGTTGGACCACCCAAAACATCACCTTAGACATCATTTAGCAAATTCACATCATTTACACAATTTGTGGAGCAGTACCTGTCCAAGGAGCAATTCAGCAAGAACACAGCCTGCAGACCATATGTCAATCGCTGTTGTATATTCCGTGGCTCCAAATATGAGTTCAGGTGCTCTGTAGTAACGTGAGCAGATATATGATATGTTTGGTTCCCCTTTCACCTGTTACAGAATCGGCAAAATTAACAAAATGGACTAGTGATACTATTTGAAAACAGAATCAATACGTCTCTTTTGTTCATAATAAGATGCTATACCAGCACTTTTGCGCTACCAAAATCGCACAGCTTGACCTGATGTGTATGAGGATTAACCTACAAAGAAGCACGAGATTAATCAAGCATTAGCATGTAGACCAAATTGGAAATATTTAACAGACATCTCAAGAAGTTAGGACACGAACCAGAAGATTCTGTGGCTTTATGTCTCTGTGGCAGACTCCTACTCCTCCATGAATATATGCCAAAGCTCTGCAAATCTGCATCCAACAACAGAAAGCCATATAAGAATCTAAGAAAATTCACTGCAACAACTTTAAATTAATTTATAGTTTTTCAACTCATTGGGTGAACGAAAGATTACCTGATAAGTATAGAGTTTAACATATATCATGGGCATTCTCTGATTTGCCCGACTGTAGTGCTTTGAGACGCGATAGACAGTTTCAGGAACGTACTCAAGGACCAAATTGAGATACAACTCATCTTTTTCGGTTGTTGAGAAAAAGCAGTGCTTGAGGGACACAACATTAGGGTGATCAAGAAGCCGCATTGTCTGCAGCTCACGGTTCTTGTATCTCTTGTCTTGCAAAACTTTCTTGATTGCAACAGTTTCCCCCGTTTCTAAACACTTGGCCTGCATATAAAACAAATAACAAGGTCAGAAAAATGATCAACATTGAGTCTATGCACCAGCCACTAACTTAATTTACTCAATTAGTCAAGGTATGTAATAGAAAAACCACCTGAAAGACAATTCCAAATGAACCTTGTCCAACGATGCGCTCTGCCATGTAACTTATGGTCTGAAAGAAGGAAGGAAAAAGAGCTATTAGAGACTTTATTACACAT
This sequence comes from Euclidium syriacum, assembly GCA_900116095.1. Classification (NCBI taxonomy): domain Eukaryota; kingdom Viridiplantae; phylum Streptophyta; class Magnoliopsida; order Brassicales; family Brassicaceae; genus Euclidium; species Euclidium syriacum. The sequence goes on along the minus strand of FPAK01000007.1, from coordinate 6,394,923 downwards.
TACACAGTTACAGAAATAGCAAGTTATCAGTTTTCATGTGCAAGAAATGATCTTTCCTATTAACAAATTAAATATGGATAACCTGTTTAGGCTGGCCATTTTTACCACCAATAGTTGTAACAATAATGTGACCTGTTTCAGTTCCGTTCCCATCAACCACAGCTGCTTCCATCTCCTGAAAGAGTTCAAGAAACCAGCAAACACAGAAAGAAGAAAAACGCATTAGTAACAAAACCAGAAAAAAGTCCCAACCAAATCTGAGTTTTTTCAACCTTGTCATCTTTTATCTTCATCTCATTAATTCCTTCAGGTAGTTTGTCAGCGGTTATGGAAGCATTGTTCTGTTTCGTAGCCATAGAAGACGGTAATGTTCCCACAGAAGCCATTAATTCAATTCGTCAACCTGTTAAAAGCCAAAACGCAAACAAAAAAACATAGTTAACATAGGTTTTGGCTAAATCCCTTTCACACAACCCAAATTGGAACAGAAATGACCAAAGCACAAAGTCAGTGAAGAAGATCTAAAAGTAAAGAAATGTCAAAACAATAGCTCCCATTTAACTCCGATTCAGCTGACACCATAGATTTAAGCAAAATTATATACAAATTTTTGAAAACCCTAAGGAGAAAAACACACTTTATATGTAAAAATCAAAGTTCCGTTTGTTAATTTCTCGGCTCCAAAGCTAAAACAGAAGTAAACAAGACAAGGACGAAACCGCCGACTCCGTCGTACCTGAATGTCTCCGCCGCAATCAGTGAAGCATATCGTGTCGGTAGGAACTAGAAACCCTAGAAAACTCGTCCTTACCGAAAATGGCAAATCTATCTCGGTGCTGTTTCTGTATTTGGTTTGTTCTGATGGCAGAGGAAGCGGACCCCAATAGGTAGTTTCAAAGTTTTAGTTGATAGTTAGTTTTGACGTCCGCGCTTGAGGAAGAGTACCCGTACACGTGGCCTGTTTTGGTTGGAATAACTTAGACTCACGTCATTCGTGTTGACTGCTTTAATGGACTTGAATTTCTTTCCTAAAGTTGGGTGTACCATAAGCTTCTATAATAGACGGATAGATTTAAATCAAAAAAAGTGATGGAGTAATTGGATGGAGATGCTTGAGAGAAGTAGGAAACTTTTGATGAAGCATCGTGCACTCTGATTCTCCCTTCTCACTTTTTCGGTATTTGTTAATAATAATGTTAGTTTTGTCAGATCAAAGGAAATCTGAATTACGAAACCGCCAAGTCAGCATAAAAGCGACAAATTTTGGTTCGCTAAACGATGTCGTGTGTCTCATTCGACCGTTGGTCATACACGAGATAGGCCTTCAAAGAGCATGGGCTTCTTATATTGGGCTTTTACGGACGAATAATATTAATTGAAACTTTTGTGATCACGTTTTAATGACACAAGCTACGTTATCGTGTAGTGTTGCATATTAGAAGGGTAAGCTTATAGTGATTTTGAATATAGTATTGAAATGATCTTTAAAAATTTGGTTATAATGTAGTTTTTTTTTCTGTGGAGTCAACGGTTTTTATGTTTTAATATAGATAGCTAATTGTCATGAGAACGTTTGATTTGATCCTATTTCCTCCTCTAAATGTATAAACTACGTACACCTAAAATGATGTGACAACAATTTAATATTAGGGAATTAGGACAAAAGAGTGAATTTCGTACACGATATTAGACAAAAGCATCAGACAAATTGGCATTATTAACAGAATTGCGTACTAATACGTGCAACTAAACATTAATATAGAAGTTGACAAAAAAAAGCAAGGAAAGAAATGATTTATTTAATACACGCCTATTGAATGCTAAGATTATATGAAAATATATCACACAAATCTAATAAGAACGTATTAGACGTTACATCAAACAAATCACGGGTTGAGATTACAACGGTGCAGTTTTCAAATATTACGTCTTACGCGAGTTGTTGGTCGTACCTGAATTCTACAGAGTGCTAGAAAATATTGTTCATGTGACTTGCGAGGTATGACCACTTCTCGTGATGTGCTGCTATCCAAGCTTTTTTTCTCCACCCTGTAAAATAAATAAACGGATTTTGCAAAAAAAATAAGCATTCTCTTTTCCTTATGAGAATATCATAATAAATTTTTTTAAAACAACAATCAGAAAAAAAAAAAAAAAACATTATTAGCCACTAACCAGCCATATGATCTAATTATTAATACTTTTCTTTGTGGAAATAGAATTTTCTCATCATTTAGAACTTGCAGCAGACATTATACATATCTCGTACGTACTTGGTATATTCAAGATCTTGAGAAAGGGGACAAGAAAATCAGTTACTTGACATAGAAATCAGAATAATTTTAAAATATCTTAAGAAAACAAAACTTTTATTTTATAAAATCAAACTTTCAACTGCCAAAGCAAGAGAAAATTAATAAAATAGTAACAAGAATTTCAAAACCATTGAATGTAAATTATCATTATTTTGGGGACCAATAAGCTTCTCAAGATCACGATTTCAAATAGAATAATTCAACTAACTTTTTCAACGTCAACGCATGGGATGCATACACGTAGCAACGTGCTAATCTACAGCAGCCTATATATCCTTTTACCTGGGCCTTTATGCAATTCTGTCTTCTTCATCACGAGTTCAATTTCATGCATTGAATCTTACTATATTGGTCTATTTTCTCTATAACAATAAACAGAAAACCGTTTCGAGCATCCTACTGTCTTGCAACTTATGGATCTTTTCAATATTTATGAGTTGAAGATAAAGGACTAGTAGAATTAAATTAGCGTTTCAACAGATTCAGTCAGTGACACCATAGATTTCCACCTAAATTACGGTGCTTAATTTCAGGAAGTACAAATTAAAAAGATTATCTTATGATGAAGTTTACGTGACAATTGACATACTTGTAATTGTATGGCAACTTTTTTTGACTCTTCGCAAAACCCTTTTCCATTTCTCCTGATAAATTGGATTTTTGGTTCTGATTAAACCGAAAAGCTTACCAAGAGCGGTTAAGTGTCTGACCGGACCCATGCTCTCTTATAAACGAAAGTGATCAGTTATTTCTAGCGATTAAGAACTGCACACAAACTTCAATATTAGTACTACTATATACCCATTTAACGTAACTTCCAATTAATACTAATAGCGACCAAAAAAACTGTAAGTAGTACACGAGCATGTTCAATAACAAAGCATAGGTAAAAATGTTGATGCTGTATGATGATATATGCAAGAACTAATCAAAGCCAATTTACAAGTAAAGGTCAATACGACAATCTGATCAAGCAAGTAAACCCCTTCGACTTTTTTTTCATTTGTCTATTAAATAAAACAATAACCAATGAGTAGAACATGCTTGAAGAAGAAGAGAGTTCCAAAGGCTTTTGTCCTCATCTAACTGTATCATAGATTATTCGTTACTCATATGCGCAACAGTGTTTTTTCTCTACTTATAAATATGACCCTGGCTTTACCATTTCCTACTTCATTACATATCTAAACAAACATTCTTCCTACCAACAGATTATTTTTCGATTATTAAAGATGTATACACTAACCTTGAAATGTCTTGCCCTGAACTTTCTCCTCCTGATCTCCTTATTCTCTTCAAGATTTGGGACTTGTGACGCTAGGCATTGGAAAGGAAAGCGCAGGTCTATTGCCGAAGGGAAAGGTTCTGGAACACTCAATGTGCTAAACTATGGCGCAAAAGGTGACGGGACAAGTGATGACACGAAGGTAAATGACGCACTGTTTCTATGGTTTAGTCAGTTTTGCCAAAATATAATGGAATCAAACTGTCTAATAAATAAAGATTCTGATGATCGTCGTACCGTTTGAAATTGCAGGCTTTTGAAGATGCTTGGACAGAAGCTTGTAAGGTGGCAGCGTCAATATTATTAGTTCCATCTGGTTCTACGTTCCTTGTTGGACCTGTTTCCTTCCTGGGAAAAGAATGTAAAGAGAACATCGTGTTTCAGGTGAATCTCCAACAAAATGCTATTTGAGCATTTATAGTTATATAATCACGAGTCACGACTGACGTATTTGTAAACTGTGTAGATAGATGGAAAGATCATAGCTCCAACGAGTTCAAGTGCATGGGGATCAGGCCTCTTGCAATGGATAGAATTCAAATCACTTAAAGGAATCACTGTAAAAGGCAAAGGGGTAATAGATGGACGAGGATCGGTATGGTGGAATCAGTCCGGTACGAAAATGCCACGAACTAAACCAACAGTAAGTTTTCATTTCATTAAATCTCAAGGGGGGAGGAGCCAATCAAAATCAAAATTTGAAATATTAATTGTGTTTTGGATTTACCTTGGTATGCATGTAGGCTTTGAGGTTCTATGGGAGTACTGGTGTAACAGTCAATGGAATAACCATACAGAACAGCCCTCAAACCCACCTCAAGTTTAATGACTGTACAAGCATTCAAGTGTCTGATTTCACAACTTCATCCCCTGGAGATTCCCCAAACACAGATGGAATCCACCTGCAAAACTCTCGAGATGCTGTTATTTACCGAAGCACGCTAGCTTGTGGTACCCACATACTCCAAACATGCCCCATCTTATTTAAATTATAAAAAAAAAAATAAAAAAAAAACACTACATGTCAAAGACAGCACAAGTCAACTCATCACATATTTTACAAAACGGTTTCTTGCATTCTACAGGCGATGATTGTATATCAATTCAAACTGGATGCTCGAATATCTACATACACGACGTAGACTGCGGACCTGGCCATGGAATAAGTATTGGAGGACTAGGAAAGGATAACTCAAAGGCTTGTGTTTCAAACATCACTGTCCGTGATGTCACCATGCATGAAACTACAAATGGTGTTCGAATAAAATCCTGGCAGGTAAATTCTCCAACACAAATATTTGCATAACAGAATAGAGACAAAGACAACTGAAAATAGCATGCAATAACAATTCAACGATGCTGACAAATTTCTATTTTGTGTAATGGCAGGGAGGGTCAGGGTCTGTAAATCAAGTTATGTTTTCAAATATTAAAGTAAGCGAAGTAGCCAATCCGATAATAATAGATCAATATTACTGTGATGGTGGAGGATGCCACAATGAAAGTTCAGCAGTCGCTGTATCAAACATAAACTACATAAACATAAAAGGTACCTACACAAAGGAACCTGTACGCTTTGCCTGCAGTGATAGCTTGCCATGCACAGGAATCTCACTGTCGACCATAGAGCTTAAGCCGGCAACAGAGAAAGCAAGTTTACTTGATCCTTTCTGCTGGGAAGCACACGGTGAACTGAAAACTGAGACTCTTCCGCCAATTCAGTGTTTGAAAACAGATAAGTCACCAAGAGCTGCAAGTCAGTCTAACAATGATGCTTGCTAATATTAGAACAACATATTATGTAAAATGTTAAGATAGGGCACACATATACGGGATATACTAGGAATAAAGAAGGATTGATTCCCTTTCTGTCTTATACTAGTTTGTATAAATCTGTTTTAAACAAAATGTACCATACTGCATGTTAATGTATTACTGTTATAGACTACTGGGAGTTATTGAATTGGTCATAAGTCCAAACAAGTCCCAACCCAACCCATAGCCTAAAGAAGGGTATCATCTGTGAGGCAATAATCCAACAATTATGACTTTTTGGACCAGATAAGATAGAAAAAAAAATCACAAGCCATATAACACTATATAAAACAAGTTATATCATCTTACGGATGTAAAGAAATATAAGAAATGAGAGCTAAATATATAAAAGTCTACTTTCCAAAGATTCCAACACAAGTAGACAACTAATGGATTTAATGTCATAACAAAGGATAAACCACGGATCAAACTAAGAGACAAATATATCAACAATGCAAAACAGTGGTTAAATAAATTGTTGGAACAATTTCATTGAAAACTGAGATGTAAAACAATAGGATTTCCTATTTTAGTTAAACAGACAAAGATTTTGAAATACATGATTTGTTTCTCCTCTGGGACTGCAGAAAGGCAAACGTGTTTCTTTTCATTGTCTGCTTCCTATACCATAGAAAAATCCTGCAGCATAAACTAGGAAGAACGATATAAGAACAAAAGGCCAAGAAAACAAAGAATATAAACTCAAAATTCAGAAATAACAGTTTTACCCACATCATACACGAAGATGAAATGAGAACATAAGCAATAATGTCTCATCAACGTTTGCCAAAACCAACTCCTGCTTTCCTTTTTTGTCGTGCTTGTACTCTTTCAGGGCTTGGCAATCCTGTTTTTTCTTCGTACTTCTTTTCTAAGGCCTGCGATACAAAACTTATCAGGAATATTTTAGAATTAAATATTTAAAAGACAATGGACTAATAATGCAAAGAAGTTCACCAAAGTGGTACAAAACGGTGATTTTATCCACGAAATTAAACTACTGGTTATCGTAGCTATAGACTCTTTCCTGGTACAGTTTCACTCACCTCTAGGTTCTCACGAATGGTGTCAAGAACTTGATCCGTCATTTTGTCGAAGAAGAGAACTCCCTGCAATTGAAAGATAGTTTTTATCAGACCGAAACGAAAGCTTGTGAGTGATATTCACGTACAGCAATACCAATCATCTCGATGAAAACAAGTAAAATTGTATGCCTAGTAACACACAATGTAGTAATAGGGTCCATAAGTGAATGAAGATACTTTTCAAAGACGAAACATCAAAATTTATCAGCTTTCTCTCTGGTTTCCTCCAGTTGTATACAAAAACAACCGCAGCCATTGAACTGTCCATAAATGTATTTTATATTGTCTTTGGTATTCAATCAAGAAGAGATATTAAAAATCAAAGTGGAGAACGAACCTCGAGATGGTCGTATTCGTGCTGAAAGATTCGTGCAGGTAAACGTGATAGACTGATTGAAAATTTTGCACCAGTAATGTCCTTTGCGTCAATCTTGACAGATTGTGGTCGCTGAAAGCAAAACCAATTACCAAGACAATGATGAGCCATATGGTTAAGAGAAGAATGGAAACACAAAATTTGGTGAAAAAATAGTTGAGTCGAGAAAAGGTGGACATACAATTACTTCAGCATAGATCCCCGGGAAAGACAGGCATCCTTCGTCAAATGGTACTAATTTGTCGGAATATTTATTGATTTTCGGATTCACAAGAACAATTTCTTCTCCTTCACCAGGCTCCCCAGCCGGATTAAACACCATGAGTTGAACATTGAGACCTACTTGTGGTGCTGAGAGCCCAATCCCATCCGTTCTATCCAACAATGTAATCATAGTATCATTTTGAGTATGCTTGTGTTATTAAGTACTACATTACATAAAGATAATTCAGCGAGCTACTTAGATATAAGGACTTACTTGTACATAACATCGAACATAGCATCTACCAAGTTCTTCAAATTCTCGTCGAAAATACCAATCTTCTTGTTCTTGGCCCGTAGTATAGGATCCGGATACTCAACAATTTTCAAAGACGTCTCAAATTGAAGATCAGAAGCTACAAAATTATGCAAGCAAACTACAATCAATCAAAAAATAGAAAAATAAAAACTAAGTCAAAAGAAACTTATACCAAAATGCAAGCACATCAGCTCAAGATGCTAGCAAAAAAACTACAAGATAACACAGAGTGTAATCGCAACTAATCCTATATGTAAACACCAGTGTGAAAATTAGTTACCTGAAGCTACTTCATCGTCCTTGCGCGAGATGCGCTTTACTTCAGCCCGGACTGGAGATGTCAAAGGTCCGGTCCGTTTCACGGCGGAGGAGAACATTACGGTGGATTGAAACCGAGTAAAACCGGCGGAGAGATTAGTAGCACGGCGAGAGAATACAGGTAGGAAAAAGCGTGAAAGCGGTGGAGCTTGGAGGAAGCAGTTACAGACGGCCATGGCTAGAGAATAAGTGTAATTTTCGGCTATCGGAGAGCGTAAAACTGAATTTGTGTGGCGAGTAAGTACCGATTGGGTAGAAATTTTGTAATTTTCCTTAAATTTCACTGAAATTTGAAATTTTGCTATATTATAGGGATGAACTTATAATTACAAATTTTAAGGGATCCAAGTTTCGAATTATGTAAATATTATGCCACATTGATAAAAATTCTATTATTAGAGGTCTTGTGGTGGGAAGAGAGAGAGAGAGACATTTTCTCTTCGAAACTCGCGGCTTGCTCTCCACAGATCCTTCCTTGGAGCTTCTTCGAAAGGTAAACTCACATGCCGTTCCTCGATTCAAATCCTGTATCATCTTTTCCCAACATCTCTGGTATAGTGATTTTCTCGTTCTAGATCTCCATCGTTTTTAGAGCACCAAGAGATTGATCGATAGATTTTTTTTGTTTATATAGGTTCTCTCCTTCTTTTCCTTTTATTCATGGGTTTGATTACAGTCTACAAGTTTGATTCTTCGTCTCCTACTTTGAATTCGTTTTTTTCTATTTGCTTTGTATTCAATATCTTTCAAGTAAGATCCATTGATCGATCTATTTTGTTGCCCCCAATTTTCTCCAAATTAGAACGACTAGTTATTCAAGACTTTTCGTCACTGGGTCTGATTTTCAATCTACAAGAATGGGTTGATTGAAATATTCCGTTGAGATTGTTTGGAATATAAAACTTGCCAACCTGGTAGTGTGTCAATAATTAGATTTATTATTTCGTGTTGCTTGGTTCCAAGTTTTGTTGATGTTCATTTAGTTAAATAGAGCTTTTCTTTATTTTGTTGTGCTTTGCTCCACTTCTCTTATGTATTATGGTGCTTCTTGATCCTAGGGTTAGCTAAAGGAAAATGGGGCTTAGCTTCACAAAGTTGTTCAGTCGGCTTTTTGCCAAGAAAGAAATGCGGATTCTGATGGTAGGTCTCGATGCTGCTGGTAAGACCACTATCCTGTACAAGCTGAAGCTTGGCGAAATTGTCACCACCATCCCAACCATCGGTAAGTTTTAAGGATTCCTACGAATCAGAGTGTTTGTCTCTAGATACCAAATTATATAAGATTGAGAATCTACCTAGTATTTAGATATTGATCTTTTGTATATCTTTATGGATTTTATGCTATGTAATTTGCTCGTTCTGGTATTCTGTTAATCGAGTTTTGCTTCTAAATTTAATATTGAAGAGGTTTTGCTTTCCAGGATTCAATGTGGAGACTGTTGAATACAAGAACATCAGCTTCACTGTTTGGGATGTCGGGGGTCAGGACAAGGTACACATTTTAAGTCTTGCCTAGATCATAGTATAGACTTTTTAATCTCTGCATCTGATTTTTCAAGGGATGTCAATGATATAGGCATGACTAGTACTGATCTTTCATATTACCTGGTTATATGTATCATGCAAGCTCAAGTTGAAGAGTAAATTTCTACATTCACGTGGCCTTTTATCTTGTATTTGACTAGAAGAATGAAATTTCGTTGAAAACCAGATTCGTCCCCTGTGGAGGCACTACTTCCAGAACACTCAAGGTCTCATATTCGTGGTTGATAGTAACGATAGGGACCGAGTTGTGGAGGCCAGGGATGAGTTACATCGTATGTTGAATGAGGTCAGCTTTTGTATCACAGTAAGCAAGAAACACCTTTTTCATAATCTGATTTAAAAACCTGTTTGCAGGATGAACTGAGGGATGCTGTCCTTCTTGTGTTTGCAAACAAACAAGATCTTCCCAATGCAATGAATGCTGCAGAAATAACCGACAAGCTTGGCCTTCACTCTCTTCGCCAACGCCATTGGTAAAGTTATCTTCTTTCTATAATTCTGTTCTTGACATAGTTAGATTGATCAGAGTGTGGTAGAATGTAAGTTATGTTCTTCCTTTGAACAGGTACATTCAAAGCACCTGTGCCACATCTGGGGAAGGTCTCTATGAAGGCCTTGATTGGCTCTCCAACAACATCGCTAGCAAGGTAAATAACTAAATATTTCATTTTGTAAAACTAAGTAGAAAATTGAAAAGAATACACTCTTTTGAGTTGAAAGTATCTATGCCCTTGATAACACCCTTAGGGATTTCCAATATGCAGACTCTGGCAACGATTGTAATATTCGTTTATGTGTTATATCCTTGTTACTCAAATGTGATTCATGAAGATTGATCAAACTTTGATTTTGATTGTAGGCATAAGAAAAAGAAAGCTGGTGGAATACTTTTTGCACTTGAAAGTTGAAAGAGACCAAATAGTGATTGTGGAGAAGAATCAAGTATTATGTCTAGTTTTACAGCGGTTTATAGCATCCGTGAATGTTTGTGTGTGTAGTTTGTAATCAAACCTCTACTTTTTACCCGTTTATGGGTTTGTGATAGTTTCATTACTTTTACCCTCTCGTTTTCCTTTTTTTTTTTTTTGCGTTTCCAAATCTATTGAAATGCTCCTCACAAGCACTCACCAGTAGATATGTCATAAAGTATTCTCTCCGATTTCAGAACGCCAATAAGTATAGATCCTAGAATAAAAATCGATTTAAAATAGATGGGAAAAAATAGGAAACTAATAAACCAAATTGGACATAAAGTTAGAAACCATGAAATTAAACAATTCATTTAATAGTCAAGCAGTAGAGTGTTTCAACGATAAAACGGTAAGTAGATTCATTGTTCCAACAGACTTAGGAAAGTGTGGTGGCCAATATTGGTTGGCTTTCAAGAAAACTCGACTTGGATTTTGCATTTCGAAGATGCTCTAGGTAGCATTAGCAGATCCGTGGTGAGTCGCAACTTGTCCTACAAACTCTAACAGGATACTGATACTGAACATAATCGGTGTATTCCAAGTAGACAAGATTGGGACAATCAAAAGTCATGCTCCCCAACTCATCACCATGACATTTAATTGTAAGTCTCTTACGATTTGGACCACAGAGGATGTGACAACATTTCCAAATCTTGGTTTGGCTTTTCAATTTTCAAACCAATGCAAAACCGAATCTAATATGGATATGTAACAGAACCGACACCACAGAGCCATATGTGAAAGACATCGAACAGTAATAAAGGAAATGTTTTGTTTTTGACGTTTCTAGGCACTTCACACACAATTATATATGATATACCATGTGTGTATTTACTACATACGCACATACTAAGATCAAATCAGAAGAGCTTGCGGATTCCAGACGAAATCACCGCATGGTTTTATGTTTGATTTTAGGTATTTAGTCATCAGCTGGATCTTGTGGACTTTCTTCAGCAGTGCGTTTGATTATGATGACTGGACACTCTGCATGCTTCACACAAAATTCACTCACTGTTCCAACAAATACCCTGTCATATAACAACAAAGAGAAATGTAAGTAACACAATACACTAGTTAAATCATGATCACAAACGCAACTCTCAAACACAAGTCGCAAGAAAGATAATTAAGATACTCATTTTTGAGCTGTATTTTCCCAAACCCATAATGAAGCTTTTCATTAGATCATTTCATTCACATGTCAAACCGAACCATGCTTCCGAATAAGTCCACTTGAGGCTTATGTGAGGATTGTACGTACTTTTGGAAAGGGCCGAGACCACGGCTTCCCACAACCAAGAAATCTGGTCTGACCCGCCTTACTTCATGGCATATCACTTCCGTGGGATCACCTCTCCTGATCCAGGCCTCGCATCCAACCTACGCGTTAAATAACTTACAGGTATCATAGCCATCACAAGTTACTTTTATGAGATTATGATCCCAAGGGAGGAGGGGCATCAAAGAGTGATGTGAACCTATCAATGAGTTACAAGAATAAGTGTCTTACCCCAATCTCATGACATTTTTTAACGAAAAACTCCAGAAGATGAAGTCCTTTTGCCTTGTTACGCTCCCTCATGTGTCGGAAATCATCAGGGGAGGCATATATGCTGTCCATGTCATCAAAACCTAGATCCCAACTCATCACCAAAACAAAGTAAGACCTACATATATACTATCTAACAAGAACTTTTGTATATAACATTGTTCTCAATCAAGGGAACAAACAGCCTCTCCTATTGCATTTCTTAGCAATACAAAACACAGTTGCTTACTAACAAAACTTGCTATATCTGATTAAGTTTACAAATCAATTTACAAGATTTCAAGGATGAACCAACCTAATCATAATGAACTAAACTTTAAACTCTAGATTTCTACTTTCTTGTTTTCCAGACAAAGAGCTTTTGTGAATGGGACGGAACTGAGTATGGATTTTACTTCTAAATAACCAATACAAGCTACATAATATCTTTCAACCAAAGTAAATGCACTAACATTGCAGTGTAAGATCAAAGGAGATCTAGTCAAATCCCTAAAAAGAGATTATCCGAAGAAACCACTCAACGCTAGTTGTAATCATAGATGTCAATCAAGAAAATATAACATAAGCAGACCAGAATCACAAACACAATCTTGCTGAAACTTCGATTGAAATCTCTGCGACCGTCACCCAAACTCACAAACAGCAAAAACACTATAAACATCTAACATCAAGCCTTAAGAACATATAGAATCAACGAATTTAGCCTGGAGCAATCTATTCAAACCGAAATTAGATCCATGGGGATCATTATTGAAACCAGATAATTCACACTACGCGCAGCTACAGAAGCAAATTAAACAAGTATCAAGAATGCGAAATAACAAGATTGAAAGAGAGAAATAACCATCTACGTCCTGAACTTGTGCGTGAAGCAAGAGAAGCTTGAAGCCGGAGGTGTTGGACCGAACGATCTTCTTCAGTGTCCACTCGAATGCCTTTTTGCTGCTTATCGAAGCGTGTGGATAGCCTTTGATCGTTGACTCGTTAACCGCCACCATCACTCGAGTCGGCTCGCTCTCCATTTCTTCACCGACTCTCTGAAAGTCTCTCTGTGGTTTCTTTGAGGAAGAAGGCGGGGAAGAGGCAATGAACTGAAAACGGAGTCAGACAGAGATGGAAGAGGTATTCTACGCGGAAGGCGCAGATTAGGGCACGATAGCATTCAAATTCTGGGTGACTACTAAAATACGCAGCACAGTCGGTTACAAGAATATCTTAGCAGGAGAAATTCTGAGAATAATTTTGTAACTGGGCCTCGTATCTATCACAATAATTGAATTTATCAATGAATGGGCCCATCAATAAATCCGAGTTTTTAGCGGTGAAAATAGATGTTAGAGGAATCAGAAATATGTGACAAGAAAACAAAATTCAAACGAAAACATCACTATGCAACTATGGAGTATGACAAGTGTGACAAATTTATTTACTATTTCTCAAACCTCGTTTACTTATATCTATTTTTAATTAATCCGTCTCTTTCATGCTTATATCATTTAATTCATCCGCATTACATTCTCTTTTGGCGGGAGTGAAAGGACATGAAGCTAGCGAATCGGGTAAACAACTTCAACGTCTAGCAGCACTGATTTGAGATGGGAATACGAAATCATATATGGACGATTCGAGATTATGGTAATGGATAGAGCTGTAGCGTGAATTTAGAGGGCCGTAAACTAGAGAAAAAAAAGACCAATCTTAATAAGAGATTTTGCGTTTTTTGTGTCTATTAGGCAAGGATTGAAAAAACGCTAGTTAAAAAGTCGGATTGGACCTAGCGTTTTATTTTAGGGTTATTTTCATATTTATAACTATATATTGTTTTACGACAAAAATACATGTAAGTAAGTTTAGCTCTATTGGTCACGTGCTATTTAAACAATCCAGAAATTTGGGTTCGAAACCGATTTCTTTTTCTTCACGTACGACTCTGCAATTTTTCAGCAGCGACCATTTTTTTTTCCACAAAATTCACTGATTTTATCTTGTTTTTTTTGTTGTTTATGCCTTAATATGATATATATAATCACATTTCAACATGAAAACGATATAACAACAATTTTTAAGGAAACTCTTTTGGAGTTGAGGGTCGAAATATTTTTCACTTCTCAAAGAGGCTTGGGATATATGTCTTAGAGTTCCACCTTTCATGGTACTTACGAGAGAAAACTTAGCTATAAACCTACAATATGTGGGAGTGCGTCAAAGGTTTTTTTATTTTGTTTTTCTTAGCTGACAGCTCTTCTCAAGTTAGGGAAAACTTACATGGCATGGGCCTTAATATTGAATTAGGTTATCTTAGTCATTACTCATGTTGTTTTTCAATGAACCACTAAAATATTAGTTTGTTCTCACACGCAATAACACATCCACGTTTTTGGTAGACAAAGTCTTGAGAAGAAGTAACATACATTGATGAATCATTCAGACCATTGTTAATCATGCCGAACATCGGCTATGCTTATTACTCGGTTATTAGTCAGCCAAATTCTAAGTAGTGTGGTCAAGCAAACATGGAAAGTCTTGCAGTTTCCACAATGTTTAATTTATAGATTTTATGGAAGCATACATTTTGAAGACACTAATTCCTCAATGTGGAGCTAGGACCATTATTTGTTTGGAATTATATCATTCATGTCATTGAAGAAATGATTAGAAAGGTGAGTTGGATATGCAAGAAAGTTAGAGTCTAGATTCATCTTTGTAACTATGATACAAGAATATGAGTTCCTCTGGTCAAGAATACTTTCACCAACCTTATCATGACGGTAGATGAGGTTGTGGACATATTAAAAGGGTAATGAAACATAGAAATTTTGGAAGAGTTGTTCTTCCCAAACAATTGAAATTTGGAATCACAACAACTCAAATGACTACTCAGTAAAATTTGGATCATGTTAGCACACCGAATCAACAAAGAGATCATGGTCAAGGAAGCAACTCTCCAACCATCCTTAGATGGGTTAACGGACCAGGTTTGACCTCTGCAAACAGTACTAAAGATAATAAAATCTATGGAAGGCATTAGTGTGGTATTGTTCGAGTTGCAATAAAAAATAGTGTCAAGATGAATGATTGTATTGGAGATGTCAAGGGTGTGGGTGAAGGAATTTGATGTAGGGATTTAAAACTTTTCTTAGATCCTAAACACAAATTCATAGCCCTAGATCTATGTTTATTGAATCTTTGACATAGTTCACGGATATACCTGGAGTTTGTTAGCAGCGGAATGATCACGATATCGAGAACAAGAGCGCCTCAGATACTGCGCCTCTATAGTAAGTTCACACGCACACAAACTGGAAGCGGGATGCTAGTGCCTCTGGGGGAGCTAGAGTTTGACGGCTAGGTTAAAACTTCTATATAGAAATTTCGTGACCTAGTGCCTTTATATAGAAGCATAGTCGAAATTCCTTAACCGATGGATTAACCGGTTTAAATTAAGTCATTAACCCGGTATCTTTAATCATGAGTTGTGTCGACCGACACTAATATGTGTGTCGATCGACACACTCATATAAACTCAATATCAATGTGTAACAATTACACACTGATGAGATCATTACTCTAATGATCATTCCCAGTACTTGTTATCCAGTTTTCTTAGGTGTGTGACCCTATAGGATCATATGAAACTGACAATGAGTTCATAACTCATAAGTTATAAGCGGCTTCTAGCAAAGCATTATAACTACCCAGTATCACATGATAGTCTTATCTCGACTTCACAACTATACAAGAGTGAATACAAGTATGATCTCTATGACACATTCCCTTCAGTGGGCTGTATGGTGAGTATATTAACCATGTTCTTTTCTCAAGCACTATAGCAAGAAATTTGATACCTTGGATACAATAAAGAATATCATGGAAGATTCTAAAATGTTAACTGATTCGCGGAAGCACATTTTCAAAACATTGTATAGGCCATGGAAAGCAGGCACAGCCAAAAACTCAATAGAGTCATCTTGTGTGGAAGATGCAATTATAGTCAAGGCTCTTGACCCGCCTCAAATTTTTCCCTCCTTAAAACCTTATGTATCATATATTGCAACCTATTTTGAATGAAAAGTACAACTTGAATGTAAAGCTTCAAGCTGAGACGTTCATCTTATATATCGCTCAAAGTGTTTCAGATCAAAACGGTAACTAGTCTTATGTAGCGACTAATCACCCCTTATAGCTTCATGAGTTGTTTGATAGGGAGAGAGTTCCTATGTTTAGTATCCTCTTTGTAAGTGTTTCATTCTTGTTAAGAAGTTTTAACTCGTTCTTTGTTTGGTGGTCCTCTATAAGTTATAAGTCTATTGTTTTCTGGAAGATTAGTTTGTAAATGTCTTTAATAAAAGGAGCTTTTGTATCGCAAGATTGAAATATAATTTACTTGGGAAACAAAAAAACCATAGATGTTTTTTAAAGAGTAGGCACTCCTAGACATTACATCTATTTGGCATGTAATATATTTGATCAAACTAAGAGTTTTGTGGTTTTTTGTTTTAACAAATCACATATATATACTACAGGATTTCAATTTGAATGAGTTAGAATTTGGATGGTGACAAATAATAACACTTGGTACAAAACCATTACACTACAAATCATGGTCGAGTTTATATTTGGTTTTTGGCATAGATTATCAAGATTTATTTACGCGAAGATGCACAGACTAAGTAGACACATGCACTTTTGGGGGGGGGGGGGGGGGAGGGGGGAGATTCACATTATACATTTTGCAAATACAACTAATTTCCTACAAATTGAATCATTGAATTCCAGTGAAGGAGACTCTACCAAATCCAAGATGACCAATCTGATACAACTCTAACCACACTCTCTCTGCTTCAACTCTTGCACTTATTCTCGACTCATCTTGATCCTCTCTAAACGACGACCTTTTCCCCTCTTCCTCCTCCTTCGTTAAGCTCCCATCTCTCTCCACCACAAACCGGTGATCGTCATAACCTCCGCCACCGCAACATCCCACACCTCCACCGCATTTCGCGTCTTCCTCTGTCGTCTCAAAACGGCGGTGGTGATTGTGTTGAAACCCATCTTCACCGTTGATTTTTCCGCGGCGTCTCTTCCTGTGTGATAGCTTCCGGTTCTTCTTATTCTTCCTCCTCTTGTTCCTACCGAGACATCGCCGTCCGATCATCCAGGGGACCTTGACAAAAGTGAGAGTAAGAAGGTTTATGATCGCACATGGACAGCAACAAAGCGCTACACAGTCAGCAATCGCCGACGCCGCCCATGATCGGCATCTCTTCCCGGAGCATCTCCGATTCTCCTCGTCGTCGACGGCGTAGTTTTGACAGTGGGCCCCGCCGTGGTTTCTACGTGAAACTCGATGCGGGTTTTCCTCCATCAAAACAAAATCCTTGCCTGCTTGAAAAAATTAAATAACTACGAGACTGGTCACTGTATATATATGAGTATACGTCGATATGTATGTATGTAATGGATCTTTTGGAACAAAATTTGAAAAAGGTTTTGCTTACAAGTTGATACGTATAGGAAATAGTAAAAAATTTATAAGAAAGCAGAGCGATGTAGGAAACAACAACTCGAGATTTTCCATGCACTCTCACTTAATGACCCAGACAGTTCATGTTATACTTCCTCACGCTCTCGATTGGCGCGTGTATACCACGTCATTAGCTAATTCGATTCTTAAAATATTTGAAATTCAATTCTTTGGTCAAATGTACATATGCAAGACCTGCGAACATCTTATTAATATTAAATATATGTAAATAAGAATTGTTCTCATGTCTATGATTTAGAGATTTGAAGACGCGCGTGGGGAAATGGATTCCTTAATTTCCTATTGTTTGTTTATTTTCGTGGTTTTTACCATCGGAAATTAAAAAGCTTTAAAATGATTTAAAAAGGAGTTCTTCTAGGGATATGTAATCAGTTAATGATTATTTTTTCGGGGCTCTGGCCTGGTAGGTATCTCATTATACAAGTATGTGTATTAGTATTGTTTCAAAATTTTCATTTTTTCAACTCCAATAAAAAGTTGTATTGATTGTAGCAATTTTGTCACGTTATATAAAATCAACGGTAGTTTCAATTAAGAAGATTAAATAATTTTGTTATCTGAACAATATTATGCCGCAATAAACAAAAGATGGAGATTGTTGTACCAAGAAAAATATGGTAATTAATATTATAATGATAAACTACTAATACGAAACTATTAAAAGATTAATAATAACGTGGATGGTTAGTGGGAAGGATTCTCTTTCACGTGGGTTGCCGGGTCTTCTTTTGGCCCAATTACGTGGCCCATAATAAAATACAATTTAAAAGTAGATAGTATTATGCATTTACAGTTTAGTCCTCCACTTAACTTATGAAACAATTGATAATCAATCGCCTACCCTATAAAATAATAGTCCTACAGGAATCTCTGCAATAATTTTTAGAAAAGGGGATAATATATCTTATTTAGATATGTATGAGCTATCTATTTATGGCCTATTGATCATGAAGATGTTGCTTATATTTTTTATTTAAATATGATGTATTGTTGCTTTCGACTCTCGCAAAGGTTGTAAAGTTAGTATATTTTTCTGCTTCATTTTTAAGAAACTGGAAATTTAAATTAAATATTTTTTTGTGCATTAATTCTAACTCTATTTGACAAACCATACTCGTTTTCGTTTTAGAGAATTATACTAACTTTTTCTTCTTTTTTGTTCCAAGTGTGGGACCTACTATTGTCCCTTTTCACTTGTATAAGGTAAAAGTACAAACTGATGGGTAAATTTAAAAATGTAATTTGCATGCTCGCACACAATACTGATATATACACACATGACCGTATATATTTCGTTGTATGGTTCTAAAACATTAGAAGGTAAAGTTTCATTATTTTAAGAAAAATTTCAGAAGAAAAATAAAAACGATTCAAAAGTTAATTATGAAATTCCTTCCAAAAAGTTAATTATGAAATTCCTTCCAAAAAGTTAATTATGAAATGTATGTTTTCATGTGTTAGTCACAAATGAAAACATGCAGCTTAAAAGAAAAGCCCTTTGGTTAATCATATAATCAGGGAAAAAAATACAAAAAGATAAAGCTGTTCGAAGATATATATGTATATATAAATGAAGCAACGATGAACAATATAGCTAATTAAGAGCATGGTCGTAACTAATGGGGGATATTTAAAAATTGGAGCCAAACTAAGAAACCCTTCGAAAAGGATGAGTCATTAGAGAAATGAAGATGGTTACCTTGGAGGATTTCTTAACTTGCTTTCTCTCTGGTAAAATATATAATTATAAATCCATATGTGTGTATAAAGGAGAAGGAGAATAAGGAGAGGATGAAGAAAATGCTCCATATATACTTGCATTTCAGCTTCTCTCTCTCTCTCTCTCTCTTTTCTTTTCTTTCTCTTTCATATACATATTCACGTGTACGGAATTAATTAAGTTAAACTATAATTTTTCTTATATTTTTAGCTGCTGAGAAAAGCCTTATTTGAAAGAGTTAAATAACCACATAAAGAGCATGTACGTATGTATTTACTACTCGTAGTAAAGCTGTAAAAGAAGTTTGAAAGTGAATTTTATTTTAGTTAAGAAAAAATTATACAATTAGGTTTGATGACCAAAAAAATACGATTAGTTTTTTTTGGTACGAATATAAGTTTTTATATAAGTTAAACCGAATTAGAAAAATCTTTTGCATATACTTTTTATCCGTTTAGAACTTCAAACTTAAGCTAACCAAAACTTATTAGTAAATTATTTGTTCCTAGCTTTGATTATTATTTATTACACGAGAAAAATACTCTCGAATTCTTTTTTTAAAAATTACTATAATAGTCTAGTACCAATTTAAAAGCCGAGAAATATGTGATAAGTTTAAAGATTCAGTGATTCACGATAATGATAATCAAATAATGTTTATATATAAGTGCGATAGCAAATTACAACGAGTCAACGACAATATATGTTAATTGTTTTATCTTTCTTGTTAATGATATGTGGACAAATATTTTGAGACAAAATTATGATATGCTAAGCAAAATGATATTATTGATCGATGTTTTGCATATATATAATGCCCTCATTTTTCAATAATAATAATATCATATGATAATGTCTGAGGGTGACTAAGTATTTTTCAAGGGTCGATGATGTGATCACTATATATAATCTTTCAATCAATGTATATATCAGTGATAAGAATATTCGTGGTTGCGCATGAATATATAATAATTCGACGTTACGTGTACAATATATATAATATTAGGAATGATATGAATATTTATAGGTGCGTAGTAGCTAATAACTTTTTGCATAAAAATTACTGTGTAAAAAGTTTTAGTCTCTTGGATGATAACCTAGAGGAGATTTTTGGAGAATCGAGAGGTGTAATGATTTGAGTTTTAATAAAATCTTAAATGATTTTGATGGTTTTAGGTGAGTTTTAAGAAATTGTTATGATTTTATATTAAAATTTTCTACAATATTACCTAAAATTATAAAATTAGATCTTTGAATTTTTAACTAAAAAAATCTCATGAAATCCATTGCAGTCATTAAAATCCTAATAGTGAAAATATTTTCAATAACAGTAGATTTGATATGATTTTAACAAATTCTTGTTTGAATAACAGAAGATTATAAATGATTTTTGAATTTACATAACTCTCATTTTCAATAACACTAGATTTGTGAAGACATTTTAAAATCTTTAGTTGAATAACAAAATATTTTAAAAAAACCTCAAAATCTTTTAAAATCCTTAGATCAATATACCCTCCTTATGAGATTTTGTTTCTGTGATGAATTCTTGAACAAAAATTAGAGATGTCAAATGAGCTGGTCGAGTTCATTTTACTTGTCCTCCGGTGGATAATGTTATGGACCGGTTCAGTAGGATCACGGTCTATATTAGTATGTTCAGGTCTGTCCACTAAACCAAACAAGTTAAAAGGATCGATATGCAGTTGATCATGTGAAACAAAGGAACTATATATTCAAATGTTCCTTTTCTACTGGTTTTAGTTTTCCTTATTTTTTTAATAATAATGCGAAAGTGATGAAATGGCATTTTCTCTTTCATTTAGTTTATATAAACATAAATTTCTTGAAAACTATTGAAATTACTAAGTACTAATCTTTTGAAATATTATTTAATTTGGCGCATGTTTCAGTATTGCCTATGTATACATGTATGAATGATAAAGGTGATAAATGTACAAACATTAGAATCTCTAAAGTTATTTGATTGGCCGTAACTAGAGAAAAGAGATACTAATCTTTGATCGAATTTTAAGTTTCTGTTTTAGAACTGCAAACTCAAGAATCTGCTATATGAGTCAATATGTTTAGCAGCAAACTATAACGGATCACTTAGCGAGATCCGCTTTCTAATGGAGAAAGAAATTGTTGTCCAAACCCGCCCCTTAACAATCCATATTGGGATTGGTCTGCATATCTCCATCCCACTTCACTTGTATAAAAAGAATTAGAGCCGATAAAATTAAATGTGTAAATCAGTAGCCATTGATTAAGTAATTAAAATAACTTTTTCTTGATTTACGTATTTACGTGACTTTCACTCCTAAGTGAATATCTTTTTAATAAGATAATTTTTCCAAAATATACCAAAAAGAGATATCATTGTGTAAGGGTGAGTAATATAGTATAAATCAATTTGATTAACTTCACCGAAATTTTCACATTATTGTAAACCAATTCAGTTGTGACTTTTCAGTAGTAAAATTCGATAATAATAGTCTTTGGTACGAACTTATAGGAAATATCGGAGTTTGATGAGTCCCAAAGACATAGAGAATCAAATCATAGGAACTCGACCCATTTTGTCTTGCTTTCCATGCACATTTCCACAATAGTTTTCTAGATATTTTTTAACACTAAATAGAAAAGAACAAGTACGTACCTAACTTAGAAATATTTATCCAGTTTATTACTTTATTTACTGATTTTCAAAGAAATCTGAACATCTAGTTAATAAATTTATGACCAAATGTATCTTCTGGCATACATTTTATTAGTTGCGTTTACTGATGGGTGTTAGCACAATGGTAGCAATGCCATGAAAAAGATACAGTCGAGTTTCCACATTTGAGTGATGCATGCAATTAGAAGTTCAGTTAATGCAATGTCCATGTGAATATATAATTTTGAATATTATTCAATTTTACAGGTTCTTATTATAAAGCAACATAATTTTAATAAAATCGTGATTTATGTGGTACAATATATATATATATATATGATACATAAATTTTCATTGGTCGCTTTACAACTGAACTATTTGTTCTTTTTTTTTTGTTAAAGGTTTTGCTAACTGAACTATTTGTTGATAGTTTTGTTATTTTATTCTACATATTTAATTTATTGCGATGCTTGCAAACTTACTAATTAGTAGTGAGATTAATACGTTGTCTTACACACGGTTTTTAGGAACCCTATAGTTTTGATTTTTTGCAGAGTAATGGAGTTTTACAAAAATTAAAAATAGTTATTGTTGAGTATATATATATATATGAGTTCTTGTTAAGTTAGTGTATTTGTTTGATTTTGAAGCATCTTAGTTAACGTTGGAATTTTTAAATTGTATATTTTCCATGTCTTTTAACTTAATTAATTATAGAAGCGTAGTTCATGCCTTTTCTCACTGGTGTGGTGTTGCTGCCTTTAGTGTGACTTTGTCTTCAAAACACTTTGCACGTGCATCCGACTCTGGGATGGCCACGTGGCATATGAGATGCTGTTTCGAGATATAAAGAAAAAATTATGAAAACACGAGAAGTCACTTCGCCGTCCGGCTAAACACATCAGTCTTCTTCAGTTGATCATTCGTTATGTTGTTATTGTTTTTTCACTATCTCCATTGTATTGCCACGAGTCAGATTCTGTGTTTGCTTGTTGGATGAACCCCGGTTGCGTGTTGGATTTACTGCATTTAAAATGTTCGGTTTAGTGTTTTTTTTTCCGAAAGAACACTAAAATGTTCAGTTATACAATTAGAAAAACAAGTGAAATCAAATTTACATATTGTTGAAATATTTGCTCGTTATAGACTTATCAATTAAGAGCAATAGTTCTATTCACCCCTTTATTCACCTCCTTATCAAAAACCAACCAAAATATCATATTATATAATAATTAAAATAAAGTTAAATAAATACATAAAATAAATGGTAAAGTTTTGATGATTCTCTGTTTCACGGCGTTTAGTAATAATGGCTTTTTTGTTAACTCGTCATCGACACAAAAATTAAAAAGAGAATCGACGGTGATCGGAAGGCCCCTATTCCGATAAAAAAGGTGAAGAAATTCCGGTGAATCGAACATAATCTACGACAATGATGATAAGCGTGATAGAATCTTGAATACGTTTATAGTGTGTAAATCGATGTTTTAGCATATCTATAAGCAAATAAGAAATATAAGAAATTGGTTAAACATCTCACTTATCCTCAATTTTTTAAAACAATCTATCTACAACGTTCAGAAAAGAGGAATTGACTCCACTAGAACAAGAATTCTCAGTCTGGAGATTAGTTCATGCACACCCATCAACATATCATCGTTATTATTTTGGAATTCTTCTTGACCATCGTGTCAAGTCTATAATCATTTGATGACATCAAAACTGTTGATGATGATATTGTATTTCCTACATTCAATGTTTGCTATGAATTCTAAACAAAGATAAACAGTATAACAGTATAATGAGGGAATACATGAGATTAACGAATGGATTCCATGAGATTATGTTTGGAAGATATTTACTATTATGAGTTCTAAACAAAGATAAACAGTATAACAATATAACGAGGGAATACATGAGGTTAACCAATGGGCTCCATCAAATTATGTTTGGAAGATATTTATTATTATGCTTATATTAGAAAATTTATTTATGTCAGTCGACATATGGGAGAATACCTGGAAGATATTGACATAATATATGTTGTTCAAGCAAAGAGAGATTGAAAATCGTTCATGTAAGCAAATAATTTTATGTATTTCGTCGGGTTAAATTAAATATATTTTATATATATATTTATATTCTGATTTTTATAGTCTTATTTTTTTAATTTTTTTATTTATCATTTAATTCGCATAAATGACATTCACTAAAAAAAGAGTTAAAGAATTAGATCTTGTTTGAGATTGAGTTGATTTTTTGGACCAATGGAAGTTTCTTAGCCATATTCGAATGTATGCGTCTTCCGAATGAAAACCTACAACAACGATCAATTAATAGACTTAATTTTGATGAGAGTAACTACCCCAAAGATCAATTGGCTAAAGATCACCAAAATTTAATGTTGAATCTAACTGATGAGTGTATGCACCACCATAATGAGTGATATTTTCAATCAACCTAGAGGGGTTTTTTACTATACGGTTTTTGTGGAACTGGTAAAATATTTTTGTTAACATTTTATTAGCTGCTCTGAGGAGCAAAGGTAAAATTATATTCTAAATGTTGCATCAAGCGGCATTACTTCATTACTTTTACCTGGAGGAAGGACGATGCATTCGAGATTTGGAATTTCATTAAATTTTGATGAGTTTTCTATGTGAAATATGAAACCACGTTCAGATCTTGCCGGATTGGTTAGTGAAACTTCTTTAATCATTTGGGACGAAGCACCTATGATGAGTCGCCATTGTTTTGAAACTCTTGATCTTAGCATATGTGACATAATAAAAACAACATAAGTTACTCCTTTTGGTTGTAAAATCACAGTCTTGGGTGGTGATTTTCGTCATATTTAGCCGGTCATAGGGAAATGAAGTAGAGTATATATAATATTGGCTGCAATTAATTCTTCTATTCAGATATGGGTTCATTGTGGAATTTTGCGATTCACAAATAATATGAGGTTGATTGGTGGTATTGATATCAACAGAACTTAACAAATAAATGAATTTTAGAATGGTTGCTCGCTATTGGAGACGCCGAATTAATGAGCCAAACACATGAAATGTTTTGATTGAGATTATATAAGAGCTTATTACGGATTGTACCAATCCTGTCAAATCTATTGTCGATTCTTTTTATGGAGAAGGGTTTACCAGGATAGAGCTATATTATCTCCAACAAATGAGGATGTTGACATAGTTAACGATTACATGCTTTCTTTGCTACCAGATATATAATTTATTGTTTATGACTAATATCTGATTTCAAAGTAAATTAAATCCTACATTAACAACTTCTATATGATTTTTTATTAACTCGGTTGCATACGATTGAGTTTGGTTTTCCAATTAGAACCACGACCACACTTACTCGCTTCGATTTGGTTTCATGTAATTGTTGTTCACCACAACAATCTGGTCGAAATTCTACATCTGTCTAAGATAGTAGTCGACAAACGTGATGTGCGATGGAGGTAGAATGAGATGTTTTAAATCGATGTGATTTAAGATTCCCATTTTAATACAGCTACTTGCGTCGTGATATGCCTCGATCTTTTTCATTATCATCTGATAATCCACAAAAATATAACAAATAGTTAGATCGATAAGAAAAGATTAACCATAAGTTCAAAAAAAATTTTTGAAATTATAGAGGATGATATCGGAGGATAATGCGAAAGAGAGGCGAGTCGTTGATTTTCTTGCGGCTTTTCTTGCGGCTGTTCGCAATTGGATTTTGATGATTATTTATTAGAGTATACAAAAGATAATAGATAAGTAGAAGAAGGAGTTTTGTTACTTTAATTATTTCTAAAATGATGCATATGGTAGATCTAAAAGATATGTTAAAAGTCATTTTTTTGTCAAATCGTACAATTGATTAAAGTTAAAAGTTGTTTTTGATATTTTCAAAAAATAAAACAAAATAAAATACATATATATTTTTTTTGAAAATATAATGGACAAATTAGGATATGCTGAACAAAATAGAAACTCTAACGATTGTGAACTATCTGAATACTATCTTAAATAGAACATAATTACACATTCTCAAACAAAAGTTTCAACATAAATCTCCATTAATTTAAATTAGTTTAAATAAACCAATACAACTCTATCCTCATTCCAGTTTTATATATCAAATTTAAATTTTAACTAAACTCTTCATCGTTTAGAAAAATGACGGTACAATTAAAATAGTTAAAGTAAATTTTCTTGCGTTTAGCGAATATTATCAACTAAATTGTGGATACATAACCACGGTGTGTTAGTATCGTTGCTATATATAACCACAACATAACATATGCTTTTTCATGACTAATTTTCATTGCAAGATTTTTTAAAAAATAATTTGAGTTATCCTGTGTTAAATTTTAAAATCATTTTATATCTTATCTAACATGTTTATTTTTGTTCAGAACACAATTGGAATCCGGACCATCAAAACTTAGGTGAAGTCGGTTTTATTTTATACCAAAAACCAAAAAAAAAATAGTCGATTTTTCTTCTAGAGGTGTTGAAGAGATATTGAGCAATATAGCATAGAAGAAATAACACATGAAGAAGACAAGCCAGAGGCACTAATGATTACGTAGTGACATAAATGTTTTTCCATCGATAGACTCTGGTGCTTTTACATGATCTTCGTGGGGCTCAGAAGGAACGTTATGGTGATTTCTTCTTCCTTTGTGCTACTCTCATGCTTTCTGATCGTTGTTGTGACAGAGTACTCTCAATGCTTTCTTCTTCATCATCTTTCTAACTTGGAGGTCTCAATATCTTTGCGAGAAGCACGAGGTGATAGTGATTTGATTGTCTTACATTGAAAGACTTAATTTAATTTAAGTCTTTACTAATGTTTTCACCGATGATTTAATCTGAAGTGATGGTTTGAAATTTGGAGCACAAGTCTTAAAGATATTTAACAGATTATACATCTAAATAGTTAAAAGAAAAAGAAGTTGGAAATGTCTCAGAAACACCAGGAATGCAGCAAAAAGAAACAAAGTCTTTGTTGAAGACACATGAAAATAACAAGAACACAAGAGAATCTCTTAAGAGCAGCAAGATAAATGCAATCAGTAGGGGATAAACCAGCGAGCATCCTTGAGTTTTATTTGGGAGAGTTTTGGGAAGTGTTTGGTGGTCTTTTGGGCAAGATTGTAGACACAGATGTCGAGGCGTGGAACTTTCCTGCGACAAAAACGGTTATCGCGGGTGAAATAGATAGAGTTTGGGTCAATACCAAGGCTAGTGTCAGCAGCAGGCACGGTGATACCCAAATCCAGAAACAGTGCCTCGTCACCTAGAGTATCAACCTCAAGAAGCCTCGTGTCTCTGGTCTTGGGGCTTATATCTTTAGAATCCCTCCTGTAGAGTCGGAACACCCTATGCCTTTCAAAGGTTGTCCTTGACTCATAAACTCTGGTATCGACAACCAAAACCTTTTCTGAACTTCTTCTTGTAACACCAATGTTCTCAGAATATGAGATGAGCTTGTCTGTAACATTGTTAAGTGAGATGCTCTTCTTTAGTATCGCTGTTCCAGTTTCATCCAAACAAAACATATCTGGTTTCCACATTGGTAACCTATGTCTGAGGGACTCATCCTTGAAACCATCTTGTCCCGACAAATCCAGGTGCCGAATGAAGTCACGCATAGCGAACATGTAAAGATTGTAACCTGTGAGTACCATATCTTTTAGGCCTCGTAACTCCATGCGAACACCGATCCGTGTTGTAAGCTCGCGGTAATGATTATCCCCATTCTTGCAATAACCTAGATATTCGCTTTCCTCAAACTGCCACACAACAACGTAGTCTCCGTTCCTCTCGTCTACCCACAAAAGACCTCTCAGATCTTGGGCAGAATGGAAAGACCCAGTGCTGATACGATCAATTAATCCATGATTGAATATTTCCTTACCTTCTACTCGCTCAACCTTAAAATGCTCACCTTTGAATGACTCTAGAGGTGGAAGACCCTTCATCTCCTTGCTAAACACATCGATAATACTAAGATTCGATTGAGAATCTACAGCCAGGAACCACTTACCCGAGTTTGCCAGCAATCGATACCCTAAAAAGCCATTCCCCGTCTCGTAAACCTCATCTGCTTCTGGGCTGTACACACGATGACCACCTTCTTCTAGAGACAGCATCAGCAATGGAGATCCGCTTTTTGGGTCCAGAATCTTAGTCGGCCGAAGGGCCTTAGCACTTTGACTATCCGGAAAACTCCACCGTCGCTTGAGCGGCGTCGATCCCTCCATTTTTATTATCTCGTCTCTTTCTGAGGTTAAGGGAAGCGTAACAAGGGCAATTTAACCGACAAGGGTAGTTTCAGAAGCTCGGTTTTCTGATCTGGGTCGAAACAATACGGGAATGCTAGCAGACCCACGTGAAAAAACGAACGCAAATCTTGTTGCTGCTGCGTTTAAGGGAAATTATTACCCGTGAAGCGATATTTGGGTTCATGTGGGAGACGAGGGATTGAAGAGAAGTGATTGTGAAGATGAGACATCGCCACCTCGTCCGAGAAAGATTGTGAGAAGGTTGAGAAGAAGAGACGGAGAAAAAAACCCACCGAGCACAAGCGATTCTCTCTTCAATTTCTATGTCGATGACGAGATAATAACAAGAAAAACCAACATTGCGTTTTCGAGCCTCCCATTTAATTTATGTATGTATTTATTTAACTTTATTTCATTCATTATATGACATGGCATTTTGATTGGCTTTTGACAAAGGAGGTGAACAAAGGGGTGAGAATACAAGTATTGCTCAACTCTGCCGCTCTTTTACAACAACCTCCCTCCCCACAAAAAAAGAAACCACATTCGTACACTAATAGTGATCCTAAACAATGATTAACACTTTTTTTTGGTAAGATATATGGTAAAGCATATAATAACAATGATAAATAAATAAATAAATAAAAAGAAAAGAATAAGAGCAACATCACATCAGTAGCCTTAGAAAACTGCTCCGTTTACTTTTTGTGTCGTGTCTAGCTAACTTTCATGAAAGCAACTTCGTAGAGTTCTTGACATAAGATCTAAAAGCTTTTTATCTGATATTTGTAAAGGAGGAGAAGCTTCTGTTTTTGTTTCAGCGTTTGCGTCTGAAACGCTGCAGCTACCGCAAATTTTATCGATTTGTACACCAATATCTTTAGCAAGCTTTTGAGCAGCATCTTTAGAGAGAATGGTGTCGAAACAAACGTATCTACCAAACGCGGTTTTGTCACCCAAACCTTCCCATAAACATACGTGAGCTTTAGCCAACCTGTTCACATCCATTGTCGCTAATAATCCGTTGCTATACATCGCTTTTCCTCCTGCGTTTTTATAAACAAAAAGTCAAATCTTTATTAGCTGTCTTTGTCTCTCATGGACCCGTGAACTACGTACACATATATGCGACTCTTACTATTTTGTTTCTAGCTATGTATATATAACAATTAACAATAAAATAAATATATTCATGCATGGACGGTTACTCAAATTTGGATTACATGTATATCATTATAAAACCAACAAACATTTAAGTAACCTAATTATAAATTATAAGTGTCATAATGCGTTATAAAGTTGTTTACCTTTGAGATAAGCCAAGGTTGAAGTGGAGTTACGGTGGAAAAAATCAGGTCCATTTATAAGAGCAGGGCATATAGTGGCAAGCTTTAATCCTTTTGCTTCTGCGATTCTCCACGCAGCTTTCTCGGCTTTCAGTTTTCCAAGTGCATACCAAAGCTGTTGAATTATCATCATAAAAGGATTATTGTTAATTCTTGTCTTTTATCATGTTTTGATCAAGAGCGTTATCATGAAAATTATGACTACCTTATTATCGATGCAGAGTTGTTCATCGCTCCAGCTTTCTTCGTTGATAACAGAGTGATCAAGATTGTTAAAGGAATTGTCTTGCCAAGCGCATGCTAAGAGAGATGATGTGAAGACGCATTTTCTCACTGACCCTGTTCTTGTACATGCTTCCATGACACTCTCGCTTACTTTTGCTTCTAATTCCGCCATTGATTTCTGTATAAACAATGAGCAAATGAAAAATGCTTTAGTTATCTAAGTGTAACAACATTTTATAACGTAGGACCCAAAAAAATCAATAAACTTGTTAGAAAGAGCAAGACAGGTTGAAAAAAAAATATAAAAATGAATTCCTTAGTAGTAGGTTTACATAAATTGTAGGTCCAGAGTGCCGAGTTATGGGTATTTTTGTAATCGATCAGATAATAACAAGTACAATATGTTGTTACTGATGAATAAATGTTTTGGTTCGTACACGTTGCAATTAATAGTGGGGGCGTAGATAAGATAAATGTACCAATCACATCGTATTCAGAGTTAAAAAAAAACCTCTTTTGTAGATAGCTGTCACTATCAGTAGGTAGAGAAGATGTATAAGAGGAATTCACAGTTAACTCTCAAACAAGTGGAACCTATTAACTCTACAAGTGTACGAATTTCATATTGTAAATTAAAATACTATATGCAATTTCTCTTCTAGATAGGGTGGTTGAAAGATGAATTTGTCAACAACGAAAAAGAGACATCATTCAATCTCAAATAAAGTGGAATCTTTTCAATCTATTCAAAAAGAGAATTGTTGAAATAACACATTGCTACAAAATCTTTCAACTCTCTTTTTCTTTTTGGTAGTCAAGAGCTATCAATCTTTCAATGTCATTTTGTTGGGAATGAAATTTTTCAACAAATAGAGAAAACAGAACCAAAGCAAGGAGACAAAAAGATAAGGAAAATCTAAGTTTTTGAAAGCAAAAAGTATTTGGGGACACTGAAATTTCTCGTTGAAAATGAAAAATATGTACTCTATTCAACAAGCATTTAGAAAACTAACTCTAAGTACCAACCTCAACTCATAACCACTTTATTAACAAAAAAGCAGAGCCACTCAAAAAGTGTTCTAGAAACAAAACGATGGAATTTTATAATTAAGTATTCTCTTAAATTTGACACATATGGAGCGACACGTTCTCATATATAACACGTGACACGTACGCCACTCAAGTGTGTTTTGACAAAACGAAAAAGTTATGTGTTTATGCAATTTCCCACGAAAATTCCATTCTTTTAGTAAACAAAAACTCAATAAATAGCCATAAAGTGAAAAGAAATGTTTCGAAAAGTTTTAAAGTGGAATGTAGTTGGTTCTGTACAAGCACATTAAATGTGGTGTCTACGTGTATTCGCGAGTATACGTATCTCAATTGTGAACGTACGTGTATAGATATTATAGAGGAGCAAGAAATTGAAACATACCGAATAACCAGAGATTCCAGCGGGATCGACAAATGCAGAGGTGTGGAAGACGCCAGCACAACCATCGAAGGCTTTAATTAAACTCTCGATATCTGTTAATCGAGATACTACTGAGCTAATCCTGTTGCTAAACGACGCCGTTTCCGCGTCAACTTCCATCTCGCTCACTTTCTCTTTATCCTCTGCATTTTCAATTTGGAGAAGAAACCATAACTTAATTAGACAAATTCTAGAATTGCAAGCACAATCTTCAGATTTTTTTTATCGAATCGCATAAAAACAGACTTTGTTATTTAACAAAATAAGAGAAGAAGCAAAAATCAAACTCAGATTAGCAACTCCAGACATTAATTCGTTGAATTCAATAAAAATCGCATTCGCAGGTATAATCTAGAATAAAGGAGGAAAGAATCTAGGAAGAAAATAGTAATTTCTAAAGTACCAATCAAATTACCTGGACAATCGACGACGATTCTGACGGAGTATCCATGAACAAGGAGCTTCTTAACAATGGCGCGACCAAGGTAGGAAACGCCGCCGGTAACACAAACCAATCTGTTTCCGGCGTCGGAATCCAGATCCATCGCATTTCTCGATTTACCACCTCTCGAGCCTCCAAATCCGTCGTCGTCTCTCCTCCTTTGTACAGCGGCGCACATGAACTCCTTAAGCTCCGTCGAGAACTTCTCCGTCGAACGTACAATCCTCATAGTCGGAGTAAAAAAAACAAATGAACGAGTTAATATTCTCTTATGTGTTCACTGCTATGCTACTTGTTTCGTTGGCTCTCGAGTTCAGAGAAGGTAGAGAGGAGTTTACACAGAGAATTGAGAAACGAGGAAGACGATACTTATAGGGAGAAAGAACGGAGGCCGTTAGACAATCACACGAGATGCAAAGAGTCTCTGATCTTTCGAAGAAAGAGATATGTGTAGAAAGCAGCTTATCGGCTCGGCTTCGACTTCGGCTTAACCAATGGCTTTCAATAAGTTTCCGTATTTAGATGACTGTTTCGGCATATTAATACATACGTGATACGTTATAACTTGAAAGTAAAATTACATTATGCTAATTAGAAATTTCTGTTAGACGAGGCCCTATTCAATCTTGTCTACGTTTTACAATAAGCAATTTGGAGAAACTGGAACTAATAATTTTTTAGTTTATTTTGTCAATAATGCTTGATAAAAACATTTTCAAGTATATAGTTAACATATAAACAATCAAAAATGTTTTTCCTCCTCCGCAGATATGTGAAACGTTTTCTGTAATGAAAAAGGTGTGAACTTCTTTTTTTTGCCATGTCAAGATCATCATACTCTGGTTAAGTGATTATGTTTCTGCTATTCCAAAATTGAGTTCTCACTGGAACGTGTTGCAAACATGATGATACAATTGTAAAAGAAAATATCGAAACATTTTTCTTCTTTTGTATTTTCTTTGACATCTTATTCGCAGTAGTGTCCCAATCTATAAAGTCATATACCAATCTCACCGGTAAAACATATTAAGTCAACTGAGTAGTAGTGGCTTTAAATTAATATTTTAGTTGCCGTATAACATGACTGGGTTAATATGCAGCTACTTGGTTTCTGTCCAAACCGATCAGCGTAGTCAAACTTGTTGAATATACGCCGGCCATGTTGGATTAAGATTAAACAAAAGGACTTAGTGTTCGTAGTTACAACATAATATCCAATAACAATACTATATCAAGAAAAATTCATCTGACGGATTCAAATATTATGATTAATTAGGTGATTACCCGCTTAAGGCGTAGAATACATTTTATACGATTTTCTAATTTTTTTATATAATATCAATATATTAAAGTTTATAAAATTTAATAATATAAAATTTAACTAATATAAAAAATGTATAATTTTTTAATCATATGTATGTTTAATTACAACTTCATAATTTAATATGTTTTAGTCAAGTTTATATAGGTGTAACCATCGTGATATGATGTTAAGGGTAGCCGTCTGTCGTGAATTCGTGTATTGTGAATAGAATCGCCACATTAATAAATTTTACAGATAAAAACATCATTGTAATAGAATATCAAATATTATAATGATGTAATAGTCTATAAATTATTAAAAATAAATATGTGCAACTACTATAACACCTATATAAAACGAAGGAGGGTTCAATGAAAGAAAACCTACGTAAATCGCTATACAAAAGAAAAACCTACTCCATCGCACCTAATAATAATAAATGCTAGTTAGTTTCCTCTTGTATACCATAACCTAACACGGTATGTCTAGATGAAGTCTTTGTTTTCTTATAACATCAATCCTTAAACATATATTCTTTAGATAGATAGTTGATCTCACTATTAACCATTGATGAACCCATGTTAAAATTAGGGAGGTCAGTTGACCTAGTAAAACATATATATTTTTTTTTCCATTACAAAGTATTGGTTCTTTGGCTCACCCCCTCTCCATCTTAATTTTTGTTTGTTGTCATTTTCTTCTTAAAATCTTAGCGCACAGATTTTGTCTTTGTTATAACTTTTTTCAAAAATGCATCATTGAACTTCTTTATTGTTTTGTTTTCGAGTTGATATATTTGTTTTTGTTATTTTTTAGAAAAACCGTGGGTTTAGAGAATTGAATTTTTTAAACTAAAATATTAATACTTTCACATCAACCATAAATAATAAAACTATAAAGAAATTATGATACAAATTACAATTTATTTGGGGTATAAACCTCAAAAAAACAAAGATTTGAAGAATTTGAAATTACCATTACCAACAACCCAAAAATACATAATTATGGTTAAATCGAAAAATCCAAAAATTGCTTCTATATTAACTGAACCAAGACAAGATAAGTATGTTTTTAATATGGTTAATATTTCTTATAGACCGAAAATCGAAAAATCCGAACTGATATCTAAATTGGACTCCCATTTTTAATTTCTATGATAAATAAATTATGGATCCGGTCACCGCTATTAACAAAGTATACTATAATCCATGATATCTTAAAAGATTTATATATTTTTGCCGTTTAAAAGATATACAATGACTAACCATGACTAGAAACGTTTTTGGAAATTTTATATTATGATGACCCAATCTTATAGTGTGTATTTCCAGTTTTAGACCATCGTAAAAATTTCCGACCAAAAAAAAAGACTATCATAAAATTATTTGTATACGATTTTATTTGAACGCTAACGCGGAAAAGATTCAAATTTTTGTATTGACCCATTTTTTTCATAGTCATGAAATTTATAATTGAAAATCCAAGTCAAGAAACGAGAGAAAAAAAAACTTCAACACATGTTTTAAAGGTAAAATCGTGTGATACAGTTCGTTGACGCGAGTGAATTTACTGTGCAACAGTGTCACCAGGCCATTGTTCGTTGACTCACCAACTCGTCGCTTTATTACTTTCGTTTACGTAGAATTAATTAAAAAATCTATTACTCTTGCTTAGAAGGTCTCATAAGGCCAAAAAAAAGAAAAAGCAAAATCTAGTGCTGCTATGGTTTAGGTTTGCTTAATTTGTCATCCAATGATAATTAATCCTTATAATAGTACGAAACCTCAGCTTTAATGATATCCTAAGCAGCAATAGATTTTGTTTATTTTTTTTTTACATTGATACAAAACACATAAAAAATCTAGTGCTGCTCAGAATATCATTAAAGCTATTCCACGATGAGTTTCGTACTATTATGAGGATTAATTATCATTGGATGACATATTAAGCAAACCTAAACCATATAGACAATATGATGAATATACATGATCATATAAGAAATTCTAAAGACTATCCATAACATAATCTCGTATGGATACTGAGTCATGCATTAGTGATTTATTATGATTTATCTTTACTATAATAATCACAACTTATTCACTTAATAATCATACTTCTTATCATTATGAAGCTATGATTACTATTTTGACTATAGTAATCGTCAACTTCTTAAGCTTACTTTCGGTCAAACGATTACCAACCAAGTGAGGAAAAATAATGAAGAAGCAAAGAAGTGGTCAAATTTGCAATTCTGCTTTTGGGCCAACTTTCAGATGAGATCTCTACGAAGTGACATTTTAGATCAATTCGCATTAGTTCTTTTTTTTTTTTTTTTGGTTAAACATTCACATCAGTTTTTCTTTGACGAATATTGTTAAAATAGATTTAGCCAATTTAACCAAAGAACAAAAAAAACGTGTTTTACGTAGATTATTGTAGACTTTTGTTTTGTACGACTATACTAGATAATTTGTATAGTTCGTCAGGTAACACTTTAGAATGGGATTTAATAGAAAACAAGAAAATAATAAAAAAAAACTTTCAAATGGCTTAAGATATTTTTTTTCTTTTGTTCTTTTTAGCATCATACTTCATTTTTGGAACACACTTATTTATGAGCCATATATACGATCTTTATATCAAGAATCCGAGTCATATTTTTTAGTTGGAGAAAAAATTGACAGAAAATAATTTAGTGAAGCCATCAAACATGTGACTTCTAACTTATAATGAGGCGATATTACCCAGATTCGATCCAAATGATAAGTAGGTTAAAAGGGATGATTCTTAGGGTGTATGAATATGGTCTTTATTAAAATATCAAAAATTATTATATTTACGTACTTAAAATAATTTAAATTTTTTTTTTACATGTATTTATGTACCAAATTTCAGATTTTAAACATAACCAATTTTGATTTCTTT
Organism: Euclidium syriacum; assembly: GCA_900116095.1. Taxonomy (NCBI): domain Eukaryota; kingdom Viridiplantae; phylum Streptophyta; class Magnoliopsida; order Brassicales; family Brassicaceae; genus Euclidium; species Euclidium syriacum. Next base: position 6,359,201 of record FPAK01000007.1, on the reverse strand, counting down.
AATTTTAACCCGTTTATACGGGTTAAACCACCATTTAGGGTCACCAACTTTCTTCGGTTTTTTAGGACCATAATTTTGTTCTAGTATTAGTTGCATCAACAGAAAATTTCTCCAATTAAAATTTGTCAATAATTATATGTGATTCACTATGTCGTAAAAGACATGAAATGGATTAGTTTTGTTATAAATGAAAAGAGTCATGGTTGAAGAAATAGGCTATGGTAGATTGATGATTGACTTTGGAGAAAAAAAATGTAAGGAGAGTTAAGTAATAGTTTTTAACATTTTATTTATTTATTTAGATTTACATAACTAGGTAATTGTTGTTTAGAATTTTTGTAAAAATATTATATACGTTTAAATCTAATACCAAATAAGACGCCACAATCTTTTGTTCCGCTTTCAGGTCATCAAATTTGTTGGATCGGCCCTACATTTACCAATTAGACTAGACACTCATATTAACCTCTACCTAATTAGGACGTTTATAAAATCCGTTGAGATAGTTGTCCCCTCACTCTCAAGTAGATACGCCTCTGTTAACAATGGTTAAGGATAATAATACAACTCAATATGTGAAATTACACAATTCTCTCTACAGGTAGATAAACCTTACGCGATAACGAGTTATCAACTCTGTTATTTTCCTTTTCCATTTTCGTTCTTAATCTGATATAATCATCTTATTTGATTGTCATCTTTTTGTTTGAAACTCCATTAAACTCCTAGAAAACTATTGTTTGTGATTCATGTGTTTCATCACAACTCATATAAACTTCTCCAAACACTAGGAGATGACATCTTTTTTGGTTATAACAAATCCCCATGTTTGTTGGAATCACAATAACAATATTATGACCTATGTCCATAAATATTATTTTGACGTCTAAATAGTTTCCATGTGAAAACGAAGAACAATGGTTTCTCGTAGATAGTGTCTTTTTCGTAATGCATATTTAAGGATCACATATTCGACGAATTTGGATAAATTCATTTATTAGATTGATAACAACCCTAATAACGAGATTATGTCACAACTGACACAAAATGAAAAGTGATAAAGAGAAAACAAACTATAATCATGGTAAGAATATGAAAAAAGATGGTGAGATCAAAAGAAAATGGCGCAAGCTCAATAATAGTTTCCAAAGAAGGGGATCTATTTCTAAGATTTTGTTGGAAATAATGATATTGATTATAAATTTTGGGTTAAAAATCGTTCATATAATCTCGACGAATGATATAAAAAAAATGGCATTTAGTTTAGACGAACCTCTTAGTGCCATGTGTAATTTAGATACGGTGAATCACTTACCGTCATATGTAATTACTTTTAGACAAATCTCTTAACACCATGAACCAACAACATTCATGGGATACTTAGGTCCGACAACATGAAAACTACAACCCCCGCTAAAGTCTCGTTCAAAACTGTGTGGTTTGGTGTTGCAGTACCTAAACACTCCTTCACATTATGGGTTACTAATCTAAATCGACTTTCGGTAAAATCTCGTCTTGTTGACTAGGGAATCCAACTTGATAGCATGTGTTTTCTGTGTAGTAACCATGAAGAGACGCGAGAACATTTGTTTATTCATTGTCATTACTCGGAACAAATTTGGAATAAAGTTAATTCTAAACATGGAATACGTTACTTGTTGTTTCACACTTGGGGATAGCATGGTTACATGGCTTCTATCGCGATCTCTTGATGGCATTCATTCGAATATGAAGAAGCTTGTTGTGCAAGCGACTGTATATTACCTATGGAGGTAAATGAGCTGGCAAATCTATCTGAATAAATCGTCGACACCTTATGGTATATTTGTTCAAATGGACCGGTGTATGTGTGACACTTCCCATGCTAGACACTCTCGTTAGGGATGCTCTACACTTCTCTCCCATTGGTTTAATTATGCGTGACCAAATCCCAAATAGCTTCATGTACCTTTTTTGGGGGTTAGAAAAAAGCGACGAAAATTCGGCTATTTCATACTCCAAGTAACAACTTTGGACCATATCATACGTAACAAATCAACTTTGTCTAATTCATACACCACAAATCTAAATTGTGCAAAATCTTACATATAATGTTCGAATTTTATGTCAATTCATACATACATCTTGACGAAGGTAAAATCTCTTTAACTGTGCTGACAATGATTGCCCTGTCATATATGTCATTAACGTAGTATATATTTAGTTAAACGACATTGGATTAAATTAATTTTAAAAACTTTTTAATGTCAAATCATATATGATGGGACAATTACAATCAACACATTTAAAGAGATCTTAATTCTGTCAAAATGCATGTATGAGTTGAAATAAAATTCAAAAATATTATGAAGGATTGAACATAATTTAGATTTCGTAGTATATGAATAAGAAAAAATTAATATAATACGTATGATTTAACCCGAAACCATAACTTGGAGTATGCTATAGCCGATTTCTCAAAAAATGATTACTAAAAACGTATAAATTTTTCATTTTTGGTGATATAAGTCACATTTCATCAAAAAATATTCTTATGCCATTAAATAAGTCACGTCTTTATATATATATATAATGGAATATTTGAAATAAAAAATGTAACTATGACCATATCATACAGGTTATAGCTCTTTGATTTGTAAGTATATATATATAGGTTATTTTTCTACCTTATTAGTTTCATTAAGAAAATTGCATCAAAAATGTAAGGCTACAGTTTCATTTTAAAAATGACATTTATTATGAACTATCGGAAAAGCTGGTATATATCAATTTGATTTGGAAAATATGTAATTATTTTATCATTATATCATAGGATCAATGCAATATTTTTTTTTTCCATATAACATATATAATGGACGGCAATACCGCAATAGAGGTTTGGCTTAAACAGCTCGGCTTAGAGGTAAGCGCATGGGCACGTGTTGAATGACGAGTAGGCACGCACGGGATTTCTATTTCCTCAACCGTACTTCCTGCTTTTCTTAAGAAATTGAGACGGTCAGTTGCCGACCCACCCCGGTTGGTTCCGTCCGCCATACATCAAATGTTTGGTCTTCTATCACTCCCTCATTCATTAAACCGTTACAGTGTTACATCATTAAAGGAAACCAAAGCTTCCTTAGCTAAGAACATGAATAATGGTGAACTCCTTGATGAGATTCTTAACAATATTTTAATATTATTTTTGTTATTAGTTAATAGTTAAGAACCACACGAATAGTAATAGTAAGCTTCTGAACCTTCTCTTGTATAGTTTCAAAAACAGTGTCAAATCTAACAAAGTATTAAAATGAGAAAACATAAACAATTAAAGAAAGAAAGTCACCTTAAGCTTCCTGATCTATGCGGTAAGGTCTCGTACCTGCCACCTAAGATTCTCACCCTCTTCGACATGTTTAGTAAGTTTCTGAATTTCTTTTCATAACTCAAAAAAAACAAATCCTAGAAAAAGCAAATCCCTGAAAAAGCTCCCCAACCCATAACTCTTTTCATAAGTCGAAATCGAACCAGAACATCACAATCGGAATCAAAGGGTGAAATCAATAGTGAAACCGAACCGTAACAAACATCCTAAAGGAAGAAATACATCTGAATCTCCAAGAGAATGGCGTGGGAAGTCGATTTAGATCAGCAAAAGCTCCCTCTCGTTTTTGTCGAAAAAATCGTAGTTGCAGAAGAAAAACTTCTTCTCTTGTTCGTAATGGCGGACCCAACGAGAAAACTAGGGTTGTCTGAGAAACACTTGGTCTGAGGCAGAAGCTTCCTCTTAAAATCGCGAAAATTTTCTTCCAATCACACCTCGACACGTGGTAAGAACCGAGTTCTTCAGACTCTTAAATAAGAACCGGTTCTTAGCCCAGGAAGCTCATTTAATACTATTAAATTCAATCTCACCTAGAGACGGGTTTAGAACTCCCCTAAACCTATCGTTGTGGATGGTCTAAAAAATTTACGAAAGAGTTCTCTATAAATTACTTGGAGATAATTTTAAATTATATTTTAAGTGGGTGAATTATGTAATAGATAATCAACAAGTAACTTGCAAATAATTCACAAGTAACTCTCAAGTAATTTGTAAGTAGCAAATAATAAGCACAAATGTGCTATTATTTAGCAAGTACTTGAAATTACGAGTACCCGTATCTAATAAGTCAAGTAACAAGTGAAAAATTCTATTTCTCGTTCGATTTTTCGAACAGTGTATAAGACGGTTTAAGTAGCAAGTAGACCTACCCTAATATCTTCTAGACTTACCGGACATAAATCATTTTTAGTACACTGTTCGAAATTTATCGATGGACTTTTTCTACCAATTGTTAATGGACTTATGAGAAATTCATTAATGGGCTTTTTCGAAACGAAACCGTTTATTCTGAGACGAACGCGTTTCCGCTTCTCTTCTCGACGGAGTTGGGAAACAAAAAAGTACAGAGAGGTCGAAGAAGAATAGAGAGTTGAAAAGTCTGAGAATGGAAGGCTTGGACGCTAATTTTCCTGTGCGCCATAAGAAAGTCTCATTCGAAAGTAAGGTAATTTGAAAATCTAATCGAATAAATTTTCATGGCATTTATCTCGGTTGATTTTGGTCGATTCTTAAGAGATGATCGGTCTTTTGGTCTATATTCGATGAAAGAATGTGTACGTTGTTTTGATTTTGTTATTTCAAATGTGATTCTCTGGGATGATACTGTTGTTTATTGCTTGCAACGAAACCTAGTTGTTTCCCCCTTTTTAGTTCCCTGTTGTCTTCCTTCGAATTGATTTTTGATATTGTACACCAGTCCAATGTGTTAAAAATTTACTGTAATGAAGTTCATCAGATTGAGTAATTTCCAGTGTTTGTGTTTGTTGAAATTTTTGAAAGGGAAACAAGACAGAGATTGTGGTCAGTAGCTATGAAGATCATATCCTTGTGAGTGTGTGTGTAAAGAGCTTACTTCGTTTGATGTTTGAAGTCACAGTTTTGTATCTCTGAACCTCAACATGACTTTGTTTCAGGTCATAGCAACACAGATTGGTGCCATGGGAACTATATTGCACGCAAGGTCTGTGATTAAAGAAAAATGTTTTTATTGCTAATCATGCTACGATTTTTTGAAAGTTCTTGATTTGACCAGTCTCTTGTTTTGTCGATAAATCCTAGAACATCTGAGTTATGCCTTAGATGATTTTCTTTGTTGAACTATCTTGCACGCGTATTCCGTGGGTAAAATTTGTTTTTGTTTATGTTTCTTTGTGAGGAATGATCTTGAGTGTTATTGATTTGTTCAGTTTTTCAATTTTCCAGTAAATCTATCGGTTAATGCTCCAACTAATGTTCTTTGTTCAACTGTATTGCATGCAAGGTCTGTGATAGTAAGTAGTTATTGCTCATACTTGTAAGATATTATTAGGGAATGAAATTGACTGTTCTTGATTTGTCCGGTTCCTAGTTTTGTATATGTTTCAAATGGATGTTTCTTTGTTGACAGGAAAGAAGAAGGGATGTCTGTTGAGCCAACATTCAGTGTTTCAGTGATATTCGGAAAGCGAGATGAGGTAAATATCGTGTCGTAGTTACACTTTTGTATAGTTGATACATACAAAATCTTAAACTGTGTATTTTCTGCTTACTTTGTTTCTTGAAGCCAATGCTAATAGCAACTGCTCGAAGACTCATTGAACACATAAGGTCTCTATTCTTGCTTCCTTCTCCCCCATTCGTTTTATATTGTCTGATTATAATAATTGATTTTGATTTCTTCAGTACTTTTGTTCCATCGAAGCCTCTGGTTCTCTCACTTGGTCTCAAAGATCATTCTCCGGTACTTCACAATTCTTGAAAACATTTTTTGGTTTTGGAAAAGTCTGCAAAAAACTCAATGATAGATTTTGTGGCTTTTCTTTTTGGCAGGAGACGTTGAAGGAAATAGTAGCTACTGTGATCGAGAATCGCCTTTGGTAGTACACTCTATTTATGGATTTAACGTAAAACGGAAAGAAATGTTTTTGTTTCTTCTTGGTTTGATAGAAACTACTAAGGTGGTATTGTGTTTGGTAATTCAAGGATATAAAAAACATTGTTCTGAGATAACAGAAGTGATGTTACCCTTTATTTATGACTCTATACAACGACAAAAACATTTTTCTTCACACAGAAGAATAAATAAAACAAAGATAATAATAGTACAAAAGCTGTAATATATAGCACATCATAAATCACACATAAGGTGGCCAAAGGGGATTCATAAATCACCCCCACAAAACATTTGTAGTACTTGTCCCTCACAGAATATAAACCTGTCAAAATAAATTACACCCAATAAATATTATATAAACACACACAAATCTCCCTCTCTCTCGATGACTTATGAGATTCAATCGTTTCTGTGTGTTAATGCGTTTAGCTGATTCTCCAACTACATAAGAATAAAGAAAACGGATTCCCAAATTAGCATATACAATAAATGTGGAAATCTTAATAGAAAATGAGAAAAGAACAAACCTGTCCATTTCTCTGCTTCTGTTTCTTTAGTTCCTCTGTTAGGTTCCAAAAGCTTTAACATCAGAAGATGAAAAACAAACAGTTAGTTTCAATGTTGTTGTTAAGTAACCATTTTGACGTGGTTTAGCTTGGTCACGTTTGTTTTCACAAAGAATCACTTATAGACAATTCATATCCAATTTCAAAATTAGCAATAAAAGATGAATATGTATATGTACTTTTGTTGTAGTAGCATGACTTGGCTCTGAAGTTCTCTCTCTCGCGGTGTTGCAGGAGCCACCTACGTAGAGATGATATACTGAGTATTTGAAGAATATATATGAATATGAATTGATTTAATGACAAATTTGAAATTTTTTTTTCCTTTTCACTTTTTCTTTTACCTGCAATAGGTCATCAACGTTTATCTCAGGTGATCCAGGTTGCTTGACTATGAAATGGGACAAAAAACAAACTCACAACACTTAATGTTGATTTCTTCAACAATAAAGAGAAAAACAAAAAATCAATCTTAGATAAAGAAGACTATAGTACCAGAGGTTTGCTCCACGTATTTGATTAGTCTTAAAATCTCTTCCTGCCAAGAGAAGACGAGTATTTTAACTAACCACCGTAAAAGTAACTTTGTTGTATGGTTTTAAAAACTTACCCGTTGGATAGCGTTTTGCTGCAAAATAGACTGTATTGATGGGAGGATTGAGGCCGTCGTAATACTGAGAGAGCTCGGGCTGCTTGAACCGCCACCAAAAGGTGTGAATGTAGAGTTTGTAGATGCCTAATTGTAACCAAAACCAGAAACACATCTTCAGTTTTTTACCAACACAAATTAACTTCATGCTTCATATTCCTTAAAACATGACGTTTATAGACTACATTACTTGTTATATACCTTGGGACTCAGATCTGCTGATGTGACTTTAAACCGTCCCTTGTGCTCCACATGTGGGGCTTCTGAACTCTCGTCCACTGCAATTAAAACGCATTCGAATTCAAGACTCTAGAAGAATTACATGTACAGAGTAATGAGTCAGATGGGAGATTAATTACCACTATCTCTCCTTGTGCGATACAGTGATCCACTGTAGCTTCGCTCTGTTTGATATTTACGCAGTTGAATCTCCCTACAGATGTAAGTCAATTGGCTTTTAGAATCAACTCATTATTCAAGTACATAGCCGCAAGAGTTTCAAACTCAGATAGGTTGAAACACTAAAAAATAAGTTTTGAGAATGCTAACCTGTCAGCATCATTTGAGATTCTTTTTGGAGAGAAAGTACTCTCTGGTATAATTGAACCGCTCGAATATTTTTTCTGCTCGGAAAAGACATGACGTGGTAAAGAAGTGTTTTGTGCTGCAGTGTCCTCTTCTTTCGTGGTATTGGCCAGAGATCCACTAGAAACCTTTCTTAAAAGCTGTTCTCCAGAATTCATTAGGTTTGCATCTTTCCAATCTGGAGTAGTTGCATTATCCTCGTCATCGCCGACGTCAAAGCACCCTCTGTAGGTAGAATAAAGTTTAATCAAAATTCAGAAACATTGTAACTTTGCTGTATTAAACAGAAGGGATAACTTATGGAGCACATTTATCATATATTACTCAATGAAACCATCATATTTGCCAGTGCATTTAGAGCTTCAATTTGACAGTATCCAGATGTATAAGAGCTAAATAATAGAAATTTAGAGAGTGCAACGTACTTGAGTGCTTGAAGAGGTTTGATTGGAAACGAGGCGAAAGAACTTTCTAAATCATGCATATCGTTCAGTTCGTCCTGAAAAGAAAAGAAAAAAACAAAGAAAGACATGTTGAGTTGACATCATGCAGCAGAACATCACATTTTAGAGGGAATCGTTTTAAATAATACATCTTGACTGGGAGCTGTTGCTGAGCTACTAGCCCTTTCAGGGGAAAAAGCAGATTCATCCTGTCTTTCATATTGCTTTCTGTTGCAATCGGGCTCTTCAGCGTGTGAATCATCATCTGAGATCTACAACGCCAGCAAAAGTTAGTCTCCTTCCCTTTAAAATTGACTAAATTAGAAAAAAATTAACTTACAAGTGCAGCTTGGCTCTTTAGATCCTCGAGATTGAAATTCCAAGCGCTTACTCCCTTTATGTATTCTTGCTGCACGGAAACAGGAAGTCTTAGTATAGATGTAAATATTGAAGGGTTAAATCTTTGTTTCCTAATCCTTACCTGTGATAAGTGCGCTTCGTATTCAGATTTGTTTTGCATCAGAAGATCAGCTTCCTTTGACTGAAAGAAACAACTCACACATCAATCAAGCTTTTCCAGAAATTTCATTCCCAGCAAGAGACAGAATACGTTTAGAGGATGGACCAGAGACCTTTATCGTCCTATAGCGTTCGCCTAAGGGAGGAAGACCATTTAGAATTGTCTTAACCAGATAATCAGGTGCACGTGCATGTTTGAAAAAAGGGTGCTTTAGAAGCTTTTCTGATGTTGGACGCTTCTTCGGGTCCTTCACTAGGCATGTACCCACCATTTCCTTGAAGGCCTGTCAAGGCAAAGCAACAACTTAGGTGGAAAGCAAACACAAGAATTTAAAGTGATACAAATAAACTGTGACCACTCACGCACTTTTGAGAATCTTTTGTCTCTCTCGTAATCAAGACCAGGAGGTGCATTTTGTAAGGTCATCAGCAAAACCTACAGTCATTACCAGAAAAAGAAAATACACGATCTGAGTACTAGAGATCTAGGATTGAAGGTCAATAAAAATCAAATGGCATCATCATAAGTTTACTTTCATTGGCGGATACTTGGAAAATGGGGCATGACCATGCGCCAGTTCAAGTGCTGTTATTCCAAATGACCATACATCTGCTCTGTGACAGGGAAGTGTATTAGACAATACACCTTAGTAATATGGTTGTGGGGAACTATTGTTTTAGCGTAAATGCAGAGTTAGTCTTCACAAGTATCAACTTACTTGAAATCATATCCATGCAGTTGCTGCATTACTTCAGGAGCCATCCTGTGCACAAACAAGCATGAATCACGTGTCTGCATAAACCACAGAACATGGTATTGCCAAAGTTGAAAAAATGTACCAGCATGGTGTTCCAACGAATGTATTTCTTGAACGTTGTCTATCTCCTGTATCAAACATACAAGCTGATACCCCAAAGTCTGCTAACTTAACGGCACCATTTGAATCCAATAAAATGTTTCCAGCCTGCAAAGGAAGCCATATGTATTAATAAAAACGACAATACATTCCCGCCACTGAATAGAGACTAGAGGGATATTTACCTTCACATCCCTATGAATATGTCCATGAGCATGAAGATATACAAGAGCTTTGAGAGTCTCACGGAGTAAAGTGGCGATGACAGGTTCCTCAAATCCATCTTGATAAGAAGACTTTATTATATGGAGACAGGACCCTCCAGCCATGTAAGGCATCACAACCCATAGCTGGTGCCCAGCTGTAAATGAGCAATGAGCTTGTAACACATTTGGATGGTTGATCAGACTCATTGTTTGCACCTCTCTCCGGATTCCATCCTACAAGAAAATCAATTTCTATTCATCCGGATTAACACAGAGAAAAGTTCCACGGTGACCGCAACATCATCTAATCCTTTATATCTAGCCTAAGCCCGTGAAACTTCAACATAAAAAAGAATTATAAGATCCGAACATGCAACTACGGTTTGACAGATTCATTTACGTGTTTTTTACGCTCGAAGGCAATTGAACTACAATTGGACCCGCAAGTATCGAGCCAAGAAACAGGAAAAAAATAAGAAGAGAAATCTAAAATTTTGTCTGCAATAAGACCAGAAAAATACACTGGCAAAGACAGCTGGAAAAAGAGAATACGCAAAAGCCGTTCTTTCATATTTCAGAATAAGAATGAATTAGAGAGCCTACCAGATCGTTGTTGCACTTCTCCAGATCAAGAACCTTGATAGCAACTACCTCATTAAGCGGTAAGCACAAAGCTCTATGCACAGTCGCACTGACACCATCTCCAATTTCTTCACATAACTTGTAGTCTTTTGCATTGAGAGGAAACTTTTTCTCTGAACTCGACTCCATAGTTATTTTTCTAAAAACTTCTTAAAAGCATATGCTATACAGCCTCGACCCCGTGAATTTCTAGAAATATACAAGGAAGGTCGACCGAGGAGAGCATCAATCTGTGTGTGGTTTCTTCCAATTAGCCAGCATTTTACTGTCCTCCAAGGTAGAGCAAATGTGGAGACATCAACAATGCCGTATCACCAAATTAGTTATCTGCCAAACAGAGCAATTCCAATTAAGATGAAGAACAAGTTTCTATGACATACAACAAAGCAGAATCCGAAAATCTGAAAACCTATAACTCAGAAATATCTCCTTTTGATAGCACAAGAATCAAAATTTCCTAAAATCCTGCAAAGGAACAATGATATCTAACATAATGCTTATCGACCAAATCCTAATGGTAAGGAAAGGATAGCAAATATATAAACACTTGAGAGCAAGCAAGGGAGCTGTTTCAAGTTCTAAAGTCAAACGAAAATGCAATTCGAACGAATAGCTCAAGAGACTTATGGATACCAATTATACGATTCCGCATTCGTTCTCGATGGTAAACAATTTAAGAATTCGATCTACCTAATAATTTCCAGACATCTACATGTGTAGACGCGCATTCAGATTTTCTCTCAAAAGTTTTTTAACACCACACAATTGATCATCACCATATCTCTCATATCAGATTTGAGAAAATGAAAAGAAAAATAAAGTGAGTTCAAATTAGAAAGAGAAGAGAAATCTGAAAATCTTCGGACAATCTTAACATTGCCAAAACGTATTCGAAAGGGGAAAAAACAAATCTGGGAGAAGAAACAGCGCTGACCTCAAGTCAAATCAAAGGCGGCGTAACTTAAGCTGACTTCTCCTGAAACTTTTGATCCTCCTGTAATTACGCACAAACGAAAGCGACGAAGACACCGCCGTCGATTGCGGCGCAGACGGCGGCGACGGAGCTTGATAATCTGCGATCGATCCGGAAAGAAGGAGAAATCCTTTAAAATTCGAAGCACGAGATGGATTAGAATCTCGTATTTCTCTTGTTCGTTGTCGAGTTCTCTCCTCCTCTTGTCTTGTGTAGCTTTTCTGTCGTCTGGTTTTCGCTTAGCAGAAAGAATCTCGAGGGGAGCTAAGAGAAACGGTTTAACCGTGTGAATGAATATCTTAAAAAACCGAATTTACTGGATAAATTGTGTACCGACTTTGGTTCAACTTTACCAAATCACGAAATTAGTCGAATCGGGGTATATTTTAATTTCATTGAGCATTGGGAAGTAATAATTCACCTAGACATGATTATCTACTTGCTTAGATTCGACTTGAAGATTTAACAATCTGATATACGAAACCAAAATCAGATAAGCTTTATCAATTCTATGGTATTTCACACAATATAGAAATTCATAATTCTTTTCTTAAACCGGTTAAGAAACATATTTTCTTTCATCTTTCATCTTTCTGTTTTGGTTTGGTTTTTATGTCAGCCACAAAAACCAATTTTCTTTTTCAAATGCCAGAGTGTAATTGTAAGGATAAAAAAAAATCATGTCGGTTTTCTACACAATTTGATTGTTTGTTGATTCAAACACAAATTCGTTTGCTAAAATTACATCATTAAACGCAAAATTAATAAACAAAATAACTAGATAAGAAAATCGATTAATAGCGACAATACTGTGATTTAACCCACAATTATATTTAAAATTAAGGAGAAATTGATTAGTATGACGACTTTGCTAATCTAACCGGGTACTGAACCAAAGTTCCGGTTCTGGTTCTTTTTATCGTTAAATATCGTACCGATATTCTAAATGAAGGAAAACAAAACTCGAACTTATTGGGCTGGCGTAGAGATTGATTGCTTCATAAGGAGGAGGTGGTGCTGGGGTCAACCGCTTCTTGATTGGGTGGAATTTGTTTTCAGAAGAATTATTTTATTTATGTAGCAAAACAAAAGTTGACTAAAAAAATCCTTTGGTAAAAAGGATAAAACTCTATTAGTAAATATTACCAATTAAGGGGAAAAGATAATTATACTCTAGTCAAGTTAGACTAGTTTGCATAAACTTTATTACAACTCAGAGTTGATGTTGACAAAATAAAAAAGCATTTATTTACAGTTGAAACGAAAAAAAAGTTGATTACAATTTCAAATTGTCTTTCTCCGCATGTGCTTGGGAAATTATAAGAGGGACAACAATATCTGGAATTATTGTTCAAATAAATAGTCATATGTATAGGAGCGGATCAAGAAAACATTTTATCGGATGCAAAAAATTTAATAAAGATATAAACAATGTCTTACAAGACCCCCCCAATAATACTCTAGAAATATACCGTACACTACTCATAGAAACCTTTTTACATATTATGGAACATGAATCTAACACTAAGGATTTTGAACTGAATTTGAATAAGAAAGCCAATGGGTTATGAATCTCGTAAAGGAAGAGTACTCGCAGTTTATATATATTATCGAATGTGTCTACATTTTGTGTTTATATTTTCATATATGTTATTATTGTTTGTAACTATCGATTTTATACTTAATTCAGGATCATAATTACAATAGAAACTCTATAAATTAATATTTCATAAATTAATAAATACATTTTTTTCCGTTAAATTAATAAATACGTTAAATTAATAAATTTATTTGGTCTCAAGTTAGACCAGTGTAAAATTTTACAAAACTCGTTAAAATAATAAGATAATAATAAGAAAATGACCAAAATGACATAAGAAAGTTTTTTTTCAAGAATACCACACAGAGAAATTTGTTATAAAAATGGTCACATACCTGATTATTTAAGGTCCGTACTTAAAATGATTTTTTGCCTCTTAAATTTGTTCCTTAAAAGTAAGGATCAGGTTTTTAAGAACGTATGTCATTTTCCGTCATAAATATCAAAAACTTTCATCCTGAATAAACAAATTTCTTCCTTAAAAGCAAAAATTATGTTTTTAATGACAACTATACTTAATATGTCATTTTCCCTCCTAAATATAAAAAATTTCGTACTTAACAAGCAAATTTCTTCCTAAAACAAGAATCATGTTTTTTAAGTACGGCTATACTTAATATGTCATTTTGCCTCATAAATATGTCTAGTGTCATTTTCGCAAAAACTCAAGTTTCTCATGAAATTTTGGAAAATTACCCATTAATAATTAGGTATAAATTTATGCATACATAATAAAGTCAACTTAGAAAATATGACTTTAGGATTGTTTGTTTTTTTTTTTAAATCTCAAATCTCGTTGAAGTATCTCTAATTTTTTTTATTGCATTAAGAATTTATGATGTCATCTTCTCGAATCGCATAAAAAAAATTATGAAAGTTCTAGATACGATAATTGTTTCATCATCAACATTAACGGTTGGAAAATAGCCAAATGGTATAGGAAATATAGATTTTACTTTTTATGGATATATTAATAACTCTATAAATTAATAAAATATCGTAGTCCGACATTATTAATTTATAGAGTTTATACTGTATTTAGAGAAGATCTTGGATTTCTTTTTATTGGATTGTGATGGCACACTAATAGTTGAACGTGATTTTAGATAACACTTACTTCTTATTTGAATCTGCATGTTCACTCGTCTGTGACGTGTTCTCCATATCAACACAAAAAAGATTGAAATTGACTAGAAAACTCAAATTCAAATGAACATTGGAACATGATGAAGATATATCAAAAAATTCAAAGGAAAAGAGAGAAGAATTGATGTTTTTGTGCCGATATAAAGAAATAAGAGGCCGACAAAGTATATAAAGGAAGAAGGGAGAGAAGAGTAATGGTTAACCGTAGACGATGCCTCGTCTTCTAAACTCTACATAACTCTTTAGTTTTCTGACAACGGAATCCTGCCAAAATCGGAAGACGCTATTAAAATTATAATAAAAAAATACAACCGAAAAGCCCTAGAAAAGGTCAACTTCCATGTTGCAAAAAATCCCTATTAAACCTAGGTAGGGGTGTTAAATGGATAAAGACCCGCGGGCTGAGCCTGTTTAAGGGTTATGCGGGGTGGGGTTGGACACTTTTATTTTTGTCCATATATTGGTGGACCTCGCGGACTTGTTCAGTTATGACCGCGGATTGAGACGGGCTGGACCGCGGGACTATGTGGATTGAGGCGGGCTGGGGAAACCTTCTTTTAGGTTTGGAAGGTTTATAGTTTATGTGTCGGTTTCGTCTTTGAAAACCCTATGAGAAACGAGTATAAAAACAGAACATATTGACGATAAACAGAGCAAATAAACCCTATTAGAAAAAGAAGCAATCGTTATGGATTTTTACTCTCAGATCTTATCTTGATTTTTGACAATTGTTACTGAATTTGTAGTTTTGTTGACAATACTCTCATTACAACTTCTTTATTGAATTTCAAATTGGATTTTCTTATTGAAACGGTTGCTTTTCTTTTGCGTTGGTCATCGACTCTACTTTATTCGGCTTTACAATGTTACAATGTTCAACTTGAAACTAGTACATATACAAAAGGTGTGAAAGAAGCGTTATAGCAAAAAGAATACACAAAACTAACATAAAGATGTTTGACTTTGTACTATTGACTTTGTTTGAGAAACCTTGATGAATAATAAGCAGTCACTTCTAAATCGTATCCCTTTTCTAAAAGCACATTGCTTCCACTTCAAGTAATATTACTACATGGTAACCTCCAAGCTGAAACCAAGACTATCCAACCTTATAGGCAAAGATTAAGAAGAATAAACTAAAAGATGAAAAACGGAAGAGCCCGCGGGCTGGGCCGTTTAAGCCGCTTAACTGGCGGAGCGGACATGGACATCGATATTTTCTTGGGCTAAGCGGGCTGGCCCGCCAATATATTTCCAATTAAAGAAAAAGTTTGCGGGTTTGTCCAATGGACGCGGATCAGCCCGCTTGACACCCCTAGCCTCGCCTCCGGTTTCTTTTCTTTAACGTTTAAATATCGTATTCAAATCACTGTTTCTTGAAGTATTCGAACCTCGGTTCCTACAATAAGTCCATCCCAACAATGATAGCCGAGGACGTTCATCCTCACGAGCCGGTGCTGAAGCAACTTCTCAAAAAAGTATACAAAAAAATTCTCATATGAAGTAGCCGCAGGTTTACCATCCTCAACATCCGTTTAATAATATTGTAGAGCCCCAACTTAGTCCATGGTCAACATTCATCATTTGATGCGTTAGTCCTAGATTCTCGTTTATCCCAACTGGTGGATGTAGGTGAGGAAGCTTCGAAATGTATAAAAACGTAAAACTATTTTGGAGAAGGACAATATATACTTGTTACCAGGCCGAATGATTCGTTCCTTTTTTAAGCTGGTCGTCGAAAAATGTTTTGATTAATCAATGTTCCTTATTAAACCAATTAAATTTAAACCGGGTTTCATTCATTTTTCCTGCAAAATATCTTAATACACAAATAAATGATCTGTGTGAAATCTAGAACATGCCAATATAATAATGTTCAATAATTATATTGTTTGAAGAGATGGATATTAACAAGTGGCCTAATTAATGCTTGGTTTTTCTATACCCAACTTGGTTAAACAAGAATGCATAACATAAAAAAAAAAAATGCAGAACATGACAATATAATAGTTGTTATTTGGAACGTTCAACAGAACATAATAATATGATAAAATTAGTTTACCTTATTGAAAATATATTTTTGGATTCTTTGCCCAAGAAAATATTATATATTTTTGGATTTAAGCATCGTTATAAAAAATTGTAGGAATAACATAATCTAAAATTTTAATCTTAAAAAAAATAAAAAATGATAATAAAAACAATAATAAGATGTTAGCATTCAAATGATAGAGAAAATAAAAATAAAAATCTAATCCATCTAAAATCTCTGTTTTATTAAGGAAGAGCTAATTTCTTTATTAGCAAAAATGGTGTTTATATAGACAACAGGAATGATGAAACACATAGTAAATCTTGATGGACCAATGGGCTGGTTAATGAGTCCAATAATATGTTTTATAACACTTCCCCTTGGACGAAATAACCGTGCCTGATACTAACCCGAGATCTCTATAATGCGCTGGGGAATGTTGCCTCATTAAAACCTTACCAGGAAAACCCAGTGGAAAAAACCATGGTGAAGGAAAAAGAGTACAACACGCATTACTCCTCCTGAGTTGAGCATCACTGTAGATCTCTAAGTCTACGCATCCCTATCTGATAAATGAGCTTCTGGAGTGTTGAAGTCGACAATGATTTGGTGAATAGGTCGGCTGAATTTTCACTTGATCTGACTTGCTGAACTTTGACCTGACCATCCTTCTGTAGTTCATGAGTGAAAAAGAACTTGGGCAGAAAATGCTTCGTCCGATCTCCTTTGATGTAGCCGTCTTTGAGTTGAGCGATACAAGCTGCATTGTCTTCATACATCACCGTAGGCTCCTTATCTTCGTCCATACCACAATCTGATCGGATATGCTGAGTCATGGATCGCAGCCAAACACACTCTCTACTAGCTTCGTGAATGGCCAAGATTTCCGCATGGTTGGATGAGGTGGCAGCGATAGTCTGCTTCATGGATATCCAAGATATAGCTGTTCCTCCATGCGTGAAAACATAACCAGTCTGAGACCTGGCATAGTGCGGATCCGATAGATATCCTGCATCAGCAAAACCAACTAGTCCATCTTTGTTGTGGTTAGAATAAAACAATCCTAAGTCCTTAGTACCTTGTAGGTATCTTAGAATGTGCTTAATACCGTTCCAGTGTCTTTTAGTTGGACATGAACTAAAACGAGCTAGAAGATTCACGGCAAAACAGATGTCTGGTCTAGTGTGACTAGCCAAGTACATTGATGCTCCTATGGCACTGAGGTATGGCATTTCAGGACCGAGACCTTCTTCATCGTCCTTCTTTGGACCGAATGGATCACTGTCCAATCCTAGGCTCCTCACAACCATTGGGCTGGTCAATGGGTGGGCCTGGTTCATATTGAATCTCTTGAGTACCTTTTCACTGTATGCCGATTGATGCACAAGGATTCCATCTTTGGTGTACTCAAGTTGTAGCCCCAAACAGAATTTAGTTTTGCCTAGGTCTTTCATCTCAAACTCTGCTTTTAAGCATTCTACTGTTTGGGTGATTTCACCATATGTTCCGAGGATGTTCAAGTCATCCACGTATACTGCTATGATAACAAATCCTTTGTTTTCGTATTTCTTGATGAAAATACATGGACTGATCGGATCGTTTTTGTAGCCTTCTCTGATGAGATATTCGCTTAACCGGTTATACCACATACGTCCGCTTTGTTTCAGTCCATATAAGGATTTGTTCAGCCTAATGCAGTGCTGATCTCGAGATGCATGCTTATCTTTAAGCTCGATGCCATCTGGTAATCTCATGTAGATTTCATTGTCCAGTGGTCCATAGAGATATGCGGTTACAACATCCATTAACCGCAAATCTAGATTTTCTCTTATGGCCAGACTTATGAGGAATCGAAAAGTAGTTGCATCCACCACAGGAGAATAAGTCTCTTTATAATCGATTCCGGGTCTCTGTGAGAATCATTGTGCTACAAGCCGTGCCTTGTATCTAACGACTTCACCGAGTTCGTTTCTTTTACGCACAAAGACCCATTTGTTTCCCACTGGTTTAACATCGAATGGTGTCCTCAAGATTGGACCAAACACATTCCATTTCTTTAGACTGTTTAACTCCACATTTATGGCTTCTTTCCATTTTAGCCAGTCTGATCTACGAGTGCACTCAATTATAGACGTGGGTTCTAGATCCTCTTGCGTGTGCGCAATCTCAAGTGCTACTTTGTATGCAAAAATTTCATTAATGTCGACATCTTTTCTGTTCCATTGAGAACCGGACATGATATAATTGATTGAGATCTCATTGTTATCAATCCCTTCAGAACCTTGAGTTTTGGCGTCCCAAACCTCTTGAGATGGTTCGTTAGGGTAAGTATCAGTTGTGGCCGTGTCTGTGTTCTCGGGAATCCCAGTTTCAATCGTTGCACCTTTCTTTGATTTCCGGGGATTCTTATCTTTGGAATCTTGTGGTCTGCCACGTTTCTTACGTGCCGCAGACTCTGTAGCAACTTGAGTCTGTCCCTTTTGGACATCTATTCGTACTGGTGCATTACAAACTGGTATGTACGATTTGGTTACTTTGTTCAGGTCAGCAAAGGAATCTGGCAACTGATTAGCTAGCTCTCGTAAGTGTATGATTCTTTGGACCTCTAAATCACATTCTAGAGTCCGAGGATCTTGCCATTGTAAGGATGTTTGATTCCATGAAAGTTCCTTTACCAGCTTGTGTGTCTCTCCACCTAAGGTAGGATATACCGATTCATCAAATCGGCAATCTGCATATCTGGCCTTAAACAGGTCTCCTGTGGTTGGCTCGAGATATTTGATAATGGTGGGAGAATCAAAACCAACATATATTCCCATCCTCCTTTGAGGTCCCATTTTAGTTCTCTGTGGTGGTACAATGGGTACATAGACTGAACACCCAAATGTCTTAATATGGGAGATGTCTGGCTCATGACCCATTTGTAGTTGGGATGGTGAATATTTGTGCTCACTAGATGGCCTGATGCGTATTAGTTCAGCAGCATGTAAGACTGCATGTCCCCAAGCTGAGACTGGGAGCTGCGTCCTCATAAGTAATGGTCGGGCAACCCATTGAATTCGTTTAATGAAGGATTCAGCTAATCCATTCTGTGTATGGACATGTGCCACGGGATGTTCAACAGTTACCCCCATGGCCATACAGTATTCATTAAACGCTTGGGAAGTGAATTCACCAGCATTATCAAGACGTATAGTCTTAAGTGGGAAGTCTGGAAAATGGGCTCGTAATCTGATGATTTGGGCCAATAACCTAGCAAAAGCTTGGTTCCGAGAAGACAGTAGACAAACATGCGACCAGCGAGTCGATGCGTCAATTAGGACCATGAAGTATCGAAACGTCCCACAAGGTGGGTGAATTGGTCCACATATGTCTCCTTGGATTCGTTCCAGAAAATGTAACGTCTCTTTAGACACTTTGACTTGTGAAGGTCGAGTGATCAGTTTCCCTTGAGAGCAAGCTTTGCACGTGAGGTGCTGGGGAAAAATCCCATTTTCTTTAAGGGTGTGCCCTTTAGAGTTCTGAACTAATTTACGCATCATGTTCGCACCGGGATGACCTAGACGGTCATGCCAAATAGTGTAATCTTTAAACTGCTCTTTGATGGCAACATTAGCCTCAATCATACTGACCTTGGCATAGTAAAGGCCAGTAGATAGTGCGGGTATTGTCTCAAAGACTCGCTTATGGCCATTTAAGACTTTAGTGATGAGTAGGGATTCTTTGTTCCCTTCACCCTGGGTTTCAATGTGGAAACCATTTTGTCTTATGTCTTTGAAGCTCAAAAGATTTCTCTTTGAACTAGGTGAGTAAAGTGCATCTAGTATTTCTAGATGTGTGCCGTTTGATAACAACACATGAGCTTGGCCATGGCCCTCTATTAGGCTCGAGATACCTGCTATGGTGCTAATGTTTGCGGTTTTCATTATAAGATTTATGAAATAATTCTTGTCTTTCAATATGGTGTGGCTGGATCCACTATCCACAATGATATCCATGTTTTCGAGCATATCTTCATTTAAACAAGAATTATGATTTAAAATGTAAATAAATCATGACTTTATAAATCAAAAAATAAATAACAAAATGTCTTAAAAGAAAATAAATCCAAAAGAAAAACAACAAATCCCAAAAGAAAAATAAAAGACTAAGAGAAAGAGTTCAGATGTGAAAATTAATCAAGAAGGTCGGAGGTTTCATAATCCATGGGGTCAGCCCTGTGATCATTGTGGTCATTCTCATTGACTGGATGAACCAGATTAGCTTCGGGATTGCCCTTCCCGTGCTTCTGGTAGAGCTCACACAGGAACTTGGGAGTGCGACAATTCTTGGACCAATGATTTGACATCCCGCATCGGTGACAAGGAGACGGATTGGTGGAGCTGCCAGGATGGGTCGGTTTGGTGATACCACGACCTCTGCCGCGACCGTAACTGAGGTTAGGTCAGTTTCCACGTCCATTTCCTCGATTCCCGCGTCTGTTGCCACGTCCACGAACACGATCAGAGGATCTGTCACGTTGGACGTGGTTGGATTCTTTGGCGGTAACGGATTCTCTGCTGGCTCCTTCTGGTAGAGGGGCAAATCATGGGGGCCTTAGAGCACTGTTCCTCATCAGTAGCTGGTTATTCTTCTCAGCAAGAAGTAAACAAGAGATCAAATCTTCATAAGCCGTGTGTTTCATCGCACGGTATTGCTCCTGAAGGACCACGTTGTGAGTGCCAAAAGTAGACAATGTATATTCAAGAAGATCATTATCGGACACATCTTCGCCACAAAGTTTCATGAGTGAAACTATCCGAAAAAGTTCGGAGTTGTAGGCGTCAACAGATTTGAAATCTTGGAACCGTAGGTTCTTCCAGTCGTACTTGGCTTGGGGCAAGAGGACCGTTTTCTGATGGTCATATCTCTTTTGCAATGCCACCCAAAGTTCGAGTGGATTCTCGATTGTGAGGTACTGATTTTTTAGGCTCTCAACTAGGTGATGGCGGATATGAAATATCGCCTGGTACTGATCTGTTAGATCAGTTTCGTTATCATCGATGAGGCATTCACCTAGGCCTTTTGAGTTGAGGAAAATCTTAGTGTCAAGGGCCCACTGGAGATAGTTGTCTCTTGAGACATTGAGTGCCTGGTATTCGACCTTTTGAATATTCGATATCTCGCTGGGTTGATGTTGAGAGCAAACGAACGGTGACGTCTGTGTCTGTGGCTTTGCTCGACAGATCTAGGCGGCTAGAGTTTTTTTTTTTTTTTTCTTAGGTAGCTAGGGTTAGAGCAGCGTGCTGATAACGTATTAAGGAAGAGCTAATTTCTTTATTAGCAAAAGCGGTGTTTATATATACAACAGGAATGATGAAACACATAGTAAATCTTAATGGACCAATGGACCGGTTAATGAGTCCAATAATATGTTTTATAACATGTTTTTTATTGTCTATTTTACACTGTAACATTTCTAATGATGAGCACATTTCAATGTTTAAAATTATTCATCTAAAAACATTCATTTGTTGACAAAATAAACATTCATTTAGGTTAAAACCACATTCGTAAAATATAGTCAATAATTTTAAAAAAACTTAGGGGTTTGTTCGAATAATTGGTTTTGAGATTAGAATTTTATATTTTTAGTTTTTATTTAAATTAAACTCTAGGAAACTAATATGCTATAAATATATTTATACCGATTTTTTTTTACATAGCAACTAAAAACATAAAAACAGTGATTCGTAATTATCTAATATTTGAACATTAAAAATAATTTAATCTGTTCTACATTTAGTGGTATGATGTATCCCTGCTTCACTATCTTGATTTTCTTATAAAGCATTTTGTAGAAGAAAAAAATATGTTTTTCTTTAAAAAAGAAATTCAGTCTGATTTTTTTGTAAGTCGTCAGCCTTGACGCAACTTTTCCACAAACTCGATGATTATACGATAATTTATCCTTAAAGAAAGGCAAAGAATTGGATCACGTTTCCTTGTCAAAGCCGCCTCCTCTTGATGCTCAAGTAAACCAATTACTTTCACATCTATACGTACACCTATATGCAGACGCATTCACATATATATATATATTAAAACACAGAGAGCAAGTCCAAGTGTATGAACAAGACAGAATTTATTTCAGATAGCGAAGAGCACAGCACAATGCAGGATTTTTCTTCTACGGTGTCCTTTAGCCCCAGCTTCAGTTTCTACGTCTCCGGTGACGCTAACCCCGTCGAAACCGCCGTTAGAGTTGTCCGTGAGTCCCAGAGTCATTATTCCGTTACAGTTGACGGTGACGACAACGACGCAGATTTCGAGTTCGAAACATCGCCGTTACGTGAAGAGAGCCTTTTCCATTTCCCTACGACGACTTTCAAGCTCCCATCCGAAGAGGATGACGTGGCAGCCGATCGAGTAAACTTGAAGAATCTTTTCTATGGCGGATGGGATAATATTGATCGGTCTCCACCATCGCCGTCGCAATCTAATTCATCGTTGGAGTCTGACGATTTCGGGAGCCTCTCGCCGAGTAGATACTACTGTTTCTGGAGCCCGATCAGATCTCCGGCGAGAGGTGATAGCTCTAAGACTAAATCATCGAGTGTACCGAAACGGTGCCGTTTCAAGGATCTTCTGAGGAGAAGCCACAGCGACGGAGCCGTTTCGACGTCAAGCGCATCGAAACGCTGCAGTTTCAAGGATCTTCTGAGAAGAAGCCACAGTGACGGCGGCAGGGACACGTCTTCGAGTTCGTCAAGCGGAAACAGATCGCCGACAGTGAAAGGGAAGAATATAACGGCGTTGTATAAACCTCAGGCTGATAAGAGCAGAAAGTCTTACTTACCTTACAGGCAAGATTTGATCGGCGTTTTCGCCGGGATGAGTAGATTCCGTCGTTAAAGTGATTTGATTATATTACAAGTTGCTCCTTGTTTCTTTATTTGTTATCGTTTTTGGCCGTGTAAAACTTTTTGGGTCTAATATACTCTTTTTTCTACACGTAAATGCTATGACACGTGTAAGACTTTCGAGGAAATAGAGGTTAAATTAAGGCAAGTCACAAGGAAGGGACCCACGTCCCTTTTCACTATTTCCCTTCGAAACAGAGTACTGCAGAACTTTTACATGAAAAAGCGTTACTGAAAAAAGATTTGAAGAAAATACAAACACTAGGTGTGCATTTTGTGAAAATCCGGAAGAGTCAAGAGACCATTTTTTTTTCTCATGTATGTTTGCAAAGGAGGTGTGGGAGAAGTTGGTTAAAGGGTTATTAAGAGCACCTCCAAAATAAGTTCTAAGGGTTGGTTTTTTAGGAATTTTTTATAATTTTTTTAGTGGAGTCTACAGATTTTGTACAAAGAAAAAAAAAAAAGTCGAATCACGTTCCGCCATGTCGGCGTGAACAGTAAAGAAACTCTGCAGAAACGGTTTTTAAATAAAAATTTTAATATATCGTTTCTTAAAAATAGTAGGTTCACCAGATATTTATATACTTTTTTTGTTAGGATTATGTGCAAGATCCTCCCATTGGAGGTACTCTAAGGAGCCGTTTCTAACGGGAATGGGGGAGTGAAGTCACAGTGAAGTAATATAAAAATGTATAAAATTAAAAACACGTATAATTTATTAACAAGGTTGGTTTTTTCTAATTACCGATACCAAATCGAATCCACTATAACAAAAAAACAAATACAATTATTCGCAAACACATGAATTAGGAATACGTCTAACAATTCACCATTTGTTCATCAACATGAATTCTTCAGGATATCCTAACCATGAGCTAATCTCTCATGAGTTTAGATTTAAACTCTGCAATACTTGAATAACAAATGCACCATCATTTTCTTCGATTAATCTTATATGAACTCTGGAAACAGTAACAAGCACGCATGCTTTAGTACAAACGACGCAACAAAGCCCACCATCTTCTTCGACTGCTGTAATTCTATCATTTTGATCTCCTTTTGCTCCTCAAATAAAAACCACCAATAGATCTTCTAATTATCTTTGGTGGGGACAACACTTAACACCCATATGTGTTTTTATTGAGAAAAGTTCATGAAGGAAGTATGGTGGACACTAATGATGATTAAATATATGAATTAAGGAAGTATTTCTCTTCAAGATAAAAGTTCTAGTTTTCCGCTATTCAGTTTGGAAAATTTTGACTAAATTCGTGAAAACGTTTATTTTCTATTTGAATATAATTTAACATTAAATTCAAATAGATAAAAAAAACTGAGAAAATATTATGTTGGACCGACATCGAATTGAGAGACAACAACTAGGGGACTAAATGAGATTAATCCTAGTCGTAAACATACTAGGCATTATGCGTACGTAAATTATCAAAACAATGGTAGCCGAAGATTTTAATTTGTTGTTATTGTTTCGTCTTGTGTTAAAAAGACAGTTTACCCCTCCAATCTCATTTTCATTGCAAAGATTACTCAAATCTCATATTTCTTTATCTTCGTTCTTTTCGTTCCTCTTTCTCCCCCCCATCTTCTTCATTTTTTTCACTATACACATGTCCTATCATTAGAAGAAAACACTGCATTTTTTCTTATCATTAGAAGAAAACACTGCGTTTTTCCTCGGACGCTCACGAATTTCCAACGAAATCCCTGTGAATAGAAGTTCATTGGGAATTTGTGAAAAAATTCATACAAAAATATTCATTTGGAATCCCATGAAAAATCCGATAAAATATCCAACAAAAACAGTCCATGGTGAATTTTCGAAGAAATATTCTTGAAAACACATATGTAGCCGTTATAACATGGCCGTTTGAATATTTTTCATGCATTCCCACGAAATATCCATGGAAAAACTATATTATGTTAAATTTATAGCTATCATGAGTTTAAATTTTTAGCTTTATCTCAGGCAGTTCGCATTGGTATTTTTCAATGACATCTTGGAAGTGGTACTACATATTATTTTTCAGAACCAGTTCTATGCAAATGAACGGAAATATTTTTTTAGAAGCAATAAGATAACATATTTGGAGAAAGAGTCTCCGCATATTTTACTAAAGTAGAAACCATGGTTCGCTGACCAAGACTGAAGAATATTACTGGGTTGCGGGTTTTTTGGGGTTCACTAGATATAACGTAGATTCGTCGAGGGATATGGAAAAGTGACTAAAACACTCATATAACTGCTCAAGAAAAGAAATTTTGAATGGAATTATGCTGCCATTATCGCCTGTGAAACCCATACCGTTGCTAAGAGCTCAACATAAGCTGACTACTTCTAGAAACCGGTGCTCGACCATGTATATGACCATAAATCTAGCTTACCATGCTCACACTAAGCACTATGGAGTCCATATCCACCATTGTATGCGAACAAGTAACCCGTGGCTATGTTCTTGTCAAGCGCGTCCCTAGTGCCCATTGACTCACCAATATCTTCATTAAATTGAAGAATGTTTCCTTATGCTCACTTGGATTCAAACTCCTCGGTGTCACTCCTCCTCTAATGAATTTTAGAAGGGTTATTGGATCAGACATACTGAATCAGAAAGACACTCATTACTTATAGGATAAAAAAGCTCAAAACGAAAGAAATTTAGGTGTATGGTACTAATAAACCAAAATTGGGTCACGAGAAAAAAAAAACCATAAGGAATCCCAAGACAAACCTCATATGAGTGCAACAGTTATTTCTCTTTATATCCGAAAATGACAAAATAAAGTTTCTAAATGACAGAGTTTCCAATGACACTCGTTGCTATACAAAATCACAAATCCCCCTATCCAAAATAGATTTAAAATTCTCCAATCATTAATGTGACCATAACATGTCAAATTAGGGATTACATAAGATTCCAACTTAAAATCAATTGGTTCAAAATGGATTGACCTTTAATCATCTTAATTTATAATGTAAGATTCTTAATACGTCCCCTCGAGATGATGACTCTTTTGTCTAATCTCGAATCGAATCCCACTGTAAGATTATCAATAAACCTTTCTTGGATCATTTTTTTGGTCAACAAACGAGACTCTATTACCATATGTTTATATGAACTTCCAACTTAAAAACTCAAAATTAATTCATTCTTAACCCTATTATTTGGGATTTCTGACATAACATGTGGCATACTTATACTAGACTTTACATATATAAATACTTCTGCATGCTATGTAACAGGGAAAAAAATGAATGCTATGTAAATGGAAAAGATAAGGAAGAAATAAAGAAAACATTTTTATATTCTATTACCTTCTTTCAAAATTTCTTTGAACTTGCCCACGTATTCTTCCAGTGGCATTCTTGAAGAATTTAATCAAAGATTTCAGTGCTGCTAGAATAAGAATTCTATGGTAATTCATTGTCACAAGCTCTTTATTTGCTTACCGATGGAATGTGCTGATTAGGTTTTTTGTTAGGATTTGGTATATTAGATCCCTGACATAGACTATAGTTGTTATGCATGTTTCTCTTCTTTACTAAGCCTGACTCTAGGGACAAACTCAGTGTTCACTATCCCAGTTTGGTTTTATTTTTGATGTGTACTTGGATCTTTGCCCCACTTTTCCTTGCAAATCCGTATAAATGGCTAAGATTTTTTTTGGTCATTTAATCATGTAATGTGGCTGCGAGAAAAATTGGGATCTATTCTCGTGTCCAGATTATGATCATAAACATTGTTGGGACTCCTGTACATGGCTAGATACATCTTTCAGCGTGTATTAGATGCTTTGGTAGTGATTTTTTAACCTAGATATGCACACTTTTGTAGATTTCAATGTGGAAAGCTCTTACCAAGTTGTTTTTATAAGTGTTTTGTAGAAATTCCTTGCATACTAGTGTTTTTGAAAATTGAATGCTGATCATTTATGTTATGTTATATCACCCTTTTCCATTACCAAAGGTAAACTCCCTGCTCCTTACGTCTTGTGATGTTCATCATTTCATGTTCGTCTTTCTTGAAACAAAACAAGTAAATAAAGACAAGACCTTTTTCATATATGTAGTTTTGTCTGCCATGATGATATGAAAATGTTGACATGTTGCATGAAAATGTCGACATAGTTTCCTCATCTCTCACAAAAATACATATAAGTAGCAAAATCAAACCCTTTGCAACATTCTCCATTTCTCCTCTCTCCCATCCCTAGAGGAAGCAGAACAGAAGCTCGTCAAGTATTCGATGTTAACGGAATACGGGGAAAAAAGCGCATGTATCATTCAAAAAGATGTAGAGAGATTGTTAACTTTTCTTCTTCTTCCTTCTCTGACTTTTCTTAAGTTAGTTCTTTTTTTTTTGTATTCATCTTTAGCCAATATTACATTCTCTTATTTACTTATGTTTAATATTATTGTATAAGTTCTTTTTGCAAAAATTATGTACAAAAGAGTCAAAGATGTGTTGTTCTCGTATCTAGTTCACTTTTTGTCCACGGAAGAAATGGTATTTCTCGTAATAAAACTCTTCTTGCTCCATGCTGTGTAAAGTTGGTCCTTTTGAGGTTGCAGTTTCTCTAGATGGCTCATCAGACTCAAAGAGGGCTCTCTCTTCTGCTTCAAAAGCCACAAACAGGTAAAATAGATGTAAACACGAAAGTGGCGGTTTATCTAGATAAGGTTAGCAAGAACATGAACTATATAAGTGGAGCCTTGTTTTTGTGATAGGATCTTATCCTCTCTGTATATAACCTACACCTATCAATCCCTTCTTCATCTCCACCACTTGTTTTTTTTTTCCTATCCGAGAAATTTCAACTTTCGATCAATAACTAATTAGTCTATGTTTTGGAAACCAATTCTTGATAATAGGGTTAGCAGATATATAATAAATTAATAATAACTAAAACAGTAGTGGGATAACTCAAACTCAGATTAAGACCCAAATAGTTTCCATTTAGTTAGTTGAGAATTGCAATAACAATTTTCGAGTCCTGTGTTGCAAAGGCATGCCAATTGTGATATGAATCGTATGTATATTGTGTGGGGCATTAGAATTGCTGTAACTGAATAATTGGATGACTAAGCAAATCTTTTTGTTACTTAATTTCAAACTCCAGCTAATTAGTAGTATGAGATATAATATAACTAAGCAAATTCCGCAATTTTAATTCCTTGGTTTGGCTCACTGGTTTTAATAACATGTATATCACACCATAATTAAGAAAAAATTGGAAAAAAAACATTTTTTAAAAAGAAAATTTAGCAAAAAAAAGATGAGATTTTTCCACCACAAGAAAACAGAGACTTTTTTGTTCACCTCACCTTTCGCTTTCCTTATCCATGAGACCATGAAGGCCCATATCTCCTTCCTTTTAAACAATCAGTCTCTCATATACAGCCAACACAAATTTTAACTATTTACTGATCAAGTATTAATATAAATATACCCTTATCTTCTCATCTCTTCCGTCATCACCTGCCTCTTCCCGTTCCATATATCTGCAACGGAACCAGTTTTTGCTGCACCTACTTCAGTCATCACCCACCCCCCCAATTTGGTATAGTATACATATATAAATTTTAAACATTAGCCTCTTCTTATTCTCTCTATCATGCATCACATCTGTGTATTTAAGAATTACGAGGGTTAAAGACTTGAGTGTATGTTTTTTTTTGCTATATGAACAAAAGGTAATATGTAGGTATATCTATAGTTGTTTAGGATCGTTGCATGGTGCTTTTGAGCTTATAATTTGGATTGTAATCCGGTCTCCACTTTCATATACGCTCTAAATAATGTTTATATATACATGGTTGTTCATTTGTTAGTCAATTACGTAAGGGGGAGGTTTTAGTGTGAGTGTACGTGTAAAGTGATTTCACCAAACCTCCTAAGATCTTGGAACATACTCGTGTTTCCATTTTTTAAAATAATAAACAATCCGTTCGTTTTATCTTTAGCGTGATGTAACAAAGAATATACTTTTATTTTTTAAATAATCTCGAAAAAAAGGACGAACTAAAGCAAACCCATTCGTTGTCAAAACTAAAACAGAACAAGAAAAAAAGCAAACCTATGTCATTTCCCTGAAAGCCACATTCCCACTATTTGTCTATAAAATCCCTTCCTCACAAGTTTTTTAGCATTAGACATGTGTCATTATCGTCATGTCTAAATATGTGATAATATCCTATTTTACTTATTGATTTGTAATAGTTATTTCAACTTTCGCCAACCCGATACCGATTTAGCTCTCGCGCGGACTATATATTTTCCCAGTAGGATTTTCCAAAAAACAAATTATACATAAATTTATATTAAGGTATACTATACTCTTTTTTTTGAATTGGCGTGTTAAAAAAAAGAACAGTTGTGTTGTACTTCATCTTTAAATATTTGATATACTTAATACAACGAGATCCAGTCTCTTTGTTTCTAATTTTATTATGAGGGCTTAATTAATTACTAGGTGTGATGGCCACATTTTTTTGTGCAATCTTTACCATTTACAGTTTAATAAGATTACCTTCGATATTAAGTCTAGTGACTAGTGACTAGTGACTTTTGAACTATAGAAATGGAGTTAAATCCAAAGACATACATTGAAAAGAATCTAATCTCCAGATTCCAATTCTATGTATGAGACTAAATCTCAAATGATTTAATTTATAAAGTTATAGAATTTGACAACATGTGGTAAAATTCAATATATTTCTCCATGAGGATAGATGTATAAACACTTTAGTTTAATTTTGGAAGTATATTAGAAATAGATAGTTTAGCTTATTGTTGTCAAACATATGTAGAGATAAATACATGCAAAAACAAAATACCATCTTTTTACAATCGTTTTGATAAATATCTCAATTTTAAGGAAAATTTCAAAAGTGCCACAAAATAGTTTAGGAAGGGGTTTAATTTTTTTTAAAACAACCCTACATCAGTTGTAAGAAAGCTTTTAAAACTCTTACTAACATTTTTCTTAATTTTTTTGGTATTTTTGCTAATTTTAAAGGTTGTATAGTGGTTTTGAAAAGAGGTAATATAAAAAGTGATATCTTAAGGAATTAATGTTTCTAGTAATAACAGTGCAAATAAAGTTAAAATAGTAATTGATGTGGTGACACATCACATTAAGATTTGAATTAAAGAAGATTTTGTATCTTAATACATAAATAAAAGGGAAATAAATCCTAGATTTTGCATTGATAAAAATTAATTTTACTGGTTAATCACTTTTTATAAGGCTTACCTATATATAACATTCAATTGGGTCAATAACTTGCAGAGAGGAAGCATGGCAAACACATCATATGAAGATGCCATCGAAGCTCTGAAGAAGCTTGTCATGTAAGTAAATGTTAGTAAATATTAAAACACCCGACCGGTAGAAGATTTCGATAAAAATGACTAATGAGGCTTATTATAACAGTAAATAACAACTAACAAAGAATTGTTTTCTAATCAAAAGGAAGATGAGGAAAAGAAGGAATTATTATTTTATATATTAATTCTATGAATTACGTATAGTTTCTTAACATTTCGTGTTAAAAAAATACGGGCAGTGAGAAAGATGAGCTGAAGGCGGTGGCTGCGGCTAAGGTGCAGCAGATCACGGCGGAGCTTCAGACAGGATCGTCGACGAACGGCAAAACTTTCGATCCCGTCGAGCGAATTAAGGAAGGCTTCGTATCCTTCAAGAAGGAGAAATATGAGTAATTATTCAATCTAACGATCTCTCTGCTACTTATGAATATTTTTCCTTCCAATTTTGTTTTAACTAATCACTTTTTATCATCAAATCATAAGTTTATCTTAATTTCTTTTGCAGCACGAATCCTACTCTGTACGGTGAGCTTGCCAAAGGTCAAAGCCCAAAGGTAAAATAAAAACAAGAAACAAATTAGTTGATGAAAAAATATTAGGGAACGTAGTATTTTCAAAAAAGAGTATAAAAATTATATATATATATATATATATATGAAAGTCTTGACTTTTTTTCCTTTTTAAATAACATTTCAAGTATAGATTTCATAAAATATTTATGGAGTTTTTCATATAGTTGGAAACGATTTATATAATATGTATGGTGTGGATGGCATGCAGTACATGGTGTTTGCTTGTTCGGACTCACGTGTGTGCCCATCGCACGTGCTAAACCTCCATCCTGGAGATGCCTTCATGGTTCGTAACATCGCTAATATGGTTCCTCCGTTTGACAAGGTAACACTTTTTAGTTTTTATATAAGAGACATTGATTTTAGAACCTTCCGACTCAGAACCGAGTGTTTGATCTATGTAGACATGACATGATCTGTTTTTATAATAATTACAGGTCAAATATGCAGGAGTGGGAGCCGCAATTGAATATGCTGTCTTACACCTTAAGGTCAATCTTTCTCTCTTTCTCTCGACTTTTTTTTGTTGTGATTTTTAAAATTTGCTTGAAGCCACGAACCAATAGATTACTAGTTTTTTAGTTTGTAAATGGATGAGGGTAGACATACTTGTGAGTGGGGAACGCAAAAGGGCCGGGTATGGAGATATGTCATGGGCCCGGCCTAGCATGAGAATTAAGTATATTGGCTCTATTGGGCCGGGCCGTTTTAGTAGAATGTATAGTGAGTCCGATGTGTGGGTATACTTTTTTTTTGAATATACGTATAGACTGATGAATATTGTGTAATAATATATGAATGTAGGTCGAGCACATTGTGGTGATAGGACACAGTGCATGTGGTGGTATCAAGGGACTTATGTCTTTTCCTCTTGACGGAAACAACTCCACGTAATAATATATATTTCTCTGTTTTACTTTTGTAATTATTTAAATTCATTCTGCTATATTTTTTAATTTCAGTTAGCTAACATTATCTAAACTTTGAAACCTGTTTTTTAACAAATGGAAAAGATTTCTTAGGAAATTGTTGATTATGATGGCGTGAGAATTTTTTTTGTTAATTATGATAATTTTATGTTTACTACTTAAATTGCAGTGACTTCATAGAGGATTGGGTCAAAATCTGTTTACCAGCGAAGACAAAGGTTCTGGCTGAAAGCAAAGGTTCAGCATTTGAAGACCAATGTGGCCGATGTGAAAAGGTAAGTCTATTCTCCATTTAATTTAAATTTTACTATTCATTAATTAAATGAAAATTCAACTTGACAGCTCCTTACATTATTAGTAAGTGTTATGGAAATAATTTTGTCGAATGTCATGTATGAACATTATTGCAGGAGGCAGTGAATGTGTCACTAGCAAACCTATTGACATATCCATTTGTGAGAGATGGTGTGGTGAAAGGAACGCTTACTTTGAAGGGAGGCTACTATGACTTTGTTAAAGGAGCTTTTGAGCTTTGGGGTCTCCAATATGGACACTCTCCTGTTCATTCTATTTGAACCATTTCATCACCATCATCACCATCGCTAATATCATCATCATCTTCGTCATTATCATCATATTTACTCTTAAACTACAATCTTAAGTAATTGTTATTTGTGGTTGTTGTAATGCACCTTTATTTGCGATGAGCTTCCTTTTCTTCATTATCCGAATAAATAAAATAATCAATTAAAAAAGATCGATGTCTTTATATTTAAACAAGTTTATGCTTATTGTCATAGATATCATATCGTTTAAATTTATGTGGGATAGAGAGCTCATTATATCTTATTTTGATTTTTTTCATTGAATTTGAATAGTAATATTTACAAAATAGTGAAATTTTTAGTCCCATTATTCCGTCAATTCATATTATATTGTCTGGGGTATTAAGATATGGCTACCATTAAGATCGAATTTAAACTTTTGGGAATCTTCAAATTTTAATATCCATTATAGTACATGACTAAGATATTCCCATATGTAGATCATGAAAAACCCTTCCAGTTATAGAATTCATGAGTAAATAGTAGTATCATGCATTGTCATTTAAATGTCTGTATAGTTAAAATCAAGGAGTGGTGGGGGACAAGATTTTAAAGATCATATTAAAATCAAAGACAAAGAACATAAATTAAACTATTAAGAAGGGGGACAACTTTGTCATATAAATTTATAGAATTTTTTAGGGAAGTGTGAATTGTAAATTTGACCCGTTATTCATTTTCTGACTATACTATTTATTTCTTTATTTGTTTGAATTAAGGTCGCGAGGGCAATCAAGGCTTCTGTCTAATTTCTCGTTTACATACACAATAATATCGTTTTAACTAACATCGACATTTTGGAAAATTCAAATAATGTTTGCCAATACTTTTTATTTTTTTAAAAATAAACTGATTATAAGTAATGATTAAAGATTAACATAATTCTCGTCCCATCCTTTTAATCTCTGTCTCACTTCCGATCATGAGTTCTCATATGAAGATAGGGAATGGGACGGGAACAGAAAAAATGAATTCTCGAAGTTCTATTTGGGAAAAAAATAAAACCTTAGATTATGCCATATATATATATATATAATGTATAGTACTCCTCTGTTTTTAATTATAAGAAATTTTAGAAAAAACATAAAGATTAAGAAATGTATTGGTTTTTTCAAAAAAAGTATTTAATAATTACTTTACAACAAATTCAACCAATTACAAAAGATACTGCATAATATAAATAATTATAAAATATCAAATACATTTAAAATTTACATTGAAAAGTGAGAACATTTTATATTTTGAAACAAAAATAAATCCTAAAACATCTTATATTAAAAAACAGAGAAAATATAAAATACTAGAAATATGACATCTTAGTAAGAAAATACTAAATATTTAAGTTACTTCAAATTCATTAGAGGTTTAAGGTTTATAAAATACCTTATTTGTTTGTTATGTATATGAGCCATTCAAAACTTAGAAGAATTGTAATGTTTGGAGTGGTATTCTAATTTTCTTAATAGCAAATGTATATTTTCATATGCTTTGTTTTACTTTCTCATATGTAATAATGTCATAACTAATGTTTTCGTATATAGATGTTTAAAAAAACTTTCTCTTACCCTTTTTGTTTTTAATAACATGTTTATAACCAAACTACATAATATATCCATATTTTTACGGGTTTTTAACTCATATCTACAAATAGTATGTTTGAGATTTTTGTAGTGTTTAGATGTTTTTATAGGTTTATTAGGTTGTTTAAGAGGAACTGAAGCATTTGGAGCGTAAATAAAAAGAAGTGGAGCCAAAATGAACCACTGGTTTATTTTTCTAATATTATCTAAAAAGAGTAAGTTTTACAGATCTTGCATGTTCAGTTATTTTTCCCTAATACTGATAAGGTCTTTGATTTTGAAATTAAGGTTGATGAAAGTATCTCTTATCCATGGTGTTATGCCTCCATTGTCGTCCAACCAATAGTCAATCCAAACTCTCACGAATTGTCCAGTTCCAACCATCCACTTTAACCCATTTGAGATCAGTTGTCTCTCAAATAATATGTGTTCCATCCAAATGAAACTACTTTCCCAGTAGAGGTTTTTATAAAGTCACATTCAAAAAGTGACTGCTCAAGTCACATTCAAAAAGTGACTGCTCTTTAACTAGCTAGCATATAGACATGCTAATTTTTAAAGAATTCTCCAAGCTCATTTCCCAAATTATATGAATCTTACTCCTCCTAAATTATTTGAGAAAGATAATTTATCCCAACTAAGCCATTGATTTTTTTCCTGAGTATTAAAAGTAGCTTTCCTAACTGAGCAATAACACTAGGAATGGGTAGAGCATGTGGTCTTTGGAAGCTTACATTATGTCATGGAATAGATGGCATTGTCATTGCCAATGCTTTAAGAAGCATTTCCTTTTATGCTTGAGATAACTTTATAGAAACCACCCATAGAGTCTCTCGTTGAGTGTATCTTTTATGTAGTTCATCATCTCCACTTCGGAGCCACTAATGTAATTTGGAAGACCTAGATAGATGTTTGTGTTAAGTTTTATGGACTTCCAACTCAAAACCAATTGACTATGAATGGTTGATCCATGATGCAAGCTCAAAACAAATCTAATTCTTACGATCACAAGTTATCTAAGTTAACAAACTTGTTGCGGAAGTGGGTGTAAGTTCAGATGGATGATGAAATTTGGTGATCGAATCTCAAGATTACTATGCGAACAAGAAAATTTGCTTCTCACAAACAATCTTAACCACCAAACTAGAATAATCAAAGGCTAATGCTTTGAAAATAAAAGAAAAATTTATATAAAATGTATAAAGATAACACTTTACAAATGAAACCTCTGAGAGATTTATATAATGCTCAAAGTTATTACAAATCTAATGGTAATAAATTTTTTTAAAAAAGCTGAATAATTTAAAATAAATGAATATGGCCGTTGGATGATATAATGAAGGCGGAGTGATGACTTGTATCTTGCAACACTTATAGAAGGTGATGTGTTGGCTTTATATCTCATGATCTTGGTGATAAATCCATTATCTATCTGCCTTCTAGAAGTCTCATGAAGTTGCATGATATTAGCCATTGGACATTAAAGGCTATTGTTGGCTCCAAACATGAAAACGTTAGGTGTGGCTGAGTCCTGATGATCCAATGGGATTTGGTCCTGGTAAGTCGTCATGGATAGCTTCTAGATGAAAGAGATGGTCTCTGGTATGCCAAATATATGTTTGGATATGTCTAAGTAAGGAAATTCCCACATATTGTCGATTAGAATTTTCAATAACTTCTTTCTGATGAATATTTTGGGAAAGATCATTCTTTGTGGTAAATTGTGGATAAGTTGAGTATGGTCTCAAAGTGTTGTTTGAACTGTAATGTATGGTCATGATCTCCTTTCGAACTGCACTCGTCTCGCATGTCTCCAAAGCTCTCATCAAATTCATGCTATCCTCTCCAAGTTTCATGATTCCTTTATTCTTGGCCATCATCAACCCATGACCCCCTAGAGATGATGGTTTTTTCGTCTCATCTAGAAACGAATCTCACTCTAGGATCGGTAAGTGGGTCACCCTACTTGAATCAACAAACTAAGCTCTACTACCATGTTAAGTTTCCTGGATTTTTAACTCATTGTCGTGAGAATATCCCAAATCGTGAGTTTAGATGAGGCCTAAATAATATATAAGGGATATGGGTCAATCTCAATTTATTTTAAGTGTCAATGTAACTTAACATCATATCATATCCCCATAATTAGTATGATCATTCTACCTAAATCGTCCCAACCCAAAAATTAATTTGGCCATTCTAATCTATAATTAATCCTATACCAAGACTTTGTCGAGATTAATGGCTGTAAGATCCATCTGAAGGGGGATGTGAGAATATCATACATCAAGAGTTTAGATGGAACCCTAAGTAGTATATAAGAAATATAGAACAATCGACTCATTACCAATTATTTTGAGTTGAAAGTCCATATCAATTAACAGGTTTGTTCCTCCTTCAATGAATATTTCTTATCTTTGTTGGATCTTCAATTTGTTTTGAAAAAAAACATTATTACTATTTGTAATTGAAGACTTAAATATATGTTGATTTCCCATCATTAGAATTTCCATAAACAATGAGAACAATTTTATATTCTATTTATTTGTATCACCTATGGTATTTTTCTTTTCAATTTACATTAAAGTGGACATTTCAAAGTAAAATAAAACAAACTATATATTCTATATGTTTCACTTTTTTTTTCATCTGAAATAATATATTGAGTCGAAACACGATTACAAAGGTTTTGTAGAGCATGAAACACACCAAACTCTACTCCTTTCTTGCCCAAGGCTTACAATCTCACACACACACACATATATATATATATATATATATTAACCTTTCCACCTTATAGAACTAGACACGCGAATACGTTACTCAGTCTCAAAACCACAACCATTTGATCTACATCCGAGATAATGGTATAAGGACAAGCAAAGAGTTATGGACACCGCAAAAACAGGTTCAAAGACTCACAAAACATACTTTGAACTTGAGGTTCTTGGAACACTTCACCCTTAATTTGACTCAACAATTAGAAACACTCGATTTTCACTACTAACAAACAATATATTTTGGGTAAAAAGTGCATATAAAAGAATTATTGTTTGTGACAAATATATATATATATATATATATATATATTGTGTTTACATTTTTATTTTAAAAATAACTAGATGATAACCCGCACCCTGTGCAGATATAATATTTTATTTACACAATTTATTTAGTTTTGTTTAATAATATATATAATATATCACATATTTGAATGATATTTAATGAATTGTGTATTGGATCTCACAATATGAATATTAGATATATATATATATATATATCTATATATAAACAACTGTTGTCGGTATTTAGTAAAGCTGTAGAAGAGAAAACTTTTTTTTTTCTTACCATGCCAAAAAAAAAAAGTAAATAAGACTTGGACGGAAAGAAATTATGGAGAATTGATAAGTTTGAATTGAGTTGGGTTACAAATGGTTGAATGGATTAGGTATATATATTAGTGTGTCTTTTAATGTATTAGATTGAATGGACTAGTTAATTTTAAATATAAAGAATTAGTTTTTAGTAACATGTCTTAAAGAAACAATCTTATTCATTGGTTGTTATTCTTTAATTTAATTTTTTTGAGATATATGGTAGAAAAATCTTAAAATATCTTTTAGGATTTAGTAAAGACGTATTCACGTTGAAAGAGGCAATACCACTAATTGCAATCACTTTTTGGTTTTTGAAACTTTTCCTACAATTATCTTTAGTTTCTTTTAATTTTATCGTATTTAAGGTTAAACTAAAATTTTACAGGTTGAGACAGACATTTCACTTTCAGAACAACAAAACCTAAATATTTTGCTTAGGAAGAGACAAAGATATCAATTATCGACCATAGAGGTTTTAAGCATAATATACAAATAACCCAATAAAGTTCACCTAATTAAAAGACTTTGCCAATCATACACTACCACATCAACAACTTTTAATCTAAGATTGTTGATGTATTAGTGTTTGATTTGCTTTTAAAGATAACAAGACAAAAACCAAATCTAAAATAATTATAAGAAAAACATCAGAAACAGTGTCCGTCTATAAAATCCATCATGTTGGTGAGTGTACTAAGCTCAAACTCCTCCTCATGAACCCAAAGTGAACTCAAGTAGTTACTTCCTTGACGGTCTTCTTGAATTTCATCTCTGACAATATTATTGCTATCATTAATAGTCGAGATTTTTGCATCTTCTGATATTTCCTCAGTAGGATTCGTGAGATTGATCTGATAAACAATTTCACCATTGCTCTGTTTGGTTTTCGGATCTTTGATTCCGAGTTTCTTACTAAGATGTGTGTTCCAATAGTTCTTCACTTGATTATCGGTCCGACCCGGCACTCTTTTAGCAATCAAAGACCACCTAATTCAAATATATATAATAATTTTAACCATATACACATAAATGATTCATTGAATTTGAAAAATAAAAACATGTGTTACCAGACAAGTTGTGAAGAAAATCAGGACTATTTATGATTATTTAAAACGATAAAAATGGATAGATGTAGCTCTATAGTTTTCTCACTCGAAATAGCTTGTTTAATTGAGTAAATAAAAAATAAATTGAAGTAAATGTAATGGAGTTTATACCTATTACCAAGCAACTTGTGGAGCCTAATGATAAGATCTTCTTCTTGATCAGTGAAATTGCCTCTTTTCACATTTGGACTGAGATAATTCATCCACCTCAATCTACAACTCTTTCCGCATCTCTTTAAACCTAATTTATATACACAAAATGTTTACATTTATATTAGGAACTTAATGTACACAAAACAAATAAAGGAACCCATAAGTTACAAAATCATTTATTATTACCCTTGAACAGTCACAATGATATTCCAATTTCAACAGCGAATGAGATAATCAAATAGAGTTTGACTTCTTAGTCTAATATAGTTTCTACCCAAAAACGTGTATATTATCCGAAATCAAGTTTAGCGCCTTGTCATATGTTTAAATGTTCTACAAAGATACTAATTATACAAAAAACTATCAATCTTAGTTAAGACTCAAAAAGCTAAATCTAAAACATCATAAAAGAGCCCTAACTTTAAACCTTTCATAAAAGAAACCCATAATGCCCACCCAGCAAGAAAAAGGTGTAGAGAGAGTAGAGAGAGAAAAGAGACCAGTCTTTTTGGCAATACGATTCCAATGGCCTTTGCCATGAGCTTTGACATAATCCATGAGGATCTTGTCTTCTTCTACCGTCCACAAACCTTTCTTGTAATCATTGGTTCCTTCTTCTCCACTACCACTACCACTACCAACACTTACTTTCTTTCTCATTCTTTTCTTTCTTTGGAAGATAGACGAGAGAGATCATAGAAAGAGAGTAATAAAGAGATTCTATATGGGTAGTTATTTGATGGAGTTATTAAATAGTACTCCAAGATCAGAACCTAGTGGAATAATTTATTTAAAGACTAGTATGATTAAATTATACTAGTAGTAGTTAATAACGATAGATTGGTGTATATCTTTATATTTATGATTGTAGACTTATTTATTAGATAATTTATTGATTGTGTCTGGCATGTGATGATGATTGTAAATAATAATGGACTTCTGAGATGCAAGCTGGTAAGTACTGATCATATGGATTAGTTTAGTTAACTTAATTGAGATTTTTCACCAAAGTAGGAAAATATGGACCGCTTAATTAAGATGGTCTAGGGGGACACAAAAATCACGTGTATATGCTTAAAAAGATTCGTCTTTGAACTTAGAGCTCTTTCGGCATCGAAGTTTCATGTGTCAGGCTAGTCTTTAATTATCTTCTTGAATTTATTAATTCAAATGAATCATTAGTCATTGTTTTTGGTTTTAGTATTATGATATGTATTGACCGGAAATATGTACACCACTCACTATTGTTTTGTACTCCATCGTAAAAAATAACCCATGGTGATTAAAACATTAAACTCGTGAAGTTCAAGTGTTTGAGACAATTACAAATGAGAACGGCAGAAAAGAGAATATATCAACCTACTTTGATTTCGGTCGGAAAAAACTACAGCTTTATATCCGACTTTTACAGAAAAAAAAAGAAAAAGGAATGCATCCAAAGTAATCTTAAAGATTAAATGGCATCCAACTAACTCTAAAAGGCGAGAGAAATAATGACCCCTTGGTTTCTCATAGTTGGATCGATTTTTGAAAAATTGTTTATCAAATAATTAACTACAGTGGAGTTATTTATTTATGAAATGCATAATTTAAATGGCATCCATTATCAGAAAATGATTTATATGACATTGGTAGAAAAATAAAATGGAAGGCCAAATACATATAGAATTTATATTTATCTTGCACAATGATGCGCTTAGACCAGCGTCCGGGAATCTTGGATTAGACTATTCATTATCACTAATTTTGCATGAGAGTTAGGGATTTGATTAATTAGGGGAGATATTTAATTAGTAGATGGTTTGACTCTCTTGGGATTAGGACTTTTCATGAAAAAGAAAAACAATGTTATTGTAAGAAAGAGGAAAGACAGAATAGAAGCTCCTTCTCTCGTTAAAACATCTTGATCTTTGTGCCCCAACATGTATTATATATGTGTGTACATATATTATGATGTTAGAGTACATGTTAATAGCATGTGCGATGCATATTTAGAATCTTCCCATCTGTATTGTAACCAGATAATGTCTTAACTTTTCTTGAGAAAAAACTCAGAATTTGTTTTCCTAATAATTGTATTTTAATTCTATAGTAGTAAAATATTTGGGTGAGTTCAATGCTTTGTTATATCCAATCAACTATTTTTATTTATAGTATTAAACAAAATATTTGGAATTCTAAATGTTCATTTTGCTAATGCTTAAGATTAGAGCATTTAATTTAGCATTAACATTATAAATTAAGAATTACAATAATACTTTTACTTAATTAAGTTTTAAAGTATTATCTTATGTCATTATGGTAATTTTGTATCCAAATGCTTATATTTTTATCAATCACATAATTTAATAAATTGTATGTAGTTTATAAACAACTAATGTTTATGTTTATGCTGGTTTATACTACTGCTTTAATATAAGTTGTACCAATCAAGGCCATTCAAAAATTAACAGTCTTATAACAAAAATTGAGCTTTTTTCATTCAATATATATATATCACTGATGGTAAGAAAATTAAATATATATAATGCCTTTGAGAATAATACTAGTATCGTGTATCAAAAAAATAAAAAAATACTAATATGTATTATTATTATTTTTAACACTTTCGAGACTATTACATCATCATGATATTGATACTATCCTATTACAATGATGATCTATCTGCAAGATTCTACGGACGACTCCAATGTGGCGGCTCTGCCCGCAATACACGAATCCACGAATCCACGACAGACGGCTAGACTTGACATCATATACCACGATGGACAGCTTAACCCTTGACTCCCGAGACTGGACGGTTTTACCTGCTGCGCGCTGAAAACCTCCGATAAGCCTTGCGTCAATAATATGCAAGAAAATGTACTCTCTGGAATTCGAACCCCAGACCTAATGTAGAAGCTATTAAATCCTTGACCAGTATGCCACATGTGCTTCCACTACTAGTATGTATTATACATATAGTAACTAATCTACAATATAATAAAGAAGTAATAAGGATAAAATCCATAATTATAATTTTACGTTGAGAATCTGAATGATCTATTTAGGTATGTTTCTTTTATATTTCTCAGTGTAGTTTGGTTCTCTTTTTCGTCTGTTTAAGTTTTTTTCCAAAGTGCTATCTTTT
Organism: Euclidium syriacum; assembly: GCA_900116095.1. Classification (NCBI taxonomy): domain Eukaryota; kingdom Viridiplantae; phylum Streptophyta; class Magnoliopsida; order Brassicales; family Brassicaceae; genus Euclidium; species Euclidium syriacum. Next base: position 6,317,329 of record FPAK01000007.1, on the reverse strand, counting down.
TTATAGGGTTTCTTCAGATTGATCTTTCATATTCGCAAGCTGGTGAACTGATTTAGGTGACCAGTAATAATTTACTCTATATAATATTTGTCAGTCTAGATCGATGTCTGATAGACTAGCACATCCTGCATTTGTGACTCAACTCGGTAGTGTTCGGGTTTGTAGTTGATGGTTGACGTTAAGGGATTTATTCCCGAATTTAGTCTCAGATTTATCCTCGTCCCTTTGAGAAATGTGTAGCTGTTTTAAAAGGGTTACGAAATGTGAACACATATGATTTTAGTTTCTTAGTTTCGGTTGTTATCGACGGATTCCGACGATGGTTTTGTATCTCTACGGTTCTTCTTAAATGAATTTGGCAAGGAATAGTAGGAGATCAAATATCGTTTGTGAAGTTTTTGAAGTATCTTTTATTTTGTGGATGTATTAGTTTTCATCTATGAACCGTCTTTGGTGAAACCATAGAACTAAGGAAGGGTTTCGTTTTTGGGTAGCATATGTGTACTTCTTTATTTCAAGATCAATGAAAAATAAGAATTCTAGTGGAAAAAAAAAATATATGACAAAGAGAAAGAATCTATTTAGCAAACGCAAATGACGTTTGAACAAAATTTGTTTTGAGAAAATAATGTTTTCTTTTTATAAAGAAAATAGAGGCTAGGGGAAGCAAAAGAGAAAAATAGATAGGAGGATATAGCTGGCACATTTAAATTTGGAGACATATTAAACTCTTAACGCTGGGAGTTGAGTCAATAAGAGGAGTAATAATTCTCTGCAATATTTTGGTCGCTTTATTTTACATATGATAATTAAATCGTAGTAAGTATTATCGAATAATTCGATGGTCCTAACATCCATTGTTCACCATTTGTCATCATTCAAGTTTGATTGATTTTAATTTCAGGTTTTGGTATACCATGGCCATGTGTATTGGTGAGAATGAGCTTCGACACATTTATTTCTGCTTCTGGTTTGATTTTATCAACTTCTTTCTTGATTTTTTTACATTTTTTTTAATTCTTGATCATCCAAAATCTTCTATGCTACTTGTAGTTGTAGGTCTGGGCTTTCGATTTTTCCGACAAAATGCACTTTATCAGATTTGAATTCTAATGGTAGCACCGCAACAATAGCGCTGGCCCAAGTCCATTCTAAATCTAAAGTTAGTATTGGGCCTGACCCAAATTGGCTTCACCATTGATAGAAGATTTTCGTTTCTTTTTTCTTAAACGAAACACTGTTGTCGTTTGTAACTTGTAAGAATAAAAAGCAGAATGTTTCTTTGTCCTTTTTAGGAAATTTAAAAGGAATATTTTGTGGTTAAAAAAAAGAATGTTTTGTAAGAAGAGAAAAAAAAAACAAGAGGAAATTAGAATAGCCATTCAAATACCGACGCTTTCTTTCCATACAAATTACATTTGTTTCTTTAATTTTCTTTGCTATTTGTTTTGTTTTTTTTCAATTGTCCGATGGGAAAATTCAGAAGCCATCTATCAAAATCAATAGTCAAAGTCTCAAAGAAGAATCCAATTAGTCTTTCTTTTTATTTTCCAGAAATTTTAGCTGGAGAAAAAGAAATAATATAATAAATGGCCGTTGGAGATTTAATTGGCCACGAAACAATGAAAAGTGTGTGTTCTTTAATTTCCATGATTCTAGTTACCACTTACAAGGTCATGGTTGGTGCATGCATCATCACATGTGTAAAGCTCTACGCCAAGTTGATATAGAATATACAAGTTGATCGAATATATTTAAAATTGACTTATCTTTTTTAAGTATGGATCTCTGGTCGTAGTCTTTTATACCTGAAAATTTATTCTCTTAAACTAGTAAATTTTCTTACCTGATCTTGAGCAACGCATGACTATCGTCTATGTTCTGTAAAATAAGCTTTATTTGTACATTACCTCATAAAAAAAGTATTAATTACATTTATGGTTTATTTCTAAATCATCCATTATTGTTATACTAAAAAGTTTGTAGAGAAACAAATTCAGTTTGATGATAATAGAAACGAAAATTGTTTAATTTTTGTAACAAAAAAAAAAATTAATTAATTTATTGTTTATATTTATTATTTCGTTACCAGAAAATATGAAATTAGATCAGAAAACCACTTTTCTTAACGTCTGATTTGATAAAAGACAAAAGAAACATAAAAAAAAATATAGAAAAAGACCACCAGTGGGGGCGGCTCGTGCAAGGGAAGGCGCGAATTTCAAGGACGCTTCTGGAGGACCCAAAGCAATACACTCCGAGAGATTTTGTTTTCGTCGTGCATTTCATTTTCCTTCTTTTCTCCACAATATATTGTTTCTTCCTCTTCTTCCTCAGAAAGACGGAGTGAAAGTTTCTGAATTCTCGTTTTATTGCTCTTGCTTCGTAATTTGATTTTTTCCTCTGTGAAAAAGTCGTTGGTGTTTTTCAGTCGGAATCACGTTTTACCTGAATTTCCCAGATTTCAATTTCACCAACACTCGGCTTCGTCTTCTCGTGCTTAGATCAGAGGACTTCCCGTGACTCTGTAAGATTTCCGTGTTTCATTTCTTGGTTCCATTTCGACTTTAGACTAGAGAATTTCCGAAATTTTGCGTGATCTACACTTTTTTTTATCCTCTCTGTTTCTAAATTCCGGAATTTACACACCGGTTACGAGATTTCGTCTGGCTTTTTCATCGTTTTTCTATTGCGATCTCAATTTTCGTTAATTTCTAGTAACATTGTCCTCAATTCTCATCTTTCTACAATCAGATTTTGGATTTTGAGCACGCCGGTTCTATGTAATTTGATTCATATATACAGATAAATATCAAATGCATGAGTAGTACTAGTAGTTATATACACAGAGAGGATTTTTGGTGTTTTCTTATGAAAACAATCTTCATGCTGTTGTAGGAGCAATAAGGTCGGAAATGGCGGCTAATGTTTCTGCAGGAAACATTCATAAGTTCTATCTCGCGGGGCAGATTTACAGAGGACAAGGTTATCGACAAGATTCATGGAGTTCTAGATTTACTTTCAAGGCCGATCCATTTAAAGACCTCTCTTGGTATCACTTCTTTCAAAACTTTATCCCATGAGGACTCATCTTCTCTTTTTCAATGCAAAATTCACAGATCTTTTGGTTTTTCGCAGGTCAAGTGGAGTTTCTAAAGCTATAAAGGTTGAGAGATGTGGTTGTTATTCACGTGGTGTTTCTGGGGTGAATGAGAGTTTTTGTAGAAGTATCAGTGCAGTATTGGGATCGTCATCTTCAACAAAGTATTATGATTTCACTGTGATTGGAAGTGGAGTAGCGGGTCTTCGTTATGCTTTAGAAGTTGCAAAGCAAGGGACAGTGGCGGTGATAACCAAAGATGAGCCTCACGAGAGTAACACAAACTATGCTCAAGGTGGTGTTAGTGCAGTGTTATGCCCTTTGGATTCTGTTGAAAGTCATATGCAAGACACAATGGTCGCTGGTGCTCATCTCTGTGATGAAGAAACCGTCAGAGTAAGTTTCCCATTACTGATGCATAAATAATCACAAAGAAAGATACTTTGCTGATTGAATTGGCTTTAAATGCTGCATTTGTTATGTACATGTTTTCAGGTTGTGTGTACAGAAGGACCTGAAAGGATTCGGGAACTGATTGCGATGGGAGCATCGTTTGATCACGGTGAAGATGGGAATTTGCATTTGGCAAGAGAAGGTGGTCACTCGCATCGTAGGATTGTTCATGCAGCTGATATGACAGGAAGAGAGATTGAGAGAGCTTTACTTGAAGCTGTAATTAACGATCCAAACATTTCTGTCTTCAAACACCATTTTGCAATTGATCTTCTCACTTCTCAGGTTCCACTTCTCACAACCTTTCAAAAACCAGATTGCCTTTGATATCAATTGGCTTATTAGATCAAACCCTTCTTTTTATCTGAACAGGATGGTTTGAACACAGTTTGTCATGGTGTTGACACTTTGAATATCAAAACAAATGAGGTAGGTTCTTGTTTTTGTCTGTTTGACTATTGGTCTTGTAGCTTAGACTCTAATAAGCTATTGTTCTTCAGGTAGTACGTTTTATCTCGAAGGTCACATTGCTTGCTTCAGGTGGAGCTGGACATATCTATCCATCAACCACAAATCCTCTGGTAACATTTTCGTTAGACTCTCTTTGTTATAAAACTTCATGGAAGTTTCATATGACCAATTATATAAGATGATATCCTTATGTGCTTTCTATAGGTGGCTACTGGAGATGGAATGGCTATGGCACATCGAGCACAAGCTGTGATCTCAAATATGGAGTACGTAACACTTAAAAAGAGTCTAAAGAAACTTGTTGACAGTGAAACTTATGTTTTGATGTTTGTTTTTGTCTTTGGTAAGATTTGTGCAGTTTCATCCAACTGCTTTAGCCGATGAAGGTCTTCCCATAAAACCACAAACCGCTAGAGAAAACGCGTTTCTCATCACCGAAGCCGTGAGAGGTGACGGTGGCATCCTCTACAATCTAGGAATGGAGCGATTCATGCCCGTTTACGACGAAAGAGCCGAGCTTGCTCCAAGAGATGTGGTTGCAAGAAGCATTGATGACCAGCTCAAGAAACGCAACGAAAAGTATGTGTTACTTGACATAAGCCATAAGCCGAGAGAAAAGATTCTCGCACATTTCCCAAACATAGCTTCCGAATGTCTTAAACACGGTCTGGATATCACACGTCAGCCTATCCCGGTTGTGCCTGCAGCTCATTACATGTGTGGAGGAGTTCGTGCTGGTTTACAAGGCGAAACAAATGTCCTTGGATTGTTTGTAGCAGGTGAAGTAGCATGTACCGGTCTCCATGGAGCAAACCGGCTTGCTAGTAATTCCCTTTTAGAAGCTCTGGTTTTCGCGAGACGAGCTGTTCAGCCTTCGACTGAGCTCATGAAATGCACAAAACTTGATCTAAGCGCATCGGAGAAATGGACAAGGCCTGTTGTTGCAACGGGTCAATCGCTAGGAGATGAAGTAATATCAAAGATTATCGCTTTAACTAAAGAAGTGAGAAGTGAGCTTCAGGAAGTGATGTGGAAGTACGTTGGTATTGTTAGGTCGACCACTCGGCTTACGACTGCAGAGAGGAAAATCGCAGAGATAGAAGCGAAATGGGAAACGTATTTGTTTGAACATGGATGGGAACAAACAGTGGTGGCTCTTGAAGCTTGTGAGATGAGAAACTTGTTCTGTTGTGCTAAGCTTGTTGTGAGCAGTGCGTTAGCTAGACACGAGAGCCGTGGTCTTCATTACATGACAGACTTTCCATTTGTGGAAGAGAGTAAGAGGATTCCGACGATTATTCTACCTTCTTCTCCTACAACTGCTAGCTGGAGCTCAAGGCAGTTACAGAATAGAAGCAGCAGCTCACTGATTGATTGTTAAAAAACTGCAGGGGTTTTGTTATTGTTTGAAGTCAAATCCTTCAATCTGATTCTTGTATCAATTTGAAAAAATTTTGGAATTCAAAATCTCTGATTATGACAGAAAAAACCCACAAGGAACATGTGAGATGTCAATCATTTTGACAATTCATCTTTCATTTCCTTTACTATGGTTGTATTGTATTGATAACATTCTGAACAAAAGGAAACAACTGTGTAGTGTATGTGCATTTTACAAGGAGCAGGATTAAGAACATTCTTTTGTTCACTGACTCCATACCCTTAGTTTCTTCTTTTTCTGAGTAAACCATTTCCGAAGCTCCTATTCTTCTCCTGAGGAATTCGCGAGCTCCATCTGTTTACCGAGAAAGTTCGGGTATGGCTTCCATTACCAGACCAACCATGAATATCTTGCGGAGAGGCAAATCCATTGAGAATCAGAGATTTCTTCTTCAATGCCGCTTTAGAATAGCCTAGTTACTAGCTACATCCAGAAACCAGCTAGATCAATAGTCTTGCCTACTCTGCAGCCGCCATTTCCGTTTAGCTACAACGAAATTCAAAAGATAATCTCAGGAAATGGTTTCGGCTCGTGCAATTTGATTTTAACGAAGAATAAAGATATTTTAAAACACTATTTGAATAAGTATTACCATAATCTCTCACCAGCACTAACCCAATTGCGGAATCATAGTTGCTTAGATGTCCTTTTGGAGCCAAGAATCTGCATATCTGATACAAAGAAACATCTGAGTAAAGTTTGCGACTGAATCGTGAAGCGAGACTAGGATTAAAAGGAGAAAACAGAATTACCATAGTTCAAGAATTTGAAGAACGAGCATTCATTTTCTTGTAACACTCCTTTAAGAATCTTTCAGCATCATCCTTCATTCCCGGTTTAGAAAAAGCAGCACTTATCCAGTAAATAGTTTGATTACACGGAATAAATCCCTTTTCTTCAATCATCTCTTTTAACAACCCTTTTGCCTCTGCCAAATACATTGCTTTCCTATTCCACTCAACTTCAGGATGAGTGCAAAGTTTACACAAACCAGATATCATAGTAGAATACGTCGACGCGTTTGGGATCACTCCTCTCTTCCCCATCTCTTTCATTAGCTCTCTCGCCTGAAGCATCTTTCCAATTTTGGCAAATTCACTGATGAGCACATTATAAGTGCCGGTTTTTGGAACCAAGCCATCCGAAATCATCTCACAATATATCATCATACTCTTTTTCTTATTCCCTATCTTAGCTTGACCACAAATCAAAGCGTTGTACGTAAAATCGTCAGGACGAATACCTTTTCTCCTCATCTCACTCAGCCATTTCTCTACTTCTTTCATAAGCCCGGCTTCAGAGAGACCTCTTATTATAGTATTATAGGTTGCAACATTTGGGAATATTCCTGCTTCCAACATAACGGAATATGTCGAAAGAGCTTTTCCTATATGACTGCCCACGAAGTAACCGTGAATAAGTGCGTTGAACGTCACAGTATCAGGAACAAAGCCTCTCTCTTTCATGTCCTCCATAACCAAACCTGCCTTTTTCGTCATACCTAGTTTGCACAGAGTAGCAACAAGAGTGTTGTAAACTTGCCTACTGAGTTTAATTCCGTAACTCAAGAGTTTCTCGTGCATTTGAAATATCGCATCAGCTCTTTTATGCTTCGCAGATGTATCCAGAAACATTCGGTACGTCGTTAAGTTAGGATGGATCTCCATAGACATCATCTGATTCAATATGTCAACAGCTCTCTCTATCTGACCCTTTTCACATAACATTTCAACCACAATGTTGCAACTCATCAGGCTCGGCTTTATTCCGTGACTCTTCATCTTATCCCAAAGCTTAAGGATACCTTCGAGGTTCCCTTCCTTTCGTTGTGAATTCATCAATATGTTAAACGTAGCTGTATCTGGTTCTATACCTTTCTCTCTCATTCCTTTGTAGGCCCAGTCTGCTTTGAATTTTCCAAACTTTAACAGACCATGGATTAAGACGTTGTAAGAAACAACATCCCACGGCATCCCTTTCTCTTGCATTTCTTCAGCCCAAGCAATAGCAGTTTCGTCGTCTCCTCCTTTGAAGAACACATCAATCAAAGATGTGTAGTTAATACGATCCAACGTCACTCCTTTAGAGACCATGTCTTTGACTAGTCCCTTAACTTCCTCAAACTTACCAATTCTCTTCAAATGATTCACCAGAGAATCAAGTATGTAGTGGTTTTCCTCCAACCCATTCAGCCTCATCTCCTTACTCATTTCATTAGCCACTTCTGGTATCCTTGCCTTAAACAAGCCATCAATCACAGTACCATAAGTAATACTGTTCGGCACAACGCTTTGGCCCTCCATTTTCCTCATAACACTAACAGCTTCTTGGAGCAATCCTTTCTTCACATACCCATTTATCATACTAGAGTACGTGACAACATTCGGATTAACGCTTTCCTCTAACATCTGCTTTACGACAGATTCAGCACTGCTTAAATCCCCCACTTTGCACAAGCCATCCACTAAAACCGTATAAATAACTGTATTTGGAACTTGGTTATCTTCCAAAAGCATCTGAAATGTTTTCTCGGCCTCACTACTTTCTCCAGCCTTAAACAGACCATCCATCAAAACTGTATATACAACTAAATCTACAGGAATCCCACGCACAACCATTTGACTATAAAGAGCTAAAGCATCACGATTACTTTCTGCTTTAAATAACGAATCAACAAGAGTAGTATAAGTTACATGATTCGGATATACATCCATCTCCTCCATTTCTCTCAGTAGCAATCCCGCTTCCAGTATTTTCCCGTCTTTGCACAATCGGTTAATCATCGAACTAAAAGTAACAACATCCGGATAAAACCCACTCATAACCATATCCTTGTAGGCTTCTTCAATGGCGTGGAGACTGTAGTAAGAGCTTATGAGTATAGTATGAGTGATAAGGTTTAGTTCCGTGATCTCATCAACTAAAGCCTTAGCTCTAGTAAAGTTTCCAACTTTACAAAACCCGTTAATCAGAGTATTGTAGCTAACTGTATCAGGCAGTATTCCTATCTTTACCATTTCAGAGAGAAACCCATAAGCCTCGTCAACCAAACCACGGTCGCATAAACCCCAAATCACAGTGTTGTAAGTGACAGTATCGACGCTGATTACTCTAGTCCTAAGTAAACTAATTGCGAATCTCAATTGACCCACTTTGCAAAAAGAATGAATCAACACATTGAGTGCAACAACATCAGGCGAAACTCCACAAGCTATCATCTTGCTGTAAATTAGCGATACCTGGTGGGGTACAAAACAATTGACATTGAAATGGTGAATCAGATTATTCCAGAGACGCAAATCTGGAGCAACACCGAAGGTGCACATTGCAGAAAGCGTCCTTGCAGCTCCGTAGAGCCTCCCGCAGCTCAAATAGAGCCGAAAGAGAGTGCGAAATAGAGAGACGTAAACCCGAGTCTTATTGGGAGCTAAAGCTGAATCGAATCTACGTTCTGAGATCAAGAGGCTGGCCTCTTCGCTTCCCGGGAGGATTTGGGGTCGTTTAGTTGTGGAGAAAGAGCGGCAATCCGAGAGAAAAAATCTGTATTTGCCCGTATAATGATTCCAAATCCTTATCATCATCAGCAGCGGGATTGGAGTTCATCTAAATCTCCAAAGTTCTCCAGAGACTCCGGTAAGCGCTCATGGCGTCCGCTTGTGACGACGCATCGTTTCCCCTAAAACCTGACGAACTGAGAAAAGAGTTTCGAAGGTCGACCGGCGACGAGAATCTCAACGGCGTCGTAGGTTTAAATGCTACACGATGTCGTTTTATCTTATTATAATCGGGCCTATACATGGGCCTGATTTGAGCAACATATACGTACTACTAATCTTTTGCAGATTAATAATGCGATGATGCTACACTTATCCAGAACAAAACAATAATTACAATCTGCGCCAATGATATCTCTGCAGCCGTCGGATATCTCTTAGTTTCCACGTGGCAAATTGTACCTGGTCCGGAGAAAACGATTACTTAGGTGCCAGGTGCATGAACGTTTCGATTCGACCCATTTAAATGCTCTCTTTACCGAATCAGTAGTAATCTCCTCTTTAACTCCGAGAACCGATCTGCTGAGAAAATATGGCGATGCGAAGAGCCACCGGAGCAGCGATCAGAGCCTTTGCTTCCTCATCTTTTCCATCTTCTTCTGGTTACCTCGCGCGTCAGTTTCATGTAAGACCTCTTCAATCCCCCCTTCGCCTATACTCCCCGTTAATTCTGGTGTCAGTTAAGGATCTTAGTTGGTCATCATGTGATTTCTGGAGAAATCATGCTCAATCGAACTTTATTTTGCAGTTTTTCTCTAGATTTCGGCTTGATTTTCACTGGTGATGCTCTTACTTACTTCATTTTTTAGATCTTTGGCCGTACGATTTAACTAAGATAGAAGAGTGAGATTTTACAATTTGGTTGCGATGTGAATACCTAATTACATGCATTTGCTTGCTATTACGTATCGGCTTTGGCTAATAGTCCTTATGGTTTGAAAATCAACTGATGACTGATTCATTGTGATTTGAGCTAAGTTAGAATTTCATAAATTTTCTTTATAATTATTTCAGTGAAAATAATTTAACGAAATCTATCCTTCTTCTTATACATGAATTCATGTGATGTGATCCTCATTTGATATGAAGGAAAGAGGAATTTCAATTTTGGTTTTAAAGAAGAAAAACTCATTTCAGACTTTGCATGTCTGAAACGTATAACGAAAATTAGGATAGTCTCGTTCTGATTAGCCAGCTAAAGCGAGCCAAGTGGCAGTATCCACTCTAAAAGCAAAGACTACAAGGTGTCTCTTTTCTTGTTTTTATCTAACGGCAGAAAGTTTGACTTGGTCATCTATTATATTGGGCTTATTAAATTTTGGGCCTAACTCTCTGTCTGTATTTTAGTATTTTTTTCGTCGTATATATTAGTAGTAAATTTAGTGTGTAGTAGTATACATGTAGTTTCAAAAACATGAAACAGAAGTCTTAGGATTATGGTCTCTTAAAAAGGTAATGCAAAGAATCAGTTTTAATACTTTTTCAGGTCTTAGATCCTTTGGGATAGGCTTTTCTTCCTATATCAGTAATTCATCTGTTTCTCTATAATCTGTATATATAAACTATATGCTAATAGCTTGCTGAACTTGCTTATGAAACAGGCATCTTCTGGAGATAGCAAAAAGATTGTTGGAGTTTTCTACAAGGCCAACGAATACGCTTCCAAGAATCCCAATTTCCTTGGATGTGTCGAGAATGCTTTAGGAATCCGTGAATGGCTGGAATCACAAGGACATCAGTACATAGTCACCGACGATAAAGAAGGACCTGACTGCGGTGAGACTTCATATTCATCCAATCCAGACAAAAAACATTTGATATTGTGAACAATAGATGATTATTGAATTTTGATTTATACTCTTATAAATGGCAGAACTTGAGAAACATATACCTGATCTTCACGTCCTAATATCCACTCCTTTCCACCCGGCGTATGTGACTGCTGAAAGAATCAAGAAAGCCAAGAACTTGAAGCTTCTCCTTACAGCTGGTATTGGATCTGATCACATCGACCTGCAGGCAGCTGCAGCTGCAGGTCTGACGGTGGCTGAAGTCACGGGAAGCAATACTGTCTCGGTAGCAGAAGACGAGCTTATGAGGATCCTAATCCTCATGCGCAACTTCTTACCAGGGTATAACCAAGTCGTCAACGGCGAGTGGAATGTGGCGGGAATTGCGTATAGAGCTTATGATCTGGAAGGGAAAACGATAGGCACTGTAGGAGCTGGAAGAATCGGAAAGCTTTTGCTTCAGCGGTTGAAACCATTCGGGTGCAATTTATTGTACCATGACCGGCTTCAGATGGAACCAGGGCTGGAGAAAGAGATTGGAGCTAAGTACGTTGAGAATCTCAACGAAATGCTTCCTAAATGTGACGTTATCGTCATCAACACTCCTCTCACTGAGAAGACAAGGTAATAAACTTACATCACACACAAAAAATGAAACAAGACTTCTGTTACAGAGTTTGACTAATGAGTTCTTGTTCTTGTTTTATGCAGAGGAATGTTCAACAGAGAGCTGATAGGGAAGATGAAGAAAGGTGTATTAATAGTGAACAATGCAAGAGGAGCCATCATGGAGAGACAAGCGGTGGTGGAGGCGGTGGAGAGTGGACACATCGGAGGCTACAGTGGAGACGTGTGGGACCCGCAGCCAGCTCCTAAGGACCATCCATGGCGTTACATGCCAAACCAAGCCATGACCCCTCACATCTCCGGTACCACCATCGACGCCCAGGTAACATGTAGCTTTAAATCAAGTGGTAACATATTGGAATTAGTCTGATTCAAATCTGTTATTGAAATACATTTGGTGTTTGTTGAACATAAAACAAAACGCAGCTACGATATGCGGCGGGGACGAAAGACATGTTGGAGAGGTACTTTAAAGGGGAAGACTTTCCTGCTCAAAATTACATTGTCAAGGACGGTGAACTTGCTCCTCAGTACAGGTAAAGCTAATTCAACTCTTGTGTCTCTTGTCCTATATCCAAAGGGCAAAACTTACAAATAAAATATGAGAATTTGGATCTGTAATTCGTACTTTGTCTATTTTATAAAAATTTGTAATAGACAAACAAGACATGTCTCTCACGAGTAATGGGGATAAATAAATCGCATGTATCAGTTTGTTGGTTTTTCTATCTTTTATTATTTAATATTATCTCCAAGGAACCAGTCATTCCAACATTTGAATCAAAATGTAACCGTTAATGTTGAGTATATGATGATGAATACTTAATCTTTGAGCTGAATCATGAAATTGTGTAACTGGTTAAGAAATTAGATGATTGAAGGCTATGAAGAGCATACACACTCACATTTATTTTAGCTTAAGCGGATAAGGCGGTTTTAGAGTGTTAGACAATGTTGAGACTAAACCAAGCCGTGTATTAATTATGTGATGTGAGAGTCTTTACTTTTTCTCAGCTGTTTTAACAGTGTTATGTTTGAAGTTTGATAATGACTTCTTTTTTTTGTTGAAGAGGTTCCATACTGTAAAAACCTAAAAGGATATTTGATTATTTAGAACTCGAAACGTAAAATGAACCGGTTTGATCCATACCTGATTACACACCGACACTGGTCTAACTACAATATTACGACAAATATTTGCAAAGGTGGGTCCATATATCAATATTTATTTCCTCGACAACTATATCAATCCATATTATGCAAATTAAAACTATAACATAATTATTGTTTTCATTTTCTATATGGATGAGAGAAGAGGTGGGAATGGGATGCTAATCATTGAATCTGGAATTTGATCAAACAGCCAACTCCTTATATTCCTTTTCCCAAATCTACCCTTCACCCACTTGCATATTTCATGCGGCTCTTTTATTTGACTACATCACACTACGTTCTTTTCTTTTTTTTTTGTTTACTTGGCCAAGAAACATATAGATCAAAGGCAAATAACATTTTAGCAATATTACACTATGTTTCTGTTTATTTATTTGTTATGATGGGAATGATAACCAGATTGATTGGAAGACCGAACCAAATTTCTGGGTTTCGTTTCTCATCCAATCGGTTTTTATTTTTTTCATATCTTTTTATTATCAAATTTCCGGATTTTGAGCTTTAAAAAATAAAATTATTCAATATGGCCAAAAATTCGTGAACCGAATAATCTAATCGAACCAATTTAGTCAAAAATAACCGAAATTATTTGGTTTTACCAAGTTTCAATTAAAAAGCTAAATTTTGGTTTTAAACTCAAAACCTAACTACCCGAACCAAGATAGCCCTTCGGTTAAAATTCGGATTTTTATATTGCTTTTATATGTTGAACTAATACGATATTACTTACAGGTTACAATACCCTCTTTACATTGAAAACACTTACCACTTTTGTATCACCAATCCAACCATTAGTTTTTCACTAGTCAAAACTCAATCTTACAAATTATTCTGGTTAATTATTACACGGGTCTGATCAGATTTAAATTTCAATCTCATATAGCGAAGTACGACATGGATTTAAAGCTCTTTCACCTACCATATTTGTGTATCCAAAAATGTTGACATTTAAAGTCTTTCTTATACCTTCCTTAATTCTAAGCATTTCCAAACTGTTTATAATAAAAACATTTAAAAAGATTATGTTAAATCACAACGACAGTTGATGAGGATCTTTTGGCGCTGGAGGGTCATTTCAAAAATCTAATCAAAGAACTTTATTCAAATAAACATAATTAATCGCTCAAAATTAACATATAATCACAAAAGTGAAAAAAAGAGATAGATTCGGAAATAATATATTTAGTCAGAGGATATTTTAGGGAATAATGTGAACAAGAAAGAAAAAACATTAATTTCAACCGCGAGGCTATCGCATATGGTAACTGGAAACCGACAAATAAAATCCTGTGCATATGGGTCCCACTTAATTTTAATCGATGTACACCCAACAAAACGATGTCGTTTCGAACCACACCATATGAATACGACTCACGAAAGTGCATCGCCGGTTATTATTTTCGTCTTCTACAAATAAAGACTCAGTTATTCTCCTTCGTTCTCTCTATTTTCTCTCGCATTTCAAATTTCATTCCCCTATATAGTTTTCTAAGGTCGGCGATTTTGAGTCCACAGATTTTCGCTATTTTGCCAACAGTTTTCCTACTCAGAGGCTACGTTTTGCCACCGCTTGATTCGCCGGTAAATTTCTCTCTATCTCCAGTTTTGTAAACGCATTTGCAATTTGAACTGGTATCGGTACTCATATGAGTAGCTTTCATTTGGTTTCTGATCTCTAGAATATTAGAATTTTTGCCGGTGACAACTATCGGAATCGGATTTGGAATCCCGATGACTTGTTGGAAAAATTTGAGATCTTCTGAGAGTTGTTGAGTGAGATCGTACTTTTGTTGTTATTCGTAAATTGCCTGAAATTTGAGTTCGAAATGTAGATCTATGCTATATTTTTCTGTTGAATTGGTGCCGATTTTATCTGATTCTACAGTCTGTGAAGTTGACTAGTGGGAGCTATTCAGATTTTCTACCTTATTTGCTTGTCTATTGATGGTATTTAACCTTTCTTCCTGTATTGAGATTCTTGGGTGTTTATCTCTATAATTTCGGGAATTTGGGTGTAGCAACAGGCCGAAGACTCCTCTCTCCATCTGATCTTAGGGCTAAACTCTCTTGTTATTCGACTTTGGTTTGTGATTGCAGACACATGAATTATCAGATAATTGTTTTCTTAATCCGCTGTTTTCTAGTGGATTTTCTTGGCTGATTCAAGCGCTGTATACTTGGATTCTTTGAGATCTCTGTTTATATCATAAAATTATTGCAAGTGTGATGAGCTAGAAAACGATTTAAGTGTCTCATTGTAGGCTTACTGTGACACTAATACAAAACTTCAGTATCCTCTCGGCTATTACAGAAGTAATTTCATATGTAGAGTTGATTATATAGTTTTAATCTTCATTATTTTGATCATAGATTCTTCCTGTGGTGAAAGTACATTTGATCTTGAATTGTTAAAATACAGTTATTATCTCTATGCTGTTTCTTACAAGTGTCTGTATTTATTCTGATGTTGATTTATGTCTGATTTCACGCAGGTAATTTCACATATGACTAGTAATACTTTAAAAGATATGAATAGTTTTCCTGTAACTGAGAAGTTTAGTGACTGTAAAGCAAGCTTAACCAAGCCTTGTGTTGGCAAAATGAATGGAAAATCTGAAGATAGACTATTACCAAACGCTGCCTCCTTGAAACCCTGTGATCCTAGCATTGTAGAAGCAGAGAAACCCGAGGCAGATAGAGCTATCGTGGAAGTTGAATATGTTGAATCCGAGAACTTGGATAATGTAGACGATGCTGATGCAGTTTGCAAGGTATTTTCTTTTGTGCTTCTGTGTTGTGGTTACGTCAATTACTAATAGCATCAGTGCACCCATAATCTGTGATGAAACTGTTATATTTGGAGATTGGAAATATGATTGTTTACATGTTTGGTCTCATTTTTTTCAGTCGGTTCTCTCTGGACTCGATTCCAAGGATTGGGTAGCGGTCTGTGATGCTCTTAACAATGTTCGTCGGCTTTCGCTATTCCACAAGGAAGTAATGCTGCATTTGCTGTAAGCCACTCTCTCTATGCTGATGTCTCTGATTTTATTAGCTTTGAAAAATGTAAGCCTTACAAATATTCCCTTAACAGTGACAAAGTGATTCCACTCGTTGTGAAACAACTGAAAAATCCAAGAAGTGCAGTATGTAAAACCGCATGCATGACATCTGCAGACATCTTCAGTGCATATAACAACCATATCACAGATCTCTTGGATCCTCTGGTAACTCTTTCAATGTGATTGATGATTCACTCTTGGGTTGAATTTTACTTGTTTTTAATACACTCTATGCTTTTTCAGCTTACGCAGCTCCTTCTCAAGTCTTCCCAAGACAAACGGTTTGTTTGCGAGGCAGCAGAGAAAGCTTTAACAGCAATGACCAAATATATTTCCCCAACTTTGCTGTTACCAAAGCTGCAACCTTGCCTCAAGAACAGGAATCCTCGGATCCGTGCAAAAGCATCACTATGCTTCTCCCGAAGTGTTCCCCGGCTGGTAAAACAAGTTCAACTTGTTATTTTTTTTTTCCGGATATGATGTAACAATTCCTTGACGTTATAATTGCATATTCCAGGGCGTTGAAGGTATTAAAGAATATGGAATCGACAAACTAGTTCAAGCAGCTACGTCTCAGCTTAGTGATCAGCTCCCTGAGTCTCGTGAAGCTGCACGAACCGTCTTACTAGAACTTCAGAGTGTGTATGAAAAAGCTCATCCTCTCATCAAACCCGAGACATCTTCATCATCATCAACACCAGAGGAAGAGCCAATCTCAGAGGCAGAGCCAATTACTTGGGAAATGTTCTGCAAGTCAAAACTTTCGGCTCTTAGCGCACAAGCTGTGCTTCGTGCCACCAATGTTGTGACTGTGACTGCTCGGGAAAGTTTGGTTACTACTACAGGTTCACCATCTTTATCTCAGTTATAAATCTTTTCAACTACATTCTGCAAGTGAATCGTTTTTTGCTTTTTAATTTTGTCACGGGTCTCACTTGACCCTCCTTTTTCTATGAACCGTTTGCTATGGACCATACGGTTTACATGGTATTCTCCGGGCATGATCTGCCAAATTGGCAAAATTATGTACCCGTAAGCAAATTCTTGGTTTCTTTTGGGTTATTTTTCTTTTCTTTTTGTGGTTCTCTTTCTCTTCCGTCTTCACCACTTCTTTTTTTCTTTCGTTATGTGTATATATCTATACCAAAGATTTGGTAAGATAGTTTGAATATTTTTGGTTTTATGCAAAATTGCTCGAATTCTTTGAACATACAATCTCGATTTAAGCCTTGTTGGAGTTTCTCTAAACTAAGCCTCGACTGATCGTATTAGATGATTGCTTGATAAAGGCTTTGGCTTAGTTGTCTGACATTTTTGTTATGCTGTTTATTTTGAACCTGACACTTGACACCATCTAAGATATCATCAATACCCAACACTGAGTTGACTTTTATTAAATTTAAGAATAATAAGAAGTATCCGAGTTCTGAAGCAATACAAAGTCAAGAAAAATAGTTTTCACCTCTACTCTACACAGACAAGAAGTAGCACAATCCTTATTTTGATGAATGTGGGGGAGGTGAAACAAATGTAGCAACTCTACTAAACATATAATTTAGCTTTGTGAGAGCTCACGGCTTCGGTTAGCTGCAGCAATAACAGCATTCATAATAGTTGCACGGAAAGAACCTTTTTCCAGTTCATGAACTCCAGCTATCGTTGTTCCCGCGGGTGAAGTAACATCATCTTTCAACGCACCTGGATGCTTCCCGGTTTTGCTCACCATTGTTGCAGCTCCAAGAACCTGTCGACAACACAATGCTCAAGCCTTATTCAAAATACCATAAAGCAAAAGAATAAAGAAGCTGGTGTGGCACTTACGGTTTGTGAAGCTAAACCCAATGCTAGATCTCGAGGTAGACCAGCAGCTACTCCTCCATCAGCTAAAGCTTCAATGGCTAAGTATATGTATGCTGGTCCACTTCCACTGTGAAAAAAATGATTACTTGATTAGTGACTTGAACCATTCAAGCAGTCAGAAAGAAACCACAGTGGTCTTTATATACCTAACACCTGTGACTGCATCAAACACTTTCTCATCAGCTCTCAATATCTTCCCCACCGCGCCAAACAACTTAGCGACAATTTCTCCATCCTCTTCTGTTGCTGCTGTTCCGAGGGTCATAACTATTTACACACGACATAATGCAGTAAATGTTAGCATCCATAGTAACTTCAACGGAAGGGAAAAAAAAAGAAACCACAAACAATTCGGAGATAGAACAAATGGAAACTCTGAGAAATGATCTACCTGTAGCTGCCTCACCAACAGCGGCTGGTGTATTAGGCATCACCCTTATGAATCGATCTTGACCAGACCATTCCTAACATAAGAGAAAAAGAGACCTTTTCAGCTATTGAACCATTGACACTCGGAAAAAGATAAGACAAATGGCAGTTTATGATGAACTTTTAACATACCTGTAGATCTTTAAGTTTGGTTCCAGCTGCAACCGAAACAAGAAGCTTGTTCTTCGTGAGCTTTGACCTTAATTCTGTGACGGCCTTCTTAACTGCGTATGACAGGTACAGCTTAAGGTTAATACAAAACGAATTGATCATAAGTTTTCCGATTCGATTAGAAGAAATGGAGAGGTAAGAAATATACCAACTTGGGGTTTCACAGAGAATATCACAATATCGCTTTCTTTGACGACCTGTCATTTGGAAGATCGTCAGTTGAGACACTGATCAGTCCCTGGTTTACAACAACAACATAACACTAAATCTCACTCCGATGAAAGTCTCTACCTCTATCTCAGACTATCTAAACAAAACGAAAATTGAAGAAGAACTACTTACATCTTCGCTATTCGAGAAGACATTGACGCCGAAGGATTCAAAGACATTACGGCGACTCAGATTCGAGTGAACGGCGGTGCAGATACGATTCGCCGGAACTACACCAGAGGCAGCCACGCCTCTAGCTATACTCTCAGCCATCTTTCCGGCTCCGATGAATCCTACCTTAAAGCTCTCCGTAGGAATGGGAAGTATCTCCATCGGAAATAATTACGGATTAAAGATAGGATTTAGGGTTCTTTCTGGTTCAAAATGTATCTTTGATCAATCAAACTCTTAAAGAGATTAAACTGCAGTTCAAATGCGCACGTGCAGGTCACATGGTCCAGTGATCTACTAAGGCCCAATATACCTAAAGGATATTAATTTATAAATGGCCCGCTTATAAATAACGACAAGACAAATTTAATTTTCCAGACATTCGTGTCGTTCAGGCAAAAACCGGGAGACGTCGCGACGTTTTTTTTAATGGGACTAGATTTGCTAGAAATTAAATGTGACTAAATAATATTCATTAAAAATATTATATTTTATACATCGAAAATGTAATAATATAAATTTAATAAGAAAATAATAGTGTATTTGATGTCTTCAATTTAAATTACAAATAAAAAATATTCAATTAATTTAAATACACAATTCACAAAACTTTAGCAATGTAAAAATAACAAATGAATTGGTTATTGATAGTTCATTACTTTTGTGTTGTGATAATTTTTTGTTGGTTATTTTAAATATGAAATTTTCACAATTTTTATTATTTTCTTTTGCAACATGTAAAATAATATGATTGATTAAAATATATAAGTTTTATCATAATGAATTTCTCTTAATGTTGACTTTAACAATCATAAAAGAATTAAATTGCAAGTTCCAAAACAGTAAATGAAGAGTTTGAAGCTAAGTAATGATGTGTTCTGAAACATTTGAAGCTGAAATATTAGATGAGTTGTTTTGTCCATTATTATAGCATCAAATAAAGTTTTAGATTCAGTTGACATACTGTACAACTCTCCTCCACGATTTGAACTTCTTTAAAAATCAACTTTCGTAACAATGAATATCCATCAACAAAGACTCTCAACTATGTGAGCGAAATTTATCTTCCCTCATAAATATGAAGATATTTGTGGTAGATCAATGTGTTGAATTTTATCTGATTGAAATTGACAAAATTGTATTTCAAAATTGTATTCCAGAATAAGTTCTAATATATAATAAAAAATAAATAAAAACTGTAAATGACATTGCAAAGATAGAATAACAATTCATGCTCTCTCAAGAAAAAATATCAATTGAAATAGAAGTGTAAAATTGATTTTTCACTGTAAATAGAATGTTCTACTTAAACAACAATAATTTGAACATCAATTTTTCGAAATTCATAAGAAAATTAATATACTAACAAATTCATTTTAAAAAAAAATTCATCGAAGACACCTCGTGTATATCAAGTGCAAACAAATCACAATTGCATCGCTAATCATTTTATTAATGAAGAAGTGAATCGGCACCTGACTCTGAGTTTTGAAATTGTGCTTGTGCAATCATTACTAATTTTAAAAAATTAATTCTAATAAAAATAGCTATATATACAAATACGTATAGGACATATTAGATTGAGGATTTTGAATGATTTTAATATTTGTTCAAATCTTTTCTTATTGGATATGATATTGAATTGATGATTTAAAATGTTTTAAAATCCAATATAATTGAACTAGTCATTTATAAAAAATGCTTTAAAATCCATCTTTATTGGATTAGTCATTTGCAAAATGTTTTAAAATCTACCTTCCTTGAAAACAAGGATTTTGTTGTGTGATTTCATCAAAAGTAGTTTTGAATGGTTTGAGAAGCATTTTTTAGTGAAATAAACTGAATACAAATCACATTTTTCATGCTGTTACTTTTAATTCCAATTAGAGTGATTGTTATCTCTCTTAAAGAAGAATATCATCTTTAATTATTTTTTAACAAAAAAATGTGGCTATTCTTATAGATTGAACCGGTTTCTCTGATTTTGTAACAGATTCAATTTGGTTGAATTGTCAATCTCTTTCTCTTTATTCTTCGAGTTCTTACTATCTTTTCAGATTATATGTTGTGCCAATAATCAAGATGGCGAGCGGACCGACACTCATTAAGCTGGGTAAATCTATTTTGGAGATCTCCAACATAGATTTACCCAAAAATGTCATGGAAAAGGATTCTCGAAACGGATTTGGAATGCAGCTTTTCATTTTGGTATGTGATAATGTTCCAACATATCATGTTAAGACATATGGGGTATTCACATATCCACTCGTCAATTCATATTTCAACCGAACTGTGGAGATGTTAGAAGGAAATCAATGAGTCGAGTTATATTTGATGGGATCTGAGGAAGTTGTATGAGAAGAAGTTGTGGGATATTATTAAGAGAGAGAAGTAGAATCAGTAGAAGATATTGGAAGGAAAGAACAAATCAAGCTCTCTAGGAAAAATTATCAATTGAAATTCAAGGGTAGGATTGATTTTCCCACACCAAATGAGAAGGAACTTTTAATCATTTTGATGGAGAAAGAACTTTTAATCATTTTGATGGAAGCATTTTTTTGGGATCGGTTCTAACAAACATCAACTTAAAACAGGATTGTGACACTTGTCACATAACTAAACCTCTCCTTCCATGAGATCTGAGTTTATTATATCTACGATATGCAAAATTGTGATTATTATTTTTTTTTTTGTGTAGTTATGGAAGCAAATGTTTTTTTCTTTTTGGTTAAATTATGGGAGCAAATGTTACAACGAATTCTACACTACTAAGATTAATGCATGGTTATCTAGAACCAAGTTGTGGATATGTCAGGTCTAAGAAAATACGTTGGTAACATAATAAATAATCTTAGTAGTGTAGACTTTGCTGTAATATTTGCATCCATAACTACAAAAAAAGAAAAAAAAGATAATCACAATTTTACAATATTTGCTCCCAAAATAAAATATAAAAAATTCAATGATAAAAAGAAATTAGAAAGAAGCAAAATCATAATATAAAAGGGGCCCTTCAAGAAAAAATAGTAAGAAAAATAATATAAAAAGATTATTTTATTTTTTTTTTCTTTCACGATATAATAAAATTATTTATCTTGGACAACTGAAAGAAAAAAAAAACACGTCTTCTAAATTCTAAATACATATTAATTTCACTTAATTTCATATGAATAAACTAATATGTTATTGACAATTGTATGATAGCTAAAATCAAAATTGTAAGATTAAATTGATTAATCTCGTTTTTACTAGTGGGTTCACTCAATTTTGGTTGTTATGAACAGATGTTGTATATCATTGACAACATTTTGTAATTTTTTTTTGCTAACCATTATTATTAGTATTAGATAATTACACGTGTATACGCGTGGGTTTGTTTTTATATATGTTCAATGTTGTGAATTTATATAAATTTTCAATGTTGTAAGTTAAGTATTGTTTATGTCATATTTGATTTGATAGATTTATATTTATGGAACATGCTCTAAACGAAACTTTACTTATAGCATTGAAATGAATGCCAAGCTACTCAAATGCGCTCTAAGCTAAAAATGCTAAGCTATGTAGAACTAAGAAAACACAGATTATTGGTCTATTGATCAACTGAGAAAAATATATGTACATACTTTTCCGCCGCTATCAAGATTCAATACCGTTGACGAATATGGCTGACTCATTAATATATAAAAGTTTAAAGTTCGCGCTCACCACCCTTAATATTTTTTCATTTTGCCTAATTTTTAGAGTTTTACTTTAAAAAACCCTGTACACCCTTGGTTGACTTGATATAGCAATTGTCAGGAAGTAAATTTGCATACAAAGTTTCAAAAATTTAGAAATGGAGTACATTGTATTTTATTGCATGAAAGTGCAATACCAATCCAAGCCATTGTCTTCATTTAGACGTGAAAATCTCTCATATTCTAAACTCAACCGTCTCCTCTGCTATAGAAAATGAAAGTCAATAATTTCATCACTAAAAACAATCAACTCTTCTACATGAAATTTTGTGTTTTTTTTCTCTCTTACCAATTGGCCAGAGACAATTTAATTTATATAATTTCTTACAAGAAATTTATTGTTCAAGGAACTTGAGTGATTTTTCTTATTGGGATTTGATCATCAATTGCTGGGTTAGAGACAACTTCCTACATTAAACAAAGTTAATATATATTAAACGATGGTAAAGTCTATTTGAGAAGGCAACCCCTTTTGGAGATGGAAATCATCAACTTGAAGAGTTTTGTGGTAACATGTCTAGGTGATAAAATTGGACTGCACACACGAAGCTACAGGTAAAAACAACAAAAGAAAACAAATTCAAAAAAACGTGAACGTGCCTAATTATTATCTCAGAACTCATACAAACATCGAAACAAATTTGAAAGTTTTTTCTAGGTATCTCTATCTCATTGAAGTTGATAGAACGGAAGTTCCCTGAAGCTTTAAACGTCAACATGTTGTGTCCGTATAAGAAATTAAGATCCTTACATTTGTAGTGAGAGAAAAAGAAATCCCATCAGATTTCACAATTATAAGGATCGTGTTATGGGGGTTAGAGAAATAAGGAGCTGCGGGTGTAGGTCTGGTCTTGCACGTCTTAAGTCTCCATCAAGGTAATGTTATTGAGAATACCATTACCAAGTATTGTGATTTGCTAAATCTGTGACTCCCACAAATTGTATTTAAGCCTTTTTTATAGTTAGAGATTACTATTTCTTGCTCTTGGTTTAGTTTGTAATTCGTCTTTGACATATCACTTATGTCATTCGTAAGTCAATGAAGAGAAACACATGAACAAATGAAACTCTAACAAAAATGAGAAGAAAGAGTATTAAAAAGTTTCAGACAAAACAAGTCCGTGGTGTGAAGAAAACAAAAATAATACATTCTTGTCCTTGATACAAAAACCACCAAATTCACGACGTCAGTCTTGTATTGCATAGACGACCACTGAGGACTGAAGATCTCGATCAACCTTGAAATGCGCGTGGAAAAATCTTTTTACCTGTTTCATCGCGAACAACACACAAACAAAATTAGCCTATCAAACACAAAAATAAATAATAAAAAATCCTCCCGCTTCTATAACTTGCCTCTTTAAAGGAATGTTGGATTATGAAATCTCTGAGTTTTGTTTCTTCTGATGCAAACAATACCATATGACTAGGGGGTTGAGACCAATTTCTAGCTAGCTCTGATGCAAAACCTAGAGGGTCCATTAAAAACTGGTCTGACTCATCAAGCTTTCCCTTCTCTTCACTGTTTAAAAAAATGAAGAAATAATCCTTAAGAATCACATAGCGGAGGAAGAAGCAAGAACTGTGATTTTTTTGTTTACCTGGGGGTACAGTCGAGAAATTGCATTGGAATGTTACTATGGAGGGTGGAATAATAAGGAGTAGAATGGCATGGCATGAGAAAGAGAATGCTCTTTACTCTCCCTTTGTATGCTTCTTCTGATAAGTAGTTCATCGCATCCTCTGTTCCTCTCTGTTGGAAACAACAACAACATTCCTTTTTAGAATAAGCTAGAGAGAGGACTCAAGTGCTATGCTTTTTGTTTTACCTGATGGAATAAACTCATGTATAGTGCCATTGGGATATTGGTAGCAAGCAAAAACAAGACTGAAAGTCTTAGTTTACGAGACCAATGGTTCTTCCGAGGGACTTGCTTCTTTTTAGTGATTAATGATGATGATGACGGTGAACCAGATGCTTCCATTTGAGCAAATGCATACCCAGAGAATATCAAAGCTATGGGTAGCACAGGCAGCACAAACCTATCATTCATAATCTAAGTACGGAAAACATAATTCATGATGAAAATATTTTCCTTAATGAAGTTTTCGATAACGAAAGTGTAAGAAAAGGGGGTCCTAATTACCTGAATTCCTTGTGGCCAAGTACGCTGTATAAAGCTAAAACCCATACAATAAGAGCTGAAAGCTTCTGATTCTTAGACTTGATAATTCCAATGATGGAGAATGGTGTGAAAGTGAAAAGCATGACAAGAAATCCTTGGGTGAAGTACCAGTGCCATGGGTGAGTTCCATAATAGTCTCCTCCAGATGAAAGGAAATTGAACTTGAGAAAATTGAGAGGCACGATGACCCATGAGCCGTACATCACACGGTCCAATAAAGAGGTGAGACCGAGGATCAAAGACCTTACACCAGAAGCAAGCAAGCAAGCACAATGAAATCTCCAGCAGCAAACATTAAATTTAACAATACAACTGCAGAGTCAGAACTCACCCAATCGGGATCACCTCTAGCATGATGAATTTGACCTTATTAGAAGTCAAAAATAGCTCGAGCATCCCAACATATAACCATATGATTGCACTCGTTGGTCTTAAGGCACAAGCCAGGGCTGCTATGACCAAACCCCACTTCCGATTAACGGGATAGTCCTTTGAAGAATCTCTGATACAAGGCCAGTAGTATAGTCCCATGATGGTAAGAACAGTCTCCAAACAGTTTGAAAAAGTACGGTTCATACAGAAGAATAAGAACCAGTTCGCCATTTGACAAAAGAGCTACCACGAAGTTAAGGAAGTAAACTGGAACAAAATGCAAATACAACTTAAGAAAGGATAGGTTTCGAAAATAATAACACGAAACAGAAGTTTTATTCAGCATAGTGACTGCTAAACAAACTTATCTAAAGCCTTTCTTTAAAATAGGACTAAAGCTCGGGATCTCTAACCCACTTTTGGTTGCATGGACCTATCAACTTTTGTAGCTAATCTTGTAAGTTTGACTGGTCACAAATTCATTTCCATATCATTCAAAAGAATAATGAAGCAATTGACTTAGTATGCTGCATAAAAAGGATACGGACCAACTAGCAACATTTTCTCCATATAAAGCATCTGAGAGTTTATACAGATAGAGATCACCAAGAGCTGAAAATATGGATTGCATGAGACGTGGAGCTTTGCTCTGCAAAGAAAGGCAATGGTTTGTAGGAGTTTCAATCAGTGCAAAATGAAAGTATAAAAAAATTGATTTGGAAACGGAACTTTTTGAAAATTAAAATTTAAAGCATGGAGCTTCAAGAAGAAAAAATGAGAACCCGAACTCATGTGTGTCAAATAAACCATTCAACAAACACAAGCCCTTGGTTAACTGACATAAACCATTTTTTCTACCTTTTTAAACACAATGAGAGTTAGATTTGTGAAAACTCAAGTCAAATACAGAGTCAAAGACATCCCCACTAATTTTAACAAATTGTAAACTTCGTTAGTAGAATTGCCACTGAATCGGACTTAAGAGAAGCCTATATTCACAAACAATATTAACAGGTTCTACTTCTTATAAGACCAAAAAAGCTTGAATCATTGAAACGTAATCAGACATTGTTTATAATCCAATCAAGAAAGTAACAGGATTTTTCTTGGAAGAAAAAACGGAGTTATTACTGACCATTATGTAGGGAGTGTCAAGGCCAGTCACATCGAGAACTTTATATAAAGGTGTGAATACCATGGGATGCAAATAGCTTCGGATTCCTCTCTTCCATTCCCATGTCAAATGGCCGTACCTGTCATTATGATCAAATCAGAAAACAATCTTAAATTGGCAATCATCACTAACTCTCTTGTGAAATTGTCAAAATTCTCACTTCTAACATGTGATTTACATTCGAGTCAAATCTAATGACACTAATCATCGAACTTAATATTCAAATTGATTGAATCCGCATGGCTTCAATCAATTCACACGAATCCAACTTTAACAGTCAACGAAGTGCAAGTATAATTCAAGGGAAACATTACCCGAACACGGTGCGATGAGCTACTTCAAGGGACTGCCAATGTTCGTCAGGGTTGAAATACGTCTGAATCGATAAAGCATTTACCACACGGAAAGCGAGGCAGAACAAGAATATCCTCCTTGGAGATCGTATTCGACTTGATTTAGTAAATTTCGTAAGCAAATCCTGATCATCGCCGCCGTTTAGTGCCGCAGGACCACCGCCATCGCCGTCGGCGTTCTTCCGCTTCCTAATTTCCATCGCCGGAGACAGAAATTACACTGGCTCGAAATGAAGTTGAAGTGTTACAGTTCTTTCTCCGATTAGTTTACTGCTTAGCTATGGGCTTAAGTATACTGAGGAAAGGCCAATAATAAATTGCCTCCTCGCTATTTAAGCCTATCTCGTTACTGTTAATTATTTAGCCCATCTCATTATAGGTTGGTGTCTAGGCACCAACCGCTCAATCATTCTCATCATTTCTTGAGTCATGATGCCAGAAACTAGTTTACTTTGGTCTTCGATCTTCCCCATTACAGGTCACTTACGTTTGTGTTAGGGCTCGACAATCAGGTATTCGGTTCGGTTCCTGGTAGGAACTGATCAGTTCCGATTCTTTCGGTTCCTAAAGTTTAGGATCTAATGGTTACTTTTATATTTTTGGTTCGGTTCCTATCAATTTCGGTTCGGTTCAGTTCCATAATTTAGGAACCGTAAAATATCCGATTTTTTCGGTTCTCAACGGTTCCGGGTATTTGGGTACGCGAAATAGCAATTTTATACTCGAAATATGAAATAATACGCGAAATCCGAATCCGAAATGCCAATAAAATACTCAAAATGCCAATAAAATACCTCAAATAATAAAAAATACCCTGAACCGATATCCAAAATGTCAATAAATTACCCAAAATGTCAATAAAATACCCAAAAATCAATATACCATAATACTATATATGTATGTGTATATATATGTTCGGGTATTCGGTTCTTCATTTCGGTTCCGGGTAGGAACCGGAACCGAACCGATACCCATGGTTCCCAAGCTCAGGATCCAAGGGGTATTTTGGCTGGAACCAGAAGCGGAACCGAACCGAAATATTTGGCCGGTTTCGGTTTGGTTCTTCGGTTCCAGTTTTTTTCCCAGGCCTAAGTTGTGTATTTGCCAATTTGAGCGTATTTGCCAATTTGAGCGTTATTGAGTCATATTCAAACACTTTAAAATGTGAGTAAGAAATTTGCGTAAACTAACATACGTGACACCGAAGGTTAGCCTAAATCAAATGATGTAACTTGACCCCAAACAATTCGGTCAGTGTGCGAGTATGCGCAGCGAGTTTATAGAGTGAAAAGTGTCATTGTTCGAGTCACTTTCCATTCCTACTGACATTCTATTTATTTGAATGGAGTTTCATCGCCAATATAATCTCATAGATATTTTTCTAACAAGCAAATTTTTAACAAAAAAACATGTCCTAGTGAGTAATAGTTTGAATATATTATGATGTCCAATTGCATGTGAATTTGATGATTGGTTTTGTAGGAAAAGTGTTCTCTATTAGTTTTCCTTGCAAGTATGTATTTAATGCATTGTGAGTTGATATGAATTCCAAATGTTGAGTCCCATGTCATAACCATCCGGTAAAGGGTTGTATATCCTTTTGATATACTCGGATTTTTACTGGTTTTCTTCCTGATTTTTCATGTATTTCCAAAGATTTTTCTTGTGTCTTAGAGTATTTAAATCCTAGTTTGATGTTAAAAGAAATAAAATTGAGTTACATTTCCAACCCAGAAAATTTGATATCATATGGGTGTATATATGGTTCTCAAGATACTAAACTTTTGTAAAGATTATTCAATCTGTATTCGAGGAGAATTTGGTCCAAAATAAAGATTTGATGAAGGAAACTTGGTCAAATGACACAGTAAAATTAGACTGTGTGAAGAGAACTATAGAAAATGAAAATTTGGCACGGCCTAACCTCCGAGTCAAAGGAGGCAATCATGGAGTCACGGAACTTGACGAACACCAAGCAGCATGACCACTTGGCCTACTTGATCACGCCATTGGGGGGGGGGGGGGGGGGGGGGGGGGGTGGGTTCGGCCACCAAAAATGAGGCATGAAGTTCAAGTTTGACCTACTTTGATCCTACCCTATAAATACTTGTTCTCCTCTTTTGCTTTAAAAAATTATCTAAGTTATACACAAGATACTCATAGACACCTCCTAGTAGCCATATATACTTCTTGGTCATCACTTTTAGATTTCAAGTAAAAATTTCATTTCACAGAGCCTGTACATTTTTTTTATTCTTTATCTTTGGTTTAATAAATATGCATATCTTTTTTTTTTTTGTTATGTGTTGTGCTCCATTTTCAAGTAAATCTCTTATTGGATCTAGGGGTTTTGAAAGGATTTTAATGATTGATTAACATATGACTGTTGGAATTATGATTTATATTTGTTCTTATTGTTTGTTTAGTTATTTCGGGTACATAATGAGAGTTGGTATGCTAGTTTAACTATTCATAGGGATTGATAACCTCGAGAGGAGATCAATTTAATTAACTTGGTTTTTTGAGTTCAAGATAATTTTTAATTGCATACCCTATCTAACATGATTAATCAATCTATGCTTCTTGAATAATTCCCCATGTCCAATGCTTTTCTTAATTGCTTTTGAACATTCAATTAGGAGCAGGGGCGGATCTACATTAAGAAAGTGGAGGCACGTGCCCCATGCTAATTTTAAGTAACTTTTAGTTAACAAACATTGCTATTGGTTCAGTAGGTCAATTGGCTAGTAGTGTTTATAGATGTTGAAGGTGATGAGTTTGAGCCCTCCCTATTTATCTTCTTGGTTTTTATTTTTTGTCTCGTTGCCTTCATACATGTTTTCAGCTTTTTTTTTATTCGTTCCACAATTTGGTATTTCTTTTCTATTTCGTATCCTAATTTTATGTTTAAAAATAAATTGTGAATCATTAACTATTATCTAATTTTTCGTTTAAACGAAAGTTAATACTTAGTAATTTCTGTTTTGTTGGTTTTATATAAATATTTTAGAATCCAAATTTTGTAATAATTTTTCTAATACTTTCTTTTATATAAAATCAATTTATGTAATTATTTTTACTAAAGTAAATTTTAAAATATTTTACGAGTTTTTAAAAAATCATGATTATTTTATTTATCTTTTAGTATATTAAATTTTTTTTGCCCCATACAAATACTTCTTCTAGATCCGCTCCTGATTAGGAGTGCAAGGGTTGTAACGGCATATTTTAGAAAAGTTAACGTAAATAAGAGATAATTGTATGAAATAACCCTATCTAAAATATCTCTTATTTGTATTGTGATCTTATGCATAAATGCACGTGTAATTAAGATTATTTATGGATTCTTGCTAACTATTTTGTAATGAAAACAGAAACTATCTTGTAATGCCAATTAATATGTACGACTAAAGGTAAATTACTTCTTTGGAAGTTGGAACCATCAAGTCAAAATAACAATAACTACATTTGGAAATACAATTTCGTGAAATACCCACCTATAAATCTGAGTCTTGTAAAAACAATGTTAAGAAGAAAAAAATGGCTGTTTCATCATCAGATCATCATGTAGTTCTCTTCCTTTACATGTCAAAGGGACATACAATCCCTCTTCTCCAATTCGCTCGTCTCCTCCTCCGTCACCGCCGTAACTGTTTCGGCGCCGGCAACGGCGAAGAACAAACCATTTCTGTCTCCGTCTTCACCACCCCCAAAAACCAACCTTTCGTCTCAGACTCTTTCTCCGACGTCAAATCATCAATAAAAGTGATCTCTCTCCCTTTCCCGGAAAATATCACTGGAATCCCTCCCGGCGTCGAGAGCACCGACATGCTCCCTTCGATGTCACTCTACGTGCCCTTCACGCGCGCAACCAAATCTCTCCAGCCATTCTTCGAAGAAACGCTCCAGAATCTTCCACAGGTTTCCTTCATCGTCTCCGACGGATTCCTCTGGTGGACATCGGAATCCGCTGCTAAATTGGGGATCCCGAGACTCGTCTTCTTCGGCATGAACTCCTATGCATCGGCTATTTTCTCCTCCGTTTCTGTACACAAACTCTTCACCAAAGCGGAAATGGTTAAATCCGACACTGAACCGATCACTGTACCGGATTTTCCGTGGATCCGAGTAAGGAAGTGCGATTTGGATCCGGTTTTCACCGAACCGAATGAATCAGGTCCAGCGTTCGAGCTATTCGTGGACCAAATTGTTTCCATGAACAAAAGCCATGGAGTTATAGTCAACAGCTTTTACGAGCTCGAATCAAAGTTCGTTGACCACCGGCTCCGTCATAACGATGAGCCCAAGCCGTGGTGTGTTGGGCCGTTGTGTTTAGTAGATCCTCCTAAACCGGGAAGTGATAAACCTGGTTGGATTCATTGGTTGGACCGGAAGCGAGAGCAAGGAAGTCCGGTTTGTATGTGGCGTTTGGAACGCAGGCGGAGATATCGAACGAGCAGATCAAGGAAATAGCATTAGGGTAGGAAGATTCCAAGGTACGTATAACATTTAATCGACGCCAACAAATAATGGTACGAAAAATATGTCTATATGTTTGATTTACAATCGATCTGTAACTGTTTGATTGATTGTTTACATTTATCATCTATTTAAAACCTACCTATAAAGGACTAATCGACCGGATCTCCTAATATACTTGTCCAATAACTCTTACGCCGTACTTTAATTAGTATTCAAAGATCTTGAATGATACCACCTTCCACATTAAACTAAATGAGATTTTCTTCTTGAACTATTCGACCTAGCTATGTCCATGTATCATGGATATGATATTTCTTTTTTGGTATTAACCCATATACTATTTAATTTAGAATGGGATTAAATTTCACCGCATTGTTCATGCATCAATGTATACGTGGGCTGGGGCTGACTGTGAAAATAATATTTTATTAATTTACGTGGTCTTGATTGTTTTAATACAAGGTTAACTTCTTGTGGATCACGAGAAGGGACGTGGAAGAAATAATTGGAGAACTAGGGTTCGAAAAGAGATTGAAAGAGCGTGGGATGATTGTGAAAAATTGGGTAGATCAACGGGAGATATTGTCACATGAAAGTGTCAAAGGGTTTTTGAGCCATTGTGGATGGAACTCTGCGCAAGAGAGTATATGCGCCGCGATTCCGCTGATCGCTTGGCCAATGATGGCCGAGCAGCCGCTCAATGCGAAGTTGATTGTGGAGGAGCTTAATATCGGTGTAAAAATCGAACCAGAAGATGGAAGTGTGAAAGGATTTGTGACAAGAGAAGAACTTAGTCGAAAGGTATGTATTTATATAAACGTTCTGAATTATTATAATTTTAGATTATATATAGTAATCACGTACGGTTTTGCTTTTTTAACCATTTTATTAACAAAAAGAAGCCTTCTTGGATTCATTTTTAAATACTATTTAGGTTAAAGAATTGATGGAAGGAGAGATGGGGAAGATAGCGAAGAAGAATGTGAAAAAGTATGCGGAAATGGCAGAAAAAAATTTAGCTCAAGAGACTGGTTCGTCTTGGAAGAATTTGGACTCGCTCCTTGAAGCGCTATGTAAGAGTAGAAAGTAAAATGGCGTGTTAATAAGTTGTCAAGCGATGATTTGACGATATTGGATAACCAAACCGGGTTTTGTACCGAACTCAAACCAATAAAATTGAATGGCTCAGTTGAAAAGCTGGTTTAAATATTAAAATAAAAAGATTGGTCATTCCATATTGTATAGCACCAACTAAATTTTTTTCCGAGATACCATACTGTGGAAGATAGGCATGAGCACAGAGTAGGTTTCCAGAAAAACAAAACACAGTATGTGTGTGCTCTGAGCTTC
The DNA here is from genome assembly GCA_900116095.1 of Euclidium syriacum. Classification (NCBI taxonomy): domain Eukaryota; kingdom Viridiplantae; phylum Streptophyta; class Magnoliopsida; order Brassicales; family Brassicaceae; genus Euclidium; species Euclidium syriacum. The sequence goes on along the minus strand of FPAK01000007.1, from coordinate 6,285,160 downwards.
GGCCGGATATTTGATGTTACCAATTGTTATCGATGTGGATAACCGGATTTTTTAAATTATCTGCCGATTATCTACTCTGATTTGTTAAAATATTAAAAAAAAAAAAAAAAAAAACAATACGCAGTCAAAATAAATCTAAAGAAGCTAAACCCAACTGAAAAGCCTAACATAATTAACCGAATATCACGATCACAACATCAAGGCAAACGTGAGACTAACATCATATGGCAAATGCCAAAAAATTCAATATCTTCTAATTTTTTTTCCACAAAACAGATGAAACCAAGACCAAAACAGAAAAAACTACAAACTTAGCAAAGTTACTAATCAAACCTAAATCAACAATCAACAATCAATAACCATCGAACTAGTTATCATGTTTTCCAATCCATCTCTAAAAAAGTTTATAAGTGAAAAAAAAACAGAGTTAGATCACAATAAACTAAAAGAAAGTTGACTGAAAATATATAGATACCAAGAGTAAAGCATACCAGATTCTAGTTTTTATATATCATCTATTATTTCTTCCACATCAAAAGTTTAATTCTCACACCAAATTTATTATATTGTTTTGACGCCTAATGTTTTAGGCGTGTGCACAATAAAACTCTTCATGAGCTATTTCCTTTTCAAATCTATTTTATCTTAAAAACTCTAAAGGGCATGAATAATCTTTGTTTTGGACTCTTCAATAGTTTGTGGCTGTTATTATTGGTTCGACTCACTTTCTTCACAGTATGAGGTTAACTACTTGACGTCATTATGAAACCATGATGTTAATGCCAACTATGAATTCATGGGTATACAAATGCCATGTTGGTCAAACATTACTATTGAATAGTTAATTTACTTATGAATCGATGATGGCTGCTATTAAGTATGACCACGTGTGGCAGATTTGAAATGTTTAGAGATGTTAAAATATTAGAACCCGACGGGATCCAATTCTTATTTTACACCACTTTTGCGGCCACTATGATTATTATATTCCATAATTAATAACAGATTAACATTTTATTAATTTCTTTTTCTTTTTCTTGGAGTAGACTATACGCAAAACCTTGATTGTTATTGCTATATTTTAGTGACAAAATTAAACCAATTTTACGAAATTTAATAAACAAGCATATATTCAAGATATACAAATTTTAAATGAAAATATCCATATTAAGTTTTGTTACATTTATCATTTTAATCTAGTAATTAAAAAATTTGAACTTAAAATAAAAAGAAAGTTCGAGTTTTAATCAAAATATCAGGGTTATAAAAAAATTCGCCAGCCCAAAAATACACTGTCCTTTGAGAATAAAATAAAAATGATTTTTCTTGTTCCCCTTTCTAATAAAGTCGCCGGTGTATATGAAACAGTTTAGAGAAATAAAAATGATTTAACATTTATTAAGATAGCAAAGGTTCCCACACTACGCATTCTAGGAAGCAACAAATTTTCTTTTTGTTTGATTTATATAAATGCTTACGGACACAAGAAGAAATATCGTGAACATATTAATCATTTGGGACCCAAATGAAAAAGAGTTATATATATTTTGTTTTATCAAAAAAAAGTATATTGTATTTTTGTGAAGTTTAAAGCACTCGTTTATCAATTATTATCTAAAGAAAAGAAGATAAGTTGCTTTCAAAGTGGAAAGAGTTAGGTCTCGATAAAAATGACGTGAAGGTGGTGGCACACTAAAATCCTTTCCCCTAGATATATACATACACACGTGTCAAAAGATTTTAAATCAAAATCAAATCAAAATAAAATCAAATTCTGTCTTAAATTATTATGTGATACAAAAAAAAATCTTTGGATATGTGTAAATAATTTTATGGATTTGAGGAGTCGAGGAGGATGAACAAACAGGTCACGTAATATACCCTAAAATAATCCATGAAAGAATAGAATAGAATCTCTTGGTACTATCAAACAAACAATAAAAAAGAAAAAAAGTGACCAAAACACCAATCTATTCATTCCCCACCCATCTCCCATTTAATATTTTTCAATCTATCTCCTATATTTTACATATTTATATTTTTAATCTCTGACATCTTTGTCCACTACAAATTTATGCTACTTTTTTGTTGTTGATAAAATTGATCCACAATTTCAAAAGAATAGTCGTCAATGTAAATCGTTTCATTTTAAACATAAAAATAAAAAAAATAATTGATTGCTCAAACATGGTTCTTCTAATTAATTGAACTAACAATGTATAATAAATTAAATTTTTTAACTTTTTACTGACCATAGTGAACTTTACTATTTCCCGTAATTTGAAAAATGATTTTGATATAAAATGTATTTGTAAAATACACAAGTGGGATTGAAAAGTTTCAGGTCTACTTTTAGATATTTTTTTCCATTTTTCTATATAAATTTATTTTAATATGTTATTTTTTTTAAGGTGACATTCTATCTTATTTTTTAACATCACATGCAGAAACGTATTGAACTGTGGATTTAAGGATTTTAAAATATTCTCCCAAATCCAGTATTATTGAACATGAAATTTATGTAAAGTTACTTAAAATCATTTACAATTTCCTGTTATTCAAACAAAAATTTTTAAAAATCATATCAAATCCATTGTTACTGAAAATGTTTAAATATTATGATTTTAGTGACTGCACAAGATTTTAGAGAATTTCAAGAAACTTTTTTAATTAAAAATATAAAGATTCAAATCTCATGGTTTTAGATGGAATTGTTGGAGATTTTAATACCAAATCATAACAACTTCTTTAAAATCACCAAGAACCATCAAAATCATTTAAAATCTTATTAAAACTCAAATCACTCTAAATGCCAAGTTCAATATATCCCCGCAATTTACACAAGTTCTACGCGGTTTCTTATAATTAATTAGGAAAAATATTTTCTTATTACAGTTTTACTATATGTGTTATTTTGCAAATATTTTCCCCGAAAAGGCTATCTAGCAAAAGAAAAGATTTTATGGCATAGATTTGTAGGACTGTTAAAACAATTTACAATCATATTATATACTATAGTAAAGAAAATACATTTATTACTATTTGCACATTCTTCCATAACAGGAAGGCCCCACCGTTTTCTTGAGGTGTATGATATTTGCAGTTATATTTGTGGCAGTTATCTTAAATCATTCTCGCTTTTATGTTTTTGTGTGTCTCTTCTCTCTCTTTTTCTCTCTGTGGTGTGGTTCTTGATTTGCCCCAACCTTTGTACTTTCACTGCATTTAATCACATAGCCAAAGAATCCAAAGAGAAATTTCCTAATTGTCAATCGTATTAAATTCCCCATTTTTCTTGTTTTCCACGAACTAAATCCGCATCTCGAATTTCTTATACCCCAAATGGATTTCCTGTGACTTCAACAGAAAAAACCCAGCATGGATCTCGAGCGTCTCAGTCCAAGGAATCAAGTTAAGGTAAATTCTTAACTTCAATTTCGATTTCAAAAACAAAATCTAATTTTAGATTCCTAATTGGGTAATTTTTTTTGTTTGATTGCAGAAAGAATCTTGGTGGACAGTTCTGACTTTAGCTTACCAGAGCTTAGGTGTGGTCTATGGAGATTTAGCAACTTCACCATTGTATGTCTACAAGAGCACTTTCGCTGAAGATATTCAACATTCAGAGACGAACGAAGAGATCTTCGGTGTTTTGTCTCTTATCTTCTGGACATTAACTCTAATCCCACTCGTTAAATACGTCTTTATCGTTCTTCGTGCTGACGATAATGGCGAAGGTGGAACTTTCGCTCTCTACTCTTTGTTATGCCGCCATGCGAGAATCAGCTCTTTGCCCAATTTCCAGCTCGCCGATGAGGACCTTTCCGAGTACAAGAAAAATTCCGGGGCGAATCCGAGGAATTTAAAAGTTCCGGGGTGGAGTTTGAAAAACACACTGGAGAAGTATAAGCTTCTGCAGAACATGTTGCTTATTCTTGCTCTGATTGGGACTTGTATGGTCATTGGCGACGGTGTTCTTACACCTGCAATCTCTGGTAATAAAAGAAAAACTGATTCATCTCTCAGATTTGATTTTTTTCTAGGTTTTGATTTTTGAAGATTGTGTGGATTTGTGTAAATTTTTGCAGTTTTCTCAGCAGTCTCTGGATTAGAGTTATCCATGTCCAAGGAGCAACATCAATGTAAGCTCTCTATTTTTTTTTATTAGATAGGAGTGTAGCTAAATCACTAGATCCCCAAAAATTTCAAATTATGTTGTTTCCTCTTAAGTTTGTTCTGTCTCTAAGTCTAATCAACACTTTTAAAATAGTTTAGGAGTAGGATTTGTTTCATTAGGTAGCTTAAAATACAATTTACTGAGTTTTGCTTCAAGAGGAGTTAATTATTAATGGCAATCTGGTTGCTAAAATCGAGATATCGGCTTAGATTAGCTCTTTTAGGTTCTTCTTGTGTCGACAGACTGAAACCTAGAAGCTACAATGACAAGTGGTTGGATAATTAGCAAGAAAGTTAGGTTGAAATCCATGTAGGATCAACAAGAAGTTTGTTAATTAAGTATTTAATTAACTTTATTATGGTGGGGAAGGTGAGGCTGATGTAGGTGTAGATTTTCTTATAATCATAAGATAATGAATGTGGTTTAGGAGTTAATGATTTATCAAAGATATATAATAAAAGCTAAAAGGAATATTAAAGTCATCATAAAGCTTAAACCTTTTTGAAAAGTCAAATGGTCAAAACAAAAAGATAATTGGTTTGGATAAGACTCTTTCAGGTCCATACATACTTAGAATCTAAAGCAACTTTCTTTGTGTCAAACTGTAATTAGTTGATTCTGATATACTTTGTTTGTAATTCTGTAGATGTGGAGGTGCCTGTGGTCTGTGCCATATTGATAATCTTGTTCTCGCTACAACACTATGGGACACATCGTTTAGGGTTTTTGTTTGCTCCAATTGTGCTCGCATGGCTTATCTGCATAAGCACCATTGGTGTATACAACATCTTCCATTGGAATCCTCATGTTTACAAAGCATTGTCTCCTTATTACATCTACAAGTTCCTGAAGAAAACTCGTAAACGCGGTTGGATGTCTCTCGGTGGCATCCTTCTATGCATCACCGGTAAAACAAAACAGAGAACTGTGTATTTCATCAGTGTCAAGCCTCTTTCTCACTTCTCATAACTTTTTTTGTTATCTTTGTGGGTTTTTGCAGGCTCAGAAGCTATGTTTGCTGATCTAGGACACTTCACTCAGTTGTCAATACAGGCAAAGTTCATGACTTAACTTGTAAAAGTTTGAATTTTTCTGTGTTCTCTCATTAACATTTCTTGAAACTTGTTCTTTGGCTGCAGATTGCATTCACATTCGCTGTTTACCCTTCGTTAATCCTCGCGTACATGGGTCAAGCCGCTTATCTATCTAAGCACCATGTCCAGGAGAGCGATTACCGGATTGGATTCTATGTTTCAGTACCAGGTAAATCTACTCATCATCTTGTTAAACCGGTTGTAACATGCAATTCCTTATTTTTTGACATATTTTTCATTTGTTTGTTTGTTTGTTGTGAACAGAGAAAATAAGATGGCCGGTTCTGGCTATCGCGATTTTGGCGGCTGTGGTTGGAAGTCAGGCGATCATCACGGGAACATTCTCGATCATCAAGCAATGCACTTCTCTAGGTTGTTTCCCCAAAGTCAAAATCGTCCACACTTCGTCGAAAATGCACGGCCAGATTTATATCCCTGAGATCAACTGGACTCTCATGCTCTTGTGCTTAGCAGTCACCGTTGGATTCCGCGACACCAAACACATAAGCAACGCCTCAGGTACGATGACCATAGCCATAAATGTATGAAAATCAAAAATCAAAAAGCTCTGGTTCTGAATCTTTCCTTCTCTGTTATCTGTATGCAGGTTTGGCGGTTATTACCGTTATGCTGGTAACGACTTGCCTAATGTCTTTGGTAATCGTCTTATGCTGGCGCAAAAGCTCTCTTTTTGCGCTAGCTTTCATCTTCTTCTTCGGAACAATCGAAGCTCTCTACTTCTCAGCTTCACTCATCAAATTCCTCGAAGGCGCGTGGGTTCCACTCGCTCTCTCCTTCATCTTCCTCCTTATCATGTACGTTTGGCACTACGGAACTCTCAAGCGTTACGAGTTTGACGTTCAGAACAAAGTCTCGATCAACTGGCTCCTCACACTCTTCGGCTCCTCAAACCTCGGAATTGTCCGTGTCCGTGGAATTGGCGTGATCAACACCGAGCTCGTCTCTGGCATTCCCGCCATCTTCTCTCATTTCGTCACTAACCTCCCGGCGTTCCATCAAGTCGTGGTCTTCCTCTGTGTGAAATCCGTCCCTGTCCCGCATGTTAAACCGGAAGAACGGTTTCTCGTCGGAAGGGTTGGACCAAAGGAGTATCGTCTATACCGGTGTATAGCTCGGTATGGATACCGCGATGTACACAAAGATGACGTGGAGTTTGAGCACGACCTCATTTGTAGTATCGCGGAGTTTATCCGTTCGGATAAACCATCAGATTACTCGCCGGACCCGGAAAATGAATGCGGAACCAATGAGAGGCTTACCGTCGTCGCAGCTTCCTCCTCCAATCTCGACGGCGTTCAAATCCACGAAGAGCTAACGAGAGGCAATGGTTCTGAAACACCAGAGCCATCGTCGTCTTCTTCAGATGTAATCGTGGTGGCGGTAGAGCCACAGAAACCGCCGACGGGAATCAAGAAAAGGGTAAGGTTTGTGATACCGGAGACTTCGAGAATCGATAGATCTGCGGAGGAGGAGTTAAACGAGCTGATGGAGGCGCGTGAAGCAGGAATGGCGTTTATAATGGGACATTCGTACGTGAGGGCAAAATCAGGATCGAGTGTGATGAAGAAGATCGCTATTAACTTTGGTTATGATTTCTTAAGAAGAAACTCGAGAGGACCTTGTTATGGTCTCACCACTCCTCACGCTTCTACTTTAGAAGTTGGTATGGTTTATATCGTTTGACTATACTTTTTTTTTCTTTTCGTTTTTGTTAAATTTGAATAAACCTCAGTTTTGTAAATGATGGTAAGATAAATTTGTCAGGTTTTTTGTGTTGTAATTTTTGTGTAGAGATGTTAAAGAGTTGCTTGTGGCATAAGTAAGATATGCTTTTTGTTGTAATGATTTGTCCGTACTGATTAAAGGTCCAAGTGAGAAGATTGAAAAATAAGTAGACAAGACTCGAGAGCATATGATTCTTGTCTCTTTATGTTTCTTTAACTCCAAATCTTCTCTTTTGTCGGCTCAGCTAACCATATATATATATAAATGCATAGAAACACATAGACACACAAGTACATATTTATGTACATCTGCTCTCTAAACTTGTGAGCAAGTCTTGCTCTGTTTTCCTTGAAAACCAAAAAAATGAAGAAAAATGCAAATTTGGTGGTTTTTTCTCTAATTTTTATATTTTTATTTTGTGGATTCTCCTCAGTTTCAGCTAAACCTCCTCCAGTTAGTGAGTTCTTGATCACCCTATCTTTTCGAAAACACTCTTTTGGTAAATCATAACATAATGTATAAAAATGTTATGGTTTTTTGTTTTTGTTTTCGAGAACAGAGATCGTAAGTGGGCTTGTGACAAATGTAGCATCAATGCTGTGGAAATGGTTATGGACTCTTCAAACATCCACAACCACAACAACCACCACAAAATCTGGTAATTGATGACCCACAAATAGCTTTTTATTATGATCTTGAATTAATGATGATACTAAAAACTGAGAAAAATGTAACAGGTGTTTCTAGCCGTTCGATGGTAAAATATGAAAGTGGATATAACATAGAGACAGTGTTTGATGGAAGCAAGCTTGGGATTGAGCCATATGCAGTTGAAGTTTCCCCAAATGGTGGAGAGCTTATTGTCTTGGATTCTGAGAACAGCAACGTCCACAAAATTCCCATGCCTCTTTCTAGATGTAAGTTCCATCTTTTACATGAAAATACACATAAGATCGAATACGCTGGATACGTGTACAATTTATACTTTGTCATCTATGTCCACACCACCTAAATATGACCCACCAAAATGTTAGGTTATATATATACAATTATGCTTTGCTTCAAGATGGGGATTCGTTTTCTTTTGCTTTTTCTTGTTCAGTAAAAAAGTGAGACTCAGATTCCAGAGTTTTTTTTATTTGACAACGAAAGCCTTTAATTAGAGATTAAACTTTTGCACTTTAGTCCATAACACGACTCATTAGCTTTAATCCATGTTCTGTTCCTACGTTCTTGTCTTTTTTTTGTCTAAGTCCACAAAGTTTTCTATCTCTTCAGGTTATTCTTTCTGTTGTTTCTTGCTCGTCAAGTTTAACAAACTTTTGCTTTTAAATAGAATCTAAGATTAAGTTTAGATCGATTCAGATTCTGGGTTTTGCTTCTCAATCGTGGTTAATGTTCACAAAAACAGATTTAACAGTAGAAGTATATATATATTTTTTAACTCTGGGGTTTTGAATCTATAAATGAAGATGCTAAACCAAAGCTAGTCTCTGGTTCGCAAGAAGGATTTACTGGACACATCGACGGAAAGCTCAAAGAAGCGAGACTGAACCGTCCTCGAGCGATGGCCATCGACGACAGTGGAAACGTTTACGTCGCGGATACTAATAATTTCGCCATACGCAAGATCAGCGACGACGGTAACTACAACAATTCAGCGTTTACTTTACGATTGGAAAACGGTATTTAAACGCTTTTTGGTTGATTTATGTATAGGAGTGACAACGATCGCCGCGGGAGGAAGATGGAGCGGCGGATCTAAAGAGGAGTTGATGAGATTCTCCGATGACTTTGATTTGATCTTCGTCTCTTCAAGCTGCTCTCTTTTAGTCGTTGATCGAGGAAATCAAATGATTAGAGAGATTCAACTACACGATCACGACTGTTCTCATCACGAACCAGAGTCTCCCGACACAGATCTTCATCTTGGTATTCCCTCTGAAAAACGGCCCCGTTTTGCTGTTTGTGCTTGAAATGATGCCGTTTGTTGTTTCTTGTGGGTTTTTAAACGATGTCGTTTCGAATTTGTACAGGAACCGCTTTGCTCGTTGCAGCTGGATTCTTTGGATATATGTTTGCCTTATTAGTGCGTAGAGTACGATCGTTGTTCTCTTGGTCTCGCCATGTAAGTGAATCGTTTCTGTTTTCTTTCTTTTTGGTTTGGTTTGATTAGGTATAGAAGACAAAGCATCATTGTTCTGATTCTAATTTCAGGATAATAAAAGGTATGTAGCAAAACCGAGCATGACAATGGCTCCATACCAACGTTATCCAAGACCGATTCGACCACCATTGATCCCACCGGAACATGAACCAGAAAAAGAAGAAGGATTTCTCGGTTCGCTTGGAAAGCTAGTGGTGAAAACCGGTTCTTCGGTCTCCGAGATGATGTCCGGTTCTAAGAATGTAATTCCTCCAAATTTCCAGTACCACCATCAGCATGAACCGGACCAGTGGCCTGTACAAGAGAGCTTTGCTATACCGGAAGAAGATGGACCGCCGGCTTTAGAACCGAGATCCAGTACAAATCCGGAGAAGCCTTACCTTAGAGCACAAGGAACCAACCAAAACCGGGCTTATTACCAAGATTATGACCAATACCAAAACCAGCAGAAACGAAACGTGAACGATACGGCACCGTTCGAAGATAACCGAGAGAAGAACGAGATCGTATTTGGGGCGGTTCAGGAGCAGGACGGTCGCCGAGAAGCCATGGTGATCAAATCCGTTGATTTCAACGAAGCTATGAAAGAGCAGCGAAATCTACGGCCAAGAATTAATTACATGGGATATTCTTCTCATGTTTACTGATTACACATAATTTACTTAGAGCGTGTGTAATACATAGATATACTTCTCCGTTTTAGTTTTAGTGATCGATGTTTTTGAGTTTTTCTTGTTTTATTGATTAAGGTTTTCTATACAATGTTGATTTCTGAACGCCAATATAAATCATATAAGTATGCATAATGCATGCATGCATTTTCATATTCCAATTCATTTTTGTAGTTATTTAATAGAAAATAGACATATTATCATCACAAAAGTTATAATTAAGAGACGCAGTTAGAGAGATTTTGCATTTTTAGAACTCCCTCCAAAAACTCATATTCTATAATTGTCATATTCTATCTATTGATATACTCGATCATAGCGATTATGCCTCTCCTCTGTGCCCCATCATTTTTTCAATCAAATGAAAATCAGATAGGGTGATGATAATTTTCCGTTTTATAATCGTTTCCTTTGTAAGTGTAATTTGACTGAACTCATAACAGCAGAATGTGATACAAATGCTAAATTAGAAACTGTCAAAAACAAAGAAAACAAAATATATTATTTTTCCTATTGGTGGAAATTTTCTTTATTTTATGAAGGAACCGAGATGAAAATGAGAACATCGTAAAGCTCAATAAAGATTTGACTAAGAAAATTGCAAAACTTGAGGAAGAGAACTTGGTACTTGAAGAGAAAAACAATCTTGTCGACATTGAAGCATCATTTGCTCGAGCCAGAGTTACTAAAACAATTTTAAAATATTGGAGACTCTAGTTGTGGGACTCGTGGGGGAATTTGCAACAAGTCTCTCTGATTCCAAACCTGTCTGAACCACTCAACAATGCTGGCAAAAGAAACTTGAACCCATCACAAACCTCAGTAAGCAATTGAAAAAGATGGCATCATGTATGTAAGTTTTTGTTGTCCAAGCTTTGAGATGATTTTGTGTAGGAGGAGCTGAACGAGGAATTGAAGATGACTCTAGCATAGCGTTATGTTGATAATCTGAAACTGATAGCTCCCCAGAAGGACTTGTTGATGTTATTAATGGTTTATAAGCATTGGAATCACGTAGATCATAAAGAGTGACCAAGAGGATCCTATATAAGGGTTGTTGATGTTATTAATGGTTTATAAGCATTGAAATCACGTAGATCATAAAGAGTGACCAAGAGGATCCTATATAATGGTTATTGATGTGATCCTTGATAGTATTTAAGAACCCATTCAAACTAGGTTGGTGCAAACTTAGTAAGAGGAACCACGATTCTTTGTCTTACTAAATTATAGAGCGGAGTGATAGTGGAATATAGCTCTAACCCACTCAAGTTGCGAAAGACTTGTGATATAAAATATAAACCTAAGTCTTAGCGAAATCTACACATAAGACATAAATTCTCAAAATGTTTTCTAAGTGAGAAATCCACACAAACTTAGAGAAACAAAAGATAAAACATAAAGCTTAAAAAAAGAAAACTCTTATGTATTTTTAAAAAAATTATATGATTTTTACAAGAGGATTGTGAGAATTTAAATACACCTAATAAAGACTGAAATATAGAAACAAATAAATTAGCATAAATGAAAAATCAACATAAATGTAAAAATCAACACCTTGATTGATATGACATTTATTGTTTGATTATGGACCAATGGAAATATGAGATTTTTTGTATCTAGACAACTTCTTGATATGTCCATGGTTTGATTGTCTTCCAGAAATTTCTTGATATTTTACTATTGCTTCTTTTATAATTTGACCCACTTTAAATTGGATCATTTGTTAATAAGCCAAAGATGTGAGTTGCATTTTCAAACCACCTCTATTATTGTATCAGTAAATGAATTGATTGCACTACAAATGGCTTGAAGGTGGCTTTTATTGAAATCTGATGCTATTTTTTACGTACAAGACATGGCAATGAATTGTAAGACGTGTCTTTCAAAAAAGATCTTCAGATATTAGAATCACAACTTGTAGGACTTAAGATATACAGATGTATTAGAATCATATGTGTTATTATTTTATATAAACAACAATAATTTAAATATCAATTTTCGAGATTCATAAAAAGAAAATTGAAATACTAACAAATTCAGTTAAAAAATTCATCAAAGACACCTCATATATATTTGGTACAAATAAATTACAATTGAATTGTTAATTATCTTATTAATTGAGTAGTGAATTGCCACCAAAATGACTATGAAACTTTAAATGATTCGTATGCTATTAATGAAACATATGTAATTATAAATGAATGCCAATATTGATTTTTAGAATTAATACTAATAAAAAATAACTATAAATATTTACATATATACATATTGTTTTTTAGAATTTATTTTAATAAAGAGTAGCTATAGATATATACAGATACGTCTTGAGATAATTGACCATTTAAAGAATACATTTTTGTTGATTTCTAAACATTTTAATGTTGATTTCTAAATGCTACTTTACATATAAGTATGCATGCATTTTCATATCCCAATTAATTTTTGTAGTTAATAATCGAAAAGAGACATATAGATACATCACAAAAGGTATAGACATATAGACATATAGAGACGCACTTAGGGATTTTGCATTTTTAGAACTCCTTCTAATTACTCATATTCTTCTATTTATACACTCGATCATAGCGATTCTGCCTCTCCTTTCTGCACCTACATCTCCTATATATTTTTATAATTTTAGAAGATATTTTGAGATTTTTATGTCACATGTCTCAAATAAATTAAATTCAAGGGTAACAATTAATAAAATTTTTTCTTTAAGATATATCATTAAAAACTAATCTTTAATACTTAAAATTAACTAATCCATTCAATATAATACATATACATATACATATCCAGACCATTCAATCATTTGCAACCCAACTCACTCCAAACCTATCAATTCTTCACAATTTTTTTCCGCCCAAGCCTTATTTATTTCTTTTTTTTCCTTTGGGCATGGTAAGAAAAAAAAGAAATTTTATCTTCTACAACTTTACCAAATGCCGACAATAAATATTTGTTGTCTTTAACATTATCTATTTTTTGTTGATTGTACTACCAATGAATAAAAACATTTTTTACTATTTTTTTTATGAATTTAATTTTTTATAGTAACACACCATAATATGGTTTATATTGTTAAAACTAATTTCTTATAATTGTATAATTTTGAATGTTTATATATATATATATATATATATATATATCTAATATTCGTATTGTGAGGTCCAATACACAATTTCTTAAATATCATTCAAATATGATATATTTTATATATACTATTAAACCAAATTAAATAAATTATGTAAAAATTTTTTTATATCCGTATATAATGCGGGTTATCTTCTAGTTTTTCATTAAATGAAAATCAATTAGGGATCATGAAAATTTTTCTGTTTCATGAATGTTTTCTTTGTAAGTGTAATATAAATGTGTTGTTTGTTGAAGAGTAAATAAATTTGAATAAAATTAAATTTAAAGTGTAGGTTGGCGGAACAAATTTTGTTAAAAAAAGCCTATGTAATTTATTAAAGAGTAAATAAATTCTAATAAAATTAGTTTTAAAGTATAATGGTTGGTGGAATAAATTTATAATAAAAAAAAATCGGCCGGCTTGGATTTTGCAAAAGATTCTTCAATGAATCTGAGAAAAAAGAAACAACCATTCATAGTTCGCCACGTCTGCTTCTTAGCGAGGAGCACATGACAGCTTAACAGAGTAACAACAGATCTTTCCCGTCGCCACGTCAGTGATATATTCGACCGTTAAAAAGGTCACCGGCTACAACGGTTTACAGCACCGACTTTTAACAAGTTAACGTTAAAACAGAATGAGACTAGCAAACGTACCGGTTTATCTTAGAAAACGGATGAGCGGTTAAGTTTAATTTCTATAAAACCGGTGTTTACCGGTTGGCAGTTACGGAATTCCAGCTTTTGTGTTAGTTCTGCCATTTATTTCCGTCGCTCTCCCCTTAAGAAACGCATTGGTTACAGAGTAAAGGAGAGAAAGAAAGAAAGAAAGGAAGAAGGCAATTTATTTGCGAGAGAGAGAGAGAAGTAGGGTTAGGGTTGCAGAGAATCGGAGGGAAGAAGGATTCGAAGAATCGGAAGAATCCAATCTAACTCTGTATTCGTCTCTCCCTCTCTCTTAATCTTCTCAATCTTTGATTTCCTTCTTTCTTTCGCTGGATTTGTGTCGCGATCGAAAACAATTTCCCGGAAAATCAATCCATGGGAATTGAATCTTTCCCGATCTCTGAAATGGACGCGACCGACGATATGCACGAAGCGATGTTCGCGAAGCGAGGTTGTTGTTTCCTCCTCCCTTGTGTAGGATCATCTCAGCCGTCTGCTCCGGGCGGATCTGTTTGGTGGCAACGAATCAGAACCGTCGATAAATTGGAGCCTGACGAGCGGTGGTGGATCTCCGGGTGGATGAAGATGAGGGGATGGTCTGAGCTTGTGGCTGGGCCCAAGTGGAAAACCTTCATCCGCCGCTTTGGCCGCAATCACTGCTGCGGTGGCGACGGCGGGAGTTCTAGTCGGTCGGATCAAAATAATTTCCGGTACGATTCTTGGAGTTACGCGTTGAATTTCGATGATGGTAAACAGACGGGTCATTTCGAGGACGAGTTTCCTTACCGTGATTACTCGATGAGGTTCGCTTCGCCGTCTCTGCCGGTATCCACAAAAAGCTCCATTGATTTCGACAACGATAACCACGCGCCACCGCTTATTAAGTGAAGGTCACGCGCTTCTTTTTTTGTTTGTCGGCTGTCGTCTAACGTGCGCTGCACCGATGAAATGGGGGACATTTAGAAGAAAGATTGTTATTTTTTTTTTGCAAAGAAATTATTTTTCACCGCTGCTTCCTCATTTTTGTAATTTTTACGTCAATGAAATTATTTATTTTATCAATATTTTCTCCCAAATTTAGGGTAGTTTCCGCGTAGTCAGTGACAGAGAACATCTTTTCAAACAAAATTGGAGGAAATCTCTTTGATTGATTTGTAAGTAAGATACAGTATTTATAATCCACCCTCTTGAAAACAGCTTTCGTTATCGTATATGATGATAAGAAATTATGTTTAGAAACACAATATAACCAGCCATATGCCCGGATGCCATAGCCTATTGCAAAACTAGAATCAGTGGCGGATACAGGAAATCTTTGGAACCTTCTGCCAGACTAGAGCATTTAAAGAATCTTTGAAACCTTCTATGTAGTGAAGATTAAGGACACGTGGAGGGCTGAGATTAACATAGGATAAAGCTGAATCAAGGGTTGAGATTAATAGAGGATGAGGTGAATCAATTCAACAGGGAGATTATGAAACCGAAGATTCAATCGGGAAATTTGTTGTGAGAATTTCATCTTCTTCTTTTTTCTCTCGATAACGATTTGTTTTCATTACAAGCTTATAATCTTTTCTTCTTTATGGATTCTTGGGAGGATGAAATGAGGATTTTTGTTTCATGAACATTAATCTCTCGCTATATTGTTTTTTTTCTCTGAAAAACACACGTTATACTGAAACACTTGAACAAAACTGAACCTTGGAACATATCGATATAAGATCTCTCTCTCTCTCTCTCTCTCTCTCTCTCTCTCTCTCATTCTGATTGGTCACTTGAGCTATTGGAAAATTAGCTAACAAAAACAAAAGGTTGTGAGTGAAGTGGAGGAGGTTCAAGGGAGGCTTTGGGTTGAGACAATAATGAAAGTGTAGATGTAAGAAAGTAACTCGATTGACTCGACAGATGACACAAGCATTCTCTCAAATATAATATATTAACAAAATCTTTGTTTTGTTCTTATTACGAACCTAGATTTTTCTGATGATTTTATGAACCCTAGCCGCCGATCCTATTTTTCGAAAAGTGATCATGAATACAAAAGTCAAAACCCCTATATATATCATACAAGGTTTTTTAAGACTTGGCATGTTTTTTATATCACTAAATATTATATGTATATCTCATCAGTAAGTTTCAACAACTTTCTAAAACTTCCCAATATCTTTTTAATTTACCTAAATCTTCTAAAAATCTTTTAAAGAATATTCTCAAAGGATCTTTTTTCTTGATCCTATAGAAAATCAACGTGATACCAAATTACTCCTTGATGACCACGTTCTTTCTTTTTCCAAAGATGCTATAAAATACATGATCCACTTTTCTTTTCTGGACTTCTGTTAAGGTACTCAAAATACCTCGACTTTTGACTCAACATCTGTCCAAGCCTACCTCAAGATCTTCACTCTCAATTAGCTCAAAAATACATTGCCACTCCGCCTTACCAAGATGCCTTACCCATTTTGGCAATGAAAATCATTGTATTATAATTTTAGCTTTATAGAAGTTCCATCTTGATATCACATTCATTAAGGATGAGGACATCAAATCATCACCAACCAAAGAGTAAGAAATTGTAAGACTTGGAGAGGAGAGCATGAAGATGAGGATAGCTATAGAGTTCAAAATACAACATTACTTTTATATTTGGGATGAGAATGTTTTGAAGACCCACAAACTGATTAATACACCTTTTAGAAGTTTAAGGTTTGCATCCAAATACTAGGGAAATCCAACTTCCCATAGTTGGTAAAGACTAAGACTACATATCTTATTGAAGACCAAACGGTTAGGACAATTAATAATAAAGATTGGAAGCATCTCACATCTTCATCACTATTATAAAATGCACTTTTCAATGAGCCTCAATCCACTTCAATGACTACATATTATTACCATATTTTATCATTATAAATTTATAATAATTTTCCCTTTTTAATATTATTTTAACTGTTTGAACAAGAGATATATATATAGGCTCTCAACTATCATTTGTAACCACCCATTTTTTAGTAAAAATATATAAGAAATTATTTTTTTTATCAAAGCGTTTTCCTTTGATTATTCTTGTATTGTTCATTAAGTTTTGTCTGAGAAACAGTTGCTCTTCTGTTTAGTGGATTAAGATTATTTGTGAGTGAACTCTCGTATTCACATCTTGATCATGTGATTCCATCAATAACCTCCATCATCCATCTCAATCCACGTCCACTTCTGCAACAACCTTATTATCTTATGATCATAAGAATCAGAGTGATTCTGAACTCGCATCAATGAGGATCAAGACATCATAAATGAATGATGATTGAACTAGAATCATCAATCTCCTTGTAACTATTCTATCTTTGTTTTGTTGTTGTTATCACTTAAATTCATTACATGTAGAAGAATAAAGGATTTTCATTTTTAACAAAAATATACACAATAAAAACATGAATTTTATATTGATAGGTGCTTTTGAGAACAAAACACGAAAGTGACAATGTAACAAAAGCATTAGATTGTTCAAGCTTCTTCTCTTCTCCTTCTCTCCACACTTCAAAACTGGTCAAACGAATTAGATACTCTCCAAGTGATCTAGAAATATCATATTTCTCAGTAGTATACAACCAATATACCCCCTTCGAGCTGTGTAATAACAACATCACCATCCTTTGTAAAACCTTCAAAACGCAAAGATAGGAATATGCTTATAAAGTCTTACTACTTTAACCTCAGCAAAACTGGATACATGGTCATTCAGATAGTCTATAAGATGATTTATTAGCAAAAAAATGTCCATGTACATCAGACAAAGCTTTTTTCGTAAAACTAAATCTACCTTAGTAGTAGTCTTTATTAAATCGATTGAAATATACATACAATTTTGTAACCACGGAGAGAGACAGAGATTTATAGCAGAAGTTTTTTTCGTATTTGTCAAATTTGAAGTGGCTTAAAAGAGTCAGCTACAACTTCAAAGGGCTTCTTCACTTTTATAATTGGCTTCATTTCAAAACCTTTTAATATTTTTTAAAAGAATATATATATATATATATATATCATTTTGAATTTTAAAAAATTGTTCAAGATGTATTAAAAAATATCAATCAAGAATAAATTCATCAGGTAAATATTTAAAAGTAACTTTTCTTTTCATTTACAAAGTTTTGTATCCAATAAAATTTGATTTTTGGAAAAGAAAATATATACGGCCATAAAGAAAATTATGGAAAAGGGGGTCAGGCAGTGGCAACAAAACATATAATGCTAGAAAGCTAGATGATCTGGAAAGCTTTTTGTTGAATTACGAAATGGTAATCAAGAGTTTGACCGCAGAGTTACGTTAGTTCAGACTTAATATCTTCTTTACATCGTTGCATGCATGTATACATTTCAAGTAGAAAACGAAATTAAATCTAGATAAAAGTTTTATTAAACAAAATAAAGAATGAATTTAGTACACAAAAGATCTAATCGATAGCTTTGTATAAAAGTAAATACCCTAAGTAAATTTTAGAATAAAAAAAGAAGAGAGGAAATGTATCTCTTTATGAAAACATAACACTCTCTACATAATCCAGAAAACTAGCTACCCCAGCAAATCTTCCAAACTCATACTCTGAGTTTTCTTCAATCTCAACCCTTTTAAAACCATCCATCTTATGATCGTGATGAATGAGATAAAAGTCGTCCACATAGTACGATGCATATATAATCTCACCCGTGTGAGTAGTGCCTCTAATCTCCTGCCGAAACCAGAATTTACTACTCCATAAACTTACTCTCGACCATTCTTGCTTAATGGCATCCTCCAAAACCCACAAATCAAATGTCGGCTCAGTGCTTTCAGTGGCTAAGGCTACATTGCCTTGGTAGTTTATCAATTTTGGGTTATGTCTAACCAAATATTGAACAATCTTAGACAATCTAGTGACAAAGTCAAAAGTTTCAGACCTTACGTCAAATCTCACAAAACAAGGTTCCATCATTTTGGTGCCCATGTAAGCACAATAATACAAAACCCCGTTGACACAAAGACCGGTTGATTGAGGATGGTGAGGAATGCTACATTCGATTTTTCTCAATGAGTTTTGACAAGATGATGATCCCAAAGTCAACACTTGACATCCACTAGGTGCAACTCGCATACCGGTACCAAACGTTAACTCGGTCACGCACAGTGCTTTATATTGGTCATCAATAGGATCGTATCCGAAAAATCTTTTGAGAACCCTTCTTCTGGATTTGACTATAGGTAGTGTTATAGATTTACCGGTGCGTGGATTACATATGATTTGTTCTTGACCATAGACAAAACTCATCAACCCATGGACGCAATCAGGTCGTTCGTAACGAAGATCCGGGACGTGGCAAGCAGTGCGAGATAGAAAAACGAGTGACGATGATGATTCATCTTCCTCAAGAGTTAATGATGAGGAGAAGAAGTGCCAATTCTCGCATCCTTTTTCTTTATCTATTTCACTAAAAGCTAAGAGAGTACGTTGCTTTTGCTTCTGCTGCAAAGAAGAGCGAAACGAATATGATCTGATGAAATCTCGACTGCGGATGATTGTAGCAAATAGCTTTGATACGTTTACGAATCTAGCTATGGATTTCGTAGGCAGCCTCAAGAAGATCCCGAACAGCAAGTCAATAGGAATTGAGTCAGAGTTTCTCGGTTTAGTTTCTCGTGGAATGTTCCCCATCTTCGTCCTTTTGGTCTGCCTTCCCATGAGGACAGCTTTCTGCTTATGAAACCCTAAAATCTCTTTTTCCTTGTTGTCTTCTATTAATTTAATTAAGGTTTGACCCACTCTCAAAAGATTAGAATCAATATAGGAATAGGAAATGGTTCGTTAGGTTTTGTTAAGAAAAGGAAATTAGGTGACCTTAAAAAAAGGAAAAAAAAAAAAAGCAAAAAAGGAAAGTAGGCTTTACTCTCTGATATTAGCTTTTGTTGAAAAGGAAATAATGTCGGTTTTGTTATAAAAGATTATAAATTCTCTCTTAAACAAGTTGGAATCAGGTTTTCGTATAAAAGTAGTCGATCGAAAGTAGTGGTTGGTCAGGTATTTTTTGTTGAATAGAATCGTCGTCGATATGATGAAAAAGGTATATTCAGAGAGGTATTACGAAATACTGGAGAAGCGGAAGAATCTACCAGTGTGGGCGCAGAAACAAGAGTTTTTACAAACTTTGAAGGAAAATCAAATAGTGATATTGGTCGGTGAAACCGGGAGTGGTAAAACAACGCAGATTCCACAGTTAGTTTTTTTTTTTTGATAAAATGTAAATATTATTCAAAGAAACTTTTAAGATTATACAATGCATAATTTTAGATCTAAAAGCATGGACCCAACCAGACTCAATGAAACTAATAACGCGATCTCGTGGTTTAGCAACATCGACAAAGCTAATTAAGTTTCCGGTAGTAATAAAAAAGAGACAAAGCAAGAATGAAAAATAAACAGAATCCTCTAAAATGTTAACATTGGTTGAAGGAAGACCTTTCCCCGGTAGCCCAAGAGCCAGTTTGACTCACGAAGTAGCTGCGGTCCACGCCTCAAGGACCAAGCAAACGTACCTGCGAATCAGTACGGACGAAACCACAACGAGCCAATGCACTGAGCTGGAGTCACTGCCGCTACTATGACACGGAGCAAACCCAACGACAATGAAGAGACTGTACTAACCCCTCCTTAACCAAAGTAACCGATCAAAGATACCCAGCAGATTCTCCAAAACAAACAAATCCACTTTTCATTCCAAACAATCCTAATCGAGGTCGGAAAACCAAAACCTCAACCCAACAATCTTGATCTCGAACTAGAGAAGCCATACCTTGTAATTAACTCGGAGAAGCTTGCAAACGGTTGAGATCTGCTCAAAATCCGACTACCGGAAGGACGGGAAAGAGAAGAGTAAAGCGACCCACGCTCAAGGAGAGGAGATGACCAGAGCTATACGGCAGCCGATCGATTCCCGAGCCATCCCGCCAACCCAGACCCTAACCTAAATCGGCGGAGCTGGAGAACCGCAGTGTCTCGCCTAGGCAAGAGCCACCGCCGGACCGTAGAGGAGATTCCGGTGAGGAGAAAACATAATGCATAAAGAGGTGAGGAGCGATTCTATGATACAATTGAGCTTCAGGGGTGGGAGAGGGATTCCAGTCCTGAGGCGCCGTCCTCAGAGCGCCGGAGAACCTTCAGCCGAGACCACCAGCCTGAGCTCCGTCGCGTCACCGTCCAATACTCCACCGTCGATTGCAAAACGAAGACCCATCCCTACTCAAAATCAGATCTTCCGGTAACAGAGCTAGTGAGTAACTGTAACAGGGGGAGGGAGGAGACCACTCACGGTACCGGCGCTTGCCGGCCACCGGAGAAGCCTCCGCCAATCTTGGTTGTTGTCGAGGGCGGCTAGGGTGACGAGTTGAGAGAAAAAAAAAAAAATTTGCTGGCCACAGTTTGTTTTAGAAGCAGTGACCAATGAAAACCCTAACCCTAGCCCTTGGAAGAAGAAGTGTCTGGTTGGGTGCACGCAGCCTCGTAGAGTTGCAGCGATGTCAGTCTCCCGTCGTGTTGCCGAAGAGATGGATGTAAAGATCGGAGAAGAAGTGGGTTACACCGTCCGTTTCGAGGATTGCAGCAGCTCCAAGACGGTGCTCAAGTACCTGACCGATGGTATGCTTCTGAGAGAAGCAATGGCGGATCCGCTCTTAGAGAGATACAAAGTGATTATTCTCGACGAGGCACACGAAAGAACATTAGCCACGGATTTGCTTCTAGGTCTTCTTAAACAAACCTTGACTAATAGACCTGATCTTAAGCTGGTTGTGATGAGTGCAACCCTAGAAACCAACAAGTTCCACGAGTATTTTAGCAGTGCGCCAATTATAAAAGTTCCCGGTAGGCTTCATCCAGTAGAGATCATGTCAAGAACCTGAGATGGACTATCTCGAGGCTGCCATAAGCACCGTTGTCCAGATTCACACGTGCGAGCCACCTGGTGATGTTCTTGTTTTCTTAACCGGGGAGGAAGAGATTGAAGACGCTTGTAGGAAAATCTCGAGAAAACTTGGAGACCAAGTCAACGTTATGCCATTGTATTCAACTCTTCCTCCTGCCTTGCAACAGAAGATATTCGAACCTACACCAGATCCATTGACGAGAAAGATTGTTGTCTCCACCAACATTGCAGAGACTTCTTTAACCATCGACGGCATTGTTTACGTGGTTGATCCTGGTTTCTCCAAGCAAAAAATCTACCACCCAAAAACTCGTGTCGAGTCTTTGCTGGTCTCCCCTATATCACAGGCAAGCGCTAACCAGAGAGCAGGTTGTGCCGGTAGAACACGGCCAGGAAAGTGTTTCAGGCTTTACACAGAGAAAAGTTTCAAAGATTTGGAGGAACAGACGTATCCTGAGATATTGAGATCAAACCTTGCAAACACAGTTCTGACCTTGAAGAAACTGGGTGTGAAAGACTTGCTACACTTTGACTTTCTGGATCCTCCTGCTCCTGCGACCCTAGCTCGAGCCTTGGAAGATTTGTATCATTTAGGAGCACTGGATGATGAAATTAACTTGACGAAGACAGGTGAGATTATGAGCGAGTTTCCCTTAGACCCCCAGATGGCAAAGATGATCATAGCGAGTCCTGAACTCAACTGCTCAAACGAGATTATCTCAATCTCCGCGATGCTATCAGTCCCCAATTGTTTTATCAGGCCAAGAGGAGAAGCTCAAAAGGAAGCAGATGAATCTAAGTCTAGGTTTGGTCACGTTGACGGAGATCACCTCACACTCTTGAATGTTTACCACGCTTTCTTGGGAAACAATCAAGACCCGGATTGGTGTTACGAAAACTTCATCAACTACAGAGCAATGAAGTCTGCGGTTAGTGTTAGAGAGCAGCTAGTCCGGATCATGTCCAGGTTTCAGATGAAGTTGTGCAGCAATGTGTTTAACACTCGAGACTACTACGTCAACATAAGAAAGGCCTTACTTGCTGGCTATTTCATGCAAGTGGCTCACTTACAACAGAGTACTGGCCGCTACTTGACCGTTAAAGATAACCAAGTCGTTCACTTGCATCCTTCCACTTGCTTGGATCACAAACCGGAGTGGGTTATTTACAACGAATATGTTTTGACTAGCCGCAATTTCATCCGAACTGTTACTTATATTCGTGGTGAATGGCTAGTAGATGTTGCATAGCATTACTTTGATCTTGCTGACAACTCTGATGCCAAACGAGTCCTTCAAAAGCACTGCAAAAAGAGAAAGAGAGAGTGTGAGAAGTAAAAGGAGTGTTGTTTAAATTTATATCTATCTTGTTCAAAATTTCATAACAGAGATTGTTTTGTTTCTTAATTTTTACTACATTTGTTTTATAATCCAAGCGAGAAACAGATGATTTCACACTGAATTCCTTGTTCAAGGTCTATGGCTTTTACATCCTTTCGTATGTTAGCCTTTAAAAATCAACCAGAAAAGGCCAACAATTATCAAATTCAATTTTGGGGCCACACTTAAAATTATAAAAGAGTGGTGCCCACAGGATTTTCAAGACAATTCAATTACCATTTTGAAATGCTCGTTTCTATAATCTGATATAAACATGAATCAATTGACCCAATACCAATTCCTAAATAGAGAATGAGGATGATAATCACACAAATTCAATAGACCAATTAATCAAAAAAAAGAAGAAGAAGAGAGTGATAAACCTGAAAAAACATGCCTGAAGGAGAGATAAGCACAGAGACAGTGTCTTGCAGTTGTTGCTGCTCTTCCTCTGCAACTGCAACGCCATCTTCGCCAATCGACGAAAGCTTCATTAACCCAAGGCGATTCTGTTTCATAAACCTAGCGAAACTGCAATTCTGCTATTTCCGATGGGTCTGATCCGAAAGCTGAGGTTTTTCGACAAAGGGAGAAGATGGCTCGAAGAAAGATTAGGGTTTTGGGTTCTGCAAAACGAGTGAAAGGTAGAAGATGTTGCAACCGACGCTATTTTTCGCTACTACCAAATGTTCAATCGATAAAGTTGCGAGTGAAGAGAGAAAGGTTTTTGCTATCTTTTTTACGCTCCTTCGGAGAATTCTTCATCTATTCACATTTTCACATTATCCACTTACTCGAAAGGTTTAAGCAATTATGTACGAAGACATAAATACCCTTGACAATTTCTTTTTATGCTTATTTAGTTCCTTGAATATGTTGTTAATTAATCATATAATACTGGCCAACCCAAGAAGACAAATGAACATAAAAAAAAAGCATAAAATGTAGCTAATAATCGCAAAATAAGAAACGGATAGTTCATAATCCTCATTGCTTAACGAAACATAAGGGAGTTATTCAAAAGGGAGTTATACCCTGGGAACATGCTCAATATCGACAGACTTGAACTGGCTCTTAAGCTCTTGTGTATGCCTAGACAGCTCAGACAAGTTCGGGGCTCTGACTTTCCATTCACCACGAGTTTGTTTCATGATAGAAATCAATAAGTCTTCTGAGGTAAAAAGATTCAAGAGAGAAAAACAGAAAGTAGCTGTTACTCAACTGACCTGCTTAACAACAAGCTCAGAGTCTCCATAGATCTTGGCGTGTGTGTAACCTTTTTCAAGAGCAGACTCCAAACCACGATTCAGACCACGATATTCAGCCTCGTTGTTTGTTGCTTTGGCTAATCCTTCACGGTAGGAGGAGATGACAGTTCCATCTGAATCACGCAGAACAGCTCCTCCACCAGCTCTTCCAGGGTTTCCTTTTGAAGCTCCATCAAACTCAATGATACAATGCTGAAAAAACAGTTGACAAGACATATTGCAATGTTAAAAAGATGCAAACATGAAGCTCGAAGTTATCATTTCGTAATTAATGACCCTCAAACTAAATTTTAAGCATAACATGAGAACAATATCATGACAAACTATTTCAAATCTAAGGCTCTTTATCAGAAATGTATAGGAAAAGGAACATGACGAATGAGTTAAAAACAACGTACATTCACATTAAAAACAAATACGTTTGGGAATTAGATTACTTTATAGGCTTCTCCTAAGAACCAAAAAAATAATAACAACGAATACTACATTATAGAGGTTTTTTTTTATTAGGGTTTCTCCTAGGAACAAATTTCTCATTACGCTTCCTGATTTATCCTAGCCCGAGGCGTTTTCGGCATTAGAATCTAGAATCAAGGTCTACATCCGCCGTATTCAACAGATCTATATGTTCACCATTTTCAACTGCTACAGATCTCAGCGTTTGGGTATCTTCAGTTTCTAATTCGATCCTAGAGTATATCGTGCTTTGTAATCGGCTATTTTTATACAAAAAAAATAGATATTTTCTATTAAAGGAAGCAACATTGGCCAGAGCAGATCAAGCAACGAAATGATGAAACAACTAAGAGAAGAGTCAAAATCAGAAACGATGAACTAAGGGAGTGAAGGAGTTCTCGCCTTTCCCTTGTCCATGTCTCTTGTCGTCTGTCTTCTCTGCGAACGGGAGAGTAAGGCTGCAAATGGTTGACACTTTAGAGGAATAAAAATGAGTGGAATCAATGATTCCTCTATATTCCTCTCGAATGCTACCATTTGAGATGAATCTCAATTAATCAAAATTGTAGTGGGACCCATAAAATCAGTGGAATAAAAGCATATTCCTCTTAAAAATATTGCTCCGTAAAAAAGATGAGAAATCACGGAGGAAAACATTTTTTTGTTGAAAAATTTATTTTGTCTACTCTTTTTAAATTAAAATAAGTATAAAATTTTTAAAAATCAGGATAGTAAGCGTTGTTGTTTAGAGTATCTTGGAAATTTTCAAACACTAGATTTTTTTAGTTCAAGTATATCAAAGATTTTATTTGAAAAGCCGAAAGATTTTGTTTTGAAAAATTCAATCGTGCTTAAAAAAATCAACTACCACTTCATCCTATAAATACAGCACTATAACACACATTGATCACTATTCTGAGCTAAAACCTTTTTGTTAAACAAGAAGAAAAAAGGTAATAGTTTTTTACACTTGCTTCATATTAACTTAGATTTTTAGCAATCGTTATTAATAATGGTATATCTTCCGTATGAGGCTCATGTGTAGTTTCAAACTTATATTGAATGGTTGTTTTATCAACCAAAATTTTTATGAGGATTTTGTTTCTTTAGTGTAGAGTTGTATAATATCGTTTACTAGTATCTATTATTTTAGAGTTTTCTCGGTGATATATATGATTCAATGAATTCATGTACTTGGAAATATCGATGTAGAGTTGTTTATATTAAATTGAGTTAAAGTCCTAACATATGTTCATTTTATTGGTATTTTTACTAGGAATATGCGAAACAAAAATGGACAAAATGGTCGATCAAGTACGGCAGGAGGACGATCAAAACGTAAAGAAAAAGCAACCGATGAGCCTAAGGTAACAACTCTTCTTAATATATTTGAGTACTTATGTCTATACTTCCACTTCTTTAGCTGTTTTTAGTAAATAGCATATACTAATCTTAAGCTGTTCCGTATTATAAGTATTTATATCATGACCCAAATAGAAAGCTTCTAGGTAGATCATGATATATATCAATATATATTTGTTCAGCTTATACTTTTATAACTTTATATTATATCAGTATATGTGGAGTCCAAGATATACCGAAATTTTTCTCGAACTTGTGAACAACGAACTAAAAGCAAAAGGTTACGTCATAAGATTGCCTGATAGTCCTGGCAAGAAAAGAGTTGAAGAAAAGTTTTATGAAAGGACTGGAGTTAGATTGAGTTGGGATCCGGAGATGAAAAGTAGAATCAACTATATGCGGAAACTGTGGCACCATAACAATATATTGGTCAATCGCACCGGTGTTTCGGTTAATCCAATAACCGGAAAGATAGAGATGCCCAATGATTGGTGGAAGGATAGAATTGCGGTGAGTTTGAAATATATTATGAAATGATATATTAGTCTATATACAATATACTAGTAACTTATAGCTAGTATATTATTTTGTAGGAATTTGGAAAAATTAATGGAGCATTTGTACGAGTGTTGCGGAGCAAGCCTCTACCGTTCAAAGAGATCCTCGATCAAATATACTGTGAACATGATGTGGAGCAAGATGATCGTTATTCTCCACACACCTCGAACAAGCACTAAATGATGGAGCTAGCGATGATGACAATGGAGAGGATGAAACTGCAGAGGATAATGAGACTTCATTCCCCGTAGACTTGACATATGATGATGAGTTTCCACGAGGTGGTCATTCACCGATACCCACTAATAGAGAACAAGGAGGAAATCCTACGTCCCAAGCAAATAGATCAAACTTGCGGGTTCGGAAGACTACTACTAATAGACGTACTAATCGAAGAAGAATTAACTTTGAAACTCAAGTTCAAAATGGGTTTCAACGTCTTGACGATTCTCGTACAGGCTTACTGGATGTTTTACGGTCACGCCACAATCTGAAGGCAACTTTTGGAGATGCTTTGGCTATATTAGAAACGTTGACGGTTGAACCGATGGAAAAATTTTGGTGGGCAGCAAATAAGTTATTGATGAACGACGAAGATGTTCGTGATGGTTTTATGAAAATACGAAATGAAGAGAATAAAATTCAGTTCTTAGAAAGGCTTACTGGCGTTGATAGAGATGGTCTTCCAGGTGCTATCATCAATTTGAGGGGGTCAAGCAGCTGCACAACTCCTTATGTTCCAACCACAGATTCACAAATGGCTGGAATAAACACTAATGCTTCCTCAAGTTTGGGACATGGATATGGATTGTTTGAAGCAGATTCATCAGGGACTAGTTTTTCATCTTTGCTTGGGCTGTCTCCCCAAACTCAATAAGCGAAACTTAGTTTCGTAGATGTGTCACTTTTTATTAGTTTTCTTATTTTATTTTCAATGAGTTTTAGCTAATAAGGTCAAACAAAAAAACATTTCTTTCTAGTGTAATTGACCACTTGTTATTTTTTTTTTTTTCCTTAATAAAAAATTGTTTGCTAATATTAGTGTGTATATTTAAATATACTCTTAACACTATCTTTTAATGTTTTCAGGAATTTCGTATTGCAAAATTATATTTACGTGGACTTGAGAATCTTTCTGACGAAGAAATTGCAGAGCTGATATTACTAGAAGAGGATGAAATCTTGGAGACCCACATCTCCCCGATAATGCAGTATTATGGAAATTTTTTCTGCAAAGAACCAATGACTCAAGACAGAGGAAAAGGATGGCATATGATACGGAGTCAAATCTATTAAAATGAAACTTCATGTCGAAAGCTCATACGGATGAATCCGCTGGCGTTTAAACAGTTGTGTCAAATATTGCAGGCGAGATATAGCTTACAAGACACACAAAATATGTATGTTGATGAGAGTGTAGCGATCTTTCTCATCATATGCGGGCAGAATGACACTCAAGGTGACATTGGTTTAAGATTTGGCCATGCACAAGAGACAATATGTCGGAAGTTTCACGAAGTGCTTGGAGCTATAGAACGAATGGCTGTAGACTACATACGGCCAAGAACTACCCAAGAACTTGAAGCTATATTGAACCGCCTACAAGGAGATAAAAGATATTGGCCTTACTTTAGTGGATTTATTGGAGCTTTGGACGGGACACATATACCCGTGATGGTTACTCCAGGACGAGAAAGCCTTCGATTTGTGAACCGGAAAGGAAATGCAAGCCTCAATGTATTGGCTATGTGCGACCTAGATATGCTATTCACATATTGTTTTGTTGGCATGGTGGGATCAGCACATGATGCACGTGTAAATATTATCTTGTAGATTCTGGTTATGCCAACAGGCGTGGATATTTGGCTCCATATAGAAAACAAAGTAATACTGGCACAAGATATCATCTACAAGAGTTTTTTAATGGTGGACCGCCAAAGAATAGCCAAGAGATGTTTAATAGATGGCATGCGTCTCTACGCTCAGTTATTAAACGAACGTTCGGAGTTTGGAAGAAAAAATAGAGAGTTCTAAATGAATTTCCAAGATATGATATCGTAGTACAAAGACGTGTCATATTTGCTACAATGGAACTTCACAATTTTATTCGTATGAATAATATTGAAAATGTTGACTTTGAAGAAGCCGATAGAGAAAATGATACTTTGCGTGGAGAACGAAATGGCAGTGATGATGTAAACAGTGATCAAAGTGTTGGAATGGAAGAAGCAACAGAAGCCGGTACTTATATGAAGATTGTTCGTGATTAAATTGCCGAGCATATATGGTCTGCAAATCGACGTGGTTCTTGTTATCAACGTTAGAATATATTTCAGAGACTTAATAATTTGTTTCTTAATTTAAATAAATTAAAGAATTTTTCAATAATAGTTAATTTTGACGATTTAGTTGTTTTTATAAATGTTTTTTCCTAATTGTTAAATATAAGTATTGCATTACATAATTTTTGAATATTATTATATATACCTTTAATATTAAACTTTTATATTCCTCTCTATTCCTCTAAACATCTACCATTTACCTAACTATTAATTCCTCTACGGTTATTCAACTCATTCATCTCATTCATCTCAATCTCATTTTTCCACTCATTTTTATTCCATTCTCCTCTTATTCCTCTTATTCCTTTATATTACCACCAATTGCAGAGTCCAAGCAAAGAAAGAAATGACGATTGTAAATGTAATTAGGCTTACTTACTTCTACTTAAGTAAATGCATAATAGAAGTTTCTAGGTTTACAGCTGTCAAAGAATATGCTTTTTTGGGTAAAATATACTACTTATTAAGATATTACCTGTCTAGCAATATTCTCGGGATTTCTTATGATGAAATCAAATTACACTTTTCTTTACATTGTTATCAACATTTTAGGAATCATAATCCTAGATTTGCGATTCCATTTACGTATGGATATTTGATCCTACATAGATAATCTTATTCAATTCACTCGCATTATCCACTCGAAATGATTAAGCAATTATGTACAAAGACATAAATACCCTTGCCATTTGTATTTCGGATTGCTTTGTTTTGTTCCTTGAATATGTTTTGTGAATCATATAATCAACAATACAAATGACCATCCAAAAAGTATTAATTTTAGATAATAATCGCAAAATGAGAAACTATATGATCATAATCCTCTCTGCTAAACGAAATACATTGTTTTGTTCTTCAAAAGTGTTATTCAAAAGGGAGATTAAAAACATGTTCTTCTAAGCATGTGGAAGATGAAGATCTCTACTTCAGTAGTAGTACTTCCTGCCTGGAATCTTTTGAGTCTGGCCATCTGAAAACGCATCAAATAAAGAGCAAAAACAACATCAAACTCTGACTAAATTCCCCGGAAAATATAATTGAATACAGAATTGCAAATTCATTTCTCACCTTTGAGATAGGTCCCCTGGTTTGCATGGCTATCAGCTTCAGAGTTGTATTCCTGCGGTGCAGACCACAAATTGGAAATTAGACAAACCCATAAATTCTTAAAATCGAATGGTCAAAACACTAAAGAATCTGTGCCAATACCCTGGGAATATGCTCAATACTGAATGACCTGAATTGCTCTTAAGCTCTTTTGCCTGATTACACAGTTCAGCCATTTTCGAATCTCTGACTTACCATTCACCCCGCATCTGTTTCACGATAGCTATCATAGGAAGTCTGGAGGTAAAGATTCAATAGAGAAAACACAAGATAGTGGAGTAAGTCACCTGCTTAACGACAAGCTCTTCCAGGGTTTCCTTTTGAAGCTCCGTCAAATTCAATCGCACAATACTGTTGAGGAAACACATTGCAATGTCAAAAACAATGAAGCTCGAACTAGATTTTAATCATAAACTCAGAACAACAATGGCGAACTATTTCAACTAGACTCATCTAGGCTCTTTATCACACATGTATAGGAAGAGGAACATGACGAATAAGTTAAGAACAACGTAAAAGAAAAAAAGAAAAAGCTTTTGGCGATTAAAATCCCTAAGAACAAATAAGAATACTTCTTCATAGGGGTTTTTGTCATTAGTGTTTCTCCTAAGAACAAACCCCTCAGTTCGCTTCCTGATTTATCCTAGTTCGAAGCGTTTTAGGCATTAGAATCTAGAAACAAGGTCATCATCCGCCGTAATCACCAATTTTATCTGCTAGAAATCTCATGATTTGGGGATCTTCAGTTTCTAATTCGATCCTCGAGTATCTCGTGCTTCCTAATCGGCTATATTTAAACATTAAGAATAACTATTTTTTTATACATTGACTAGAGAAGATCAAGCATAGAAAATTATTAAATAGATAAGAGAAGAATCGAAATCAGAAACGATGAACAATGGGAGTAAAAGAGTTCTCGCCTTTCCCCTGTCCATGTCTCTCTTGTCGTCTCAGTCTTCTCTGCGAAAGGGAGAGCGAAAGTTAATCTGTAATTAGGTTTTCCTCTACTTTGAGTATATATGCACATATAATTAGAAGTTTCTAGGTTTACAGCCGTCAAAGAATATGCTTTTATCGTGAAAAATATACTTATTGAGAAATTACCTTTCTAGCAATATTCTCGTGATTTTAGGAATCATAATCCTAGATTTTTTTGTTAAAAGAACCATAATCCTAGATTTGCGACGTATAGATATTGATAAACGTTGAAAAAAAAGAAGGAAAATAGTAGTATAACATCAAATGATTTTTTTTCTAGCTGATTTTAATTTTTAGTATCAATGTTAAAAAATTCTTATATACAAAAAAAACCCTAATAATAAAATTCATACAGTATTTCTTTTAGCATCTTAGAAGTCCAGTGGCTCATACTAGCTGAAAATGCCTGCTCATCAATCCCAACTTCTCTTTCCTTTTGAACCACAAAATCGCAGCCACCACTAAAACTAAAACCTCCATTATCTGAGGAAATCCACACTCAGATGTTTAACTTCAATTTAGATGTCACCATATGATATAATCTTACTCCATGTAAATGTATTCTAGAAATACAAGAATTTTTATAACAAAAGGTGCTAATGTATGACACTGAAATAGCTACAAGTGACCTTTAAATATGCATTTTAACTGTATCCGGGCACCAGGAAACATAATCTGGCCCACTTGCTACCCTTTTAAAAAAATACAAACAAACACATATGTCCAGGAATTCAGAGTCATCCAAATCTTTTGTCACCAATCAATGGACATACCTTTGCTTCATCAATTAGTGGATGCAGATGATTTTGAGCAAATACATATTCCAAGAGGACTTTTACCAGTACCTGATTCAGTCAGCTGGCTATCATTACTACTCTCAACAAGCTTCACAATCTTTAATTCACCAATCAAAATAAAGCACTTCTGGTGGAGATTATCCCATACCTCTTTGCCAGTTGCTGAATCTCTGAAACAGACAAGACCAGTGCTACATGTGTGGAGAAGCAGCAGAAACTGCTAACCTAATAAATCAAGGTGACATTCCTCCATCTTCCAGTTTACAAGAAGATATCAATAAATTTTTCCAGAGCTTCCCTTCTAAGAAGAATGAATATCCTCTGTCATTAATCATGCTCATATGGACAGGTATTTATGGATTTAAGCCCAGCAAAGACAAGCTTTATTACATTCGCCGCACTTAGATTTCCAGAAATTCCCAGTAACGTTCACATAAGCTATACAAGGTAACGTCTCTCATTTATTTTTCCAAGGAAAAGGCTCAATTTCTCCAGTTTCTACTACTTAGCTGAGGCACTTAGATTTTCCATTACACATTTACACAGCTAAAGATGCTTACTTATCACTTACTCCATACATAAATGATATCAAGGAAGCTATAAAACTCAGGTGTCTCTTTCATGTTCCAGAAAGTCTTTAAGGAAGCACGAAAGGGGAAAGCTCCCATGACCATTAAAAAGCATAATTTTAGCTAATAATCACCAAACAAAAATAGTGATTGTTCATAATCTAACGAAATACATTTGTTTTGTTTGTTGTTCAAAAGGGGGACCAAAACATGTTCGTGTAAGCATGTGAAAGATGAAGCTCTCTACTTGTTGCCTGGAATCTCTTTTGTCTGACCATCTAAACACACATCAGAGAAGAGGAAAAACACCATCAAACTTTGACTAAATTCCAGATTGCAGATTCATTTTAAGAAAAAACACTCACCTTCGAGATAGATCGCGTAGTTTGCTTGGCTATCAGCTTCAGAGTTGTATTCCTGCAGATCACAAATTAGAAATTAGACAAACCAACAAATTCTTAGCCATCTTCAAATCGAATGGTCAAAACACAAAAGGATCTTTATTTACAGTACCCTTGCAATATGCTCGATATGGAATGACTTAAATTGTCTCTTAAGCTCTTTCGCTTGTTTGCATAGCTCAATCATTTTCTGGTCTTTGACTTTCCATTCGTCCATAATCTGTTTCACGATACTTATCAGCAAGTCTTGAGGGAATCTTGAAGAGAGAAAACAGAAGATATAATTTTAAGTCCACTGACCTGCTTACAGACAAGCTTAGAGTCTCCATAGACCTTCACGTGTCTATACCCTTTTGCTAGAGCAGCCTTCAAACCAAGAATCACACTTCGATATTCTGCAACGTTGTTTGTTGCATTGCCTACTCCTTCACGTAAGAAAGAGATGACACTTCCATCTGAAGCACGCAGAACAGCTCCTGAACCAGCTTTTCCAGGGTTCCCTTTCGAAGCTCCATCAAACTCGATGGTACAAGACTCCTGACAACAGTAGAGGAGATACATTGCTATGTGAAAAATGATGCAAACATGAAGCTCTTACAGTTATCTTAATACTTTTGTTGACATTTTTAATTTCCCAAACTTAAACTAGATGTTCGTCATCTATCTATATATTTCAAGTATCTGAATTAGTTAACTCACCTGATTGGAAGGAACAACCTGAGAAGACAAGCCACTTTCTATCTTACGTTGTTTCTTTGGAGGACTCGAGGTAACGTTATCTGAAGATGGTTGCTGCCTAATTACTCCTATATATCCAACCTTGTCCGTTTTGGAAATCACGTGCAATCTCTTAGACGGGTCAGGCGTGTCAAGAATGGCTTCTTGTGAAGAAGATGGTCGCTGCTGAAATATCAAAAGGGTTTGTTATAACATCTTAAAAACAATGACAAACTATTTCAAGTAGACTAATCTAGGCTCTTTATCAGACCTGTAAAGGAAAAGGAGTGAGTTTCCCAAACACATCATTTTTAACATAACTTGCATTGATTGAAAACAGAGCGTTCTTCAGCCCGAAAGATGTAAGAAGCTCTTCAGCCCCTTTGGGCCAACCATATCCTTTGTAAACACTCGTTGAAGGATGGCAAACCTGAAAAATCAAATTAGAAATCAGATAAACGATAACTTTACAAGAAAAGAAAACATAGTTTTTGTTCTTCAGCACAACTAAATTGATATTCAAAGGCAGCAACATTTTAACTTTAAATATGTTAATTTTGACAACTACAGAACAATACACAGAAACAGTGTAAGGAAAAGAAGGAGGAAAAAGGAAATTACAGATGACCCAGCTTGTTCTTGGCATTCACTCAAACTTCGGTAAACACCAATGATGTCTCCTTTTCGTACAACGTAAAAGGCGTCTTTTTCATCCTCCATTTTAAACCCAGAAACTTAAATCTTCTGAATTAACACTGTAAGTGGTCAAAGAGTCGTACAGAGGGGGAGAAGGAGGGCACCAAAAGGAACTGAGCTATGATCGGAGGCCAAATTTGAAAATTGCGATCATAAACCCTAGGATTACATTAGAGGATCCATATAAGCAAGAGGAGAAAATGTTTGTAAAGCGAAAGAACCCAGAACGGAATTCATCAGAGAGGGTTCGAACTAGGGCCGGGATATCGAGTTTTCGGTTCGGTTCAGTTATATTTGTTTCAATAATTTAGTTTTTAAGAATTTGGCCGGATTTAACCGAATTAAAATCCGGTTTGGTTCTTCGTAATTCTGTTATTGAGTGTTAAAACCGAAAATACCAAAATTTAAAGAACTTGGTTGAAATGTAGTTAAATTCGGATAATTTCGATTAGCTTCAAGTAATACGGTTCGGTTCGATCAATTCGTTCACAACAAATTTGGTCAAATGAACATTTTTTAAGTTAGGCCAACTCCAAAACACAAATTTGTGAATAATAAAAAATAATTAACCGAGAACTATAACGAACCGATTCAAATTTTATATCAATCAATTGGTTCATTTAACCAAACACAATCTGAACCAAAAACCGAAAAGTATCTGTTTAGCTTAATTCAAAAGTGTTGTTCGATTCGAGTTCATTTACCTACTTCGAACAACCCAACAAAAAGTGGCCAAAAAGCAACGATCATAGATACAAAATTCAATGACTTGGTAAGCTTTGAATGGTTTTTTTATCGTCCGGTGTTATATAATTGATCTGATTTCGGATCGTAGCTATGAAAAAATTTGTATGGCTACGTTACAAAGTATCTAAAATAGTAAATAACCTGAAAGATAAATAAACATTTCCGGAAACAAAGGTCTTCACATAGAGACTAACATAGGACTAAAACATTTAAAACGTATAACTCGCAAGTAAAGTAAGAGCTAACGAGCTTCAAAGTAAATAAATGCTTTTTTGTACCAAGACATTTCGACGACCTTTTCCAAATAACTTGTAAACGTTTTTACTAGGCCAAAAAATGTGAGCATCGCCAAGAGATGCACGAAGAAGGAATTACATAGAACACCGAAAGAAACGAACGAATGGCCGAGACTAGAGGCAAAACAAATAAACTATCAAATCACATCCTTACTGTTTCTTTGACGGGTATTTTGGATTTTTCCAAATTCCTATCCATTTGGAGGATTAAGATTAGACCACAATTCACCTGTCTTTATAGAATATTTGCTTATTGAAGAATGTTGTTTGGCATGTGCAATGCTCGAAGGACATTTCAACGCTACTTGATGTAGTTCATTGACCTGATCGAAGACATAATGAAAGTATTCATGGACAAATTCTCTGTCTACAAATCTTCCTTCTCATCCTATTTATCAAACTTGTGCAAGGTTTAAAACGATGTGAAGAAAAGAACCCAATGTTGAATTAGGAAAAATGTTACTTCACAAATCAGGATGATATAACCTTCGGCCACAAGGTATCAGCGCTTGCGATCGGATAGAAGTAGACATAACCAATATCGAGGTTATATCTTTGAAATCATTAATGGGCTAATTCGACGAATTAAACAACTATTAATTGCATAAAATATCAACTAATATTTTATGTAAAAATAAAAAACTTAATCATATTTCAGATTAAAAAAAATCATATTTCAGTAAAAAAAAAAATCATATTTCATTAATAACTTTAAATCTAATGATCTCACGCGATTAAAAATAACATACATTAGTACAAAATTTCGTAACCTAAACAACATTTATTAAAATGAACTTCCTAATTTCTTAATATAGCTGACCAGAAAAAAAAAATTCTTTGACGGCTGTAAACCTAGAAACTTCTATTATATATGCATACTTAAGTAGGCCTAAACTTGGACTGTTGCTCTTCCTCTCGCAGTGAAAACAGAGACGACAAGAGAAATGGACAAGGGAAAGGCGAGAACTCCTTCACTCCCTTAGTTCATCGCTTATCATTTTGATTCGTCTCTTTTCTATATAATCATTTTCTTTGCTTGATCTTCTCTAGCCAATGTTTTTTCCTTCAGTAAAAAATAGTTATTCTTAATTTTAAAATTTTACCGATTATGAAGCATGAGATATTCTAGGTTCGAATTAGAATCTGAAGATCGCGAGATCTCTAGCAGATAAATATGATGAACACTTAGATCTGAAGAATATGGCTGATGAGGACCTTGATTCCAGATTCTAATGCCGAAAATGAGGGATTTGTTATTAGGAGAAACCCTAATGAAAAAACCCTAGAAACTATTCGTTATTATTTTTTTGTTTGTTCTTAGGGATTTGTTCTTAGGGATTCGTTATTAGGAGAATCCTTATAGAAACCCTATAAAGTATTCTAATCCCTAAAACGCTTTTGATTTTGGGTTTTTGTTGTGAATATACGTTGTTAATAACTTATTAGCTATGTTCCTTTTCCGATACATGTCTGATAAAGATCCTAGATATTTCTAGTTGAAATAGTTTGTCATGATGGTTCTCAGGTTATGATTAAAATCTAGTTTAAGCGTGAGTAATTGCGAAATGATAACATAGAGTTTTATATTTACATATTTTTGATAATGCAATGTGTCTCCTCAACAGTATTGTACGATTGAGTTTGATGGAGCTTCAAAAGGAAACCCTGGAAGAGCTGGTTCAGGAGCTGTCCTTCGTGATTCAGATGGATCCGTGAAGGACTAGGCAATGCAACAAACAACCAGGCTGAATACCGTGGTCTGAATCGTGGTTTGGAGTCTGCTCTAGAGAAAGGTTACACACACGTGAAGGCCTATGGAGACTCTCAGCTTGTCGTTAACCAGGTCAGTTGACTTACAACTCTATCTTGTGTTTTCTCTATTGAATCTTTACCTCAAGAGTTTCTGACATCTATCATGAATCAGGTGCGAGGTGACTGGCAAGTCAGACACCCGAATATGGCTGAGCAGTACAGTCAGGCTAAAGAGTATACGAGCCAATTCAAGTCATTCGATATCGAGCACATTCCCAGGGTACATTGCACAGTTCCTTTTGTGTGTTTGAACATTCGATTTGAAGATGGCTAAGAATTATATGTTTTGTCTAATTTCAAATTTATGGTCTGCACCGCAGGAATACAACTCTGAAGCTGATAGCCATGCAAACCAGGGGACCTATCTCAAAGGTGAGAAATGAATTTGCAATTCTGTATTCAATTATATTTTCCGGGGAATTTAGTCAGAGTTTGATGTTGTTTTTGCTCTTTGTTTGATGCGTTTTCAGATGGCCAGACTCAAGAGATTCCAGGCAGGAAGTATTACTGAAGTAGAGATCTTCATCTTCCACATGCTTAGAAGAACATGCTTCCTTTCGTTTTTTTTCTCTTCTCATCTGAACATGTTTTTAATCTCCTTTTGAACAACAAAACTATGTCTTTCGTTAAGCAGCATCGAGGATTATGAACTATCAGTTTCTTATTTTGCAATTATTAGCTAGAATTTATGCTTTTTTGATGGTCATTGGTAAAAAATTATATGATTCACACAACATATTCAAGGAACGAGACAAAGTAGTCAGAAATAGAAATAGTCAAGGGTATTTATGTCTTTTTACATAATTGCTTAATCCTTTCGAGTGGATAATGTGAGTGAATAGAAGAGAATACTCTGAAGAAGCGTAAAAAAGATAGCGAAAAACTCTTCTCTTTTTACTCGCAACCTTATCGATTGAAGATTGGGTAGCAGCGAAAAATGGCGTCGATTGCAGCTTCTTCTACCTTTCACTCGTTTTGCAGAACCCAAAACCCTAATCTTTCTTCGACCCATCTTCTCCCTTTGTCGAAAAACCTCAGCTTTCGGACCAGACCCATCGGAAATAGCAGAATTTGCAGTTTTGCTGGGTTTGTGAAACAGAATCGCCTTGGGTTAAGGAAGCTTTCGTCGACTGGAGAAGGAGGCGAAGGTGGTGTTGCTGTTGCAGAAGAAGAGCAGCAACAACAGCAAGAGACTGTCTCTGTGCCGGTCTCCCCTTCAGACATGCTCACCATGTTTTTTCAGGTACATTACTCTCTTCTTCTTCTTTTTTGATTAATTGGTCTTTTGAATTTGTGTGATTATCATTTTCGAAATCCAATTACGAATTGGTATTGATTGGATACAGTAGGCTAGTTCGATTGATTCATGGCTTTATCAAATTTTAGAAACGAGTGTTGCAAAATGGTTTCTGTATTGTCTTGAGAATCCTGTGAGCACTTATATTTTGCAATTTTGAGTATGCCCTCAAATTGAATCTGATTATATTTGGCTTGATTTTGAAGGCTGATGGAACTTTGAACGAAGCAGCTATTCCTAATGTCACAAAGGCCTTACAGGTATATATACCTTTGCTTTATCATCTCTCCTTGAACTAGCAAATCTGTGTGTAGTTCCTCTACAAAAATCTTTGTGAATACATCTGTTTCTTTTCAGTTTTCTGGATTTCAAAACCCTTTTGGTTACTTTTTATTGAATTCAATTCAATCTCTGTAGTAGTTGTGTTAAACTCGAAGTTTCAGTTTTCATTTACTCTTAAAAAGTTTTAGATCTTCCTTAACAATTACCGGCGAAAGAGTTGCTTGTATTACATATAGTTTTCAAAAGCCAATAGCCAATCTCGATTTGTTCTTCTTCAGGAGGTGCTTGGATTACATTTAGTTTTAAAAGCTAAAAGCCAGTCTTTGTTTGTTCTTTCAGGACATTGATGGAGTTTCCAATTTAAAGGTTCAGGTTTCTGAAGGTGTTGCCGTAGTTGAAGTATGTTTAACATCCAACCTTCTTTTGATACATTGCATTATATTATTCCTAAGCACACACGAACAGATACATGAGTTACAGGTTATAATTATATATATATATATATATATATAGAAGTATACGTTTTGAATATGTATGATTAGAGATATTTTGCCCGGCACGGCCCTAGAAGAACTGGACTAGATCGAGCCTGAAAAAGTCGAGGCATTACCGCTTTTATAGAATCGGTCTTACTATGGCTGGATCAAACTCATTGAGTCATACAGTTGAGCTTATGTTATGTTCAATGTATGTGTGTGCAGCTTTCAAAGCAGACAACGGTTCAAGCAACAGGAGTGGCTTCAAGCTTGGTGGAGACAATTCAAGGAGCTGGCTTTAAGTTACAGACTTTGAATCTGAGCTTTGAAGATGGAGATGAAGTTCTTGTCTAATTTTAAATCATCTTTCTCCTCCATTTTGTGATTAAAGAAACACATTATGTTCCATCTAGGGTTACTTTCTGCCGAAAAACAATGTTGTAGAATTTTTTAAAAGGCAAGTGCAAATTCATGTTTTCTTTAGAGGAATGCATCTCTATCAATGAATAGATCATGTGGGTTCCTACAAAGCATGGAGGTTGGGATTCTTATAAGTTTTTGGGTTCTTCTGACACTAATGGGTTACATGCTTTGTACAATGCATTTATATATATGTTGGTCACTATGTGTGTGTCATTTAGTATTGTATGATGTGAATTATATGGTGAGTCACAGCTCATGCATTATTGTATTGTACTTGTCTCTCTGTTTACTTCACACCTCTTTATTTCTTAACCGGCTTTTATGGACCAAAATATTTGACATTACATAACCAAGCCGCCTCATCACACCGCAATTGAAACGGAAATTTTGGATGGGAGATTCCAAATCAATTATAATCTAAAGAAAAAGCATCCAAATTAGCTTTAGAGTTTAGAGCTTAAGCTTTGTTCTAGAAAATTAGGTCTCTCAAAACCTAGACCACTTTGTGGTTTAGAGCAAGTCACTATATTCCATGCTTTTGCTAGTTGAGTGAAAATCCTCTGATTTCTTTTCCTCAAAAAGATACCATAGTAGATAAAACACCAATAGTAATGATTCGTAAAACCAAAAGTTAAACTAATCAATAACGCTATCAAATTCGTATTAAGTGATTACATTATGATATTAAAGTTTTCGTATGTTATAAAATAATAATTTTTTTTCTTGTAATAATCAAATAATAGATGAATTTTTTTAAATTAAGTAAAAGCAAACATTCAGTCGTGATAAAATAATACCATGTTAACAAAAAAGAGGAAACTGTACTGACGATATCTGTAATGCTAAGTAAGATCTATACTCGTTGTCGATTTCACTTTAATGAATTGTTGACCTTTTCACGAAATACAAAAACAAATAATTAAAGTCACCGAAACCATTTAAAGGACTCATGTGCTATTGTCCATCTCTGATTTGATAATACTTCACAATTTGTAAGAACATATACTGATATTATTATTTTTGACGTAAAGGAGATACTACTATAATAATTTAGATATTTCAGAATACTTTATGGAAATTTCGTAGGACATTGAAAATCCTTATAACAAAAAAAAAAAATCGTAGGACATGTCAAGAAAGCTAGATAAACGACAAGTCCTTTTTCACTGGTGCAATAATCGAAGCGAAGGGCCTCCTTATATGGAATATATAAGGGCGACACAGCCTTATGGGCAAAATCCAAAGCTGTTAAGTTATCATTTTAATAATTCATTTATTAATGTCAATTTGTCATCCACTAGTTTCTCGGGGTACGAAATCATATCCCATATTTCACCATACTCCATAGAGTTAAATAAAAGTTTTATTGATAAAGCATTCCAAGTTGGTGTACGAATAAAGTGGCAATTTTATGTATTATTTATGTAATCCATTTTTGGAATCAGATATTTTGTTCTCGAGCTCTGAGAAATTATGATGCAGTGAAAGTTCAAAAGCTGGCATGCATATAATTAACTGCTCTGGACCTAACACTTACTACGCATTTAAATTATTATTTATTTATGGATAATAAGATAAATTAAATGTTTTTAATTAAAAATGAACTTCTATTTATAGCACAAAAAGCCATTGGTCTTCTTCGTGTGACTTCACCACTTTCTCATCTTCCACAAAAATGGCTCTCTCACTTCTTTCTGTCTTCGTCTTTCTTCATGTCTTTACAAATGTAAGTTATTATTTCCTTTTAACTAAAATAGTTTTATCTTTTCAACTCTATGAAAGTGTAAAGACCCACTACAAAATAGCATATATTTTACGCTTTGCGTTTTTGCACAATTTAACTAACGATATTGATGTGATTAATAACCGAGCAGGTTGTTTTTGCTGCTTCAAATGAGGAATCCAAGGCAATAGTAAGTTTCTAGTTTCCGTTTTAACTACTTAACATATTTATTATTACTTGGGTGAAAACACTATCTTAAAATTTTGGTATCTTTGTAGGGTTATTTACCAACGCCACTAACGTCGCCGCCAATCAAACCGCCGTCTCCGGTAATCTCACCTCCGTACAAGCCATCACCGCTGCCAACTACTCCGATTAATCCACCCACCACTACACCTCCGGTTAAGCCTCCCACTACTCCGATTAATCCACCCACCACTACACCTCCGGTTAAGCCTCCCACTACTCCGGTTACTCCAACGAAACCACCGGTTAAGTCATATCCAATTTCTCCGGTTAAACCACCAACACCACCGGTCAAACCCCCGACACCTCCGGTCCAACCCCCGACGTACCAACCACCAACGCCATCGGTAAAACCACCTACGACACCACCGGTTAAACCTCCCGTCAAACCAACCCCAAAACCTCCGGTTAAACCATATCCAACTACTCCGGGTAAGCAACCGACACCACCGGTGAAACCACCAACACCGCCGGTACAACCTCCTACGTACAAACCACCAACGCCATCGGTGAAACCACCTACGACACCACCGGTTAAACCGCCAACATCTCCGGTCAAACCAACCCCAACACCTCCGGTCTCTACTCCACCGGTCAAACCACCAACAGCGCCGGTCAAACCTCCCACACCGCCTCCCGTGAAACCTGGGATAAGTAAATACAAATATTTAGTTACTTAAATTTATTCAATGCTATTTCTTTAGAAAATTAAATGATTATCGATCGTCGAATTTGGACGGTATAGATTGCGTGTCTTTATGTGGGACCCGGTGTGGCCAACACTCGAGAAAGAACGTATGTATGAGAGCGTGCGTCACGTGCTGCTACCGCTGCAAGTGTGTTCCTCCTGGCACGTACGGTAATAAAGAGAAGTGTGGCTCATGTTACGCCAACATGAAGACACGCGGCGGCAGACCCAAGTGTCCTTAAAAGCTATATGCCGATAGTTAATGACGAAAGAAATAATTAAAACTAGCGAATCAGAGGGGGAAATGGTATTTCATGAGTTTACAATGCGTTTGTTTTTATGTTATTTTGATTTAGTAATCTTGAGTTGGATGTGTTTACGGAATGTATCCGTATGATATAAATAGCCTCGTTCGATCAATTAAGGTTTTTCTCATAAAATACAACTAGCGTATTAAGTAATAGGCGTTTCTTTGACCCATAAAATCTTGGATGGGTAAGTGTGAGACTTTATGAGAGATTATTCATTTTCTCCGTGAACACATCATATCCTGTTAATAAAAAGGAGAGTTTAGATAATTATGGGCTTTTAATCTTGATATTTAAGATCTTACACAAGAGCCCTCTAAACTCATAGGCCTAAAGAAGGCCCAATATATTCAGATTTTCCAGCTGAATTCAATTAAGGACAAAGATATCGACTTCTGAGTCGCTCTTTTGCGACGACTTCGATTTAATATTGACAGTTTTTTCACACTAGCGTGTTAATAAATAAATAAATATCGTATCGTATGATGAAAAGATCTCCGCGTTCTGCGACTTTTCGAGGAAAAGACAAGAAAAATCACTTCTTTTATTTGTTTAAAAAAATCACTGGTGTCTCAATTATTTCAATAATTGTCAATGGACTACTAAATTCGAATATCATTGGTCTGCTTTTTCGGTAGCTCTTTTCCACAGATCTGTTTCAGCTCACGAGCATGGATTCTTCTTTGTTGTAAGTATTACGACGATTACTCGCTTTTGTTTTCTTTAGTATATGTCAGTTCCTCACTCAATAACTTGCTGGAAACCTTGTTCTGTTTCAGAATCTAGTTCTTGGACTTTGACTAAATTTGTTTTCCTGGTTCAGCAAAGTTTCTGAGCTTGGGAAGCTTACGTTGATCTCCGATCTCTTAGAGAGCTCATGGAGTAAGATCTCAGAGATACATGAAACACCCAATGAGAATAAAGATTCAGGTCTAGGAATCAAGATCTCCACGGAAGATAGAATAACCTTTGTGGTTTTCGTGGCACCACCGACTTGCAGAAATGACTCCGCTCCTACTCCTCTTCCTGGGTTTCAAGATCCAAATCCGTTTCATTTCCTCCGCTCCGAGAAGAAATCCTCTTTCTCTGTTCACACTCCTGCTTTCAAGCTTTTTGCAGATGCCTATAAGCAAAACCTCCCCGACCTCAAATCAAAGGTAATTTAGTTATACTTGATAGCTTTTTAGAAACAGTATCTTGTGGTCAAGAAAAAAAAAAACAGAATCTTGAAAATGATCTGTCTTTGCAGTTGCTCGAGTTGCTGGAAGATAAGAAATTGGTGATCATCACCGGAGCTGCGTTAGGAGGATCTGTTGCATCTCTCTTTACTCTATGGCTTCTAGAAAGTATCCACCCAAAACTAAAACGCCCCTTGTGCATCACATTTGGCTCGCCTTGCCTCGGAGACGGTAATCTGCAAGAGATTCTTGAGAATTCTGTGAGGAACTCATGTTTCCTTCACGTGGCTGATGCTGCACAACCCCTCATCACGGGGGAAAATGATTTCTTCAAGCCTTTTGGAACGTTCTTGATATGTTTCGATTCCGAGTATATCTGCATCGATGATCCCGAGGCAGTCACGGAGTTGCTAACCGGTGTTAATACGGGTCTAGAAGAGTGGAGAGACTATGGAGAAATTCTACGACGTCTGGATCAATCGTTAATGGCGGATTCAGGGCTGATGATTGATGAAGTTATCAGTAGAATGGATGAACGCGCGGCGGCAAAGAAGCTGTGTTTTGATAAGCTTAAGAAACTAAATGAGATGAAGATATATATGGCGTATATAGAGTGGTACAAAAAGGAAAGCAAGCAGAAAAAGATTGGTTATTATGATCAGTTCAAGATCCAACCGGTTTTTCTTTATGAGAATCAGAGGATAGAGCTTAACAGTTACTGGGATGCAATGGTGGAAGAAGTCGAGAAGAAGCCTCAGAGCGAAAATTCCTATCTTAAAACCCGGTGTCTCCTCTCCGGG
The DNA here is from genome assembly GCA_900116095.1 of Euclidium syriacum. Lineage (NCBI taxonomy): Eukaryota > Viridiplantae > Streptophyta > Magnoliopsida > Brassicales > Brassicaceae > Euclidium > Euclidium syriacum. Next base: position 6,240,642 of record FPAK01000007.1, on the reverse strand, counting down.
AACAATTACAGAAGGCTGCTCGAACCACTCGACATCGCTAAATATTATAAAGAGTATCTCCCGGAAATGCCTCACTATCTCTCGGTAAGGCCTCGCCGCTATGTCATGCTCGAGAAATGGTTTAAGGATGCACAGATAGACGCGGTTAGACCCACAACGAGCGATTTGAGTGATCTTTTGACGTTTGATTCTTGTTTCTGGGCTCAAGTTGAGAAAGCTAAGATCGTGATCAGTTCGCTCAAAACACTAAAGGAAGAACTCGTGGGGTTTGAGGATTACGTGTGGGAGTTGATCGACAAACGTGAGGTTTCTCCGGAGATTTTCTTGGAGAAGAGCACTTTCATGGAGTGGTGGAAGGAGTACAAAGAGATCAAAGGACGAGATGGGTCTAATTCTTCATCTTCACGTTTCACCCAGTTTATGAACGATGGGAAGTACATGCGTTATGGTAAGCAGAAGGTGACCGACCAGTAACTAAATTTATTTTACCTTTCATGTTCATAATAATGTCTTTTGCCGTGATTATTATTATGTTTTAACTTTTGGAAATTTCTTATCTGATAAAGCAAATGTCAATTTTTTCTTTATGTGTCTTTTTATTTTATTCTTCAGTGGAATTATATTAATTACATTGATTCGGAAAGTATTACACCTTAGAGAATAAGAGTAAACACATAGAGAACACAAAGAATATTTTCTAAGCCTACAACTTGATGAGGATAAGATTTTCGATGACACATTGGTAAAAACTATAAAGAACTTTGTTTCGAGTCTTGCAAAGCCACCAAAAGGAACTCCCACACAACAGTTTCTGAAGATGAGCTTCTAACACTTTTTTTGATGATAACTCGAAAAACAAAACATGGCTTTTTCCGAATAAGATGAGTCTCCTTCTATGCTTTGCCTTTGTCGAGGTTCTAGTTTCATTGAAACCCGCTTAATAGACCGTTGAATAAATGAGATCTTCAAAAACCTTTCAGCTGTTGCAACAAAATAATCATACCAGTCGAAAATCTAAACGCAGAAATTGAACTACAACGAGGTAAAAACCCCAGCCAAAGCTTTAAATCAAGATATGTTGCTAAGGGAAGAGAAGCTAAGTCCCAAAAGAGGAAACTAAAATATTCATATCTGGAACTCGTCAAATCATGGGAGGAGATCAGAGTCAAGTGTATAGTCACAAACGGAGGGGAGGGTTGAAGGCAACACTGCCGGGAAGAGATTGTAGAAAACATATTTGGAGGCCAGACAAATCAAGAACTTATATTGAGCTCCCTCACTTCGCAGAAAATGATTTTCTAGCTTGGTTTTATTGTTGATTATCGGATAAAATGTTTATTTTCTCTTTCCTTTCAGATTACCTTGCTATTGATTAAGTTATCCAAATAAAATGTTGTTTTGCTCATATTTATGGTTTAGGCACTAGAGATTTTGTTCAAGAAAATACTATTGTGGTAAATCGCAAAAGGGAGATAACACATCAGTTAGTCAATACAAGTTTACGATTGCAGGTGTAACAAAATTATTACATGCTTCCATAAATAGTTGTTTTGGTTTAGAAAAAAAATAAATAAAAGGAAATATCCGATTAATTCATGAAATACCATGAGAAATAGCATTTATGAACTGTTATACATGAGGTGCATTATATAGTGCCCAAATTTTAATCTGAGGAGGATGTTAAATGAATATCCGAGGGTTCTCTCATTTGTCGTTAAGGTTAGAATAATTATCCATTGAAAATGGATTTATAGTGGATATAAATTATAACTTTCAAAAATTTAATTATGAAATTGGCGTAAAAGGCTTAACTAGGGGTTTCCTATTTGATCGATAGGGTTTAGATTAATGCAGTGAAATATAAAACGATATTATAATGATCAATAGTGACAATATGGTAACGTAAAAGAAACCGTCAAATTTATCATAATCTTCAATGAGCATTCCAAATCGGGGAGATCGCATGAGCATTTGTTGTGCACTGAGTTCAAGCAACCGGTTTTTTTTTCAACAATAGTTCAGCAAATAGTGAAAATATTGATGGAAATAAGAAAAAATCGACTAATTTGTTCCCTTTAAATTTGAAGTTATGAAAAATCATCAAAAATTCAGTTAAACGGTTACCATTTAAATTCTAAGATTAAGCAATCATTAAACAACTAAAATTATGTAATTCAACAAAATTCTAAAATTATCATTTAAATTCTAAGATTAAACAACCATTAAGCAACCAAAATTATGTAATTCAACAAAATTTTACAGTTCAATCGTTACCGTTTAGATACTTAATTACTTAAACATTTTAAAGACAACAAAGTCAAAATTACTAAAGGTAACAAAGTAATATATATTTGTCCTTCTTCTTTTTTATCCTCTTGGGACATAATTGGTTATTAACTATTTAACCCACAATACATTTTTTTTATGAGTAAAAAACCAAAGAAAAAAAAAAAAAAAGTTTAACTAGATATTAGAATATTCCATACCTATAATCTTCATAACACACACTAATACTATGTAATTGCGTAGCTTACATAAAAAAAAACTAACAGAAAATATCATATTAATAATTAATCAATGTCTTCGAATTTAATGCCTAATCTCTATCATTGCAAAAAAATTTCGCACGAACCTAAGCAAGTAACCATTTTTTTGGTCTCCGTTATCTTCTTCGAATAACTTTCGAGATAAAGTAGATGTTGCTAATATTTAAATAACAAAAACAAAGAAAAAATTTAGAAGAATAAATCACAAAAAAAAAAGATGGAAAAAATAATGAGAAAAAAATAAATTTTAAAATTTAGATTACTATTTTTTTCTCTTTCTATGTCTTGAATTTTGGGAGTATCGTCAATACAAGGTTCATCATCGCCATCAACCACAAAGAAGAGATGAACGAGAGAGGAAATTTATGTTAGATATTGTGCAAGCAACTACTCTAACTATCCTAATAAATCTAGTTTATGTTGGATTTTTAGTAGATAAATGATGATTTTGAATTACTGGAGTCTTTCAAAAGATTGTTAACTACTTCAATTTTTAAAATAAAGAACTAGAAACAAAAAATTAGGGTAGTTAAAGTCGTCAATTATGTTTTACATGATTTACAACTACTTTTTCAAGTTTTCTTTGTTGATATGTGTCCCTTTCTTTATTTTTTATAATTACAAACGACAATACATTCATTTTGTAAGTTCTTTTTTGCTGTTACTTTGTTAAATATAATATTATATTATATTTTAGTTTTGTTTTCCCATTTAGAATAAATTATAACAAAATTTCAATTAATTGACTCCTTAACCTGGAGGAAGCATGATTTGGAATAATAGATTGTATTATGTTTATAAATTTTAGATTTTTTTTATTCCAATTGTAATTTTTCTAAATAAAGAGATATGTTATGTATTGTTTTTTGTTAACATTATAAATTTAATAGAAATTCATGCACTGGCTTTGTACACATGAGACTATATGGTTATTTTGTTTACCAAAATGGTTATTTTGTTTACCAAAAGGGAGTTCGTTGAAAAAGTTAATGGAAAACTTAGGTAATGATTTTGTAGAAAAAACAAGAAAAATTATGTGTCAAATCTGTTATTTGTTTAACAAAAGTTTTTTTTTTTTTGGAATGAAAATCACTATTTTAATTTTTTTTTTATATAATTTGAGTTGATACAAATCGTTTTTAGGAACTTAAGTTCAATCCGAGTTGATTTTTTTTATTGGTCTTGATCTGAGTTTATTAATACCTAAAATAATTGTAAAATTAATATCTAAGAATCTTAATATTGTTAATTGAGGAGTACAAATAAGAAAATAACCTTACAATCATGTGTTATATTACATACAATGTTATTGGAAGCATGTGTAAATTAAAAATTCTCATTAATGGTATTTTAATCATAATAATTTTTTAGCTGAATTCGTATATGGGTTCATTGTATGTTTGGGCTTGCTATAAAAACTCAAGAGCTTGCTATAAAGAGTCGAGGCCCATAATGTTTAAACTAAGAAAATCGTTTTAAATTAGACCTAATTATCTCATCGAACCTAATTGGTTAATACCACGTTGGTTGTCTCATCAAACCCTAATTCTATCGCATAATATTGTGTTAGAATCTCTTATCAAATCTTCTATTTTGTTTAAAAAAGAGATTTAACATTATCTCATATCTTCTATTTTGTTTAAAAAGGAGATTTAACATTATCAGTTTCCTACCAAAAAAGAAATTTTAAGTTAGACCTAATTATCTCATCGAACCTAATTGGTTAATACCACGTTGGTTGTCTCATCAAACTCTAATTCTACCGCATAATATTGTGTTAGAATCTCTTATCAAATCTTCTATTATGTTTAAAAAGGAGATTTAACATTATCATATTTTCTATTTTATTTAAAAAGGAGATTTAACATTATCTGATACCAAAAAAGAAAAAAAATATTTAGAATATTCAAGCAATATCTAGATTAGAACTACTCTATATAAATGCTATTATAACCAAGGAGAATAGATCAATATCTCAACGCAAACCCTAATCTCGAATCTTAAAACCAAGTAGCAATATGGCTAACCAAGCAACCATTGCATCATTGAAGGAAATCAAACCATGGAAAACGACATGGCGAATCTAGACAAAAGTGTTGCACTCATGGAGGTATCTTAACAACCGATCTGGTGAGTCTCTTGAATTTGTTATGGCCGACTCAAGTGTAAGTTTCTTTACACCTTCTAAGCAGTTCACAATCTTTTCAGTTATGTTTTGCAATATACTAATCTATGTATTAACTTGAATAGGGAACAAAGATTCATGCTTCTATCAAACGTGAGTTTATTAAAAAATTCGAGCAGACTATCATGGAAGGTGGGTGGAAGGAGATTCAAAATTTCCAGATGACTCATTCAGTTGGACAGTACAAACCCGCTGATCACACCTATAAGATTGCCTTCATTGATAAGACAACGGTAGAGGAGATTGAGTATCTTGGTGATTCTGACTTTCTATCATTGGCTAGCATAAATAACATTCACACATGTGCTATGAATATTAGCGTGTTGATAGGTACGTTATATGAATTTTATTTTATCTATGAATTTGATAGATCTCTATATATATATATATATATATATATATATATATCAACAATTCTGATTTGTATGATTATTTTCATGCAAGACGTTCTTGGCCAAGTAGTCGATGTTGGGGGACTAGAGGAGATTGAAGTCAATGGTTCTCTTACTAAGAAGCTTGATTTTCACATGCGTGACCGCATGTTCTCTCAAAAAAGAAAAAATTATTTTATATGTTATCAAAAAATTTTAGGAAAAAAAGAAAAAAACAAAAATCAAAGTTATATACCCAAATTTTTATCACAAATATCTTCCTTTTAGAAAATATCTATATAGCAATAGCTAATACATGTTTTCTCTTTATGATTATTCAAGTGATTTTCGTATCCGCTGTGCTTTATGGGGAAAGCTTGGTGAGAAAGTTCATGAAAACTGTGAGACAAATAGTGATGTCGTTTGTCTTTTGAGATTTGCAAAAATCAAGGCATGGAATGGGGAGAACTATATCTCCAATGCTTTTGATGCAACACAAGTTTTGGTCAATCCACAAATCCCTCAAGCACTTGAGTTCAAGGAAAGGTATGAATTTTTTTGCTAAACTACATTAAAACGTGTATTATGTTAAATATTTAGCCACTGTAACTAATGTGGAATTATTTTCACTCTTTACATTCACTACAGTCTTCCAGATGATGGTCTTACTCTTACTTTTTTGGAACCAAAACCCAAGCATGAGTCTGATCTTGCTGCACAAGAATTTTATCTGCAATTCTCTGATAAAAATATAGCTGAGCTTTTGCAACAAAATGAGGTACTAAAAGTAATTATTATATATAAAATAAAAGTCGAAAGCACAAATCAAACAAAATAACATCTTGATATTATTTTATAGGTCGGTCGATCAAAGGTTATTTGTACAATCACAGCCATCGACACTGATTGGCCTTGGTTCATGTACACATGCAAGACTTGCAGGAAGAAGGTGGAGAAGAGGATTTTGCCAAAAGATCCAAAGAAAACTGAAGCTTGATTTTGTGTTAGTCAATGTTTCGATTGGCCAAATATAGTTGTCCTACGGTATGTACATTCTTTATTTCACAATTATTATTATTTATTGGGTAACACACAAACACCTAATCTCATTTATCATCAATTGATCTTTATTCTAGATTCAAGCTTCATGTTTGCGGAAAGGATGACACTGCTAAGATGAAATGTCTTCTTTTCGATAGCAATGCTCTTCGTATTATCTCTATGGTGAATATATTTGAATTCTATAATTTTCTTCAAGTAATCCTTCAATATTTAAATAAAGTTGTAAACCCTAAAGGTAGCCTACATCCCATTTTTATTAGGGTTTTTGGGGGGGGGGGGGGTGGGGGATTAATATTAACATTTTTTGGGATAAATATCTAATCATAAATTATGTTCTTAATGAAAATTAGTTCAGTTTATAAACTATTTGGTAGACAAAACTCTAACAAACCCTAATGAATACCAAAATAAAACTAAATAAGGAATATAAAAAGAAACGTCCACCGGTAAGTTTATATTGTTAGGCTGCATCATAAGGAGAACATAATAAAAAACGATCACCAAAAACCCTCCGTTCATACTGATCAAAGTAATATGAACAGGAAAGCGAGATTATTAGATCAGACAGAATTCACCTCGAGTTCTTCAAACACACAAAGGGTTCGTTTTACTAACGAAAACACTCCTCAACGTACATCCCAAACCGATGGAGAAAATTCAAACTCATCAACAGCTATAAATCAAAGAGTTCATTCACTAGCAAGTATCTTCCAAACGGCCTTCGGACAAATAAGAGATGTCGACAAAGAAAAGGAGACAGTAATGCAACATTCTAAGCTTTCTCAAACAAATACTATATTTCAATATGGTAAAATATTCAACTAATTGAATATTTTTATACATTAATCGTGTGAAAAAGAAAAAGAAAAAAAATCCACTTCTTCTTATTTCACAGGAAATTCTTCGGATCCAAAGGACATAGATGATGAAAGTGATTATTCTGATGATGCTTATGGTATGGAAGAAGATGAAGATCAATTTGATGATTTTGAGAATTTTTCGCAAGGTATAATTTTACTATATACTTCAAAATATATTGAAAAACGTTTTTTATATACTGATTATATATATTTTGAAGACGGACTGGATGAGGAGTATGAGCAAACGTTCGATTGTAGTAGTGGAGAAGACACATATGAGAACGATAGTGATTATTCAGATGATGAAAACACTAATGTCATTGTTAATGCGCCGGCTCCATCGAAAAGGAATACAAGACAACGAAAAACAGAAATTACTGGTATGATAATTTTAAAAATCTGCATTTATATATTTTCTAACTATGATAATGTATTCTGTCCTAAATTTCAGAATATCTTGACCATGGTAATCCAATATATGAGTGTGACAAGTGTGGTGTTCTTTTCTGGTACGATGAACGTGATAATTGGAGAAGAAATGCAAGAAAACCAACATACATCGGTTGTTGTCTACGAGGACAAGTAAAATTGCCACCATTGACAAATACGCCAGAGTTTTTGTGGAAATTGGTTACATCTGATGATGCTGTTGGTAAGAAAATATAAGAATATACAACATGATTTTCTCTTTTACTTCACTTGGTGGTAGCGTAGATCGTTCTGTTCCAAAAGGACGCGGGCCATCTATGTTTCAAATACAAGGAGAAAATTATCACCTAATGGGTAGTTTAAAGCCAATGCGTGGAAATTTCCCTAAATTTATACAGCTATACATTGTCGACACCGAAAACGAAGTGGAGAATAGAAAGAATGCTCCAACGTATTATAAAAATTCTATTAAAATATTGTCTTCTGTGTTTCAAATATTATCCACTAAAGCATTTTAAAATTAAATGTAGTAAAGGAAAAAAAAAAGTCCCTCCAAAGAACTTGAAGAAAAAAGGGTTGCGAGAAGATCTAATCGAGAAGCTTATGAACATGTTGAATGAGGTAAACCCTTATGTTAAGTCTCTCAGAGTTGCGAGAGACATGTTTGACACTAATGCCGAAGAGAAGTTCCACATGAGAATTATCCACAATAGAGAGCGGGATGGAAGAACTTATAACATCCCTACCGCAAGTGTGATAGTTGCTTTGATTTCCGACAATTTCGAAGCTGATATGGATCACCGCGATATAGTGATTCAAGAATAGAGTGGAAAACTTAAACGAATAAGTGAAGTACATCCATCTGACCCTCTACAATATCCGTTATTATTCCCCTATGGAGAAGACGGATTTAGAGCGGGAATTCAAAAAGATTCCAACACAGATGCAAGGAAAAGAAAGAATGCAAAGCTTTTCATAAGCATGAGGATGTTTTATGCTTATCGAATGCACGATAGGAAAAATGAACGTCATATACTTCATCGTGCAAGGAGACTATATCAGCAGTATTCGTGTGATAATTTCACATCACTAGAGTCTAATAGGTTGGGCTACGTTAGAAAGAACCAGCAGACTCTAAAGACGGCAAACTATGAGGATATAAAGCAAGCATCTACTTCTGGCCAGCAGAATCTTAGAGGTGAAGGTCAGAGAATTTTCATTCCATCATCATTCACTGGAGGACCTCGATATATGCAAGAACACTACTTGGATGCCATGGCCGTTTGTAAACACTTTGGATTCTCTGATCTATTCATTACATTCACGTGTAATCCTAAGTGGCCCGAGATTACAAGGTTGATGCAGCAGATGAAATTAAGTTCTGACGATAGACTGGATTGTACTAGCAGAATTTTCAAAATGAAACTTGATTCTTTGATGGACGATTTGACAAAGCATTCAGTCTTGGGGAAGACCGTATCAGGTTCGTAAAATACTTTCAATGTTATTTTGTCTTTTGAAGTTTTCTAATGTTTCTCCCACTTCTTTTGATGTATTATAGCTATGTATACCATTGAATTCCAGAAAAGAGGACTACCCCATGCCCACATATTGCTGTTCATGTATCAGAAGTGTAAATTTCCAACTCCTAAAGAAATTGATGATAATATATGCGCAGAGATACCGGATAAGTTGAAAGAAGCGAAATTATATGAAGTAGTCAAAGATATGATGATCCATGGTCCTTGCGGTTATGCGAACCCAAATGCCCCGTGTATGGTGGATGGAAAATGTACCAAGTTTTTTCCGAAAGATTATATGGATAAGACTACAATTGGGAAGGACGGGTATGCTGTTTACAGGAGACGTGAATCGGGTCTATTTGTTGAAAAAAATGGTAATAAAATGGGAAATAGATATGTGGTGCCATACAACAAATATCTTTTTAGCCGTTATCGAGCGCATATTAATGTTGAGTGGTGTAACCTAGCCGGTTCTACCAAATACTTATTTAAGTATATTCACAAAGGAACGGATAAGATACTTTCCAAGGTTGTACCAACTACTACGAATGGAGAAAACAAGGAAAACTCAGAAGTCGAAACCGCAAAACCGGTGAAAAACGAAGTCAATGACTGGTTCAATTGCAGGTTCGTTTGTACTTATTAAAAAACGTCCATTTATTTTTTTTAAAAAATAAACAACACATGAAATTGAACCTAACTATGCTGATTATTACTTCTTTTATATACTTTTTCAGGTATGTTTCATCATGTGAAACAGCTTGGAGGCTTCTAGCTTATCCACTTTGATACAGATCTACACCAGTTCAAAAACTCACTATACATCTCCCTGGACAGCATCCGGTTGTATTCAAAGATGATGAAACTATTGACAGTGTATTAGAAAGAACATCTAATCAGAAAACACAGCTTCTTGCTTGGTTCGACTTTAATAAAAAAAACAATGAGGCTAAAGATAAGACTTACGAACAGATTCCTAATATTTGCACGTGGAAAGGAAGAGAGAAGGCATTCAACATACGGGAAAGAGGTTTTGCTATCAGAAGAATCAATTATATTCCTCGGAAGCTTAATGAAAAATATTTCCTTCGGATGCTTTTGAATTCAGAAAAAGGGGCCAAGAGTTACAATCATATGAAAACTGTCAAAAATGTATTGTACAAGACTTTCAAAGAAGCTTGCTTTGCTCTGGGTTTGCTAGAAGACGATAAGGAGTATATTGGTGATATACAACGAGCCAGTTTATGGTTTCGGGGTTCTATCTAAGGAAACTATTTGTGATTATGCTCCTTTCTGAGAGTCTTGATTCTCCGGATAAAGTGTGGGAACAATCTTGGCCATTGTTAATCGATGATATAGAGAAGTTCAAAAGAATAGAGTTGAAACGACCATGTAATAATTAGTGTATATTTTTAAGCCTATTTCTCTTCATGAAGTAGTATACAACGTATATTTATATTTCTATATTAACAAAATTTTTTTTTTTTTTTTGTAGACCTCACTTTAAGTGTGGAGCAAAAAAAAACCTAAACATGCCTCAGCCGGAATCAGACGGTACTGTAACCACTAATCGTTTAATAGATGATGAAAAGTCGTTTAATTGTGATAGATTGCGACAACAACATGATGAATGGTTTTTGATGCAAACCGATGAGCAAAGGAAAATTTACGATGAAATTATTGGCTCAGTTCTCAATAATAGAGGAGGTGTTTTTTTTGTCTACGGATTTGGAGGAACTGGAAAAACTTTTTTGTGGAAGTTACTATCTACTGCGGTAAGAATTAAAGATCTTATTTGTCTCAATGTTGCCTCGAGTGGAATAGCTTCGTTGTTGTTAGTTGGTGGAAGGACGGCACACTCTCGGTTTGGAATTCCCATCAAAACTACCGAGTTTACTACATGTTCGATGAAGACCGGATCTGATTCTGCGAATTTGGTTAAGGAAGCGTCTATGATTATATGGGATGAAGCACCTATGATGTCGATGTATTTTTTTGAGACTCTAGACAGAAGTATGAAAGACATTATGAGAAACGACCAACCTTTTGGTGGTAAGGTTGTTGTTTTTGGAGGTGATTTCAGACAGGTTCTACCCGTAATTCCTGGTGGTTCAAGGAATGACATTGTTCTCGCATCACTTTGCTCATCTTATCTATGGAGTGAATGCACGGTAATGACATTGACGAAAAAATGAGGTTATTTGCTGACTTAAGTCCTGCCGAGGCTAACAACATCAAAGAGTTTTCTGACTGGATCTTAGATATTGGAGATGGTAATGTTGGAGAAGATAACGACGGAGAAGTCGATATTGATATTCCACAAGAATTTTTGATAACAGATGCTACAAATCCGATCGATTCTATAGCTAGAGTCATCTATGGAGATCGCTTGAATGAGGCTAAAAATGCTACATTCTTCCAAAAGAGAGCAATTATATGTCCAACGAACAACGATGTCAATCAAATAAACGAATATATGGTATCTAAGCTCGAAGGTTAGTAGATTTCCGTGGTCGTTTATTTTCTTATTATGACTAGAAATTTAAATAAAATACTTAAGATTTGTGATTCCTACAATTTTGATTTCTTACAGTTCCAGAGCAACTATATCTAAGTGCCGATTCTATAGACCCATCTGACAAAAGCTCACTTAATGATCCTATCTTCTCACCGGATTTTCTTAACAGCGTTAAACTGTCTGGTTTACCCAACCATTCCCTACTTTTGAAAATCGGTACACCTGTCATGTTGCTTAGGAACATTAACCCGAAAGAAGGATTATGTAATGGCACGAGACTCCAGATAACACGACTTGATGAGGGTATGGTAGAAGCCAAGATTATTACTGGTGATAAATCTGGCGAGATTGTGATTATACCAAGGATAATGATAACTCTGCCTGACACAAAGCTACCCTTTAAAATGAGAAGAAGACAATTACCTCTGTCTGTGACTTTCGCTTTGACTATCAATAAAAGTCAGGGACAAACACTGGATCATGTTGAGTTGTTTTTACCTAGGCATGTGTTTTCACATGGACAACTATATGTAGCGGTTTCTAGAGTTACTTCGAAAACAGGATTAAAGGTGATGATCGTTGACAAAGATGGAAAACCGATGAAGACTACCAAAAATGTCGTCTTCAAAGAAATTTTCCATAAAGTCATTCATAACATTCATGGTATGTTACCCACCTTATTTTTACTAATTACATTCTTTACCATATTCATACGCATATTTAGTTTAACACTACTAATACTTTTTTTTTCTTAACAATATAAACATGTTATATGAAGATCTTTAAGGGACGAAGGTGATTCGGTAAGATGATCAAAGCTCTATTATTTATCGATGTTTTATGTTGTGATCACTTTTGTTTCATTATTCACATTACGTGCAATACTTCTTTTAGTTTTGATTGACTAGGGCCTACAAACTTTCTTTCTTACTATAAATTTACTTCATTTAAGATATATATCATTTTAATTTGCGATATACGACAGACCGAACAAAATGGGACGGAAGAAAAAAAAAAACAACACAAACCAACCAAAACTCGAATCACACGCTCGCGCGAAACGCACGGATCAAAATCTAGTATGTTATATTATTGAAGACTAGACAACATTCTGAGAATATTTTTGTGTTCTTTAATATATCTTAGATCCTAAAACCTAAATCATAAACCTTTAGTAACCCAAATTCAACCTTTACAAAGTTTTTCGTGTTTTTACTATATCCAAAATCATAAATCATAAATCCTAAATTTTAAACTTGAAACCTATATTATTGACTTAACATTATAAACTATTTCAAATTTAATTTTTCTTTTAGAATATATTTTAATTAAGTATTCTAATTTATTTATTTTTACACATATTAAAGTTTAATCGAGTGACTTACACGTGTTATAATAATATTAATATATTAATTGCAAAATTAAAAAAATGCTCCATTATATTTATTTATTTATTTATGTGTGTGTGGGTAATTTAATAAAGTTATCTTTCAAGTAATGTTTTCAAAACAACATACTGTTAATTAAATATTTTGGATTGTAAATTTCAAAAAAAATCGTATCTAAAGGCACTTCACCAAATAACAATTTTCTATAAATAATAAATGTGTCGATTGAAACCACAAGATTTCCTCAGGATAAATGTGTCAAATAGACCACAAACTAAATGTGTTTTTATATAATAAAAATGTGTTAATATATAAATGTGGGTAATTTAATAAATTTTTCTTTACAAACTAAATTTCCTTATATAATAAATGTTCAAATGGACCACAAGATTTCACTGATAATCTCAAAAAAACATAAATTATAGGTACAGCCAAGCGGAAAAATTCAAGAAAACTCTCTAAACCTTTCATTTGTGTTTATAACAAGAAACAAAACCGATAGTTTGTATGTTTATTTAATTGCAATATAGCAAACAAAACAAACTAACAAAAATACTGGAAAATATTTACAAATACACATGTCAGCCCTCGCTGTGATTCCAACATCCACAAAAGCACACGATATATCCACAATCCACACCATTGGCTTCAGGTTATCAACTGATGAATTCTCTCTTACTTACAAAAGCATAGTATTATTTTCAACGTACTCCCACGAAATAATTAGTCCACCAAGACTTTTAAATCCTTCAATCTCGATCTTTCTAAATTGTTTCGTCACTAAATTGTAGTAAACAACATAGAACTCATCAAACCCATAGCTTGGCGTTAAAATAAGCTCACCCATACGAGTAATACCTTCAACGTTGAACTTAATATTAGGTTGAATCCACGACCTTGTAGAAAAATACATCTTCGACCATTCATTCTTCTCATCACCTTTCAAAATCCACAATTTGTATGTATCGTAACCTTCTGAGCATGCTATTGCTATTTTTCCATGGAAGTTCATCAGAGTTGACGAATAATAACTGAGAGTTTTAACAGACTCAGGCATTTCAGTAAAACGAAACTTTTCGGTCCTCACATCAAATATCGCCATGCTACATTGCTTCATACTACATTGCCTTATACTCTCCCCGATGTAAGCACCATAATAAACAACCCCGTTGATACATATGCTTATAGTACCAGGACAATGAATGGTGTTACAATGAGTCATTCTCCATGAACCTTGAGCTCCCAATGTAAATACTTTATGTTCCCTATATGGTATTATGCTATCTTGACTATGATTACCAGCTAATGGAGTCATAGACAATACCTTGTATTGGTCGTTGACCGGATCAAATCCGAGGATATTTTCCAGGTATGGTCCAACGTCGTTGCGGCGGTATAACCTGGGTAAGGTTAGCAACTTTCCTGTGATAGGGTTATATATCTTCGGATTAGTTCCATATCCACAACATATTAAGCCATTGACTTCTTGAGGTTGACGACATCTTGCTCTAGATCCAGAGACATGGCATGTGGTACGGGAAACAAAAGTTGATTTCTCTTCTTTTCCTGACAAGAAGAACCAATTCTCGAATTCTGTTTCGTAAAGATCCCTTACAAGGAAGAGGATACGCGACTCGGATTGGTAAGTCTTGCTGAAATCTTGACTGTGGATGATGGAGGCCCAAAGCTTGGATACGCAAACACATATCGCCAAGGTTTTCGCTGGCAATCTTAAGAAAATAAAGGACAAGAGTTCTAGAGGAATCCGGTCTGAGTATTGTCCACCGGTAACTCCATCGTTGTGTTCTTGTTCCTTCGAGCTCTCGATGCTGCGTTGCCGGTCCATGATGGAAACCGACTAAAATTAGCAGTAAGTGGATTGGTCCATGTCCCTTATATTTTAGTTTAAGTCCTTTTGCAGTTTCCGACATAGGATATTCTCACAAAAATGTCGTGGTTTATGAAATGTTTAGTTGAAAAGTATAAGCAAATGAATTTGAGATAAAATAAAAAAAGAAAAGAAAGAAAGCTTAAACACTGGTACACGTCTTGATCGTAGAGAAAAGTTCATGGCCGACCATAGAATAAGCTAATAATATTGTATTGCGAAGGAAAAGTCTTTAGAATTCGGCCCATTTATAACTCTTACCGGGCACAACTATACAACCAAGTTAGATACCTAAATCTTACCAAGATTAATAAAACAGAATCTAACTTGGACGACCCGATTCTGTTTTAATAGGCGACATTGAGAATTTAATTTTGTAACAGAGTGTTGAAACAGAGCAAATCCAATGTTGAGCACTTAAAAAAATTGAAGGCCTTTGATTCTTTCAAATATAGCTTTAGATAATATTAAAAAACTCTGACTGTCTTCTACTAAAACATTAAATACTTATATCTTGTAAAATCTAATGGTTATTAACAATTTTCATCACATTGATCATTACCATCACTTTTACTCTTAAAATGCTTGCAAAAAACAATATACAAGAAAAAGCTAATGGCACTTGTGATAGCCAAAAGCCAATAATAGTTATCAAGTCGAGCTTCCGACATATCATCTGCAAACCAGTTATGTTTGCCACCTCTTGACTTTGTGTAACTTTCGATTATGGAAATCAACGCAGCGCTCACAAAACTCCCCACACCAAAAACGCTCGTGTACAAAGCAAACCCCATCGTTCTCATTTTGACCGGAACTTCGCTGTAGAAGAACTCTTGCATTCCAACGACCGTGAAAATGTCCGAGATTCCTAGTAGAATGTATTGAGGCAAGAGCCAAAATATGCTCATGGGATCCAAATTTGGTAAAATCTTCATCTTTATGCTTCTCTCTAGTCTTTTGTTTTCGACTAACGCGGCGATAACAATGGCGATGATCGATAAGAACATTCCGATCCCCATTCTTTGCATGACGGGAATACCCTTTTCGTTTTTCGATATTTTCTTGGCCAGAGGGATCAAGATTTTGTCGTATAATGGCATAAGAAGGATAATGGATAAAGTGATTGTGCTTTGTAGCGTTGCGGGTGGAATTTTGAAGTGTGGTCCGATGTTTCTCTTCATAGTCATACCTTGTTTTGTGAAAAAGGTTGCGGGTTGTTGGAATATGACTGCAAACATGAGAAGCATCGTCCATATGGGTAAAAGCCGAAGCAATAGCTTGATGGTTTCGAGAGCTGAGAAACCGGTTTTGCAGCTCTTATTATCAGCTATGCTCTTGGTAGTGGTAGAAGCAGTAGTATTAGAGTTGCTACAGTTACATAGAGGCTTCTCTTGCAGCCTATATATAAAAAAAAAAACAAGGGGAGAGAGCAAGAGTTAGGAGTGTTCAATGCGGTTTTACTAAACCTAAAAAGCAAGTCAAAGAAGAAATAAACCGACTTTAAGGAGCAATTATCAAAATGACTAATTTCGACATGTTCCACTAACAGCATAAATTCAGTATCAAAATGACTAATTTTTGTAATAATGAGATAAATATATATCCTAAATTGTAATGGTGGAACCTAAACATAATGCTTTGAATTTAATAAGAAATCCGAACAACCCGTAACCAAAGTCCAATACCGATATATAACCAAAAGTGTATTTGACTTACTCTAGCTCCATGGCATTCAAATCGTGGTTACTCGCAAGAGTGATCTTACTTCTTCTCAACACTCTTCCTTTGATAAACTCTAAGATTCTTTGAAATGGTTTAGCTTTGAGGTCTGGACCTGGATCACCATAAACATAAACCCCACAGCCACAAATGAACAAGAAGATCAACAACAACATTGAAGCGGTTGGGATTGCGAAACCGAGAACCCAACCAAATGTGTCTTGGATATAAGCCATCACGGTTACTCCTAGAAGACTACCGGCGCATACACCAAAGTACCACCATTGGAAAAACTGAGTCTTGCGGTTAGATTTGTCTTCTTTGTTCTCTGAGGATGGTTCCTGGTCGTGGTCGTTGTCATGGTCTTGGTCAAGGTTGTGGTCGAGCTGGTCAGCACCAAAGGCTTGAAGAGATGGGTTCAGGACGCCAAGTCCGAGAGCGACGAGGGAAAGTGAAGAGTAGAGGAAGAAAAGAGAAATGGTTTTAGTAGTGGAACGTGACCCATCAAATGCCGTAAATGTCAATCCCACTAGTCCCTATTTTAATACCAAATATAAAGCCAAACATTAGTAACATACATAGCAAATTCCAATATCTAAGAACATTGTCTTTTAAAATAATTTTTAACTTTCTAAAGAAATTCTAAAAAGATTTCTAACCAACAAAAGCCAAATATGGTTGCAACATAAACAAAATTAGCGAAAAACCGAATAGTAAGAAAAGTAACAATATTCGAACTTTTCAATTAGTTTTCTGAAAAATTGCTTTACGAAGTCTAGGAGTTCAACTTTTACAATACTATTTATTTTTATGAAGAAAAATACAATAATGATTTTTTTTTTCTTTTCATTAACCGTATAAATATTCAATAGTGTAAGATCTAGTAATGGAATATATAAAATCAAGATTAGTGAGGAATGATTCGAGTTCCATTATCATAGTTGATTATACACTA
The DNA here is from genome assembly GCA_900116095.1 of Euclidium syriacum. Classification (NCBI taxonomy): domain Eukaryota; kingdom Viridiplantae; phylum Streptophyta; class Magnoliopsida; order Brassicales; family Brassicaceae; genus Euclidium; species Euclidium syriacum. The sequence goes on along the minus strand of FPAK01000007.1, from coordinate 6,223,198 downwards.
GGCGTAACTATTTCTGATAAGATCTGAAAAATCACATTATGGAACCAAACTTTACCAAAATATATGCTCGCTTTCATTAACGTCCCATATGTATACTCTAAAAACGAAAAAAATTAGGAAACCGTCGGTGAGAAAAGGTTTTCCCGGGAAAGTCTATCGAAATGTTCACATGCTTAGTACCAAACCACATCAAGAAAAGACAAATAAAAATCTCTACAAACGTTTTTGATTATTTCCTAAAGGTTCCACTTTTCAAGCAAATAGAGTCACATGATAACTAAGCACATCATAACCAAAAACAAATCAAGAAATAAATTTATATACAAGATTTTTTGCGATAAATAGAGAAAATAAGAGGAGAAGATGTTAAACAATAAAAGGGACCATTTGATCATATTGAACATGTTTAACATAATTGAAGCAAATAATTCTTATATTGACTCTAATAAAACGTTATTATTGGTTCTTACCACAAAGTAGAGAGAAGAAGAAGCGAGGATGGTGAAGAATCTGTCCCAATAAGAATCGGCAAAAGGAGCAGAGAAGAGAGGCAACATGAAAGTGAAGCCACTCCAAGTGTTAACAGTGGTGGCTGCTCTTGAATTGCTCATCTTCACCACGTCAGTTAGATATGTCACTAAGTTTGATGCAACTCCTTTGAATGCAAATCTTTCTATCCCAGCAATCATTATTAGAAGTGCGCAAGATTTGCTGAGTCCTCTTCTTTTCTCTCCTCCAGCCATCAAAAGAGTGTTGTATATTGAAGCTTTCTTTATATGTGTTAAGGGAGAGAGAGACAGAGAAGATAGAGAAGAAGTAAGATGATCCTTTGTGTGAGGAACTGTATTTATAAAAGCTTTAAACCTGAAACCTGGGTTTTATTTGAGAAGTTTTATTAATTTACGCATATTTGGGTGAGTGCACATACGTATATACAAATACACACTTATATACATAGACAAATGAACAGCAGAACTTTTTCTTTTGTTATTTAATCTAAAAAAAGAATCAGATTTCTAAAAGACCAAAAAACTAATTATTCTTAATTTCCTAGAAAATCAATTCTACATTTTTTTGGGGTCGATTCTACCTTTTAAAACAAACTTATCCATGTTTTCATTTATAGAATTCATTCTATATACGTCTCTGCTAAAGCTTGTTTGTAAAACAGATCTTTTAACTCCTCGACTACTTTTTTACTCATCTAGAATTTCTTTTAGTTTATATATAGTGTGTGTGTAAAATACGTATGTATGTTAAATATTGTGAAAAATGATATTTTAAAGTAGTAACATGCATGATGCCAAATTAAAAAAATACCCTCCATGTCGAAATTAATAGAAGATAATTTTTCTCTCTTTTTTGGAATTTGTCTCTTACTCCTTTAGTTGAAAAGAGAGTGAGACGAGCCTATGGCAAAAACTAAAGGAGTTTGTATAGATACGTGAAAATAATAGACGCTATTGGCAATAACTGAATTTGGTCCATATATATAATACTTTATTTTCCCTCTATTTCCCTTCTTTTTTTTCAAAAAAAGGTATATTTCGAATTGTTTGTTTATAGTGGCAAATAAATAATCAAGAACTCAATGTCCATGGATGAAGAGGGGTTTGACTAGTTTGGATGTAGCGGATATTGGTGTGGCTGCAGGAGTATGTAGAAACGGGCGGGTACAAACATTATTAAGCCTTTTATATGATTCATATCATATATATAAAACTTGACCAACTCTATTCATGAAATTGATATCTAAGCATCTAAAAAAATGACATGTATCCCAACTAACTTTTTAATTTAAACTTAAAATATTTGAAAATTTTCAAATTTTGTATTCAATTGTCTTTTGGTATTTCTTAAGTTATATTAAGTGAAATAATTATTTTAATTGAATACACAAATATTTACATGTTTATGATATTTGATAAATCCAAAATTTCTAAATGTGGGTTTTTGTGTTTATTTGATTTACTTTTTAACAAAAATAATAAGGAGGCAAAAAAAGAAGTGAAAAGATGATGTGATGGTGAATGTGATATTAGAGACAAATGAACGAAGTTGTAGATTTTTAAGGTCCTCGAATGAAGTCTAGGTGAAGATGTAACAAGGACAATATAGATTAAGCACAAGAAAAAGAAAAAGACGTGGAAATATATAAAGCCGTCTTACCGAGCTATGTGAATAATGTATGAAATGGAAAATCCAGTAGAATTTGATGTTATTTTTATTTTCATCGAAAAGGGTGAAAATTAGACATCGAGAATGCTCCATTTACATTAGTTTTAAGTCATCTAGAATAATAGTAGGTTTTTAAGGTGATCTCACTCGAATGGAAATGATTTTCTCCATTTACAAGAATATAATATCAATAATATCTTAAATTTCAAATTACTGTAAATTTTTTCTAATATGTTGCCTTACAATACCAACATATGATTTTCTCCATTTACAAGAATACAATATCAATAATATCTTAAATTTCAAATTACTGTAAATTTTTTCTAATATGTTGCCTTACAATACCAACATATTAGAAGACAATATTATGATAACAAAATGTAAGGTTTGGGGAAGAGCAAATGAATCAAGAGTAAAGAGTAAAGATTATGTGGTGGAAGATAATCATAAAAAAATTACAAAATTTTCTTTAATATTTGTATCTACTTAATAAATTTTAGACAAATTACAACTATACAAAATTTTATTTATAAATAATATATTGACTGAATTTTTAAAAACACAAAAATGAAGAAAAATATATGTTGAAAACTCCGCGCATATGCGCGGGTACTCTCCTAATAGATTATAATAGTTAAAAATTGATATCTTTACAAAACGTTTATGGCAGGTTAACATCAGTTGCAATGGTTTAACATAAAAGCACAAAACCTTAAAAGTTTGAATGTAAGTAATAACTTTTCGCTTGACCATCCAAATAATTCTAAACTAATCACTACGAAAACAAAAATAATAAACCTAATTCAAAGGTTATGTAAACATATATATATATATATATATATAACATGAATACTATATTAATCAATAAAAACGATTTTGTAACCATCTTCAATCGTGGATACCATCTTCAACAAGCTTAGAATAATATGTCTAAAAAACATTTTTTTTTTTATTGAGTTATCATACACTTTATCATCTAAATAAGAATCTTAAACTCTGTGTGAAAGGTAGATAGACTTCATTGACGCCCCTTTCCATCCATCAACATAGTTGATCCACTCGAACTACTTACATACCATTCTAAACTTGCAAACTTGTAGTTTTTCTTCCAAGATCCATCAACTTGGAAAATATTTTCTCCATCCCCACTAATAACACCTAGAGATGATCGAAATGAGTCTCAACACACCTCTCTAATTTTTGCTTCCTCTCATGCCTCGACTTCCCCGAATACTTGTTTTAAATATCCCACCGTGTCCGATCAATGCCTTAATAAACTTTGTTGTTCCAAACCTTCCATAGAAACATTAAGATATATGAGAAAGGATTACCTAGTAAAGCTGAAGAACATGCTTTGTTATATTTCTCAAAATATAAAGTTCATATTCGAGAAAACCAAAATTGTTGGAAAAATAGATACCCATTTCGCGAATATAGATATGGCCCAAATCTACAAAGTACGAGAGGACACCTAAATAATGTATAATTAATTATCTCATTTTTCAACTTACATCACAGGAAAACATACCACAATTTATACCTCGGTTTCTGAGCCGGTGATTAACCGCTAGACATCCCAATACCACTACTATACATTAATCAATTTTGTTTCTAAGGATATTATTATATTTGTAGTTCAGTTTAATGAAAATAAATCTCTCTTGTACAACATCAAAACATGTGATCTACTGGTTTATATATTCTATTGTTGTTTTATTTTGATAAAGCGCCATTGTTGGTAATTTAGGATAAATTTTAAGTCTAGTGGATCAAGATTAATCTTTGGGGGTGAGATGCAAGACAAAGATAGAGTCTTTCTGGGTATGCAAATGGGTCGAAAACAAAGACTCATTAGATGTCTAAGATAATGTATTTTAATTTCGCATAGCAGCTGAATCAAATTTGAAACGTAATCTCGTCTCCTTATTACTTGATCACAAGACCCTGGCGATTTATATTATATTAAAAATTCTGAAACAAATAGTTAGCAAAATAAATTATTATAGGGATTTATGGAAGTTCAAATTTCTGGAACTCTTTCTGACTTTAATATTCAGAAAGATGCTGCATTGTTTCGTAACATTAATACTTTCGATTTATTTTTTAATATTTTCTTATTTTAAATAAAAATAAGAAAGCCAAAAAAAAAAAGGGTGGATAGATTAAAGTCGACTTTAGGGTTTGGCTTTGGAGAAAGATGAAGTGAGTGGTGATATGTCGACTTGCACCAACTGAAAGATGAGTAGCTTACGTGCGTGAAACTTCCTTATTTGTTTTTGTTACATCATCAGTACCACGTATGATAAATTTGTTTTTGTTACATCATCAGTACCACGCATCATAAATTGGATTAATATAAATTAAACTGTTACATTTTATCTGATTTGAATTCAAGTGTTGACAGATAGTCACTAATACGTACAAATCATTCTACTAATTAGGTCTAGGCGCGAAGCAAATATCCAGTAAAAACTTAGTATTTGTGATTTACTTTGTTTGTAACGGATACTAAATTTTACTATTTGCTTTGTTCCGAAAATTTTCGGATATCCGGAACTTCGGATATCCGTATAGGAGCCGAACGGATCGAACGGATAATTTGCCCAGACCCACTACTAATATATATTTAAGAAGAAGATACTTATTGCCTTCATTCAAAAATATATATTCTTTCTCGGTTACTCTTTTATTATGTTTCATCTCTTTCTGATACATTGAATTTGACTGATATCGCCAGATGACTTTATTTTTAGAACACGGTATAATATTATAATTTTATATATGTTGTATGATTTATATCAGTATATGTTTGAGATTTGATTTTTGATTTTTGAATTCATTATATTAATATAAGAGTTATTGACTTTCATTAATAAAGGAAAAAATTCATCACATCGTTTTAAATTCTTGCAAAGGTTTGATAGACAGCCTCATAAGGAAGATTCGTATACGGAGAAGTCCATGAATAGTACTTCCAATAGGCGTGGTTTGATAGTTTATGTGTTCTGCTTCTCATTTCGGTCATTTGTTCACTCATTATATAAAAAAAAGTTTTAATAGGATGTGAAGTATGTTCTTATTAATATTTATCGATAAATTTAATCATCGCGTTAATATTGAGTTGAAAGGATGAAATAATTTATAAGATAAAATGAAGATTACAGTTTGCAAAATTGTGGACAAGGAGTTTGGTGACTCGGTATCTTACGGACTTGAGGAGAGTGTCTTGGTTACTTTAATGATGATATATAATTATGTAGCATCAAACTTATATAGAGTTTAAAACCAAACAAAAGTTATATCGTTCCTTTTTATTATCAAAAAAAAAAAAAAAAAAAGTTATATCGAGTGTTTCCATGGTTAAGAATTAATCTTGTTTTTTATAACAAACACTATATTAAAATTCATTACGTGGTCTCGCATTCTCAACTATCATTTATTAACTAAGAATATTGTAATAATTACACGATATCATTCTAACAACAATAACAAGAATTTCTTTTTTATTTTTTATCAAAAAAAAAAAAAACAACAATTATAACAAGAAAAAATTTAAGAAAGATGTGATATTTGTGTATATTGTATATGAATTAGGCAAGAGCCCCCATAATTTATGGATACTATATTAAGACATGCATATCCACAAACTTATTATAAATATTTTATAACACGTGGAAACAAAACCAAAAATATGGAAAACAAAATTTAAATTACTGGTGAAAGAAAAAATTAAGGTCAATGTGAAACCATCTAAAGAGAAACCTTATGATTATTTATCTATTTTGAATATTCCATTATTTGTTTGTCAATATTTAGATTTACGTGGGTTCACAACATATAGTTTATAACTCATAAACAGAAATTAAAAATAAATAAAATAGATCATCCGTGAAAGGATATAAAATTAGATTGAGGATTGAGAACGTTGACGCGAAAACTTGGGAGAGAAGCCTAAATTTATTTTAAACTGGCTAAAACATTTTGGAAATTCAAATTTTCTCTCCACTTCTTTTTTTATTAAATAGATATCTTAATTTAAAGATAAATGTTTTTTAACATGTTTTCCCTACTAAATAAATGAAACTATAATCCACCTTATCGCAAGAAAAGTTAGGAATCAGTCAATTAAACATTGTAAGGGTTCCATTTGATCCATCATTTTCTTTCTCATTGCTATTTTTTTTGCTTTTAGAAATATATGTGTGGCCATATTTCACGCCTAATTTTGCATATAGTAGTATATAATCAATAATGGTACAGATAAATCGACCTTAATTAGTAAGATAAATTTTGTATTTATGTGTTTCTTTTAACAGTCTAACTAAACTATTCACGTGACATAAAAGACTAATGGTTACGATATGTCGACATCCCTTATCAACGTATTAATATTAAAGACTCTTTGTTTAAGTACAATGTATACCACCATGAGTCCATGACAATAACGATCGATTACTTATACTTTTCTCCTTTTTGTTTTATTATAAATAAATAGTAACCTGACCTCTTCATAACTTAGGTTTATCAATTAATCATGTGGATTAGCTTGGCAAAAGATTAACATTCGAGGTGGTATCCCCAAAGTTTATGTTGAGTTTAATCAAATTATGATGTCTAGTCACGGTCCAACAATTAGTACATGTCTTTCTTTTGAACTCCAAATCAATCCAACGTTTATATACGCACACGCTAACATTATTAATCCAGGCAAAATGGTAAAACTAATTAATATCACTCTCTTAAAATAAACAAAAATAGAACTAAAGTCTTACAGTAGTATTACATGGACACACAGTCTCCAGCTTCTACTCTCTCAGTTGACAGTTATTGTTCCCGCACAGCTTTTTGAACAAGAAAAGCTGATTCTGAGCCCAAACCACCTCTTCGTCAACGATCTTGTGAGGCCGTAGCAGCCAATACTCAACCATCAGTTTCTAACTCTGTTTTCACTTGTGAGGTCGTAACTCAAGCTTGTAAGCTCGTATTTCCATGGGAGAGATCGAGACACGTCCTTCCTGCGTCGGTGAACCATCTCGAGGCGGCTCTTGATCGTCGTAACCGAGAATCTCCATGTCTTCTTGCAAGAGATTCAATGAAGTTGGTTTTACCGTTGTAGCTGCAAGATCTTTGAACATGTCGGAAAAGTTGACTGGTTCATTAGCCACGCTCGTGCAGTTTGCAGTTCTTCCTTTGTGGCAATAAGCTGAGTCCCAAGCTCGTCTGTTGAGAATCAGAGCAAACCTCGGGTTCTCTTCTTCAACCTGCTGAGAGTATTTGGATGGACGCGGAACTTTGAAATTCACAATGTGGAGGTCACATGGTAACGGTTTCGCTAAAGGAGCAAAAGAACCGTACTGCGGAACACGCACGGATATGTCTTGTGGTTTCTTGGCAATGAATGTGTTTATGGGATAGTTCAAGTGAGCACCTACCAGGTGAGAGAGAAGCGATGGGTTCCTCGGGTTAGAATTGGAAACCGGTTCCAACTGAGAAATGTTGGATTCAGCAAGAAGGTGAAAAACAACGGTCATTGGCCGGTTATCCATCACGCCTTGCCCAAGACCACGACCGTCATCACGAACCAATCGTCTGTCTAACATAATCTCCAACCAACCATCTTTAAGGCTTGCAACACCGAGAGATTGGCGAGAGTGCACAGAGAATCTCTGACCGTTGGATCCTTGAATAAACGCGAGAGATGGCATCGGGTAGTAGTTTCCTTGAAGAGGGATCTTATCATAGGTTTCTCTTCTGCTCATTTGGAAACCGTTGAGATCTGAATAGAAGACTTTTTTGTTTTCAACATCGGTCTTGTACCGGACAATCAATTCCTTGTCATCGAAATCTTTACCAAGAAGCTCAACATGATATTCCATCTCGACCGCTAGATCCTGAACCGTATTACCTCCTGTGTACAGACGAGTCCTATGCGAGATGGGCGATTTCTCCCATCTGGTGTTAGGGTAAGAGACGACTTCTTGAACCAGCGGGCCCTCGCAGGTGACTAGCTGACCACCGGGTTGAACAATCGATTGAGCTTCACCGTCAGGTTTGAAAAGATAAGCTCCACTCTCTGGACTAGAGTACATACTTATTTCTTCTCCCACGACAGTCTCTGATCCGTCTCTATGAACTATCTTCTGGAGTAATCCATGCTTAACGTCGAACACAAGAGTCTGATGTTCGTTTCTGATCTCAGTCACGTCGCTTTCCACTTTGGAACAGGAATATGGAGGGGGACAAAGAAATGGGTCGGACTCAGAAGCGTATTTGAGTTTAGACTGTGTAGCTTTCTCGCATTCAACATTGCCATTAGCAATGTAATAAGTTCTCAGACCAAGAGCTGGGATGGAAGCTTTCCAGTAAAGGCGATGTCTGCCAGTGAATAGTTTGGTTCTGTCATGCTGCACTTCTGGGGAGATTTGGCTAGGGACACAAGTCCAGTTTGAATCCAGAACCGAGATTTCAGCGCGGTTAACAACGACTGTCACTACCTCCTCTCTAGTCTGTTCCGATGGATTGAAGAGTATAACTGTGTGTGAATTTCCTTCACGCGCAGCAATTGGCTTGTGAACCGGTCGAGCATCATACTTGGATCTCACTTGCTCTGCCTCGAAAAATGATGGAGATTGATCAGATTTTTCTTTCTCGTGACGGACCCCAAGAAGAACTTCGATTGCTTTGGACATAAAGATCTGAAGGTCTTGCAATGAAGTATGCATCCGAGTGCCGTAATCTTGTACCACATGATCCTTAGCAGTTCCGGTTACTCCATCATGGTGCTGGAAAAGAGCTAGATTTCTTCTTGCAGCAGTTAACTTATACGCAAAACTTGTCGGAAATTTCTCACACTGAACTCTATGGCAATAACCTAGCAGAAATGACATCATGATCTCAGCTCCACGAAGGGTATGCTCAAGCACACGATCAACAGCTTTGAAGAAAGGCCTTGAAACATAATAACCACTCCAGTAGTCTTGTTGCCTGTCTGCATAGGTAAAGAAGTCACCTGAAAGAGAAGGGAAACCAACAACCTGACCAGAGCCAACCTCACCAGGAAGAGAATAATTTACTCTGTCAGCTTCTTCTCGAACTGTTCTGAAATAATCCTCCAAAGTGCCAAACTTTGCCTCTGCGTTTAGACTAGGATTAGAGTTTATGTGGTCAAACAACGTCTGGTAGTTACGGAACTGAGCCTCGGCTTCGTCAGTACTGATAAATCGAAAATCATCACCAAGAGGTATAAGGAGGGTGTTTGTTCGGTAAAGGGTGGATTTTTTCCTGTACTGGTCCAGAAGCATTAATGCCCTCTCCTGCACATTTTCTTGTGTGGTCTCGACTGGATGCTTTCCCCATGGACAAAGTTCATAATTAAACCTCTGCATCCTCATCCGAGCAAAGTCAAACTGACAGCAAATTGCAGGCTCTGGCCCACAAGTGTGTGGGATGTCGTATGAATAAAAAGGCATCATATGGACAAAAATATCAGTTGTTTCCATGGCATCCCAACTCTGACGCCAAAAGTATTCCAGATTCTTATGCAGGGCTAGGTCTTTCTTAAGCTCATAATGAGTCCTCTGAATAAGCATGTTTTCAAAACCCATACGCCGGAGGAGATAAGCCATGGTTGATGAATAGCCAAATGGGTCTATGGCCCAAGAGTTCTTAGGAATAACCCCAATTGTGTCATTCAGCCACATGTTACCCTCTGTGATCTGCAGAAGAAGTGGTCAGGTACAAAATCAGATGCAAAAACAGCCAGTATCAAAAGTAGAAAAAGAAAACGGATTACATATAGAAAAGCCTCGAATTTCAAATGCTGCAAGATGCTTTCCCAAAAAATAAAAAGATAGCACATGATAGGAACACAATGCAACAAGCGGATGGTTGACAAGCATTAGATCTAGCCAATTGATATTTAATATCACAAGTTCTTTTTTAGGCATAACGAAAGAAAGAGGGTTTTCAGCTCAAAGGAGATTTATTAGGTGATGTAAAGCTTTAACCAACCAGAAGTGACATGATAAATACAAACTACATGACTGGCAGAAACAGAAAACCAAAGTGAAAATGCAGTAATTACATGTCAACGTCATTGTTCCAGTAAAGGTCAAATTTCTAAAAACAAACAGGAGTAATGGAATTAAATGCATAAAATTGCAACGTAGAAAGTTGCAGGACATACCTGTTCAATTATGGAATAATAATGTGAATTAGCCTGCAGGGGACATTAAGAAGAAACTTAGCTCATCTCAATCAGAACAATCAGCATAGTGATTGCATATAAATAAACAACCATTTCTTTTTTTATCAAACAAATCAGAAACATACCTCATCATTCATTACCCAGCCACCTCCAACGATTTCTAGCTGACCGCTCTTGACCAAGTTAGTCAAAGCTTCCTGTTTATTGGGTGCGGCGTCTCTCCACCATCTTTCCAGATATGACATCTCCTCCCATATAAACTTTCTTCTAGAATCCTATTAAACAGAGTAAAACAAACCCCCAACACAAATAAGATATACGGGAAACAAAATGTATATGCAGGAAAGGAAAACTAAGGCACACTCAAGTCAGTTTTCCAAATTCTAATCCAAAGAATATCTGTCGCCATTTCCAGCAAATTATAAAAAAAGAACAAGATAAACAAAACACTCCGTCCTACAATTACACACAGTAGGGATTTCTCGCGGTAATACTTAAGGACCAGAAGCAGATAGAATTTCTACAATCACTGCAAGTAAAACAGATTACTCAAAATAGCAAGACTTAGCTTCAACACTGTAATTTTCAAAAGAAAGAGCATAAAAATCTGTTTCATTACGAAAACAGAATGCAGAAAAGAAGTTGGTTAACTACAATGCGATTCACGCTTTAGAGTATAATGACGTCATGAGAAATTTTGGGCTTCACGGGGAAATCATGCGAGAAGCAAATTATCGAATTTTGTCACCTTGGATAAAGTCTCAATGATCGTGTCGAGAATATGCCTCGACTGCCTCTGGTAGTACTCCTCCACCGTCAGCTTCCATCCGGGATCGTTATGCGAATGGGGCACTACGAAGATTTTCAGCTTCTCCTTCTCCCACTCGTCTCCTTTGTACGTCACTTGCCAACCCTGCTTCCACGGACCACCGTCCACATCCAGAAACTTAATCCTATCGTACAGATCCTTAGTAGTGATATCCACGACGGCGCCCGAAACGGAATCATTCACAGGTCGGCGATAAATATTCTTCCGCGGCTTCACGATCCGATTGGATCTGGAGCCAAGGAACCGCGAGGAGATCGGTCCTGGCACGCCAAAATGGAAGAGCGTAAGGAAGAAGAAGAGGAGCGAGACGACGAGAGCTATGACGAAGAAGTTGGCAAAGAGAAAATTGATAAGAACCGTCCGTTTTCGAGGTTTCCGATTGATCGCTAATTTCGACTTCGATAAGGCCGTCGGGAGAAGCGACTGGCCCCAACCGCCTCCGCCGCCGGAACTGCGGCGAGTGTTGCCGATGTAAGAGGAGAACGGCATATCTCCTCCTCGGAATTTCCAATGGCTTTTCCTATCTAACCAATCAAACTACGTCGTTTTGGCCTGGTCTTTTTTTACTTCATCGGCTCTTATAGATTTTTTTATGGTCTTCTAGATTCGATCGACGGACTTTTCTTCTGAATGGTTCTTTGGTTTGATGTAAATTCGAGTAAATCTCAGTGGTATGATGGTCTTTCCGCATGAGCTAAATATTTCTTCTTTACTTATTAAACCCAACTTGGTGACTTTGGGAGGTAAAGAAACTTCTTTAAGCATTTGACATGCGAGACTTGCCTAAGTATTATTGACCAAGTGAAAGAAACTTCTTAAGTATTATTGAAAGATTATCGAACCCAAAGCTCCAAAAGATGTTCGAATTGATCTTGGAGATGCAAAGGGAGTGGCAGAAATTTGACTAGTGAACATGATCATGACTTGTTAGAAATTTTGGATAAAGGAATCCAAACCTTTAACAAATGGACTCTTGTAATAAGCATGTGAATGAGGAAGCCTCATAAAACATCCTTATCTTGCGGTATGAATATTGGATTAGTTTGTTTAGAGAAAACTCAGATCAAAGAAAATTGAACCAAAATGTTTAAAAACTCCTTAGGAGATGTGTATCTTTGAATGATTATATGACTCATGAAATTCAACTAATGATATATCATGAGTTAGTTTTACTCACCCAAAACATAATAGATTGTGATTGTTCAGATCGATGGAATCACAAGTTGGGGTCAAGATCAAATAATAGTGTTTTTGTTAAAAGAATTTGTTTAAAAAAAAAAACTTGATAAGATCAAAGAATAAATCAAATCATCAATTTTGTATTAGAAAAGTAGTCAATTCATATGGAAAAAGGCTATATGATCAAGATTATGAATTGAATGATGACGTTAAACCAACTGAGATTGATAGTTCAAAAATTGATAACAATACCTAACCAATTAGAACTGATTGTTAGTTGCGTGGGTTTGTGTGTGATAATAAAGATTATCCATTGAAATCAAAGACATATATTAACAATCAATATGGTATTTTTTGTTAGTTTTTTTTTCTTACCTAAGCTACGCAAGTACTAATTATTAGTGTGTATTGTGAGTTTATGAAGATTATGGGCATGGGTTAATATGGTATTATTATTTATTTTTTTTGATAAAAGATTAATATGTTATTATGTGTTAATTTTAACTTTTACCTAAGTTATGCATCTACGTAATAATTATTAGTGTGTATCCAATGACGAAACCATGAATATTATTTATGGATGTCATAGTAAATTTTCTTAACAAAAATGCAAAATCTTTATTTGTGTTTAATTAATGCAACTTTTCACAAACTTTTAGTTTCCTATAGTCATTTCCTCGGTATGTTACTGCACAAATGGAAATGGAAGACTATACCAAACTTTTTATTGAACTATATACAATAGAAACTCTATAAATTAATAATGTCGGGACTATGATATTTTACTAATTTATAGAGCTGTTAATTTATTGACAAAGAACTAAGGCGGTGGTATTAGATCTCGCATTTGAGAAGATTTCAAGTTTTTTCCAAATCTCTGGTTATTGGACTTAGCATTTGTAAAACCTCTTCCAAATTCAAGGTTATTGTAATAATGATTTATACAAATCCCCTCAAATCCTAGGTTATTGGAATGCTAGAATTTCATTAATTAATTATATTAAAAATGATTTGAGATTATTTGAAAGAGAATTGATAGTTAAAAATCAGGGATTTCAAATACCACCTCATTTGATGGTATTTGACAAAATCCCTTAAAATCTCCGCAATTTAAAATAATTCCAAATTCTTGTTCCAATAACCCCACCTAAATCCATAATTTTTCTATATTTGTTTTTCTATTTTTCAATTTCTTTTTCTTTTGATTTCAAATTGTTTTAGACAAGAGTAATTTTTAACTAAATTAACTTAATTATATAGTTCAATGAGATTTGACATTCATGACAAAACAAACAATAGTACAATCATATTTTACTAAATTAACTTATTAATTATGATTTTACTAAATTGACTTAATTATGTATGCATGAATGTATATACCTAATTATTAATTTATGATATTGAACTATATATTTACACAGGAGTTTCTAAAAATTATTATTATTTTATCATCTTATCGAATTTTATAAAACTTTACATTAGTACAATTCGAAATCGGATATGTTTATTAATTTATATAATTTCTACTTTAGTTTTAAAATGTATGTCTGCAAAACTACCATTGTAGAAAGAAAAAAAGTGATCGGAGGAAATATAAGTTAAAAAAGGGAAATGAAATATGATTAGGGGTTTTGAGCAGTGTTTTTAAACCCAGACCGGAGCGGCGGTCCAACCGGGTTAAACCGCGAATCGGATGGCAATCCGGATTGGGTTGATGATAAAATCAACTGGTTATTAGACCGGATAAAAAAACGTGTCAAACCGGCAAAAATCCGGTTTTTATTGAACCCAAAAAACCGGTTAACCCGGGTTTAACTAAAACACATCAAAACTTTGTGTCTTCGATGAAAATTTGAGATTTTCGCAAAATTTTGTCATTATCTTTAATCTTTTTATAGTTATATCAAATATAGAGTTTTAATTCTCTAAGAGTGTTTGACGATTAGATATCATTTTTCCATCATTGTTCTATTTTCAAGTTTATATTTGAATACCAAAGTTATAAATATATTATCAATATTATATAAAGATTATTGAACTGGTCAAACCCGGTCGAACCATATTAACCCACGACTCAATAGCCGTCCCGGTTCGGTCGCCGGTCCGGTTTTCAAAACATTGGTTTTAAGAAAACAAATTAAAAATCAGCTCCTAAGTTATAGTATATAATGTTAAAAACAACGCTAAGCGAATGCACATTTCATCCATGTTTATTTGAAGGTACATACATAAAGTTCTCACTATACTATTATTTTATGTGAAATGTTCTCACTATACTATTATTTTATGTGAAATGAGATATTATTTTTGAAAATATATTTGAGTCCATCGAAACATATTTCACTTGATGAATCTTGAACAATGAAACAAACGCTTAGTTTTAGTGATGTTATTCTGTTGTTGTACCTTGTTGTGTCGATAGTTGTGTTCTTAGTAATATTTCAACAATGTTGACTCCAATGAAGGAAATTTGATTATTTTTTTCATTGAGTGTTTCCATGTTCAATCGTGATTTGACAACAGTGGATTTTGAATTTTTCTTTTTTTTTTTACGAAATAAAATATTATATAAATAGTTAAGATTCAATACAATAACACCTAAAAACCTGAGTTTAAAAGATCAAATACACAATAAAAACTCTTCTCACATGATCGGTTGGTGCAACATCGAAAATCTATATTCGGTTAAAGAATTTGAACTAAGTCTAAAAGGGGCGTAAATATGGTTGAAACCGCTGCTAAACCGTTACAAAACCAACTCCGGAATATACCATAAATTGGTAAAGAAATCGGCACACACGAGAACCAAATACAAAGCCTAAAAAAACAACCTAAGGTTTAGTGTGTCAGATCTCTAAGGGACAGAGAAAAGTCCGATGCGGAATGGGTTTAATTTGTGCTACCGCAAACCGTCGTACCGCTCGTCACCTCATCAAGAAACATACAACACCAAAACCACATTGAAGATCTAATTACACAATCCGAAATTCCTAAATAAACCACTGGTTCGAACTTATGATATCTTGACCGGAAAAGAGGTTATGAAAACCGAATCTGAGCTATCCGAGAGTTGTTGCCGGCTTCAACTCAAGTGTCAAAAACCGCGAGCACAGAGAGGCTGAAGGAGGAGGAGGTCATACCTCAGTCCTCTAACAATTGTATTTCGGCCCACCTTTACCCCATTGCTATCGATTTGAGCGGATCCACAGATGGATTAGAATACCAAGTCGTGACCCGCATTTGTGAGATGATAGACTGTTCTCGACCACTTGTCTATAACATGAAGAGGCCGACGAACAGAGCAAAGAGATCCATGCATCACCCCCGTTACGGGCAAACACCACTGGAAGCCAACAAATTCACCTCCCAAACCGAGGTCACAAGCTCACTAAAATCACCGGAGGATAGCCGAGACTGAAAAGAAAGGAAAAGGGGGGGGGCTCCCAACAGCAGCGAGGAGCCTAAGTCACCGGAGAGGTCCAAACGAAGAAGTAAGGAAGAGAGACGGGAGATCTAGATTTAGGGTTTTGAGAGAGAAGAGAGTGGATTGTGATTCCGGACTCTCACCATTATTTATTGCCTTTTAGCACACACCTTCTTCATTAATGTCATTTACTCTAAGAACAACTTTGAGAGAGATTTTCCTTGTGGTAGCTATAGAATATTGACACCTTATTTTATTCACATTGCAATTTGTATCATCTCTTGGGGAGGCCTACGCACCTCCCATATATCCATTTTAACAAACAAAAATATTGCAATTACACAGGCGTTCCAATGTTTTTTCTTGTTTAAATTTTATTTTATGGAAGAAAATGAATGTGTGCCAATGCTTTCATTAGCTTATTTCGTAGTTTTAACAAACTACCTTATCTACCAACTTGCACTAGTCCTGATACAAAAAGACAGTGAATTGCTACTACAGTCCTAGAGGAGACAAGGTAATATTTGATGGTACCATGTGGTTTTAATATTTCACTTACCACTTCACAAGCTTACAAGCTTGCAAAGTTTTCTTATGTGTGTTCCCTTCTATTTATACAAGATGACCTAAGGCTACTTCCTAAACCTATCCCATAAAAGAATATGTAATAATTACAAGTTTACACAAACTTTCCTTTCTTACACCCATGCTCATATCTTCTAGATATCCTCAAGTCTTCCCCCAAGCTATCATGATTTGGTGAAGAAGCACTCTTGTGTGCCACATAAGCTGCTGCTCTTAATACACGTCACTAAAAAGACACGTCATCAACGGTCTTTGTAGGTTTTGTGTTTAATCTTAGTTGTTCTAGAAACTTCTAGATCTACATAGATATGTCCGGATGTCCATGTCGACGATGCCATAAATTGCTGCTGAATGTAGAGACATATTGAGTGAACCGGTAATGGTGATAGTTACATTTAAGAGTGGTATAGAATTATGTCGAATATATCTCTACATATTCGTGTATATTGAAAATAAAGAAAATACTATATATTTCCTATATGCTAACCGACACTGATCCAACTCTCAATGAACTACACAAGTGGTCTAGCCTCAATATCTTTACAATATAGATCTTGAGGAGCCCAACAAGACTTGAAGCCTTCATTCCGTTTCAAAAGTTGTTAAACTTACCAATGAAACTGCGAATTGTATTTCCAAAACTGCCTCTTCTTCAAATATTTATCATGCTATTCTAGTGTTCGTGCTTCAAAATGGTAGAGTCTAATTGTAGAGTTAGAGAAAAACACTATTCGATCCGGTGTCTTTAATGAACTGAATAAATTAATTCTACAATTAATAAAGGTAAAAACTTATAAAGAGCTACTGTCAAATTTAGTAATCACGTAAGCGGGGAAAAGTCAGAGTATATTTTGAAAAGGCCCGCTTAACAAAATAGTATCCGAGGTCATAACAAAGCCGGTATCCAAACACACCCCTCCCTCTCTCACTCACTTTCTCTCGCTCTCTCGCCGGGATATTCACTTTTTCCTCAGGAAATATTTTTCGTTGTTTCCCAGTCCCAGGAAATGGATTCTCTCGGTCGGCAGTCTTACAACCGGAAGGAGAAATCTCTCGGAGTTCTAGTCTCCAAGTAATTATCTCTTTATCTCTCGAGAATTTGCGACTCTCGAGATTTTGATCGGATTTTATTTCCTTTTACTTCCACGTCTTCGTTGGGTTTATCTCTAATTTATGCTTTTTGTTTTTCAGTTTCTTGAGATTGTATAACCGGGACGATGTTGATTTGATTGGGCTCGACGATGCCGCCGGAAAATTAGGTGATTCTTCCACCTAATTTCATATTCGAAATACTCAATCGGTTTTTCAGTAACTGGAAAACCCTAAGACGAGATAAACACTGTGCGTATTCAATAAACTCTAGAAGAAACAAGCAAAAATCCCAGAATCAGTTTCGCTTTGTTAAAGCTTGATTCCGATTTATTCGCCTAATTTTTATGAACATCTGAAATGGCCAGGAGTTGAACGTCGGCGAATATATGATGTGGTCAACATATTGGAGAGTATCGGGGTAAGATTTGATGTTGATGCCTTTTTTACGCTGTCTGATCGATTTGAGCTGATTAGATTTGCGGTGTTACGTTTTCGCAGGTGGTAGCGAGAAGAGGGAAAAATCAGTATTCATGGAGAGGTTTTGGAGAAATTCCTCGTGCTCTAAGTGAACTAAAAGTAATTAACGAATCATCTAATATGCTGCTTCTTAATTTTTCCTCTAGTTTCGGGATTGTTTATTTGAAAAGGGTTTTGAGATTTGCCTCTTTTGTTTACAGGAACAAGGAATGCAAGAGAAAATTGGCATCGTCCCATGTATGACTAACTCAGAGATGGTAAGTTCATATTTAGATTCGGTTATTATTGATTCTTTTAGTTAGCTACTTGGCTCTGATGCTGCCAAACATCAATGAAACGGATTTACATTAAAGGTCACTAATACGAATCTCAAGCTCATCATGGCACTGAAATTCGATTTTGAATAGGTCTCATATGAAGAAGAAAGAGAAGAACCTTTCAAGTTAATTCCTGATGATCAAGAAAATTCACCATCCCCCAAACCTGGTAATTTCATATGTCATTGATTAGCCTAGTACTGAATATTTCTCTACGTACTTCAACTGAACTTTACCTTTCATGTACTTTCAATCTCGAATCTGTTACGAATCCTTGCTAGTGATATTCCATAAGAATGCTTTAATCAGCCAATTTTTCCAGGATGGGATTTGTGTTGGTGCTAAAACTAGCTTAACTTTGTTTTCTTCTGCTATTTTTCAGACAGCAAGAAGGAGAAATCTCTTTGGAATCTTGCACAGAATTTTGTGAAGCTTTTTCTTTGCTCTAATGTAAGTGAATAAGTGATATTGGGATTTCTTCAAACAATTTTAACCAATTGACACCTCTCTTGTCTTTGGTACTTTGATATCAGGGTGAACTGATAACACTTGATGGCGCGACAAGAGCATTGTTGAATGAGTCTCCAGATGCCATAAATATGAGAAGTAATCCTTAAATCTTTTTGCTTATAATTGATTATACCATAACATACAGAAGCAATAACCAAACCCCATTGATGTAAACTGTCTGCAGCTAAAGTTAGACGCCTTTATGACATTGCAAATGTGTTTTCTTCGATGAATCTAATCGAGAAGGTACAAATACTATTGTAGCTTGCTCATAATGCAATACACTATTCCCAATCTTGGATACTCCGGTTTCTCATGTTCTTATACTTTTCCATTTTCATACTATACATGCAGACTCATATCCCAGCGACTAGGAAACCGGCATATAGGTGGTTGGGATCCGAAGCAATATCCGAAGACAGATTCCTTGGTCCTCCTTCTCCTCCTGTAAGCTTATGTGATCGTAACGAGCCTAAAAAGCGGGCATTTGGTACAGAGATCACAAACACGAACAACGCAAAGAGAATCAAAACTGATTGTTCTAAAGACCGCAAGCATTACGGAAAAAATGAAAACACTTGCAACGTGGAGGAGCAGCAACAATGTGATTCGAAACCAGCCGTGAAGAGCTTCGCCAGTCCATTCACTCCCGCATGTACTTTCAAGAAGAACAATATAGGAAACAACAGTAACCAAAGACTTGAAGATCTTGAGAACCTTTCTTCTACTCATAAACCACAATATTGCAATCATGGTAAAAACAAAAAACAACTTTCATCTCCACAATTTTGCTTTCCATGAGATTCTTGTGTCTGTGCATATTTGTTTCCCTTGCATTTATGATCTAGTTTTTTTCATGAACAGAGTTAATTGGTCTTCTTGGGCATTACACTGAGACATGGAGGACATGGCATTCAGAGTTTGGTCGGAAATGACTTAACCATGTAGATTCACTTGCGGCGTTATCACAAATCCTCTGATCAATCCCAAATTGTAATGCTCTTTTGTGTTCGTTCAATCACAGAATTACTGGTACAATATAGAACATTACTCGCAAATCAGAGGTTTATTTTGTGATCTTTTGTAGAAGAAAACCAAGTAATGAAAAAGTAGTTAACCGTTTAATTTTGTTACGTTTCTTATTGTTCAAGTCAAATCCAAAAGTACCCATATTTACCACAAAGTGCTCAATCTATTTTTCAATACACGGTAAAAGTTTCGTATTCTAGGAAAAATATTTCCAAGTTAATAGAAATTTTGGAAGTTTTAACATTTGAACAAAAAGAAATATTTGAATTCAAACTTTAATCGGTTATTTTTTTATTTTTATTTTGTTCTGCTATAACTAAATCAAAATTAAATCGGTTTAGTTTTTAAATGATTTTTTTGGTTGGTTTCGATGGGATTCCAGAATCTTCTACAATACTTTAACTTATTACTCGGAATAGAAAAAGACTGCAATAAAAATCTTAATAGGGTCGATTTCTTTATTAACCCGTAAAGGGATGAGTTTTCATTACTCGAGTCGACCGAACACGAGAAAAGACAATCTTAGGTTTAGTGGGCTCAGATAAACAAACGAACGAAGGAAGAATTTTCTTAACATGAAAATAAATAAATCATAATTATCAAAAATACACGAAAACGATTAAAAACAAAAAGATTCTTTCATACCCAACGCATATCACGCAGCCACACAGCGGAGAGAGAAAAAGAAACAAGGGGAGATACAGAGAGCTCGAGACGCTGATTTATGGCGGCCACATCAGCTCGAGCCTTCTTGCTCTCTCGTGTAACAGACCTTTCACGGAATAAGCTAATCCTTCACCAACCGCCACCGTCTTCTCCTCGCCGTTTACCTTATGCTCCAAACCGTGCGGTGTCTTCCCCTGTCATTAGCTGTCTCAGCGGAGGTGGAGTTTCCTCCGACGATTCCTACGTATCTACTCGTCGGTCAAAGTTGGACCGTGGTTTCGCTGTGATCGCGAATTTGGTGAACCGGATCCAGCCGCTTGATACGTCCGTTATCTCCAAAGGCCTATCCGATTCGGCTAAGGATTCGATGAAGCAAACGATATCGTCGATGCTCGGACTCCTGCCTTCTGACCAATTCACCGTTTCCGTTACTATCTCCGAGCAGCCTCTATATCGTCTTCTTATCTCTTCCATCATCACCGGGTAATTAAAATTATCTGGATTTTGATCTCTGTATCTCATTATCCCCCAGTCTGAAAACACTGGGAATTTTATTGATCTCGGTTCGTACACTATGAATCAGGGATTTGCTTCATCTGTTTGGCGTTTTCCGTGTCGTGGTTTTAGGTATACATTGTGGAATGCGGAGTATCGTGTATCACTGACGAGGAATTTCGATATACCGATTGATCCTAGAAAAGAGGATGATCAATCTTCAGAAGAAAATCTCAGTGGTTCAGAGAAGGGCGTGAGCGAGGATCTAGGGAATAGTGTTGAGGAATTAGAGAGAATGAGCCCTCAGGTGTTCGGAGACTTATCAGCTGAAGCGTTGAACTATATTCAGCATTTGCAGTCTGAGTTATCAAGCATGAAAGAGGTGATCTCAAAATTCATCTTTGTGTATTTCACTGTTTCTAATTAGCAGTGCAGGCTTGTGAAGCTCTTTTTCGTCCTCATGTTTGAATTGTCTCTGCATTCTCAGTTTCATTGCCTAAATTGATCAAGCCTGATTCTGTTTCCATGGAAGATGGTTTATGTTTTTCTTTAAAGCCCTAATACTTCTCTTTTCTAAATGTATATTGCAGGAGCTAGATTCACAAAAGAAGAAAGCTTTACAAATAGAATGTGACAAAGAGAACAAGAATGATTTGTTGGAATATTTGCGCTCCTTAGATCCCGAGATGGTACTAAGCGTTGAGGTTACTTTGATATTCTTGTCGTCAGTCTCAAGATCCTAAGTCTGATGACTATAACTATGTTTACAGGTGACGGAGTTATCTCAACTATCTTCACCAGAAGTGGAAGAGATCGTGAGCCAACTTGTGCAAAACGTATTACAGAGGATCTTCGAAGACCAGGCTACTTCAAATTTGATGCAAGACTCTGTCAAAAGGACTACAGAAGGTGGTGATGGAACGGGTAGAAAAGTAGACACTTCCAGAGATTACCTTGCAAAGCTCCTTTTCTGGTAAGTTTCTCACTAATTTTACACTCGTGTGTTTAAACAGAGCCTCTGTAATCTCATTGATGGTCTTTGTTGTTTCAGGTGCATGCTATTGGGACATCATTTAAGAGGTTTGGAGAATAGATTACATCTCAGCTGTGTTGTTGGGTTGTTGTAAAATCAGAGAATCTGGAAAGAAAAAAAAAAGAAAACAC
Organism: Euclidium syriacum; assembly: GCA_900116095.1. NCBI lineage: Eukaryota > Viridiplantae > Streptophyta > Magnoliopsida > Brassicales > Brassicaceae > Euclidium > Euclidium syriacum. Next base: position 6,201,047 of record FPAK01000007.1, on the reverse strand, counting down.
CAATGTATATTCCTCTCCTCCTCTCTCCCATTTTGATTTCTTAATTTAAGCGTTAAGATATAATCAATCAATGCCTCTGCAAATTTTCCACCTCTTTTAGTTCTTTTATTCCAATTAGGTCAAAATGTCTAGATAGTGTTAGGTAAACAAAGTTTATGAACAATGGAAATAAGGATCGCTAGAGGTACAAAGTCGTTATTAGAGTAGTTTTGGCTTTTCATTGGGAATATAGAGGTCTGTTGAAGGTAAATCATATACAAAGTTTCTGCTCAACAGGAATTATATTGAGATGTTACTGTGGAATAATGTGTTTATATCATTATTACATTCTTTGGTCAACATATATTCTTCATGTTGCTATAGAATAAAGCGCAGGTAAGATTCGACCATGGCTTTTTAGCTTCGATAAGTGCCTTCATATGGATCTTAAGGCTATATGTGTACCATCACTGTCTTGTGATTAATTTTTTTCATGAATCTGTTTATAATAAACTTATTTGACTATTTCTATCCTTTGAGTAGGTGGTCGAGTAATATAGTCTAATTTCTCACGTGTACTTAGTTCACCAACCCCACCATGATAATTAAATTGGACAAGGGTACCTAACTGCTGAGTTTAAGTGCTAAGTTTTTTTCTCTTCAGAAAAAAAGTAATCAAGCGAACTTAATCTTAAATTTGTTTCTTATAATATATATATGTCAAATAATATTTAAACATGAAAAAACTTTTTGTCAGTTTTGGTTCTGGGATTTTTTTTTTGTAAAACAATTACGATTCAACCCTGATTGTGTCATCCAGCCAAACGTAATCGAGTTTTACGTCGGTTTCATGAATAATTTATGACGAATAAAATTAAATTTGAGAGTTGGCGAGTTTTGTTTGATTTGTTGGTAATCGTGTTGGACTTTAGAACAGATTTAAAAGAAGGAAGAGAACATTAGGTATACTAAACCGGAAAATCAGTAGGTATGTAGTTAAGTAAGTATGTCACACGAGAAGCATTGTACTCTTTGTTTTCCATTTCAACGGCTTTTATCACTTCAAAAATATACTAAATTTTGACCTCAACGTTACTAAAAAAAATGGGAGTCCACCCTGTCTCAGAAGCTAACATCTCAAGCCCCTTCGGTTCTCTCACCGTCGCTGAATTCTATTCCCGCCACTCCGTCACTCACTCCTCCGCTTTCATCACAAATCCAGACGGACTCAAACTCTTCACCCAGTGGTGGACCCCACTCAACCGTCCACCGCTCGGCCTCATTGCTGTCGTCCACGGCTTCACCGGCGAATCCAGCTGGTTCCTCCAACTAACCTCCGTTCTATTTGCCAAATCAGGATTCCTCACTTGCGCCATAGACCACCAAGGTCACGGCTTCTCTGACGGCTTAACGGCTCACATTCCGAACATCGACCTCATCGTCGACGACTGCATTGCCTTCTTCGACGAGTTTCGTAACCGTTACTCCTCCTACGATCATCTCCCTTCCTTCCTCTACTCTGAATCCCTCGGAGGCGCAATCGCTCTCTACATAACACTTCGCCAGAAGTCCCAATGGAACGGTGTCATCCTAAGCGGCGCAATGTGCTCCATCAGCCACAAATTCAAACCTCCTTGGCCGTTACAACACCTCTTAACCCTAGCAGCCACACTTGTCCCGACCTGGCGCGTAGTACCCACTCGCGGCTCAATCGCCGGCGTCTCTTTCAAAGAACCCTGGAAGAGGAAGCTCGCCTTTGCTAACCCTAACAGATCCGTTGGTCGACCACGTGCCGCCACGGCCTACGAGTTAGTACGAGTCTGCGAGGATATTCAAAGCAGATTCGAACAAGTTGAAGTTCCGTTGCTAATCGTCCACGGCGGTGACGACGTCGTTTGTGATTCGTCCTCCGTGGAGGAGCTTTACCAGAGATGCAGTAGCAAAGACAAGACGATTAAGATCTACCCAGGGATGTGGCATCAGCTGATTGGAGAGTCGGAGGAGGACGTCGACTTGGTTTTCGGAGATGTTTTGGATTGGATTAAGAAACGATCTGAGATCGTCTCCGTTAGTGGTAGTAGCAAAGCTTAATATGCCTCAATAGTTTTCATGTATAATTATAAATAAATTAATCGAAACTAAAAATTTTACGTAAGAAAAAGAAAACGCTCCGAGAAGTTCGTATTCAAGATCCTGGAGAATAGGTCAAAATAAAAGCTCCAATTCTCAAGAGAATTTTTGTTAACAAAAAAGAAATATGAGGAAGTAGAGATTTTTGATAAGTTTTAATTCGTTACAGACGCCATTGAAGAAGAATGACAGATATAATGAAAGAAGTGGAAGGGAAAGTGAAGTTTTCAATGGCGGATTCAACAATGATGTTACTTGTTCAACAAGCAATGGACAAAGCACACGAAAAGATCAAAACCAAACACGGTATTCTCCTCCGTCTCAACGCCATATCCATTTTCTACGAGCTTGCAGTGTTACAGCTGGAGAGCTGTCTTAATTTCGTGAAACAAGAGACCGATAATCTCGAGAGTAACCATGAGGAAGTGGTTCGCGATCTGAGAGAGATAAAAGACAGGCTTCACCACCGTCTCTTGGAGACCGAATTAGCAATTCTTGAGAAAGACAGAGAGTTGTTAGAGAGGTCTGAGAACGAAGAGTCTCTGAGAAACGTGTTGGAGAGTAAAGAAACAGAGTTGGTTCATTTGCAAGATCTTGAGAGAAATAGAACAAGTCATAATAAGATTGGAGATTTCATTAAAGAAGATGAGTTCTCTGAACTGAAAAGCTCTGTTGATAAACAAGTGATAAATCTTAGACAAAAGCTTGAGACAGAGTACGAAGAAACAGAGGATCCTTCAGGTGTGGAGATAGATGCATTGAAAGGAACAATGGATCTTGCTTTCAACAAGATGCATCATGCGATATTCTTGTCAAAATTAGGTCCGATTGAGCAGAGTTGGAGATGGTCGATAGAGAGAGATTCAATGGCGTTATTGATCAAAGGTTTCTTGAATAGTTTAGAGGAGAAGAAGAAAAAAGTAATGATGGCTGTGAGAGATTATCAATCCGGTTTTAAAGATCGAGTTTTTTCGATTCGTAGAGAAGTAGAATGTTTGGAATCTCAGATTGATCAGGTCATCAGTCATAGATCATCTCCTAAATCAAGTGTAGAACCAACAACATCATTTTCAGTAGATTGTGAAATTGGTGATGATAATAAAGAAGAAGATTCAAGTAATCTTCCAGTATCGAAGTTGATAAAGAGTCATGAATGGATCATTAGGAGGAAAAGCGAAGAGCTTGTTCCTCCCCTTCCTCCCAAAATCGAATCTGTTAAACGATCTAAGAGCTCGAAGCGAGCTATTGATGATATCGTTGCAGGTCTTGATAGCTTGATGAGTCTTACTATATTCGATCATTTGTTCGATGATGATGATGAAAATGATAGATATGATCATGTTCATGATCATGGAATGGTAACGGATGATAGTTTGGATGATGTTTGGATGAAAATGCAGGAGAAGAGATCGGTGATTTCAGAAAATGTGAAAGAGGAGAATGAATATGCAGAGATGAAGTTAATGATTTTGGAAGATACTTACTTGACTCTTCTAAAAGGTCTGTTAACAGATGAGATCACAAACAATAGAAAAGCGGAAGTAGAAGAGAGCGAGAGTGAAAAGATTGAATCCGTACATAAATGTAGGGATTGTTTAGAGAAATTGAAGTGGGAGAAAGAATTTGAGATTCTTCGTGAAGATGAAGAATTCAGACAGGAACTTGATTGGATTATTGTAACAGAGTTGCTGAGAGAAGTGTCAGAGACTATGAAGAATCATGAAAAGATTGAAGCGAAGAACAAAAAGATGATGGAGGAAGAAAGAAACAGAGCATGCTTGGAAATGTGTTTACTCTTTGATGACTTTGGTTTCAAGATTCAAGAGAGGTTAAAGATGGTAAATTTCAGGTGAGTAGAAAATCAAAACTTTACGTTGAATCTTAGTTAGCTTATGATCTTTTGTTTCTTTTTTTTTGTTCTTTTTGGAGGTTACAAAACGTGGAGACGAAGATTCATGCAACCATGGATTGCGTCGCAGAGTTAAGAAGAAAAGAATCGGTTTATAGAACAGATTTTATCCTTAGGACTGAGAAAGATTCTGAGATTCTATGTGAAGATGAAGAATTCAGACAAGAAGTGGATTGGATTATTGTAACAGAGTCGCTAAGAGAAGTTTCAGAAACTGTGAAGAATCATGAAAAGATTGAAGCAATTAATACAAAGATAATTGAAAAAGAAGGAAACAGAGCTTGCTTGGAAATGTCTATAGTCTTTGATGATTTTGATTTCAAGATTCAAGAGAAGTTAAAAATGGTAACTGTCAGGTGAGTAGAAAAAGGGTTCTCAATAAAAAATATCAAAAACTTCATGTTGAGTTTTAGTTAATTAATGAGCTTTTGTTTATTTTCCGGAGGTTACAAAACTTGGAGACAGAGATTCATTCCACGTTAGATTGCATCGCAGAGTTGAGACGAAAAGAGTCAGTTTATAGAACAGCTTTTGTTGTTAGGTCTGAGAATCTCATTAAGGCAGAAAATGAGGTAAAACCAGTTTGTGGTTTCATTCTTAATTATAGGATTTTTTATGAACGTTTACGATTTTGATCGTAAGAAAACTGTGAAAAATTCTCGCAGGTTGATCTTCTTGGATATCAAGTTGATTCGCTTGTGAAGATTCTCCAGAAAACACTTTGGACATTTCATCAACATCCATTGCTTCTCTGCAATTATTCAGATGTAAGTTAGCCTCTCCCTTTTTTCCTAAGTAGATTGTTTCACAAGAAACCATTGTTATTTTTCTTTTGAACTTTTCAGATATCAGAGATCTCGAAGATGATCAAGAAAGAGTTATCATTTCAGGATTCATGAAACCTGGGTTCATTATTTTATAAAGCAAACCAATTTAGTTTTTCACTTCTTTATATAATGAGGACATAAAATGCTAAGTAACTTCTCCTATCCCCTTATTCGCTCTCGAGACCCCCAAAATCACGTAATAGATCTTTGGTATTGGCTCGCATCGAGCTTACAATACTCCTCGTCGTAATTCCAATCGAGGTAGTCCCTCTCGCCATACAGTTTTGATGCTTCAGTGGTGGTCGCATGTTCTGTAGATGCCTCTTCTTGATGTAGCTCTGGTGCTTTCGTATCCGGAGTCGATGCATGGGAGCTATCTCTTATGCAGTTATCGGTTGCCCTTTCCACTTCCATCTTCTCTAGATGCTCTTCCACCTCTTTGGAAAGATGTGGCATTTCTTCCATGTTCTTGTATTCCCTCAGATTAATTTGTTTGTAGATCTCCGGTTGTAGCCCGTGTCGAGACATTTTTGTTGTTGGTGTTGATGATGCTGTTGGTCCTCTATCCATTAGCTTGGTCAAACTGCAAACAAAGAACGTAAGATTAGAAAAAATTGATAACCAGTTCGATAAACTATTCCATATACGGCTATTCCTAATTTCAAACAAGCGTGTCTCGATTTTTGTGTGCCTATGTGCACGCCACATTATTGAACCGATAAATACCATTGTCACCACACAGGGGCCACGTCATCAAGCTATCGCCACACATACGCCATGTCATCAAATCATTGTCACATCGATGTCATATCATGAGTTCATTGCCACGCAAGTGTCATGTCACATGAGGCTCTCGCCAGATACGCACCATGTCATCAAATCAATCCTAATTGGCATAGCACACCCCATGGAATTCTAGGTGGATGCCACCTATCCAAATTATTCAACCTGAGATTAATTAAATAAAATCTAGAATTGAGAATTTCATCCTCACCAGGACCAAATGGACTGGGTTGACTGAACTTGGGTCGATTTGGACTCTATTAAAAATTCTTTAAACTTGGCTTCTCTCATTTGCTTTGTTGGGTTTTTCTTTAACCCAATCGTGAAAGGTTGAGTAGGAGGAATTGGGTTCTTGATGGGTCTTCGACCTATTAAAGCTCCCACCACAAAACTGCTTGCTCCAAAAGATGCTCTAGCTCCTAAGGCTTCTTTAGAGTCGCTTGAAACCCCAAGAACAGGGAAAGAGTTTTCGGTTTCCGCTCTCTTCTTTCCAAAAACACAATCATTGTCAATCACCGCACCACCACCGGCACCACAGCCGTTCTCTCCGCCGCCACCGTTCTCCAAGTATACTTTTCTGGTCGGCGCCGTCCGATCCATCACTCGCTCCATTTTCGAGCTCTTGCGCCCCGCCGCCAATTTCCTCTCCCGCTTTACCGTTGTTCGACCTCTTCCCGTGGGCTGCCTCTGCTTTGCTGTCATTCCCTCTCTTCCCCGCGTGGTTCTCTCCTCTTGGATACAACCCGACGCCGCGAAGTTAAAGACGTCGGTGCTCGCCTCGCCTCTACTCGTCTTCGCGACGATCTCCTTTACACACAGCCAGTCTCCACCTTGACAAGTTCCTTCACCTAACATCTCCTCTTCGCTGGCCATATATATATATATAATCTTGTTTTTTCTTTCTTTTGGATTTTTTTTGACACGTTTACACTAGGGTGTTAAATCTAGCTTAAATATATAACGAAAATTTTTCAAAGAGTCAAAAAATAAGGTAAGCAAGAGAGAGGAAGATGAGAGATAAATTTTTGTTTGGTTTAAAGAATGAAAGAAATTGTGATTAGAAATCTTTGATACCTAAGTGAAAAATCTCAATTTATAGAATTTTGGAATCAATACAACCTTATTTTTAAAGAAAAACACCTATCGTGGGATCAATCTCTTATAATATCTACCGTTAAATCTGCAGATTTGTTTCTTTTTTTTATTAATTTTTCTTTAAATAATAATATATTAACACATTTTTATATACCGTTAGATCAAGTTCTTTTATTTTCCGCCGTTCACGTAGTATCAAGTTTCTAAAACTTGTTGATTTGTTTCTTCTTTTTTATGTATTTTACTAATTTTGTAACAAATTATTGAATATATGATTTGTTTCTTCTTTTTTATGTATTTTACTAATTTTGTAACAAATTATTGAATATAAAAATTATTTTATATATTGTTAGGATAAAGACACGTGGAAACGAATCTTTTAGTGTCATGTGTAATTTTGTTAAGTGAATCATCTAAACGCCATATATAACTTAGTTTAGGCGAATCTCTTAGCATCATGCACCAACGTTCATGGGAATACTCAGATCTAATTACATGAGAAATTATATATCCTTATAGATGGGATTACCAAGGATCCTATACCCCAACACCGATGGTGTGGCTAAACTATCCGGTTGAGAGTGTCAGGAACAGAGTGACCAACGATTTCTTCTGTCCAAGCCTGACTTAACAATGACATGGGTGCAAAACATATGTCTCCTAAACAGGGTTACTTGCCATCTACCCGAACCTAAAGACATGCTAAATGTGAGGCAATCCGACCTTAGGAGCATAACTGTGAGGATATTACTATCACAACGTCGGGTCAGATATGACTTGTTCGTTTAAATACTTAACCGACAAGTAAATCCCGCTATTCATTATATCTTTAAAACAAAATTTGTTGAGATCGTTATAAAAGTTAATGTCCACACTAGAACTTCTCTTCTTGTTCCCTGTTAACCTCATCGATTTCGGAAAATTTATTCTTCTGGAAATTGAGATGAAGAAACTCGGATTATAATCTAGCAAGCTCAATAAAGTATGGTGAAGAAAATTAGTGGGCTTAGTGGGCTGGCTCGGGTTATAATGTAGTAGGCTCAATAAAGTATGGTGAAGAAACTTAATGGGCCAACAAGATTCAACGGGCAAAAGAAGCCTAAAATGTGAATAAACCTCAACTTCATTCTCTCCCTCCCTTGGGTGATTCTTTCTTTCACAGTCTCTTCAACTTAGGCGGTGATGTTCTTCCACTCGAGAGCTTGTGAGATTCGAGAATCTGTCTTTTGATCGATTCGTTCCTTATGTCGAAATCATAATTCATCGATTGGATATCGAAAAATTGTGGGTAAACTGAAGAGCCTTGGTCTGTAGAATCGCAGAACAGACCTGTGATTCCTTTTCAGCAGGTTCCTCTGATGCTCTTACTCTTCTTATTTGGGCATTTAGTTTCTCGGGATGAGAGGAATCTTTCTTATTCGTTCAAGGCTATCAAGTTTTCGAGTTCCTGGAATTACCTATTTGAGATCTACTACTATTTTGCCTAGTTCGAGAAAGAAATGTCTTGTTCGACCGTATTTGAAACCGTCCATAGCTCATTTTGGTCTCCGTTCTATGTTCTATACTTCCAAAGTCGAATCGGAGCTAGTGGGATTTAATCAGGAGAACGATGATGATGGTGAAAATGAGGAAGAGAATGACCTCGACCTTGTTTGTACTATAAATGATGAGGTTGTTTCAGAGGATGTTGGGAAGATTTCGAAGCTGTTGAAAGATTGTGGGAATAACCGGAAGGAATTGAGAGACAAGCTTGAGCAATGTGAAGTGAAGCCATCAAATGAATTAGTCGTAGAGATTCTTTCTCAAATTCGTAATGATTGGGAAACTGCTTTCACTTTCTTCGTTTGGGCAGGGAAGAAGCAGCAAGGCTATGTTCGTTCGGTTCGTGAGTATCACTCAATGATCTCGATCCTCGGTAAAATGAGGAAGTTCGATACAGCTTGGACATTGATTGATGAGATGAGAAAGCTAAACCCTTCTCTTGTGAACTCACAGACGCTTTTGATCATGATCAGGAAGTATTGTGCAGTGCATGATGTTGGGAAAGCTATAAACACTTTCCACGCGTACAAAAGATTCAAACTTGTAATGGGGATTGATGATTTCCAGAGTTTGCTTTCTGCTCTTGTTAGATACAAGAACGTTCAAGATGCTGAACATTTGATCTTCTGTAATAAAGATACGTATCCGTTTGACGCCAAGAGTTTCAATATAGTGCTAAACGGATGGTGTAATGTGATTGGTAGCCCGCGTGAGGCTGAGAGAGTTTGGATGGAGATGGGGAATGTAGGAGTCAAACACGACGTCGTGTCTTATTCAAGTATGATATCTTGTTATTCGAAAGGAGGTAACTTGAATAAAGTTCTTAAACTTTTCGATCGGATGAAGAAAGAGTGTATAGAGCCAGATAGAAAAGTGTACAATGCAGTGATTCACGCGCTTGCGAAAGCTAGGTTTGTCAATGATGCGATGAAATTGATGAAGACAATGGAAGAGGAGAAAGGGATGAAGCCAAATGTTGTTACTTACAACTCTCTAATCAAACCTTTATGCAAGGCTAGAAAAACCGAAGAGGCTAGATTGGTTTTCGATGAGATGTTGGAGAAAGGAATCTCACCAACGATTCGGACTTACCATGCGTTTATGCGGATTCTAAGTAAAGGAGAAGAGGTTTTTGAGCTGTTAGGTAAAATGAGAAAGATGGGTTGTGAGCCAAGTGTGGATACATATATAATGTTGATACGTAAGTTTTGTAGGTGGCGTGATTTCGACAATGTGTTGTTGTTGTGGGATGAGATGAAGGAAAAAAAGGTTGGTCCGGATCTTAGTGCATATATTGTGATGATACATGGGCTGTTCTTGAATGGTAAGCTAGAAGAAGCTTATGGGTATTATAAAGAGATGAAGGAAAAAGGTATGAGACCAAATGAGAATGTCGAAGGTATGATTCAGAGCTGGTTTCAAGGTAAACAATATGCAGAGAAGCGGATGTTAGATTCGAAAACGAATGTTTCGGGTGTGGAAAAAGAAATTAGTTTGAAGAAATCTGAAAAACGAACAGAGAACTTTCTCCAACAGCCTGAGGTGAGAAGAGTTGTGAGAGGACATGGGTATTCGTTTTGGGATGAATAGAAATTAGTTATGGCTAGGTTTAATCATAATAGTTTGATTTTTGCTTTGAGAAGAGTGTTCTTGAGTAATGAATTTGAAAGAATATGGAATTAGAATATTGAAAATCATATATATATAAAAAGAAGAATCTCTCCTTTGTTGAATCTATCTATATTTGAAGATACAAACCAATATTACAAACATGTATGTTTTCAGAATATTTACAACCATACATTTCTTTTCTTTTATTAACCTAAATCAAGATACAAATTAGAAAATACACACAACAACACTGTGCAAGGATCTTTTTTCATAAAGAACTTGATCCGACTCTAACCTTTTCTTTGTATGTTGAAGTATATTTGCTGTTCTTGTTGTTGTCATCTTGAAGTTGAGAGAAACTTGTGGAATCGTTCTATTCGCTGCGATGATTTGTCCTGTGACAAGTTCTTCCTCTGCTTCTTCTTCCTATGGAAGAAATCCTCCGTGTCCAAAACATACGATATCTACAACAAGATTATGTTATGAATGTAGAAGAGCGGGAACAAAAAACGATATGGGTTTGGTTTTAAGACGAGAATCGTTTTTTGTTACCTTGTAGGAAGAGCAAGACATTTTGCACTCAAGGCCATTAATAACTTCTACACCTTCCATGGCCCTGCAAGCTACTGCAAGATCATCCAGACCCGAGTATCCACGCATGTTCCTGCACCGAAAACGAAAGGACTTGGTTTTAAGTAATGTTCCTGAATTGTAAAGAGCAAGAGACGAGTTTATTATGTAATATACCTATGCAACACAATCTTGTCATGTGGCTCTTTGAGAGGAACTGATTTTGATGATGACTTGGAGAGGAACTGATTTTGCAAATAACTTGCAAACTTGGGATCCATTGAGACTGCGTAAGCCTCTGGCTTTTCGATTATGTTATCCATAAGCTGGATTGACAAACGAGGAGGAGAGGAAGAGGACTGCTTATGAATTAAAACACACACGCAGGAAAACAAAAATTGTTTTGTCAATAACTGAATCACAATTCCTCAATTGAAGAGATTCAAGAGAAAGATTGAGAATTAGTTTAGAGTTCTTACAAATTCCATCCGGTAGATATTTTCCTCGTGAAGTAGGATCCTGGCGTTTTCATAGTAGACCGTGTCAATCACCCTCCCTGGTTTCCTGGATTTCTCATACTCATACAACTGAAGGAGCTTATTGTCCATATCGTCAGCTACAACAGCTTGAAGCTACAAATAGATGAATCATGTCAGGAACTTTAATGTCTCAAAGTAATGTAAAATAAAATAATAAAGCCGGTAACAAAAGAGAACCTGTTTAACCAATTTGTAAATCAGTTTTTCTAAGGTGAATAAAACGTATGATTGGTTTCCAATAATAGCTCGGCATTCATCCTCAAACTTGGAATTTTCAGCTGAGCCATTAAGCAGATTAAATAGAGCGCTCATAAACCTGCACAACATACAGATTATAAAAAAGCAATGGACACATTGTATATATACGTGTCGATTAGCTTAAGGAACGTACCTTGCATAAGGTTCTGGTGAGCTATTGTCTTTCGTGTTTCTCCGTTTCATTTCACCACCTGAGCAATGTGTTTTTGCAGACGAGATTCTCTCGTACAGAATCTGAAATTGAAAGTAAAAAGAATTACTAAAACTCTTTTCAAAAGGAAAAAAGATAAGCTTCAGACTTGAATCACAAGTAGCAAATCATAGGAGACAATTGCACTCACTCGATGAAGCCTGAAAAGAACATAAAAGTCATCATTCCCGTAGAAAACTCTGGAATCTTTTTTCCTCTCATTAAGCAACACCATTGGAGAAGCATGCTTTGAAAGAGGCATAACAGATGAAAGAACACGCTCTGACGATGGAAGCAAACCGTTGTCTTCTTCTATAAGACGCTCTGACTCCATTTCCTCTCCCTCTCCTTCACTTTCAGCTTTACCATCAATCTCATCATGCTCCCCCTCTTCCTCCACACCATTATCGTCCTGTGAACATTCGTCACCAATAGATTCAGTTCCCGACGCATCCTCACCAGCTTCTGAAGCATCATCACCATCCTCATCGTCAGCATCGTCATCATTTTCTCCTTCAGCTTCAACTGAATGTTCTGGTTTGGCGATGACAAAGTTGTCTTCGGAACCGCCAATAGGTGACAATTCACCTTCCTCCTTCTCAATTTTGGATGGACCACCAGATTCGTCATACCTACTCTTGGCTTTAGAAGCATCTGACTGTACTCCATTTGCCAAAACTATAGTTTTTTCAATATCACCCCCCTAATGATATGACCAGGAACAGTGAGTATGGTCAGAAGAGTCCACATAAAGCAGAATATAAAAGTAAAAACATATATTAAGATGTGAAAACTGAAAACAGTACCTGAGTACGTTGAATGGTATCAATGTTATCTTTAGCTTCACTTGGTTTTGATAGAATGCCACGTGAACCTTGATAATAAAAGTAAAGAATCAGCAAGGATGTTATAGCTTACAAACAGAAGAAAAAAATTAAGCTTAATCCTGGAATTACCTGACGAATCTCCGCTTCCTCCTTTACCATTATTGTTTTCTACCCCACCTGGGAATGATGCAGTTGAAGTGGCTACTCTTTCATCAGCATCTCCGGGCCTTTTCTCGGCTTCATTTCCAATCTCTTGATCTTTCTGGGGTTTTATAGCAGAACAGGTGGGAGCATCGTAATTAGCAGGATCGCCATCCTTACAATTTTCTTTCCCTGAAGAATCCTTTTTCAGCAATCCAGTCACGCCATGTTTAGAGACCCCAGGTGAAGCATACTCATCCCCATTGGCAGCAGATTTTAGTAGCGTGGGAACCAAATTTATCGAGTCAGAACACGCATTAGTGTCCCTGCTTGAAAATGCACTGTGATGCTTGGTTTCAACAACATCCTCAACAGAATCTGAGCCTTTGACCATGGGTGGAACACCAAGCATCAGCTCCAGGAAATTAGCCCAGAGCCTCAGAACTTTGCCAATCTGCTCTTTTGAAGAACATATCTCCTCACACGAAAATTGGACTAGTTTCAACAGGTCTTCATGAATAGTTCTGTCCAAATATTCATACTCGAGGTGAGGAATTATGGGTTGTCTATAACCAGCAGAAATAGACAGAAGAACATCATCTTCTTTCTGAGACTTCTCTTTCAGGTCCTTAATTTCAGACACCAGCGCTGATAAACAACCAAGTATCAAATAAGAAAATATGAGAAAACAAATAAGTAAATGAAAGAATAGAACCGTCAGAGATGAATTGTATGCAGTAAAAAGGTGAGTAAATTTGTCTTGGTTACTTATGTACAACTTCACTGATGAACATGTTCCAAAAGTTTACGTACCTTTTGCACTCAGGTTCTTAGAATCTTGCTGCTTAAAATAGAAGCTGCGGTGATCAAGTGACTTGTAATGGTTTTTCGCATACACATCAGCCCAAACCACATTAAAATCTTCACGGCATTTTTTCCATTCATCTTGTTTTTGTTTCAAACGAGTTAGAATTACAGGAAGTGCAGCGGCTGGATTCTTACGTATTATGTCTGTCACATCAAGACCATGGTCGCCATAAAGTCTCTCTATGCACCTTAAATTTAGGGCTGTAAGAAATTAATAACAAAATGGCAAGTGTAAGACGGAGAGATGAGGGCTCAAAGATAGGGACAGAGAGAACTACAACCAATAGAGGTCCCGGTAAATAAACATCTACAGACCTGTGAAGTGGTCTTCAATCCGGAAGGAGCCCTCAAAACTTATTTTTTTCTCAATGATGATATTCAACAATTCTTCTGCACTTTTGGCAGCAGATCCCACAGATTCCAACAACATGTCCAACTCAAATCTATAACAAGAAGCAAGTAAACCACAATCATAAGAGACAAATTACTTCTGACTACAAAAGCTATCATATAAGTAAAACATCTTGTAAATGTACCTATCATCTTCACATCTAAACAAGCTTTCTTCATATTGGTTTCTGCGCATGTGCTTGAAGGAGTAGTCTTCACTTCCTGAGGTAACAGAAACCCAGTGGTCATTTAAAACAGCAGCTCCCAATTTCTGTCTATGGCGCACAGTCGGTATCGGATACTGCAAATAACAAATACCAGTAAGTACAGTTAAAAAGCCTCGGATGCAATTTAGAAATCTAAAAATAGTATTACATCCGAAGGGAGGAGCCGGTAGCTAGGAGTGCAACGCTTGCAATCAGATAGATCAAGCTCTTGAATAGATTTCCCCATGTACTTGTCCTTGCATCGCTCCTTTTCCTTAGCAGCCTCAAGGTCACGCTTGTGTTCTCTTTCTTTTTCCTCCACCTTCATTGACCTAGATATATGTTCTTCACTGCTCAGTGATTCTGCAGCAAGTGTAACAAGCAGTATTAGTTATATTCCTATACCATAGAAAGCCTCGAGAAAAGCATACTCAAAGAAGGTAAAAAAACTGCTGCATACTTTTGCTCATAACGCCAGCTAGGTGCTGGAAACCATCTGCGAAAAATAAGGGATGATGATCAGACACAGCTAGATAATTTCACTTGTAAAACAACAGTAGGCAATCTTATATACCAATACTATCACAGCGCTCCAAGAACTGATTAAACTCATCCATCAGATCAGGGAATTTTCCAAGCAGATCAGAAACCTAAATGAAAGAGATGCAATTAAGTCAAAATCTACTATTTATCCATCAACACCAACGCTTTTTGTAGACCTACCAAATTCTGCAGATTTTTCTTATCGATAATTCCATTGCTAAATATATTGAGACACCTCAAGAATGTTTGATAATCATCTTGGCTGCATAATCTCTCCTTGACTTTCTCACAAAACACAAATGCTTGGTTGTACATGCCTAACACAATGAAAGTACGCACAAAAAAAAATCATCTGTAAGTTTCAGAAAGCAGAGATATACTGGTTGCACTATTTCATACCTTGTTGACCAGGATATTAGAATATCAATCTTTTTTATTAATCACATACTTTCAAGTTCCAGCAATCATCAACTTAAAAATTTCATATGAAAATAGCATGAAGGCGCGTGTCGCATGATCTCAATCTCTTTGTATAAAGCATTGAAATTGTTGGTTATCCATAAAAGTAAACAATCACTTACTTTTTAAATTGCTTTTCTCAGAATGTGAAGCAGGACCAGAATAAGCTTCAAACCCCTCAGTTCTTCTGGATGACTTCCTTTTCTCTGGAAAATGTTGCAAGTTATCTTGCTCTGCTTCTCCATCATCCAAATCACGGCTTCTCCTTTCTCTACCCTCTTTATCGATGCGTTTCCTCTGATCTCTGTGCATCTTAACCATTGATTTATCATCATTAAGGTCAGAACGGTCAACACTATGATCACGGTCACCCCGAGAACCAGCTGCTCTTTCTCGTCGGCGTTCCTGATGATGAAAAACGTATCAGTACAGCAGTGAGAGACCTGTAAACAATGACATAACCAGGAAAAGATGTAACCAATACCATACCTTCTCCATTAACATTCGACGCACAAGAGGAGGGGCTGATCCTCGGTCATCATAACGTTGGGCCTGATTCCGGATCAACTGGGCAGCTGAATGAGGCGCCAACGACTCAGGCAAAAACCTAGTAAACTCTTCAAGCAAATCCGGGTGGTCCTCAAAAAGAGTAGACACCTGACACACAGATAATTAAGCTATAAAATATCAAGAAATCTGAATGTGACAGTATGGGAGACATATTGTCACTCCAGTGTGATATTACCTCATTGTAAACCTCAGTGATGTTCTTACTATCCTTTCGATACATATTTAAGATGTCTAAGAAAGACTTGTAGACATGTTCATTGTGCTGAAACCTTTTCTGCAGTGATAAAAAAAAAAACGACTGACGCAATGAGACATTAACACGGGCACTTCAAATGAAAACGATATAAGAGAAATTTCCTGCTTGACCTTGATTTTATTTACAAAATTTATGGCTTCTTCAAATTCAACAGTTTTCTTTGGTGGAGGAGCTTCTTCTTGTTCTTCCTCTTCCTCTTCATCAAGTGTTATTTCAAATCCCTTAGGCAAAAAGGTGTTAAACCCAAAAATCAAATTGTTATGCCCCTTGAACAACTCCTTCACTCGTGCAATCACACCAGTTGTATCGGTCCTGTAAATGCAAAATGAAGAATGTTTACCAGATGCCTTGTGGCTAAAAAATTCAATCTGATAGGAAAGAAATTTCTTACCTTTGTGCTTTAAAGTCTTTCATAACCTCAAGGAACGTATCGTATTTGTCCCTTTGATCTTGAAACATCTCCTTTACTTGCTTCAAGTACGTCAAAGCATCATCTGTCGTCAGTTTCTGAGAGTTAAGTCCCCCATCACCAATGCTCCCTCCTCCAGTGCCAACGATTCCGGGGATTGGAGATTGCCCATATCTGCGCCAAACAAGGTTTATTCACTAAGTAAAATTTCATTTAGAGCATAATTGAACAACCACCCAACCAAAAGATCAATAGAGACATTAAGTTGTTCCTACACATTCTCTCGATTCTCCATGCAAAGATTGTCTTGAACGAAAATTAGACTTTCCTAATCTAAAGGTCAGATAATTAAATACGATGAAATTCAGTTTCTTTTCACAAGCAGATCCAACCTACGATCACCAGCTAAATCTAGAAACTCATAAAGCCACAATTAAGATTAGTAAACTGACCAGTTCGTCACCTAGATCGTTTAAAATCAGAATCAATTTTTTAAGAAAAAAAGAATGGAACCAGGAATGGTTTTTAGATGCGTAGAAATTCGAAGACTTTTAAAGGGAATATATCATCACCCAAAAAAAAGAAAACCTCAGCAAAAAAGCAACATAAAATCTCAATTTGAATTTCGAAGTCACCGAAAAAGGAACTCACGATTCGCCTCGAGAAGAGCCCAAAGGACGTTTAAATTGAGACCCAGGAGAGTAAATATCATCTCTAATCCGCTTCATAGCTGCCGGAAAGAAAAGAAATATAGAGATCATCAATTGGGGAAAACAATAGAAATCTGAAGTTAAAAAGCAACAGAGAAAGGAATCGAAATTCCGGGAACCCCATCACTGGAGGAAGCAAAGAAAAAGGACAATTCGGATGAAGATAATGAGACCTACTTTCTGGCGCTCTAGATTTCCCAGAGAGATGACCAGGAAGAGAAGAAACAATTCACTCAGATCTCTGAAGTAACAGCGGAATCGAAATTTAAGACTTGAATCGCCGACGACTAAAAACAGTTACGAATGACAATTCCGACGAAACTTCAAATTCTCAGATTGTACTTGTATGCTAAAACCGAAGACGAATTGCGATGACTACAGAGTCAAATCGGACGAAGAAGAAAAAAGAAAGCAAAAGGTAAACAAATGAGAGAGGTAGAATTTCAAGAGAAGTTGCTACGACTGAGACAGAAAGAAAGAGAGAGAATTTCGAATATGAAGAAGAAGAAACAACGACGGAATTTGCCTTCCGGCTCCTTCTTGTGTTGTTTCAGCGGCAGGTAATTAATTATTTTCTCTGTCTAGATTTGATAGGGCCCGATTAAATAACCAAAATGGGCCTCACTAATATCCGTTACTTTTAAAAAGCCCAATATTAAGCTTGTATCAATCTGAATTAGGGTTTTCTCTCTCTAATTCGCCGACGAAGATATATAAAGAGAGAGCCAGGAAACTCAGAAGGAAATCGATCTAGGTTTCATTCAATTCTTCTTTCTTCTTCGTTATCGATCTAGGTTTCATTCGATTCGTCTTTCTTCTTTCTATGGGTTTTGATTTGGATTTTGATTCGTAGTGAAGATCAGTTGATGAGCAAATACTGCAACAATATGATGGATAATATCTTTGTGATTCTTAGTATTTAAGTCTCTGATGATCGATATTTTTTTTATTTTCTTCTATTCTTATTCTAGATATTGTTTTACTTATGGCAAAATCGATTCATATTTTCGAATTTGTATTGGCTTTTTTAGACTGGAAACAAGAGATGTGATGAGTAACATATTGGTCCGTGTTTCAGATTAATTGTGAACGAGAACCCTTAACCAAACTCTGATCTCTTTAGTAATTCTAAAATATATGATTTGGAATCTTCAAAACATTGATTTTGTTCTCTGGAGGAAAAAATGATTTTGGCTCTATGATTATTTGCCTAAGGCAATATACGCTATTCTGATTACAGAGTATGAAGATAAATTAATATTACTTAATGAGAGCCATATTTATATTAAAGTCTTGTCTCCATTTACTGTATAGTGTTGAGTAACTTCTGCTATGATGATCTTTGAATAAAATTCACATGTCAGACTTCAGAGGTTTTTTTAATTAAGAATCGATGAGAATGAAAATTCATTAGTCTGAGCAGAAGTAATGTAATCCTTCTAATCTAATCATCTGCTTAATTCCATAAGCCTTCAAGTAATTTACTGCCTACGTTTGGAGATTTAAAATTCTGAATGAACAATATCGGTCTAATAATATGAAAATGACATTCGGTGTTTGGGACATTGGATTTACCGATCGTGGAGGTGGAGATGTTACGTTTTATTCTTGATTATGGGACATATCATCAAACAAATCGAGCTCAGCTTCTAAGCTTTACACATTAAAATAACACATCAGCAGTACAACAATTTTTACGGTTGGAAACTAATTAAATTTCAGCCAAGAAAATTGCGTTGCTTTAGAGGTGTTCTTTTGTTTGTTATGTGATTCAGACAGTGATTTCGACATGTTATTATGAATCCGGCGTCATCTTTTAGTCTTATCATGATCTTTCAAAAAATAAAAATAAAGAATGCGGCATTTATCAACAATTGAGAAAATTTTATATGTAAAACATAATCAACACTATAATTTATTTTAAACATAATAAACAGTCATGTATCACCCTATGCTATTAATAGAGAAGTACAAATATGTAGGAAACCTTTCTTTTGTATGAAAGTATTAATATAAAATCATTAAGGGTGAAAAAGGGTATAACTCTTTTATGATCCAAACGTAATTGACCACGGGATTCCCGTAAGTTTATTTGGTAAGTTTGGATTAAGATTATTTGGTATAACTCTTTTGGACTCTTTCATGATCCAAAGGTAATTAAGATTATTTGGCAAGTCTGGAAGGCGAAAGTTTCAATACTGTGAACCTTTGACCACGGGATACTCGTAAATTAGCCCTTTACGAAGCAAAGACGTGGAGAATTGTAAATCGGTTAGATGTGGCTGCCAAAAGACAGAAAGTATTCCTTGTCAAGTTGATGGAATGCATATTCGATGTTGATGGCTTTAGTTTGGTTCTCATGAAAAGTGTCTCGATTTGTCCCTTAGGTTTGATCGACTCTCGTAAATGTTTATCTCCATTACAAGCAGAGGTAGATGCTTTAGACTTGACGATATCAAGAAATATAGAATTTTTGTTCTGATGTTGCTGAAAATGCTAAGATAATCAGCCTGGTTGACTAGACTTCTCTGTAGAGCGAGATTTGTTTTCGTTCTTTAAGGACATTCTAAGAATATCTGAATCGACCAGTTTAGTGCTTTGTTATCTCATGTAAACAATTCAAAGCCATCTTCGTTCACCACTAAGGGTGGAAGGTTTTGTTGGCAGAAAAATAAAAGAAAATATTATGATTGATTTAGTAAGGACATGCACATGACAAACTAAAAGTAAATGTAATGCATCAGACTCTAGGGTCAACTAAGAAAACAAGTGAAATACTTCTCCATGGATACTTAAGACGCATACCTAAATCTACATATGCCCAACATTTGTTTCAAAGACTACAAATCCAACTTGCAATACCATATTTCAGGCTTTCAATAGTCTCTTGTGATGGAGCTACCTTCTTCTTCTTCATCATCCACATTTATTTCATGTCCCGGTGGCAAGAAGGCGTTAAATCCGATGATTAAATTGTTTTTCCCCTTAAACAACTCCTTCACTTGTGCAATCACAGCAGTATTATCAATCCTGTAAACGCAAAGAAAATTGTTTACCACTCAGGCTAAAATAATAGACTATAATGTAATCAGGTAAATAAAAAAAAAAGGTAATGATGTTACCTCTGTGTCTTGAAGTAATGCATAACCTCAAGAAACTTTTCATATTTGTCTCTTTGATCATGAAACGTATCTTTTACTTCCTTAATGTACGCAAAAGCTTCACTGCTTGACATGGTCTCAGAGTCATCACCATTGCTCTCTCCATCTCTGCACCAAACGAGCTCTTGTAACTAAAGCACAATTTCATTCAATCCATAAACCCAATGATCAATAGACTACAAAATTCGACTTCCCTTCTTAATCTAGAGGAAACCACAATTCATTCAAGCCAAAAAGATTCACTGTTAATTAACAAGCAACAAGTAAGATCCAATTTCTGCATTATCCGTCACAAACAAACACACGAATCACCAACTGGGTTCAAGATTCCTTAAATTTTTAAACGATTGAAAAAGGAATAGAACACCACAAAAACGAAAACCTTTTAATAAAAGCAACATAGAATCTCAATCGCTAGGGTTTTTGAACAGTGAAATCTACGTAAAGGGAACTCACGATTCGCTTCGAGGGGAGCCCAACGGAGAATTAGATTGAGACTCAGCAGCGTTGACATTATCTCCGATACGTTTCATTGCTGCCGGAGAAAACAAAAGATCAAGAATTAGGAATAGCAAGCGAGACGAGAAACAGGAAAGGAAAAACAAAATCGGAGGAAGTTAAAGAGACCTATTTTTTGGCGATGCTCCGGATTTCCAGATAGAGTACCGGGAAGAGATGAGATCGATCACTCCGATCTTTGAAGTAAGAGGGAGAATCGAGAAGATACAAAATTTAGATCACCGACGACTGTACATATACTTGGAAATTTTCGCGAAACTTCAGATTCGCAAAATTGATAATTGTGAAGATAATTTACCAAAACGCGTAAGAAATAAGCCAATTATAAGGAAACAAATCAATTAGAGAGAATTTCGACCAAGAATCTTCTTTGGGAATTAACGAAGCAGATTCACCGTCTCTTCTCCGACCAACAAAAAAATGGGATAAGAAAAATACACCGTTGCTTTAAATGTTAATGGGCTTAAAAGGCCGACATCAGGCCCATTTAAGTATCGTTGCAATTTCTCCTCTTATAATTAGCCGCCGAGCGAGCCACGCAATTCCGATCTAGGGTTTCTTTCACCTCTAAAGTTCTGTAGGATTCGTTTTCAAGCTTCGTTTTTATTCGATTTATGATTTCTCGCTTGGGTTTTGATTCGTTATTGTTTCAATTGATGAGCAAATACTGCAACAATATGATGGAGAAAATCTTCGTGATTATTAGTATTTAAATCTCTGATGATCGAAAATTTATCACTTTTTCGTCTCTTTTCCCAATCCCTTGTAGAATTCCTTCATCTGTTTTTATTTTGGACGGATTGATAATATCAATGTCAATGCTCTTTTTTCTAAGAGATGTGATGAGTAACATATTGGTCCGTGTTTCAGATTAACCGTGACCGAGACTTTTACACCAAACTCTGATCTCAATTACCTTTTTAGAAAAATATTCGATTTGGAATCATATTAGAAAAGACCTGAAAAGATTGGTATTGGCTCTTCGATAATTACTTTTGCCTAACTGGCATTGTACAGTATTCTGAGAACAGAGTATGAAGCGAAGTATATTTAGTATTAATGATTTTTATGTTTTTGTGACATTTTAGCTTTGTTAAACTTCTGCTATGATGATCTTTTGAATAAAATCCACATGTCAGACTTCAGAGATTTTTTTCATTAAGAATCAATGAGAATAAAAGTTCATTACCCTGAGTAGAAGTAACATTCATCCTGAAATAATATAATTTAAATCCCTTTTTAGAATATCTGATGACTTCAAACTCAAACCAAGTATTTTCCCTTAATCACATAGAGTACATAGACCATCAATTTGTCCACATGTAATTTGCCCCTAGTCACATGGCTATCCATAATAAATTCATTATGTAATAAATCAATCAAAAAGTGACAATTTCAATAAGAATAACCCCAATTTCAATATGTGAACGGCATGACTTTTCTTATGAAAAAGGACCTGATTTAATGCGTGACAAACCTAAAGTAGAGCTAAGTAATGGGAAAAGGACCAGAAAGTCAAAAAGGGTCAACAAGAGAACAAATAATTATGCAAATTTTCTGCTTGGAATTTTCGGCTCTTGCACAAAAAAATACCCAATAGATCGAGTTCTATACAACCATCAAAGTATCGGATCATTAACAAACACTCATTGGTTGCTTTTGGTGCCATTTGTGTAAAAATCATCATCACTATAACAAAATCTAATTTACCTGCATTGCCGTGATCTGAAATTTTCAGTTGATAACAAATAAGTTATGAGTTTCTCAACTCTTTTAGCTCCAAGTCCAGGTTTAACAGCCAAAGTATCCCCAATTTCCGCACACGGATCACTCCCATTTTCTCTACTTCCAATACACCAACCACCGGGAGTGACCATCCCGTGACCACGCGACAAGAGCTCCGAATCTATCTTATCAAGAACAGGTTCGTCTCTACGGAATTTTCTAGCGAAAGGAGCGTTACTATCCACCATTCTCTGGAAATCATCGACTGTGAGATGATGAGGATGTTGCTTTGGTGGATTGTCCCATGAGATGAAATGTAAGTCACTGTTTACTGTCGTGTTGGTGAACTCTTTAGCGTTACAGATCACTGTGTGGAAGTAGCCTTCCGGTGAAGAGAGGAAGTTTGCGTAGTACATTAGCACTATTCGAGGAAGATTGTCCCATCCCCATATGAAATAATCCACAAATGGTCTTGATAACATCATCCACGCAGATCCTATATCATCAAGAAAACATTAGGAGGCACTCAGATTTCATTTTGTTTCAAGAAAATGGAAAGGTCCTATATTTAAGGATTCTTAAATCATATTATCTAGATTTAGACATTTCCCGAAATGTTTGTAACCCAGAAGTGGAAAGATTATATAAAAATGAAATTACCTGTGAAGAGTTTGAAAGCTGTAGGCATACTTCTCTTTTGTGAAACCCAGAATACATCTGCTTTCTTCGACATATACAAACCCGGATCTATAATTATCGGCTTTGCTCGATGATTCCTACAAGTTTTTCAAAATCTCAGTAAAATTGTCAAAACGCTCAAGAATTTTGAAATGTTCGTATCTACTATACTGATACTTACTCTTTCCAGCCAATGTTGCTCGTATGATCGATGAAATTGAGATCCCGAGGCAGATATGAAAATGTATGCAACAGATCTGAAGCCAAATCGAGATAAAACCCAAATGATTGAACGAATAGTAATAAAAGAGACGAGACGAAAAGAATAAGCAAGGGTTGTTCTTTTGAGTTACCATCTTGTGTGACGAGAGGGTAATCAGAGGCGCTGAGATTGATGAACCAATCCCAATCTCCACCTTCTCTAAGCAAAATCGCTGCTGCGTGAAGCGTATTAGCCACCATAGTCGGGCCACGGTAAGTGACGAAATTAGCCTTGACGATCATCCGAACGTTCTGGAACCTCTGAAACAGGGTTTGATTCGCCACGAAACCACTGAGATCCAACCGTTCCTCCGCCGAGGATTCCCGATCGAGATGAACAACGTACTGGTTGTTGGGATGGTAAAGCGCCATTAAAGTCCGTTTCAGCATCTGACCATCTCCGGAAGAGCCGGAAATAAGGTACGCGAGACGTGGCGGCGGCGGAGGGGAGACGGAGACGGATACGGAGACAGACAAGGGATTTATCTTGGACTCGACGAAGACGGAGGATCTAAGTCCGTAGACTGAAAACGGAATCAAACGAGTCTGACCAGAAGACGAAGCTAAGTTCGTTAGCAGCAGGAGGAACAAAGAACAAATGGATCCAATCACTAATGGAAGAATCCATTTCCGGTCTGCTGCGTGTTGCTGGTGACGGACTTGCATGTAATAACTCTTCAATTTCTTCATCTTCGAAGCTTCATCAATTCAAAAATCCCAAGATCGAAACACCAATCTCTCTGCGTTTTCAGATCGAGTATTCAGTGGTTGTGGTGGGAGACTAAGAGTGAAGTTTGGGTTTTGCTTAGACTCTCAAACCGTACAAATTACGAAATTGAAAAGATGATGAATTGGTGTGTTTTTGTTCGTTTGTTGGTCTGTTCTTTTTGTATGTTCAATATTTATTTTCTTATTATTCTTTTACGTTAATGATTTATTCTAATTTTATTTGGATTTGTTTCTGTATATTTTTGTATGATCTGATTCTTTTCTCGTTTTAAATATTCAAACAATCATGTTTATTTTAAGCATCCTTGTTTTTACATTTTTCTGTGGAATTCAAAGCTCTGATTCCTTTTCTTCTTAGTTTTCTTTCTTGGTAGGTGAGTTATTGGTGCTTGAAAACGATGTATATGTGAAATAAATTCATATTATGTATGGAAAGTGAGGTATTTAAAGAAGATTATTTGACAAAACAATGAAATAATCTTCCAAGTTCACTCTGTTTCCATTTAACTTTGACAATTAGTTTATAAATTTTGACTATCTAAACAAAATAATTGTGAAGGACCATTAGTTGACTGACTGATTGACTCACTAGTGACTAGTAATTGCTAATCCTTTACCACATTACCTAATATGGGCTTGAAGACCCACAAAAGACCGCATTGAAACACGGAAAGCCCACGTATGAGATAGAAATGAAAAGATGAGTCAAAATCACCAAACCGAAGGCATTTAATAGTAATTTTCTGCCATTTTTGCAAAAGGTTCGATTTTACATAAATGTA
Organism: Euclidium syriacum; assembly: GCA_900116095.1. NCBI lineage: Eukaryota > Viridiplantae > Streptophyta > Magnoliopsida > Brassicales > Brassicaceae > Euclidium > Euclidium syriacum. The sequence continues at coordinate 6,176,381 of FPAK01000007.1, read as the reverse complement.
ACAGTGCTATATTTAAGACCCTCCAAAGTGTTTAAACCATTCGAAATATATCAATATTAGTTATCTACATAATATTCTTTGTGAAACGAAAGTAAATCATCGTAAAAACTATTCAAAATGTCTTCTTTTTTTTTTTCTGGCAGAAACTAATCAGAATTTCTAAATTGTATTCTATTTGTTTAGAAATTGAAAAGTAGAAAGAATTCATAGGGGAGAGCTAGACATAGAAAAACTATTTGGTAAAAAAGAAAGCTCTCTCTTGAAAGTATGTGACCGACACACTCCCAAAGTGGAAAGAACTAAGAAAATGGGTTTCCAATATCATCATCCTCCGGCATATATTTTGCACTGTTAATCAATTAAAAAATAATTCGGAATTAGTACAGTATATAGAATATGATAATTGAGTAATTATAACAAAAAAAACAAAAATTGTATGCATGCCATTGTAGACTAAAAATCTTTCTTCATGGTCCCATGCATGTAATCTTTCGATGCGTACTATATTATATGGTTTCTCAATAATAGTCTTCAAATATAACTAACTGAAGAAGTGTCATCAAATATATAAATTTTTTATCTATGATTGCTAGAGAATGAGAAGATGGGAAAACGTACCTCTCGCCGGGTATTTGCTCATCGTTGGTAGGATAAGGAAAATAGAATGAATAGAAATCATTGGGATCATTGTAATTCTTGTTGAAATCATCATTGAAACTGGGAAGAACTTGTTGGCCGTGGTTTATCTTCTGCTTCTTGGATGGAAAGTTACCACAGTGCCCTTCATCGGAAGAGAGATCGTCCGTAACACTAAATCAAGATTAAAAATAAAAATCTGCATCAGTACAACAAAATAAACCGAATATTATTACCTAAACAAAAAAATTGTTATCTGGTACATGCCATTTTATGCCAAAATCTTGCTTCTTGGTCCCTCGCATGCTTTCTTTATATGTTTTTAAAATATTCTTTTAAAATAATTAAAGAGAAATGTCATCCAAACTTTTGAGACTAATATACCAAAAACTCATCAAAGAAAAGAAAGTAAAACGTACCTTTGATCGCCGCCGGTTTGATGAAACTGTATTTGACCATCGTTGTTAGGAGGATAAGGAACATCGAGTGGTAACGCTTGCTGTTGCTGAGCAGCTAAGAACTCAGTGGCATTATCGTAATTAGGGTTGGCATTTTCAGTCAGAGGAGGGAGATAAAGATTGTTGGAGTCCGGAAGTTGTTGAGCGTGGGTACTCGTCTCGTGTGCGAAATTACCGTAATGCCCTCCGCCGGAGAGGGAATCTAACGTTTGTTGAGCAGCTAAGAACTCAGTGTCATCATCGTAATTGTGGTTGGCATTATCAGTCAGAGGAGGAAGAAGTTGTGAATCGGAATCGCCATCGCCACCGGAGACGAAATCGCCCGGGAAGAAGGAGTTATGGTTGAGAAGAGGAGTTGGGATTTGCGATGCGGCGGCGAGGGCGGATTTAAATTTGGCGGTTTGAGCTAGGGTGTGATGAAGTTCAGCGTTGTGTAATTCGATTTTTTTTGCGAGATCCCAGATGACTTGGTTGCAGCCATGAACGGGGTATTTAGCGCGCATGTTGGACTCAAACTTAATCGCCGTCGCCGCATCATTTCGTAAATGATCGGGAGTGTTGTTGAGGATCGTTACGATTTTTTTGAACCCGAAGAGACGGTAGGCGTTTTCGAACTCTGTCGATTCCTCCGACGGAAAATATGGACGAAGTATACAGTCCGGTGGACAACCGTGCCTTTGATGTTTGCAGGCGGCGCAGACGGAGCTTTTTTTCATCACCATCACGGTTGATGTGAGAATCAAGAAGGATGAGCAAGATCGCCGATTACGGTTTTCTTTTTTTCTGTTAGGTATTCAAAGTAAAGAGTGGCACTAGTATTTAAAGAAGAGAGTGACTCAAGAAGGAAGAGAGGGAAATCTCTGTTGTAGTTCGGATTATGTTTATTCAGATTAAACTCCCCCCATTTATTATAAATAAAATTTTGATTCAAGAAGAAATATAGTCCGTTTATTTCTCGTTATTTAGTCTCTGTTTTGAGGTATCGTTGGTTCCCTGACTTTATTAAAACTAAAGTTGAAAAAAATAAAGAAGACGATATAGTCGCTTTGTAGAGTGTGAAAATTCATTTTAACTCTTATTCAACACAAATGTAATAATATATATTTTTTTTTAACTTACACTAACGCTAATAACCTTGAATTTGTTTGACCACAAAACAAAATTGAATGTGTAATTCGACCAAAGATTTAGCTAACTACTTTTGCACTCTTAAAGCTCGTATCTCTAAAGATAGCAACTTTAATATTCATGTCTTCTGGCTACGATAGGGTGTTAAATGCAAAAAGAAGTTTACGTCAAATAACAAGAACTTATAATTATTTCCAATCTCAACCATCTCACTTGTCGCAACACACTCAACATCACTTTGTATTTTCGGATATCAATAGTTTCTGCTATATAAATAAAAGCATTTTTTTTTTTATCTTGAAATCTAATTGCCTCGACAAATTCAACATAAATTTTTCACGGAGTATTTTATAAAGAATTAACTGTCAAACCATCAGCCGTATCTTCCAATAACTTCCACCACTTAACTGAAGATACCAACATACAATAAATACATTGGATTGTCCTCAAAAAATGAAACGGATTTTTCATAAGGGGTTGCCATATAACAAAGTACAAGATTAAGGTTATGACAACCACATGGTATATAAAATGCATATGAATTAACATCAAAGAATCTCTTTTGTACTTATTCAAATTTTTTCTTCATATTGAACCCATTGTTATATCATTTTGAGTTTTCTAAGTCACTTCCTCGGTTTCATTACAATCCAAAGAACTTTAACTATCTGAACCCATTCCTTATGGTAACTTTTTCCATATGATCAATGACCTAAATTAGAATAGTCTTTATAGTTAAGGATTTCCTTATCTCCGTAGGAAATTTAGAAATGATCACGTCATAATCCGAGATGCATTTCATGTGTTAGGACACGTGAAAGACATTATGGAATGGGACTATCTCAGGTGGTAAATTTAACTTGTATTCAATTACCCTCACTCGTTCCACAATCTTAAATGGTCCCAGATACCTCGGATCCAATTTTTCATTCCTTGATATTTGAACTTTTTCCTTGTGGGCAAATCATCTTTAGATACACTCACTCATTTACTTCAATAGTTTTTCATTCGCTTATCTACATAGAACTCTTATGTATGTTTTGGGATTCCTTCATTTTTATCATTTATAATTTGCTCAAAACTAAGGTCTCATCCACTATATATGATCCAAAAAAATTTCGCTCCCCCACTTGGGTCTAGCACAGAAGTATTTCGACACCTCCACCCCATATAATCCTAATACTCTACAAGAAGCTATAGTTGTATGCGAATTCAATGAAATGAACATGTTCTTCCCAAGATCCATCCTAATCCAAGACAAATGTTTGTAACATATCCTCAAGTGTCTGGATTGTTCTTTCTAATGGCCCATTAGTTTGTGAATGATATGCCGTGCTCATATTCATTCTTATTCCTTAAGGCTTTTTGAAAATCCTTTCGGAATGTGAATCGGGGATTACGATCCGAGACAATACTTGTTGAGACTCATGCAACCCAAAATATCTCCTCAAGGTATCATTTTGCAATATAATATGTCCCATTAGTCTTTTTTATCGCGTTAAAGTGGTTGACTTGGTTAGTATATCCACTACTACTAAAATTAAATCCCACTTTGATTTAGTCGTTGGCAATTTACTCACAAAATCCATTGTCATATTATCCCATTTTCAATATGAAATTGGTAAGTTATGTAGCAGTCCACTGGATACTTGGTATTATGTTTTAGCTAGTTGAAAACGATATACATTCCAAATAAAGACATTTCTTATGAAAAGTGCTTTTTAAGTATATTAAATAGATTGTTTAGCCAAAAACAATGATTTTTCTCTTTCAAGTTCATCATGTTTCCATTTAACTTTAACATTTAATATTATAAATTTGACTTTATAAAGAAAATAATTTGAAGACTATATATTAGGTGGCTGGGGAAGTTGGCTAAAATATACGTGTAAAATGATTTAGGTTCAAATCCTATATCAACTTTATAACTGCGTCATTTATACTTACACATTCTTGTTGGTACTGAAACACACATATTATTTATAAAAACGAGCGCAATTACCACTAATTAGCTACATGAGCATTTTTTATTGGATTATATAAATATATATTAATTATACTTTGTCATGTCATAGTCACGTCAATCGTGTCTAATCATCATCATTAGTGAGATTTAAATGGAGTTAATAGATAGGTAAGGCCGTGTCTGAAATTTATGGGGTCGTAGACAATTTCGAATAATTTCGAATTTGAGAGCTAATTAATCCATATATAAATTTTTTCATATAAATCGGAAATTATTTATCTATATAAATTAGTATGTAAAATTTTATGGGCCGCAGCGAATGTCTGATCTTGCTCCCCTCAAATACGGCCCTGTAGACAGGTATAAATTTGTAAAGAATATGTGTGTTAAGCACAAACACTAATGTTCAATTATGAATTGGCACTGTCAAGAAGTATGATTTGCACTTAAATTATTTTTTCAAATATGTATGACTGACTATCTAGTAATGCTAATCCCTTGATTTATTGCCTTCCCGGGCTTTGACATCCATGAATGCCCGCATTGAAACACGTAAAGCGCACGTATGAAATAGAAACGATAATTGACGACCCAACAAATCAAAGGCATCTAATCATAATTTCTGTTTCGATTTTTACACAACTTTTTTGGTTCGATAAATCATATAAACCACCACCACAAAGTGTTATCATTTTAAATTTATCAACATTAATATATATATATATCTTTATTATAAAACGAAAATAAATAATCACAAAAGCTATCTAGAATTTCAAATTGTATTAAGCTTCCTATAAAAATAAAAATAACTCTATTTATTTACAAACTGAAAAGTTGCAAAGAAACTATATAAGGAAACTAAAAGTAGAAAGATTTCTTATGAGAGAGCTAAACATAGAGAAATTCTTATAGAAAAACAAAGTTCTTCTCTCTTGTGAGTTGTGACCGATACACTCCCAAAGTGGATTGAACTAATAAAATGAGTTTCCATCATCATTCGGCATATACTTTGCACTGTTAATCAATAAAAGATTCGGAATTAGTACATAATATAGAATATGATATTTGAGTATTATTAACAAAAATACATTGATATTTGGTGGTACATATATGCATGCCATTTTAGGCTAAAATTCTTTCTTTTTGGTCCCACGTATGCGGTATGCTATATTGTTATTGGGTTAGTCTTCAAATATAACTAATTTAAGAAGTGTCATCGAATATATTAAAATTTTATCTTTATTTTTTTTAAATAAAAAATGAAAGAAGAGACGTACCTTTCGTTGCCAGTTTCTTTAGTTGGAAGTATTTGCTCATTGTTGGGAGGATAAGGAAAATCGAATGAAAAGAAATCAGTGGCATCATTGTAATTGTTGTTGAAGTTATCAGTTAGAGAAGGGAGACTGTTGGAAAGAACTTGTTGGCCGTGGTTTATCGGATCGTTCGTGACACTAAATCAATATTTGAAAAAAGAAATCAGCATTAGTACAAATTAACAAGAATATAATATGTGTGTATTATACATACTCCATAAGAAAAAGAATTGTTACACGCATGCTTTCTTTTAAATGCGCACTGTATTATATGGTTTCTCAATTATATTTTTATTAATCTAAATTATAGTCTACTAATCTAAGAAGTGCAATCGAATATATTAAAAATTAATAAAAAAATGAGAAGGGAAAACGATAAACCGTACCTTTCATCGCCGGTTTGTTTAGTTTGATGAAACTGCAATTTGGGAGGAATACCGTATGCAAAGAAGTCGTCATCGAAATTATTGTTGGTTGAATTGTGACGAACGTGTTGCCCTCCAGCAGAGAAGAAATCGTTCGTAACACTAATCAATAAAAAAGTTAACAAACAAAGAAAAAACACTAATCAGCATTAGTCAAAATAAACGGAATGTAATATTTGCGTATTATATATAACAAAAACAATTGTTATTTGGTACATGCATGCATGCCATTTATAGGCTAAAAATCTTTCTTTTTCGTCACACACGCATGCATGCGTACCATAGAATATGTTTTTTATAGTACTCATTAAATATTAACAAATTTAAAAAATGTCATGGAATAAAGTAAAACTTTAGAGACTAAAATATTTAATAAGAGAACTAATCTGTTTTTTTCAACAAAAAAAAAAAAGAGAAGAAGGGAAAACGTACCTTTGGTCAACGCTTTCTATCAACGCTTGCTGAGTAGCAGTGGCATCATCGTAATTACTGTTAGCATTTTGGGTAAGAAGGAGATTGTTGGAATTGGGAAGAGTTTGTTGGGCGTGGTTACTCGTCCCGAATGTGGAATCACCATAATACACTCCGTCGGGGAGGGATTCTAACGCTTTCAGACGAGCCATCAACTCAGTGGGATTTCCGCTATTATGGTAGCCATTTTCATTCAGAGGAGGAAGAAGTTGTGACTCGGAATTATCATAATGCCCTCCGCCGGAGAAGAAACCAGTCGCAACCCTAAAGCCCGGAAAGTGGTTATGGTTCAGCGAAGGAATTATGAACTGCCGATTTAGGCCAAAAATCTTTCTTCTTGGTGACACGCATGCTTTTTTAAAATGCGTACCATAAATATATGTTCTTTTTAATAGTAACCTTTCTAAGAAATGTCATCGATTCTACTAAAACTTTAGAGAATAAAATATTTATTAAAAAGAACTCGTCTATTTTTGTCATGTCAAAAAAGAGAAGAAGGAAAAACATACCTTTGGTGGTCAACGGTTTCTTTACTCTGATCAAACTGTATTTGGCCATCGTTCAACGCGTGCAGAGTAGCAATGGCAACACTGTAATTACTGTTGGAATTGGGAAGAGGTTCTTGGCTGTGGGTACTCGTCCCGTGGAAATCTATCATTTGCTGAGGAGCCAAGAATTCAGTGGCATTATCGTAATTATTCTTTGCATTTTCAGCCAGAGGAGCAGGGAGGAGTTTGTTGGAATCGGGAAGAAGTGGTTGTTGAACGTGTGTTCTTGTCCTGAATTCAGACATAATGCCCTCCGCCGGAGAAGAAATCGTTCGTAACCCTAACGCCTGGAAAGTGGTTATGGTTTAGAGAAGGAGTTCTGAACTGCGACGAGGCGAGATTGGAGGCGGCGACGTCGGATACGAGTTGGGCGAGTTCGGTTTTCTTGCGACGGAGTTCAGCGTTAAGGAGGTTGAGCTGGGTTTCGAGATCCCGGCAGACTTGTACGCAGCCATGGACAGGGTCTATAGAGTACATGTAGGCTTCGTACTTAAGCGAATTCGCTGCTTGTTCTCGTAAATTCGGAGGAACTTGTTCGAGGATCTTTTTGACATTGCTCTGGCCGAAGAAACGTTGGACGTGTTGGAACTCTGTAGATTGATCTTGCGGAAAATAAGGACGAAATATACAATCCGGTTCGCAACGCCGGCGTCGGACCTTGCAGGCGGCGGAGGGGGAAGGGACTTGCGATTTCATCAAGATCCAGGCGAGATCTCCAGATTTCGGTTTTCTTTTTCCGTTTTGAGTATTCAAAGAAGAGAGTAGTGACGCGAGAAGGAAGAGACGGAGATCTCTGTTTAATCAATTTCTCTTAGAATTAGAAAGATTCTCTAATGATAAGTGTTGTTGTAGTTCGGATTCTGTTTATTCAGATTTAACTCCCCCATTTAATTTTATAAATGTAAAAATCAAGATTCCAAAAAAGAATAATAGTCTGTTTGGCTCTCTTTTGTTATAGTCTCTGTTTCTCGCTTCATTCTCCTCTGTTTTAAGGTATCGTTGACTTCATTAAACTCGAGTTGAAAAAAGAAGGCAATTTACTCCCTTTCGTGACATCCTGACGTCATTTAATGGGCTTTTTTGTCGTTCCTTAATAGGCCCACCTAATAATAATATTTAAAAACCTCTCTTTGTTGCACAACGGAGACTTGCAGTTGAAGCAAAAGACCTAATGTCGCCGCTGAAGCAATTACCATGGGACTTAGTCGGAGAAATACTGTCTCGAGTGCCAAAGAAATCTCTTGCTCGATTCAGAGCCGTATGTAAGCAATGGAACGCTATTTGGGAAGACAAGGGTTTCTTAAAAAATTACTTGTCTTGCGCGCGTCCTCAATTCATCGTAAGGACCGAATCCCAGATTTGTTCGGTAGGAATCAATCTCGACGACGACGACCGTGTTTTGTCGATAGAGCAGCGTGATATAACTTTAGAATATTGTCCATGTAAAGAATATACCAGGTTAGTTTATTGTGATGGGTTCGTATTATTTTGCGTGGACGAGAAGGGGTTTATGATTCGGAACCCTTGGGTGAGACAGAAAAGACTGATAGAGAATCACAAATTCGTATTTTGTGGCATGGGGTAAAAATATTAGACCCGAAACGGGCTACAAGATCTTTGGGTATCATTTTTATGCCGATGGTTCTCGACAATCCCACTCCGAAGTTGCCATCTATGAGTGTAAATCTGATGCGTGGAAGTTTATTAATGTCACTCGCGAAGAACCGCTTAAGCTAGTGGACGATACTATCGTGTCTATCAATGGGAATTTATATTTTCTATCTTTTGATTCAAATACTCTTAAACTTTTCATCCAAAGCTTTGATTTCTCAAAGGATATATTCAAGACTATTTGTGATTTACCTAGTATCGACGGTTCCGACTATACGTATATCCATCACGCCCTCGCTTTTTTCAGGGGAGATCGACTTTCTTTGTTAATGCAATCAATATTGACCAACAAGGTTGAGATTTTCGTGACAAAGCAAAAGATTGACGGGAAGGGGGAGGCCATAGTGTGGATAAATTTCATGACAGTGTCAATTCCTAACTTACCGACTTTACAACCGAGACCTCTTTGCGCTCGGCCTAGTTACTTTGTTGATAATAACGACGATAAGAGGCTATTTGTGTGTACTAGTGATGAAACCGAGCATCCTTGCGTCTACATTGTGAAGGGAGATGTGTTCAAGAAGATTTCAATAGATTCTGTGGTTGATCCTGATTGGCATTGTGCCAAGGCTACTTATATAAGTTATATCCCTAGTTTTGTCTCCATTCCTTGCGTGGAAAGAGAAGAACAAAGATTACAAGTTTAAGGTTTGTTTTATTGTGTTTTTTTTTTTGGTTTTTTTTTGTATAGAAAAAGAGATTTAAGGGATGAAAGTGTAAAATTACTTTCGTGATTTCAGTTATGAACTTGTCCATCTAAAGTGGATCTAAATTTAGTTTAATTCAACCCTAAACACTTTCTTGTTGAGAAAGAAACCTTGATCGATTAAATATGTTAACTACGCCATTCGGCGTAGAGAAGTTCAAGCATGCATCGCTTAGAATTGCTTTGTATCTTTCTTTGTTAGGAGAAGTTCCACCAAATATGAGAAGAGTCTGGAGGTAATGTTAAATGACGTTTTTTGTCAAGATTATATAATTCTTCGATGATGTAAAGTCTGAAAACGTATTCTAAAAGGAATAATACTTAGGTTCACCTCTTCTAAAAGGTCATTTTTAAATAAGGAGAGGAATGTCACGGTATAATATTGTATATTTTATATTATACAATATTTTTTATTTTCACGTCTTGTTTTATTTTGGGTTTGAGCGGATAATATTGTTTATTTTCATTCAGATAATTTTTTCATGCTCTGTATTGTTTATTTACATATATACCATACCTATTTCTATTAGTATTTTATTTCTTGGTTTATCTGTTTGTTTGTACAATGATTTAGATTTAATAGTGAAAAGTTTCTTTCTAGTTAAAAAATAGAAACATTCGTTAGATAAAACGTTGATCTAATTGCAATACATTGCCCGAATGCTATTTTTTATTTATATTAGATTAAAAAAAAGGCAAGAGACGAAGGGAGAAACAGACGGCCCAAAGGCCCATAAAAATTCAAAAAGGCCCATCAAAGTTCAAATATTTCAAAAAGAGTTCGTTATACATTGTAGTGTTGTCCCGCCTGAGAAAGAGAGGACGAGAGAAACGCATCAGAGCAGAGGAAGAAACGAAGAGAGATCTCTCCAGATTCTCTTCATCTCTCTTAGTATCAATCTCCCTCTCTCTCTCTCGGTATGATTTCGTGCTCCATTCCTTTTCATTACTTCCATGGATCATAGTGATGTAGTCTAAGTTGGCTTCCGATTTGTGGATTTCGTAATTAATTCCTATTGATGTTCAATTTCAGTTTCGCCTTCATTTCCTCTTGTAGAATTCGGTTAGGTTTATGATATTTTGTTCGATTAGATTTCGGATTTTGGATTCCGAAGTGGAAGTTGATGTTAAATTTCTGTATATTTGTGTTGGATTCATCTGAATTTTGAATTTAGGATCGTGATTACTCTGTGGAAGCTACGTTAGATTATGATTTCGGATTCCGTGTGATGATTCCGATGGAAACGACGATATTGAATAGACATTATGCTATAAGTAGAGCTGATTCTTCGAATTAGAGCTAATCCAACGAAGAAATGTTAGATTTGTCTTGGCTAAAACACCAATCTGTCGAAGTTGATGTTAGATTTCTGTATATTTGTGTTGGATTCATCTGAACTTTGAATTTGGGATCGTTATTACTCTGTCGAAGCTGTGTTAGACTTTGAAACCGGATTTCGTGTGATGAATCCGATAGAAACGACGAAACTGAGTAGGCATGATGCTATAACTAGAGCTGATTCTTCGAATTAGAGCTAATTCAACGAAGAAACAGTAGATATTGTTGAAAAATCACTGAAAATTTTTATCTGGTTTAACTGATTTCGCGTGGTTTGTGTTTGTTGAATGAATTGATAATCATCATATTCGTGTTTTGTGTTTGACTGGTGAATTGTAAAAATGCAGAGCAAAGGTGTTTATGATGTCAAAAGCAGAAGCAGATATTGTGAAGGAAGGCTACAATTTTTGTTTTGAGGAATTCTACACCAAAAAAGAAACGATGGATTACATGAAAGAGATGCATAATGTAGCAGAAGAGAGAGCCGGTAAGATGTTCAATAGTAGGCTGAAGCTGAAGGGTTTGAAAGGTTTAGACTACTTGGAAGAGGCAGAAAAACGTGCAGTTGAAAGGAGGAGACGTAGGGAGGAAGATGAGAAGAGGAAGATGATCAATGATCGTCTACAGGTTCTTTCCGCCAAAAATTTGGAGTTGGTTAGCGAGCTCGACGAGAAAGAAAGGGAGATGCTAAGCTTGTTCTTGACAAAGGACTTCTCCAACGAAACTTCCTACACCGTCGAAGGGATACATGAAGTGAGTTCCGACTGCCACTGCTTCACCTGTTACTATGAAAACAGCGTCGGACTTTCTTCTTTGCCCCATCATGATGTGATTGAAAGAATCTTGGAAGAACACGCTGCGGAAAAAGATTCTGTGGCTTGAAAGCAGGTAATTGCTCTCTCTCTCTCTGGTTACGTATTGTTTCTAAATAAAACATATTATAATCTTGGCCATGAAAGTATTCGCATTCACTATTACTGTGGAGTTAGTGTAAGTATGAAGAACCGAAAACTCTCTCAATATCTCCTACTTACTTACTTGTTTTCCTTGTTCATATCATATATGGTTGTAAGAGCTTGAACAGAATTCCACTGTTTGTGGCAAGTCGAAATCCTTTTGCTTACTTAGCTTGAACAGAATTCCACTGTTTTCTTCAAACCTTAGGATCTTTTAGCTTACTACAGGTTTCTTTTACTTTCTGTTGAGACAATCCACAAACCCAGCAGGTGGCTTTGCATATACAATTCTTTGATGATTCTCCTTAGAATTTAACCATCACTAAACTGTAGAGCTCTTGGATTATAGTGTTTCATCAGCATATATACACCCCTGTACTAGTAACTTTTTCTCTGCTTTAGCTGATCAATACCAAACACCATTAACCTTTGCTTCTTCAACAGAATCCTCCTCTCCTCCCTAATCAGATTTACAGTTGTTTGTAATCCGCTCAAACATTCCCATAACATATATCCATTTTATGCTACAAGCTTCTACAGCTCAAATCGGAACAGAAGCCGTGTGACGAGTGTTCTCTTTTCTTCATACTCTTTTGAGCCCTAGTGTCTTTGGATGAGTTTATTAACCTAAAACCCACAATATCTCCTTTAAAAATCTAAACCACAGCAAATTAACCCCTTCCGTCGCGTGCCGCTTGGTTTCTTTTAGGTTTTAGGTTTTGTTCTACATCTTGTCAATTATCAATATGGATGAGATTCCCTCTCATTCTTCGAACATTTCTTCATCCCCAAAGCTCCCATGTGTTTAGTCAGTCCCACAAATAGCTCACCACCCTATCCGTCTCGGTAGGATAATTGGACCGACTAAACACAAAAGAGTTCCACAAATCGACCCGAGAGATCGAATGACAGAGATTGTTGTGTATTATACCAATAGAAGAATATTACAGAGGTCCAAATGAATTACCAAACTGTCGCCGAGGGTATTGGGGGATGCTGGTTGCAGATACAAGGAATTCAGGTTTGTACACTTTTCACTTGGCTATTAGAGCCAGTCGATCAAGGGATCATGCACAGTTTCTTTTAAAAAAAACTAATTAAATAATATACAGGCCCACTGCACAGTAAAAAACCACTTCTAAAAATCTTTTATTTAAGAAGAACAGGTTCTTCACTATTCATAGGTACGAGGTTGTTTTTTCTTTTCTTTTTTTTCTCTCTCTGGATTTTAAGTATATGTAATCCAGGCCATCTATTTGATTTATATTTTTTCTTAATGCCTGGTGTTTCATTTGACTCACCCACCAAAGGAACTGGCCTCAAGACTCTCGAGTTTGCTCTTTTGATATGTGATTCAGTCGATATGTAAGGTTTCACAGTGGGATCCGGGTTACAAAGTGTGATAAAAAATCTTCTCTACTTCAGTTTCTATCGATCTACCATTTTTGTTTACCTTTGGACTCATTTTTTGTGTGTGATGATTTGTTATTTTAGGGTAAGATATTTCTCAGAATTACGGCAAGCGCAGATCCCGAGCTTATATATGATTTGAGTTTTTTTGGGTGTAATTATGTTAGGCTACGCCAACAGGATATGGGATTTGAAATTTTTTTCTTCATTAATACAATATGTTTTTGCTCTTTTGTATATTTTTCCGTTACTTGGTGTAGTAATTACAATTGTCTCTCCAGATTTTGTTGTCGGAAATCTCAAACACAAGTCATTATTATCTACAAAAAGTTCTTTCCTCCTTTCCATTTCACCTCAAGTAACTTTTGCTCGAACTAGGTCGCATTCTTTGTTTTCAAGAGCCTCAATAGACCAGCTGCTTCTCGAATCCGTGAAAAGGCAATGCAGAAAGCCTGAACTTCTTTGAATAGAGCCTCTTCCTTCACTGTTTCATTTACAGAAAAACAGACCCATTTCATCGAAACATATATTATTACCCAATATTCATAGGTTTCTAAAGCGCTATTGATCTTTCTTGTTATTGGCAAATCAAAATACCAAATTTGACAAACAAATAAGATGAGAGTACATACCGTCGATGATTTTGTTACGAATAAAGTTGTACAGCAAGACGCAAACAACCCGTACAAGCCTATTCTGCATGTATTTTTCTTGATGCTACAGATCCAAAACGATACATCACTATACCATTAAAGGAACCACCAACCCAAACGAATCTACAGAACAAGACATGAGCAAGAAACAAGGTAAACTTCCAGATTGTAAATCAACAAATCTGAGAATATATATATATGTTTATCATGTCCGAGAACTCCAGCAAGTATGTAACACATAATTTCAGGATCATGTTATAGCTGCTGCATAGAAAGCTTTGTTTTAATACCTAAAATAAAATAAGGCTTTGTTCTTATTACCTTATCGTTCTCACAAGATGATATGCATTTGGTGATATACTTGCGTACAAATGACTGTGGAAGCTCAACTGCAGTTGTTAGCCTATACACAACTTCCATTGAGTGCAGGCTCATGTCCGTATTTACAAGAGCTGCAAAAAAGCTGTACAAAGCATTCTCAGATTCCTACTTCAGATTTATTATTTTTCAAAAGAATGTAAATACTAGAACTGAAAGGGTGATGGATGACGTACTCATCAATTACTTGGGAGCCAATCAACTTGGTGAGAATTGCAACTGCTATTTGATGATTGTGCTCTACTAATTGCTGAGAACAAGAAACTAAGTCACATGATAGAAGAGACGATAAGAGAGAAGAAAACAACTTCTGCAAGGTAATGAGAAATCACATACTGGCAGCTTCGATGAAGTTATTCCACAGTGATAGACAAACTTTGGGTCATTTTCCAACTGCCTAGTGATATCCTGGCCAGCAAATCAACACAACTTGTTGATTTCTTCCCTCAAAGTTAGCAAGTCTGATCAACTGAATCATCGCAATCACTATTTTATCTATTTTCCAGAAGCTCCGCTCACTGCAATCATTTCCCTCTTAATATCATACTTTGGAGCTATTAGATCTTTTATTCCAATGATAAACGGAAAAATTGATTCTATCTCAAAATTCGAGTATGTATACCTGTTATACAATGGCTGTCTTTTACAACCCTTAAAAATCATATTCAAGTATTTACTATCTCATTGCTATGTTAAGTTAAAGCAAGATAATCAACAAAAGGTTAGCCTGAGAGCAGGACACTAGTATGACTTTATGCACATATTAAGGATTGAAGAGTAATATATATACCTCTTGCTCCGCAGTTGAAAGTGTCTCCTTTAAACCCTTACCAAGCAAGCCCATAGCAGCACACATTTTATCATCCAAAACAAGCTCATTCTTTTTACCAGGATCATTCGAAGGCATCTGTAAGATGTTGAACCATTCTGGTTAGCCTGAGAGCAGGACACTACTATTATGAATTTATGCACATATCAAGAATTGCAGAGTAATATATACCTCTTGCTCCGTAGCTGAAAGTGTCTCCTTTAAACCAGCATCACACATTTTATCATCCAAAACAAGCTCATTCCTGTTCCCAGGATCAGTCGAAGGCATCTGTAAGATGTTAAACCATTCTGGTTAGCCTGAGAGCAGGACACTACTAGTATGACTTTATGCACATATCAAGGATTGAAGAGCAGTATATACCTCTTGCTTCGTAGCTGAAAGTGTCTCCTTTAAACCCTTACCAAGCAAGTCCGTAGCAGCACACATTTTATCATCCTCATTCTTTTTACCATGATCAATCGAAGGCATCTGTAAGATGTTAAGCCATGCTGGTTAGCCTGAGAGCAGAACACTACTAGTATGACTTTATGCACATACCAAGGATTGACGAGCAATATATACCTCTTGCTTCGTAGCTGAAAGCATTTTCTTTAAACCCTTTCCAAGCAAGTCTGTAGCAGCACACGTTTTATCATCCCAAACAAGCTCATTCTTGCTACCAGGATCAATCCAAAGCAACTGTAAGATGTTGAACCATTCTGGTCAGTTGCACACTTTTCTAAACCAGTCAAATAATGGGTAAATATTAGCCGTACCTCGCTTTGATAAACTGGGCACCTCGGAGGAAATGGACGGATCCACTGAGGAGTTAATCCTCCCATTGTCAAACTTCCTGTTATACCAGATAGGACCTCATCTCTATCACCAGATCCAATTTTGGAATTCCCTCCTTCAAGTTGCACATCAAACCTAAAAGATTATTTGACTCAGAGATCATCCATTAAATCAACTCTAGATTGGCACGTAATGATATAACACATAAAATCAAGCTTGGTGTCTGGAGGCTTGCAAGAAATAGATCAGAGTCAAATGTACATAACAGTAAAGAAAAAGAAATGGAATCCAATAACTCATAGTTCACTTACTCTGGAGAGTTGGGATCACACCCAAGAGGAACATCAGGATCATGAAATATCTTTTGGAGGGGATAGTTTGTACCACTAGATGGCCCAGGATTGGCTTCAACGCCATACTCTCGCTGCAGCTCTCCTAGATCCGGAAAATCCTGACAGAACATCACCATTTTACATCACTAACCAAAAAAAGTTTCAATAAACGTTCGCCAAGTAGTGTTAGGCATAATAAGGGAAGAGTTATGATGAGGATAAGATGGATTAGGGATATAATTGAAACATGAGATGTCTATGCGTCAACAACTCTTACATAAGTTGAAGGATCAAAGGATTTGATATAATCAACAGCTGACTGTTTAAGAATCTGCAAGAGAGTAAATTATTGTTTACTTTAATTGATCGTGAGTACTTAATTGGTATCCGCAGATCGATCACAGAGATAACAAACTTATACAAATCAGGACTTAGTTGCAAATGATACCCGAAATCATAGTTCTACAGCATGAATCAACATTGAGAGGATATTTCAATATCAAAATTGCTCATCCACAGAAAATTGCTCATCCACAGGAGGACAATTCCATTGAGTAGATATCACCATGCTTTAGAAAAACAAGTGAGCAAAGATTTTGAATTTACAAGTCATGAGCAACTGAAGGAAACAGCTATCCCTGCAGCTATATATCCTTACCTCTTTACCGTTGTTGTAACTATTCCATTGTAACAGGTGGAGAAGAAATGCCCTCTCATACTTTTCCACTTTCTCATTACAAGCAGTCTGCAGTAGGCACAGATATTGTTATTCTTTCACAAGAGAAGACTACATCATTGCTAAGACACAAAACATGTTTGCTCAAATTAATATATAGAAGGCCAAACACATCACTATATTGAAAATTAGCTTCAAGGAGTACATGTAACCTCATCATTCACAACTACCATGCCGCATCAGAAACAAATGACCTATACTACCAAGCTCAACACTTAAATCTGCTTTTGAAAACTAAAATCATATCATAAACTACAGTTCTCCAGGATTAACAACACATAATTGAGGTGCTGAACACAACTGAACAGTCAAGAAATTAGCATTTCTACACGTATTGCTCAGAAATTTTCAATTTGTTTGATGAAGCAACCAGAAGTCCATATATTAGATGCACAATGAACGTTGCTTACACTTATCATTTCAGGTAGAAATGGGTTAGCAGATGGTTTCTGCGAATAACACCGGTATATGAAAGCAAATGCAATTAGACGATGTGTATCTGCGAGTATCTTCGGATCCTGTAATTGAATTTGACATTAGAGGGTAACATAGCCTATGCAATAAGCGAAACTTGTAAATCAAAATCAGATATCAACACCGCTGAAACAGTTTCTTATCACTTTCGACTTAGATCCTGTGTACGATGAGCAGAATACGGAATTGAACTTTAATATACATAATTCGAACACTTGATTTTTCATTCACGAAATTCAATATCCGAATCATAGAAAGGAAAACGATATAATTTCCGAAAAACAGCTTCGGGTAAGCACTGAGTGACCAAGAGGAATTCCGAAAGACCAGAAATCTCGACTGCTACGGGGGAAGAAAAACCTAGATTCAAATCCCTAAATTCGCTACTCTCTAACAACGAAAAACACGGAGCGAAGGGGAATAGGAGCGAGAAAATGCCTGCAATAGTATGGAAAGAGTTGTGCAGACAGCGAAGTAACGAGAGCGTGGGAATTTGGAGTTGAATTCCGCAAGAACTTCTTCGATCGGCCGGATATTTGACTGGAGCAGCGACATAAGACTCGTCGTCTCGTTCATATTGACGATCTTCATCGCTGAAAGCCTGAACGAGCTTGCTTGCTGCGCAAAACCTGGATTTCACTTGTATTAAGTAGATGGCAATGAAACCTTACAGTCCCCTCCTCCTCGAGTCGCCGTCCGTTCTTATTCCGTTCCCGCTACTTTTTTTTTCCCTTAACGTGCTCAAAACTTAACTGGGCCTTGTTCCATTGTTTTTCCAGGAAGTTAAAGAAATAGCCCAATAAAAACAGCGGACGAATCAATGTGCCTGTCAATAAATATTTTGAATCAATCTCCAAGCAACAGACACATGTAGTCTAGTAGCTTAATAAATACAATTTAAATATTAGCTCGTTTTGCATTGCTTCTTCAACATTTGATTGGATTACAATGGGCGCACAGCATGAACCATTCCCTCTTTTTCAAAAAATTATGATGAGATTTTTTTATAAGCTTAGACCAAAAGAAAATATGGTGAGATATTATACTATTATTATGTCGCTAGTAACAATTAAAAAAATTTCTTCTATCAAAAAAAAACAATTAAAAAAATTCAGACTACCTGAAAAGTAAATACGCGTCCATCCAATTGACCAGCTCATTGTACTAGAACTTCCTAAAAGGAACACCGTGAATTAGTCATGTTGTCTAGTGTGGGTCGGTGACTAATTAGATTATTAATAAATCCTAATTTGATTTATATCAAGTCTGCATATATACCCTTTAATATGCGAGTCAATGTAATTTTTTAATTCAATTCAATGCAACGTCTCTGACGCCTGAATCTCCTCTTCCCCTCTCTCTCTCCTCGTGGCCTTACCGCACTATCGCTATTGCTCAGCTTGTGATCATCGTTTTCCCCCGCAACGTATCTTTTCGACTTTTTCTCTGCGAGATCTCGCATTGCTCGCTCATATATCATGGTCTGCCTGTTATCATCTTTATTCCGTTTTTGAACAAGGAAAGGATTCCGTCTTAGTCGTC
This sequence comes from Euclidium syriacum, assembly GCA_900116095.1. Classification (NCBI taxonomy): domain Eukaryota; kingdom Viridiplantae; phylum Streptophyta; class Magnoliopsida; order Brassicales; family Brassicaceae; genus Euclidium; species Euclidium syriacum. Next base: position 6,157,633 of record FPAK01000007.1, on the reverse strand, counting down.
GCCATGATTCGCTGATTGTACGAAACCGAAGCGATTTAGTCTCTGTTTGTACTTTTTCTTTGTTATATTTGAAGGAATTTTTCGTTAGGTTTTGTGAATTTCTAATTCGAGAGAAAGAGAGGACGTAGTTGTGTAAAATCGAGGAACAAAACGGAAATACGTGTGAGTGAGAGAACGAGCAGGCGAGAATGGGAATGGAAGAAGAAGCAGGTGGTGATAGGAAGATAAAGATCGGAGTCTGCGTCATGGAAAAGAAGGTGAAATGCGGCCCCGAGGTTTTGTTTCCTTTCGTGCTCGTAATTCGCGTTTCTTGCTCTGACGATCGAACAGATTAGGAGCTTTGTTTGAATCATCTTCCCCCAACGAATCTGATACTCCGGTGATTTTTTTCTCACATCCGTGGTCTCGCTTATAGATTGTTCGTGTGGATTTGTAGGTTTTCTCGGCTCCCATGGGGCAAATTATGGACAGGATACAGGCGTTTGGCGAATTTGAGGTACTCCACTTTCTCCAATTTTGTTATTTTTGAGGATCCAATGTTTCTCAGGTTTTGATTTGATGCTTTTCGGATCTGTAAAATTTGTCATGTCAATTTTAGTTTTTCTGTGTAAGCTTTCCCAAGTTGGTTGGCGTATATCTTTGCAGATTCTAGGGTGTATTCTTTATTTCCCCTTTTGTTTGTGATCTCATGGACCTTTTGTCACCACTTTATTACTAGATCATACATTTTGGAGATAAGGTTATACTTGAAGATCCAGTAGAAAGGTATATCTCTGAACCAATGCTTAAATAGAGATTTTACTTTTGTTTTTGTTTTAGTTTGTATCATCTTTAATCCACGTGAAGCATGTATTCGTAACATTTTTCTCCATTAGTTTATTAGGAGAAAGTGTACTTAAAGCCTAATTAAGTACAATTATATTCTGGGACCAAAACTTCACCAGGTACTTTGTTGTTTCAGTTGGCCGATTTGCGACTGTTTGATTGCTTTTCATTCTTCTGGATATCCTCTTGAGAAAGTTCAAGTATATTCTTCTTTAAGAAAGTGAGTTGTGTTTTTTTAACTTTTGTTGATAGTTCAATTAACTGTCCACTTTACATCTATTGGTGAAAATAAATTGGGTTTGGTTTTTCAAACTTGTATGATTCAGACCCTTTTTAGTGAATGAACTGGATCCGCAATATCTTCTCCATGACCGCCGAAAAGTGTATGAGGTATGCATTTTAGTCTTTTAGACTGCATGATAGTTGGCATGCGCCTGTATTAAATGATCACCATATCATTTTTCTTCTTCATGGTCTCCCACTCATTTATTTTTCTTCAGATTTCCGTCGTTCATGAAAAAATAGAGCTACTTACTTTCTCCTTAATTAATAAAATATTCAACTTATGCGTATCTACAGCATCTTGAGATGTATGGCATCCCAGTTCCAAGATATGCATGTGTTAACAGAAGTGTACCAGACCAAGACCTTGATTATTTTGTCGAGGAAGACGATTTTGTTGAAGTTAAAGGTGAACGATTCTGGAAGCCATTTGTGGAAAAGCCCGTCAATGGTGAGCTTCTCTGTTCGACTCTTTGTTTGTGTTTTGGGTTTAAAAGTTCTAAACTACCGAGCAAACCAGAAAATTTAAATTGTTTATGTACTCTTGGAGGTATTAGGTACAATCGTTTTCCATATTTTTTTGAATTGTGGTTCTGTCTTTTCTCTGCATAGCATACAAATGGTAGATGAATTTTTAATTGGTTGAGTGCTTGATTCAAGATGTGATTTTAACTTGAGCACAATGATTTTCTATGTTTATGTTCCTTGCTTGCTTTATGGCTATCAGCCTTGATGCCAATTGTTTTTCTGGTTTGCAAATTATTTTTATTGTCCACTACTAATTGACATTCTTTATGCTTGTAAAGGAGATGACCATAGTATAATGATATACTACCCAAGCTCAGCAGGTGGAGGCATGAAAGAATTGTTTCGTAAGGTACATCCTCTGTCTGAGGAATTTAAATTCTCATGGGTTGAATCTTGGCTTACATTAATGTAACAATTTGTGGTACATTACCGCGGTTGGCTCTTTCACCACCTAATGTCTTCTGCACAACTTGGAGACTCTAGGAATGAACTGTTTAGTTGAATAGTTAGCAATTTTGATGTCGAATACCTTTCTAATTCCAATTTAATGTTTTAGGTTGGGAATCGATCAAGTGAATTTCATCCTGATGTCAGAAGAGTAAGGAGAGAAGGTTCTTATATATATGAGGAATTTATGCCTACTGGGGGAACTGATGTCAAGGTTGGGATTATGTTGCCATCTAAATGCTTCTAGATAAGCTATTTTTGTTCTAATATGTGGCCAGAAAATGTAAACATCGCCATTTGGTTTTAGTTCTCTTCTTGGTATTCAGGTTTCTTAAATTTGGAAAAGTGCCATGTAATGTCCTACGCTTTTCTGTTGACATGTCTGTTTTTTACATCTTGTTTATGGATGTGTTACATGTTGTAGCACCAGCTGGAATAGCTTCTTTTGCTTGTTGTTTTTGTATTTCCAGCTTCTTTTGCTTGTTGTTTTTGTATGGATAACATGACTAACAATTTACCTTGATATACAGGTCTACACCGTGGGTCCCGAATACGCACACGCCGAAGCAAGAAAGTCACCGGTTGTTGATGGTGTAGTTATGAGGAATCCAGATGGGAAGGAAGTAAGTCTGTCGATCATTACCAAACCATTCCACATAGAAATCTTATGCGGCTCTTCAGTTATATGGTGAAAGGGTACCATAAGAGGATTTGTAGCTTATTTTTCATGAAGGTGTACAAACTTTGATTAAGTATTGTTATTTTATTGAATAGGTGAGGTATCCTGTTTTGCTTACACCTGCTGAGAAGCAAATGGCGAGAGAAGTTTGCATTGCATTTAGGCAAGCGGTATGTTTCAATTCCAATTATTTGGCTAAGTCATGTTAACTGCCTGCTTCCAGTATAATCAGTTTTTAGAGTGATTATTTAGTTATCTTCAGATTCTATGCTTTGGTAACGTCATACAAATATCCTCTTACTATAAGACATACTACAAGATATGTCTACACGCATTTTGTTGTCGCCATAAAAGTGAAAGATGTTATTGTCTGATGTAATGCATTATCAAAAGCACTGGTTTCATGTTTACAGGTATGCGGATTTGATCTCCTACGATCTGAAGGAAGTTCATATGTGTGTGACGTAAATGGATGGAGTTTTGTGAAGAACTCTTATAAGTGAGATACTAGTCTGAACTTTTATATCCTTTCTGACTATTGCTTTCAATCGTATCTTGGAGGGAGATTCACAAATTATAATATATTTGCTGCCACTGGCCTAGCTTTATAGTTAATAAATAAGTGTTCACTGAGCAGCATATCCTCTATTCTAAAAAAATACATTTTGGCTAGAAGCTAATGGGGTCAGAGATCAAATAATTTGAGACAAACACCGAGTCGTTTTAGATAGCTTTCTACCCTCATTTCTGTTTTCTTTGTTGAACTGGGAAAGTGGTGGATTCAAACACTCATGTGTAGCCTCTTTTTTTTTTTTTAACTTTCAATTTGTATTCATTTGGACTGTTATTAAATATGTCACCACGTCTCTTTCACTGTAAGGTATTATGACGATGCTGCTTGTGTGCTGCGGAAAATGTTTTTGGATGCAAAGGCTCCTCATCTTTCTTCAACAGTTCCTTCCATTCTACCATGGAAGATCAATGAACCTGTCCAATTGAACGAAGGGCTAACTCGCCAGGGAAGTGGTGTCATTGGAACTTTTGGGCAGTCAGAGGAGCTACGTTGTGTCATTGCAGTTGTTCGGCAGTATGTTTTAGCATATGGTTACTTGTCCTCTCTAAGTTCCTCTCTGTTTATCCAGGTTATGACTTTTTTTTAACTTGTCTTGACAGCGGTGATAGAACCCCCAAACAGAAAGTGAAACTAAAAGTAACTGAGGAGAAACTATTAAACCTTATGCTGAAGTACAATGGAGGAAAGCCAAGAGCTGAGGTGATAGGCTCGGGCTTTTCCACCTTCAACTTCGTCCTGTGTATAGTGATTTTCTTATGTTGTGCATTTTTTTTTCCATTTTTGCAGACAAAACTTAAAAGTGCCGTCCAATTGCAAGATCTGTTGGATGCCACAAGAATGTTAGTTCCTCGTTCAAGGTAGACCCCTGATTATGACTTAAGTTACGCTTCCTGTTTTGAGCATTTTCCTTGCATGAGTGGTATTCTCGGATACACAATTCCTCACTGGTGAACAGAGCCAGTGGATCCGGTTTCATGGATTTGTTGGACAAAATATTACTTGAATAAAGGAGTTTACCTCTGAAACACTCCTGATATTTCTGTGATAAATTTTCCAGCGACCTGTGTCCCTAGTTACATATTAGCATTAACAAAACAGTGGCATTCATATGTTATTTTTCTACTCGTTACATATTGCTTTCCTAAAGAGGACTTTTATTATGATTTATATTCCGCTGAAGCTTCTTCTGGTAGCTATTTTATTGTGTCTTTTTTGGATGTTTAGATCAGGTGAAAGTGATAGTGATGCAGAAGACCTTGAACATGCTGATAAGCTTCGGCAAGTGAAAGCCGTTCTTGAAGAGGTTGTGTGTGTTGATAATATTATAGCTATTTTCCTTTCTTTGAACTATATCTTTATGGAGTTCCATGTAGTTCTATCTAATATAGTCCTTGTAATCAATAGCACAGTAACAGCAACAACTATACTCATGTTTTTGAAAGGGTGCTTGTTTGGAAATGAATTCTCCTTGCAAACTTCGTTTCATGTTATAAATGTGTAAAACGCAGGGTGGACATTTCTCTGGCATATACAGGAAGGTTCAACTGAAGCCACTGAAATGGAAAAAAGTACCAAAAGGTGATGGTGAAGGTGAAGAAGAACGCCCAGTGGAGGCTCTTATGGTTCTGAAATATGGGGGTGTTCTAACTCATGCTGGTCGAAAGCAGGTAACATTGTCATTTGGTATTACAAGATGATGTTAAATGCATAGCAATGTATGATGTTTTCTTGATTATTTCCACAGGCAGAAGAACTTGGTAGATACTTTCGAAACAATATGTATCCAGGTGAGAAGACTTGATATACTTTTGTTTGTCATATCATATTATGTTCTAGTTTCCTTAGGTCTCATTCAAATTTCTGAAGCATTCCATTGTCGTTGTATTGATCAATATATGTTTTATTTATGAGTAGTTGATAATTAAATTGGATACGCTTGCAGGTGAAGGTACCGGTTTACTACGTCTCCATAGCACATACCGTCATGACCTTAAAATTTACAGCTCTGACGAGGGACGTGTTCAGGTACAAATCATACCTAATTCTTAGTTTCAGATGTTCACATCAATCCCCTATATATTTATTCATTGGTCGCACGAACTTATGATAGAGTTACACTATTTGCAGATGTCTGCAGCTGCTTTTGCTAAAGGCCTGCTTGACCTAGAAGGACAACTGACCCCTATCCTGGTTTGCTTTTTTCTTTTATTGAGTTAATATAATGGTTGGCAATGTCATCATCAACTAAATTTGTTATCTTCTTTGTGTAGGTATCTCTGGTTAGCAAGGACTCTTCCATGTTGGATGGCCTTGATAATGCGAGCAGTGAAATGGAAGAGGCCAAGGTTTGTTTCTTATTGACATCTTGATTGTTGCTTCAGAAGATATACGACGATTGAAAGCCTGTTTTGATACTCGTTTTAAGCATCAACCACCAGTCTAGTGACACAACGTTGAATTTGTATTTAAGAGACCTGAATTTTTCTTTCCAAATCAGCTAAATAGAGTCCTCTAAAATACACTTGCTCATCTGATGTTTGAAAATATGGTGTTTTCATCTGGGAAAAGGGTTTTAAATATTTGACATCTTGATTACAGCTTTGAACTCTTTTCACAACTTTCATGTAGGCTCAATTGAATGAGATCATAACCACTGGAAAAAAGTTGGTACATGATTACGTTTCTTCGGAATTACCTTGGATGACTGATGGTGCTGGACTTCCTCCCCATGCCGATGAGCACCTACCTGAATTGGTACTCGTCTGTAAACTTTAGTCTATTAGCATCGTGGAACTCAGATGTTGTGCTTTCTCTCTATTTCTGTATACTCAATGTTACTTGTGTTTGCTTTCTAATAAACTAGGTGAAATTAGCTAAAAAGGTAACTGAACAAGTGGGACTACTTGCAAAAGATGAAGACGAGAATCATACTGAGCCTAGCGCATATGATTTAGTCCCTCCATATGATGAAGCAAAGGCCCTTGGAAAGTCAAACATTGACGTTGGTCGGATCGCTGCTGGATTACCTTGTGGCAGTGAAGGATTCCTTTTGATGTATGCTCGGTGGAGAAAACTCGAAAGGGATCTCTACAACGAAAGAAGAGAGTAAGTGTACTGCCATACTGGATTTACCTTATTTCCCGAATGAAGTTTTATGAGTGGCACTGAAAGTTGGAACTAAATGCAGCCGGTTTGACATAACACAGATTCCTGACGTCTACGATTCATGCAAGTAAGCTATTTGTTATATTTATAATTTGGAGGTCATTTTGGTGTATACCTAGATTGATCCTAGCTTCAATTGCTTAATTCTGAAAATTGTGCAATGTGTTGGCAAAACTAGGTACGATCTATTACATAATTCTCATCTTGACTTGAAAGGACTAGACGAACTCTTCAAAGTTGCACAGGTACGAGCTGAATAAAAAAACTAAAGTTTCCCTTTCCACTTTCTGAAATTTTGATGTACCATCCTCTTTTTACTCTAACATTAGTCATGCGTCCTAGATTTCTAGATTCAAATTGTATCTGTTTTGCATTTCGATCATGGAATGTGTTGATTATGTGTTATATGATTGTAGTTGCTTGCAGATGGTGTAATCCCAAATGAGTATGGGATCAATCCACAACAAAAGCTCAAAATCGGATCAAAGGTTGGGTTATCTCAACTTGGCATTATAACTTTTACAATAATAAGCATATGATTTTACAACTTACCATATGTGTCCTCCTTTATTCGTCTTCTAAATGAAGATTGCTAGGCGCTTGCTGGGTAAAATCTTGATTGACTTGAGGAATACACGAGAAGAGGCCATGAGTGTTGCTGAATTGAAGAACAACCAAGACCAAGTCTCAGTGTCATTATATACTTCGAGAAAGGAGGATAGATATAGTCAACCAAAACTTTTCATTAAAAGCGATGAGTTGAGACGGCCTAGCACTGGAGAGAATAAAGATGAGGATGATGATAAAGAAACCAAATACCGACTAGATCCAAAGTAACCAAATACTCTTTCCACGCTTAAAGATTTTTGAAAAGAAAATTTATTTTTTACTCTTGTTTTCTTAATTTCATTGTTTTATTGTGTTCTGTTTTAGGTATGCAAATGTCATGACGCCTGAACGTCATGTGAGGACACGCCTTTACTTCACATCTGTGAGTTCCTTCTTCCCTTTCTACTATGAGCTCTTAAGATTATATTGTGCTTTTATGGTTTAAATCATGCAACTAGCTTTAATAATGAAAGGATGTACACATACGCATTTATAAATGACTTAAGTTTCTAGTACGAAACGATTGACAGGAATCACATATTCATTCTCTAATGAATGTTCTACGGTATTGTAACCTCGACGAATCTCTTCAAGGAGAAGAAAGTCTGGTCTGCCAAACCGCATTGGAACGTCTTTGTAAAACCAAAGAACTTGATTACATGAGCTACATTGTCTTGAGACTGTTCGAGAATACCGAGGTTTACAATGCACCCACCTCTTACTTCTCTTTCACTCATACGAACTCGTGTCTCTAAAACCAGATATGGAATGTTTCTTGCAGGTATCTCTGGAAGACCCTAAACGCTTCAGAATCGAACTTACATTTAGCCGTGGCGCAGATTTGTCCCCCTTAGAGGTAAAGAGCAAAGACTTGACCCTTTAGTTTATGAGTCCGGTTTACTCAAAAAAAATAATAATCATATCATTCATTCTATTTTGAGTTTTTTTGGGTGGGATATTTTGAAATCATAGAGCTAGATATTTTGGACAGACAGTCAAATAATGATAAATAAAACTAGATATTTTGGACAATGGCCAATCTGGTTTACTGTTTGGTTATTTTTGGTTTTCGATTTTATTGACAAATTATTTGGTTACATTACAATAGAAGAAGGACGAGGTAGCTGAATCGTTGCTTCGGGAACATACACTTCCGATAATGGGACCAGAGAGGCTTCAACAAGCAGCTTCGTGTTTGACACTCGAGACAATGGAGAAGATGATACGTCCTTTCGCAATGCCCGCCGAAGATTTCCCTCCGCCTTCAACTCCAGCAGGTTTCTCCGGTTACTTTTCCAAAAGCGCCGCCGTGCTCGAGCGTCTAGTGAAACTATGGCCTTTCCACAAGAACTCCACTTCTAATGGCAAAAGTTAGCCCAATGTGGGTTAGTATAGTGATGATGACTTCTTAATCCAATTCTTTTTGGGAACAATTTTGCATCTTTATTATGTTTTTTTTCAAATTGAGTAAGAATGGTCATAATCATTAATAGTTTTAGTAACAATTCTTTTTTTTTAAAACATTTTTTGGAAATTTCTAATTGGTCGTTGCTTTTACATAAATATTCCGAAACAAAAATGAACTTCAAATGGATTTTCACGTATCCCGAAAAAGAAGAAAGATTTAAAAACGAAAATGGAATATGATTCGTACCTTTTATGTTCCCAAAGAATAATAAGTGTCGATAATTGGTTCCAACCAGACAAAAATAAAACACACACAACACAAATCCTGGAGGTTTGTAACCAATACTAGTACTAATAACTAATAATTATGTGTACTAATTAATCGAAAAACGGTGATTAACTTTTTGTTTGTTTTTAAATATACTCCTTTATAGGTACGAAAATGTGTATATTTTGTTACTGTTGAAGCACATGTGAAAATATCTTTCTTTTCTTGCTCATAATTCCCTCTTTGCCCGTTCTCTCTCTCTCCCTAGTCTACTCGTCTCTCTCTCCGCAGACATCAATTCCTCTTTTTGACTAAAATTCCGCGACTAAGGGTTTGATCCATTCCCAGTGAATCTCACTACTTTTCCAGAATATCATTTGCTTTTCCTTTCCAAAATTCTTTCTAATTCGTCTCTTAATTTGGGTCTCTTCCAAAAAAAAGAAGCTATGGTTGTCTGATCATATAAATCAGTAATTCTCTTTTATTCTTTCTCTGGTGTTGGTGAGATGGGTTTAGACGATACTGGAGCTGTAAAAGCTAAAGGGAGTTGGAAATCCGAGAAATCTAATGAGAGTGAGAATAAGAGGAAGAAGATAAAGAACAATGGCACTGATAACCGTAAAGGCGAAGAATTAGATGAAGAAGACGAAGGAAGAGAAGCGAGTGGATGTTGGGTCAAGTTTAGGTTTATGATTGGTTGCTTACCTTCTAAATCAGATGTTGATCCTTCTTCTTCTCTCTATGGCAGTACTAGCACCGGTAAATAATTTCCAGAATCCTCTGAGTTTTTCCCTTTTGGTTTCTCAAAATTTCGAGTATCCAAAGAGAGAGGGGAAAGTGCCGTTAGCTTTAAAAAAACATTTCTACTTTGAATTGAAACAAATCTTCTTCTGGGTTTTGGTTTCTATAATTGCTACCCAACTTTAATGTTTCCATCTAGGGTTTTTTAATTGGACAATTTGTGCAAAAATCACGTGATTGTTGTTTTTACCCTTTTTTAAGGTTCTTTGTTACCAAATTCAGGGACATGGAGTCTGAGTTTCCATTTGAGAATGTTAAACAGAGCTTAAACTTGATTGAATCTGAGTTTTGTGTGATTTGTTCTTATGATTTTTGTTTATTAGTTACAACAATGGAAAGTAAATCGGCGAATGAGAAGTCAAATGATCAACCAATTGGTCCTGTTTCATCGACAACAACAACAAGCAATGCAGGAAGCTCTTCATCAACTCCAATGATCAGTGAAGAGCTCAATTTTAATTCTCACCTGAGGAAGTTTACATTCAACGATCTAAAGCTAGCAACTAGAAATTTCAGACCGGAGAGTCTTCTCGGAGAAGGTGGTTTTGGTTGTGTCTTTAAAGGATGGATTGAAGAAAACGGAACTGCTCCTGTTAAACCTGGTACTGGTCTTACAGTAGCTGTCAAAACCTTAAACCCTGATGGTCTTCAAGGTCACAAAGAATGGCTTGTAAGTAATAAATTTAGTTAAGCTGAGATTCCGTCATATCAGTTTCCTGTTTAATGTGATCTTGGTTGTTGCTATTGCAGGCTGAAATTAATTTCCTTGGTAACCTTCTCCATCCAAATCTAGTTAAACTGGTCGGTTATTGTATCGAAGATGATCAAAGACTGCTTGTTTACGAGTTTATGCCTCGAGGAAGTTTGGAGAATCATCTTTTCAGAAGTATGTAAAACTACATACCTCATTTTTATGAGTTTTCAGTGTTCGAATCTCTATTTATTTCGTGGTTTCATGTTTTTTGAAGGGTCGTTGCCTCTTCCTTGGGCTATTCGGATGAAGATTGCATTAGGTGCAGCAAAAGGTCTAACCTTTCTACATGAAGAAGCTTTGAAGCCTGTTATATATCGAGATTTCAAAACTTCCAACATTTTACTTGATGCTGTATGTATCTATCTTACTCCTTTTTCCATCAACATCTTATATTATTCATTTCCTTCTAAACAATTTTAATCAAATTTTCAGGACTACAATGCAAAACTATCGGATTTTGGACTTGCTAAAGATGCTCCTGATGAAGGCAAAACTCATGTTTCTACTCGTGTTATGGGTACTTATGGTTACGCTGCTCCTGAGTATGTAATGACCGGTGAGAGTTCTCTTTTGGTTTCGTCCATTTACTTCCCTTTGAAATATTAAACGTTAACATTGTTGTTGATTTGCTTCTCTTTAAGGTCACTTGACATCGAAGAGCGATGTTTATAGTTTCGGTGTGGTTCTGCTCGAAATGCTGACTGGAAGACGATCGATGGACAAAAACCGCCCAAACGGTGAACACAACTTAGTGGAATGGGCGAGACCACATCTCCTTGACAAGAGAAGGTTTTATCGGTTACTTGATCCGAGACTCGAGGGACATTTCTCAATCAAAGGTGCTCAGAAGGTGACTCAGCTTGCTGCACAGTGTCTAAGCCGTGATCCCAAGATTAGGCCAAAGATGAGTGATGTTGTTGAATCGCTTAAACCACTTGCGCATCTCAAAGACATGGCGAGCTCTTCTTATTACTTTCAGACGATGCAAGCGGAACGTTTGAAAAATGGGTCGGGTCGATCTCAGGGAGGAGGAAATGGATTTGGATCAAGAAACGGACAACAACAACAACAACCTGTGCTGAGGACATTGTCTAGTCCTCATGGTCAACATGGTTCTTCGCCTTATCGACTTCAGATTCCTTCTCCAAAGCCTAAAGGAGCAACTACATAGCTCTGGCCTGGACAACAGACAAGGCTTTAAAGGCTCAAGCTTTTTTTATTCGTTTTTAAGTCGAATCGAGATATATTTTTAACCGATGTTTACGGTAACTCTTTAATCGATTAATGTAAAAAAAAAACGATGGAGAATTGTGAAATCCAATTTGAGATTGTCTATGGAAATCTGATTTACCTTACAGAGATTTCTTACTGAAGCTTTCAAAAACATCTTTGACGTTACTTACCTATTCGCACTATAACATTTGAAACAGGACAATGTGTTTGTGTCAATGGCTACATCGTTCCAATACAGAGTCTTGGCCGATACTGCAAGTGATACTTTTTACAGTGGTCGCCGAGGAAGAGAGAAGTATCGTCTGAGGGAAAGGAGTCGCCGCGCGCCGGCTAAAGCTTAGATCTAAAGATTGGGTTTATTGGTGGCTAGGTTTTGTTCCGTACAAGAGAGGGAGTTTTTTTTTTTTTTTTTTTTTTTTGTGTACCGATTTAGTTGTTATTGATGCCTATGATGACTTTTTGTGAACTCTAAAAACATAAAGTCAAAGAGAATTCTTCTGATGGTTCATTGATTTCATCTCATTATATTCATGATCTCCTCAAACTGAAATTATACAACAGAATTAACTAGATTTGTTTTGAAGACATGAGAAGTATTAAGAGAAATGAGATCGACTTGATTAAAATTTAAAGACGTTCACAGACATATGGAACTCTCAGTTGACAAAAAAAAATCATAAAGAAAAGAAATACATTATTATTATTGAGAAACAGAAAGAGATAACAAAGACCAATTACTCCACTTGAGCAATTTTATTCCAGAGACAACTCAACAACAAAATGAAACAGACAACTGTTGAACGCCGCTACAAGGTGTTGCATGGTTACTTGTGGGAACTTGCAATGGGACTCACGTAGATACCAATTGATGTCACGGCGCCGGTACAGTAAGACCCATTCATCGTCACCACACACGTCATATTCAACACCTTCCTCATCAAATTCAATGCGCTCACGTGTATCTTTTATTCCGACTGATCCTGCCCTTATCATCTCTATATTAGAAGCAGCTACAGTTCATAGAGAAAGAGATAGAGAGGAATAGAGCAAATGCGATTATATAAGACTTTGTTTTGTCCAAAACCTAAAGAAGAGTCATAACTCATATGGGTGCATGCTAGACAAGTTTCTTAAAGAGAGCCCTTGAAAATTGTGCTTAAGAAGACATTTCGTTTGACCAAAACACAAAGTGTGACATGACTTTTATTTTGGGAGTTAATTGGGAGCAAGCTAGACAAGTTTCTAGGTACATTAAAGGAAAAGCCTTGAAAATTATGCTTAATTAAGAGCATGACCAGCAGACCAAAGGTCCAAAACCAAATATTTCCCGCCATTCTTGCAAAGTCTGCAATATTCAAGAAAGTGTAATACTATGTCGTAAGTAAATCAAAGATTTCCCGGGTTTTGGGAAAATATCTTTTCCGGGTTGTTGTGAAATATTGAATTTTATAACAAATAAAGTAACAAAATAAATGGAACTAACAACTAATCATCTCGTTCTTTCCTTTTGCGCGGTTGTTGTTTGATTTGGAGTTGCACCAAGCTTGGAACATAAGAAGACGAGCACACAAGTGGTACACAATACTCGGAGATCATTTGTCCACGTTGGTTACGTTTCCCACGATTCGGAGCTTCTCCGATATTAAGAGATTTGAAGTAACCATCTTGTCCGATGATGTAAGCCGTTTGGTAGCGAGAGGTAGTAACACTCCAATCGTCTCCGTCTAAATCAAAAACCACAGCGACTTTCTTCTCCTCGTCGATGAAAAAGCTCCCATCAGTGTGTCGAAACGAAAATCCAGTGAGCGGTCTCATATCCACTTCTTCCACGAAGATCCTCCACGACACCGTATTGGGTTCGATCTTACTCGTAACCCAAATCTCCAGTTCATGAGATGTCTGCCAAAGTTGAAATAACAAAGCGAGTTGCTCTCCTCTAACACTAGAGATAGTCACAATCTTTATGATATGAGTGAAACGGAAGAGGAAGACGTTGACCAAAGCTTTCTGTTGCGAAATCAAAACAGAGTAAGAAATAATATTCAGGCTCGGTTAAATCTATGCCTTCTTCTTCAACTTTCTCTTGAGCTAAAAGGTAAGTGTTTCCGTTCAAAGACACGCCACGTTGATGAAAAGGTATCTCATAGTCTGGAGTAACATCAAGAACTCTCCATGAATCAGAGCTAAAATCGTAGATTTCGAAAGCGGAAAGGTGGATAATTCGACCGTCTTGGTAGTCGAAATCATCCAAAAACCTCAAGATTTTGTGGTTTTGGTTGTTCTTGTCGTATCCAAGAGCATAACTGTCGAATCTGTGGAATTTTTTTCTAGGTTTGATCCACTTGGTTTGCCCTAGATACAGGTTCCATACCAAGAGCCTCGACTTGCCTTTGAGGACGCATAACAATAAGCCGTCACAGTGAAACACTTGAGATATCTCGATTTTATTGAATTTTCCTATTTTCTTTATAGATGGATTAAACCAAGTCTTCAGCGTTTCGGATTCCTTGGAGATCAAATTTCAAGGAACAAAGTTTATAATCCATCATCATAAATCCCAGAAACTGTTTCCTTTCTTCTTTACCAAAAATTATCTGGTTTTGGGATAATGCGTTCCACCTTTTGCAAGTCGATCGCACTGCGCTCAGAGATGTAATCGGAAGCTTAGAGAGTATCTCCACTACCAAATCCTTAGGAAGATCAGAGATCGTCGTCGTCGTCATTATTCCAAGTTTCAATAACAGATGCAAGAGAAATTAGGTTTGATGCTTTTTTTTTTAGGGAAAATCTTATTCCATTGGTCTCTTTATAATGGTTTTCTCGTGTGGTTTATTGCGGTTATAAGTTTCGAACCAAAAAATTTTAAAACCAAACCAGACCGAATAAAATTTCATCTAAAAGTATTTGCAAACGTTTTTGTAAGACGGTGGAAATTTCATAGGGCTGTGGCCTTTTTGTATGATTGACGGTATTTTGATTTTCAGTAACTAATTAATTTTGAAAGATAAATATGCCAGACACACTTGCAAATTGCATTAAAGAAGTTGGTTTGAAATTGAATAAATAAAAACGACGAATATTTCTTTGACAGATTCGAATATTTCAAATTAATTAGGACCCACCGTGCACATGCCAAAGCATAAAAACCAGGTAAATGAAACTGAAAACAAATCGGACAAAATCAAATCTCCTGCGACCGAATCAAAAACTCATATGAAACCAAATAAATCCACTAAACTCGAAAACCAAAAATCGAGTGAAGCAGAGATTTTTAGCAGTCAATAAAAATGAAAATTAAAGGAAAGGATCTTTATGGTTCTTCATCTTCAAGACGACCCTTTTAATAGTTTATTTTTCCTTTTATTTTCTACAAATCCCAACATCGAAATGGAAAAAAACAAATGAAAGATTTTTTTTAGAAAACCAGACAGAGATTTGAAGCCGGAAATGAAATGACTATGCTACCCCTTGAAGGGATCATTTGGGTTTTCTTCTCAAGGCTTGAGAGCGAGAGCAATCCCAACCTTAGCACTCTTTTCAATCGCCTTAGAGTCAACCTCTCCGGAAACGGTGAAGAACGACTTTGGACGCCACTCGTGTTGGATCAGAGCGTTGGCAATACCAGCATTGTTCACACGTGCCTTCACTGTAGTCAACGGGTCAATCGCGTGTTGAGAACCGACGGTAATGGTGTTCTCTTTGGTCGTGAAGTTGTGGTTAACCTCTGCTCCAACCACAGTGTTGCTCAATGGGTTCACAATGTGGTAGTACGATGCAGTCAGTTTCTCACCTTTGTCATTCCTTACAAAACAAAATACAAAAAGATCAAAAACCGAACAAAGAATAACACAATCTGAGTGTTTGAATTATTGTGGAGGTAGGTACTTACAGAGTAAGAGAAGCAATCAAATCATCCTTGGTGAAGTTTAATCCAGCATTGAAATGCTTGAAGTTGCCAGTTTCAGTCTCGAAAGAAACATCAGTACCAAGAGCCAAGACATTGGAACCAACCACACCAGAGAAATTGACAATCGGGTTAGCTGTTAATCCGACGCTGGCGCAGATACCAGCGTAGTCATGCAAATACTGCAACTCAATCTGTTTTTTAAAAACACACAACGATTATCACTACAGATTCCAACATCCCCAAACATGAAATAAAGATGATCGTGATGTTTATGTTGTATATATACCTTGCCAGATTTCTGATCGGGCAACTTGGCGCTAACGATTGCCTTCACTCCAGGTGTAGGCTCATCAAAGGTAAAAGTGGTCAAGAGCTGAAAATATTTACACACAAATTGTCAAGTGAATAGTCCACAGCTATTAACAAGCTAAAACTATGAGGTGATTATTGAGTAGGTATACTTACAGAAGAATCAGTGGCAACTTTGATGTCAGCAGTGAAGTTCTTGTTCCTCACTTGAGTAGCTACATCACCCAAAAACAAGTTTCCTTTGTTTGTTCCCGTTGTAGTGATTGCCTAAAAGTCATAACAGGTAACACCGAAAGGAATAAGTTCATGATACACACAATTTTGATATTTCTGAGTTTAGAACAGAACGCTAGAAGAGTTCAACCTCGAGAGAAAAAACAAAGATTAATCAGAACAGAAAACTACGACAATCTAATTTCTACAAGCAGAGAAACAAGAATGAAGAATTGATTCCAGGAAATGTTCGATGTAAGAAACTTACAACACCGGTGGCAGAATATGTGGTAACACTGAATTTCTGGTCACCTTGGTAGTCCTTGTACAGGAGATCTGCAATCCAACGAAGGGTATCAATATTCAATACCTTAAAAGATTCAAAACTCTTCAACAAACAAAATCTCACAGGCACACTAAAATTTCTAGATCCAATGAAGTTTCAGAAGACATACGACGACTGAATAAGACAAATCTATACGAATCAATGAAACAGAGAACATAAATTCGTGGAAACTACACGGAGATTATTAATCAGCTCACAAAAACGAAGATTAAGGATTCATCCACACATTTTGACGACCTAAGCGCAGCCGATATAAAGTGAATTAGACCAAGATTGCGAAACCTATAAGACTTCTGAGAATCTTAAAAAAAATTCACTAATACGATGCACGAAATCTCAAGCACAGTCGCATTCACCGAGCAGAGAGAGAAAATGAGAGAGAAGGAGATCGAAAGAGTACCTCTGGCTTTTTTGCCGATTTCGGTGTAGAGACCAGGACCTTTAGCCATGATTGCTTCTGGAGAAATGGAAAGAAGTTCTGAGAATCCGAAGTTGGAGAGAGCTGAGAAGATTAATGGCTTTCTGGAAATGCGGTGTATATAAGGTAAACAAGAAAGCCCTAATTTTTTTTTCCTGCTTATCAAGGAAAAAATCTACAGCCGTTGGATCGATATTACTTGAGTCGGTTTTCCCTCTTTTACAACCGTTGATTATTTATTCCCTAGTGACCAAGGAATTTTTTATTTATCTTCCTTTTTAATTAATTTTTATTGGACTTTTCCATTTTCATTACGTGGCACGCAGTCGGCGTTATGTCATATTTTTCCTCCCCAAAACTTTTTTTTCGATAATTATTTTTTGCTTTGAGTCTTGACTCTGTCTATATATTTTCTTAGAGCTTTTCTTTAGTTAAAAATTATTTTCTTAAGAGTAACGTAAAGTCTAAATTGTTATTAAATTTTGATCTTGATTTTATTCTATATAACTATCAATGTGCTAGAATATCAAAAGAAAAAAAATGTAATTACAATGGAGAATCCAAGATAATTAAATCCATCACTAGGTTCATGTAACACATTTTCATATTAAAAGAATCATATAATCAATATAGAGATCAAACCATGATATATGATTACTAACATTCTCTGCAATGAGACTTTAAGTAATTTGCCAAATACCTTCTTTAGCTTGCTTTGATTCAAACGATATATGTCAATACTCAACAGAATCCAAAAAATGTAAAAGTTTAATTGATTGGTAAGTAAGGAAAGCCAAATTTGAAGTTTCGAGACTACCCCAACCAATTTCTTTAATTGTATAACAAATACCACTTTGAGGATGTCCAACTTTCTCATGCTTTCAATTTCCAAAATCCATCTTTCCAATAATTAAGGAGTTTAAGTCATTTAAAATTATATATTTGCAGCTTCGTATGATTCAACCAGCAAAAAGATCCAACATTGCATTTCAAACTATTTTTTGGTGGAGGCTTCCCACCTTCTTTTTCTCTCATTACGATTTCTAACCAAGTGTGCAGATTAAGCTTGAAACTATTGATTAACATCATCTTAGACCTTCTCCATAGTATCCACCAACATTGCATTTCAAACTATATCTCGGTGGAGGCTTCCCACCTTCTTTTTCCCTCACTACGATTTCTAACCAAGCGTGCAGATTAAACTTGAAACCATTGATTAACATCATTTTGGACCTTCTCCATAGTATCCAACATTTTAAGTGACTAACCTTCAAATAAGAACTTGTTACGGTTCCTCCACAATCTCTAAAATAATCCACATGAAGGATCTTATAAGTTCCAAAGGGATAGAAGAGCATTTTCTAAAGAGGAACATATATACAATTTTATGAAATTTTGAGAATTGGACGAAAATATTTTCTTTTAAAACGAAACTAAATGATGAAGACATCGAACCACCTAGTCAAACTATTCAAACCCTCTTGGTGCCAAGTGGACCACTAATTATGACCAAGAGCAAAGGTATAGAAAAAAATTTCAACATCTTCTTGGAGCAGCTAGAACATGAAGGACTGATTCCCCTTAATTAGTTTGAAGCCTTTCGTCTAACATCATCAGAGAGCTCCTAATTGAAGGCCGTCTTTAAACAAGTCCCCACAACAGCTCATAGCGTTCCAAGAGACTATCTACCCACCAAAATGAAGACCTCTGAGTCTAATTTTCAGAACACTAAAGATCTTCCAAAGACCACTCGTAAAACTAAAGTTATAAGAAAAACAGTGAAGACTAGTCTGGTGGATCTTATCATCATCGATGAGGCCAAATGAGATTTGTTATTCCCCGAACCTGAAGTTCACCTCAACACGTGTTCTATAGTCCTAGAAGGAGTCTAAGAAAACTTTAAATCATCAAGAAGGTCTCATAAACTTAAAGAATTAAGTTTGAATCATAAGAGATCAAACTTGCCTTATTTAGCACCCTAGATACATTCTCGTTGATTTATTTGTTTTGCTTTGATTTTGTTGTGTTTTTTCTTGTTTTTCTTTACATGATTGATGTGTTTTTTCCTTATAATAATTCATGAACCTTGCTATATAATGTCTTGATTTGTAATCCTTTGTTTTCATCTTTAATTAATAAAATTTTTGTTTTTGTTTCAAAACAAACTCTTCTTCTCTTTCAGTTTGTGAGAGTTTCAAATTGCTAGAGTGTTCTTAGAAATATATAGACTTTCACACCTAAAGTGGTTTATTCGATCTATCCCTCACATTCCATCATATCCGAACTAAGTTGGAAAGGTCTTTAGACCTTCCAACAACTCAACCCCTGTTTCAATCAAAACTTTTAATTTAAACTCATATCACTAAAGGGTAAGTATCACTAAAGGGTAAGTATGTGGTTATGCCTTTCCTCGGTAAGATCTTCCGCCAACTCCCTCATAACTTGATCGGTACTTGAATCCCACCGAATATTTTACATTCATAAATTATCAGTATTTGAAGACATTTATATAGTGTTTAGTTTTTCTTTAGATATCAATCTTTTAGAAACTGGATGAGTAAATTAGAAACAGAAAATTCTTGCATATTCATCACATAAATTTAAAAGAATATATATTTTGACTGGTTTTTCACCAAAAATAAAAACAAATTTTCGACGGGATTACAACGAAATTGGGTCATAAAATAGTAGGAAATTTCTTATCACTTTTCGACCATATATATCTCTCAAATACGCGGAAAGTTGATCTGATTACATACAATTATATTCTCAACCAATAAGACATTCGAAACTTTGGTCATTAGAATATAGCTTTTAATGAAAATATATATAAATAAAAAAAATGGTTGACATTAGCTTTATAAAATCAACATCTAATTAGCATGACATATGTCCGATCTATCTACAGAAAAAATGCTCTTATATATAGCATGTCATATTCATAGGTCCAATACAAAATAATATGCCAATGTTACTGGCAAGGCAATTACCATTCCAAAGATCACCCTGAAATAATCATAAAGAAAAAAAACAAAGCATAAACAATGAAAACCTCAAAAACCAAATTAAAAAATCAAATCAATTTATGTTAATTTATTTACCCAGTACTAACGATGTCCGGGTGAACATTATACTCTTTGGCAAAAACAAATGGCACTATCCCTTGGGGCAATGCAGCCTGCGACACAATAAATCAAAAGCTGTTTAAATTTCTGTACAAGGAAATAATAAATACGTAATAGAGTTTCTTAATGAAACACTAATTTCAATCTTTTACCTGTAAAATTGTGACTCTGAAAAGATTACTTCGTAATCTGATGGAAAAGGCAGCAGCAATCATAAGAACAGGTCCTAATACAAACTTAAGGAGCATTGTTATAATCGCCAATTTTGGTCCGCATGGTATGAGACTCGTTTGTGATGCCATGAAAAGACCTGTGTTGATTTTGTGTAATTATATTTCCAATTATATATATATATATATATATATATTTGTATTTAGCTTAATTACCTAAGCTGAACATGGCCATTCCCAAGCCTCCATCAGAAAGCAAATGTATGGACTTATCAATCATCTCAGGTAAATTCCATCCCAGTCTATCGAAGAATTAAATAAAACATGAGAAACATTTAACGTTATAAACTCAAAAAATATGAATATGTAGGATGCTTGAAATGATCAAACAGAAATCTTAAAATAGGAGAAGCAATACTAAATTATCGCCTTTCTTTTTGAATAAAAAAGAAAGAAAAGAAATGTTTAGATATGTAAGATGATAAAGATTGAATCTTCAGATGTGTAAGATGTTTAGAGATATAAGATAACTCTTCTTTTGTTTTTACCTGAAATGTAGAGTAGCCCAGATTAATCCAAGCAATGTTGCATATGTATTAGGATTGATTATAAGCTTTTTCCAAGCCCTAAATAAAATCTTCATAGTTCCAGAAGATCTTGTTCTCACTATTGCTACCTCTTCTTCTCTTTCTTCTGCTTCACCTTCTAGCTCTTGGTCTATATCAACTTCTACATTCTCGTTTCCTTGTGACACAAGAAACTGAGATTTAGGATAAATTTCAAAGAAAGTTCTTAATGGAAAATATTTTAGTTACCTGTATGTTCTATAGCAGGTCCAGACGATGATTTCGCCCTCGCGGCATTAAGCTCGAACATGAATAGCATGATGTTGTACCAAATCAAGCTCTGCAACACAACAATCTGCACCAAGAAGTTCACAGCTTCATCTCCATCGATGGCGTTCAAAACTGGGATTCCAAGAATGAGAGTGTTTGGCAACACGGATATAGATAATCCGGTTATGATCCAACCCAATTTTCCTCCTCTTTCTCCATTTGGACGCCAGAATCTTAAAACCGCTGCTAATGCAACAACGGCAAAGATTTTCTGGAGAATATCAGAGAGAATGAGCCTAAGGCTCATCTTATAAGGGTTGTTTTGGGAGACTACTTGGAAAGAAAGCAAAGGTATCGAGAATTTAGCGACGAGTTTGTTGATGCCTGCGCATTGTTCAGGCGTGAAGAGCATAAATTGTCTTGCCGAGAGGAAACCTAACATCATTGAGACATAGAGAGGTACAGTTGCTGAAATAACATGGAAGATATCAAGCCAAGAGATCATTGTTTTTTTTTTTTGATAATAAATTCAACAATGGGGTTTTATTGTTTGAAATTTTTTAACTTCATATACAATTAAAACCCTCAAAAACCCAAAGAAAGATCTGAAAGAAATTGAAGAAACAGATTTCTTTCAAATTAATGGAAAGAAACTGTTTGATCTTATGGGGTTATAAATGGGTAAAGTCGCTGGCTTTTCCTTTCTTCTGTTCAAATGTAGAAGTCTTGAATTTGAAGGATTTTGATTCCACAATAGATTTTTTTTCTTTTCTTTTTAGTTTTGTTATTTTTGTGTTTTAAAGGGAAAAAATATGAGGGACTCCTTTCGAGGTTTGCCTAAAATTATCATATGTACACTATTTAAGTCTGGGTTTGATATATTTTACTTTATGTATTAAAGTCTGGGTTTGATTTGTTTTCCTTCTTAATGTTAAAAACATTTCTTTCCCTTTAATTAGAACTCTTGTCGAGGTTTGCCTATAATTATCATATGTGTATGCTAATTGTCGCAATTTTCAATTATTTTCAACAATTGATCAATTTAATTGAATTCTTTTGTAAAATGTTTGCATTTTCGTCTCACTACATTGTAATAGTTACAAAGGAAAAAGGACAAAAGAGAAGGCTGTTTAATTTGTCTTTTGCATGAACAAAGAAGAGCTAAATATGCTCCAACAGAACTTTAATTCTATAGCCTTTGATTTTTGTCCTACCTTATACTAGATTAAATTAAAAAACTACAAAAAAATTGCACCTTTATATATAATTTATATAGCCTATTTGAATATTTTATGACAATTTCTGGTCAAATAGGATGTCACTAATTAAAAAAAAATTATGATTCATTATGTATACAAATACACATTATGTGTACATACAATAATTACCTGATATTATGCAACACATATCGTAGGCAAATGATATGAGAATAAAAACCAAAAGAATAAAGAAGTGAATTGGGAAGGAAGTAATCAGCAAGCATAATATTTGTTTGTTTCTAAAATTGGTTAAAGATTGAGAAATAAGCGTTTTTTCCTTTATTACATATATAGAAATTTTTGTTTGTTTTTGCTAGAAATAGGAAATTGTCTTTTGCTTTTAGGTTTGCTTCTTACAAGAAAGAAGCAAATGCTTACCATTTTAGATTGAACCAAAAAACTTTGGAACATTTTTGAAAGTTAAAATTGTCTGTGAAAACGAATCAAAAGCCTCACGAAATTCTTTTTCTGAAATGTTTAGCTACATTACGAAATTTCATTTAGTTTCAAATTATTTTACAGTTTAACCATTATACATAGATAAATGTGAATGCAGAAATTTAAAACCTAAATACTTTTTTTTTTTCAAAACATTTAAACATATAATAAGTTTAGGTTCGCTAAGTTCAAAAATCTCCAAACTTAACTCTTGTAGGTTATAACGCCAAACTCATCTAAATTAGTTCACAATTTAGCAACATCTTTTATGGGTAAATTAACCTTATATTAGTTGCTAAGAGATATGAAATAGATATAGATAGATCTCTCGAAAAACTTTGACTCTCCAACTAGATATATTAGAACTATTAAAAAACGTTGAAATCTTGTCTCTTAAGTTTTAAAACAATAAAACATGGTATGGTGATCCTAAAATTTGTGTCTCCTCACTACAAGAAATCTGCTAATTTGCAACGATATTTATAACAAAAATATTCATTTCAAAAAAAAAGTTTCTTCCACCAAATTAGTATGTCGACAATAGTTCTTTAGGTTTTCGTGCTAACGCTCCATTCGCCAGATCATATAACTATAACTTTCCTTATTCGATTATGCTAATCCTTTTCATGTGACTGCGTTCATTGCCTTTTGTGGCTTCTTTTCAGTGAAGTTCAAATCTTTCTTTAGCCAAATTAATGTTTCGTCCTCGGCCGAAACCCGCTTTAAGAAGCTGTTCTTTGAACCTTCATATGGGGGGAACGTTATCGAAGAGGTCGAGTGAGAACAGACCTGAAATGAACCTCCTCTCAACCTTTGCTTCTTCCCTTGTTGATGTTGACGCATGAATCTACATGCCACCTCCTCTGACTCTACTATACAAGGATAAAGGGGTTCAAAGAGGTTTTTTTCTTCTAATCTTTTTTATTCCTTATAGAAAGTGATGACATATGACGTCCAAATGCCCCTACCAATCGAGAAATCAGGCGCTGACCTTTCCGTTTTGCTAGGGTACTTTAAGAGAACTATCCAAGTTACTGTTGATTTATATTGTTATGCTCCATAATCTCCACTAGTGACCACTAACAATTTCTCTCTCTCTTATATTGGTCTTTTAGGTATCTGCGTTGGACTTGTGAAGGGAACAAATAACAACATGATCTCCAACATTTCTACACGCATTACCACGAAGTATGTTGTATTGGGAGTACCGTAAGGCCATAGACCATATGGAAAATGTAGGTTTAACTTGATTTTATTTCATTGTGAATACGGTAAAAACATAATGAAATGAATTGATGGATACATATATTACATTAATTACTCGCCAAAATTAAATCCAAACTTGTTTCTTGTGGTGAGAGGAGGACTTATAAATTAAATCCAAACTTTTAAAAATTAATTGAGATAATTGATAAAATAAATACAAAATAAGGATATATTCATTTAAATTAATTTAAAATATATTAATATGGAATTTTCATTTTAATATATTAAAGTAAAAATAACATATCAAAAATATTTATGTTTTAATATGTTCACAGTAGGAATCGTGTGAAGTATGTTTACAAAAGCAGGAAACAAGATTCTTCAAGAATCATCATAAATACATCTAGTTCAAACATTTTGAATACAGAAGCTGTAGCTTTGAAAATGGCAATGCAAGAAATCAAGAGGTTTCAATATGAGAAAGTGACTTTCATGGGGATTGCTCAAATTTATATATAGGGATAAGAGAAACAAGTTTTGACATAGAAGAAAATGAGTATCCAAGAACTATAGCCATAGATATAAAGGACATTTTAAACCTATCAAAAAAACCTAAGTACTCTTTTGTTTATATTCGTAGAACAATGCTAAGTAAAATAGATAATATGGTTAAAAATGTCAAGATATGTAAACAAGGCTTCGTTGTTAATTACTGTTGTAACGAAATTCATATTTTGATAATAATAATAATAACATAATGGTTTGGAAAAAATAAATGTTACAGATATATCTATTTTATAACACATTATATACTACATATTATTATTACCCAATACTAAAAACTAAAAAGTGTGGACAATGGAACAAAATATCTCTTAATTGGCTAAACACATAACACGATACAAAACCAAGACAACCAAATACAGACCAACAGGCAACAACTTAACATCAAAACTAGGACAAATAAGCTTCCGAGCATTGCAATATTTTTACATATATATCTTTTTCTTACAAAAAGAATAAAAGAAGTGAATAACCAGCGAAAAAAAATGATGAAAGTTTTAAAGACTTTCACCCTAGTAAATTACCGACTGAGATACGCATTCAATTACAACTTGTGGAAAATGGACATTTAACATTTTTTTGCAGATATTAAAGGGAAAGTTAACATTTAATAGTTTAACACACAAAAATAGAAGAAAACAATACGATACATGGATTAGCCGTTGAGTATAAGATGAGCATAATCATCGGTTTCTTCTCTACTCTTTCAAAAAACTCCCAAAAACCTAAGAAAACATCGACGACAATGTTGAATTTCGGATTTCTTTCTGATAAAGACGATGCAGCTGTGGAGAATCTGCTTTCACAGGCCAAGGATTTATACGTTCTAGAGCAAGTCGCCGCCATCAACTGTTCCGGCTTCACCGACTCTGCTCTTCCCACTAATCTCGAGGCCCGTTTCCGTCGTCTCAAATCTCTTCCCGTTTCCCGAACCGACCCGGTTTCTTCCTCTAAGAAGCTTCTCTCTCACTCCAGGAGCATGGCGAGTCACGGAAACACTTTTTCTGCTTCTGGCTTTTCCGGTGATGAGAAAAGGAGTCTCTCGAGAATTAAACGCAATTCGAGTGTGAAATCTCGTCCGTTGGTTTCATCTGCTGAGGACACGCGTATTTTATCTGGAATCAAACGCGATTCGAGCGTGAAATCTCGTCCGTCGGTTTCATCTGTTGAGGAAACGCGATTCGGTGATGCGAAAAGGAGTTTCTCGGGAATCAAACGCGATTCTAGTGTGAAATCTCGACCGTTGGTTTCACCTGGTGTAAATTCGGATTTTGATATCTCAGATTCTGGAAAAATCGGTTCGGTTTCGTCAAGGTTTTCTCTCGAGTGTAAAAATTTCTCAGATTCTGGGAAAATTAGGTCGAATTCGTCGAGATTTTCTCGAGAAGTCAAGTTATCGCCACCAACAACACAAACCATGAAGTTTCTTCCAAAACAGAAACCGAGAATTAGCTCATCTTCGTTTATATCCACTGGTTTAGCTTCACCATCCTCCAATCTAGACCTGGGAGAAAGATCAAACCAGAAATCGAAATCAAAGCTCTCATGGTTTGATAAGTTATCCGTATCACGAGCCATGGGTTGCTTATTATGTCGTTCTCCAAGCAAATCATCATCCAACAGCAAAAAGACAATGAAGAGCACCAACGATTCGTCTGATTCCGAAGCGAAGAACGATTGAAAAAGGCTAAGATTGATTCAAAAGAAACGCAGCGGATGTGTGAAACGCACGTAAACTTGTAAGAAAACCGAAGGCGTTAAGAGGTCCCTTTTGGTTCTTGATTAGATTTTGAAATTACGGTTTTTTTTTTCCGGTGGCTATGTTTTTTTTTTTTTCAGTAATGTGAATCCCTCCTAATCGAAAATATTTGAATTGTTGTGTTGGATACGAAAGCGTCTCATTATTTTGGTTTGATAATCCGGAAAGTTCAATTCAGTTTACATGAACGGTTCAATACGTAAAAACCAAATGGGATATTAACAAAATGAAATGTACGTGCTCCTTAATTTTTGTTAACTCCAAAAATGTTGCTTCCTCGTAATATATCTATTCAGCAACCCAAAGTCCAAAAACTACATATGCAAATCACGCAAAAGGGAAAACAAAACAACCTAAAAACCAAATGCATTACTTAAAGACAAAAGAAAAAGGTGAGAAAAGGAAAGTACACAAAAAGATACTTTTGTTTTGGCTTCCTAATAATGATAATGGCCATCTCAATCAGACAGATATCATCATACCCTTTCACCCGCTGCCGCCACGTCATCTATAATTTGACCCATTTCTATCTCAATCACTTCCTCATCTCCGCCGTTTTCCGCCGTATTTACACCGTAATATCCCCTCTTCTCATCCTTCTTCATCTTCACGTAAATCCCATAGACATACGAGGAGAATCCCCATAAACTGAGCACCGTCGATACAATCTTCACCCCGCCGAATTCATCACCGAAAACCACGACACCTCCGATCACATTCATCGCTAGCAAAGCCGTCATGCAGATCCCTCCGGTGATCCCAGACGTCAAATAAACCATCCCTGACGTGGCTCCGAAACATAGCTGCCACGTCACCACATTCGCTAAAATAGCAACGGTCCAGTAAACCGTGGGTCCTTTGGTGAATTCTCGGTTGGCTTCCTTTACCATTTCTGCAAACCCGCCGTGGAAAGCCATACCGATCGTTGCGAAAAACGTCGCTGAAATTTCCATCACCACTTGCATCTCCATAACCATCGCGTAACAAGAAACGCTCCGGTAAAGCCTCTCCGTCACGGGGAGGTAAAGCGCGAAGAGTAAACCCGCTCCGATCGTGGACAAAAACCCGATGAAATATTTAGTTTTAGATAAATCGGATGGTTTGTCTTGGCTCGAACCGAGAGCTAATAATACAGAGCTTAAGGTTAAGAGAACAACGCAATTGAGATTTGAGAAAGTGATTTTCTGTTTCACTATGATCACGGACAAGAAAAGAGTGAAAATAAGCTGCGTCGAGAGGAGAAGCGATGACGTGGACATCGGAAGGTACGAGGTTCCCCATGAGAAGAGGAAGTTGTTGAAACCGAAGACGAAACCGATCAAGAAGGAGAAGAGGAAATGGCGGCGCGTGAAGTTCGTGAAAGGACGGCGCGTGGTGGTGTGAAAGACGAAGTGAGGGAAGTAGATAAGGAAGAGGAGGAGAGGGAATCCGGCAGATTGGACCCACGTGGAGACCCACCGGCTCTTGCCGCCGTAGACGAAATAGTATTTCGCGAGGAGGCTCGAGCCAATCGAGCCGACGAAGAGACAACTGGAGGTGGTGATGAGGAGGACGAGAGATCGTTTGACCAGGTTTTGTTGTTGTTGATCTACGTTGACTCGACCATTACTCATTTTTGTCTCTTTGTGTTTTGATGATCTTTTTTTTAATCAACTCAATTTTTTGTTTATTTGTAACTGTGATTTGCATGAAGAGAGAGAAGAAGAAGAGTTGAGAAAATGAATGACGTTTTGGTAGAGGACTGGTTTCAGTCTCCAACCACACACACAGATGTATATATGGTGTGACAATATAATATGTTATTTCGAAAAAAAGAAAAGGGATAAAGATATTACTATATTCATAGTCAACTATATTATTTCAGTTAATTAATGAGATGTATTAACTCGTTACTAAAGTATGGCCTATGAGGTTTAGCCGTTAGGCCTAAAGTAGTCCACGAAATTATCAAAAAAATTCATATTTGTTGTTTTTAGCATATGTCCATATAATATGTATATTTATTATCATAGTTTCTACTCACTTTTTCTTTCTTGACCCGATAAAAATACGACGACTTCAAATTTTCTTATCGTAATGTAATGAGACGAGATGAAGGAGAAAGGATCTCTCCATGTTTTCTTGGAAAGTCGACTATTCCATATTCCACGTTCCGTTTTCGGGCCAAATCATACGTAACAAATTTTATATGGCTAATTTATACTTCATGAATTTCGATTGAGTTAAATCATACCTTCACTCACAATTTCGATCTTGTTAACGTCGTTAACGATAGTGACACATCAGCAAATGACATGTACAATAATGAACAAATTCGTATCAATTAGGACGACAAAAACGACATCGTTTCACTTCTGTAGGGAGAAAACCAAAAACGTTGTCGTTTTGTCTTATTAAGTTACTAATATCTCATCGTTTTCTTCTCCGGCGATCCCTAATGGGATTTTAGGGTTTTGTTGGCTTCGATTCCATGGATTGTTTGTGGGTTAAGGCGAATCGACTGGTGATGAAAGGTTGCTGATTAGGTGAGAATCGAGTTGTGAGTGAAGGTTGCAGACACAAATCAAAGTCAGATTTCGCCAAATAAAATGAGGTGAGTTTTCAATTATGTAAATTGTGGTAGAAAATATGTTTAGATTCTAGGGAATAAATATGCATGTCATCTGTTTCGATTTCACAGTAGGAATTGAGAAGAAAAATACAAATCTAGTAAATACTTGTTATATTTTCTTAATTTGCTGTATTTTTGTGTGTTTTACTTTTTTTCAGTGGCGATGTCATCTTTAGTGTGTGTTACAAAGGCAAGTTTGTTACTCGAGATGGGATTACAACTTACCAAGGAGGGGAGGTTCATACTCTCGAATGCAAAGAGCATTCTCTCTTCACGAACATGACGTCAGAGTTGATGTTTCGATGTATGGCCAACGGATGTGGTATAAATTACCATATGAGGAGATGTCGGAGCTGAAGTTGTTGTTTGACGGATCGGATCACTTCCAGAAGATGTGTAAACAATATTATTGGTGTAAGGCTATCGAGATATTCATGGAAGCGGATGATGTAAGTGACGGGAAGATGTTAATCGAGCAGATGAAATTAGTGACGACGGTTTCTATAACGTGGTAATTGAAGAGGAGGCTGATCATAGGGATGATGATGAGGATGATCAAAGGGTTGAAGATGAGGCTGATCATAGGGCTGAAGATGAGGCTGATCATAGGGCTGAAGATGGTGAAACCTTTGAGGAAGACATGAGAGTTGATGAATTTGTTTCTGGTTTTATTGATGATGAAGAGAAGTACGACTACCATGATACTCCGGTTAACTCAGATGCGGAAGACGAGGAACCTAAAGGAAGATATGAAACCTATAGAAAAGGCATTGGAGAGCTCAAGTTGAGGTAAGTGTTTGACTCTATACCAAGTTTCAAGGAAGTTGTTATTGAGTATGTTCTCAATTTCAAGTATATCTTGAAATACACAAGGTGGGAAAATACAAGTGAAGCCAGATGCAAAATCAAAGCTAATTGCCCATTCAGAGCGTACTGTTCGTTTGACAAGACGATTGGAATATATATGATCAAGAATTTGTTTCCTAAGAAATCATGCACGCCTGATCAACATAGTAGTGTGTTGACTGAACCCATTATCGCTAATATGTTGAAGAATGAAATCAGGAGAGACCCTTGTTTGAGGCCAATCTATATACAACAACATATGGCGCAACGCTTTAGCTTGAATGTTTCGTATGAGATATGTAGAAAAGCTAAGGGGCGAGCTTTGAAGATGCTTAAAAAAGAACATGATGAATAGAGGTGATTAGTTGATGTCATAGTTTAAATAGAGGAGGGAAGATTTTGGAGAATTGCCAATCATTTTTTTTTCACGCTCCCAATTAAGAAACAAAAAGAGATTGAGACAAATTAGTTTTAGGGACCTTTGATATTGTGATTTTGAATGCCAGAGAGCGATTATTAGTGACATTGACCGAAATTTTGTTTGTCTTCGATGAGGTGTTTCCTGTAGTTTAAGTAGGCCTGGGCATATTAAACGGAACCGAATAACTGAACTGAACCGACCCAAAAATTTGGGATTTTATTAGGTTTCTCGTAGTGACTAAGAACCGAATGAGACCAAAATTTAAGATTCACGGTTCTCGGTTCTTACCCGAACAGAATCGAGGGATCGAAAGTAACCGAATAGAAATCAAAATAATTTACCTACATAGATTATTTTTCCCGATTCCATATTCATTAACCGCATATTCATTTACTAAAGCACTTTACATCTTCTTTTAGATGTCAAAACGCGTTGGAACTATAATTAAATTGTCTCATCAAAAATTAAGAACTATGGACTAGTTTATATTTGGTTTACTTAGTTAAATCAAGTTATTTGGTTACAAAGTATACATTTGGAACCGAATTTGATGGAAACAAAAACTTTTTCAGGTGCAAATGGTTTTAAATTCATGTACTTATACGGAATTGGAATCAAACCGAACCGGTTCGAACCAAATTTTAGTTGGTTCATGTATGGTTACCGATATTCCAAAACGTAATTACCCCGAGAACCGACAATACTGAATCGGAAAGAACCGAACACCCATGCCTAGTTGGAAGCGTCAGAACTAGGTGGCCAAAGCAGAGTGAGTCCGAGATCTGACTAGGTGAGGCGAATTCAACTGATAGTGGAGTATGTGTAATAAGAGGGTCATAACGTAGTGATCATATAATCTAAAGAGACAAATTCATGGGATCAAATTTGGAGTTGGAGTTTAGGCCAGCCGAGACCATTTTGTCGCCGACATGAGTTATCAGATCTGTAATTAGTTGAGCAAACGACGATGTATTACATTGACCGCTTAAGAGATATATCCACTCAGTTTGGTGGTTGGATGAGCAGCGATGACAACGAAGTAACGAATTCAGGTAGATTTAGCGGCAATTGATTCATTCCCCACAAAAATTCAAAGTCATGGTCTGATGTGGTTAAAAATATATACAGATTAAGAAGGAATGAATATATTTAGACAATTGTTGATATTGAAGAGAAGAGACGAAGGTCACAGTTCAGTAAAACGTAACGAAATTTTGATTTTGTTCTTAGAGATGAGTTTCGTGCATAAGATATTTACTTTTAAAAAAAAATCTTTATTTTAAATCTTTGTAATGTTTATATTTTCAATTTTGAGTTTAAATAAAAATTATATTAAAATTTTGAAGTTAACGATAACATATTTGCAAGCAAATAATAACGGTTGAGATTTAGTTGTATCCACCAACAATTTTTTTTAAAGAAAAATCAATACATAAATAACAGTCTGATCTAAATGTATCCCCTTAGACCCCTACTTTGATAACTAGAGTAGAGATTCTGTGGCATCGATGCATGCATGGTCTGGGAAAACTAAATGATACTGTTATGTAGCGTCCAAATTAAGAAGATCTAAAAGGTTTTGACCAAAGAAAAAAAGATCTAAAAGGTTTAAATTTAAAAATGTAAAAGAAAAAAAAGACTATAAAGATTAAGAGATGTTTTGGTATCAAATATTTCGTCCTTTTTTTTTGTTAAAAAATATTTCGTCCTTAAACGGATTGACTTTAAAATGTAACAAATGGATTAATTTTTACGGAATATATCGTCCTTAAACTTATCAAAATGGGCTGTTTTACGTATCAAATAGGTTGTCATTTAGTTTCCTAATCTTATAAAATTAGTTAGAGTAATTTCCATTTAGTGTTTATATTTGAATTTTTTTCTTTCTTCCGATGGTTTTTTTGAGTATATAATTATTTCTAAAATGAATTATTATTTGACTTAGTCTACGTTTTTCCGGCATATAACATAGATCATTGGTGTAAAATATAAACATATTCTTTATCAAAAAAAAAAAAAATATATATATTTTTTTTTCTTTTGATAAAAGTAAAAACAGATCTTTGATTGATTACATATACACATCATCGTCAACCCAAATCTTTGGTAGTTTATATTAAGGATTTGAAAAACATATTTGATGATTTATGAATATAAAAGCTATAACAACTATCTAAACTTTAGATATTCATATTGTAGATTTTTATATTTTTTTGAACTGATATATTCATAATGCAGATAAGATCTTCAAAGATGTGAAAAGAGATTGTGTCGCTATCATGTAACGAACTGATTCTTAGTTTTATTTTTTAGATATAGGATAATTCTTTTTTCTTTTTTCTTTTTTTTTTCTGTTGAAAAGATCTATATCTATTTTAAATCTAAAAATTAGTTTAGATTTGTATCTGACATTTGGAGTTGTTAGAAAGATTTGGGGAAGTATCAAATGGATTTAAAGTGACTTGGGAATATAAACAAATCACAGAGCACTTTTTGCCTTTCACTATTTTCAATATGGTATTAATTCTCTCTATTTCCAACATTTTTTTTTCTTCTATTTAATTTAATTTGTCATCTATATGTGCAACATAAGCTTAGCTAATTGGTTTCACTTTAAGAAGCTATGCCACTCTGAGAAGCATGTAACATTGCATGTTTTTTTTTCTTTCCACATTGAATGTTCACATTATAAGTTTTTTTTCTTTGTATTACTATTTCTCCAAAACAAAGCTAAACATTTCGTTTGGTGCCTTGGTGCTATTAAATAAAACCATGAATGAAAATAACACATGTATCAATGGATCTAGTGAGTAGTATTAACCAACAAATTTGAATAGTAACTATTCCAAACAAGATATTTGAAATTAAAAAGCAATATTAGCTATTACAATATTTGTTATTTTTACTTTCAAAATATCATCAAATTTGCAAAATTGTGAAACCAATATAATACATAATATCTCATAAAATCGTTGGAGTAAAATAAATGTTCATTTGAAAATGAAAAAACATATGTAATCAATAACAAAATAAAATCTTAGTTGATTTAGGATAATTTTTATAAGGATGTTTTGATTATATATTTTTATCTTTATTATTTTTTTACAGTCTTTAAAGATAAAAATCTTATTCGTAAAATAGACTTTATTTGATGCGTCTTTATCCTTCTTGTGATTGGTTCTCCTAATCAGCACCGCATGGGGGGGGAGGAGGATTGGAAAGACTCTCCTGATCGGCATCGCGAGGAGGAAGGGGGGTTTGGAATTATTTTGTTTTTTCACTTAGTTTTTGTTCTTATGTTGGTGGAGCGAGGCTGAGGGTGATGTCCCAGACGTCCGATTTGTAGCTATTTAGTGTTTGTGATGATCTCAATATTTCAATCTTGTCTCGAGAGTCTTATGGCTTTACATTTCGACATGCAAGCCTTGACTGTTCTAGTTTACGCCGGTTGATTTTGTTGGACTTAATTTCTAGCATTCTTGGGATCTTCAACTTTACAGGCTATGGTTCCTTCGAACAGGTTCTACTTTGGTTTCAGGCATGGTTATGGTTTCGTTCTCTCCATCGAGTTGGGTACATCGACTTGTTCAAGCTGCTTTCGTGTTCGATTGAAGGTGCGTTTATGCTCATTTTTCTTCGAGTTGCGGAGTCTGATGCCCATGTTGGATCATGAAGATGTATGAGAATAGCATATGAGAAATCAGAGAAAACTCCTTTCAGGTGATGCGGTCACATGGCTGGATGGGAGCTGATTGGGACGCTTGAAGCTGACTTGGATAGATGTGTGAGGCAAGAGGGGTCAAGAATATTCTCTAAGGTGAATATCACATGAAGATCTAGTGAAAACCTTAAAACAAGGAAGCTTGAAGATTTTGTGTGATCCGATATCAACAAGAGGATCTTTTGTATCTTAGCTTTAGGGTTTTGGGAAACTACTATAAAAGAGAGTTAAAGTGCGTGGGGCAACTCAAACACTCTAGGGCTTATTTTCACTTTGAGATAGAAACGGCGAGACTATCTTTCTAAAGTGAGTGTTTTCCTGTACTCTGTTTTCAATCAGGAAAAGATTGGAACAGAAGTAGCCTAGGTAGATTAGAGATTGTGGGATCAGTTCATGGTAGAATTGTGTAACACCACAAAGCATATATAATGGCTTTAGGATCTTAATCAATAAAAGCATTGACTGGGTGCTTTCCTAGTGTTCATATCTTATATGTGTTAGAGTCTTACATTATCAAATCCAATTATGAGATTATACAGATTTTTGACATTCGACTACAAAATCTATTTATTAAGGTTCTTTGTAGAAACAATTTTTTTTTCTCATTTTCTCGGATTTTTAATGGCTTTTAATGTGAGACTTTCCTTACAAGTTGTAATTTGGGTGTTTTTGCCTTGCTTTGTTTAGCTTTTTCCTTGTTAATGTCTTTGAGTTTGTTTCCAGCAAAGCTTTTATTTTCGTTGCCCTTTGTATTCTCAATTTGTTTGATTAATATAACTCTAGATGATAAAAAATAAAATAAAGAGAATTTCACTCTTGTATAATTATTAAACTATTGATTTATTAATGCAAAAATTATCCATTGAAATTATTTCATGGTATTATAATCAAACGACAAATAAACCTTTTTTTTTCCTTTTCCTTCTATTAGCTACGTACTCTTACGATGTTATCTTATTCATCACGAAACTACACTATGTATGACCTAACTCCTTAATACTTAAGGATTCGCCTATCACCCATCCTATTGTGTTATCATGTCACACAAAACATCAAAATTTATTTAGCGTCAAACATATCATGAGCTATACTTGTATAATATATGTTATATTTTTTCCACAATTTTGTGAATTCGGTGATATTTTTCAAACAATAAAATAAAAGATATTGTAATAAGTTGTTCTTTTCAATTTTTTATGTTTTTAAATTTCAATTAACTTTTTTGAAATTATTATATAATTAGTGGTCATGGCCCATAACAAACTCAATTTATAGGGATAAATCCTAGTTAGTTTAGGATAATTATTGTAATGACATTTAGATTAATTATCTTTATCATTAATGATTTTTTCCAAAAAATTATCTTATTTATTACGAAGGCACACAATGTGTGACTTAACTCCTTGACGCTTAAGGAGTTTTCCTCTCATCCATCATATTGCGTCATCATATCACGAAAAATCATTATGGTCTCCACTGAATCCAATCATTTCAATACCTATCTCTCATATAATCTAGAAGCAGTTATTATCTCGGTTGTTTTTCGGAAATAAAATTACCATGGAGGTTTATCAAGCTACGCAATTGTTTAAAAACAAAAAAAAAAATTTAAATTCATATATGGAAAAATTTTAAAAAAATCAACAGCTAATCATGACCTCACATAGTGGCTTACTATGAATTCCATAATTTTCCAATTGGATTCATATCAAAATAAATGTCTCTGATGCCAACATATTGTGGGAATATTTTAAGTGATGTACTTCTATCATCAAACTCCAACAAAATTGCCACATAATCCTTGAATTCTAAGACTGATTAACCAAGTTATGGGAAGAGCTTCAAAACCTTTAATCATATTGTTCTTAGACAAGTGAAACCTCCGTTGATGTTGAAAAAGAAAAAATATTAAACTCAATAGTCCACAGGTTCATTCATGACGAGTCCCAACTTTGTTCAATACGATCTCAAATCATTAAAAAACACAATTTTCATGATCTCAGTAATATTTATTTACAAGTAACCGAAATTGATGTCTACGCGAATGTAAAACCTAAACCTAATTAGCGAGCAGTTGAATAGTTTTGGGTTTTTCTTTATATGAATCTAAGAAAAATAAATTAAAAAATGCATATACAAAAATCAATAATAAAAATGTAGAGATCCAACTAATTCGAGTAACACATAACATAACACATGAATAACCACAAATACTTGTATTTGAAATCAAAAGAACAAACACTTACATGTTTTTATTATGCTAAGCTTATTCCAACCCCTATATTTCTAACCTCTCTCAAGAACACGACTCTCTAAGTTGTTTTATTTCTCACACAAGCTTCAACACTTTCTCACTCAAAACCCTAAAAAATAGTAAGCTCCTCAAAATTATACATCTTTTATATAAAAGAAAGATTACAAGATCTAATCATATTTTCGTGCTAACTAAATCTTTCTCAAATCTTCTCATAACATCTTTAGAGAATAATTTTTCTTTATGCTCTCTAAATTCGCCAAGATTTCTACGTTATCTTGAAGATTTTTCTAAATCAAGTTTTACTTCTTATTTGTGTGTAATCACTATTTGCTAAGATTCTCATGATGATTAAATCAATGATCATGTGTAAATAGTTCTCTTGAGCTTTGGGTTTAGCTAGGAGATCTCATGGAGAAGTTAGGAGAGATGGATTTGAGATTTATATGATGAAGTTTACTTAATAGGTTGCTTAAATTGATAGGTGAAAGTTTGATCACCTTGAACCTAGATTTAGATTTTTTTTTGTTGCACACAAGTCATATGATAAAATACTTAAATAAACTTATTAAAGGTTAATCATAGTTATCAACATGGAAACATTAGGAAAATTGTTTAGTATGATGTTAAAGAGTTTAGCATCATAGAAATCATAGAAATGACTTAGCTAGTTATGAAACTCAGTTGACTATATTGTTTTTATTGTTAAAAAAACCTTAAACCATGAATCCTAATGGATTCTTTAGTTATCCAATTATTTTTATATCCTAAACTCTCTTTTAGTCATTGTTATTTAATCTCAATCACTTGCTTAATCTTGTTCTTTTTTACTTAATTGAATTTCCCATTTATTGCTCCTTGTTATCATTATCTCTTGGTTGATTATTCTCTCTTATCAAAACCATTAAGTTACTTAGATTCTATAATGGGCTGATCTTGGTTAACATTTATTGCTTCCTTGTGAATTTCGATACCTACACTATGCTATGATCAAATATTATTGATAAAATCTTGGCATGTTTAGATAGGATTATTTGATTTAGCCTAA
This sequence comes from Euclidium syriacum, assembly GCA_900116095.1. Taxonomy (NCBI): domain Eukaryota; kingdom Viridiplantae; phylum Streptophyta; class Magnoliopsida; order Brassicales; family Brassicaceae; genus Euclidium; species Euclidium syriacum. The sequence goes on along the minus strand of FPAK01000007.1, from coordinate 6,120,610 downwards.
GATTTACCTAATTAGGAGACTAGGTTTATATATATATATATATATATATATATATATCTCGAATATTAGATCTAACATTTTTTGGTGTCATTAATTTGCTTGGTTGGTTTTGGTATTATAGGTTCATACAAACAAGGCAATCACTACACAAACAACTCATACCACCTCTTGACATCTCGAGATTAGAAAGATCAATCCATGCTCAAACTCGTTTAAATACTACTATCTAGGATGTAAAATACATCACAAGGAGAAGAACAACACATAGATGCATATGATGAGCCTCTCATTTTCCCAACCAACCTTGGAATTTAGTCTCCACCTTGTGCTTCCAACAACTTGGAGATCAAGATCACCATTATCAACATGGTGCAACAAAACTAATTTAGTGGTTACCAAGATGAGGATATGTTCCACCATCAAGATTAATGGAGTGAGTGAAGATGTGCTTAAGTTGAATTTGTTCCCTTTCTCACTGGGTGGGCTAGCAAGTCAGTGGGAAAGGGATGTTGAGAGCTTAACCATCACGACATGGAGTAATTGCAAAACAGCTTTCATGAGAAAGCTTTATTCAAGCGTGATGACTGCTAAGTCTAGAACCGTTATGTAATTCTGCGAAAATGAAAGAGAAAGATTCAATGATGCTTGGAATGGCATCACCTAAGCAACTAAGCTTTTTCCCGCATCACAAGATGGGTGAGATAGCCATGCTTGCTATATTCCACCGTGGTTTGACTCCACACTTCTACGAGCTCCTGAATTCTTCTTCGGGAGGAAGTTTCTCGGACTTACCATTTTAAAAAGGAAAAAAGTTCATTAGGAAGCTAACCCAAAGTGATAAATCACAAGGATCATCAAGCTTTTATAGATCCATGGGAGAAAATTCATGTGAGAGTGAAGAACTAAAGACTCTCAAGGATGAAATGTTACGAATGAGGACTAAAATGGAAAATTTTAGTGTCAAGTCTTCAAGGGGAGTACACATGGTAGAGGAGGAAGTATATGAGATCGGTGTTGAAGAATAAAGCTTGGAAGGTTAAGACGAGCTCAGTTTTGTTGGTGATAGGAAATACAGCCAAGGTTACAACCAAGGGTATAGCCAAATACACAAAGGGTAAAACAACTTCCAATCCTATCGACCAAGGCTAACAACTCAAGGCTATCAACCACGAACTCTTTTAAACCCAAAATATAATAAGCTAAAATCGAAAAACGTCTTTAACAAGCGTTCGAGGGACAAGGAAATGTCGTCATTGAGTCTAACACTGAACTCAATGCTTTGAACATTAAGATTGATGGAGTGAATACTCTCATGGAAAATATCAAATCATAAATAAAAAATCGGAGGTAATCCTTTGCTTCAGTTCAGTTGTCATGAATCCAATTATAAAAGATTATAGATTAATTGATTAGTTGTTTGTTTTTTTTTATGGTTCACAAAGACTAATTGCATTTGAAATCCCATTTGTATCTACTTTAGTAGCTGCATTTTGCTATATTATATATTTTGATCATTTATGTGTTTGATTGATTTTCAAATCTGAAATATTACATACTGATTTTTCATTTTTATTTTCGTTTCAGAAACATCAATACACTCACGAAAATTTTATGAAATTGCATGTTAATTTAGAGTAATGGTATAAGGATTAACGCTACTACGACGGATTATTTGTATACTTGATTTGAAATAAGAAACTTCTCTACGACTTATTTGGCAAGATAGATAGGGGTAGGAGTTTCGGTATGAGTTAATTATTTCCGGATTTTTGGGGTTCATGCTTATAGATACCATTCATGTATTACTAAAATTCGGGTCGGTGCGGTTTAAGTTGTGCCGGATTTTATTCGATTCATGTATATAATAAAAACCCAAAATCAATACGGATTCGGTTCGGATTTGAGATTTTAAACCCGAAACAGAAGAAAAATTAAATAATGTGTCTTGTGGATTTTTTCCTTCTGTTGTTTAACCTAGCAGTAATGTATTTGACCAAATGAAGATGCTATTAAGTCTTATTTTTTGGCTTGTACTGACATAAAAAAAAATCACAGACAATAGTAGCAACAAGATAATGTGTCTTTTGGATTTTTTTTATTTTCTTATATTACATAGTTAACGACTTGAATTATGATAATATATTTAGTGAAACAACTAACATAAATAGTATTAAAGGCAAAACCTATCGAACCTCCTCTTTATCTTTTTGTTCGGTTTATTCCAGTACCCATTTAGGTTTCGGTTCGATTCGGATTAACGCAAAACCCAATGGATCCTCAACATAAGTACCAATCGATTATTGAACTGGTTTGTTGAGGTTGGGTCCGGGTTTTGGGAAATATGTCCACCCTTAAAGATAGACATAATAATATGTTATGAGGTAGAGAAACCATATTTACTCCAAAGTTTCAAACCCCTTAAGCAGGGCCGGCTTACTAGAGTGGACAAAGAGAGCGACGGCCCAGAAACCCATAATTTTAGGGGGCCCATAGATTTTGTTTTGTAAGTGAAAATATAATTGTTCTTCTTATAGTTTTTATTAAGCTTTTTTCGAAAACAAACATCCTCAGTTTCATCTCCTCTCTTCTCTCAAAAAATCTCCAAAATTATTTTTAATTCAAACCTGCTTAATTTTTTTGTAAGTTTCCATTTTTATAATTCTTGTCTTTCTATTAGTTTTACAATTTGATTATCTGTTTATGCAAAAAAATCAATCTCTTTGTTTTGTATCCGTTAAATTATTTTTTTGTGTTTTTCTGTTAATTTTGTGAGTTTGGATATCTATATCAGAGGAAAGTTCATTTGATTTGTGAAGCATGAAATCAAACATGATTTCTAATGAAAAAATGTGAGTGAAAAGTTCAATAGATTTTCTTATTTTCTGCAATTTTTTCCTGTTAATTTTCTAATTTTCTTCATAGCAAATAATCGATAAGGATGAGATAAGAAATACCAAAATCATAGATCCATTTTTAGACTTTAGTGTTGTGACTTCTGAAACAGTAAATGTTTGTTGTTGGTTCATAACCAAAAGCTATGTTTCTTTGAGTTAAATTAAAGAAATTAAGTAAGTTGCTTGTTGTTATTATTCTTAGGATCAATATCTTAATCCCTTGAGGCACCGTTAATTCCAACATCTATTATTCATGATAATTCCCAACTTTACAATTCAACTAAGTCTAAGTCATGATATATATGTTGATAGATATATAGATTAAAACTAGGCTACAATGTGTGTTTGTTGTTTTTATTCGCTTAATTGGTGTTCTTTAAACTAACTTTTTAATTTTTTAAATAAAGCTAATATTCTATTCTTAATAAATTTCAGGTTTACATTTTTTTTTAAAATATACAAAAATAATTGAAAAACGTGTGATCTGAAAATCCTCTAATAGTACAAATTTTATTTATTTATGTATGTGTTGTCTATTTTTTTAGCTACGAAACTTTAATATATATGGTTTTAGTGTTTACTTATTTTTTTTATGTGTGTGACAAATCACATTGTTTTTTAAAGAATCAACTTCATTGTTCCTTGTTTATGTTATGTTAGAGACTTTGTTTGGCTCCGCCTTAAGGTTTAAGAAATAATTAAGCCGGTCCTGCTTCTCAAGACCAAAGGTAGCGCAGGATCAATACAAATTCAAATACTTTTAAGTGTAAATAAAAGAAAAAATTAAAACGGATAATCAGGAGAACTCAATGGATTGGTGACGAAGAGAAATATGGGGTATAAAAAAAAAAGAGCATGAAGAAAAAGTCATCCAAAAACATCCACACTTTGATACTAAATTTTATTTTTGCATAGCACTTGATTTTTTACTATCCAAATATGACATAATCCTACAATAAACCCATATACAAATCTTCAACAGAGAAATTCTAGTGTGTACATTGATTTTTCCTAAGCTTTTTGAAACGGTTTCACTGAACTCATTATTTTGTTTCCCAAAAAAGTTCCATCATGAATTTTGCAGAAGTGTTTTAGCCAATTTCTAACTGCATATTCCAGTAACGTTTGTGACAAATATATTTGCAAGAAATAATTCCAAAGGCAGATATTTATTTTGGACGAACAAAATCAGACGCATTTGGATCCGTCATAATACGTCAAAGCTTGTGATTTTTGACGTCGATATGCCGTCACATATTTTTTTATGGTCTATAACCGGTTTAAAATACCATTTATTTCTTTTTATTTCTTTTTGCTAAAAATTGATAGATTTAACTAATATACCAAACATTGAACTAAAAGTTTGACATAAAATGATAGATTTAACTCAAATTAGACGTCGTGGTCGCAAACCATTCTCAACATTTAGTGACGATGTTTAAACCATTCTCAACATTTTTATCGTGTGAATTTTGTAACAAGAATGACAAGATCATGTGAAAGATTCACAACCCATAAACATACACTTCTTATTTTTATTTTTGTCTAAGTGGAAGATTATTGAGAAAAAAAATACAAAATTCATTATCTTGGAATGGATGGTCCATCACGTCTTGGTATTCCGCTCTTCTGCAACTGTGAGTGAGCTTTATACATCTTCAGGCTGGGCTTTGCCGGCTGCTGCAACTGTGAGTGAGCTTTATACATCTTCAGGCTGGGCTTTGCCGGCTGCTCGATCCGGCAATTTTCCCTCTTGGCGTTCATTTCTTCTATCACTCATTCTTCTTTTGATTCTGTCATATGGAAGATAGATGATAAAGTGCAGTCCAAAATTTCTAAGAAGATTTGGGACTGTATAAGATCTAGACAACCGGTGGTAACGTGGGCGAATCTGGTTTGGCATCAGGCTCGGGTTCCGAAGCATGCCTTTTGTGTCTGGTTGTTTGTTCTTAATCGCAATCCTACTCTTGACCGTTTAACTAGTTGGGGCTATGATTTAGAACCAACTTGCTTGTTATGTGGTGAGCATTTTGAAACAAGGGATCATCTTTTCTTTGTTTGCCATTACTCAGCAGATATTTGGAAGAAGATTGTTGGAAAGCTTCTCTCTTCTATGGTATGTTACTCGTGGAATGATGTTCTTTGTTGGCTGCCATCTGTTTCTTCAAATAAAGATATATTTCTTGCCCTTCTACAAGCTTGGCAAGCTTGTATCTACGAAATTTGGGCTGAGCGAAATCGAAGATTTCATGATGGTACTACTCTTCCTTCTTCTTCGGTATTTCATAAGGTCCTTAAGGTGGTTCGAACAAGAACTCATAGTCTTTTCATTCAAAATCCTAATAGGGCCTCTCTTTTACAATGTTGGTTGTAACCTCTTTCTCTCCTTTCTTTTCTCTTTCTTTTCTTGTAATTGGGGTTTGTTCCTCTAATCTATATTATGTAATGTCTTTTTAATGCAAGAAAACCTTTTAACAAAAAAAAATAAATACAAAATCAATAACCTTTGTAAACAAAGACTGAAGACACAAAACCAAAAGAAATCTAAGGGGTTTTTAGTAACATCGAGAAATTTTCATTGAAGTTTGAACATGTTTCATTCACTTGTATCTCGGAGAATGATAACGTTCTTGCGGATTTGTTAGTTAAGAGGGCAATTATTTTTATTATGCAATCAACTTTAAACTCTGTATTGTTTTTGTTTGTATGTATGAATGAAGAAATGAAAAAAAAAAAAAAAGACTGACATATAATTGAAAACCTATGGAGAATATGTTATCATTCAAAAATTGTATATAATCTAAGAAATACGATAAATCTTCCTATTTTTATCCTAAATAAAACCAAACAAAGAAAATAAATTGGGAGCTAAAAATAATTAATTTAAAAATAAAATATAGAAACTATCCACAGATAAATAATGACGGCTATCCATCCTTAGCGGTAGATTTCTAAAATTGGGGATTACTTTTTTATCAGCTTTTATATATTTAAACACCAAACCTTCACGTTTCTAAAAATTCGCAGTACGATTCATCAGCTAAAGGCTTTAGAAACACAAAACTAACAGAAAAAACTAAAGCCATGTGGAAAGCTTAGTAATTCTCCATTTAATTCTTTACCCCTTAGCAAAACAAAGGGAGAAAAACAGATTTTTTTAGGATTATAGAAACTGTTTTCTGAAAGAAAAAAGAGATTTTTTTTGTATAAAAAATAGAAGAAAAAAAAAGATGGAGATGGCTAGACTGTTTAAGTTGATGTTTGTGTTTTGTATTGCCGGTCTGATTCCGACCATAAAAGCCAACATTTCTGAGTTGGACGAGTATTGGTCGAAACGAGCCGACGAAGCCCGAGAATTCACTCTTCAAGCTTATCATTCTGATCCTTACGAAATCGTCGATCACTTTGATGAGCGTCATTACGAGTAAGTCAAGTCAATATCTTAATTTTAACCAAAAATATAGAAATATTACTAAATTAATGTTGTTTCTTGTTCTGGTTTCATGTACATAGCAACTCTACTGATGTTGAAAACCAAACAAACTCTACTGATGTTACCGCGACCGAGGAAGATGTGGCGGCGAAGCCGGAAGAGGAGGAAAACGAGGTCCTTGAAATGGTCGGAAACTCAACGAACAGCACCAGACGGAGCCTTAGAGGTAAAGGCAGAGGAAAATGGAGTAAGCTCAAGGGACCGTGTACCGCAAGTAACCCGATAGATAAATGTTGGCGTTGCCGTACGGATTGGGCAAAGCGTCGTAAGAAGCTAGTAAAATGCGTCCGCGGTTTTGGCCACAGGACGACCGGAGGAAAACGCGGACGCATCTACGTGGTTACAAGCAACCTCGACGAAGACATGGTGAACCCTGTACCGGGGACATTGCGTCACGCCGTTATTCAGAAAGAACCTCTCTGGATCATTTTCAAGAACGATATGAGCATTAGGTTAAACCAAGAGCTTTTGATTAATAGCCACAAGACGATAGATGCACGTGGAACTGACGTCCATATCGCGCATGGCGCAGGGATCACGATGCAGTTTGTGAAAAATGTCATCATCCATGGATTGCACATTCACCACATCTCCGAGGGTAGTGGAGGCATGATCCGAGACTCGGTAGATCACTTCGGCTTTAGGGGTAGAGCCGATGGAGACGGTATATCCATCTTCGGTTCGTCTAATATTTGGCTTGACCATATTTCCATGTCTAAATGTCAAGATGGACTCATTGATGCCATTGTTGGATCCACTGGCATTACAATCTCTAACTCTCACTTCACTCACCACAACGATGTAAGCATTCATAATTCATTTAGACTATATCACTTGATTTATAAACTAGAATCGTGTTCTTTAATGGTTTGGTTTGTGTGTGTAGGTGATGTTGCTCGGTGCACAGAACACGAACGAAGCGGACAAGCAGATGCAAGTAACAGTAGCTTATAACCATTTTGGTAAAGGACTTGTTCAGAGAATGCCTAGGATCCGATGGGGATTCGTTCATGTTGTGAACAATGACTACACTCATTGGGAGCTTTACGCGATTGGAGGTAGTCAAGGTCCGACGATTCTCAGTCATGGAAACCGATTCATAGCTCCTCCACACAAACCTCATTACAGAGAGGTATAAAAAACTAATTGGGTTGTAATGCACGATATGAAAGTTTAGGGTATTAGATTGTAAATTTGCTAAAATTTTGGATGTGTATGTAGGTGACAAAGAGGGATTATGCATCGGAGGATGAGTGGAAGCATTGGAACTGGAGATCAGAGAAAGATATATTCATGAACGGTGCGTATTTCAGACAATCAGGGAACCCTCACTTCAAATGTGGACACACCAGAAAAAATATGATTAAACCCAAAAATGGGATGGCCGTTTCCAAGCTCACCAAGTACGCAGGAGCACTTGATTGCCGAGTTGGAAAACGTTGTTAGAACATTCATTCCTTTTTCTTATTGTTATTGTCTTATAAAGACATTTTTTCAAGCATTTTGAGTTTTTGCTTCTATTTAGTTCAGGGAAACAAAGAATTAAGGGGGTAAAAATGAAAACAATTTCTAATTTGTAAAGAGTATTTTTTTGTGTTATGAAAAACAAATGTTATATACAGAGCAAGCGAAACCAGCTGCCTCTTGTACCACATTTGCTTCTGTTTGTGTTTGTGACTTCTCTTTTTGTATTTCAGCAAATTCATTCTTTGAATGAAAATGTGATAAACTTTCACTCTAAGTAGTTTAAGCATTTGACCATTAAAGGCGAATTCTGGTCCGGATTAAAGGAAAAAGTTTTTTTTTATATATAAATTAAAGTGAAATTTTTACTACTAGTATACTGAAAATAAGATTTATTAAAACAAAACTATGAAGAAACAACAAGATAGTTTGGCCGAGTGGTCTAAGGCGCCAGATTTAGGCTCTGGTCCGAAAGGGCGTGGGTTCAAATCCCACAGCTGTCATAACTTTTTTGCCTTTGTTGTATTTTAAAAAGATTCTACTACAGAATGAAAAGTTTATAACCTTTATCAAAAAAAAAACCCCACTAATTTAGTTATAAAAAATTCTGAAGATTTATTAACAGTTTCTAATTTAATATATATACTGATATGGCCTCTAGGATATTAATTAGTATCTACACTTCACTTCTCAAAATAGATAATAGATGAAACCTGCAAATACAATACATCTGCACACGTCGATTTTTGTTTTTCTTGACTATCTCTAAACAAGCAACATATGAAGCCATGCGAGATTATATCTTCATCTCAAAACACTTGGCCATCATCTGAATCATCACTCTCGCTATCATCCGAATCATCACTCTCGATATCATCCTGTCTTATCCAAAACTTTGAACTAGTTTTGTCTTGTGGTCTCGAAACAGGTAATGTCGCCGTACTGAAATCTCTGAAACATATATCCCCTGAGCTTCCGCAAGTAACCAATTTCAGACCTTGTACAGCCATAGCTATACACTTTATATTCAAGAGACGAGCTTCATCACAACACTCAAAGGAATTAGCTTTTTCGCCAGTATCAGTCTCCCACACATTCACATTCACATCTTCAGGACCTCCTGTAACAATCTTATACCGGTCCATGTGTAGTTGCGTGATACGACCTTTGTGTCCAACCATCTCAGTTACTGCTTGAGAAGAGTTTCTTCTGGTATCCCATAGCATTGCTTTGCCATCTCCACCGGTACAGAACAAGGATTCTGATGGCAACATTGCAAAGGAGTTGATTTTTGGGACTGCAACTGTGTTGACCTTCTGCATTGTCCTCAAATCGATTGTCACAACAGAGGAACCAGCGGCAATGTAAAGCATCGACTCATGACATTTCATGGAAACAGCAGGTCCTTGAACAGAGGTTATGCCCACACAGCAGGAAGAACGACCAGTAGATGATGACAAAGCTGCATCCCAAACTCTCACCTGATTTTCAAACATCCAAGTAGTACGGGTTAAGGTGAGTTACTTAACTCACAGATCATAGACAGACATGCAAGAACACACTTAAGAACAAGTTACCTTGGAACCGTTGGCAATGGATGCTAGAAGAGTTGTTTTATGACTGGAAAACAAATCATAGTCAAATAAGTAAGCGCAATATGTAACTTCCACCAAAATTTGATAAGACTTACCCAGCAACAGACAAGAACTTGATGGGTTTTTCATGTCCATAAAGTGTAGCCTGTAAAGATTGTTGCCTTCGCTTTTCAAGTGACCAAAGGCGAAGTGTACCATCTTCACCACCGCTTGCAAATACTTTGCTACTGTCATCTCCCAACAATTTGTCTGATAGAGTAGTCACGGGACCATTATGCCCTCTATAACATCGTTGACACAAGCCCTACAGCAAGAAATTCATGTCTAAAAAACATTAACAGCAGCAAAGGAGCAGACAAATTTATAGACATGCAAACTCAAATCCAAGGTACTTTATGCATACCTTCCACCATAAACGGATGGTATGGTCGCTGCTAGAGGAAAGCAACATAGTGTCGTCCTTCTGTGACTCATTTCGGACAAATGTTTCCGAAAGAGGAAACGACCTGCGGAAAAAGAACTCCACTTACAAAAGAAACATTTAAAAGCTTCTACTTTAGCTTTCTTCTCCTTACCTCATGCAGGTGATTCTTGCTTTGTGATCAATAAGATTGGAATAGGAGAAATCTCCACTTGCAAATTTACGAATCTGCATTGTCATTATCCTAGACCCCTGTAAAACAAAAACCAGGGAAATAAGCATTGGTCCATAGTTCAACGGTATATAACTTAGACTGAATACCTTGGAAAGGAAAAGATTTTCGCTGTCAAGCAATATGTGGTCGTAGACTCTATCACCTCCGTCAGCATATAATTCTCCCATCCCCATCGATTCCATAGTTAAAGGGTCTTTGAATTTGAGTTTAAGCAAATCCACCTGTTTAGCCACAAATGCTTCCCGCATCCCCAACGCTCCCAAGATAGGTTCGTTAGGCCAACGCTCTCTGCAGAAACTCAAATTTTGGAGAAAGATTTGATGAATAATAAAGACGATTTATTGATTACCCAAATCAAAATTCCGCTAAAAAGAACCTAAATCTACTGTATTGAGTCTATTATCGTTGAATCCCAAAGTTCGAGCCCTGAATTTCGAAACTCGAATATGAAGAAATCGCTTAAGGAACCTGAAGTAATGCGTCCAGATCGAATCGGAAGAAGCCATACGCTTGAGGGATTTAGATGCCATAGTCATGTTGATAACGTCGCGAATGGAAAGGTAACGAACGCATTGAGCTAGAGCGTCGTCGTTTAAGTCCGTGATCTTCACCGGCGATGACCCTCCCATCTCCTTCTCTGGCATTAGCTTACGATTTAGCCCTAAGCTCTGAAATATTTTGGACAGAGGCGACTTTCTGTTGAAGTCTTCAACTGAGCCGGTGATTCAATTTTCAGGTGCCAAACCGGAGAGATTGAAGATTCAGTATCGGTTCAGGCGGTTTGGGTTTAAAACTGGGAAACAACTCTAGGTCGTTTAAACGCTTTTCGTTATACATTGTTATTAATAACGCATTCTTTCTTCTTCGAGTTGATACTATTAGAAAGAGAGACTGACGATTCGGTTTTGAATCAAGACTCAAGAGAAAAAGTTATCTCAAAATTTGTGACGATTTCCTTTTTTTTAATAATGTTTTATCACAAAATTATTTTATAAATTCATAGTTTACAGAAATTAAAACATACTTTCACTAGGTTTTAAGTTCGCAAGAGGGTAGATAAAACGAGGCAGTCTTGCCGACCTAGCTAGCAACAATTTGGAACTTGCTGATTTTCGTTTAGGACCCTAACTCTATAAATAGGAGAGATAAGAAACATATAGTGGTCTAAGCAAGTCCCAAAATTCCTAAGAAAACTCGTAAAAATATGAGTCCGCAAAAATCAATATGGAAGCAAAACGGAACCAAGATCGTTACGAGGTCGGCTAATCACGTCATCGCCACTACGGCCGGCGGAAAAACCTCGAACCTCGTCTTCTTACCAGCGTTAATCAACATCATCCTCAGCTTCATCGCTACCACATCTCCCGGAGCCACTGAAGAACAGATTCTCTCTTTACTACGAGCTTCCTCGACCGATGAGCTTAACGCCACCTCTTCCGAGGTCATAACCGCTGTTCTCGCCGACAGCACCGCAAGTGGCGGCCCAATGATCTCGGCAGCTAATGGCTTATGGATCGACAAGTCTCTCTCCTTCAAACCTTCTTTCAAGGATCTCTTGAAGACTTCGTATAAAGCTGCTTTAAATCAAGTCGATTTTCGCACCAAGGTATAACCTAACTCTCTCTAATCTTCCCTAATAATTTCCTTCAATTTCCCCAAAACTTTTTTTTTAGCAATTTGGTCAATTTTTGTGTGCAAATACTGGTTTATATAGGAATTTACTAGGAAATATATGTTGCAAATTCAAGTAAATCTCAAATGAATCTAAAAAAAAAATGACACAAAACAAATTTGGTGAACTCTTTTTTTGTGTAGGTTTTCATATTATTTGTGTGAATAATATTAAAACGCTAAGACCATGTACATTAGACAATCCCTCTAATAGAGTTCTTATCGATTTAATAATGTTGTTTTGGTAAGTGATGAATAGTGAAGAATTTCTTGAATATTTCTCCTCCATTAAAGAACTCAAAGTTGAGGTTCTTAGAAAATAAAAAATTTATTTCAAATATTATTTAGAAAATTTTATTCATTTCAATACTAATCATAAATATATAAAGGTTTAATCATCTTCATCACCAAATTTTTGCCAAATATTCTCGACTAAATCAGCTTTTAATTGATGATGTATCCGTTGATCACGAATTTGATTCCGAATGTCAAGCATGTTACTGATATTGGAGGGCATCTCGGTTGAATACGAGAAATCCACTTGTGAACCTCTACTTGATTCTCCTTGTACGAAGACGGATGTATCATATTGTGTGTATCCATCTCTTTCGTTCTCTACTATCATATTGTGCAGAATAATACAAGTTCTCATAATCTTTCCTATTTTCTCCTTGTCCCATAGTAGAGCTGGTCTTTTAACAATGGCAAATCTAGCCTGCAAAACTCCAAAAGCACGTTCGACATCTTTTCTGACCGCTTCTTGACGTTGAGCAAATAGCTCTGCCTTACGACCTTGAGGAAGTGGGATGGATTGGATGAAAGTTGACAATTTCGGATAAATACCGTCAGTCAAGTAGTACGCCATATTGTATTTGTTTCCGTTAACCTTATACTTAACTTTTGGAGCCCGTCCATGTAAAATGTCATCAAAAACAGGTGACCGATCAAGAACATTAATATCATTTAGGGTACTTGGAGGTCCAAAAAAGGCGTGCCATATCCAAAGATCATGCGAAGCTACGGCTTCTAAGACAATTGTCGGCTTTCCCGTACCACGAGTGTACTGCCCTTTCCAAGCGGTTGGGCAATTCTTCCACTCCCAATGCATACAGTCAATGCTGCCTATCATCTCTGGAAACCCGCGTATCTCTCCAATATCGAGTAATCGTTGAAGATCTTCCGGTGTAGGTCGTCTTAGATACTCATCCCCAAACAACCATATTATTCCTTTAGTGAAATTTTCCAGACATAAAAGTGCAGTACTTGCACCAAGCTGGAGATATTCGTCAGTCGCATCAGCCGCTTTACCATATGCTAACATCCGTATTGCTGCTGTAGACTTTTGGAGTCCAGATAGGCCGAACCTTCCGTGAGCATTTCTTCTTTGTTGAAAGTATGGAACTTCAGTACTTAGGCGATGGACAATTTGAAGGAACAAAGGTTTGTTCATCCGAAAACGCCGCCTAAACATTTCTGGTGGGTATGTAGGATGGTCACTAAAATAGTCGTTCCATAATTGGTTGTGGCCGTGTCCCCGTTCTCTTTCAATATACGCTCGTCTCTTCGGCTTATGGGCTTGAGCATCAACTAATGAATCAAATGTATGATCAAATTGTTGGTTGAAAATATCTTCAAAAGCTTCATCCAACATTTCATCTACATCAGTAGATGATGATGAAGACATGGCCCTCTTTGGTTTGCAAAGTTTGAATATATGTTTATGAAAGAGATGGTTTGCAAAGGAAACTAAGTTTGCAATTTTGCAGAAGACAACCACAAGGTTTGTGAGTGGTTAGAAATTTTGAACAAGGGTTTAAGGAATAATGTTTGGGAATTTTAAACTTTGTAATGGTACATTTCAAGAAATAGAAGTTGAGAAGTTGTTCAGATTATTTAGAATACACACCAAACAACAAATGTGAAGAAAAATCAAATGAGAAACGTAAACACAAAAGCGTAAACACAAACTTTGAGATAGAGGAGAAACAGGAAAACGTAAAACACAAACTGAAATGAGATAGTCGAGGGGTTTAAATAGAGTCCAAAAAAAAAAGGCGTCCATAATAGTTATGGAACCCGTGAAGCGTCCATACAAAAGCAAAGTACAATAATACATATCAGAGTTGAATGATGAGGAAAAGAACAGTAGCAACAAGGAGATAAAGTTTGGAGAACCCGTGATTGAGCTTGTCCTAGATCTTGCATATCTCCTGCAAAGTAAGAAGACAAAAGAAACGTTAAACCACAGCGTAAAAGACAAACACAAGAAAGAAGGAGACAAGACAGTAAAACACAATAACATATATCACAAGACCTAGCACTAACTGGCAACAGCAACCCATCATAAAACAAATGCAAGCAATTAACTGGCAGAAACTAGTAATTACTCATCCTCTACCAACTTACTTGTTCACAACATTTCTGATATCAGCTTGTTTTTCAGAGACTTTTCTATTTCAGAAAGTGACTCTGTGTTAGCAAAGAGTCGCTCAAGCAATTTCTGCTTTGACAGTTTTTCCTTCTTCTCTAGCAGGTTTTCTAGCTGTGTCATAGCTGCTTCATTCCCATTCTTTCTCTTTTTCGCTGCTTTGGACGCCTTCACACCAGGTGGTCTACCATCAGCCACCTCCTCTTGCACATCTGATTGACCATCGTTCTTCCTTTTCTCCTTCACACCGTCTTTGGACAGAGAAGAACTCCATTTATGGTCAAACCTAAGTTCTCTCCATGCGTGTTCCATAGTGAATTTGAACTGGTAGTCATTGTAGAATATGTCATGGGCAGCCTTCATGACATCATTCTCATTTTCACCACTAGATTGCTCCTTCAGCGCCGCCTCATAACAACCCACAAATTTGCAAACGAAGTCATTGATCCTACCCCACCGCTGCTTACATTGGCTTTGCTCTCTAGAAGGAAGCCCACTGACCTGAGCACCCGCGTTGTAGTACTCTTGAATCCGCTTCCAAAACGCCCCTGCCTTCTGTTCATTTCCCACGATAGGGTCCTTGCTGGTGTTCAACCATGCACTGATCAGGACCAAGTCCTCTTTTGGTGACCACAGCCTCCTTTGTTTGCTACTGTGGTCATCAGAGGTTTGGCTGCTAAACCTTGGAATCTCTGAAGAGTCCAGGTCGATGGTGTGGCTACTCTGACAAGCTAAGAGGTTGAGAAAACCTTGAGAATCAGCAGTAAAAGGATCCATCTATGGTTTTTTATGGTTATGTTTAGATGTTTTTGACTTATGGGTTTGTTAAGTGTTTTACAGAAGTTTTATAGACAGTGCAGATGCGAATTGATAAGTTTTTAGACTTTAAGTTGCACTTAATGTCTAACTACCTAGCATTGATAACCCATCTAGTCCTAACACAGAGCTAGAAGCTTAAGTTTTAAAGCACATCAAGTCACAGTTAACGCACTTATCAAATCAATGTAAACAACTTGCATCTAATGAAGTTTAAATGATCAATTAAAGTGACTGTGATTTTTTCCTACCCATATCTCGATGACATTTATGACTACCTAAAATTTACTCAAATTTATTACTAACTACCATCAAACATCATACAAACAACAAATACTAAGCGGATAACCAAATTGATTCATAACTAGCAATTCATTCATCTGTGTACAAAAAAATAACTCAAATTAAATCCTAACTAACAATAAACAAAACTTTTACACACACCAAACATCCAAAATGATACAAACATTAGACATGAAGCTACTAATAAGGTTTGGATACTGACCTTGAAGACTCATTCAAAACAAAGCTTCTCCAGGTCATCCACCCGCATTGTTAGGATCCGAACCTGTTCCTGCACAACATACTCACCACATTTGTTTTTCAATCAGTTTCCATTTAGACAATCTAGTTTACTATCGATGTAAAGCATACTCAACTGTTAAAAACCTACAAAGAACCAAGAAACTGAGGAAAAATGCTTACCTTGAGCACGTTAATCTCATGATTCAGGTCCTGAACCACCCATGTTTCCTTCTCAGCCTCTTCGACACGCTTAGTGAGCTTCCATATCTCTTCCTGGACACCAAAAACCCATGGTTGACGGTAATGCACCCCATCATCCTGAAAAGAAAAGAAGAACTAAGATCAAAACCCATTTCTGGAACAAAAGGAAGATCAATTTAATTCACAAACTTACCTTGAGATCTTTGCACGTGAATAAGCGCTTCCCAGGATTAGTGTCGAACTCTTGCTTCTCCACAACCTCATCCACGGTCCATGACGAAGACAACCCAGGCGCTTGCAGAAAAAAAAAGGATTAGAGATACTAATAAACGTTGAACCAGAAGATACTGAGACACATACTTCGAATGAGACACTAAAACGACCCCGTGAGTCGATTAACAACCCTAAATCGAACACCTAACTTCATTTTGAAACCCTAATTTGAAACCCCCAAATTGATTTGAACCCCGAATTGGATCTCGAACCCTAAAACGAAGCTGAAATAGCTTAAGTCTGCTCGAAATTTACCTTATTCTTGTGCAGGAACACGTCCGTCGTCGATTAACGTCAGGCAATCACACCCAGTTCGATATCGCCAAAAAAATCGCCGCATGAAAGAAAACCGTAATTTGGTTCTACGAAATGGCGGAAATGACGAGGACACGAAGAAGGCTGTGAGGCCTTCGGGACGACCGAGAGGGTTTCGACTCTCACGAAGAAAAAATTAGACGAATCCGACCACGCCACGTGGTACGAACCCGGCTCCTACGGTCTCGTAATTAAGAGACCGTCTCTTATTAATTTCGCATTTTTTCTTTTCTTTTATTCCCCACGCCTATAAACTCGTGCCAAAAACCCCGTTACAACTCCAAATGCACGTGCTCTAAAGGTATTTTAGATAGCACTAGAACCCCGATAGACTTGTGAGTCACAAGTTGATATTTTAAATCATGTTTGGGTAAATACGAATGAATTTGAAAACATAAATTAAAAGAAAACGAATTTTGAGCACATGTACGTTTTATCTAAAGCTTTATATTATTGAGCATGTGAATAATATTAATACAAACCCTTATTAGATAGAAGAGATTTTAAATTACATTGAATAGCAGAATATACCAACATGCTTAGATTTGTGTTTAACGTTGATATCTTTTTTTTTTTTTTTGTTCATATGTTAGGCTGATGAAGTGAGTGAAGAGGTGAATTCATGGGTTGAAAAGCAGACAAATGGACTCATCACTGATCTTCTTCCACCAAGCTCTATAACTGCTTTGACTGATTCCATATATGCTAATGCACTGTTCTTCAATGGAAGATGGGATAGAGAATTCGATCCATCGCAAACAAAAGAATCTGACTTTCACCTTCTTGACGGAACCAAAGTACAAGTACCCTTCATAAATGGTGGTGACGACTTCTTTACCTACCATCTCGATGTCTACGAAGGTTTCAAGGTCCTCGATCTACCTTACAGACAAGGACGCGACTACGAAAAAGACAATCGCATTTTCTCAATGAAAATATATCGCCCTCATGAAAAAGATGGGTTGCCCGCAATGCTGGAGAGACTAGCTAATGACGACAACATGACTAGCCACTGGGCAGGTATCGAGGAACTCAAGATTCCAAGGTTTAAATTTGATTTTAACTTCGAAGCATCGGAAGCTCTCAAGGGTTTGAGTTTAAATTTGCCATTGATGACCATCTTCCACAAGTCTTGTATCGAGGTTGATGAAGTGGGATCCAAAGCTGCGGCAGCTGCTGCTGTAATGGGTTTTGGCGCTTGTGGTCTTCCGGAAGAGAAGTATGATTTCGTGGCTGATCATCCTTTTCTCTTCCTCGTCAGAGAATACCGAAGCGGACTGGTTTTGTTCCTTGGTCAAGTCATAGATCCTTCACTGCATTAGTTGCGGTCCGAACTATATAGTATAAATTAGGAATTTTATCATTTTTAACCCTCTTGCAGTTGAAACAAATTTTGAATACATTTTAAATATTTCTTTTGATAAAACTCGTACTTAGTTATAAAAGTTTCTATAGATTTAAGACTTTATATGGCAGCTAATTTAATATATTAAGTAAGTCTAGTAGTTATAGTAATTCTGAAACATCTTAACTAAAAACGTCATAAACAAGAACTATACTATGATATAATTTAGAAGAATACACATTTATCGTACTAATAACAAGATTATATTATGATTTTTGATTCCTTAATTCATTATTATGGTGTTAGAAAAAGAGATACTGATATGGTCTAGGATATCATCTAGTATTTACACTTCACTTTCTGTTTTCTCAAAACAAAATATAACCTGCAAATATATGCACGAAAATTTATGTCTTTATCTCAAAACACTTCGCCATCATTTAATCATCACTCTCGCTATCATTCGAAACATCACTCTCGATATCATCATGTCTTGTCCAAAACTTTGATCTAGTCTCTGAATCGTATTCTTAGAATATGAAATAGCCGATTTCCCATTTGAATCATACTCTCAAAGTCGAAGCCAATTGTTATTTAACAACTAGAACAACTAAGGCTAGATAAACAAATATGTTTAAAATTTTTATTTTGTAATAGAATTTGTGTCTTCTACCCCGTTTTGCTATTCGATTTTGTGTAACCGATTGCATAGAGTTTGTGCAATTTGTCAAACAAATAACACACTTCTTAGAGGAAATCCAAGAGTTTCGACCCATTTGAATCCTCGTCGACGGAAAATTGTGTGGAGATTCGACTTGTTCAGAATTAGAGAAAAGTGGAGAAGAAAAAGAAATAATGTGCCTAGTTGATTCTGAAGAAAATGAGAGAGTCTCTATATATTCAACGATATGTCTCAAAAATATGCACAACTAAGTGTTCATTATTTGAAAACACGCACTTACTCGCTGATGAGGCGCTTTGGCGGCTGGGAACAGTATGATGAAATCATTTGAAATTTTGAGATTTTTAAAAACTCGGTTTTAATATGTTTTTACTTGAAAAATCAAACATTCATGGGAAGATCTATCAATTTTGTGTACCATATACATGTTGAATAAGAATGAGAGCTTGGATACAAGTGAGTTAAGATGAGATAATCAGTCACTTGGGTTTTTAAGACCTATTAACTCTTCCTTAAATACTATCTTTTGTTGAGATCTCTGGCCGAGACTATGTCTAGGTCTCAGCTAGAGATCTCAGAGCTGTTCCTCGTTATCTGGCACTATCATTCACCAATATATCTCCCTCAAGATCTCGGCTTCTCGATACATAACTTCCATGTAACGTCACTTCAAGACTTTGCATTGAACATCATCGATATTTTTTATGGGCTTTGAGTTAACGGTGTCAATATGAGCTAACTCAACTTTGTTCAGTTCAGCTCATCATGAGTTACAATATTTCATTGTTCAACTCAATTCATTTATATATGAGCTTATATTTATAAATTCAAACTCAGATCACCAAAATCGTGAATTAGATGAGCTAACTTATGAGTTTTTTAACATATAAATAAATATTTATATTATCAAAAATTTGAAAGTAATTTAAATGAAAATAATTAAAATCCTAATAATATAGTTATAAATGCTATAAAAAAATATTATCTAATATCCAATGATCATCTAAATAGAATGCTAAAAAAAAGCATTATCTAATATCCAATGATCATCTAAATAGAAGTTAGATCTATTTTTTTTTTTTGAGAGTTTTCAAATGATATTCTAGTTTATAGCTAAAACAAAAAGAATGAACAAAAATTACATATGGAATTACCAAAACAAAATTAATCGAAAAACCAAGAACACGAAGATATGCAACAACTTGTATGATGTCTTGTTTATCCCTATTTGTTAATTTTATATTCTATTTATTTTTGTAGTTAATTATAATGTAAATTAACAAATTTGTATCTTTGTAAAGGCACAAAGAAATACATAATATTTAAAATTAGGTTTTGTTTGCGAGTGGACTCACGATTATTAGAATTGGTTCGTAATAACTCGCCAACTTATTCGATTATTTAATTCGTTTATTAAATGAGTCTAAATAACATAACTCAAACTCATGAAAATCTGATTTGATGTTTTGTCAGTTCATGAAACAAATTTTCATATGGCTAAGCGCCCTTAGACTATCTTAATGGATCGAATTTGTTGGGTTAAATTCAACCCCAACATGTAGTTTAGGGCTTCTATTAGATGGTGACATTTAATAAAGTTTGAGAGACAAGATTATAGATCTGTAAAAATAACACCGTTTCAGTTTACCCCTTAGATTTACAAAACATGGTTTATACAGAGTCATAGCAAAAGAATACCCTAAACCGAAATATTTACAACACGTTTTGCTGATCTTCTTTGATATTGGGCTTTGACCAAGGCCCACTTCTTTGTTTAAATCCAGTCAGCCCACACTATCTTCTTCTACCTCCCTCCGATGCTCTGTTTTGTCTTGAGACAGAGATCCATTGTTTATACCCTCCGGCAAACTTGGTGTAGGTAGAATGCCAACACCGAGGTTGTGACGTAACTCTGTAAACGCAGCACGAGGGAGAGACTTAGTAAAGATGTCAGCCAGCTGGTCAATCGATGGGACATGTTGAATTTTGATTAGACCCAAAGCAACTCGTTCTCGAATATAATGATAGTCCACAGATAGTTGAACTGCAGAGAGATTGTCACATTTGAGAACAGCAGGCTGTGATTGTGGAATTTGAAGCTCACGAAGTAAGTAATTGATCCAAGTAAGTTCAACGGCTGTACATGCAAGAGCTCGGTACTCTGCTTCAGCGGAAGATCGAGCGACTGTTGGCTGTCTTTTTGCTGACCAAGAGATGACATTGTTACCCAGAAACACACAAAAGCCAGAGGTTGAGCGTCTTGTATTCTGACACCCAGCCCAATCGCTATCGCTATAAGCAACAAGGGAAAGTGAGCTATGCTTATGAAGATGTAATCCAGAGGTAGATGTCCCTTTTATATATCTGAGAATACGTTTGAGAAGGGAGAAATCTGTCATCGTAGGTGCATGCATTCGCTGACATACAAAATTGACGACAAATTGAATATCCGGACGTGTTAGTGTCAGATATTGTAATTTTCCAGCGAGGCTTCGAAAATATGTCGGGTCCGTAAATGGGACAGTATCCTTGTAGGCAGAGTCCAAACGTATAGGTAGAGGAGTTGGCATAGGATTTGCCTCGGACAAGCCAGCTTCATAGAGTATCTATTCCGCATACTTTGTTTGATCAAGAAACATACCCGTCTCGTGTCTAGTGACTTGAATGCCTAGAAAATAATGAGCGGATCCCAAGTTTTTCATTGCAAACATATCACTTAGATGGCTGATCAAGTCATCAAGTAACCTTTGAGAGCTTCCCGTGAGTAGCACATCATCAACATAAAGGAGGAGTGCTATTGAATCACCACCATGATGAAAAGTAAACAGTGAAGGATCTGCAATACTACATGTAAAACCATATTCCAAGAGGAACAAAGTAAATTTGTTAAACCAAGCACAAGGTGCCTGCTTTAAACCATATAGTGCTTTTTTAAGTTTGCACACGTGATTGGGATAAGCAGGATTGACAAAGCCTGGAGGTTGAGACATGAAAACATCTTCTTGTAGCTCACCATGAAGAAAAGCATTCTTCACGTCTAACTGCATAACTGGCCAGTCCTTAGCTACAGCAACCGTCAGCATGATTTGTATAGTTGATGTACGTACCACTGGGCTATAGGTCTCAATGAAATCGATTCCCTCTTGTTGGTCAAACCCCTTGGCAACCAATCGAGCTTTTAGTTTATCAAGTGTACCATCAGCTTTAAGCTTGACTGTAAAGAGCCATCGACAACCTAACACTTGCATATCAGGAGTGAAAGGGACTAAATCCCATGACTGACTTTGCGTTTGTGCCGTCATCTCTTCACCCATTGCATTAGTCCATCGTTCATCCTTAAGAGCTTGAGCCACTGTCTTTGGAGGCTTTGGTATATCTGTCCGTGTTAAAAGCGCATAACAAGGATTTGGCTTTAGAATCCCATACTGAAGACGTGTTCTCATCTGAGGTGAATGACTGGAAGGCACTGATTCTGGTGATACATGTGCTTGTGGTGATGAGTCAGGCTCAGAACCAGAAGATGATTGATAATCAAGTGATGAGATTCCTCTGATTTCACTTAATTATGGCATGGCAGTGGCTGATCCTGGCGTGTCATCATTCCCTCATTAATTCTTCAGTGACAGGTGGTATAGGAGCAGGAATAGATGGAGAGGGAGTGACTTGTGTAGGAAGGCCAGGTAGAAGCATGGGAGGAGCTGAGTGCCATGCTTTTACAAGAGGCGTAGTTGGTGTAGGAACATAGTTCTTATATCGACCTGCAAATGGGAAGTTCCCTTCATCAAATATCACATGGCGTGATATATATATACGACCAGTAGGTGGATAGAGACACCTATAACCTTTATATTGAGCATGATAACCGAGAAAAACACACTGCAATGACCGAGGATCAAATTTATTGCTCGTGTATGGCCTAAGGCATGGATAACACGCAGAGCCAAAAACTCTTAAGAAGGTATAATCTGGTCTTGTTTTCTGAATTAGCTTATGGGGACTCTTAAATTCCAAAGAGGCAGATGGGAGAAGGTTGCTCACAAAGTTAGCAGAGTAGTAAGCCTCCACCCAATATTTAAAAGGAGTTTTGCTGTTATAAAGCATTGACAATGCTAATTCAGTAAGATGGCGATGCTTCCTCTCTGCTAAGCCATTCTGTTCTGGTGTTGATGAGCATGACAGAAAATGACGAATACTATTGCTTGACAAGTGTTTGCAAAAAACAATACTGATGAACTCACCACCCCCGTCACTCTGAAACGTTTTGATCTTTTTATCAAACTGATTCTCAACTTGTTTTTGAAAAATCAGAAACACTTCATAAAAATCTGATTTTGCTTTAAGAGGAAACAACCATGAGAACCGTGAGAAATCATCAACAAATAATGCATAATATTTGAACCCTTGATTCGATACAACAGGTGCTGGACCCTAAAGATCACAATGTATTCGATCAAGTGGTTCCAATGATCTAGATAAAGAAGGAAAAAACGGTAGCTTAGAGCTCTTCCCCATTTGGCAGGACTCACAAATTGAGGATGATTTATGTTTATTCATAGATATCTCCTTGCTATCTTGAAGATGATGAAGAATCTGAAAATGAGCATGTCCAAGTCGCTGATGCCACACCAACTCACTAGCCATCACCTGTCGATTTGAATAAAACGCAACAAATTACGGATTCTTCAACACATATAAATTATCATGTCTAGGTCCTTTGGTCACCACTTTCTGAGTGTGTAAATCAATCACATATACCCAATTAGCATAAAAAAATACTCCGCAGGGATAATCATCACATAGTTTAGAAACTGAGAGCAATGATTTCTGAATTTGTGGGCAAACAATAACATCAAGTAAAGGAATACTACCTTGGGGAGTAGTGATGACCGTGGAACCAACATGTGAGATTGGGAGTTGATTTCCATTACCCACTAAAACAGATTCTGGACCGTGGTAAGGAGTAGATTGTTGCAGGTTTGTAGCAGAGGCAGTAATGTGTGCAGATGCACCAGAATCTGGGTACCATTCATTGCCCGTAGCATCTGCAGTGTGTAGCGCAGCTAAAGCTTGAGGAGCATCATTACTCTGGTAAGTATTATCCCACCTATTCCAGCATTTAAGAGCTGTATGGCCTAAACGTCCACAGATTTGACAGGTTGGACGATTAAAGTTAGTGGAAGTGGACTACTGATTCCATCCAGAGGGATTACTTGTTGTGTAAAGCCTCTTCCACGCGTTGAGAATCCTCCACGGCCACGGTAATTTCCTCTGTAACCAGAACCGCGTCCACGGTTTACATACCCTCCACCACGATATTGATTTGATGGAGGTGCTTGCTGTGTCTGAAATGCCATGTGTGGTGTAACATCATTGCTTGCTTCACGTGACTGCAGCTTGGAGTCAAAACCTGATACTTCTGAGATTATATCACCAAACGAGGGAGGTGGTACACGAGACAACGAACTTTGTAGAACAGTGGTGATGGGGTCATATTCACGACCTAGCCCATTAGAAAACGAGAATATTTTCATTGTTTCATCAACTGGCTTTCCAATGGAGCTTAATTGGTCACAAATTGACCGGAACTCGCGACTGTAGGTGACAAAATCTTTGCCACGATTGTTGAAAGACAATAAACGTCTCCTGAGCTCATACCCTCGTGACAAGGAGCTCCTGTTGTAGTCGTTTGCTAACGCGACCCATACTTGCTGAGACGTTGACAACCCATAAACACTCCCAATGACACCTTCAGACAAAGAACCCAATATCCAAGACAATACTAACTTATCGGAGCAGACCCACGCATCGTAATCAGGATTTGGAGCTTCAACAACATTATCGCCTACCTGAGTTCGTGTGGTAGCAGCTGGGGCTGGTGTGGACCCATTGACCAACCCTATTAGCTTCTGACTCCGTAACAGAGACTCAATTTGAGTTTTCCAGGCTAAGTAGTTACTATCGGTAAGCTTGACATTGACACAACTTGCAACATGCACAGTGGAAGAAAACGGATAGGGCCCGGTTTGGGATTTTGATCTGCCATCAAAGAGACATGTTAAGGTTCTTAGAGCTCTGATACCATAATAAAGTTTGAGAAACAAGGTTATAGATCTGTAAAAACAACACCGTTTCAGCTTACCCCTTAGATTTACAAAACATGGTTTATATAGAGTCATAGCAAAAAAATACCCTAAACCGAAATATTTACAACACGTTTTGCTGATTTTCTTTGATATTGGACTTTGACCAAGGCCCACTTCTTTATTTAAATCCAATCAGCCCATATTATCTTTTTCTACCTTCCTCCGATGCTCCTCCGATGTTTTGTTTTCTCTTGAGACAGAGATCCATTGTTTATAACATTCTCATCATTTCTTTTACTTGTCTCCAAGGACGTTTCTCGTCAGTTCTTCTTCATGTTAAATTAGGTGCAACTTTGTCTTTCTTCTTTTAGGTACAACTTTGTTTTTATTCGGATCACGTGTTGAACATAACTTTTTTTAAAGTTATTTCTGACTGAAAGAAAAACATATGTTGATACACGTGCATGGCCCAAATAAAAAAGTTGAAAGAATGTGGTCAATAATTCTAGAAACCTTATCTGATCCCAATCTACACGTGAAATTTCAAGACACGTACATGTAAAAAATTCCCGCGAAGCCCATACAAGACAATATGTCAAAACATCTTGGGGATAAAACTCAGTCTTGATCAATTAAAATTCACAGTTATCTGTGAAAATCAAAGAGAGCAACTTTTTGTGTGGTAAGGACTGTTCACACCAAAAATAAATAAAAAAAAGCCTAAATTCAAAAAAGAACGTGGTTACTTATCACACATACCTAACGCACCTTTATGTGTGTATATATATGTGTCCAACAACTAACTCCATTATCATTCCAATCTTTTTGTTATAATTTACAACCGTCACACTTCAAAAATATTCACTTAACCAAACATGTTTCAAGAGGAGAAGAAAAAGATAAACTATGGAGCAATTTGCTTGGTTAGCTTCTTTTGTTGCATTTTTGCATTCCAATTCTTGAAACTCGGAACAACACTACCTTCAAAAACATCTTCCATCGCCGTTGTCGATAGCTCAACCTCCTCCGATAAGCTCTTTGACAGAAGAGAATATTGGAGAGAACGTCCACCCTCTACTTACTGCCTCAAAATCTCAGAGTTCACGAAACTCGCCAATTCTCCAAACACCGAGAAGTACGAATCACGCCCTTTTGCCTCCGGTGGATACAACTGGTGAGTATTCTATAGTTTTCTCAAAACAGTTTTGTTCATTTCATCATTTGGCTTGCATCACAAGTGACAAAGCCACATTGCTTCAACGTAATATCATTTTCACTTGAAAAAACAGGACACTGATTGTGTATCCTAAAGGAAACAAAAACGAGGACGGTGGTGGGCAAGTTTCGCTTTATGTCCAAATAGACAATTCAACACTCCTTAACTCTCCTAAAGAAGTTTACGCAGAAGTCAAATTCTTTATTTATAACCGAAAAGAGGACAAGTACTTGACATATCAAGGTACATATATCCGTACACCCGTTCGTACCTTATTTAAGGCCCGGATTATTTCTTTCATTGCTATAACTATTGATATTATGCGCATGTCTGGTCAACACAGAGACGGACGCGAAACGCTTTTTCTTGTTCAAACCGTATTGGGGACAACCTCGAACAAAATCCTACGACGAGATCGCCAATCCCGGTAACGGTTACCTTTTCGACAACGGCCAGATTTTGTTCGGTGTGGACATTTTGGTCACTGAAACTTTTAACAAATGGGAAGTCTTCTCCTTCACCGAGAATTTGCATAACCGGTTTTACACATGGACAATCCCCAATTTCTACTCGCTAGAAAAGGACTTCTATGTATCAGATGAGTTCTCCGTCGGAGGAAGAAGCTGGTAAGTGGTTCGAGTCCATAGATTGATTCAATAAAAAAATATTAACCATTTTACAAGTTATATATATGAAAATCTCTCAGGGCTTTGAAAGTGTATCCAAATGGTGATGGAGAAGGACAGGGTAACTCGTTGTCGCTATATGTCATTGCAAAATCGTTCGCGTCCTACGACAAGATTTACCTTAAAGCTAAGCTACGAATCCTGAACCAGAGAGATTCCAACCATGTGGAGAAGAAAGGTAAATTTGATTATTTGGATTATTTATTTATTGCTCTTTCGTAACTTAACTTGTCATAATCTTATTGACAGTTGAAAGCTGGTCTGATGGAGCAAAAATTTGGGGATTCCAGAAGTTTGTGCCGTTTTCTGATCTTAAAGATACTTCTAAAGGTCTTCTTGTGAATGATACAATGAAGATTGAGATCGAATTTGAAGATTTCTCTAAAACCAAATACTTTCCGAGTTAGGTGAAGGAAATTTCTATAATCAACCTGGGATGATTACGCAGTATCCACTACATTGTGTTATTATTCGGTTTCAGAATTTCTTCTCTGTTATTTACTCTGTTTTTTCACTCTCATCAAGCAATAAAAACGCCACAACCACTTTTTATTCTTTTCTCTCTTAATTAGACCAAAGTATCAAAATAAACCAAAGAATCCTAATATAACTTCTTTTTCTTACACAAGAAACTAACATGAACTAGGAAGGAATCCGAAATAGCCAACGCGGGAGAAGAAACGTGGGGAAGTATGGATCTTCGTCTTCCCTCGGCTCCCACTCTGCATCAAAACTCAGAGTGCAACCGTTGCTGCGACGTTCCAAGTTGTTGTGAAGCCCGAATTTTCCTTTATGCAAGTTAGTAGATACAAAACAGTTATAAATCTGGCTCCACAGGTACATTGTATTAGCATCAAAAGGATTTATCGCCAGTGGAAAGTAATCGAAACCGGTCTTTACACAAGCCGGAAAGATCTCAGATACTAATTGCCATTTATTAGTCTTTAGCAGACTCCATACACTCAACTTATGCTCTAAACTTGCATCATTTTTGTCTTTGCGCAAGCAAATATACATGAGATTTCCTTGAGAGATTGTGCAATCTTCTGGAAATCTCTTCTATTTCTAAATCAGGGTATTGTATAACGTCGCATTGATCAGATTCCGAGTAGAAATCATGGGATAGAATCACTTCTTTAGGCTATAATTTGCAGCGGAGCCAGTAAAATTTCCCATTCAAACTAATGGGATCAAACCAATCAACAGAGTGCAAAGGGCAAGGAGAATAGAGATCGCTGAAACTCCACAGTTTTGTCTCCGATGAATACACAAGTAAACGTAGGACATGAGAACTATTATCCATAAGAACTACTTTGTAACCTAAAACGATGCCGTTTTCAACTCGTGTGGCGAGACCAGAAGCTCTGAATACATCTTGAGGAGTATTAGGAGGCAGAGAAGGGATTTCCACACATTGCTGCGAAATCGGATTAGCCACATAGTAGTATGTTAGAGGGGTCCAGAAGGATTCCAAACTGATCAGAATCAATCCATCATCGGTGTAAGTTATGACTCTAGCCTCCGGTTTTGGAAACCTATCTCGTTGGTTTGTTTTCTTGCGGGTCTCGAGTTTTTCGGTAAGGAAAGAGGAGATGTAAGAACCTAGAGATCGTGGAAGCCCCCAAATCTCGCATCCGTAGTGAGCTACGACTTCTTTCTGGGATTCCCTGCACATGAGCGACCACGAAGAATGCGAGTTTTGATGATGAGTCAGGAAAAGCTCGCGGAGAAACGGAGATTCGGCGATCGATTTCCATTGCTTGCAAACCAATTTGGAAGTGGTGATTACTGCCCATAGATCCTCTGTCAAGGAATTCATCATCTTCTTCTACCCTGTTTCAGGAATGGGGATTTCGCTTCTATATATATTAGGGTTTACTCTTTTTCAAAGACTTATCTCAAGGCCTAAGTTTTCGATATTTACATTTGTTTTAAAATTAAATTATGAATAGTGAATACCCACGTGACCAAAACAAAGAATAAGTGGATACCCAATACTATAGTATGCCATATATTTTCTATACGAGAAAGTAAGCTTTATTAATATAATCAGAATACAAAGCGTCCAATTCTTGAATCCGAGGTATAAAACAACCGGCATGGAATGACATAAATTTTTAACACGTATGATGAATAGTAGAATAATAAAACTACTAGTTAAACTGAAGTAAATTATATGTTTTCAAAGAAAAATTACAAAAGTTCGATAAGCTAATTTTAGTAGATGAATCATATCTTTTCTTTTTAAACATTCAAAATTATTTCGTTAATAGAAATCAAGTCTCTATTGTAGGAAAAGATACTTGATAATATTATTAACAGAAGTTACATCTATATATACAAGACTCAAAAGTTAAAATAGGAAACTACCGAGGTGTTATTCGTTCAAGGATTTTAATCGATTTAGAAATCTGTATGTTTTAATTAGTATTTGTAAATCCGTAGGTTTTACCTAGGATTTGAATCTTTGTATTTTTTATATAGAAATCCTTCCAAATCCACTAAAATCCATTGTGAAATCAAATCCATAAATAAATTTGTATGGTTGAATAACACATGATTTTAATTAGTATTTATAAATCACAGAACCAATAACACATGATTTCAACATGTATTTTAAAATCATAGAACCAATAACAATGGATTTGATTTGGATTTCCAAATCCATTAAAATACACAAACCAATAACCCCTACTAAGATATTACAAAAGAATTAATGAGAATATATTTTCTATACAGATTTATCAATCATCGTCTTAAGATTGATCTTGTCTTCTTGTGATTGATTTGTTTCCTTTACATCCTCCCTCAAGATGGAGGGGTTTTCAGTCACTCCGATCTTGGAACATGTTTTGTGAAATGATGCCCGACTTAACGGTTTTGTGAGTGCATCTGCAAGCTGATCGTCAGCTGGAACATGAGACACCCTTAGTGCATCTTTTTGAACCTGACAATGCATAAAATGATAATCTAATACTATGTGTTTCATTCGAGAATGGAAAACTGGATTTGCACTCAGATATGTATCACCCATATTGCCACAATAGATCACCGGTGTGGTTGAAATTCAAATTTTAAGCTATGTCATCAAGTTGCAAATCCATCTTACTTCTGCTGTGTTGGCAATGGCACGATATTCAGCCTCTATCGAAGACCTTGACACTCCATTTTGTTTCTTTGATGACCAGGATATAGCCTGGTTCCCAAGATAGATGATATAAGCGTTGGTAAAGACAAAGTCATCACAATCTCCTGCCCAGTCTGCATCTAAAAAACCATGTAAAGTATTAACATTGTTCTTCTGAAGAAAGACTCCATGTGTCATCGTGCCTGCAAGATATTTGAGCACCCGTTTTGCTGCCTGCCAATGTTCAGTGGTGGGACGATGCATAAACTGAGAAAGCCTATTGACAGCATACTAGATATCCGGTCGAGTGAAGGCCAAGTATTGTAACATGCCTACTACCATTCGATATTCAGAGGCGTCATCAAGAGTGGTACCAGACAGAAGAGACGATTTTGGAGTTTGTTGCATTGGAGTGGAGACAGGCTTGACATCGAACATGTTGGTCTTGATGAGGAGATCAAGGATATACTTTCGCTGCATCAGGTGGAGGCCATTGCTGGTTCTGGTTACTTCAATGCCCAAAAAGTAATCAATGTCACCCTGATCCTTTAAAGAAAAACGTGAGCCAAGTACATAAATCACACGCGAGACAGCATCTGAATCGTTCCCAGTGACAATAATGTCATCAACATAAACAAGCATGTATAAAAGGATTGAGCCATGAGAGTAGACAAAGTGTGAAGCATCAGAGAGGACAGTTGTCAAAACCTGCGTGAAGAAGGAAGTTCTTGAGCTCAAGGTACCAAGATCTAGGAGTTTGTTTCAATCCATAGATGGCCTTCATAAGACGACATACGTAATCATGACGATCTTTGTCGATAAACCCAAGCGGCTGTTGCGTATAAACTTTCTCTTCTAAAGTGCCCTGCATAAAAACTTGGTTGACATCTAACTGACGAATAGACCAGGAATTGCTTTCTGCTTGGACAAGCACAAAACGAATGGAGGTCGATTTGACCACTGGACTAAAAGTTTCCTTGTAATCGAGACCATATTCTTGATGATAGCCTTTGGCGACTAATCGAGCTTTGTATTTTTCAAGAGCACCCGTTGGTAAGAGTTTGGTTTTAAAGACCCATCGACAACCAATAATGTGTCGAGAAGCATGAGGGGGAACTAAATCCCATGTTTCCTTCTCAATTTGGCCGTTGATTTCAACAGACATTGCATTGTGCCAATACCTGTCTTTGAAAGCCTGTTGGTATGTCGATGGTTGCAGAGCAAAATTGGAGTGGAGGGCAAGAGCAAGACCATATTTTGGATTGCGTTTGATGATATTATTGGAGGATATGGTGGCCATTTTGGTGATCGGAACTGGTTGTTCAGATTGGATGGTGGCGGTGGTGGTTGACGGAATCGTAGATGAAGCTGGAGCACTCGTCGTGGACGAGATTGTGGTGGAAGAGGGTAGTGGGCCAGTGGGCCTTTGGGAGGTGGGCTGAGTGTTTAAAGGTAAGTTTGGGCCAGCGGGCCTTGTGTCGGTGACTGAGGTAGGTTGAGAGGGGTTGTGGGTAGGGGAGTTCGCGATTGCGCCAGACAATTGAGTTGACTGAGAAGAAGAAGACGAAGATGAGAAGGTAATACCTGAGTGTCGGATGAAGCGGAATTCCATGACGGAGCTGAGGTCGTAGTCGGAGCAGTGGGAGCTGGTGATGTTGTATTTGTCGAGGATGAATGTTGGTGAAGAATCTGCGAGGGGTCCCGTTGTAGTCGTACTGGAGAAGACGAAGCAGCAAGTGGAATTTGGTCAACATGATACCATATTTGCGGTCTTTTTATTTCTCATTATGACCTTTATTTATATAACCTTTAGATGTTTGAAAAA
Organism: Euclidium syriacum; assembly: GCA_900116095.1. NCBI lineage: Eukaryota > Viridiplantae > Streptophyta > Magnoliopsida > Brassicales > Brassicaceae > Euclidium > Euclidium syriacum. Next base: position 6,089,315 of record FPAK01000007.1, on the reverse strand, counting down.
TACGAAAGTTTTTATTGGCATTTTTGATCAATTCAAAAGTACTTGTTATTGCTAATTGAACATTTTTCTTTGGATAAATAACTTGGTTGTTGAAGATGAAATTGTTCTTTTGCCTCCAAATTCTCCATAGTGTCCAAAAGGTAATATAAGGTAATATTTGGTAATGATATAGAAGATTTATATCTTTAAATTGATTTAGAAAAGAAGATATAGTATATCTGTCATTTTGAGGATTATGAAAGAAACAGCGATAAAGGAGTAATGTATACCTCCAAATCGTAATTTACAAATGATATCTTCTATAAATTAGTTGAGAAAATGGAAAGAAAATTTTTCATTTTTAAAATCCTATATGTCTAGAAATGTGAGTATTTCTAAGAAAAACAAACCAATCAGAATTAAGAATCACCACATATGTACACAAATGATTAAACTAATATAAATGAATTGGATTTCAAATCAATTATTGATTTATCCTCAAATCATAACTACCATATCATATTGTACTATCTCCTCAAACTTAACACCATGATTTTCTCACTCTATTATTTCCTCTCACTCTACTATTTCTTCTCACTCAATTTTATCTAAGTTTCATAAAAACTTGTTTCTTTCAGAACCCTAAAATTTTGACTTTTAGAAAATCTTCTTATTTTCAAGCAATCCTTTTTTTCTCATCTATCAGGAGATCATTTCGTTTTCTTGTCTGAGATTCTTTTCAAAATTTACCGTTTTTGTCAACTCTTAACCAAGCTCCAACTCGAACTCTTTACACTTTCGTTTGTTAACCAATGAACTATCTAATGCGATAAAGTTTTTTACTGACCGTTTTTTTTTTTTTGGTATGGAATAAAAAAATTATTCTTCTTGTTTCTGAACTTCTTTCCGATTCTTTCTGTAGTTGCATGCCCAACTTTTAAAGTAACCAAAATTATAGTCTAATTATATGTTTTAAATAGATTTCTAAAAAAGTATAATACTTTTGTTCCTTATTTAAAAAATATCAGGGGAGATTGGAGTTGGAATCATATAAATCAAAACATATTCCGATGGCAAGCTTTCACGATTTGTTATGAGCTTCCTTGTCAAAGATTTCAACTATAAATCATAATTAGTATTGCATGACAAAAAAGAAAGGTAAACAAACAATTATGCCAAATATATCAAAAGAAACAAAAGTATAATAATAATAAAAAACAAAGATTCCTAGTACACACTACTTGCACAATTCCCATATTATCCGGGGAAAATACGAAAGATTTCAGGGCCATACCCGACATTGCCTACGATATATATAGTTATATACGAATGCTTTCAATTAAAGCAACCCAGAAAACCTACGTGTGTGATACAGAAATAGTTCAAGTTTTTTTTTTTTTTTTTTTTTTTTTGATAAAAGGGCATTCCGTTGCTAGGTGTATACATATTTCAATTTTAATATTGAATCGCTATTTTCTCCGTTGTTAGGTGTCAAAAGAAATTTTATTTTCGTTAAAAATCAAAGAGAAGTGAGTGAAATTATATGAGTTATTATGTGAAAGAGAGAATAAAAACGAACTAGCTAAACCGGGTTATTCTAGTAAACCGATAAAAAAAGAACAAAAAACTATATAAATAATTTTTTTTTTGTACGTTTGTTTCCATATTTGCCCCTTTGCGAAAACCGAAACGGATAAAAAAAAAGTCCGCTGTTTGAAAAACACAGCCCATAGGAAAAAAAGGGAATGGCCCCTGGTTTTGTATCGATAATGGTATCTATCTTCTCTTTTCATTTTTTCCCTGTTTTATATATCTTCTTTCTTCTTAATCCATTCCCAGATTCAGATTTTGATTTTTGTTGATAAAGTCTCTGTCTTTTCTTCTTGGGGTTGTTGGGTTTTGTGAGATTGATGGGGATTGAGATGAAACAAGAGAAAGAAGTTTTGGAATTGATTTCGTGTAAGAATCAATGTAAGGCTAAGAACCCTAATTCCAATTCTGTTAATTCGGCTAATAACAAGAAGAAGAAGAAGAAGAAGAACAAGAAGCGGATGAATATGACGTTGCTTCGGAAGAACACTGATTCTAAGCCGGCGGATGAGGTAACGGCGGTACGGCGTCTGTTTAATACCTGCAAGGAAGTGTTCTCTAGTTGCGGTCCTGGAGTTGTTCCCTCTGATGATAAAATCCAACAACTACGAGATATTCTCGGTATAGAATTTGATTTCAAATCTCCATAAATTTCGCTTTTCATTGTTTGATTCTCTTTTGGGGTTCCTTAAATTTTCGATTTTGACTGAGTTTTGATTATATATGTATATATATAGACAATATTAAACCAGAGGATGTTGGATTAACTCCGACCATGCGGCATTTCCGACCGAACACCGGACGAGAAAATGGATCGACGCCACCAATAACGTATCTGCACCTACACCAATGTGAACAATTCTCGGTAATTTCACAAAACACACTCATTTTGTACGATTTCTTTATTTCTTGGAGTGTAAGTAATCACAGTTCTTTAACCAAAAAAAGTAATCACATTTAGGGTTTCGTTATTCATGGAATTGCAGATTGGGATATTCTGTTTGCCGCCTTCTGGTGTGATTCCTCTTCATAATCATCCAGGGATGACTGTTTTTAGTAAGCTTCTGTTCGGGAAAATGCACATCAAGTCGTATGATTGGGTGGTTGATGCTCCAAGTAAGCTTACTTTCATCCCAAGTAAACTTTTGAGTTATACTTGTTTGGTATTGCGATCTTGAAGTTAATCTCTGGTTAGCTAACTAGGGTTCATTAGATAGAGGTGACAGAAGTAGGTGACTTTTAACTTTCTTGTCTTCGAAGATCCAATCCCAATTTAGCTATGATTGGTAATATACTTAGAATGGTGTGGTTCCGAAAGGACGGAATGTATGTTATTCCATAGGTCATGAATGGTCTTTCATTTTCTTTGTTTTTGAATTTTTTACTATTCAAAACAAAAATTCATTAGCGTTTACTGAAAAGTAATTCCCTTAGACATTAAGAATATAACTAGAAAAAACTAAACATCAGTAATCTACCAAAACCGACTCTTTAAGGTTTTATGGTTTATTTAGCCGAAACTCCACTTAAAGTGTTTTCGCTCATTCGATTATTCTGTTATACAGTCAAATCCATAATTTTGTTATTCACACAATTTTGCATAAATGGCTTTTTATGTCAGTTATTCTGCGATTTTAATAGCAAAAGTAAAAGAAATAGATTCTACAACCTAATTAAGATGATAAATGGTATATCAATAATTCAAGATTTAAAAATGTGATTCCACTATTTCTGTTATTCACATCATTTATTAACTTTTCATGTTTATAAATAGAGATTTCGTTAATGCATGTATCAAAAATATTACTTATAATGCAAAGTTATTACTATACACAAACAATATTTTTCGTAATTATTATTCGGCAGAAAATTGTTTAACTTGTTTAACATTCTGTTATTCTATCAATTCATCTGAATATCAGTCATCACCACATTCTGTGTCATTTCATAAAGTTACAAATCTGTGTGTTAAGACTTAATGATACTTTTGTAAAATGAAATTGCTTTGTCTTAATCTCAGTTGCAGTGAGAGACCCGAAAACCAGGCTAGCGAAATTGAAGGTAAACTCAACGTTCACGGCGCCATGCAATGCCTCGATTTTGTACCCGGAAGATGGCGGGAACATGCATCGATTCACAGCGGAAACAGCGTGCGCAGTGCTAGACGTGCTTGGCCCTCCTTATTGCAATCCTGAAGGAAGACATTGCACTTATTTCCTAGAGATCCCTCTCCACAGATTCCCACAAGGTCTGCTTTCTATACTTACTGATGATCATCATCATTAGTAGTTATATTGTTTACATGTAATTAGATAGATAGATAAAATTTCTATATGTGTTGATGTTTCAGAGGACGGCGTCGAATTGAACAGTGAAGAGGAGGAATGTCATGCGTGGCTGCAAGAAAGGGATGATAATCCAAAGGATCTTAAAATAGTTGGAGCGTCATACAGAGGCCCAAAGGTTGAGGACTGAGAGTTTTTTTTTTTTTTTTTTTTTTTTTTATCCATTTCACTTTTCAGATTTCGAATCAGTTCTTCTTTGTACATAAAGGCAAAAGGTAAAGGGAAACAGAAAAAGAAAAGGTTTTTACTGTTTTTAGTCTAAATGATGATGTGATGTCTATGGTCAAGTTTTTCCAATAGTTGCCAAAAATAAATTAGATTTGATGTGAATCGTCTTATATGTATTCTGATTTAGGGTTTAAAGTTCGTTTGTAACTTCAATTTTGATTGAGTTTTTCTTTTTGATCTCGATTTGTTGGGATACAAAATAGACATAGTGCTTTTATTTTTTCTTTTACTGAATACTGCATATACTAATTTCACCAACCAGTACAAATCTAGAGACTACAATGGTTACCAATTATGGGTCACATATGGAGAATAGGATCAAGAACAATCACCCTTAACTACCCATTAGTTACTAGTAAAATCTTAATAAATTAATAATGTTAGGATTATATTATTTTATAAATATTTTGTTAATTTATAGAATTATTAACTGACAAAACAATTAATTTTGAATTTAAAAAATGTATTGATTTATCGAAATATTAATCTATCAAATATTAATCTACCCTCTATCCATGACTATGATCTTTTGCTAACTATAAAGAAAACACCATTTGTTGCTAACTATACTACCAAGTACAACTTTCTAACCCCATAAATTAACATACCTAAGAAATCTTTCGCTTGAACTCTGAAGGAAAGCTAGACTAGAGAACGATTAATCTCATCTATAAACACATCCATATCAAACCTAATATCAGTCCTATTTCATTCTACCTTCATGATTCCAAATTTATAAATCTAATCCAGCTAACAGATGAATGAGTAAGACCATTACCATGGTTCTCGGTTGAAACATGATAAGAGGCATGAAGCATGGACTCGTCAATACCACTAGATCAACACCATATCCCGATTTGCTGATGGAAAACTTGTTTCACCATAGCCTGATGCGAGTTTTATTGTCCTAACAAGTTTTGAAACCCTGATGACTACTACAAGTACACACCTTATTGTATGTAGTACTTAGGAGCCGATTCATTGAAGACCAAGATGATTATCGCTAAAAATTTATAACTCAATCAAAGATTGGAAAGAGAGTGCGGAAAAGTAGACTTGTAGAGGAAGCGAATGACGGATAATAAAATATTGCACAATAAAATAATGATTGCGTAGAGTAAGCAACAGTATAGTGAAAGTTCTAAAAGTAAATTTAAGCTACATGGAAAGTAAACCGGTAAACGAATGCACATTCATGTATATCCTGATATAAGAGTTTTTCCTTGCTTTTGTCACCACAAAAACGTTGGGTCTCATAGATCTTATGAAATGCTAGCATCTCTCCAAGTTCTACAGTTAAGAACTCCCTACACGTCTGTAGAGGGTTCCTAAGACCATATATATACTTAATAAGAGGTCTACTCGATCATATTAATAAAAGAACAAATACTAGAAACAGAAATAAAACATAACTACTACTACAGCTAGAGGATTCTAACCCCTATAAGTACTAGTAAAATATTAAAAGTAAGAGAATTTATCTAAGTAATTGAGGAGGACCGAAGTCAAGTGATAAGAATAATGAAAGGTAGAAGTAGTCTTTATATGGGAGGGAGGCTAGGGGACAAAAAGAGAATTTTTTTTTTAGAGAAAACACCAATTGACCTATGGAGAATCTGCCAATTGTCTAGTGGTTCGATCGAACCAACACTTGTCTAACCGAACCAATGTGATTTTAAGGGTTGTTGGGGTTTTCCCGGACCATCTAACAAGACAATTCTAAACTTCTTTTTTTAATCAAAACGTGTGTACCTTAATAACCGTAAACCAGAACGACAAGAACAAAGTAGATGTCGAATCTTAACTCCGTCTCTATCTTATGGATACAATTTGGTCTTAAAATAACATCTGGAGATATCTCAACTGATGCTAATCTTTCGGTGTATTGGTGCTATCTCCGTGATTCTTTGTCTTCTTGCAAATGGTAATCAATCATCATATCTAAATCAATTCTTGAGCGTTGAATGATCTTCTCGCATCTCTCCTTCGTAAGATTCTCAATTGCATACACATCCAATGATATTCCTGCAAGAGACTAAACATGCAAAACAAGCGAATAAACACTGAAATATTATCTAAGTACTAGAAAAGACTTGTAAACATATCCTAAATGCCTACTAAAAATGGTAAAGATATGGTGTCATCACAACAACGAGCATCTGATCAAAGGATTCGTCTCCAGATATGCGGAGAATCTTCTATCATTTCTATATCCCTACGAAAAATCCTTCATGAGATCTAAGTGATGGCGACTATTTTTTGAAAGATTCCACACTGAGGTTCACCACTTGCTTTATCAATCTCTTAGATATGGTTCAGTGTGAGTCATTGGTTCTAGACATGGACCATAGTCTGAATTTGGTTTTACTATGATATTGTTACGTGTTTGTTTTTTTTTTTTTTTTTCTTTCCTCCCTTTTTTTTGAACATTTTTATTAAAAAAAAATCCAGAATGAAGAGAAACAAATTTTCATGTGGAAAAATTCAAAGCAAGTTAGCTATTCTAGCTCTATAAAAACTTAATCAAAAAGATGAAACCTTTGAAATGAAAATAGCTCCATGGAGCTTTATTAGGGAAGAAAAGTAAATGAAGTGAAAAGCTTAAATTAAGAATACAATAACAAAAATACTTTTACATTTTGCTTTCATAAACGAGAAAGAAGAGGTTTCTCAATCGGTAACCCTTAGTTGTTTTCCTCAATTGCATTACACATATATTAGGAAACTATCTTGCAAAGAACTCTAAATCACATAAGCTTGTTAGTCACTTGACTCGCTTCATTAGGCATTTAGGCTAATTGAACTTGTAATGGGCTTGTCGCATGGATGGTCTAATAGTATGAAGCTCGTATTGATTGTAAGTTCCCACTAATTGAACAAGAGAAACTATGCAATGTCTATTAGCATTTGACTGAAAGGGATTAATAAGAGGAAAAAAAAATGCTAAAAGTGAGCCGTATCAACTTCTAAACTATTACAAATTACTGAAACGAAAATGAATAAAAAAAAGTTTCTAAACGTTGCAGTGACTAATTCGGATTGGAATGTATGCTGTAGTAAGGAAAAGTTCTTGGATATATTGATATTCCATAAGATGCTCTAGCAATTTGAAGTTTATTAGTTATATCCAGCAGTATAACAGTTATCCGGATTTTTGGTATATAAAAAATTTAAACCGGCCAATATGCTTAGTTTCCACGGAGAAGAATAATTCGTGTTACTAGTACTACTAGCTGTACACGGACATGTACTATTGATTCCTTCAAACCTAATAAGTTCTGCAAATTTTAAATTGATTAAATTTGAATTCACATATCTTGGATAATGCATAGAGATGGGAGCATAAATTGAACAATGAAAAAATAAATAATGATAAAATAGTCATTTATTCAATGACCAATCTTAAACCATTGACCTAAATTTCAATAGAGAATCTCCAAGTTGTCTTTAAACTTATAAATCTTTCTTTAATTGTTCAATTTTCAATGTCTAAATCCATACCATTGACCTTAGGTCAGTAGTAGATATTATACAATCTTTTCTTTCTTTATGTCGTCAGATATTATATAATCTATTCGCAAGTTGAACACATAATTTTTTTTTTTATATAGGTTTATAATAGTTAAACGAACTCTTTGTCACTATGCAAATAAAATACATTTAATACTAACCAACAAATTATGCTACATGTATTTAATTATTTCTAATAAATCTTAGGGGAGTTACCATATTTAGATCCCATGTTGAAGATATTTACATGCGAAAATCGAATGTGTAAATCAACTTATCCCACTTAAAATTTTAAAAGATTAAAAGGGAATATTTTTTCTTACAAATATAGGTGTTCGTTTGACTGATAATTTTAAATCTAAATGTATTCGCGAAAAGACCCTTTAAATGAGCTGAGAGTGTATATCGATTGATAGGGAGTGTGGTTATAGGAGGAGTCTCAGCTGCTGTGTATAAATCAAAGAGTAACGGCTCCATGGCATATGCGGATGGGGCATATTGGAAAGCATGGTTTGAACGAACTCAATAAAATGGATTTCTGTAAGTTATACATGATGAGAAAGCATTCCAAAGTTTCTTTCAAGATCGGCTAGCACTCGACTAAAATCCTTACAGGCTATGTCCATTATGATGGATGGGGGCCAGCTCGGGAACAATCATGGGAGGATCTAGATACTTTGTTATATTTGTTGATGACTTCTCCATGAAATTATGGGTGTACTTGAAGAGGCTGAAATCTGAAATGTTTGAGATATACAAGATTCGAAAAGCGGACGTTGAGAGCTACATAGGGAGAAAGATTAAGTATATGAGATCAAATAATGACACAAAGTATAATGATGAAAAGTTTCAAAAGTTTTGCGAGGAGAATGAGGCATTTCACAATATGTATAACACCACAACAAATTGGTATCAGTGAAAGGATGAATCGTGCCATTTCAGAAAAAGATGAGGTGTTTGAGGTTGAATACATGGCTTTCAAAGAAGTTATGGGTAGAAGTTGTAAGCATAGCAGTCTACCTCATCAATATATAGCTAAGAATTTCCTTAGAAGGTACAATTGCTGAAGAGATAGTCTATACAAATTGAAGATCTTTACGATCTCCATCTTATATGTTAATTATGAGTGACGAGTGATCAAGTTGGATTCTAAGTCATAGAAGTGTATCTTTTTGGATTTTGTGAAAGGCGTAAAAGCTTCAAGTTTTGGATCATGTGGGTAAGAAGAGGGTGTTTAGTCACGATATGAACATCTTTATATGGTGCAACAAATAAGGTCAGAACCAATGCATGTATTCATTAAGACTAACATAGATTCCGAGACAGTTCAGGAGGCTTTTAGTGAGATTAGACCTGCATAGTGAGCGATGAGTAGCCTACTGAAGAGGAGCATGAACATAAAGAAGGATGTGAAGAGAAACGTGAAGGAAAATATGTAGAAAATGATTAGGTTAGAGTTTGGCGCTTAAGATCTAAGTAATCATCAGACATAAGATCTTGTACCTTTATCAAAAGGGAAGAAGGTGGTTGGATGCAAGTGGGTATTCAAGAAGAAACCATGAGTCTCTAAAAAGAAATCATTAAAATTTAAGGTGAGGTTCGTAGCAAAGATCACATATAAAGGGGTTAGATTATGAAGATATATTTTTTCATGTGTTAGACACACTTTGATCCGAGTTGTGTTAGCATTGGTAGATTTTCATCTTGAACATATGGATGTGAAAACAACTCTCTATCATGGGAATTTGAAGGAAGATAACTATATAGAGCAGTCTGAGAGATTTTGAGGTCATGAGAGGAGAAGACTATGTTAAAGTTGAATAATTATTTGCAACAATTGAATCTGGATATGTTAAATATTGGCTACCAAAGATGTAAGTATGATTGATGCGTTTGTGTAAGGTACCTTGATAGCCTTTCTCCACTTTCCTACTACTATACATTGAAGATATGTTCATTGCTAAGAGAAATATGGATGATATTTCAGAGTTAAAAAGGATCACTTGGAAGAGAGTTTGAGATGAAAGATTTTATGGCTGCACTAAAGATCCTTGGGATGGAAATTCGCATGGAGAGAAGCTCTAAGAAATTATGGTTGTCTCAAAATAGATAGATAGATAAATTTTTAGACAGAATTGATATGTTAAATGCGAAAACGGTGTCTACACCATTTCCGAATCTCTTCAAGCTCTCTGCAACGTACATCATACATCATGCGGGAGATTTAGATAACATAAGGTCGACTTCAAGTTTGAGATCTGTGTTACAATCTATTGTTTCCATTTTTACCATATAAACTGAATGCATGCTGATAGGATTGATATCTAAAGAGACATTATGGGTTCGAGTACTTAAAGCAGGGTTGGGTGTTGAGTAAGGTAGAGTTCAGCTACACTATTTGATAACCTGAATGCTTTGTTTATGCAAAAAAATCATGTGTATCATGCAAGGACAAGATGTGAAGTTTCACAAGATTAGGGAGTTGGTAGCTTTAAGTGAGATCTTCTAGGAATAGGTGCATAAGTCGTAAAATGCAGCTAACATGTTTACCAAACTTTTCACCATAGAGAATTTTAAGCATTGCGTGGAACTACTCCATTTCTTCCACTGCCAAAAGAAGAGAAAGACCACCCATATGTGAGAAGTCTGAGAGTGACGTTACATAAGATTTTTCTTCAATGTGGAGTTTTTTATTCTTAAGTGACTTTAAACCTAAGTGAATTGAAAAATAGGTGCTTCCCGGCGGAGCTAAAGATACTAAAATCTAGGATATATTATTTCTTTTTATGAGAATAAGAAAGATCTCATAGTATTATATTCTTATTTGTATTTCTTTTTTTTCTCTTATATATATGATCCATTAGTGTTTGTAATATTTATTCACATACGAATAAAAATAAAAATTTTAGATAAAAGGGTATTCACCTCGATATGCTTTCTCTCTTATTCTTTCGCACAAAATATTTCTTTTTCTTAGGGTTTTACTCGTATTATCACAACACTCTTTGATTGTCTTATTTCGAGTTACAGTTTGTTGAACTCGATTTTTGTGTCTTGAACTTGTATGATTCCTCTCTTGATATTTAAGCTCCGGTTAATCGGTTCGGTTCACAAAGATTTATTGCATTCATATACTGGGGCAAAAGTTTATAGTAGGGGGTGGTCAGATCTGCCTATGCTTGTCTCTCTATTTCCCAGCTGTTTGTCCGCGGCCAAAAGGGGAGCATCCATGGATGTAAAAATAAATTTGATTGGTGGAGGATGTGTAAAAACACTTGTGGTGAAGAAGTGATATGCCTTGGTAAGATTGACCGGCGAGATTGGTTGAGTAGGTAAAAAACAAATGAGACAATATGGGGAAAAATTATGACGACGACTGTTTACTACTTGGATCTAAGGAAAAATAGAATATCATAAAATATTTGACGATGATGAAAGAAACCAAAAGTAGATATGAGGAATAAATTTGAGTTGTATAGTTTTAGAAAGAATGTGGAAATTGTCGGAGGAGAAGGTGGAGATCGTGGGTAGAAGACGATAGATATTTTGTTTCATTTAATTTTGATAAAAATGAAATTAGGTTTAAAAATATGAGAAAAATTATAAGGCTGATACGTTAGAAAAACATGTGTCAAACTGAAAAAGCTTCTCAGTTTCTTTTTCGGACTTCTACTTTATATAATAAAGATTATCACAATATGAAATATTTCCTCCGTTTTTTATAGATGATGTTTTAGGTTTTAACACACATATTAGTGAATCATTTAATTTTTGTTTTGTTCTATACAAAAACATTATTTATCATTTATTTAAACATGATTCAACTAATGATAAAGCAATTTGCAAAAGGTCAACATGAATAAAACCTAATTACTTTTGCATTGAAAAGGTCAAATCGGGGTAGCATATTAACTTTAGTAAATCCTCAGTTACCTTTGGGTACTTAATTTCGGTGGAACAGAGACATCCCTTCATGAATTCTTTGGGTATTCTTACCGAATGAGGCATGAGATCCTACGTGGGGCCAAGAGTAAGGTTTTTGCCTTTGTTTGAGATCGATCAAATGATAGAACGACTGATTGGTCTTCTAAGTTGCTCTCTAACTAAAGGGGGGGGGGGAATAAGTGTTAATTAAATCGGTGGTCTCGACGCTACCTAACCATGTTATGACATGCTATCGTCTGCCTCAGACATTAACTTCTACGCTTACGAGTGCTACTGCTAGATTCTGGTGGAGTTATGAGGGAAGCAGAGGTGGGTTACATTGGTTTGAATAGGAAAATCTACATGTTGCGAAAGAGGATGGAGGGGATAGGTTTCTGTACTATTGATGAGTTTAATTCGGCTCTTCTGGCAAAGCAGCTTTGGAGGTTAATTCAATTTACAAATTCTCTTTTAGCTAGGGTTATGAAGGGAAGATAATATCGCTCCTTCAATCTAATGGCTGATAATCGTGTCTACTCACCCTATTATGGGTGGACCAACATTAAGTCAGCTAAACATATTTTGGAGAAGGGCCTCATTAAAATAGTGGACTATGGTAGTTCTATCTCAGCATGGACAATCACTAGATTCCTGATGTGTGACCACGGCCGGCCCGACCTCGGTCTGCCATTTATCCATGATCTCAAGGTTTTCCATATGATTGATCCTCTAACGAGAACCTGTAATATGAATTTCCTGAATGAATTCTTTCATCCTGAGGATATTATCCTTATCCATGGAATTCCGATAAGTAGATTTCCCATCCCTGATAGGATTGGAAGGGCGTTGACTAAATCTGGTGTTTATACGGTCCGATATGGCTATCGGGTGGCTCACTCTGTAGTCACAACTCAATCAATACCACCTCTTATTGGCCCTACTGTAACGGCGCTAAAGGCAAATTCTTGGAAAATTGAAGGTATGTTCAAATTGAAACATTTCCTTTGGCAAGTTACCTCAGGATGTCTTTTGGTTTATCATCGGCTGCGTAATCGAGGTATTAATTGTGATAGGGCTTTCCCCGGTGCGGAACGGACAATGAAATGACTAATCATGCGTTATTTGAGTGCCCTCTGCCTTGCAGGTTTGGGCTCTATCCCAATTCCAAGAGGAAATTTATCTTTTCCATTCCCCTTGGTTTTCTCAAATATGGACTTTTTATTTTCAAAGATCCAAAAGAATTTCCTTTAGGGTTACCTTGTTAACCCTTTTCCATGGATTTTATGATTTATATGGAAGGCTAGGAATGACAAGGTTTACAAACGTCGGAGAGGGTTTTTGTGGATCTACTTTCTCTGGATGGTAGTTTGCTAATTGCTGGAAGTGTCTGCCAGGTTGATGGATCATGGAAGAAATATTGTCATTTCGCGGGTTTAGGATGGTTGTTCAAGAGTTCGTCCTCTTCAGCTGCTCTAATGGGTGCCAAGGACAGCGGCAAAGTTTATCCTCTTTTCATTTCAAGATGGAGGTCCTCCTCTGAGCGATGGAGTGTCTGCTTGCTCATAAGAAGATGCGGTGACTTTCCAAAGAGACTGCTCGGACCTTGTGAAGATGACAATAAGGATGAAAGATTGACCTGATTTTGCAGCTCTACTTGCTGATTTTGCTACTTTCAAACTTTCACCCTTACTCTAATTCTTCGAAGAATTAATGGAAAGACAGATTGCTTGGCGTTTAGTGATACTGCTTAGGGTATGAAGCTTTTTTTTTTTATATAAGTAGTATTTCCTATGTTGAATTATCAAACTATTTGTGTAAGCTACAATTTCTTTAACATATCAAAAAAAAAAAAAAAAACAAAAAATGAAATCATGTACTTGTTAACAAAAGTTTTCCCTTAAAATATCAATTATAAGAAAAATGAAGGGAATATAATTAAACAAGAGTAAGAAGTTGAAAATCATATATTTTGGAATATCATAATTTACATCAGCACTAATAAAATCGAGTCATTTCGAAGTTTTTTCGGAAGTACATTGGATAGATTGAACCTTCATTACAAAAATTCTCACAAAATTCTAATAAAGATCTCTGATCTGTCTTTGTGAGTCGCATGGACATGTTAGTTGACCTTTCATTCACTCGTTGTCTGGAAAATTCAAAAACTTTCTTCCTTCCTTGCAAAATTAACGGTTTGATAATTTTGCAAGGAAAGATTAAAGTTTTCAAACCGCTGATTTCTTTATTTCTTAATTATTATTTTTTGACGTCTTCTCTATTTTATTTTTCTGTTTTCTTGGTCGAACTTTCGTTCTCCCCTTATAAGTGACTACACTAGAACTGATGTAAACAAACTTATCGCTAATTAAAAGAAAAATAATTAATACAGTTGACCAAAGACTTTTTATCTTGACCAAAAGGTTGATAATCTTCCTTTGTCTTATTATCGTTTGATTAAGTTAAGCCATCAATAATTTTCCACATCGAAATATTAAATTTTGATCACTAAATTAAAATTAGATTAAAAGTTTTTGTGCAGAAATGTGTTATCAGTATTTAGGAGTACATGAACCATGCAAGGGAGAGAATATTGAAGTTCCTCAGGACACCATATATATTGCTCTTAAACAAAATTTGACACTCAAATGAGAAAGAGCTAAAACAAAGGGGGAACAAAATATGATGTTTAGATGGGGCAGTTAGCCCTTAAGAATAGGTAATAATGAATGGTTTTGATGGTAGCATAAATTACGCTTTTATTTGAGTTAAGGATCTAAGTTATTGGTAATTCAAAATTTACCAATTGTGAATCAAATTAAAATTTTTGAATTTTCTTTGATTTAAAATGAATTATGAATCATTAACTATTTTGAGTTATATCCTTAGTAGCATTGCTAACTCAAAAGTTAACCCAAAATCATGGAAATTATCATGAGTTGTTGAGTTAATGTTTGTTATATTCGATCAATACTTTTTTTCTATAATTTCTTTTTTCATCTTATCTCCTATATATAATATTTATCAAACATCAATCCTGAAAGAACGTTACAAGGTTGAAGTATTTGCACCCATTATGTCTTTTTCAAAAAATATTTGCACAAATATATTTTTTTAAAGTTGTATACAGAACTATATCTGTTTACAACTTTTTGCAGTTCCCCAGACATATGAAATACTAATATACCCTTAATGAAGAGAAGTTGTATTCGGTGGATAGCGGGTGATTCGCGATTGTGGCAATTGATATCTATATGTATAGCTAATCGTGGACAGGTAATTATTTCTGATTAATTTTTTAAGTTTTTTATTCATTTCTCTTTTCTCTCTCCTATTTCTTTTTTTCCTACCCCAAATGATTTTTAAGGCGACCAACGTCGTGGTGTTGGAGTTTTTGATCACGGAAATCGTCGTAAAGGGGTACAAATCGGCCGATTAACCGGAATTCAAAAAAAAAAATCAAATCGGACTTATTTCGGAAAACTCGAATGGACAGTCTACACTTGGTCTCCACATAGCAGCAATTTGTGGACACTAAACGATGGATGGTGTCCACCGGAAGTCCAAGGGACTCGTCAATTATGGTTGTACCCACTAATGTGGACATCTAATATAGGTGAACACTGTCCACGAACACAACATGGATAGTACGACAATCATGTCACATGGAGTTTCGATGAACATTAACCATCGTATTAGTGTCCATGGATTGCTGTTCATATGGAGACATTGTGTAGCCTGTCCATCTGGGTTTTCCAAAATAAGTCCGATTTAATTATTTTTTTTGAATTCCGGTTAATCAACCGATTATAACCCTTTTTGCGACGGCCTCCAAAGCCGGAAACCTCAACATCACGACGTTGCTCGTCTTCAAAATGATTTGGGGTGAAAAAAATAAAAATAAATAGGAGAGAAGTGAGAAATGTGAAAAAATAAATAAATATATAAATAAATCTCATGCAAGATAAAAGGTAACATAAAATTTTGTATTTGGTAAAATGAGGATAAAATAGTCAGAACAATCCATAAAAACTTTTTTTAAAAATACAACATTGCAACTAAATATGAAAAGATACAAAACTTCAAGAAAAAAGAGTAAAAGATACAATGGATGCAATTGCTCCATCTTTTTATAGGTTAAAATTTCTTTGGAACCCATATATGTATTTGGGTTAAAATTTCTTCTTTCTCATAATATTTTTATCAACGAAAATTTTATATATAACGAGGTAACTTTTTTTTTTCTAAAGACGCCCATGTCAACATTATTTCCTATTTGTGTGAAACCCATTTTATTTAAACAACATTCAACATTTATTAGTTTACCTCAACATTTAGCATTTCTTCCTTTCCGAAATCAAAAACATATGAATAAAAAGAATTAAAAAAATACCACATCATCATCTCCATGGAAAAACTCAAGTTTCAACTTTAACTCATCATCGCCTGTTTACCATAAAGTGATGACCTTTCAGTTTCAAGTTTATTTAATAACCTTCGGTTTCAGGTTTTTAATCTTCTATGTAGTCTTCACCACGATTGCTCTACCATAATATCCATTGTTTTAGTTTTGATCTCTCTTCCCATACAAATTCGTAACATCCAACGATCAATCTTCTGCCAAAGTTATTAAATTTGACATGATGCAACAACAATTATTCTGATCTGAGAAGGTGTATAAAGATTACACTTATTTCCTCACCTCTTTCGTGCATTCTCCTAATACGACGAATCTTCTCTCCACTCTACCTTAAAGCTCCACAGCTGATCTGAGAAGGATAGGAACAAAGATTAGATCCCAATTTTTTATCTTAATTTCTTCTCCTATATGTCTTTCGAAATTCAGATATTGGTCTCTCGAGTTCTTATTAGTAGGAAGTATTACGAAATATGATGAATATTTTTAAGGTTACAAAGGAGATTGAACCACTTTGTCCCCAAATTCGACGCTCCCTGCTTCAATACCTACCTCCGCTCGAGAATCATATCTCAAATCCTTTTGGAAGTGATCGTGACAAAAGTTCAAGTAGATCAAGGATTCGTTTATAAGTTTTTTTTATCCGTCCTTTTTCACCGAACAGTTTTATGAAATCTGATGAGGGTTGTTTGTAATAGGATTTAACGGCAAGACTTGGAAGAAATCAGCTAAAAGAGCATGAAAAAACTTGAAATATTACGAGGGAAAACGAACTATTTTGGCATTGAGTTTATCTTCTTCTCAACTTATTGTTAATTCCCAACACAACCGTGGAAAATGTAAAGCATCAAATTTGACATTTATACTATCTAATAATATTTGAGTAGATAAATCTAAATTTTCTGGATTAATTTTTCCATGAAATTGATAGATTCTAAAGAAATGGATCATGTTTTCAGTAAAGAATAATTGGGTTAAAGGTCATTTAAAATTGAAAAGAACTTTTCGTGCTTAGCTACCAATAAGATGACATTCATGTGGCATCAAGACGTCACTATAAGCGGCATCGAACTTCATATTTCACCTTAAAATCTCGGTGGGAGCTAAATATCAAGTGGCTATGACCTCCACCATCATCCACGGAATTTTGAGAGATGGTGGAAAGGCATCTCCAAAAACTTCGCCTACCTCTTTCTAGCCAAATAAGGTACTGTTTTTTCTCAACAAGTTGTGGGTTAGCTTCTCTGGTTTTTTGTATGCTAAGAATATGAAGAAGGGTGGTGAATTCATGGGAATTGTCCTCATATTTCTAAATGAGTAGGTTATACCTTCTACCAAATGATTTCATATGTTACTTCATCTCAGATGTTAAATAATTGAACTAAAAGGTTCTCTTACTATGTTGCAATGCTCAGTTATTCATGGTTCTATACTGCAAGGTGTCATCTTGAACACTTAGGTAAAGCCACCTCTTTCACATATTCAATAAAGTAATGTCCTAACCTACAAACTAAGAAACATGGCAATATCATTTTTTCCTCTCTCAGATGTTGTTGACCAAATATACTTTGTGCAAGGATCAAACTTAACTGAAAGTTAACAAGCAGAGATGCAGAAAAATGGTTGTATTTAAGTTTAAATAAGAGGAGTGGAATCCATTATAGAACAAGCTGCTGAGCAAACATGATGGAAGAAACCTACATAGACTTATCGAATGCAATTATGATGGTATGTTAACTGTTAGCGACAACAAATGTTTACATAATGGCGGCTACAGTGGTTGTTGTATATTGTGCGAGTAGGTACGCTACTGATATCGGTACGAGAGCTGACGTGGTGAAAGTTAAAGTAGATAAACTCATGAGAAGGTTGTCTTCAACACTGTTTCAAGTTTATAGAAAAATGCGTAAAGCTTCTTCACTTGCTTCCTTATCTATCACAGTTGACTTACCGTTGTATTTTCCATCGTATCACAAAAGCATTGTTAATAAGCAGTCAAATTTAAAGACTTATTTGCACTATAGATAATGATGTGTGATACTCTGATTAGTAATGTAATCAAATTAAAATTATGATCGTATGGTAGCTACAGAAACGGCTATTCTCCAGCAACTGCAAGTTGGATTATAAAGAATAGTGCTGCTATGTTCATCGGAGGAGGTCAAACAACATGATAGACAATGTCACACATCCAATTCAAGTGGAAGTTTAAGCGGAAGTTCAAGCTATGTTAATGAGTCTATAATATCTTCGGAGCAGAGGATATAATAGAGTTATTATGGAAGGTGATTGAAAAGAGATTGGTGGAGATTATTCAAGAAAGAAGAAAAAGGATATAATAGAGTTATTATGGAAGGTGATTGAAAAGAGATTGGTGGAGATTATTCAAGAAAGAAGAAAAGATTTGATTTGCGAAATTGGACTTTGTATATCAAATTTTGGATGAGAAACTTTGAAGAAATCCAATTCAAAAACAGTGTTCAAGAATCAAATAAAGCAGCATATATTCTAGCAAAATAACAAGTCACAAATACTATTTCTTTCTCTAATTATACTTTTATTTTAAGATGCATAACAAAAGTTTTGAATCAAAACTTTGTATTATCAAAATTTTAATTATAATCTACATTACGAGTTAAAAAAAAAAATTCTGTTTAAACTAAATTACGAACCTTTTGTTATAAATCAAATGTTAAAAGAGACTGCAAAAGAATAAAATTAACAAGACCAACTATGATGATATAAAAATAACGAAAAATATATAGTAGAATTAAGAGTCTCTCAATATATAAGCAATTGATCGGTAAAATAACAAAGAAAAAATAGAAAACAGATTCGTGAAATTGTGAGTTCAACCCTTGTTACATGTAACTAGGAATAAATAACTAATTAGTAATTAGTTTATACTTTATTAGTTAATGGAGTTAAACATATGGGACGTGCTAATGTAATCGCTAGTTGAATAGTTAGCTGTTAATTAGTCAATTAAACAATAACCACATTGCGACCACGATTGTTTACTTAACTAGATAATGAACTGTACACATTTATAATTGCTAACAAGAAAGTCTTTGGTTTATATTAAAAAAAACTTTAGAAAATAAAATAGAAAAACAAACTGATGATGTGAGTTGAAGTGATCAAAATGTTTACTAAGATTTTCATAAGATAAGTATAAAAAACTTGTGGGAGCTCAGATCCCTATAAAGAAAATTGGTAACTTGGATCGAGACCTACTTTAGTATTGGAGATTCAACTTGGCCTATATTATACTCACGAATATAAATAAACTATTAAATAGTATGCGAAAAAAAAAATCAGTTTATTTTTCTTATAGTACGGCACCACAAAATTAGACTATTAATTTTTTAAAAACTGTCTGGTTTGAAGAATTGGAGACAGGAAAGACGACAATTTGCTTCCTTATACAGTATTAACAATACTAAAAATACTAGCTATTAAGATTGAGGGCAATTACATTTAGTCTATCTTTTCTAAAGTGCAGTTTTATATCCTTTAAAAAGTTTTTTTTTTTAATATGTATATATTTTTACTGTTTAAATAAGTTAAAAAAATCAATTTTATCTTTAATAAAGAGATATTGATTCCGGTAGATAGCAAATGTATATATGATAAAATGAAATTTTTAACATAATGGAATTGAGATAAAATGAGCACCACAATCCATTTAGAACTTAAAACATACAATTTTACAGACAACTTTTAAAAGATACAACTAGTTTTTCTTGTCATCTGGTATATTAAATTTCACATTGATACAAGGTTTTACATGATGTTTTAGAGCATGAAACAAACCAAATGTCAACTCCTTCCCTGTCTAAGGCATACAAACCCAACCAAACACATAATATCTAACCTATCCGTCTTATATCTAGACTTAGACACGTATATACGTTACTCAGTTTCGAAACCATAAACAAAATGTATAAGCCTGATAAAATGGTGTTGAAAACAAGCAGAGAGAAATGAATCCGAGAAAACTCGGATCAACGACTCATGAACATAATCCAAACTTGGGGTTACTGAAACACTTCACCCTAAATCAGTCCCCTAATTTAATGGAGCACTTCACTCTCAATTTTACCCCCAATTTACCGAGGTAAGTCGGTGACCAGAAGGTAGAAACAACCAAGTGCAGATGACTCACGTAAGGGGGATCACTTGTTTGATCCTTGTTGACGCTTATCTCGCCGTGAAACGAACACCCAAGTCGGAGCACATTCACCATCTACAATATTCTTAACACCCATCACAACTGTAACATCCCCGATCCGCAATAGGATCGTCAGGATGGGCCATTGCCAAGTTGGGAAAGAGGAAATCTTAAAGAATAAATTAGAAACTCGACCATGGAGAAAAACCACTACTTTCCAAATTAATTTAATTAACTCAGAAGGTGGTAGTGACTCTACAGACATTTCAATGTCTTATGCTGAAAGATCTGAGAAAGCCATTTAAGCTATATCGGGGCTGAGTATCCGCGAGTGACCGGACGGCCTAGGAACTTGACCGCGGATAGACCGTGGGCTAGTTATACCCATCCTAACTTGGATAGATCGATTCTAACAAGGTTTGAAGGAATCAGAGGAAGGATTATGATAAAAATCAAGATAGATCGATCATAATGGAAACTAGATGAATAAGAACAAGGCAAGGTCAATGAACTGATCCACCCAATCAAGATCGAGTATTAGACTTAGTCAAAAAAATGTGGGAAGGCTAAGTCATCGAGACGATTAGCTCCAGTCAGCTCAGACTAGCTGAATCATCGAGATAAACCAGCTGGATCAGCTGGAGGATCAATCGGTCAGCCGACCAGCTCAGCTTAGTCATGAGAAGTGAAGCGAGCAAGTTATCATTGAATCGATGAACGGTTAGGCGGTTACACCCGAAATCGTGCGAAGGACAACTCACGACCCTTCGGTGCAATTTGCGACCTTTCGGTCTAGAATATGATTGGTCGAGGGAAAAGCAGTTTTACTCGCAGGAACCGACCACCTGCCTTATAAAATCAAGGAAACAGGGCCAAATATTGCATCACGCACACAAGGAAAATTCCCAGAAAATCATAAATTCAGGAATGAATGGAAAAAAGAAAGAGAAGGCTAAGGCTTGAACGGATTGTCGAGGCGAGTTAGCGTGAGGCGAGTCTCGGCGATTCAAATGGCAGACTAAGCGGACCAGTTCCGTACATGCAGTGGTTGACGACAAATCAACTGTCAGGCAACGCTGAGTGCGAACCAGAACTTAATGCTCGACTGTAAGATTGTATTGCCGGCTAGGATAGGATCAGGTTAGTTAGGTGATTCCGACTAGTCCATCTGTTCCTAGGGTTCGATATTCAATATCAGTTTAACTTGGTCGATCGGTCAATTCTATGGTTAAGTCATTGCAGAAGGCGAGTGGTCTGGGGAACAAGTTGATTCCGCCAAGGCTCGACCGGTTTGAAGACGATGGTCTTAGTCTAAGTCATAATCGATCCAAGTATTATTTTATGCGTGATATGCATAACATTTATTCATGCATATAGATCGATATAACGGTTGTATCGAATCCTAATAATATCTAAATAAGAATTCAATACTTCCTTTTATTTTCATATCGACTCTATAATTTCCGCGTATAGACTTTAACAAAACGAATCATATAATGCATGCATGAAAATGACTAAGTATGGAATTCAGACAATGAAAACTAGACTGATTGGCTCGCCCCTAGAACGGGATCGAATGAGATAAACATCATCAGACTTAGAGTCCGGGATAGGGAATTTCAACAACCCATGTCGAAATATAATCAATACTAGAAGAATATGCCTTTTCTTATCAGGAAAAACTCGAACTCATAGTAGAGATTGAATCTTGAATCACATGAACAGAGTCAAAACTGTATACCTCCATTCTCCACCACCTCGAAGATGTCCTTTGTCTCCATTCAAGTGGCTTAGAAATTTAATCTAAAACTTGTAGACTGCCAGGATCTTGTCATCGTTCAAAACCATAATTCAAATCCTGAAAGGCAGCCGCTTTATTCGCACTTCTGCAAAGCTGTTTTGGGGTAGATCTGAAGAGGGACCAAATCGAAAGATTTGAACCCCAAGACTTCTGCCGGTGAGCAGAGCATTATCATTGTGACACGGCCGTCCTCGAGCCGCCGTCGGTTGTTTAGAGTCTGCCACCGAATTGGGTATTTGCCGGAAGAAATTCATTGTGAAAACGAACAAAGCCTAGAGCCACCCCTGCTGTCAGATGAGCCATCTTCTAACACATTCCTTAGTTGTTATGGACATTGCCAGTCGAGTTGTAGAAGCAAGCCTCCGTCACCTTCAAACTGAGCCACCCCATGAAGCTTTAAAAATCGTTATAGTGATAGTCGAATATATGCTACGAAAGTAAAGGGAGCCATGGCCACCCGAGATACCGGATCTACACTTGAAGGTAAGCGGCTGCTAGGTTAAAAATATGGTTAGAGAGAATTTTTTTTTTGTTTTCCGAAAACCAATTAAGGTAATGATACAACTTTGCTTTTACAAAAATAAAAAGATACACTGGATGCAAATAATTCATTTAGGTAATACTTGTGACTTGTGTACAAGTAAAGCTTATATGTATACTTATAAATTATACTTGTTTTTTTTGTTAAAATAAATGATACTAGTAAAACATATTATGTTTGTACTTTAATTAAAAAGAGTTGAGAGTAAATTAGTTATACTTCTTTTTTTTGTTATAAAATATATAGAATAAATACATTCGGAGTTTGTATGTATTTTGTTATCAGTAAACCTGTGGCCACTAAAAGAAGAAGAGTCCTGAGAGTCTCAAAATCAAGTATCGATGATGCAGAGTAGACTAATTAGTCTAATCTAATGCTGCTCTAGTCCTCGTGCCTAAGGCTTCTGCTAGAACAAATAATGCATGTGTTTTGTTTTTCAACGCCATGCAGCATTACGTCACTAACAAAATTTGTCAACTATATATGTGAAGCATTTGACATTCGTATTTTGGTTATAAGATGAAATCAAAATGTAGCACAAATATGATAATATCGTTGAAAAATATAATAAATTAACGATTAATTGTTCTTAATTAACAAAGTCAATAGTTGACGAACTCATATAATTACCGTGTGTGACCTGCGTATTGACCGGTATACGCACCCTTTGGTCGACCATATGATCAAGGTTTACATATATATAAACAACAACCAATAATGCCTAATTTTTTTTTTTTTCTTTCTCTTGTTGCATGATTTGACTTTCGGGATTGTTTCTTACTTTAATCATTATTGAATTATAAACAAATCTAATTCATATAGTATCCACATTTTCAAATGAGCTTCTTTTCGATTCACACGACTAACCTTTAGTTTGTTTTTTTTAATTATAAAATACCCCTATTAATCTTGTTTCCTTTTAGTTAAGACTGATAAGACATAGAAAATTGTCAAAAAAAAAAAGAAAAAAAAAAAAAAAACTATAAGAAATAATGTTAGACACAAAATGACCAAAAAGAAAACTTAACTTCTGCGAAGAAACACATTTTTTTACTAAGCATATGAGGATGAACCTTCCATTAGAATTAGCCACTTCGATACCGAATCTTTTACATAAAAATATAGTTTATTTTTAGCTCAAAATTCTTATAACTTCTAGATATAAATTTTGCAAGTCTAAAAATTGGATATATTCATATGAAGGTGATAAACTCATTAATTGGAGATCATATGACAGAGTTTGATTATGGTTTAATCTTAGTGTTGATTGAGAATCGGTTTTGTTGAGATTCAATAAGAATTTCCTTAAACCTAAAACCAATAACTTGATTCTACTTTGTACACTATACATATTATAGCTTCAGTAGTATCCATTCTCTTTTATGAGTTCGACTTGATTTGAGACTAATATCATATCCACATTATTTGGTAGAATCATGGAGTTTTTCCAGTTTCATATTTAAAGTCATTTAAATCAATGATATAACAGATAGTTTAAAATATAACTTAGCTTAAAAATAAAGAAATGAAATTTTTATCACTAATATGGTCATTACACTCATCCCAAAATACTCATTCCTTGCTTGGCTTACAATAGATAATCGACTTACCACGGGAGATAGAATGAGCCACTGGAGACCGTAAATAAATACTCAATTTTTTTGTCAGAGTCCAATGGAAACACAAGATCACTAAAATTCAACGTGCCATACTCATCAAAGGTGTGGATTGAACTGATGCAAGGAGCACTACAAACTAATTATTCCTCTTCGTCGGAAGACATGCTAGATTTGGTCTCATATCATTCTCTTTCTAGACCTAAGTTGTTTGTTTGCGATATGCCTTCCAATATTCTATTCATACTATCTGTAAGGAAATGAATAGAAGATGTCATGACGAAGTTCCAAGGCAACCTCAACCACTCATCTGAGAAATTGATCGATTAACAAAATAGGCTGTCCATCCTATTATTGCCGGGACTAAAGTTAGAAGATACTTTACGGACTTGGTTTGAGACAAGAAGATAATAAATACCGGTTGATAGTGTTTTTGTTTCTTCACATATTGAAGCTTTAAAAGTGTTCTTTTGTTGTAAGTTGTAAAAATCTTCTTTTTTTTTTATGAATAAATTTTACATTTGTAAAGAAAAAGCGGATCAAATTATATCGTTATTATGCAAATATGTTGATTATAAATATGACAACTTATATAAATTGAATGCATTAATTGTATGTCTATGAATGCACAATTTAAAATTTTGATCTCCAATTTTTGCGTTCTCCAATTAGGGAGAGGGTAGAGTTGGGTTTTTACCCTTAGAAGATTCTTTTGTCTAGTTATTGGTATCAATGGTATGAGTGGTATTTTAACACCTTGTACTGTAATTAGACCCATTTCAGCCTATAAATGATATTCATATGAAGAAAATAATGAATGCATAATTTGGAATATAAAACATGTTTTTGGTGAAGGAGAGCTAATAAATATACTGAATAAAGAAATAATATAAGATTTAAAGAGTTGACGAATGCTCATGTGATGTGAGGCCAAGAGATAGAAGAAGTCTTCTTCCATGAAGCTTCAAGGATATCTCCCTTCACATTTTACAATCTCTATTTGACGCCGTACATTCAGGCTCTTATAAATATTAATTTATTTCACTTATTGCGTTTCAATATTTTAATAATACTCTGGTTGAATAACCAAGATCCATATAGACTTTATCTACACTTATTCAGTTAATAAAAATGAAATAAATGTTTTCTCTGAAAATCATCACAACTTTCACATTAATTTATTCACTAAATTTATTCATTTTGTTTAAATATTGATGCCAGAAAATGGCATGTAAATATTCTTTTTTTTTCTTTTTTTTCTAAAATATATCAAAAACATAATTTGATTACAAAACTTGTAATAAATTTGAGAACTTGTATTCATTGTACGATTGTAATATTTTTCTGTTAAACTGGAGAAGTAACATTATTATCGACAAAGTCAGGAATTATTTTAAAACCCAAAAAAAAAAGTCAGGAATTATTTATATATATATATATATATATATATATATATATATTTTCCGCTAGCTAGTCAGTAAAAATAAAATAACACAGATATGATTGGAGGAAACGGTACCGGAATTTAATAGAAATGAAATTAAAAAATGAACTTGTTGAAGAGTTGACGCTTTGGGTCCCCTCGAAGAAACTACACACAAATGGCTATAAGTAAAGGGTTGATTAAATTTCTGTGAAGAAAAAACAGACAACAAATAAAAGAAAACAAAAGTTGAAAGAAGACAAATATCTGATATTTTTCTAGCAATGGAGGTTCTTCTGAAATTACCCACTTCAGATTCTCCTCTTAAGGATAAAGTTCTTAGATCTTCTCCAACCCATGAAGCTAACTATAAGGTAAAAACCAACTCATGATTTTTTTTTTTTTTTAAAAAGAATATACAAAGTTTATATTTATATGTATATAGAAGGAATATAGGTCTCAGAACCTAAAATTATACCGTTCTTCTTTATGGATTTTTTTGTTTAGTTTTATGGAATTCTTTTACACTATATTTGCTTTTTTATCGTAATTTATAAAGAACAAATATCGTTGATTTTTACGGAAATTAGAAGATTATAATATAATAGTCAACCAGAAATCATTTGGAAATTAACAATTTTTTTCTATATTCAATGATCTTAGAGTGATAGTGATCAACAAGAACTTAAATCTGCCAAGGCCGAGATGAGCGAAGTGAAGGAAGAAAACGAAAAACTTAAAGGAATGCTTGAACGAATTGAAAGTGATTACAAATCTCTCAAACTCAGATTCTTCGACATAATTCAACAAGAACCTTCAAATAACCACCCTCAAAATCAAAACACGGTTGATGATCATCCCAAGCCAACGACTACGGATTTGAGTTCTCTTGATCAAGAACGCGAGTTTGTGTCACTTTCACTCGGGAGAAGAAGTTCTTCCCCAAATGATAACGTCCACAAAAAGGAAGAGAAAACGGAAGCCGTAAGCGTCGAAGTCAACGATGATGGAGAGTTGACCAAGGCTGGCTTGACCTTAGGGTTCAATAGCGGCAACGGCCGTGAACCAAACGGGAGGTTATCTGTCGAGAATCCGGCCAATTCTAGCCTGGAAAATAGCTCGGAAGAAGCTCGGGGAGAAACTTGGCCGCCAAGTAAGGTTACCGGAAAGAGAAGCTCTCCGGCACCGGCCTCGGGTGGAGAGGTTGATGGTGAAGCCGGTCAGCAAAATCACGTTAAAAGAGCTAGAGTTTGTGTTAGAGCAAGATGTGACACACCAACGGTACGTCCTTTCATGTACAAATTTAATTTGATCTTATATATAATAATGATCATAGTAAACACTTTGATTATTATTTGAGCCCTTATTATTTAAATATGACCATTGATTAAGACAAGTTCTTTTTATTTGTTGTACAGATGAATGATGGTTGCCAATGGAGAAAATATGGGCAAAAGATTGCGAAGGGAAATCCATGTCCACGAGCATATTATCGCTGCACGGTTGCAACTGGATGTCCTGTTAGAAAACAGGTATACATATCTATCTCTTAAATTTCTAACTTCAAAAGAAAAGTAATGAAACTGAAACCATATCTAAGATTAATTGGTTGGTACGGTTTAAGTTTGGTTCAGAAATATAGAGTTTGGTTTGAGTATATTATTCAATTTCGATTTGATTTGGTTAGTTTTTCAGTGATAAAAATATTATTCAATTTAATAAAAAAAAATTATCATAAAAAGTATATTTAACTTGGGTTAGATAGACATGACCACGAGCAATTTTTTATCATTAAACATATGATCTAACTTTATTTTTCCAAAATTATGGATGTTTTTGTAGGTCCAAAGATGTGCAGATGACATGTCGATACTAATCACAACCTATGAAGGAACACACAACCACCCTCTTCCTCTCTCAGCCACCACGATGGCGTCCACCACCTCAGCTGCCGCCTCAATGCTCCTATCCGGCTCCTCCTCCTCCACTCCTTCATCAGCCACCGAAATGATCGGAAACAACCTCTATGACAATTCAAGATTCATCAACAACAACAAATCATTTTATTCACCCACCATTCACTCCCCATTACATCCCACCGTCACTCTAGACCTCACCGCTCCACAACACTCTTCTTCATCATTTCCTTGTTTAAATTTCAACAAATTCCCAAACTCTTTCCAAAGATTCCCATCAACAAGCCTAAACTTCTCTTCTTCTAATTCATCATCATCAAACTCGTCTCCTCCTAATCTACCGGCGCTTTGGGGTAACGGGTATTCTTCTTATACTCCATACCCATACAACAACGTCCAGTTCGGGATACCCAACATAGGAAAAACAGTTCAAAATAGCGAGTCTTTAACCGAAACCCTAACGAAAGCACTTACTTCCGACCCAAGTTTCCACTCGGTGATCGCTGCAGCGATCTCAACGATGGTCGGATCCAAGGGGGAACAACAGATAGTCGGTCCACGGCATCCGATTGGCAATAACGTTCAACAAACAGCCACGACGAATAATAACAAAGGATGTGGAGGCTATTTTAGCAGCTTATTGATGTCAAACATAATGGCGAATAATCAAACCGGAGCGTCTTTGGATCAACCATCGTCGCAACTTCCTCACTTCTCTATGTTTAAGAATTCTTCATCTTCGTCTTCTACAACTAGTTTCGTGAACAAGGAAGATAAAAGCTAATCTTTCTTCTTCTTCTTCTTCTTTTTTATATTTCTTGGGTGATTTCTTATTAGGTGTTTTTGTTCTGTAACACAAGATCTGATTCCTCTTCGTCAATTTCTCTCAAGTATTCCTTTTTTTTAGTGTTAGGGAACTAAGGAACCGAATTTAAATAAAACAAATTAAATGTACAATTGATGTTTCCTTGTGTAGCAAATATTGTTTTCGGCTTCCTCTCTACATCTTACAAAACCAGACTTCTTTTGTTAAGGAGAGGTTATTAGGAGAAAATACTCTACTACCTTGGGAGGTAAGGTAGTCCAGGGTTATCACAAGGCTAATGTTGACATCTTTAAGATGGCTTGAAGCTTGCATCTGTAGTCCTCCTTATTCTACCGGTTATAATAGGTTAATTCATGGTTATTTCAAAGGTAGTAGGGGGTTAAGAAAAGGTGACACCGTGTGAGCTACCTCTTTGTAATAACAATAAGTCACGTTTCTATTGCGTTAAACAAGGGCGCAGAAGAAGGAAGGTACACCCATCATTATGAGTGCAAGGAATCCCTCCTGACTCACCTTTGCTTTGCATATCTTGTTGTTTTTTCAGAGGTTCTCTTCAGTCTATCCAAGCTATCCTATCAATTCTTAAGGACTTAAGAGTTTCTCTAAATTAGCAGTGAGCATCTCAAAGACCTTTTTCTTCTCCTCTCGTCTCTCTTTGCACCATCACTGGTTTATCTCATCAAAATATACTAGTTCACTTATTTGGGAGTTCCTATTTGCACCAAAAACTTAATCTATAAAATTGTCTATCCGATCTAACATCCTATCCGATGCTATCCGAATAATATATGAATAATCAAATTTAACCTTCAAGATATACGGTTCCCAACTGGATCTTCTTTCATCTAAAATTTTCGAAAAATATATATAAAATATTCATATTAATAAATAAAAAGCACTTAAAATAATACTAAAACTAAAATTTAATTATTAAAATTTTGAATATTCATATAAATATGCATTAAAAAGGTTTTATAATGGATAAAAAATAATTTAAATTTTTTTTATATGATATTAGGTTATGAGTCGTGTATACGTGGATCTGTAACTTAATATTTTATAATCGGTGATTTAGAATATGAAAAAATATTGAAAAGAAAACTAAATCATCCATAAGATAATAAAATTAGATTGAAATTGGTGATGTAAAACCACCGAAAGAAAATGATAATAACTATTTGATTATCTTATCATATATATTAAAAGAATACATGTTTTACCACGTGGCGTCATCACAGCTCTTTAGAGAATTGATTTATTAAAAATTTATTAAAAACTTTATTATTGTGTATATTTATATATGGAAATCTAACTTATTAAACCAAAACCGTATAATTATATAAGGAAATCTTACTTATTAAACTTTATTAATGTGTTTAAAATCTTACATAATTTGTTATTCGTTCATTGATTTTAATTGATTTGGAAATCTAAAAATCTTTGTCAAATCTATTGATTTTAATTAGTATTTTCAAATCCGTAGGTTTTACCTCGGATTTGAGTCTTTTGTATTTTTAACATAGAAATCCTTCCAAATCCACTAAAATCCATTGTAAAATCAAATCCATAAATAAATCCGTATGATTGAATAACACGTGATTTGAATTAGTATTTATAAATCTTATAACCAATAACACTGAATTTAAACATGTATTTTAAAATGATAGAACCAATAACACTGAATTTGATTTGAATTTCCAAATCCATTAAAATACACAAACCAATAACCCCTACTAAAAACTTAATCATCATATATATTAAAACCTTAATAAGTCAACTTAATTACGTTCATATGTCATTGGTTCATATGTCATTGGTAAAATTTTATATATTATTTTATTACGTTGATTTCACTATAACATTGGCCGTTGCCTGAATTTTCCCATCACTTTAATGAAATGGTTACATGTGTGTCTAATTCATCATTCTTCAGTAGAATCAGTTTTTTTTTAGTTTTTTAGAAGAAAACACAGGTTCAAGTTTCTTCTCTCTGATATACTCAAGGGCCATGACTGTATCGGCTTTTCTCTTCTCTATACTCGCTCTCTACAACAATTCGATAAACTTAATCAATTTACATCAGAGATAAAGAAAGGGATGTTAGATTGGATTCACTCAGTTTCCCTCTGTTTCATAGGTTTTTACTTGGTTGGTTAAACAAAGTCTTTTTTTTTTCTCCATGCTCGAAAAGAGGTATTAGAGAAAGAGAGAGAAACTCAGCGTCTAAGACAAGAGGGTATAGGGCTTTAAAACGAGCAGAATCCTAATGATGGAAGGTCTCAGTCCCACCATCTTTGTCGTTTACTGTCAAGCCATCGCCACTCTCTTCATTTGCCCCATCTTCCGTAGAAACACAAAAAAGTTCACTATCCAGGTTGTTTTGTGATATATTTCGGTTGTATTAGGTTCCTGCTCTATCAAAAAAGGCAAGTAACTTTCAATTTTCTGTGTGTGATTGTTATATTTATTCTTAAAGTTTTGTGGTCTAATTGGTGTCTCCTACTAGAAAGTTTTTTTTTTCCATTCTATTGACGAATTTGTTTAAAGGAAGCAAATCGATTGTGTTTCGCCGTTATTTCTCTTCATCATCTTCCTCGACTAGCAATGGTAAATCCGTCGTCAACATGTATTATTGGTGGGAAGGAGATAGAATAGAGTGAGGCCGAGAAGGAAGGGTGGAATATTCTCGAAGACGTCGTCGTCAGCTATTTTGGGTTGCCGGTTGGAACGGTGGCAGCAAACGGTTTTAGAGATAATTTTCCTTTGAATTATGATCAGGTTTTTATATGAGATTTTGTGTCCTCTGCTTTTGCTTTATTGCTTAAAGGAGAAGGAGATATCATCATGAACTTTCACCTCAATACATTGTAGTTGCGGGTATGTATATATGTCATCATAGTTGAAGCATTTTAAATCTATAATTGATGTTATAAAAGACACATCATTTAAACACTTAGATGTACAGTGATTATGGTTTCTATCGAAGATCTTTTCTCTTGGTTGATAAAGAAGTTGTTGAAGAGATCTGTTGAATATTTATCCGGCCATGAATACTCATGTATCTATGCATATCTCTTAACTATAACTAAATTATATTGTGATTTTTTCTATATTTCTAAAAATTTCGTCATGTATTTAGATTGCTTTAGGTTTTTGTTTCCTACTTATTAATGGAATAAAGGTCTTCGCCTTTTATGTGTTTTTGGTTTAACGTTTTTTGTAGGTTTCCGAACCATTCTGGTTTATCGTATGCTTTGACGGCTGGTCTTCCCTAATTATGTTTCCAACCGTCATTATTTCTTATCGTTAGTTCGTTCTTAGGTTTACATACTATATGATGTTGTTTGGTTAGGGTATTCGGTGTTTATCAAGTGATAAGTTGGTCTCCACCAGAACTTAACTATGTAACTTTGATTACTCCAGATTATCACGATATGAGGGATGACATTCAAACTGGAAGCTCTTGTGGGGGCGTCTCGAGGAAGATGGCTCGGTACGTTGCTACACCGAATAACTACTCTAAACCTGGTACGAGTGTTCACCGGTTTTGGGAGGTTAGAGAGACGGTCTAACTCGGCTCTCTTGACCTCGGGTCGGGGCAAGAGGTTCGGAAAAAGATGAGGAGATTACTGACCAAAAGCTTAAGCCAGCACGGGACATCATCGTTCATGTACCCTGTTAAGTTGAAAACGAATGAAAAGAAAAGTGTTTTGTGGTACAAGCAACTCTTTCACTCCTGAAAACCGGCTAAGCACATGCGAGAGAGATCATTCCGGTTCACAAATTAGCTAAAGAGATCTGTATCGTAGAAAAAACATGACATCTTGTTTAATCTAATTTGAATGTACATTTAATTTTTAAGGTAAAAGGCATAAATAACTTCCTTTATATTATTAAGTCTAATTTTGACTTACGCCAACTAAACAAATTTTCTCTTTGTAAATGTAAAACCGAACAACAGAAAATTGAGTAATATGTTTAAATTTTGGTTATACAATGTAAACCATGTGGATATAATTTCTTAAAACTATAGTATTTAGATATATATCTCATAACATCTTAATATATCTTTTTATGCTCGCATGCGGGCAAATCCTCTAGTTTTTCTATTATTTAGTTTCTAAAAAACTTATCACATGTTTCATAATTTTTTTTTTCCTATTTGACTACATTTATGTTTTAATTTTAAAACTACTCATATATATATATATATATATATATATATTTTTTTTTCTAAACTTGTTATTTACTTTTTAATCATACGAAATATATGCATTCTTCCATTAATTAATATTTTATGATTTTTCTAGTATAAGTAAATTTTAATATGATTTGTTTCTTAATAATTTTAAATGTAGTAAGTTGTGTGAAACTGTGGCCAACATATAGGTATCACAACTATTTATTTATTTTGATTCTTCTATTTTTATCTTATTTTGATTAAAAATAAATTTTATCACATTTTTCTAAATAATTAATCTTTATTAATTCATATTATGTATAATTTTTTTAGTATTTAGTTATTCATATATTTATCTTTCAAAATTTTTTAAAAAATTGATTCTCATATTTTTATTTAAAACAGATTTATTTTTATTTACAACGGTTTACTTTTTTATTTATTTTTAAATGGATATATTATAATTTTTGGATAAATATTTCATTTAAGACTAAATAATTCTAATCATTTTTCTAATATAATTATATGATATAACATGATTTATTAAAGTTATAAAATTTTATCATATATCAAAATATAATTGGATAGTTTAAGTGAAACATTTTAAACACATGTAAAACTCTTATCGAATTATCGCGAAGTTTTGAAATCAAATTTATAATAATATTTTAATTAGTTATGACATATTATTTTAATGATTATAGATATTTTTGCCGGATCCGTTAATAGTTTTTTCAGATCCGACATACCTTATGCAGATTCCGGTTACTTTAAAATTTCAGGTTAATCGACTGCATACATTTTTTAATCGACTGGTTTACATTTTTTTTTCTTGGTGGCGAACTTAACCGTAGTGGGCCTAAACTCACACAAAGGGTCTATTAGAGTTTGGTGATTCATGCAGGCTTTGTTGTATAGATTTATACGAGTAACTAAGAAAAAAAATTATATTTGGAAAACACAATCCGGTTTTATCTCCTAACTTCTCTAGGAATCACAAATTCGTCAGAATTTCCTATTTTTGTCTTATTCTATCTAATTACTTTCAACTTATAAATACTCCCCAAAGAAATTCATCTTACTCATATTACTTTGAATTCTTTTTTCTTCTTCTTCAATATGGCGAGAGTTTCTATTTTGTTATGTATGGTTCTATTGATTACATTAGGCGTTGTGATAAGTGTCTCGTTTGCCGTAAACAATGAAGTGAAATCGAAAGATTTGGAAATAAATAAGAAAGATAAGAATGTTAATCATCATAGTAAACACAAAGAGAAAGGAGGAGAAAATGGTGATCACCAAGCTGGTTCTAATGATGATGAAGATGGTAAAAAGGATGAAAAGAAAGGGCAGCATGTGCATAAAAAGGGTGATAAGCATGATGCCAATAAGGATGATGGAAAGAAACATGGTGATAAGAAGACAAGTGATGTTCATGGTAAAGATGATAGTGGTAGCGTTAATGATGACAAAGAGCATAAGGACAAAAAGAAGGATGGACATGATAAGAAAAAGAGTGATAGTCATGCGAAAGATGCTAGTGATAGCGATGATGATGATGATGATGAAGATGAAAAGGAGCATAAGGATAAAAAGAAGGGTGCACATGGACATGATGATGATGATGAAACTGATACCGATGATGATACAGATGATGATACGGATGATGATACCGATGATGACGATGACGATGAAGATGAGGTTGATGGAGATGATAATGAGAAGGATAACATTGGGCTATATGAGCTAAAGAAGGGAAATCTAACGGTCAAATTCACAAATTGGGGTGCTTCAATCATCTCTCTCCATTTCCCGGACAAAAATGGTTAGTGAACTAAATCATATTGAAACTCAGCAACACAAAAGAAAAACTCGGTACCGCATTTAACTGAATTTTACTATATTTTTTTATACGGTATTTCAGGAAAAATTGGCGATATTGTTCTTGGTTATGATAGCGTCAAAACCTACAAGGTACGTAGACAAACTTGTTTGTTTACCGTGTAAATTTTTTTTTTCTTTGTCGTACTAAATTTAACTGTATATTAATTTGTAATCATCAGACCGATAAGGTTTATTTTGGAGCAACAGTGGGCCGAGTGGCAAATAGAATAGGAAAGGCCCAATTCAAATTAAATGGTAAAGAGTACAGAACAAGTGTCAACGATGGCAAAAACACACTTCATGGTAATTCATCATGATTAGATTAGTTACGTAAGATTATGTGGATATGATTGACAATTTTGTTAATTTAGGTGGGAAGAAAGGATTTGGGGATGTTGTGTGGGCAGTTTCAAAACACAAGTATGATGGCAAGAAACCTCATATTGTCTTCACGTACATAAGTCCTGATGGCGATCAAGGTCTTATTTCTATCAGTTTTTTTATTTTCACCCAAAAACTTTTGAAATCTAAGATTTGAGAAAAAGTAAACATTTTGCTAGTTTTTTTTTTTTTTTAACAATAGGATTTCCCGGCGAACTCAATGTTACAGTGACATATAAAATTGTGAAAGATAATGAATTGAGTGTGGTGATGGAGGCAAAATCGAAAGATAAAGCAACTCCGGTGAACTTAGCTCATCATTCGTATTGGAATCTTGGTGGTCATAATGCTGGAGATATTTTGTCTGAGGAAATTCAAATTTTTGGCTCAAGTTATACACCTGTTGACAGTGAACTCATTCCCACCGGAGAAATCTCTTTGGTGAAAGGAACACCATATGATTTTCTACAACTTTGTCCTATTAAAGATAATATGAAAGATCTTAAAACAGGGTGAGTGGTAACATATACTTCGCTAAAATGTATCTTATGGTATTTTAGAGTTGTTGATTGATTACTTGTTTTTTTTTGTCTTACAGATATGATATAAATTATTGTTTAGATGGTAAAGCGGAGAAGATGAGGAAAATTGTGGAACTCGTAGATAAGAAGTCGGGAAGAAAGATGGAATTATCCGGAAACCAACCGGGTTTGCAGTTCTATACTGGAGGTATGTTAAATAATATTAAGGGGAAGAACGGGACAATTTACAAAGCTTTTGCGGGATTATGTCTAGAAACACAAAGTTATCCAGATGCAGTAAATTATCCGAAATTTCCTTCGCAAATTGTTGAACCAGGGAAGAAATACAAACACACTATGCTCTTCAAGTTTTCTATTGTTTCATAGAGTGTTGTTTTAGATTGTTACATGATTACCTTTGTAAACTATACTCAATATTTCATGATAAAGAAACTAGCTAGTTAGATTGTAAGTTTGTAACAACTCTCAATCTTTCATAAAACTAACTTCATTAATTCATCTCTAGTTATGCATAAATCATAAACACTAGTTCATCTTTTTCTTTTTTTTTATATGCACTTTTTATTATGAATTTTATTTGATCATTTGATAAGGTAAATGATATGCGGAGTAATGCTCACACAATATTTTCAAGATCCTGATGTCTTTTTTATTCAAAGTATATTTTCGAAGAGTTCATTATATATTGATTTATCAAACAAATATATTTTAGGCATATGTTGTCATATCTATCTCTTATGGGATTGGACTTTCTCGTTTCCTCTTTGTGAATTCAATAAATCAAATTTTGAATAAATTAAGGTAATAAAAAATAACCAATTAATCTTGAATTTTTGGAAAAAAAAAACACAAAGTAAATAAGACGAATGAGTTTGTGACACACTAATAATTTTACGATCTTGAACTGGCCAGGTGACTTTTTTTGGTTAAGATTATTTATTCCCAAAAGGAATGCACCTTTGAAGAATGAATGCTTAAAGCTTGAATTAGTAAGAGAACTAAAAAAATTGTTTGATATTGAGTTTTCGGAGATCTGGAAAGAAAAAAGTTTTGAAGAAAGATGAAAAGTTTTTGTCAAATGGAAATTTTGGTGATAAGTCAAATGGAAATTAAGGTTGTGGAGGAAAATAAAAGTTATGAAAAAGGAATCTTGGCAACTTGGTAAAAAAGGAATCTGATATTATTTTTAACTCAATCTGGTACAAATCATGTTTACTACTGTTTTTTTCATCCCATAAACTTCCTTAAACATTGGATTGCTCGAAAAACTTGGTCGAATATTTCAAAACGGTTTCACTTTCAATCTGATTTAATACTTGCTCAGAATTTAAGGAAACTAAATCCTTAGTCTTCACATGCAATACCAGGACTAACACTCTCCTTGTGGGAGAAGACTCCATAATTCTACATCGTCGACTGGTGTTGCCGCCATGATACTGTGTGTTCTGCAAGGATGATATCTTCTCTCTTCTATGTAGCTCAATTCTTGTATCTTAGAACTACATATATAGAAAAAGTTTATTCAAAATTCGACAGACACTCTACAGATCTCCGACGTAAATTCCAACAGCTATAATAACTGTTATATTTTTTGAAACGGTAAAAAAGACTTCATAAACTGGTCATAGTTTTCGTGACATACTCGCTATTGTTTTAAAACATAGATTTTTCCAGACGGTACAATGGTTGTTTGTAAAAAAATTTCGTTTTTCGAGGAAATTCCAAAGGTTTCCGGACAATTGTGTATTTTAGATGCGAATTTTACTGTTATAAACAAATTATATACTCTAATTAACTGCAAGTGCATAGTTGTATCGCATGTAGTACTTGTGGTATTGAATCCACTATAAACCGATAAGTTTTCAAACATTAACAACCTAGAACCGAGTAAAGATTTAAAGCCACAGAGTAACCCTAGCAATATGAGAACGGGAAAGTAAATGGAGTATCGAAGGGAAAAAAGAAATGTCAGCAGAGTAATATCAGTAATCTAGTATGAGCGGGAAAGTAAACGAATGAGCAGAGTAACAACATTAAAGTAACAATAAGTAAACGGGTGGAGTAACAGCGTGAATGTAAACCTAACTAAGCATAAAGTAAAGTGTTTGGTCATAGGGTCTATGTTAAGGGTTTCTCTCAAGAATCGGGAATGTCTAGTAGAAGATACGCTCTCTGGTTATGATTTGAGGGTTTCCCCTGCTGTTTAGTCACTTTACAACATCATGCCTCATATGTTCCCTTTAGAATCTTAATCACCAACTAGAATAACTACTCGAACATAAAGAACTTTATTAAAATCATGAAAAAAAAACTACAACTATTGGGGGATTCAAATCCCTAAACTACTAGGATTTATACCCATTAAATTGTACTACTACTATTACATAAAAGAAAAAGAACTTAATTGACTTTTTAGGTAATAGAGAAGTTAGAGGATGAGAAATTATGAAAATACTAAGTGGGTTTATAGAACTAAGTTCAGATTGGTGTGGAACTTTATTAAGGAAATTCTGGTTCAATTCGGATTTCACCAGAGATTTGTGGAATCGGTGATGCAGTTGGTTACAAAAGTATAGTTCTCTGTGTTGATCAACGGAGAAGCGAATGGATTCATCAAACCTCAGCAAGGAATAAGGCAAGGGGATCTGCTCTCTCACCCTTCCTTTTCATCATATGTAGTGAAGTGCTATTGGGTTTATGCGTCAGATCACAAAAAGAAGGGCGGCTAAAGGGCATAAAAGCTAGAAAATCGAAGATCCGGGTAAATCACTTATTATTCACGGTTAACATAATGATTTTCACTAAATCAGATCCAATGAGTTTTGAAAGCCTGAAGAACATCATGGGAGAATATTATAAAGTATCAAAGCATATGATTGACAAAGAAAAATCTGCTATCTTCGTTAAAACTAAAGCACCGCTGGAGACAAAAAAAAATGTGAAGCTGGTGCTAGGAATCAAAAAAGAAGGTGCAGTAGGGAAGTACTAAGGCTTACCATAAATTTTTTAGAGGAGAAAGAAGGATTTTTTCAGTGCTATAGTGGAAAAAATTAAGCAAAAGGCGGTGAGTTTTGTTGGGAAAAAACTATCGAAATCCGGAAAACTCGTTATATTGAAGTCCATGCTGACAACAATTCCATCTTACATAATGTCATTTTTAAGATTCCACAAAGTCTATGTAAGAGGATACAATCAGCCCTCACAAGATTCATATGGGATTCTGATTCGGAAAAGAGAATTATATGTATTGTTGCTTGGAAGAAGATGACAAAGACAAAGAAACAAGGAGGATTGGGACTGCGCGAAATACAAGCTTTCAACGATGCTCTCCCTGCTAAGATAAGCTGGAGAATCATTACGAAGCCAAAAAGCCTTCTAGCACTTGTATACTTAGGAAAGTATTGCAAAAATTTAAAGTTCATAGACGCAAAAGCTCGAAATGGAGCCTCACACAGATGGAAAAGTGTGATTGTGGGAAAATAGTTGATGACGAAAAGGATAGGCTGGGTGATCTGGTATAGGAGGGACATAAAAATATGGTATGGTACATGGTTATCCTTTGACAAGCCTGGAACGGCTTTGGGACTAGCGACTAAGAGCACACCAGACTCAAGAGTCTCTGAGTTATTTATAAAAGGCTGGAACAGTTGGGATGTGAAGAAAATTTTGAAGCTCTGAGCGAGAGAAGGAAATACTCAAAATCCAGCCATATACATTGGGAGCTAGAGAAAAATTAATCTGGCTTGGAAATGACTCAAGTATTTAAACGACTAGATCAGGTTACTATGTGGCCCTTGAAGCTCGAAATGTAGAGGAAGAAGGAGAGGAAACAAGTAATGAAATAGAATGGAATGACTTGGTGTGGAAACCCAAGACGATTCCAAAAAATCATCTTTTCCTCTGAGATTTAATACAAGATTTTTTTTACAACGGGAGACATTCTGATGAAACGGAAGTGAAATCGGAAAACAGGTGAAATTGATGTGGGATGAGGGAAACGAATATGCACCTCCTAATCCGATGTAGACATATAACATAGATTTGAGAGAAGACTCCATTCAAAGAGAAACTGAGAGTTGAACAGCTACTAACAATGGAGGAAGCTTTGAAAGCGGGAAAGAAACTCTCACTGCAACACAAGGAGGAAATGAAAGGTGAAACGTTATTTGTATGGATCTTTTGGAAAATATAGATGGCATGGAATAAGCTCATCTTTGAGAAGAAAGAGACAAGTGTAGTGGACACTCTAACAAAGGCAAGGATAGAAGC
This sequence comes from Euclidium syriacum, assembly GCA_900116095.1. NCBI lineage: Eukaryota > Viridiplantae > Streptophyta > Magnoliopsida > Brassicales > Brassicaceae > Euclidium > Euclidium syriacum. Next base: position 6,049,772 of record FPAK01000007.1, on the reverse strand, counting down.
AAAAGATTGGAGAAATTCACAAACGGAAGTGGAAGCCACACCTAGACATAGAAAGCCAGTTAAGAGAGTAAGAAGCTATCCGAGAAAAACGCTTATATACAACTCAGCAGCATGGGACAAAGAGAATAACGTGAAAGGTCTGGGGTGGAAGATAGTTTGGAACGACGGAGAAACAGTGACATAGGGGAGTAAATCGCTGGTGAATATTGGATCACAGCTTATTGCAGAGGCTATGGCCGTGTTTGAGGGACTGAACAAAGTCTTGGAGATGAGATTTAACAAGCCAAGGATGTGCTCCGACTCACTTGTGCTCATCAATGCAATTAAGTTACGAGAGAAGTTAAAGGAAGTTTATGGAGTGATATGCGACATCGAGGAGAAGAGAAGAGAATTCACTTCAATTGAGTTCATAAATGTGCCAAGGAAGGAGAATATGGATATTGATATCTTAGCGAAAGATGGTCTGTTTATTCATAATTACTATGCTATGTAAAACGCTATTTGTACTCTTGTTATATTGTGTGGAATAAAGTTTTAATTGACCAAAGAAAAGGAGTATAAGTCAATGTCCACTGCAAAACTTACATAAAAAACTGGCACCTCTTCTCATTTTTTCTTTGAAAAAGTATTTTATTGGTTTCAAATTAGACATGTGTTCTATTGAAGGACTTTGCGTTATTCTTATTCATAAGGGTTAACTGATCATAAAATTTAGGTAAGAACGAAATATTACCTTGTTATAATGAAATATCTATTACTTTTAAGATCATAACTAATACATTTTATAAACGAATTTGTCGGGTCTTCTAATTGTTATGGCGGTGTTTATTTAATCAAATGATAGAATATGAAAATTTTAGGAGTTGACCTATCCATAATCCATCAACATAAACATGTGCTCTTTACCAAAATTCCTATACAACCATATAAAATATATGAGAGCCCCCATGACCTCACATGCCATCGTGTATATATATTCCATTAATTACGTATGTAAGTACGTACATATATATTGAGTAGTATCTGAATTGATTAGTGCAGTTGGCAATTTACGATCTTACATAAATTTAGAGTCTTTCAATAACTTTGATTTCACCAATATGTAAACATTAATGGATTATACTAACAATCACATAATAAAAAAATGAATCAACCTCCTCAACACCGGAAAAAACTCTACTGAACTCTCCGGCCTCCTCCACGAATCGGCATCCTATCGAGTTACTTTGATAGCTTCTCCTTTGATTATATGCCTCGAGCACAAAATTCTACTGCGGACTCATTGGCTAAATCAACTCTTACAGCTTGCCTCAACTCTGTTGTAATTGATGAGTAACTCTATCGTCGTTTAATGAAATTTCAGTTTGATCCCCTTTCCAAATTATTCTGATGAACAACTTTTTCTTTTCTTTTTTTTTGGACAACATTGATGAACAACTTAGTCACCTCATATTATATAAACGGGACGCTACGTACGCTATACGAAAACTACGTGAATCTAGTAGATTCAATCTTAAACATATATGTGGCGTAGTTTTACATTTTCCGGCCAAACTAGAACTTTCACAATAGCAAGTTTGAGTTTCTGTGGGAGGTGGCAGTGCGGTCACATGGTGAGCCCACAAAGAAGAGAAATATTTGGTACTCTATTTGTTTGCTTGTGTAATAATAAAAAAAATTGTTTGTTTTAGTTTATTAATTCTTAAATTAAAAGGCATCCATAGATCCAAAAGGTAGCAAGATGAGTGAACTATTCTCCTAAACACTGTCTCACTTCTGTTATCTTTTTGGCATTTTCTTCTTCGTCTTTGGAATGTGTGCTTCCAATAATCTTCCTCAGTTACTAGTACTACCAGTTACCACTATCATTATAATCTACAATTGTTAATAACAACTACCTCTTCGGCTATTGGTCTTCTATATATATCTTATGATCCAGAGTCAAGACTCGTAATTTATGATGAATGTACCCATGGGTATAAATAAATTGAAAATATAAATCTAGTCATATAATCAGGAGACGTTTTTGGTTCGACTTTTCAAACTAAAAACTTGTGAGTTTCTTTTTTCTTTTTGGCATAAAATCTGTGAGTAATATCCAATGATATAATGTTTTGCTTTTCTTAGTTTCAGTTTGGTATTTTATGGTTCATACATAATTAACTAAATGATAAAAAGCTACAATTTAATAAAAAGGTAAATTGCACTTTAGATGGAATACTACAGACTTGACCATGTGATGCACACGACATGATGTTTTAAATTCTAGTTTAACTTCTTTGTAGTTCTAAAAATACATTAGTTTGCAATTTACAAATTGTTGGGTGATTTTTTTTCTAATCAAGGATCGACATTAAGATTTACCATGTTGGAATTGTTGGATGATTTTTTTGTATAATCCAAAATCGACATGAAGATTTACCATGTCGAATTGCTTTAAAACGCAAGACCATGGAATCCTCTGAGTCTCCGAATCAGCCAGTATGTATTCAACCCTTCGATGACGGACTCGTATAGTAGCGTCCCCAGAAGCCGAACCTTAGAGTTACTTATCGGATGGTTTCAGTTGATGGACCATTGTTAAAAGCCTAATCACGGTGACAAACCAATAAATGTATATATACGAGAGGAAGTTCATACAAAAAACGCTTCTCCAACCAACTTAACATCAAATTAAAAGACAAATAGACTGAATGAGGGTATTTTAACCATCTGACTACCACCATAAGCACTTCAACAATGCCCACCTAACTCTTATTACCAGGTCAAACCGACCTAATGATATGTACATCCTTCCAAATATAAACATTGATAACTATACTCAAGGGAGCACTAAGATCTTTGGATCATTCAACTGCCTTATTTTCCTTCATCATCATCTTTGGCGAAAGTTTTGACCATTTTTCTGAAAAATGGATTTCTCTCTTTTAGCTCTCACTAAACAACATATTAGACTTCATATAACCTTGACCAAATCTAAGAACTTTAACCACCACATTCCTCAAAGAAAATTGTCTCCCAGTCCATTCAAGTTGACATATTTTAACCTAAGCGTTGGTGAGTCCTTAGAAGGATAAACCCAGTTTCATCTCGTTAACGATCATGGCTATGTTATTGCGACATGAAGGTGACACTCAAATAAGGCATTAGGGAAAACCCTTCCTTTGACATCCACATGTGCCAGCCAAAGAAAGATCTTCTATCGTACACACGCCTGTATTTCTAGTGCATATGACGTTTCCCATGAAAAAATCATTTGGACAGTTTAGCATTAAATTTGTATCTCAACACTTTAGCATTAAAGATAAGGGTGTCAAATTATACTTAAATGGCAAGTGTATATGGTGTTGAGAAAAAAAATTAGTGCTAAAAGGCTCAATTGGTCGAGAATAGCTAACAACAAGGTCTGAAAAAGAGAATGATTATGCATTAAGTAATTTTGAATAGAAAAAAAATAGTCTACTTAACAGTATTTATACTCAGATTCAGGTGTAAAAATCTTAGTCACGAAAAACATTCAAATGTTTGACCAAGTTCGACTTTAGTAATCTTGGTCGAATCAGTTAAGCTCAAGCGAAGTAATACCTTTGACGATTAAAAATGTAACTGAAAAAATGCACAGTAGCATGTCATTTGTATGAAAGTAACAAAAGTTGGACTCATATTTTCATTAAGTGTATGCAGTCATTTATTAGGAAATTACAAGGCAACACGCTAGTTAGTTCATTTAACTTCCGTTGATAAATATATTCATTTTTCGCACGTGTTTTCTTTTTAGCAAATCATAGAAAGATCAATGTTTCTTCTGCCACTTAAGATAAAATTGAAGTTCACACGTTGAGAAATTTATGTGTAAACATTCTCACAATGATCGGACCATGCCTTGTTGCTTCACTTCATTAAAACAGTTGATCACACTAGTGTATCTTTGCGAAGAACATTTTACTATATGTTGAGAAAACTCATTACTTTAACAAGTTTCTCTGTCATACTCTCTAAATTAAGTAATTTATTAGCCTCTAGGGAACTACTTCTTTAGAGGATAGTATAACAAGTAAATAATCATCCTCTACGAAACTCAAGTGTCTCCTTCAGTTGACTCACTTCTCAAGTTTATCTCGTCTTTCAAAAATACATCTTTCTTTTTCTCTGTTTTTTACATGTCATGTAAAATAATAAGTTTTCAAGTAGAAATTGTATCTTTAGTGTACGATATCCTTAGCCACGCCTTCCAGATCACTCTTGTCCTCAACATCTCCACCCCCCCCCCCCTAGAGATAACGCTTGTTACCAACGACAAAAATCTAAATATGCTCATCATGTAGACGTATACGTCTAAACTCGCAATTCTACACGAACACAAAAGCTTTAGAAAAGAAAGAAATATATAGTTTCTATAAACAAGAAACAAAAAAAAAGATTTTGAGAGATAATAATGTAATAATTTACAATCACGATAACTATTCACGAAAAATATTATATCTGATTAAAAAAACACACGAGCACACAATTAAATAGAATAACAAAAGTTAGATGGAAAAATATCAGATAAGATAATAATATTATACTTCATGGCTCATGTTGTGTCAATGGCAGAGCTGGAATCCCACTCGAAGGCACATGCATGCATCTGAATTTCTCATATATTTTTGTTGTTTTCTCTTTTTTTTTGCTTTTGCTCCAACGTAGCAAAATGTTTCCAGTTAAACCTTTTATATATTTATATGTAGTATGCTTTATATTCTAGAGAAAAAAGCTTAGAATATCATTTTGACCAATTCACTTTTGATTATAAAGCTGAATTTTAGCAAAAACATATATCCTTAGCAAAATTAGGGAATTGAAATGATGTTATGTTGTTAACAGAAGACGATTCGTAAATTAATATTCTTCTCACTATCCATCATATAATAGTAATTTAGGAATGAAATTCTAATCATTACTGATGAAATCTCTAATAACATGTTTTTATTGTATAGTTATTTGTAACGAATGTAAATACGGATATTTGAACCCAAAAAAAAAATCAAAAGTTATTTTGGATGAAAGAAACATTTATTCAAATAAAGTAACAATAAATTGTCGTACTACAGAGTTGCTGAGTATCCCCTATACACCAATTTTCTACAAACCCAAAAGATTAAAAAGAAGAGAGAGAAAAAAAAAGATAAAAAGAAAGCAATTCAATTTAATTTAAAACAGGGCGTACCAAATAATTTCAAAATACTCAATTTTGTTTGAAAAAAATCTACGAAATTTTCTTCTGAAAATAATGATATCAAGACGAGTATGATGATGATATGATGTGGAGGAATGAGGATTACGATGTTCTTCTCGGACAATATAATCAATTGAACTGATGATTATTGTGATGCTGTTGCTGGTCAGGCCATGCCCAATAACTAGCTGACGTCGTTTCATCAATACCATTGAACATATTGCAAAATCCTTGATCTTGATCTTGAACAATCTGATGATGATCAATATGGGTGGAAGTCGTGGTCGTTGATCGGATCGAAGAAGGGAAAAGATCTTTGATCATGCTCACATGATTTATGTCTGAACTATTATTTGTATGATTATTTTCTGTGCTTCCATTGTTGCTCCATGAAGCATCTGTTAATTCTCTCTTGATCTTTGATGATTCCTTGCGATCTTGTTTCTTCAACGACACTAACTGTTTGCGTACCAATATCATTACACGTAAACCAAAGTTAGTGGAGAGATTTCTTCTCATAGGAATTTATTAATTTATTAGATAAACATAAATTATCGTAATGTCAACTCCACAAGCACATGGGAATTCCTAATTTAAAATGTACGTACATAAGAATCTTTATTTTTATAATAATAAAGAAAAGAATTTATAATTAATGTCTTTTTGACAAACATCTTTGCGTTGGATCAAGAGCCTATCAATAATTTAATTGCATTTCATATTATATATAAAATTATAAACCATTCTAAGATCTCTAAAGGAATCCATGAAGATTTTTGCATATGCTCATGTATGATAATTTATAACTAAAATTCTAAAAACTGTATATAAATCAAATTTTCATGATATTTTGTTTTTTGAAGACAATATTTTTCATGATATTGACCGCGGAGAACTTAATATCCATAACTTAGTTACTTGTAAAAACATTCATATTTGAAAAACCATAACCAAACAAAATAAATCATATCAACTGAATCCAAAGTTGTTATTTAAAACGAAGAAATATATCTTTAATAAGTAAGATAATCCTTAGAAAAACACGGTACTAATGAAAAAAATTATGAGTAGAATTTTGTGTGTAAAAGATATATACCTCAGCATGGAGTTTCTTGTTGTGGGCAAGAAGAGAATCATTGTCCGATTTCAAAACATCGAACTGTTTTTTGAGAGAATCATAGTCTCTCTCGAGCTGCTTTGTCTTCCACCTAGCTCTCCTGTTCTGAAACCAAATCGCAATCTGCCTAGGTTGCAACCCTAAAGCCTTAGCAAGCTGCATCTTCCTCTCTGGCTCGAGTTTGTTCCCTAGCTCGAAGCTCTTCTCTAATGCTCTAACTTGCTCTAAATTCAGCCTCTTCTTCTTCTCTCCTAACATCATATGTGACCCATCATCTGATAGATTGTCCTCCTCGCCCACCTGGTCCTGATCATTCACATTATTCGTGGTGGTCGGGCTTTTTTGAGTTAGATGATGATGATCTGATACTCCCGTGAACGACATTGATCTGTTCATCATGTAGTTTCCTCCTCCTCCTCCGCCTACACGGAAACAAAAGACAACAAGTTTACAATTAATCAAAGAACATGTATTCGCTATGTGAATTCCACTGGGGCCAAAGTATGTGAATTCAGAAAAATATTTACAAGATTTTTAACCAAAAATTAGTAAGGTCTTGTGTATACAATCAAAACATCTTGCATGTTGTGTGATACATAAGTGTATATATCACGCAGAACTAAAAAAAGAAAAAGAAAAGTGGATATGTATATATAGAGGGAGAAAGAGAAAGAGGAGCTTACCATAGAAGAGGTGAGGAGGGCAAGAAGGAAGAGAGGTAGGGGAAGTTAAGTGATGAGCATTGTCTTCATGGAGTTGCTGAAACATGAATCCATGTTGTGGAAACGCCATCTCCAATCTCAATCCTTCTTGATTATTGTTGATATTGTTCCTTTCCTCCTCATACATATACATATATATAGTATAATATATGTATATGTACACACACGCTCAAAACCTACCAATGATTAACTCTTCTTAAAAATTATTGTGAGCTTGTCAATCTTCCTAGCTTATAGATCAAGGACTTTTTAGGAGATCAGTCACTCAAGATCTTGAAGTATTTTTGTGAGGGAGACTTCGTGAAAAGAGGAAGAAGAAGGAAGAGATCAGTTCATGGGAGGTTTGTATAGGACCCACCCTTTATACCATTTAAGCTCTTAGGGCATATGCTCATCTTTCTTTTGATTTAATTTGTATACGACACTTGGGAAATTTTAAATTTTAAATTAAACAAACCACATGGATCTTTGACATATACCTACATACCTTTTCCACTTCATTTATACATACTGTTTAATCCTGTGCTGTTAATATACAGCTTAGCTTATACATATATACAACTAAAACCAACTAATACATGAGATTTAACATTTTCCAATTATATTCTCTTTTTTTGTCACACAATTTTAATTATATTATTTATAAAAGAATCATATCGTAATAATCACTGTCAGATCTTGAGATGCATCTATATATTGTCTTCGACCACTGTTTTTGTTTATGATTTAAGGATAAGTTAGAAAAAATCTAACTATACAAATCGAGATCAATGTAATTATTTGTTTTCTATAATTTTAGATCTATACTCATGTCCATAATTAATATACACAAACATTTAATAATTTTAAGAAAAAAAAAAATTAAGAAATGATGACACCCATATTACTCTCAATCCTTGAATATAGGCGCGGCATTAGGAAAATTGTCATCAATGCTAATAGTGTTGGAGCGGTAGAATCGAATAATTTAATTTAATCTATTAAAGCTATTAATATAGATGTACATCGGGTATGAATTTTAGTTATTCAGGTGTAGTCAATAATTTATTAGTTATATTATATTCTTAACATCTAACCGTAGTTTGTGCGTATAAGGTTTGCTAGTGCGTATAGATCACCGATTATATATGCTTGAAATTTCCAGTTTTATTATTAGCATTTTACGTACTGTCGCGTACATATAATAATTTTTCTAAAAAGATTAACTTTTTCCAAATTAGAGTTGAATAATTTATGTAAAATCACACTCATTGGTTTTTGAAGAACATTCCACAGTACAACTAAACGCATGTGTGTTCTTCTCACCATGTAAATGCGTTCACACCCATGCACCGACCTTATTAATGTTTTCTAAGATAACCAAATCTCTAGTACGTATTTTTCTGAATTGAAACTAATAAGTACATTGAATCAGCAAAGTAATACTAACTCGTATTTTGTAACAATATTCCATTTGTTTCGGTTTAAATGTCGTTTTACAGCTTTCCATACAGTTCAATTTTTTTTTTAATTTCTTGAATATACCTTTTCTTTTATTACTCTATACTATCTTTCTAATAATAAAACGATGTATTTTGTGAAATAAACTTAAATTCTAAAACACACTAACGGTTGAGTAAGTTAATTTAATTTGGTTTATTCGAATATAAAAGGTTTTCTTTTACCTAACTATATCAGATATCATTTCTTTTTGTACTTCAAATATATCAGATTCTATACATATATATTCGATATATATTCCATATGATTATGATACTGTAGATATTGATAGGGAAAACGATGATTGAGATGCTCTTTCTTTCACTCGACTAAATTTTGTTGGAAAGAGTTTTTATGAGTATCCAAGGTAGATGTGAATGATAGAGAGACCCACCACTAGTGTTTCCCAATTGTCATATCTATGTGGTGGCTTTCCCAGTATCATACATATAAACAAATATTTTAAGATATATTTGTTCGTATATGATAATAATATATAGTATTTTGAAAGAATGGGCCCTACAGTATAGTGCCACAGACCTGTCCTACAACAAGGTCTTTCACATGCTTGTATTGGGAAGATTTGAAAGAGTATTAACACCTATCTCATCTATCCCCTTTGGCAATATGCTTTTGTTGCATAAAATTATTGATGGTTATAAAGTATATATGAATATATGATCTGAAGCTTCTCCAACTAGCTCCACTGCTCCCATGTGCTATGCTTCCCCTCCTTCTCTCTGCCTCTTTCTTGGGATACTTCAACTCTCCACTCTTTATTTTGATAATATTTAATATTTAACGGGTTCTTTCGTCCTATTTTTTCATGTTATTTTAATTGGCCTAGACCTATAATATAAATCAACTTTCGTTGTGGAGATTTGGCTAACGCGAATTTACATTCAAAATGAAAATTCTCCTTTACTTCGACAAATCATCATATAACCCTTTATATGTGTATTCTCTTTACTTACATGAAAGAAATGTGTTCTCATGTTATCTTTGAAGGAACATTTACAAACGGTAGAGAATAGGAGAATCTCGTCAAATGGCAACTCAAACTGTAGGGATAACCAACACGGACTCAATGCCACGGTCTAGCTAGCTTTGTCAACTTGGCATTATCCGCGGGTCCTGCGGGTTTTGACTCGCCGTAAAGTAGGTGCGGATCGAAGTTTTTTTTTTTACAAATTTGCGAGGCAGGTGCATGTTAGTGTATTTTTTTGGCGGGGCAGTTGTGGGTCGGAATATATAGAACAGCGGTTTGCAAGTACCCGCAAAGTTAACTTTTTTTAATAAGAAAAAACATTTTATTTATTACTTTAAGAATTTTATGAGTTCAATGAAAAATAAAATAAAAATATATAAATTTATCAAAAAACAGAAATTTTTTTTGTTATTTTACATTTTTTAATATTAACATTTTATTAATAAATATTATTTATTAAACTCCTATTAAATTTATAATTTAACTTAATATTAAAATTAAAATATTTTCGGGTTATTTGCAGGTACCGTAAATTTAAGCAGGCGAGTGCGGGCCGATTGTTTTTGTTTTGCGGGTTTGGTGGGACGGGTTCATGTAGGTAGAAAATTAGTTTAAACCACCGCAAGATGGTCACGGGTTTGACCCACTTGCAAACCTAGGTTTAGCTCAAACAAAAGTCTCATTTAACGTGTTGAAAGCGAAAACCCCGCTCCTCCATGGCAAGCAACGTTAGACACCGCACAACTCTTAACAACCATCCACTCTTACGACAACAAGAATCTTAAACTACGTTGATAAAGATTACCGAGAGTTTCTTCGACTTCATGATATAATGCTAGTAGAATCGTCTACAAGCAGAACCACAAACACTTGTTGATCCAGATTACTAGGAATTTGTTCGTACTTACGGAGAGCCCGACTCTTTCATCCTTGACCCACCACGTAAATTTGACCCTTAAACCGAAGGCTACCACTTTTATTTTCGAAAACCATGCACTATTCATTTCAAGTTTTCGTTTCCTTACTTTATGTTTATGTGTCTTTTCTCTACAACCTCTTTTTGTTATTTTTCATAATTCTCCTCCACATAATTTATATTTCGGACGGTTTAGTTCAAGTTTGGAAAAGGGTCTAGTTGCTAATCATATTTTTCTTTGAATCTTATTTTTTATTTCTTTAAATCTCAATCATTATCATTTTATTAACATAGAAAACAAATAAAATAAAAAATATTTCTTTTTTCTTTTCAAAAATTCTCATTTAGGATTCACATTTTTATCTTCTTTATAGGATTAAGTCTAGTAATAATTTAGGATCGCATTACATTTCATTTCGGTTGATAATGAACTTAGCTAACTTAAACTAGTCTTGAATTCATTTTTCTAGTAAATAGTATTAGGCGCATTAACCGAATCGGAAATGGGAAAGATTTATTCTCAGTGATTGATCTTGAAGGCTTAGTTAAATGTTGAAGGATGCTGTAATTGTATCTTAAACTCAAATATCTACTTGAACTTAAAATGAATTTAATGCTTGCATGATTGCTTGGTGAATTTTGCTTATGGATAAAAAATTTGGGTATCGTTTAAATCTCTTTATCACTCTTTCTAATATCTTAGTGGCAACTCTCACCTTAAAATTAAAACCTCATTTCAAGCCATCAATACATGTGAGAAAAAATTAATTGTGAGGTCTCTTCGATAGGAAAATACTTGATCAAAAGTGTTGGAGTCTTGAAATCGACAAGGTAAAGATTTCCACGTAGAACTAGATGTTCATCAAGAGATATGCAATAGTTTAAGGCTAGAATATGCATGAGAGTTTAGAATGGTTCTGTAGGGATTGTTGATGAAAAGGGAATAATAAAAGAGGAATTAGTTAAGGGAATTTTTTTTTGTCTCAGATCAAAGGAATTGAAGTAGGAATAAGAGAATAGTTTAGAAAAAAAAATTGGAAAAAAGGAATCAAATTGGTTTTGAGCATTGATGAGGACAACACTCTAATGATTTGAACACAATGTATAGTAAGTAAAAGGAAGGTGTTGATGTACCGATATTTTTACCGGTTTTGATACATATATCTAGTATGTTTTGGGAACCTTTTCACTGCGTTTAGTATAATACTAGAAATTTATCACGCCATGAAACATTTGGAAAAGATTTGGAAGCTTCGGAGAAAAATAAAGAAAGAGTCGATCTTTTGGAATTGTGCGTCGGTCGAGCTTTTCTCAAGACCTGAAGTATTCTATTGTTTTGAAAATCCATGTACGACCCCTAGAACTATATATACTACTTCTAAGTCATAGATTAGGGCAAACCACAAGACACTACAAAGATCATGCAAAACTCTTTGCCTTGAGAAACCACTTTATTCTAGGTTTTTTCTCGAGTTTATTTTTAAGTTTTACTTTTGTTCTCAAGGAGAGAATGTCACGACTTGAATTATCTGCAATTCTATTATCTTTTAATTTAGTGCAATATTTTGGTTTGATCATGTCTTTTACTTCATTTGTTATGTGTGAGTAGTTCTAAAGTTAGATTTAGGGTTTTCAATTGTTGTTATGGATCTCTAAATGCTTTTAACATGATATGATTAGTATGATTATGTGCTGAATTTTTTTTCATGCTTAATTTGACTTGATCATTTAGAGTATTGATGCTAACTTTTGTTAATTCAAAGAGATTTGCTTAAGAAACTTGAACTTGTTTTTTTAGGTGGTTTTCTCTTAGTGATAATGAAGTTTGTTCTAAGAAAATCATGAACTGATGAGACATATATTCACTATAATAATTAGTTTCATAGTTTCATAGGTTTAAAAATATATTTGTGATTTAGTTGTTAAGGCATATGTATAATACTCTAAGAGATTAAGTTTTCTAAACAAGTGTGTTATGCGGTTTAGAATCTGATAGATTGCTGAATAAAGATTTATAATTGATCTATGCTTCATGCCATTATACCTAGTTTTAACGTCTTTCAATCTAACTGAATCTACACGTTTAAATTGATTTGTTATTTACTTTCGGTTTGCTAGTTACACGTTATTTGCTTTGAACAGAATTCTTTGTTTATATTCGAGGATTGAATTAGTTTAAGTGAGATATAACTTTTAATATTACAATTTCATATTGTTCGCTTGCGGTTAATTAGGGTGAAAAAAATTTACATATCAAGAGTACAACTCTAAAAGAAGAAATGCTTTCAGCTCTAAATGTATGAAACTATGAGAAAGTCCTCTAAGTTGTTGTGTTATGGCAAAAAGTCTAAGTGAAAAATAAATGAATGAAATAAGAGGACGAAACAAGGAATTAGAGCTTGAGTGTATGAGGAGATGTATACTTCCCAAAAGCTTAGCGAAGAAAGAATAAGGTTTTCATTGAATGATGAAGACAAATGCCTAAGGTTTGGAAATATATTTAGGACTCTTTTTTTAGGACTTTAAAGAATGTAAAAAGGCATTAGATCTAGGAATCAATAAATTAAGGAAAGGTATATGGAAATCTAACCGTTTGAAGAGAAAATTGTGAGCTATGACGAAGTGATTAGTGAGTCCGAGTTTGAAGTTTTGGAGACATCTACTAATGGTATAGAAGAAGGAAGCTTAGAGATCATGACTTTGTTGAGTGAATGAGACTTATAAAGTTCAAGACGGATGAGTCAAAGCGAAAAAGCAAAGAAAATGAAGGAATTTCGACAGAACAAGGGAATGAAACATTTGTCACTAATTAACAACTTGAATTTAATTGGCTGAGTTCAAATAAAAATTAAAAACAAATGAAACCCGAGGCAGAGATGTCGCCGTAGATCTTCCGACGCCGATTCATGCATGGAGACGACGAGGACATAACTCGTCGACTACCAACTAACCAACATATTTTTGCCAGATTTAACAGAGTACCACGACGGTAACAAAAACGCGATTAGCACCAACAACGATTTACAGCGTCCAAGCAACGCCTCGACCGAGGGATTACTAATCCTCTCCACTGTTTCCATTGAACCAAACTTTCTATCCGTGCAACGACAGTACGACGGCGTTTTAATCAGTACGATCAAGAGACAAGAGGACACTGTTAATCGCTTGCTGCTTCAGAGGATCTTATTTTCACCGCATTCGATTCCAAGAACATTGATTTGATTCAAAGATCAAGGTTCAGAGATCATGTGCAAATAATCCACCAGGTCATTGTTATGAATTAATGAATTTGGAGGTATTATGAGTAAAAAGGTTCCATATCACTGGATTACTGAGCTTAGAATCAGCTCCACACCTTCTTTGATTTGGATTGTGCTGCAGAGTATGGAATCGACTCGTTTGTTGAGACATTGGAACATGATGTCTTACAGTTTGGTCTCTTGTTTATTTCTCTGTAACGACATTATAAGGTAAGGCACGTAAATTTCCTTTCATCTTCTTTCTATTCGATTTCAAACCTTGATGTTTGCAATTGAAATTAAAATCGAGCCCTTTGATTCCATTTCAAGCATCAGAGGTTTTGAAATCTTCTCATGAAATCACCGGAGGACTCTCCCAGCGATAGTTATGACGGATCTTCAATTTTCGTTATTTCACCGGCGTCGAGCTCGCTACCTTTGCCGTCACTATGGGGTTTTTCGACAAGGCGTCTGAGACTCTCAGGATCTCTGGCGATATCTCTGACTGCGATTTTGGGTTCTGGGTTCGTTTTGGATATTTAGGGTTTGGGTAGGGTTTTAAGTGAGTTGGGCTTTCGTTTCATTCTGCTTTTATTTCTTTTTGAACTTAGCCCACCAAATTTTAGTTGTATTTTAATTCTTTCTTGACTCGGCTCATTTAGCCCAAACAGAAACGGGAAGGACTCTGTCCGCCCCCGGCGCAGATTAAAATGTTTAACTAAGCTTTACAATATTTAAAATTATCTTCAAACTAAATAAGAAAAATTTAGTTTGTATTCTGTACATCACATGATATCTTCAAATTTTATCTTCACCAATTGTGTTTCATATGATTAGTTTATGATGCACCTTTATGTCAACTACACATTACTAACTATTTTTTTCATATATAATTGTTAACTAATCACGTAATTTTAAGCATTTTAAATATGCAATTTAGTGGTTTGAAAAAAAAAAAAAATTTCTTCAAAAGTTTCAAGACGTAGGTATAGATAAATTTCATGTTCATTATCACCCTCAAAGAAAATTACTTGGTTCGAAAGAAAAGAAGAAAAAGATAGAGAACTTTTAGTTAGAAAAAAAATCTTATATCTCAAATTGATTTTATTCAATTCCTATGATAAATCTTGATAATTCAAAGGTGATTTTCTATCAACATTTCGTGGATTTTATAATATTAGTGTATATAGAGTTAAATTTTTGTAAGTAATTTTTTTTATTTATTTTATTTTATTTACTTCTAAGTTTCATCGCTCATATTTAATTTCATAACAATAACCTAGAAATTTAATTAAATTTTAAAATATTTTTATTTTCCTACACATATTAAATAAAAAAAAGAAATTATTCTTCAAATATTTCTAAAAGACAATCATACACATAATATCAATACAAATTAACTGAAAATATCATGCTCATATGATATGATATGATGTAACTGTTATAAAGAATAGAAAAACTAACATTTTTTTGAAGTTAGAAAATAAAATCGACAATCATATTTTTGTAATCAAAAGAATTTTGAAAACTCTTGAATCTAAACTATATAAATTTTTACTCTCTTTTTTAAACCTCGCTGAATCATATTAATCCTAATTATCCTTTCAAAACTTATTCCATCACAAAATCAAAACAACTCAACCATTGAAGCCCTAACGGTAGTCGTACCTAGTTTAATAACATATATTGTAATTATTTATACAGCGTTTAATCATAAAATATAAACCCTAACTCCAGCCGTATAAATCAAATCTTTGTTTAATTCTCCTCCAAGTTTAAAACCTTTCGAAATAGAGACATAGAGGAAAAAAAATGATTTTTCGTTTAGATAAAAGAGAGAACATTGTTGTGGAAGTTGAAAAATGAAAAATCAAATTCACATAGATAAGGAAAGACACAACGGTTTTTTAGATTTTAGATTAATACTAAGCTAAGCAAATAAAGATGTAATTAAAACGCAGCAAAACAAATAAAAGTAACGGTTGTAAATCAGATGCAAAAAATGTTAAGCCTAGGGTATTCCTAAGAAGAATCCAAATTGTGACTAACATAATTATTAGGGTTCTCAATGAAGAGCCCTCTAGAACTACAAACACAAATATGTGCTCGACAACTTTTGCTGCACGAAACACCTATATCTAGAGACTAAGGCACCGAGTTTCCTACGTGAACCTTAAGAATCTAAATATGCAAAGAGCACAAGTTGATTGGTTCACAAAATTCGTAAATCTAGTTTCCTACGCGTTTAGGCCACCTTGCTCTCCTAAGATAGATCCAGCAATTAACAATACTTTCGCATCTATTAATTACCTAAAATATTAATTCCAGGTGGTCAATCTATAACAAGTAACACTAATAGAATTTCTGTGGCTATAGCAGAAAATTCGTGGCTATATAAAAATAGCTACGGTATAGCCACGAAAAAGACCGTAGCTATAGGGTCGTGGCTATATAGTCACGACATAGCCACGTGTATCAACCGTAGCTATATAGCTACAGTATTAGCCACGAAACAGACGTGGCAAAATCCGTGGTTATATAGCCATATAAAAAAAATTTCTCAATCGGTGGCTAATATAGCCACGATAGAAAGAGTGAAAGAATAGTCACGGTCGAACCGGGGCTATTCCGTGACTAAAATTTTTTTAAAAAAATTAAAAATGGTTGTCACCCAGTAGAGAGACAGCCACCAGAACACCGTGAACCGCCGGAACGGCAGTTTTGACGAGCGGTGACTGTCACTCGGCATGGGGAACAACTAGTTAAAGTTTAGTTTTTTTTTTTTTTTGGAATTTAAAACTTAAAACTTGTCTTAGCACAGTTGATCCCACCATTGGAACGCCGCCGTAACCGTCGGAAGGCCGGTTTCAACTAGCAATGATGGTGGTTCGAGCTAGGCTAAAACGAGTTTAAGTTTTATTTTTTTGATCGCCGGTGGGGAGAGAGAGGAAGAAGAAGATCACCGGAAAGGGGAAAGGGAGAGATCGTCGGAAAGGGGAAGGGGAGAGAAGAGGGGAAGGAGATACGAAGAAGAGAAGGAATGTGTTGTTATATAAAACAAGCGTAGCCATGGTATAACCACGGAAAGACCGTGGTTATATGCATGGTTTGACATTAAAGCAGAAACGGCAGTCGAGGCGACAGTTCGAGTTGACAAGCTAATTAGCCACGGTTTTACCGTACCTATGTCGTAGCTATAATTATCATAGCCACGAGCTCTCCATGGCAAAACCGTGGCTTTTACTTCTTTTTAAAATTTTGTTAATTTTTATTAGTGACTATTATTATCCAAAATTAGGTTTTCATTATGCTATTATTATTATCCGATATTATTATTAGTGGCTATAGCAATATATAAGAATTATAATCGATATATATATATATATATATATATTAATTAAAATTAAATATAAAAACTGATGATCATATATATATATATATATAATTATATATATAGTAGTTTTGATCATTAATTGAATATTTGACGGATACATAGTATGCATGCATTTATAAAAAAAAACTATCTAGTTATTGACATCACGATCGATAGCCCTCATCCACATCCTCTAAACTTTCGGTAGCATAAATTCCGGCTTTCTTTTGTTTTTTCGAGCTTTTCTAATAATTGTGTCGACAGAGCTGCTGCATCTCTCTTTCCACATATAGTAGACGAGCTCATGGTCGGCAGGGTCCAAGTTAAATTCAGTCTAAAAATAAAAATATATAAATATATAATTTTGTTTGTTTTATAAAATTTTAATAATAAATAAAAATATATATATATATATATATATATATTATATATATATAGCAGCTTACAATGAATTTAAGCCACCATATCCGAATTCGATGAAACGGTACCATCGAATAACTCCACCACACACCATCGAAGTTATGCTCCCATGTCCTTCTCATGTATTTCTTAATCACTTTTTTATTGAACCTATATATATAAAATAGTTTTAATTAGTGCATACATATATATATATAATTAATTTGTAACTAATCATGAATATTTAATATAAATAAATAAATTAAATACATATATACCATAAAGCGCCTTCGAAACACGAGGGATGTAGCCGATGTTTGTTAAGTATTCCCGGCCAATTAATATAACGGTCGAGTTCAACCGCCACCACATCATCAAATGTCTCATTATTATTAATACGCATGATTATTAACCTACATATACTCAATAACACAAATACAATATTTTTTAACATGCATGAATTAATTAACCCCTATTCCTATTAAAAGGATATAATTCAAATTTATAACCCTAACTAAATAGAAAAATAAACTCATAACGAAAAAAATTAAAATAATACCGGTAAAAGCGATCGACAGAGAAGAGGAAGTGACCGGCGGCAGGAGGAGGCGGAGAGTTAGTGTGGTGCAGTGGAAATGAAGAGAACTAGGGATATATTTAAAGAGGCGATAGCCACGAGACAACCGTTGGTAATCCGTGGCTAAACCTAATTTCTAAGTGTCTGCTTTTTCTGTGAATCGGAAAGAAGTGTAGCCACGGTTCAGCCATAGCTACAACCGTGGCTATGCAGTCACGACTTTTTCTTCCACCATTTCCGTGGCTAATTTAAGAATAACCACGGTAAAACCGTGGCTATGTCGTGGCTAAATCGCAGTTTTATACTAGTGTAGTTAAGAACAATCAAGGGCAAAAACTATAGAATAAAACCCTACCAATTTAAAAGCATCAACAATTTTTCATCATATGGAACCCCTAGACCTAACAAGCAAACTACTCAGACATGGTTGAATTAAACACAAACATGTTTTGAATAGAAAGGATAAAAGAATTCAAGAGTAGAAACAAATAGGATTTAGAGATAATCTTGTCTTCTCCCTAAACAATCTCTCTCTAAAAACCCTAAGTAAAATAATGTCTGGCCTAAATAATGGCCTAAAATATTTAGTTATAGGCAATCGGGTCGTCATAAGTCTTGGTCTTGTGATAATAGAAAACTTCAAATCCCATCAGAAATAGAAAACATAAATTTCATTTTCTCTCTCATCAGCTCATCCTAGATTTTACATGTCTTCACTAAAACAAGCATAACTCGAGATTCAGACATCAAAACGACTCCAAATCACTTGGAGATGAAAGCTAAATTCTGTATATTCAATTTGGTATGTCGATCGTCTTCTAGGTCATCCGATAAGTGGTCCAACAAATTCCAAACTTCTGGAACTCAGTTTTGTCTATGCATTTCCTTTTCTTGTCATTTTTGCTCCAAAATCTATAATTCATCCTTAGACCTAAAAAACATACTCTAGACACACAAAAAAAACTATAATATACTATATAATTATGGATTATAAACCTGTAAATATACGATTATATCACTCTTTAAGAACGTCAACAATAAACCAAATGATCCAAATTGATCTTCCTCAAAAGACTAGCAACCTAATTAGCTTAACAATACAATGTCTTGTTCCCGTAATCTAAATCATGTAAACTTAACCCTCCTTCCTCTTGAGAACAAGTCACTGTCTCCCATGAGACTCTAACATTATGATGCCCCTCAGTTGTCCCGCTCCACGAGAATAAACCAAAATAGAGAATGAATTTTCATTATAATCTCTTTATGAATAATGAACACAAAATATCAACAAAAAAAAATTATGTCTTCTATGATAGAATAAGCAATAGCCTACCTGTAAAAGATAGTGTTTTTGCAGTCCTTTCTTGCATGAATCTTCTGGAGTAACGGGTCACAGTTTAGCATAGAGAGCCTCTTTGAGTTTAGAGGAACTCCTAGATAGCGAATAGGGAGAGTACCATGAACAATACCCGTTGCATTACGAATTTGATCTATCTATGATTGTTTCAGGCTCGATGAGTAGAAAGCAAATTTGGAGATATTCATGGCAGGACCTGATTTCTCCTAAAATTCTTACAGTGTGGAGATAATGGCTTGGAAAGATTCAAGTGGCCATCCACAAAAATGAGTAAGTCATCCGGAAAGCATGAATGAGTAAGTTTGGTTGCTTTACCATCTAGGGTGGTAACAAAAAAAAATTTCTTATGCAGGAAGAGAGACATACAGTTCATTACAATGATGAAAAATATAAGGAGAGAGGGGTCCCCTTGACGTAGACTACGAGTACCTTGAAAGAACCCATGGATGGAACCAATGAAATCTATTGAAAATGAGGGTTATCAAACACATGATCTTAGCCACACAAGGTAGTTAGAGGGCACACCCAAACTTTCTAGACATGTAAATAAGAATTCTCATCTTACTGTATCAAAAGCTTTCGCAATATCAATCTTGATAGTTACTTGTGTAGGAGCATTTTTTCTATGATAGCTACTGATTATTTCTGAGGCAAAGTAACAATCTCCCTTTATGAATGCAGTTTTATTTGGGAGGATAAAGTCTTGGAGCATCGGCTTGATTCTCGCAACCATAGACTTAGAGACTACCTTATACAGAGTATTGCAGCAAGATATGGGTCGGTAGTCAGTATGAAGAGTGGCTCTTGGCTTCTTCAAAACAAGACACAAAATGGTTGAGTTCGTTGAGCAATACATGTAGCCTTACCTAAAGGAATGGGAGATTGCATTAATGGAGTGTTGGTCAACAATGCTACAAGCCTTCTTAAAGAAACATGAGGTAAAACCAACCGGTCCCAATGTTTTATTTTCATTTAGCTTGAATATGATTCTTTGAATCTCTTATGGCGATAGCACCATTTCATAGAGGTAACTAGATGACAAAAACATTTGTATGGGGAGAGAGACTGAAACCACATAAATGACAACCGATGGGAGGCATGGAAGAAGGAGCAATAATATTTTAAAAGTGTAGCGTAGCTAAGAGGTTCATAATTTCTGGATCAGAGATAACCTAACTAGGTGAGGATGTGAATGACTTGATGGCATTGAAGATATTTCTTTTCATAGTAACTCTAAATAATGATTGAGTCATTTGATCTCCTTCTTTCATCCACTTTTAACTAGATTTTTGTCTGGAAAAAAAATCTTGAATATAACCGTTTTCTCATGAATTAACTTTTCTTTTTGGAAGGTCATTAGTCTCTCTTACTCTCAATTGAATATTTGAAAAATTGTTTTTTTAGAGATTTAAGAAGTTTTTTGAAAAAATTTCTTGTTACTGATTTTTAGTTTGAAACACAAAACAACTAATTAAAGGTTTAAGGTTAAAAGAAAAATCACGAAAAACATTAAGGTGAAAATTGTTGAAAATAATATGCACAAAAATTAAATCGAATCATTAAGTATTGGTTAGCTTAATTTTATTGGCTGAAATAATTTTTCTGTTGTATCCCTTTAACTTTTACAAATCAAGAAAAAATGGGAAGAAAAAGTTTTCTATCCAATTCCTCCAAAAAAGGCAAAAAAAAAAAAAAAAAAAGAGTAAATCAATGCAAATTTTTCCTCCATAAATGTGTGGAGTAAGATGACGGAAACTTTACTCCAAAACTTAAATTCTTTTTTTCCTGTCACTTCTGTTACTCTCAGTTTCTCTCAAACTTACCAATCACAACCCTAAGTATCTTTTATAGTTTTTAACCTTTTTTTTGGCCTGGCGGCAACTGCATGGTAATTGGCTAATTGCTATCGAAATTAATTGTTATTTTATGAGTATTATTATGATTGGGTTTGAAAAGTCAAATAACGCGGAAAATATTGGAAAGGACAAAGAGGTACTACATTGAATGGCTTTTTGACAATACCGTTAAACAGTGATAACGACCTTAACCGTGATGTAGTAATTCTGTTCATCCCCTTTCTCTCAAAACTTTTTCACTTTTGTATTTTTTTTGTTATTATTTAATTTTTCAAATCAAATGAGAAGACACAAAGAGGAAACAATGAAAAATTTAGATGTTTCCTATCCAACGGTGGGAACAATGATGTCGGTCGTTATAATAAAATTTGTAGGGTAGAGCAACATTCACTATTTTATGACCCATCAATTACATTAATCTTTTTGGAATTTTTAGCCGATATTTTCCCATATTCAATTATATTAGTATAATAGATTAGGATCCATATATATATATATGAGTACATAACTCAATAGTTTATAATCTTGGTTTAAAATTTCAAAACAAAACTAAATCACCTATAAGATAATAAAATTAGAATGAAAATGAGGATATACCGAGAGAAAGATAATAACTACAATTTGATTATTTTTTTTTTATTATTTAGTTTTCAATAAAAAATTATCACATGTTTTGTAAAAACATATTTTTATTATTTCTATTTGAATATGATTAGGTTTTAATTTTTAAACTACTCACATATATTTTCTATCTTTTTTTCTGAACTTGTTACTAATTTCTTAATCAGACAAAATATATGCATTCTTCAATTAATTATTACTCTATAATTTTTATAGTAGTAATAATTTTCAATATAATTTATCTCTCAATAATTTTAAGAGTAGTAAATTGTATGAAACCGCCTCCGATAGATAAATATCAAAATTATTTATTTATTTTGATTTTTTTCTTTTTATCATATTTCGGTTTCAAATAAATTTTATCACATGCTTCTAAATAATTAATCTTTATCAATTTATATATGGATTAGGTTTAATTTTTTAGTATTAAGCTATTCATCTATTTATCTTTTTAAAACTCATTAAAAATGATTCTGATATTCTTATTTAAATTAGATTAATTTTTATTTACAACAATTTACTTTCTTATTTATTCCTGAATAGACATATATATTTTTCAAATAAATATTTCTCGCTTAGTGTTCCGATAAAAAATAACGAATTTACCGTATAAGTCTTGTGTCGAATCGTTCAATTATGTAAAAGAACAACTAATGAAATGTTACATGAACAATTATTAAACTATATATGTATGACCATAAGATAAATGAACGAATAGAAATATATGATATGGTATAGTACCTTTCTCAAAACGCTCGAAGATAATCAAAAATTGTAATCTGGTGAGAATTTGAGAGAGAGACGAGTTCCTTATATATAACTAAATAATTACAATCATCTTTAAGGATTAAAATCGATTAAATCTCCTTTTAGTATATATATATATTTTGAAAATCCAATATTGTTATAATAAAATCCTTTTACTAATAGTATCATATAGTATGATACTTATCTAGTATGACATAACCTTTTTTTTAATAGGTTTAGGTTAATTTATTAAAATTATAAGATTTTGACACGTATCAAAATATGATCGGTTAGTTTAAGTAAAATATTTTAAGCATGTGTCGAAATCTGATAGAACGACTGACATGTGTCACAATCAACTTAATTACGAAGTTTTGAAATCAAACTTTATGTAATAAATATTCAATTATTTTGATATCTTTTATTCTTAACGTCTCATTTTAGTTTTCAAATATGTTTTTACGGTCGTTATTTAAAGTTACATATAATTATTTTCAACCTTTTTATTGGATATTCTAAACCAAAATTCATATATATTTTAACACTAAAATCTGTTGTGAGCATACAAAATTTTGTGCACCACAACGGTAGCAAACTATTAAATAAAGATAAAATACCACATTATTATATTTTTTCTAATAAAATAACAGTATCGTATATTATTTTGTAAAAACACTTGTTTATCCGAGATGAATTACAGTAAGAATTATAAGTATTATGTTTGGGTTCACTATTTCAAATTTAGGATTTAGATTTTCATCATTATCAAGAGATTTGAAGTTATTTTATTACTAAATTTATGTTATTATTGGGAAACGAAAACTAATGATGATATTTTTAAAACAAAAACTTTAAAATGTGGTATTTTGAAAATTACTTTAAAAGCTAAATCAGGTATATAGCAATTTAGAAAATTATAAGAAGTATATACAAAAATCAGATTTCATTTAATAGACAATTTTATTGAATTTAATTGAAAATATAATTATTTAGTATTTTTGTAAATCATCATACCAAAAATTGACGAGTTAAATAATAATAGAAACCTCAAAACTTATACGACGAAAATAAAAATCTATGTTTTTTAGTTATATCTTCACATTAAAATAATATGGCATGAAAAAATATTACACAATTTGTTGACAAAAATTTCTTGCATTCTAATAATAAAATGATGGAAATAAATTTTTTTTTTTTTTTATCAACTTTGAAACTTTCTTTCAGTAGAGTAACTTAAACCCGGATACAAACTAAAAAAACATAAACTTAGATAAATTTCTATTAAAATCATTCTTCTATGCTATTGATAGGTTGCACCGATGCTAAAGCTTGTTTTGCCAATGAATCAACTATCAAGTTTTCTTTTCTCGGTACATGGGAGAAGCTCACATAGGTGAAGCCTCTAGAGATCATCGCGATATCGGAAAGAATTCCATAAATCTTTTTGTGATAGGCTTTGTTTGCAATAGCTTCCATTTTATCTAAAGCTTCCATTTTATAATAAAATGTTTACAAAAGAACATTCTATTGGAAAAAAATTACACGTCTCATAGCAACGAAATGACAAAGATACAAACATCTAGGATAAATGAACTCGTTCTTATTAACTTGATGAGTCTGAAATATTCTTGCAGTATTCTTCAATAACCCTTTTTTCTTGTCATTCAAATACTCTTAAATTGTATAACTAACTGATTTAACTATATATTTTCCATGCTCACATTAAGAAATTTAAACAGTGACACAGAGTATGTTGGAAAATTGTGACTAGTTTAGTTTACAATTTTCAATGAAGATTGTATTTGTGGATAAATATAAATGATTAAAAGTCTTTAGCGAAAAGAAAGCTTACAATTTTCAATGAATTACTGCTATGGATTACTATAAATTCATAATATTTAGAATTATCTAGTATCTATAGCTCTACTAGTTTAGAATTTTTGTAAGAAAAGCAACACCACATTCTCGATTCTAAAACATCATCTTATAAGAAAAAAAGTGAAACCTAAAAACCAAATAAAAATAATAAATGTTCCTTCCCCCTAAATTCTTTTTAAAAAATGTGATTGTTCAACCGAAACTCTAGCTACCCATAGACGCCGTCTCCAGTGTTTCCTATAAGTAATATAGGAAGTATATATGTTGTAATAGAGGATTTCAAAAGTTGTGTGATAAATGTTGAACTAAAGGATCTCACTTATAGTCACTTCACATGGTTGAACAAGAATGGTGATAACCCTCTTTTGAAGAATTTAACATGATTCTTGTAGATGAATGTTGGATCTTGAAGTTTCCTTTATCTTAGAGGTAATTTTGTGAGCCTCTATTCTCTGCCCAAATTCCCATTTCTGCAAGCCTTAGTCATCAAGCCTCAAAGACTAAAAGCTCTTTTAAATGCCTGAATTTTCTTTAAAAAAACCCATAATTTTATGGGAGTTATAACAATTGCATGGACCTCTATAAGTATAAAAGGCTGAGAGATGTCCTACGCAGCTAAGAAGCTGAAGAAAATGAAAACCTCTACTCGACTCCATAGAGAATTAAGGAATAGAGAAACGAGTAAAAAAATGTTTGGAAGGATCTTAATTTTTTTCCAGACTCCGTTGTTAACAGTCCCTCAAGAGAAGCAGCCTCAAAGGAAAAGAAGGCCTATGGAAAATGGTTTGAACTTTCTTTAGAAAGGAAATATTTTCCAAGCAAAGGGTCAGATTTACTTGGACTAAAGAAAAAATACTTAAAGCACCTCATTCTTTCACAATAAAGTGGTGGGAAGAAGAAGACAGAATCAAATTTACTACTTATTAAATGAATTTGAGATAAGACTGTAGAAGAAAGAAGATATCCAAAACCATTATGTCAATTACTACTCATCCACGATTGGTGAGCGACATGATCCCTATTCCTCTTTATTCACAAGATTTCCTTAAAAATCTCTAAGACTCACTTACATAAAGTGCATTCATCAGCACAAGAACATTTTGGAAGCAAAATTTAGCTATTACAAGATTAATTATCAGTGGTGTTCAACATTTCCAATAATAAGATCCCCAAATGAGATGGTTAGACATCTAAATTTTTTAAGCAAACTTGGGAATTTACTAGATACAACCTGTTGAAGCAATAGAACACACTGTCATCTACCTAATCCTCAAGAAGGCATTATCCCCTCAATCTTTTGATGCAATGTTCTTTATAAGATTGCTTATAAACTTTAGGCTGAGAAACTTAAAAAATATGTGAGGGAATGAGTCTCAAATTCTCTGTCAGCTTTTCTCAACATCTTCTAATAGTTGAAAATATCATGTTAATCTCTGAGATGTTCTAAGGTTCCAACAAGAAAAATACATCTACTAAAGGTCTCCTAATGGCTGATATTAGAAAACCATTTTACTTACTCGAGTGGGAGTTTACCCTGGAGGTTCTAAGCCCTTTTGAGTTCATTGCAGTGTTAAAAGGATTCACCAATGCATTTTTTATTACTAACGTTTCTCTTGAAATAAATTGGAAAATATGTGGTTATTTTAAAGGGAGTAAATGATTAAGGTGGGGAGAACCAATCTTTATATATCTCTGTATTCTTGCCATGGAGATTCTTGAAACATCCTTTGAAGAAATTTAACTCAAGCTTTATCAGTTTCGCCCTAAGGCTGCTGCTCTGAGGATCTCCCATATCTACTTTGTGGATGACCTTATGATCTTATTTGATGGGAAGTGGTCCTTCTTGTAAGGTATAATTAATACTCTCTGAATCTTTTACTCAATTTTTCTCTTGGAAAGAGATACATATCTTTTACTCAATCTTTTTCTTGGAAATAGATACATATAACACTGTCAATTATATTGGATACATGAACTAATTGAAAACTAACTCTACCTTAGAGTTTTGTTTCCAATATGGTTCTTTCCTAGTCAGATACCTAGACTTTCCTTTGTTTTGTAGAAAACTTAAAGTAAGAAATTACTAGTAACTATTAGATTCCCTAACCATGAGATTTAATGGACGGGCTGAGATAACGCTCTCTTTTCAAGAAGACTACAAATATCTTATATGGTTTACACTATGGTGAAATTTTATATGAATTCTCTGACTCTCCCAGTAACTTTCTTAAGTAGTATTGAGAAAATGTGTAATCGTGTCTTGTAGAATAATAACATGAGGAAGAAGACATGCATAAGAGTAGCTTGGGAAACAATATGCATGCATAAGAACAGAGGTGGCCTTCAAACTCCTTTTGGGTTTAGAATTAACTTCAAGCCCTAAAACATATTGTTAAACCTTTCATCATATGTAAATAGGGGAATGGTAAAAGAAAATCTTTCTAGTTTGACCACTAGTGTAACATGGGTCCTCTAATCAATGTAACATGGGTCCTCTAATCAAGACACTTAGACATCTCAAGAGAATTGTCATACATTTACACCAGCAAATATTGGAAATGTATGCCTGCTAGTTCACCATAAGCTGAAGCAATGCAAGTGTAACTCACCTCTATGATGCATCCTATTAAAAAATGGCATGGACGATAAAGAAAGTCTCATGAATCATTTTCTCTTCCATTGGGAATTTATATATATATATATATAAATTAAAAAAAGTTGGAATTTATTCACAATATAAGATATAATATAATATATATAGATATAGACAAACCTAATATAGATATCTAATTAAATGTAGGTTTCAGTTGAAAGGGACCATATATGATCCATCCCTACACACCACCAACTTTACTGTAGGAATTTATAATTTTGATTCGAATATCAGTAACTATATAAAATTAATTACAAGTACAAAATAGAAAACAAAAGCTTTTTCTTTTATATATAACAAACCAAATTTACAAGTATATAAACAGAAAACTAAAAGCTAGTAGCACAGAAAAATAAAGAGCAATCGACATTGGTCCTTGTGAACCATTGGAAAATCATTCTAGGTGGTGGGCAATACTCAAAAACGCTGCATTTTCATGTTTTTGTTCCAAACATGTCATGACCAAAAAAAGTTTCTAATAATGCCACATATTTAACAACAATATCGATGACTCAAAATATTTTTTAATTAATAAATGAAATCTAAATTCTAGATTAGAAATTAGGAACCTAACATAATATTAATTGTATTTGTAGTACTGTATTCTTCATAAATAAATATTTCTACACAATATTTTGTAGGATTATTAGTAAAAAAAAAAAACTATCAGTGGCATACTTGGAAGAATAAATTAAAAGCTTAGTATTTTAAATTATTTCTTTTAGAGTAATTTAGTGTCAATTCAGTTTTTAGTTTATTAAAACATTGTTGAATGTTAGTTCCACTACATTTTTTTCAACAATATGTATTTATGTCCTTCAAATAAAACTAACTATCACCAGAACTTATACGTAATGACTCATTTTTTACAAAAAAAAGAAGAAGAAAGAAACAGAGATAGTTATTTAACAAATTAATTTTTTGTAAATGTATTGTAAAAACAGGCACTTTGCAAAAAAATTACAGAAAAAGGAAATTCTTACACTATTTTAAATAAATAAAAAACTATAACCCTAAAACAACCTTATAAACTCCCGAAAAATGTTTTTTTTAATTAACTTTTATGTGAGCGTGAGTTGTAGGGGAAAAAAAGAAGTCAAAAGGTTTATGTTAAAAGGTTTAAATTTACTAAATTTTCTCAGGAAAAAGTTTTCCGTTGTTTAAGCTACAAAATAATAGTATCCATTTTCAACTGATTTAACTACTTTGCAGTTGCACCTGTAAATTTATCGTTTAGTCAACAAAAATTACAGTGTGTAAACTGTAAAGTAACAAATAACAGTACTATATGGAAGCCAGAAGTCCACAGATTCTTGAAACAAGTTTATGACAGAAGATAGTGCTATAGTCAATTTGACACAAAAACAAAAAAAAACAAAAACAAGAAAGTGCTACAGTCAAATGATGTCTTATATATATATATATATATATATATATGTAAACATAGAACTGTTTATATATAATATGCGATAACTGATAAGTTAACTTAATTACTACGCTAATTTATGCAAAATTTGTGGCTCATGATCCCAATTCTCCGACAAATTTTAGTATTAACGTCATTTATATTTCACATCTGCTCACAAAAGACGACAAACTTTTCTTTTTAAGAATTTGATTTAATTTATGCTGAAATCTGTACTAATTAAGTTTTGGTGTGTGCTAAAAATCGCGTTACTTTTTTGTGTCCTTCGCAACATTAATAAGAAAGATTCGTGTGATCCTGCCAGTTGATTGAACAACCGAAGACATTTTTTAAAATAACTGCTCACACATCTTACTTTTTGGTCAAGGGGCTCACACATCTTGACTGTAAATAGTTACACAAGTTAACCGAAAACCGGCAGAAACATAAAATTCTACCAATACATCATTTGAGTATGCTTGACGGATTTTGTAAAAACTTTTTTCATTAGTCTGCGGAATTTGCCAAAGTGCCAATTAGATTTTTTTTACCACTTCGTTTTTTTCCTTCTGTAAAACAGTGCCCGTCAATTTTAATATAATAGGAGGTAAACTAAATAATTATCCCGAACCTGATTTATATTATAACTAAAGCTTAATCGTTGCAAGCATAATGTTACACCAAAAGAGGGTCAAATACAAACCCTATAGCTAGCTAGAATTTTAATTAATAGATAAGAAACATATAATAGATAATTAAGTGAAAACCTGCTGGATCAACCTCTCAAGAAGATCGTAAAATTATATATAAAACACAACTAATCAATAGATAAATATTTTAATCATTCACTAATCAAGCTCCTAATAATGGCTGCTTGTGGGCTATTAGGATCAATGGTTTCCAAAAGCTGAGATAATCGATCACTGAGGTCATCGGCTTCTTTGTTCAAGTTTCTTATGTAGTTGCAAGTTTCTTGTAGCACCTTCGACGCTGATACCTATATATTTTAAAAATGAAACATTATATTCAGAATTTTAAGAGAATTTAAAAAAAAAAAAAAAAAAAAAACAAGTGTCAGCATGAGTTAATGATGATAATGACAATATCTAGACCCTAATTGCTATATAGACATATTACATTACGCATGCTAAATCTACATAACGTTGTTATAAGCATAAAGCTTAAGAAGATAAAGGCTCATAACTTATAAATATAAATATTTATGCAATACTAAACCATGTTATTTTAGATGACTTAAAATCTGAGAAAATACCTAGAAGACCATATAATATATACATGATATATAATATTTTCTTTTATGGGAACAAAAGTTTCTATTCCTAGTTGTATATGTTTTTTGGAGTTTAAATAAAGAGATTATAAGGTTTGTAATTATCTTTTGAAACAGAAACCCTAGACAAATTGGTATTTGCCTCGCTTTCTCTTTTATTTTTTTGCATAAACGTTTCTTGTTCTTTAGTTTTTACTCCCAAAGCTAGCACATTAGGTTGTTATAAAAATTGAGAGCAAATCTCTCAAACCAACAAAAAAAAGAGCAAATCTAAGTAGTGGGTGTGTACTATAGAAAACGATGCTTCCATTTATAGAAACCGGCCTTTTTCTAATTTGTTTTTCTTCTCGTCCTTTTCTTGTTTTACAGAAACTAAGATATAAAAAAATATAAAATACGAAAAGAAAGGAACAAGTCGGTGCTGTACATAAATGTATTGATTTGATAGTCCGTGAAGCAATATATAGTCTGACAATCAATGTAATTAAGTAAAAATTAATTAGAAGCTTAATGCTGAAGTTAGGGGAATGATGTTCCCCTCTCCCAAAAGTCCGGTCAAAAGTCTTTTTAGAAACCTCAAAATTTTAATCTCCCAGACGTAATTATATATATATGACTATAATGCACTATTCCCACATGATGTATATGTATAAATGAACTTCTCTATTAAACATAGTAACTAACCCTACGTAAATTTATTTACATAATTCAATCTTGACGTCAAAAAAATAAACTCAATCCTAATTATATAACTATATCAAACACCATAGAAGAATATATATATAGTGACTGTTTTGAAGAAGGCTTTTTTTTTTTTTACCGTGTTTGAACGACGGTTCTGGCGAATCTCAGGAATAGACTGTCGGAGCTTTGAGATGAGATCAGTTATCTGATCATCGCTAATCCTCGATGATGAGCTTGATTGTCTCGACCTTCTAGAAGACATTTTTGTCTATATGTGAATCCAAGAAAACACTCTTATCTTGATTGATTGTGGGTTATAGATAGGAAGTAAAATTCTTTAACAAAGAAAAAAAAGAAAGGAAGTAATAATTTTGTGTGTTGTCGAAAGGAGGGAGGTGAAAGAAAGAAGAAGAAATGGTGTAATATAGAGAGATAGGACCACTTCTAGAGAGAGAGCGTAAGGAGAGAGAGAGTGATTCAAATAAACATAAATAGAGATGTTGGATATGATGAAGACAACTGCATACGAGAGAGCAGTGGTTTAGGATTCGAGTCTTGGATACAAGACACGTGAATTAAAATATTTATCAGATTGTGATATATATGGTTAATGTATTAACTAGGTTTAATTGTTACCGAAATGAACAATTTTTGGTATGAGTATATATATTGTGGGTTCTAAGCGTGGAATCCTGAAAAAAATAAATAAAAAAATTGTGAGTTCCATAAAAAATTAAGAAACGATTATTATATCAGGATCGGTTTTTAACACGTGGCGTGATGCGATTGGTTCGTTGTTTTTTTTTCATCTGTACAAAAAAGTTATTAAATTTTTTTAAGAAACTACTAAAAAAAGTTTATCAAGGGACATGCTCTAAGGGTATTGTAAAAATAAATATATTTTCAAAATTAAGTATAATGTTGACTTTCTAAATTTTCTCATTAACCCACGACCAAAAAAAAAATTCTCTTATTTAATTTTTATTAATTTTACCAGTTTCATTGTCCGCATCAAACAAATTTAAAACTTCCCAAAGCGGTAAATAAAGTTATATCCCCACTGAATCCACTAGACTTCCATCTTTAGTTTCCACAAAATTGCATGCGACTTCTTTTTTCAAATAGGTTACCATGATCAAACATCTATGGAACCAAATCCAAACAACAGTCTCCACTGTTTCTCCACCATCTCTACTTCCATATATACCTACGGCCGACGTATTTGTAGAGAGTTTTTCTCCTCGGTATAATCATAGAATAGGTTGTTTGAACAAGAAAGTAAAGAACACATAGAATTTAACGAGTTTAGATTATGGTATGTGATCCTACGTCTCGGTTTAGAGTTTTTTCAGTAATCCACTATCACCACAGATTACTACAATTGAAGGTATCTCACACTCTCTTTAAGAACAAGAAAGATCTCTCAAAAACTCATAAAACTCTTATTTAACTTAAATCTCACACATGCTTAGCTTTATGTAGACTAAGGCAATTAAAAAGATAAGACGGTTTAATCAAACTGTGGCCCAATAGAAATAAACCTAATTCCTACTTGACTAATACCTAAGTCATGGACCAAGTTATAACTCAATGATTTTCAGCACCAAAGAAAGAAAGGCCCAAACCTAACAATATCTCTACCTCACCCAAGAAAATAGACTCGACTCGAGAATTGAACAACATTTGTAGAAAATCAAATATCATATTTTCCACCAGCCTATGAAATCCAAGCCCCTCGGTGGTCTCAGTTCTACTCACAAGCTCCTCCTTGTCAGTAGAATCTTCGACGAAAATGCCTTGATCTCGAATGCCCAAGCCAACACAGCATAGTCATCGAAGCAAACAAATAAGAGCTTTGAAACTCCAGATCAAAACTCTCACTTCCAAAAGAACCTTGGCAAAGGATCCTCATGCTAGATAAGAAAGAAACCCCATTAAAAGTGCCTCACATAGGAAAGCCACCAGGTTCATCATATAAAGGGTATGCTAAGACGTTTCAAAGCAACGAAATTATGATTTTGTGTGCTTCGAACAGAGCACCACATGATCAATGACAATAAAAAATAGATAATAAATCAATAGAAAATATTTATTATTTAACAGTAATCACAATTTTTTTCTTCAAATTAGAATGAATGAAAAAAAAAAGACAAAGTAAGCAAAAATTCCAGATGACATGATGATGTGATTCTTAGAAGTTAGAAAACCAATCGATGGAAGGGATGAAGGTAGAAGTGGTGGGAAAATTGTGATTCACTCTCTCAATTTGTGGCTTTGATTGACTCACTCAATCCTTGGAAGAACTAGAGTTTTTGAATCACTCAAACAAACTGTGAGAATATCTCACATCGGAAATTGGGAAGAGACTTAGACTAATATATAAGGGACATGAGCC
The DNA here is from genome assembly GCA_900116095.1 of Euclidium syriacum. NCBI lineage: Eukaryota > Viridiplantae > Streptophyta > Magnoliopsida > Brassicales > Brassicaceae > Euclidium > Euclidium syriacum. The sequence continues at coordinate 6,016,857 of FPAK01000007.1, read as the reverse complement.
AATCCACTTACTGTCAATTGGTTTTGAGTTGGAAGCCCATGAAACTTAACATGGTATCAGAGCCCGAACACACGCTATCCAACCCAAACCGAAATCGGTCCGACTCGAATTAATCCGGTCGATCTAACTCGAAATTAATCCTATGATGGGATATTGTCGAGATTAATGGCTAGACGGGCCATTATCTCGAGGGGGCGTGTGAGAATATCCCACATCGAAAACTGGGAAGGGACTTAGACTAATATATAAGGGACATGAGCCAATCCACTTACTGCCAATTGGTTTTGAGTTGGAAGTCCATAAAACTTAACAAAAACTAAACTTGTGGTTTCTAATTAAATAATAGAAGTGTATCTCACACTTGTATTCAAAGAAATCAAAATAATCTTAAAAGACACTCTTTAGAAGAAGATAACAAATGTTATGTATTAATTTTGATTGAAAGGCGACTACAAATGAAGACTAAACTGAGCTTATATACTTGCTCAAACTAACAACAATTAAACTAAAAATGGGAACTAAATAACATGGAGTAAATGTATATAGCTGTTAGAGCAATGATGGTGAGAATGGCTTGAATCAAGGGATTTCTTAATATTTTTTTATCTGGATGGTATAAGGGTGTAGGTGAGCTTCTTTTGCAATCTTGATCTTCATATACAATGTTTATAATGCTCCAGTTTTTATTTGGAAAGAGCAGTTGGCGTTTCATGAAAATTTGCTCCAAATAAGGTAAGTGGAATAGATATAAAATCTTCTTGATCCTATGAATGCTGATGTATAGGAAGGTGTTAACAGACTATCCTGGATGTTTAGATGTCTCTCATGATCTTCAAAGTCGTGTTTGATGTTGACCAAACTCGTGAGATTTCAAATAAGACAAGCGAGGAGACCATTGGCTTAGAACTTGAATAACTTCTTCTTGAGGAATCCTTATGGAATGATTCTTCTTCGTGGTGAACTCTAGATGAGTTGAATATGATCTCCAAGTGTTATTTGAGCTGGAATGTTTGGTCATGGTCTCATTTCAAGGTGCACTCAGCTCGCTTGTCTCCACAGCTCTACTCAGCTTCATGTCCTCCTCTGCAAGTCTCATGATTCCTTCCTTACTGGTTGATGATGATTTGATGTCCACATAACATGAGAAGGTTCCCACTCTAGATAAGAAATAAACCCCATTAATTATTGACTCCGGTGACATGTGCATTAAATTCCAGATAATTAAGAAGAATAAACTTGGGATTTTTTCATTCGGGATTAATTTTATGAGCCTCCTGCTCGAAGCATGATTTATGCTATTGTAAATGGTCTATAGAAGGTCACCCTTCTGTTTTGAATGTCTTACCCTCAAGCTAGGAGAATATATGTCTTATGAAATTTAGAAAGTTATTGGGAAAACTATGCTTGTGGCGAAGTTGAGTTCAGGATTGGAGCCAACTAAACCATAGCTCACGTTGATCCTGGTGTAGCTAGATTTTAGAGAAGTGACTTTCTAATTATTTGATAAAGACAAGGGTATATTGAAGGTCTCGCCAGACACCCTTTATATCTCCAAATCTTAGAAAACATCTTAGTGTCATATGTAAATTAGGTAAGGGGATCTCTTAATGTCATTTATAAAACTAAAAGATTAGGACTGATTTAGAAATGGCCTAAATAAACTAAGTAGTTTAGGCCACAAAAGCACATAGTTCCCAGTACCAGTAGCGGGGCCATGATACCTATAACAAGATGAACTGATTGATCGCTAATGATAACATTACGACATAACAGTTCCTAAACGAATTAGCAAAATAGGTCGCTGCTGAAGAACTTTCTTTATCTATAAACATGGTTGTGTTACCAGGTAAGAATAGATTGTGGGAATCGGATGGTCCAACCATATAAGAAATTCTTGGAGAAAACCCAGCAACTTGGATAAGTATCAGAATCCGTGTAAGTATTGGAAGGTGGGTTAGGTATTTTCCCTTAAAATGCTTAGGGATTTCCACATGTGTCGGAAAGAGATAAGATCAACCACCACCCACACACCTCAAGAAAACAAAAATGCATTTTAAGAACTTTGCAAGAACATTGAATCAGTTGTAGGTAGTATGAAAGTTGTTCATTGCTCTCATTGTCTTCGAGCACCTCGGTTGTTAATCCCTTTCAATTTGCTCATCCCTCAAGATATTGTGCCCATACGAATTTTATGCCAATGGTTTTCATGTCTCAAACCAACATGACCATTCATGACTTTACGTTCTAGGCTTTCATGCATTTATAGGTTTTCACACAATTTATGCCTAATATTTTCTATCTCTTAGGATTCAAATCATGGGATTTACTACTACTTATTCACTTTGAATTCTCGTATATTAAAAGAAAATTTTTCACATAAAACATGCAACGGATTTTCACTGTGGTCTAAACAGAACTGTTGTGTGCAAGATAAATAGTAACATGACAAAAGCTTAACCCAAGCAATAACACTCCACTATAAGAATTTGCTTCACAAACTTACATATTAGGTGAAATTTTTTTGGATTAATTACTTCTTTTAAAACGTGTGTAAATCTCATAGCACCACATACAATCTAGTAGTTTAAGTTAATTTCTTAACATTTTGTATTTTGTGTAATTCAGATTATGAAAAACTCATAACATAATCTGCTTAGCTTAAATTTTTGTCTGTCAACAGGTTATTGGTCCAAAAAATGGTGGATAACTTGATGGGTAGAGCCACGTAGTATATATGCTTCCTTGCTGTATCTTAAATCCATTTTTAGTGATGTGATATGCACTTCACCACCATTATTTTTATTTCAAAATAGATTGATACATTGTTATAATTCAAAATAGATATACTAAATTTTTATACGCTCACTTAATTACTCAAACATTTAATATAAAATTTTTACCACCCATAAAAGAAGAAAAAAAAAGAAGGCCTGATACGTAAAATTAGGAGGCCAAGTAGTTGAATCAAGGAGAGGCTCTCCAAATTCGAAAACACCCATAGTGAAGAGTAAAAACAGAATGTCTATTTAAAGATGTTAACACGAATTTGAAAGTACAAATCTAGGTTTTTAAATGGAGAGCCGACATGGTTAATGAGGAGAAAAGACATGATATATGGATATACAAGAAGCAGGAGATAAAGGACAACAATATTTGCACCAATTGCGAACACACACCCACTATAACACTTATTCTTTATTTTTCTTACTGCTTGTGGATTCAACATCATTGTATTCTTATTCATTTTTGGCGGCAATAAATTCATGATTCTCTTATGTCTTAATGTGTTTGATCACATTTTACCTGGTCTGAACACTATCAACAATTTTTTTATATTTAACATTCGGTTATATGCTAATTAATCAAAAATTATCTAATCTCAAGACCACCAAACCAATAAAATCTTCAACCTCCAAATTCTCGCATTCAAAATTTAACATCATATGTAGGGAGAAGATGTCTTTAAATTTCATTGCAAATAGTTGAAATTTCACCACCAAACTTCGATAGAAGCTAGGAAATCAAAGCCTACATATAACATATCTTTTCCGAATAAAGACACAAACAAGAGTGTGGCAACAACTTTTTTAAAAAATCAACAAGGTAAGGTAATCTTTGAACATGGAGCTTCACCTCAAACTGTTTGGAATCTCGAATTCATTGTGATGCGTACACCGATTCAAGGCAGAATAATTCATCATATCACCTCAGATGGTTTACATCCTCATGGGGTGATTCCTAAATTAAATTTCATATAAGGAATCAACATATTTCGTATACAGGTTGTGGCGATCAAGTTTAGGAACTAACCATAATACAAGGTTTGTAAAGGGGGGGGGGTGAGTGGTGTTGCTCTAGGAGCAGTCCAAGACAAACGTGAAAAAAAAAATTACGTTTGATTCCATTTCCTCCTCATGTTTCGACAATGCACCCTCATCAATAGCATAAACAGCGGATATGGACTCCGCATGGATCTAGGACATAGTGGTGATAATCATTTCGAGACTCAAGTAAATCAAAAAAATTTCTATTGGTAATCAAGATGGGAAATTCACTTCGAAAATATTATTTTTGACGATCTCAAAAGAAGTATCAATTAAACTTAGGTTAATCTTTAACATTATGAGATCAAGAGTCCATCAATCAGTCAGCAGTGCTCCAAAAATTGATTGCGTGGACGAAGAATCCAAGCAAAATTCTTTTGTTGAAAAGAATTAGAAAGAAAAAAAACCATCCGCTTTGAGATGTGGAAAAATAAGCTTCATGTATACAAAGAACGACATATCATAAATCTCAACTTATAAAAATTAAGATCACCATATGAGAGTTTACTCAAATGAGTAAGAGAAAGATGCAAAATATTGCAAGTTCTAGTTCTCTAAGTTGAAAAATGTTCTATTGACAAATTTATGAAGTGTTAAACTGTTTGCCTTAGAAAATATGCAATTTTATAGAAATGGTAACTTCAACACCTAACTTTGGAGGTCCAATGACCCACTTTGATCATATTGAACCAAGTTCAAGCAGGAATTGGTAAAAATTACCAATCCTCAAGGGCATATCTTCAATAATACCAACTGAAAATCTAATGTATTTATCCGCTAAGATTAGGAAAATCCTACATGGTTAAAACTTGGTTATCCCTTACATTTTCTCTCACAAATAATAACATAAGATTTGCGCTTGTTATAAGACTGCATAGGCATTTTTCATAGAATTTTTTTCTATGCAGCATGGTAAGGTGAATGATTTCGGATCTCTAACCTCTCTTGGTAGAGTGTTTTGAATTATCACAGCACTAATTATTCATAATGTGTATGGTGTCTCTTAGTGATATACTCTTTGTTAACACATCCTTTCAAAGTCTAAGCTTGATAGGAAAATCCTTAATGTAATCCGCTAGAGGGACTGTGATGTTGACCAGATCGATTTGGTCTAAGAACTTCACGAAAAAGTGGTCTAAAGTTTCTTTCTTTAACTTTCCTGGAAAGAGGAGTTTAAGGATTTCACTTTGTTCTATGGTAGTAATCTTCTTGGCACCACCTTGATTGTTTGGGAATTTGGTAGCTTTCAACTTTATCTTTCTTCTTGTCTAAGTCTACCATCCGAGCCTTCTTTCTCTTCGCGGTTTCTTTGGGTTCTTCAAGGGCTTCTTCCCATAGTTTCCCCTAGTTTTATTATTTTGTAGAAGCTCTAAACTCAAATTATAATCATCCAAATATCATATTTATCTTGATCAGACTTTACATACCTCGGTGGAACAGTCGAAAAATTGTTCTCTTTCACCATCTCTAGAACATAAGAGAGATTATCTATCTTTTTCATTCGGTCTCCATAGACATCTTAGCACCAATATAAAACAAAACAAAAGAACAAAAATCAAAATCTTTAATCACCCCAACAAATAATTTCCGAAACCAAATTGAAACTAAAATAGAATCAAAGAGAAAGGAAAAAAAATCGAGTTGGAGATGACCACTTAACATCTTCTGGTAGATTGAATTTGAGAATGGGGGCTGAATTGCACAGCTATAATGTTTTATTATTTATGTCTTTGTATTTTTTTTTAAAAAAATTGGTGTGGTATAAATGGTATCTAGTGTGTGGAGTTTCCCACCATGTCAAGAATTTGAATCTCCTTCTGCATTTCCTTATTCTAAGAAAAAATTTCAAATCGACGTAGTTTCGATCATTTATGTACATATTCCAAATATATACACAACCGATAGTCATATTGCGGGTTAAATATGATGTGATAGTTTGACGTGCACTTTAAAGACATAACCAATAAACTTGCAAAAAGTTGCCACTTCAATAGTTTTTTTTCAACAAACCCTTTGTCAGCTTCATTTATATAATAATCATCATCATCCATTAGAGAGTGTTATATGGTCGTATCCGATCCAAAACTTAACTCAAACCACACCTACACTAAAATAATACGAATAAGCAGCGGACAGTTGTAATTTTTCACTCGGATGCGTCGCAAAATAAATAAAAATGAAAAAATACATTGTCAAACTCTTACACTAGATTAATCAAGAGAAAATGAATTAATCATGAGTCTTGATCTCGATTATGCATGAAACCCATCCTTTGAGAAATTCTGTTTACGCTTGAACTCCACCTAGACGGATTCAAATATGATTATTTCCTTGCATATACACAAAAACTTGGAATGAAGCAAGATGAGGCTCATTAAGCTCCTACGAAATAGCGATAAATCACCAGAACCATCAAACCCGCTAGATGAAATTTATTCTTCTAGGCCAAAAATGCAAGATTAGTTCCTAACGGGGGTGAAGTAAACAAAAATATGGCTCTGTAAGAAGCCAACTATTGAGAAGCAGTTAGAGAAGGAGGGTGAAACTGGCACAATCATAATGGATACAAGCGGATAAGGCAAACCATACCATGTAAAGAAGTCACTTAGACCACTAAATCACAACTTATTCAAAAACTCGGATTTTGAAACTTTTGCTTAAACTCATGGAGATCAGAAATAATAGCTCACAACTAATCCCCATCAGCACAGAGACCTCTAAAATCATTCCCACTTACAAGGAAAGCTATTAACAAAGCACCACACAAACCCGGAAAGCTCTCAACAAACCGCAACTTATGCCTCTATCAATTCAGGATGTTGGAGGATAAGTCTGCAATTGACAGATAATGGAACACCGATACCTCGAAGATCAAACCTCGTACATGTTGGGATAAACCGAGATGGATAGTGTAGGGGAGGTTATGAGATTGATGGATTGACTCTGTTACCTCGAAGAACCAAAGACTACAAGTCCCAAACCCGAAGATCTTTGAGCCTATAGCTCCAGGAGCAGACCAAAAGGGAGTTTATACTGAGAAAAGCTTATATTTCTGACCAAATATATAGTCGTTACCTACAAGAAAATAATTATTTGAAGCCAAACCAACGATGAAAAACTTAGTGCTTGTAGGTTTTTAGAGCAATTCTGTCAACCAGCTCAAGTCTCGCGAATGCATCTACAAGTGAACCTCATCAGAGCCTTTGTTTGTATAGAATCAAAATACTCTTCTCAAAGAAAATACCATATTTTTGAAGCAGTCCTCAAAGTTTAACAACCCAGTTCGTTCAAACTAGAAGAGCACAAGAGAATCTAGACCCTTAACAAGTTCAGAACCATGTATAAAGAGTAGGAAGCCAAACCGTGAACCACCAAAAAAAATGATTGTGGTTGTTTGATGTATCATGGATTTTACCGATTTTATGCCATGATATGACTGGTTTTATAGAGTCTTTCTAGTGTGTTTTAGGTATTTATACAGGTTTTACAAGCAAAAGGTGTTTTGGAGCAAAAGGAAACAAAAGGAAGCAAAAAGAAAATAATTGGAGCAATTGTCAAAAAAAGGAAAGTGCAAAGCCATAATTGAAGTCTGGAAGTCAACGGATGTTTGACGGACCTAAAAGAAGGGTATAATAGGCAATTTAAATATCAAATCGAAGCCCCGAGAGTTGACTTTCATTTCCATTTAGAATCGGATCAAACGGAGTTCTGGAGCGCAAGATATTATTATTTTACTGAAGAATGTCTATTCTGACAAGTTTTACAAGACTGACCCGTTTAGCTCCAATCAAGCCCGGCTCAAGTTTTAAGGAGGTTTTGACTTAGACACGACTTTTCCACCTATAAAAAGAGTCTTAAGAGTCGGAGAGCAGCCATCAAGAGAATCACAATTCACAGCATCCATAGTCACCAAATATTACTTTGCTTTCTAGATTTCTAGGGTTTTGTTACACTAGCTTTGCTTAAGAGCTTGAAGGGGAGAAGAGATTTGTTCTTCATACCAATATACTGAGTTTGTACCTCTAAACCTCTTTACTTTTATGAAGTTTACTTTGTGCATTAGTTTTCCTATGTGCGAGTAGACAACTGGTTAGATCTAGGGTTTTCAATGGTTTTATAGATCTGTAATGCATTCAACATGATATAATCATTATTCTCTACTTTAATGGTATTCTCTACTTTATTCTGATCTGGCCATTTAGAATATTGCTCATAGGAGGAGTTACACCAATACACCATTGGGTAATGATTCCAGAACATGGTTTTTAGTAGGTAATCTCGTCCTTGTGCAAACGAGAGTTTGGCTCGGAAGGTTATGAACAATCAGATTTGTTTCATTGCATGTGTTTTCATATTAGGTTTGGAAAGCATCCTTTCTGATCTAATGGTTAACTCATAGGTATAATATCTCGAGAGATCGGTTATTATATATATCGTCTTCTGTGTTCGTGAATCTATTGATTATTGATTGATTGTTGATCTATATTTCATGCGATTTCCTTTGGATCTAGCGTCCTTAAACCAATGATGAAACATCTCATTTGCTTTAGTCTAATGATATCACTAATGTTACTAATCATGCTTTGCTTTGACAAATTCCAAAGTACCAGATCTGCGGCAATCACTTGGTTCCCTGTGGGATCGATAACCTTTCATGCTACAAATGTACACTGTGCAGTTGCAGTTCGTTTAGGTGAAAATAATTCACGCATCACTGTTCTTGTAAATATTTTTCCAAAATAGCTGCCAACGACAACCGCTAACCAAAGACACCAATCCCGTCAACTCTTAAGCAACCCATTGGAACAGCACTCATGAAGGATCCATCTATGGCGAGCTTAAGGTAGAAAGAAAATTCGGATGGATGGGCACACAACTTTATTTTTTAAACTGATTCATGCTGGAAGATTACTATAAAGAGAGCTGGTGTGCCATTGTCTTCAACCTGACGGTCGAGAGGAACATAGTGTACCAAAGCTCGTCGAGGGTTTTAGAACCAAAACCGGATTTGATAAGGCTATCCAAATTACTCAAAGATAAAGGTCCCATGGCAGGTAAGAAAAACCGGTTTAGCAAGACTCCGTCGTCCTATACAGAGCCACACCTTCACATTGTTCTTGGCCGTCGTCGATGGCATTCTTCTTCGAACCAAAATCAAACCCATAGCAGTCACTAAAATTATCGATGAGACAATCATCAGAGATGCCAGTTAAATCAAATCTTGAAGAGAGGCGACAGCTGTATTAATATATCAAATTTAAAGAGAAAAAATTCCTACAAAAGCATTAGTTGGAATTTATATCGGATCACAATCAATAAAACAGATAATAGAATACCACAAATAAAACTGATACACCAAATCTTCTTGGTTTTACGTATCACTTATGTATATCCTATAGAAGATTTTGTGTATCAGTTTTTAGATTTGGGTAACTAAAAACAATGGACTTAGGTCATTTGAGAGGAACGTACGGTATCTATCCTAATCAGTAGGCGCTAGTCTAGTCCAAAACTCTATCACGTGTAACGCAATACTGTATGCTTAGAATATTTATTAATATATAGTAATGCTTATATGGAATTTCATCAAGTTACTGAACCCGAGAACTTCCAACTTCCAAGTTCGAACTTGTTCTAAGACAGCCTACTACTTTTTCTTTTCTCGTCTCTAGCATCGTCCATGTCACTTTATACATTAATACTTTTTATAAACATATAGTAATTAATTTTGGTCATAACAAACAAAATTTTTGTTAAGCTTGAATTTGTTTCTTTGTTTTTATTTTCTGTTACAATGCGCTACTTTCTTAAAAAAGTTTTTTGCTGTTTTCCTTAATATTCGTCATGCAGACGGGTATATGTTTTTTTTTTTTTTTTTTGTAAATCTGAATGGATAATTTATAGTAATGAAAAGACATTAGCCGTTTAAGATATAGATCAGAGGTACTAACTGTGTGTTATATATATAGTACAGTAGCAGTCACATGAGGTTACATATGCAAAGATACGAATGCATGATGATGATAAGTAGATACATGATATTAGAAAACAAGGAGATGGTGTGATGAATTGGACATTAAAGAAAAATGTTTGTGGATGAGCACACAGAGGTGGGACTATTATGTTTTAAATATTTTGAAGTTAATTTTTTATAAACAAAACAAAACAGTTATTAATCTCCCATGTGATGATATGACACATTTCTTCCCTCTAATCAGGGAGCATCCCCATCCTTCACGCCCCCTCCCACATGACCTTTATATGTACATCTACTGGGTTCTGTTTTTCTTTTACATTAGTTACTAGCTGGATAACAAATCAAAATGGGAATATCACTAAATGAGAAAAATTTGAAAACGTCATTGGTCAAACCACTTTTGCAAAAACTGGACATTTTATATATCTCCTTGCCGCAATTTATGTTATTCACGTATTATTTTGGTTAGAGATCATATAAATTTTTCGGCTTTCCATATTTAATATATTCTATTTATAGAAATATTGTTTAAACATATCGCACATGCTCAAGCATTTTAATAAAATGTTATTTGTTTATTTTGTGTGTGGTGTTTTTTTATTTGTTAGCTAGGCATATTTTAGCATAACATGGTATATATAAACATGATACACATAATAAATAGATAACATATTATTTATACAGTCAAACCGCGATATTTTTTTTTAATTTAGAAAGTTATTAATTTATCGATTTATTAATTTAAAAGAGATAAATCCATATTTTCTATATCTTTTTTTTCTATTTACCTATTTTCCAATTTTTTCTTCTATTTTCTAATTAATGTTAAAAAAAAAAAAAAAGAACAAGCGCAAATTGCTTTCGCTGCAAAATCCGTTCAAAGGATGTTGTATCGAGGAATTAAATTGGATGAATCCACCACACATTCTAATAAACTTGAGATTATGTTAACAATATTGATCACCGTAATAGAAACCGTAATAGAAAGGATGTTAAAAGCCTATTAAATTATCTAGGTGAAAATGGTACATGTTCAGAAAGTTCAGAGTTTAGAAGAAACTATGGCCACAATTGTTAATGTTGATGATGAGACTGCATATGATATTATTGTATCTTTAGAAGCAGTTACACGTAAAGAAACAATTATCGCGTATAGAGCTATTCACAATTTTTTATGCGGTTTGAGAAGTTCTTGATGCAATAAAAAAAATTAGAGATGAACTCTAACAAGATTTGAGTTTCAAGATAAAACAAATAACAATACAGTCATATTATTAAATTGATTTAACTATGTATGTATAAATTTATATTCCTAGTTATTAATTTATGATATTATTGGAATGATATATTTATATGGGTGTTTTTAAAAATTATTATTTTATTATTTTATCGAATTTTATAAAATTTTATATTATTCTAAATCGGAACCGAAGAAATTTATTAATTTATCGAGCTTATTAATTTATAAAGTTTCTACTGTAGATAACAGGTAGTCACCTATTATGTGTGTGATTTTTTTGCCAAATACACGCTACATGTAGAAGGACATTGTCTATCAATTCTCATTGTGTATATGCTACTTTAACTTTTTTAACCTAACTTTCGGATTTTCCTCTTATTTTAGTAAAGTCATCCTATCAAAATTTCTATGTTAGTTTTTCTCTGTTTTTCAGTTTGAATATTTTCTGAGTTAAATTTTAAATATACGTAGGTTATAGTTTATTTAAAGTGTTTTACTAGTGCTATTTATATGTTACATAATATATGTAGGTTATAGATTTCTTTTACAACGTTATTCATAAAGCCTATAGGGGATATTTATGGGTAAAATAGGTAAATACTGCAGATACAACAGTTCTAAACATTCCCATATTATCAATAGTAGAGTGGATGGGTCTCGCCCAAAACTCACAACTTCCGCAGTCAAATCTTTTTTTTATTATTCTTGTAAATGAAAACTATTTCAATAAGTTGATTGGTTCATCCGCTAGACACATTGGTGACGTTTGAAAATAATCATAGAAATCACGTTGTGCCTTTTTTTTTATTATTTTGTAAACCTTTGAAAAGTTAAACTCCTTCCGCAACCGTTTGCAGGAGATGGGGCGTAACATATGGGTAAAAAAGGAAAATCACTTTGAAAAGGTGAATTGTAATTTTTACAAATTGATAATTACGTTTGCGTAGATTTATTATAACATCTAACTGCAATACGTGTACAAATTGATAATTTAGAGATTAATTAGTACTTTATATATATCACGATCAATTCTCTAATCTTAACTAATCTTCTCTAACCCTGTTCTCCCAGTTTTGTTTTTCTCCACTGAAATTATGACCTCGACCCAAACTGAAGAAAGCCAAGAAACAAACATAAGTGCCGTAAACTTGTATTCCTCTCTTACACTAGGTTAGACTTTAAGATCTGTGTTCGTCTGTTTCTTGTAACAATGCTATGTGTTCATGTTCTGTTTATCGAGAAATGAGTGGTTTGCTTCAATAAATAGGTAGTGTGTTGGAAAGGCCACCTGGAGATTACTTATAGTATCTGAAGATTTGAGTTCAAATAAGAAAATATTTTGTCACTTAGTTCACTAGGAGAATTAATTTATTAGGTTGATCCAACCATACCACAAAGCAAAAATTATGTCAGAGGTAAAGTAAATTTTGATGTGGCTAAACCTCTAGGATATCCAAGCTAGTCAATTGCCTTTAGAAGAAATTGATAACACCATTAATTTTTCCGGTTTTAGTCATTGTTTTGATGTGGCTCTAAACCTCTAAGGATATCATAGCTATGTATCTCTCAACCAATCCAATACAATATCCTTTTAATGAAAAAAGACATATTGCTCGTCTGTACATTTCTAATATGAGCTATATGCTTATCTTTGAATTTTATCAAATGTAAAAAACGGTAATATTAATAATATTTGGTGATACTTTATCTATATATATTTATTTCTCCAGACAGTACTGCTGCTATCCGAAGTCACAAGGCATTGGATAAAGTCATAAAATGATCCATACTTCTACTTAGTGCTATCCTAACTCTCAAGGCAATGTATAATAACACTATCCAAACTTCTGGATACTGACGTGGCAAGTTGCGAATGGGTCAGAACATAGAGGAAGGATCATTCTTAGTCATTATATAAATTAAATCATGATTACGTACCTGTAGTAAAGATTCGAGGATAATTCTAGAATTTCAAGTAGCAGTTAACTTATGAAATCTGATTATCTTTTTGTCTTAAACTTTGATAGATACGATAACAGCCAAATCATCAAAGAGAGGGACAGATGTTATTGGAAATGTAGACATGGATAGTGAATGCTTGTCTTCGTCTGTTTGTATTCTAAATGTCTATCGAATATGTACCACCAAAATTCTTCATTTTTTTAATATTAATTCCTCAATTTATGTCTCGAATTTAAATCGTAGGTTTCTTGTAACCAACGACACACTCCTGTCATATTAATATGAAAAACTTATATGTGTCTCCAATCTCTATACTATATATATTAATATATATATATATATATATATATTTTGTGTTTGTAGTTCGTACTTATCAGTTATGCTAATCATGTTTGGACTCGACAAATATAGATGCAAAAAAAGCTAAATTGGTCGAAATTTTACATTCCATGGCCATAAATGGTTACAAAACTATAGCTAAATGGGTCGAAATTTTAAAAAGACTTCAATAAAAACTCATTCACTAGTAGAATTCCAAAAATAGCAACGGAAATATCCGTGGTTATAGACGAAAATCCGTGGCTATACAAGGATAGTCACGGCGTAGCCACGAAAAAAATCAGTAGCTATAGGGTCGTGGTTATATATGCCGTGGCTACCCCGTTGCTACTTAGCCACGACTACCAGCCTAGCTATATAGCTACGGTATTAGCCACGAAACAGACGTGACAATATAGCCATGATCGTGGCTAATATAGTCACGACATAAAGAGTGGAAGAATAGCTACAGTTAAGAAAAAAAACACTAAAAACTGGTTGTTCCCCAGTACGAGAAACCGCCACCGGAAAGCCGTGAACCGCCGGAACGGCAGTTTCGACGAGCGGTGACTGTAACTCGGCATGGGAAACAACTATTTATAATGTTTAGTTTTTTTTTTTTGGAACTTTTAAAACTTAAAACTCGTCTTAGCAAAGCTGATCCCACCATCGGAACGCCGCCGTAACTGCCTGAAGACCGGTTTCGACTAGCAATGATGGTGGTTCGAGCTGGGCTAAAACGAGTTTAAGTTTTATTTATTTTTATCGCTGGTGGGGAGAGAGGAAGAAGAAGATCGCCGGAAAGGGGAAGGGGAGAGATCGCCAGAAAGGGGAAGGGAAGAGAAGAGGGGAAGGAGATGCGGAGAAGAAAAGGAAGGTGTTGTTATTTAAAACAAGCGTAGTCACGGAATAGCCACGGAAGGACCGTGACTATATGCATGGTTCGACATTAAAGCGAAAACGACGGTCGAGGCGACTGTTCGAGTTGACAAGTTAATTAGCCACAGTTTTATCGTAGCTATGTCGTGGCTATAATTATCATAGCCACGTGGCAAAACCGTGGCGAAACCGTGGCTTTTGTTTCTTTTTAAAATTTGGTTAATTTTGTGAATCGGAAAGACGTGTAGTCACGGTTTGGCAGTGGAATGAAAAATTTGTTGCAAAATAAAATATGCTTGTTAAATAATTCTCAAATAAAATATTAATTTCATCAAATTCTTAAACTTCTCTAGTTTTTAAATTTTCATTTACATATAATAATTTACTAATTGCAATTAGCTAGTTTAATTCTTTCTGTGAAAATAATTTAATATTTGTATATTGGTTATACGGAGTTAGTGGAAATTTTAAGTTGCCTGACGTTTTAAAGTATCAGCAAAATTACTAACATATTTTCAATATTAAATTTATCTAAAATATTATTCGTAATAATCGTTGTAAATGATTTGACGACTTTATAGATTTCAAAACAATACTAGATGCGAATTAAAACCGCAAATTTGGATCAGCAAATATTTTCATCCAATGTCGTTTAAAATTTGTTTACTTATCTACAATTTAGTCATGTTGATATTTTCTTAAATAATTTGAGAATTTTACGTTTTTTAATGTAACTATACCGAAAAGAAATTCCTCACTATTATTAATTTTGCCTTGTATTAAATTTTATCATCGGTTTGAGTAGGTTATTGTCTTATTCCCAACAATAAATGTGAAAAACTTGGCAGTAGTACATAATAATAATAATAATAGAAATGTGATCAGTCTAAAAAAAAGAACCATGTGATAGGTCGTGAAAGAAACAAAACAAGAGAAACATTGTGATAGGTAGAAACTACTATTTCTTTAACAAAAAAAAAACAAAAAAAACTACTATTTTTTTAATACAGAACAGAGAACGATAGTATACAAACCAGCCGAAGATATCAACAACAGATCCGCTGTAGCACATAGGTTAATTTCAATGAAGAAATCCGGGTTCAAAGCCCGGCAGCGGAATTCTTTTTTTCTTTAATTTTGCTTTTATTAACACTCCTATTATCCGTTGGTGGACTAATCCACAAATCTCAGTCCGCTTTCACATCTAATGTTTGACTTTGATCGATTTAGTTGAATGATCGCCTATCCTTAAATCGAACGATTACATTTTGCTCACATAACTTAGTAAGAAAGTCATAAAACCAATCTCTCAAGTCACAGTAATAGCTAAAAAAGAGCTTATCTTGGCCAGACTTGTCCATACACATCCTTCTTCGTGTATCCTCGGTCCCATGACCATGGAACATCTGAAAAAAATCACAGTACCATGTAAAAACAAACATCAAGAACCCGCGAAAGAAACGAGTGGTTTTTGCTAGATGGTGAATGGATGAAAAAAAGACCTTCGGGTGCGTATGGCTTAGGAGGCAGTTGATAAGGAAGAGGCAATGAGATTATCTCAGGCGAATCTCTGTCTCCTTTCCATGTCATTGTCACTAGCTTACTCCTCTTCTCTACCTCATGTTTTGCCTGTCAAACATAACACAATTGAGTGGCAAAGATCAGAGCTTTTTTGGATCCGGTTTTACGGATTTAAGAATCTTAGATCATTTTTACCTTCATAGAACTCGGGTTGTTCTTGGTGCAAGAAAATTTACAGCCTTGTGTTCGTACTGGAGACGGTAGAAAAAACACCCCCAACTTAGACAATATCACAATGAATTGAATTTGGTTAGTAGTTATAACAGATCAAGACTTTAATGAGCGGATTTTACCTCGTAGGAACGGATCATCAACTGGGAATTGTTTTTCTGAAGTGCTCCCCAAGCTGCTTTGCTAAGATTAGATGAAGTTAACAAGAACCATCTATAGAAGCAAAGCAAAAACATTGATCAGTAATGATAAACACTTTTTTATTAAGTGGGTAAACTAAAGATTGAGACTTTTATGAAAATTTACGCAATGTTCTGGTCGTTGTAACGTGTGAACGTCTTTATATGTGGCATTGCACGACTGTTAACATTAAAAAGATTATTTGAGTAGTAATCATAATTTGAAGTTCGTAAAAAAAGTGTAGTTTTTGAAAATTACCCGCGAGCACTGTGATCTGCTTTCCATTTAGCCCAATACTTTCTTAAGAATGGCTTCTCTACGTTCTTCAATGGACTCGGAATTGCATTTCCAGCCGCGTAACCCTTTGTTTGAAGATTTCCACGGTTTAGAAATAAGAAAAGATGTAATCTTTAAGAAATCTTTGTTTGGATTACCTCTAAAGAACACCTGACGTCTTCTACAGTAGGCCATATTATCAAAGGGTCCCCGGGACCAAGAGGACTTTTGTCCTCTGTTATACCAGAAGACAAAGAAGCTCCAAATTCAGTCAACCACTTCTCGTCTAAAGAACCTAAGGAAGAAAACTGCAATACAAAGACTTTTTAGCAAACGATCAAATTGCAACAAAGAGAAACGAAGCTTTGGAATGGAATACTACCTGATAAACTAAAGGGGATCTGCGAAACTCTCTATCAAAAATGCATTCTTGAAGAATCGTTCGTAGCTTCATGTGTCCCCATTTTCTCATGTTTGAACCAGTATGGTATCCAGGGACAGATGCAATAAGCCTAACCTGAAAATTCTTGCATATCTTAGTTACCAATTATTTATCACAAAATCAGATAAAAGATTTTAGAGGACAATAGAAAGTACCGTAGCATCGGAATAATCAAACTTATTGAAGAAAGCTGCATTGATCTTGACATTACCACGACCAGGTAAGCTTACAGTAAACTCAGGCCATTTAAGAACAGAGAGGTAATCTACAAGATCAGCTTCAAATCCACAACGATCTTTGTTATCATCATCATCTTTCCAAGGGAAATCTTGCATCCACAAACCTTGACTTTTGTTGTTCCAATCAACATGGATCAAATTCGCTGTGTGTACTACAACTCTCACTCCTCGAGGATAAACAAGAAATATAGCTTTCGAATGGTGTGTCCCGAATGATATAGGTAACCGAGGCTTATGAAGAATCCAATTAGCTGGCTTCTTCCTCTGTTAACAAACAAATACAAAGATTTGAGATCTCGTTCTCTATGGTTTACATCGATACGATAAAATTTACAAACCTGAATATACTCTTGCCTAACATCACCTTCTCCATGAATGACCATAACTTGAGGAATCTTAGCCAGTTTCGGGCAAGCTACAAAATGATATTGCCAGCTTAATACGCCATGAATGTACACAAAAGAACTAATCATTTTGAGAAAATCAACAAACAAAATATGAGAAGACTCACCTGACATCAACCAATCAACATCTACCATATAATTCGAAAGGATTGCAGCAACAATGTCTCCCTGTGATTTACAAATATCTCTTAAACAATGCCCTCTTTACATAGATTAACTAAAATGTTTGCATAAGACTAACCTCAATGACATCATTAATGGAAACACAAGAGGTATTAGCCCAATCAGGCAATCCATTAACTTTCAAGAGCCGAAACGTTGAAGGCAGTTTCTCATTAGGAGGACAAAAACGGCGAATTGCCTCTACATTATCATCATCTCCTTGTGTTTCATCCTATAACAGTTTCATCACTATCAAGCAAAGCCTCAAAGAAACCAAATTTAAGCTAAGCCAAGTAAAAAAACCTTTCGAGGTTTCTTAGCAGCTCTTTCATGGTTTCCTTTCTGATTCTCGACACTGTCTTCATCAGGTAGAAAAACAAGTTTGAAGACATGATGACCAGGGATCAATTCAATAAGATCACCATTAGTTAATGAAACCTCTTCACGGGACTTTACTTTCTTCCTCTCGTCGCCACCGGAAGACCTGATAACCACTGGATTCGTTCCTTCCTAACCAAAAGAGAAGACGAGAATATAAGGTCTATATCTAGGCGACAACAAATTTAAGAGTTTTTCTAGTATGTATGTTGTTTTACCACAGACAAGGAAGCTGAGCCAGAAGTGGAAGCGGTGATAGTGATGTGTTTTCGGCTGAGACGCTTATCGGCGATTGGAACGTTGCCGCGGCCGATGGTGTTTGGCCCCTCGGATAAATTTATCCTTGGGGATGAATTGTCTTCCTTCAAATCAGCCTTCAACGGAATCAAATACGCAATCTACGAGAGATACAACAAATCAGAGTAAGACATCCAATTTTTCCCCAATGGAAGAGTTGGAAATTAGGGTTTCCTTTTGAATTACCTGAGAGAGAGCCATTAACGAAGACTTCGACGAGTATCTGAGGCTGGTCAGTGCATTGAAGCGCACTGAGGAAGAAGAAGTAAAACGCAGCGTTTTACGGAATCCTATAACGCTCAATGGGATAAATTTCTGTATGTTTTGATGGAGAAATAAACTCTATCGATTTTCGCTAAGTTGCCACTTTCGAGATTGTACACTGAAACTCAAATCGATACAAAAGAAGAAAAGGAATGAGACATGAAAGAAAAAGGAAGCAAATTTGTGGAAAAAAAACTCTACGTAACGCCGTAACGGTAACGAATTTTACGCCGGCGGCGATTATCTCACCGCATCATCATAATCATCATTACCCGAAATAAATAAAAATATAGTGCTAGATATTTTATTTATTTACAACATATAGGTAACGTTAACATCAAAGTCTGGGTGGTGTAGTCGGTTATCACGCTAGTCTCACACACTAGAGGTCCCCGGTTCGAACCCGGGCTCAGACATATTTTAATTTTTCCAATTTTCTTACGTGGACACGTCTTCAACTTGTTTTCGCGTTTTATTGGGCTTTGTATCATTTTTTGTGCCTATAAAACTACCCTGATTGACGACTATTCGTTCCCGTTTGTTAGCCGGTAATATAATTGCGTTTTTGTTGTTGTTGTAAATACTAAAAAAAGTATATAAAAATAGGATCAAAGAACAAACTATATACACAGGCATTACAGTTGAAATGCTACTATCAAATGAGTGTGACTGGATGAATTGTTACAGGGACAATAATTGTTGAGATAAAGTCAAAATATTAAACAATATAGGTGAATCCAAATCGTTCGTAAAATACTGTCAAAGGAATATTAATTAATCATGATAAATCTTAAGCTATTAACATTTCTCCTACCGTATCATTGTCATTTTGTCAGTTCAGAAGTTCAACTTGACAAGCAAAATTATTCATTTTTAATTCTCCTACGTACCAGCCATTGTATACGTGTAAACTAGATAATTATAGATGGCTCGTGTTGCATTTTAATTTTCCGTAAACAAACATATAGGTTTTTCTTATGGTTTAGGGGTCATTTTCAAGTTTGTTAACAACAAAACTACTATTATTTTTTATCCATCAATATTTGTTATTCATTTATTGACGTAAAGTACCTCAAGTTACCAGATTTCAGAAGAAAGAAGTCAAGTTTGAGTTCGTTTTTATCTTGTTTAAAATTATTTGGCAGCCTTTTTTTCTGGTAGCATCAAGCAAACCGATAAACCATTAATAAAGCAAAAGATACATAAATTCTACAAACAATGATTAATAACTTAACAAAATTACAAAAACAATCCTTCGAAACTATTATACTCGAACACCTCTTTGTCTTTTAAATTCATTGTTCTAACCACGATTATCAAATACTTAATTAACTACAATTTTGCGACTTCCATGATATAAATACATATATATGATTATGTTAGTATAAATAACGATACCAATCTTTATCTGAATCAGTATCATCGGTCATCGATCATAACTCAAAGGAGAAGCTAATAACAACAATATGTCTACTTTGAAGATGACTTGTTTCTTCGTCCTTCAAATACTATTTTTCTTGCTTACATCAACCGATGCGCAAGGATTGAAAGTCGGGTTCTACGATAAGGCATGCCCGAAAGCCGAGCTTATTGTTAAGAAGTCAGTCCTCGAGGCGATGAAAAATGATCCGACAATTGGAGCTCCTTTGCTCAGAATGTTCTTCCACGACTGTTTCGTCCGGGTAATATTCTTTCTTGACAACCCTAACTTCCAATTCTTCTTTTTCCATACTTGCATGATCTAATGGTTGGATCATATGATGTTTTAGGGATGTGAAGGGTCGGTCTTGCTAGAGCTAAAGAACAAAAAAGATGAAAAGAACGCGGTTGCCAACCTCAGCCTTCGAGGGTTTGAGGTCATAGACACTGTCAAGGCAGCTCTAGAAAAGGAGTGTCCAGGAATTGTTTCTTGCTCGGATGTCTTGGCTCTTGTTACTAGAGACGCAGTGGTTGCGGTAAGTGTAAACTCTTAGTATCAAGTGATGGTAGAACTATGCAAATATTCGTTATATACGTCTTGATCCGTTATCACCAATGAATCCAAGAAAATCCGGATAAACCTAACTCTGCAAAGTAAATCAAATATATCAGATATTAATAATATTAGTTCAAATGGTACAAATAACAAATACTAAATTGAAAGGAAAAGGCTATCTATTATGTTTTTGTTTGTATATTATTATTTATCTATATAAGTTTTATGAATTTTTAAATCTATTGAATTCTTTTTTTATATACAAATCAAAGAGAGAACAACATCTTGTGAAATACTTGCAATGTTTTGGTTGAATTTTAATTTTTCAAAAAAAAAAAAAAGTCTAATTAGACTATTATATATGGAGCGAATCAGATGTCTGATTAATCATAATATGTGTACGGGTCGAAAAATGTTGATCTAGATAGAGAAGAGTGGATCATGGATAATGCAAAAAAAATAAACATCCGCTCCGGCTCCACTGATCATACTCATGGGATTATCTTTTTACATTTCTTTTTTGGCTATTTTAACGTACAAGTTAACAAGGCAATTAGAGGCCCCCTATATTAGACTGAGGACACTTTTTTAAACCAATCTTAAGAGAAATATATATATATATATATATATATATATATATATTCCATAATATGAATTAATTCATATATAATTCAGCTCAATGGACCGTCGTGGAGAGTTGAAACGGGAAGAAGAGATGGTCGGGTTACAAACATCAACGAGGCCGCATCGAACTTACCATCACCATTTAATAATATCTCTAGCCTTATCTCCCAATTCCAGAAAAAGGGCCTTGACAAGAAAGACCTCGTCGTGCTTTCAGGTACGTTTTCGAATAAACTTAAATCCATAACATATATTAGAACAGGTCATGGATTTACTTTCTTTAAGAACTTTGGTGTCTCTATGGTGAAGATATCATCAAGGAATTATAGTTTCACTCTTAAGTTATTTATATAAATTTACGTTCTAAAAGGTGGACACACGGTTGGGCACGGACATTGTCCCCTAATTACAAACCGACTCTACAATTTCACCGGAAAAGGAGACAGCGATCCGAACTTAGACACGGAATACGCAACCAGCCTCAGAAGCAAATGCAAGCCGAGGGATACCACGACGGCTCTAGAAATGGATCCAGGAAGCTTCAAAACATTCGATGAAAGCTATTTCAAGCTTGTGTCTCAAAGAAGAGGGTTTTTTCAATCTGATGCAGCTCTTTTAGACAACCAAGAAACCAAGTCTTATGTTCTCAATCAAAAAATAAGTCATGGGTCTACTTTCTTTAAGGACTTTGGTGTCTCTATGGTGAAGATGGGTCGGATTGGGGTTTTAACGGGTCGGAACGGGGAAATTCGAAAGAAGTGCACAATGGTTAATTAAGTATAAATATTTCAGTGTGATTGTGATTTTGATTAATACTATTATTTGTGCCTTTTTAAGAATTATGCGTGAAAATAAATGTATTATATATATCCAATGGAAAATAACATTGCAAATCCAAATTATGTTAAATTTTTCTTTTTTTGTAACAAAAATTAATATGGATACAATAACCTTTTTGATGAGATGTGAAATTTATTAGACTTGCGAAAAATGAAACTTCATATTTAAAATGTTTTTAGAAACCAAGTTGATCTTGGTTTAATGGTTTCCTTTGATAAAAGAGGTCATTAGTTCAAATCTATTTGGGAGGAGTGATTTACGTTTTAAATGTGGTATTATCAACGGTTGGTTTCGGGTAACGGGGGAGATCAGTGACGGACTTAGGAATTTTTCTAGAGAGGTCATATAATTGTATATATTTGAATAAATTAGTCTTATATTATTTTTATTTATTAAATAGTACCTAAATAAATTCATTTTAATAGTATTAATTTCAAAGTTTAAACTGTTGACATTATCAATATTTTAATTTTGGTTAAAAAAATTTTGTTACAACTGTTATTAAAAATTTAGAATTAGAAAATCAATGGTGAGAATAAGAAATAAAATAAAAAAAACAAATAAAAAAAAAACCTATTATGGAAGAATTAAAACCAACGTGTAAAGAGAAAGATAATAGAAAGGAAAAATAAATAGCATTAATAAAAAGAAGAGAGGTTTAATATTCTTTTTTTTTTTAAGGAGATGAGATGAGAATATCAACCAATTTAGCTGATGTAAATTACTAACATACTACTGCAACTTAAATTTTTATTATGTACGGCAGGTCAGATGACCTCCCTTTTCACTACATGGGTCCGTCCCTGGGGAGATCATGGATCAAATGCTCGGAACTTTCAAAGTTTAAAAAAAAAAAAAAACTTTTAAAAGTTGCAAGAGAAAAGGAAAACAGTTATAGACCAAGCTAAAAATGAACAAGGAACTTAAATGGAAACAAATTATTCTAATCATACCTAGCAAACCAACGTTGCATGAGAGGTTGGAAAATAGGTGAGTCTTGGTATCGTAGAGAAGATATCCTATTCCGAATCACTTTTTCAATGTCTCATATCAATATATTGGAAGGTTTAGGCTTATTATTATAACGTTTTTAGTTACGCTCCCTCCAATGTAATACACCGAAGTCTAAAGAACAAGCTTAATGAGGCTGAGATCGAATTTCTAAAACTGGAACAAGCATATATTGAAGGAACTTTTCTTTCCCAATAATGTGGTGAGGATTTTAAGATCGAAACCAGATGTATCTCAAGAATATTATTGGTGTTAGAGGCAAATTAGAAGCAAAGCTAATTTTGTTAATTCTAGATATTAGTTGGTTTCTCATGAATCAAATGTTGAACAGATTAGAGAAGATAGTATGCAACTTTATCTGAATGACTTGAAAGCTTGGATTTGGCATGTTCAGCCGTCTTTCTAAGATCAATACGTTTATGTCGAAATTAATGAGTGCCCTTCATGTGGTGAAACTCTAAGCAATGGAGGTATGACCATTTATAAAAGATGTCATTTTTTGAGTTGAAAAAGAGTCTATCAACCATATGTTTTTTTGTTTGTTCTTTTCCAGGACAAGTATAGACCTTATCTGATGTTTCCTTACAGAGGTCTAGCAAATTCTTCAGTATTAGAGGACTCAAACCCAATAAGAAATCAAACCCACAAGACCCATGTAATTAGGAACATTGATGCTCATAACAATATATATATATATATATGAATCTAATTTCTAGGAACCCTAATTACATGGGTCTTGGGGCTTGATTTCTTATTAGACTTGAGTCCTCTAATATCCAGTCTATGCCAACTTCTAGCACCTACTTGATTTTCTAAATAACAAAAACTGTCATGTAGAAGTTAAGAGAAGAATACCATAGATCTTATGATACATTTAGAAGTTGCGTAACAAATTCCTATTTGAAGGCATTCTTGAAGGAATTTGATGTAGGTTATAAAAACTTTTCATAAACTTATCAATTCCTTTTTGCCCTAGATCTATGTTGATTGAATCATTAGCTCGGATCACGGATATACCTGGAGTTTCTTGACAGCGGAATGAACAGGATATCGAGATCAGGAGCACCTCAGATGATGCGCCTCTATAGCAAGTCCACACGCACACAAACTGGAATCGGGATGATAGTGCCTTCAGAGAACAATTCTCTTGGGATTGGGAGTCTTTGGTGGCTGTAAAACTAGGTTCGAGACTCTCTAGGTCGTGCCTCTATCTTATATATAGCGACCCAGAGAATCCCTAGTTAACCAGTGGATTAACCGGTTTAAATTAAGTCATTAATTAAAACCCGGTATCTTTAATCTGGAGCTGTGTCGATCGACACAAGCATGTGTGTCGATCGACACACTCTTAAAACTTCCATATCAATGTGTAACAATTACACATTGATTAGATCATTGCTCTAATAATCATTCCCAATATTAGTTATCCAATTTGCTTAGGTGTGTGACCCTATAGGATCATGCAATACTAGCAATGAGTTCATAACTCATAAGTTACAAGCGGCTTCTAGCAAAGCATTATAACTACCTAATATTTCATGATAGTCTTATCTCGGTTTCACAACTATACATTAGAGTGAATACAAGTATGATATCCAGGACATTCCCTTCAATTCTCATCGGGGAAATGGAAACATTTAAGAAGATCAAACAAGAATTTAATCATTGGTTCCAAGCTCAATCTTAGTCAATGGTCATGCTATAATTTCTCTTACTATGGAACTTCAAGGACCAAAGGTATGAAATCTCATTGAGATAAAGCGTAATGTTGGTTCTTCTTGGTTTAAAGAGAGGAAGATAGTAAAAGTAGTTTGGGTTGTTAGGAATACAACTGTGAATATGGAATCTGCAAAATTTTCTCTTCTTCACAATCTTCTTTAAAGTAAGAGAATCCATCGTGTGAACAATTTCATCTTTGCAATGCAGAGTGAAAAAAAATTAGAGCCATTAATAGACCTAAAGTTTGGCCATCCTACAAAAGTAGAATCTCAGACTTTCATCAAACTACTTTTGACATTGTGAATTGGAAAATAAAAGTAGAGTGTATGTTTTTTTTATAACACAAAGTATAAAGCATTTAGATTTCAGGCAATCTTATGTATAGTCACGAGTCATTTGCCTTGTTTATATAAACCTCTTTGTCCATAAGAGGGTTTAAGCCTTTGATTGTCATTGTCATTGTATTGTCTATTGGTAATTAGAATATTTGTTAGGTAATATTTGTAAAGAAACCAAATCTATATATACAAATGTTTTGGTTATGATATAATTAAAACAACGTTGAAAAACTTAAAAATAAAACCACAGGTAATCCGATAATCATTAGATAACCTCGAATCAACCAACTCATAAATTAAATCTAAACCCGCTTTGAACCCATGTTTTCTTTCTAGTGTAGCAATTAAACTCACAACTTATGGGTTTGGTACCAACTTGGGAACCCACCTTAACATCCTTATCACTCTTGGGTTTAGATACTAGTGTAGATTTGTACCTCTTCCGTAAATATCTTGATAAATAAAACTTCAAGTAGATATTTTGAAACAAAACTCTTGTAGGTGGCACTGTTTTCAATCATTTCAAATAGCGGGATCAATACAAACACACACATATATATGTATATATGTATATATATGCATTTAGTTGATATTAATTACGCATATGTAAACAAAAGTCCAAGCATAAAGTTTCATGAGCTCGTATTTACATTCACGGTTGATATATACAATGACATTTTGACAGGAAAAGGCTCTATCTGAAAAGATCTTTCAGAAACGAAACGAAACGAATAGACAAAAAAAAAAAGTTAAAGAAAGAAAAACAGAGAAACTAAAAGAAAACGCAGAGGACAAATCACCTGCAAGAAGAAAACAAAAATGATCAACCAAAAAGCAAATTGATTAGCAAATGACAAAAAAAAATCTAAGTACTAGTGACGTATGATACGAGCTCAAAACATCATCAGACGTTTCAGTGTTGGATCAATCGATCGCGAGAGAGAAAGAGAAACGAACCTTGATCGATTTAGATCTGGGAATCATCACTGAACAGCGTTAACGGAACTCACTTTTCCACTGAGAGGTGAACACGGCAGATTCGGACGCGTGATCAGGAACAAACTGAGACGACGAGGATGGAGATAACGTCGATTCTCTGGATTAGTAACTTTATCTTCGACGAGAACACAGAGATCCTCCTCCCTAATCTTCAAAACCTGGCTATGCACTCGCTCTTTAGCCGTCTTCACCGCTATCGGATCAGAGACCCAACGTCCGACGGATCTCGGAGACTCCATCTCAGCTTCCGATGATCCGCTGCTCTCTGTTTCCACCTCCTCCACCATCTTCCTAGCTATCGCCTCCATCTCCGACCACGTTTCAGCTTCTCGTTTCATCGTCATCCTCTATAAAGAGAGATTTGGGATTTATTCGAATTTTGAAATTTGAATTTATTGTGAACTGTGGAAGACATGTGAGACGGAGCTTATTTATATACCAAGCTAGTAGTAACTAGTAAGGGATGAAAAAAACGGTTACTGTCGACGTGTCGGTATTGATGACGTCACATGAAAATTACAACCATAAATATTTCGACACGTGGATAAATGGATGAGCCGGTAGAAGAAAAGCATGGAACGGATCTCTCTGTGTGTTGTTTGACCGATGAAACAAGACGTGTGGAAGAAGAGGATATCGGATCTGAATGATAAACGACCAAATCCGGCGCCGTTTTATTCGGCATCTTCCAAAAACTAGTTCAATAAACTCCAAAACTTATTGCCACGTCATCCCAGAAAATCTCTCCTAGATTTTGTTTTAAAAACATAACATGTATATATGTTGTACAGATGTACGTTATTTCTGATATTTTATTTATTCACATCATATCTTTGCATATATCATAGAATTAATTTAAATTTTATGGTAAATAAATTTCTGAAAAGAAAAAGAAAAAGTTGTTAAACGGATCTATGTTACATAAATGATTAATTGTTTGTTCTTTCGAAGATGGAGGAGTCAAAGAGAGAAATTTTGAATTCCCTTTCACGTTTACAAAAAACGTTTACCTATGGATCTGATTGGTCAAAGGCGTTTGAAAAAAAACGTTTATAGAATTTTGAATGATTATAAACAACATATACCAACATATTCTACATAACTTATATCATGAATATAATCTAAATTTAAAATCCTAAAATATTAAATTCTAAACCAAAATAATAAACTCAAACCCGAATATTTAAATTATAAACCTTTTAAATCATTTTTATTGTTTGTGATATTTTTTGGAAAAAAAAAATGACATTTTAAAACAAAAATTTAGTGAGTGATATTTTAGAGTATTTTTATATAATTAAGACTTATATTTTTTAAAAGGATTAAAAAAGGCTAGTCAAGATGTAACGTTTTTAAAAAAATGAATAAAATATAGAAAATGAATTTCGCTGAAAAAAATAAGCTGAGAAATCATATGAATGTAGAACAAAAATACAAACGTTAGTTCACGAGATTAATAAGCAATAGTATTAGTGTTTTTTGCGTGAGCCTCGTAAGAGTAATGATTTGTCTTCTCGTTCTTGTATTTCTCATATTTGTTATTCTCATCATTAACTCCTTTGACTATTTTGAATCAGGTTTATTTGTGCGTTACATCCTCACTAATCGACGTTACAACATCTACAATGTGAACTCTTCTCTATCCTTTCTATTTAGGCCTACATTTTATCATTCAAATTAGTTATTTGGACTAGTTCGTTTTGGTCCAATTTTTCTTTTCATGGATTGGGATTCATATACCAACAACTAGCTTCCCAAATCTTCGATTGGGCTTGTTCATTTAAGAATTAGTAGTTTGTTTGTTGAGTCAAAATCCCATGAGTTTCGAGTATCAAGACTTTTCAACTTATTCTCTCAATTTTTCATCTTCTCTTGTTCTTTAAACATACATCGTCTTCATGATCCTTCCTTTCTCTCGCGCAAATGGTTTCAGGACTCACTTTAATATTTTTCTTGGCAAAAGACTACTTGCACCGCACTCCAAAGTGTCTCGATCTTCTTCGTCAACACAACAACTTTTTGGACATAGTCAACTTTTTGCTTTGTCTGCTGATGAGAAACCATAACGAGTTCATCCAAGATATTTATGTGCTTATTATATATTCTTTAGGAGTTTTGAACTCCACTTCCATCTTCCTAAATTATTATTGAGGTAACTCTTTGAATTGGGGTCATCTTTTTTCTCAACTATGCCTTAATCACCAACAACAAATCTTTAACATTATCATCGTCGCACAATAAATTAGGTATTCCCTCCATGTGAGGGAATTTTCTCATCTCGTGATCGAAAAAGAATAATTTTCACTACATGAATGTAAACCCAATCGAAGAATCATATGTGTACAAAACGGATAAATTCTAGAGGAGTTTTTATTTCTTTCCATGGGTAGAGAAGTCTTATGGGGCCAAGTTAGACTTGATTTTATATGTTTGTGTCAAGGATGCATGTTTGACTATTTCTCTTACTTTTTCAAAATGTTATCATTCTTTTATGGTTCTCTTAATCGACTATTTGTATTGGTGGACTAATCATGTGGGAGACAAACTCAGACCACACCAACAACAATATGTGCTTTGCTTTGTCCTCAAAGATATGAAATAAGAGTCCAAAAGTGAGCTCATGAGAACAAAGTATTAGTATGTTTTGTTTAAATCCTCAAAGATATCTTGCTTTGTCCTCTCTTTTGTTCTTATACCCCTCAT
This sequence comes from Euclidium syriacum, assembly GCA_900116095.1. Classification (NCBI taxonomy): domain Eukaryota; kingdom Viridiplantae; phylum Streptophyta; class Magnoliopsida; order Brassicales; family Brassicaceae; genus Euclidium; species Euclidium syriacum. The sequence continues at coordinate 5,988,054 of FPAK01000007.1, read as the reverse complement.
TTTTTTAAAATCCGTTAATTTGCTTTTGAATCGCGTTGATTGGAACGATACTTCTTTGTTGATGATATCTGTTACAGTTTTTGATGTAAGATCTTTACCAAACTTTCTTTTGGAGCTATTCTTTTTTCGTTCAAACTACTTATTTGGTCGCTTTGTTTTGGCCCTATTTTCCTATTTATGGGCAGAATTTTGTACCAACATCAATGTGAGTAATTCACTACAATTTAATAGTAACGGATCGTGAAAGGTAAATTAATGTGAGATTCACATCTCCATCGACCGATCTTCAAAATCAATCATTAGGAACGCCAAAAGACGAATAGTAAAAGACAATTCTTAAACTTTTAATACGTGTAAAAATGGCATTGATTTGGTCTTCTTGCGGTTCTCATCCAAGGATTAGTGATGCTAGTATTTTCATTTACGTGTCCGGATAACCGACCGTTGGTCTAATCTTAAATATTAATAACCTATATAATATAACGTAATATAAAGTATAATTTAATACGATTAGATGGTTTCCACGTAGAACGCATGTAACACGTGTATTAGGAGAATACAGAGTGTTGGGAAACAAGTGGCACTGTGAATTTATTTAATCATGGACGGCAAAATCACTTAATCTTAAATTATAAAATTCGATATCTAAATTAAGTAAATTAACAATAGCTACTCAGACTCTAAAACTGAAATGCTAATGGGCCAACCGAAAGCAAGTAAAGGGCCTAAGCAAGAGTACGAGGGCCCAAGAAATTACTGAAGAATAAGAAACGCAAAAACTTATAAAACTCTGAGGAATAGATAAGCCAAAAAAAGTTTAACAATCTGAAGTGAAATAGAGAAACGATAAACCAATCGTCTGAAAACGAAGAACAAAGTTGGGACACACTACGAATTATCAAAAAGCAGATTGTTTCCTTCCTTCATTACTAAACGGGTAAAGAGTTTTTTGGCATTTACTCTTCGTCATCACCATCTCCATCACCACCGGAGGCTTTCTTGGAGGCAGATTTCTCGTTCCTTCTCTTCACTCTTCCTGGACGGCCACCACCGAAGGGACTGGTCAAAGCAAAGTCGATGTGCTTCTGTGAATCAAGTCTCACCATGAATGATGGAATGTTCACCAATTGCTTTCCAACCCTATAAAAGCATACCGAAATAAAGTCCATGTCAAAACCATTCTTCAAAGGTTTAAACTTTAGAGCACAGAAGAGAAAACAAAGAACAATATGTGACAGAGATTAAACCAATCATTAAAAGAATAGTCATAGTTACATCAAAACAAGATATTGTATGTTCAATTACAGACAGCCGAGTCAATTAAACCATGACAGGATTATCACAGCTAATGCAAGTTCAAATTCCATCAAACAAGTCATCACTCAGTTGAAATTCAGACCAAATTCACATAAAAAAGTCACATAAGGAATAATACCTGATGTGCCTCTGCCTGATGAGGACACGGGAGTGATGGATGGACTTAGCCATACCAGACTTGAAGACAATGGTCTGGAGACGACGCTCAAGGAAGTTCTCAACAGTCAAAGCCAAGACGTAATCGAGCTTGTTCTGGCTCTCGTCAAGAAGTCCAAAACGGTTCATCCTACGGAGGAGAGCCTCACCTTCGAAGATCCTCTTGGGGTTCTTCTCATCAAGAGTCAAAAGATCTCTTGCAGCGTTACGGATACGGCTAAGAACGTATTGCACTCTCCAGAGCTCACGCTTGTTACGAAGACCGTACTCACCGACGAGCTTCAACTCAGAGTCGAGACGCTCCTTCTCGTAAGGACGACGTGGACCCTTGAAGGTTTTTCCATCTATTAAAAACAAACATTTCCACAAAATTATTAGCAACGATAAGAGATCCCGAGACGAATCTATGTTAATATACCTAGGACTGATTCATTTCAAGAAATGGAATCTGGAGAAGCAACTACAGAGTTCTAAACCCAGATTCACAAATCATCAAAACTCTAAAGCATAAAATCAGAGCCACCAATAATCCCCAATCGCAACTATTCACAAATCGTTACAACTATATAACATAGAATCGAGTCTACAATGAGCAATCGTTTAGACAGCACTAGGGAAAGAAGAGACTTACAGTTGCGATAGTAGCAAACGTGCACCATATTTTCGCCTCCTCAAAGATTGTCGCCGATCTTGAATACTAGGGCACGCAGAGAGCAAAGAAGGAGACGACGAACGTCTTTTATAGGGAGCGTATTTTATAGGGTCCCTAAACCCTAATCCTTATTTCTTGATCATGGGCTTTTTTAAGTCTTGAGGCCCGTTTTTAGTTAATCTGATTCGTCGAGCTTCATGCTCGGATTTAGATTCGTTTTCTTTTTCTTTTCGCCCGGTTTTATTTGTCAACTTGACCGATAAAATCGATCTCTCTCCTATAATATAACGAACTTTAGATCCATATCATAAACGCTAGCTAGACAATGGATTCATATAGAGTTCTACAACTTCGATAGAAGTAATGAAATCATCTAACACTAATTGATTAGGTCGAATGAAATGTTAATGTCGATTTAACTCCCTTCTCTCACTAGATTATGTTATCTCGTATTCTCACTCTATAAAATTGTTTTTTACATTGATGGTGATCTTTTATTTATTAGAGAACTCAGAGGTGAACTCGTGTTAGGTAAGCACATTCGTTAAGGGTCATCATTTGTCTGACTTTGGACTGTTCATGGCAGATAATTTGTGGGCGAAGTTGCATTTGATGATCCCCTGGTTTTAGGTTGATGTATTGTCTTCTCGGTGGATACATTATCTCGGCGATGTTGACCACTGATGTCGTAGTATGCCAATTAGATATTCGAGTGGCGTGTCATTCCTTATGAATAAAAAGGTTTGCCAGCGTGACCGATTATGGTTGCATAACATGTATTTATTGAATGCAAACTTAGTGATAGAACCTTTTTTTTTCTGAGTTGGCCTGAGTTTGATTTGGATAGAGTTTTAAGGGGTATGTTCAACCCGCCCCATCAATTGTTGTTTCTGTACAATTTGATCTAAATGTTATTTTAATTAGTTACTAGTGGGAAACAAAATTAAATATAGTGTTGCTGACTATTATTCAACAAAGAGAAAACTCATGAGAGGGGAAATCCAATTTATGTTTGATTTCTCTTCAGCTTCTTTTTAGTTTTGAAATTTTTGGGTTTATAGAAATTTGAAACCATGTTAATCATTTATAATTTGGTTTTGTTTCAGTTCGAGTTGATTTGTTCAGATTTGTATCAATAACTTAATATACAAAAGAAAATGATAGTTGGTTTTATAGAAATCTTTTAGTTTTGATATTATCCGGTTTATAGAAATCCAACCCATTTTATCATTTATAATTTGGTTTTGATAGAGTTTGATTTGATATAGTTTAATTTTTTATATATAATAAACAATAGTTTATTTTTGTCGGCAATCCGTTTGTATTTAATTACATGAAATTAATATATTAACGGTTACAAATATTTCACACTAAAACATGTAAAATCTAACAAAGGGTTGTCCACTCCCGTTACAAACAAGTATATAAAAATATGTACTTTCGATAGTCTAAGCTCTTGTAATTCATCTCAAATAAACTACTTTTAATAGATCAAATATGAACTACAAAATTAGATTGGTTTGAACATTTTCACAAACACTTTTCTTACATACACTTTTCATACATGCAAAATGACTAACTCTAGAAAATAATTTTCTAATCTAATCTAACTTAATCACTTCTCAAATTGTAGATTCCTTTCAAATGTAAGTCTAAAAACCAAAATTCAACTCTTAAATCACCTAAATTGTGTATTTTGTGATGAAAAAAATGTAAACTGAATAAAGTAATCACATAAAACACTTGTATATAACACTATCAATGAATTGGATAGACAAGTGATAAGGTTTGACCAAGATATGTGCTTGGTTTGTTTGAGGAGTCTTCTATCTTTCAATGTGAGATAATATTTCCTATTATTTTCTTTTATCCTTTTTGATATCTCATTGATGAGATTTGTTCCTTATTGATTCTACATACCCCGTTAAGCTCCACAACACCGTCAGAAAGTCTTTGCAGCTTGGATTGAGTATCATAATTGGCGTTGGATATTTTCGAATTACTTCCTAAATTACTTTTCCTTATTCCCTTCAAATATATATTTTTGACTAAAAAACTTGAAGCTAACATTCTCAAAGTTCCATGTGACGAGAATTGATAAGATCAAACCTTAGCTGAAAAACTCATGTGTCTCGAAAATTGTGAAAGCATTCCAAAGACTATGTGACAACTGCAAACGAAAGGACAGTACATCAGACGATAGACACTATGCAGCTCACCTTGCAAAGATGTCTTATATTTACGTTGTCGGTCAACCTTTAAAAACCATAAAGTTCCAAACTTACAGAGATTTTCAACCACAAACCACAATATTTACTCATTTTTCGGATATTCTTTCACTATATTCTCATCTTCCCCGTTGTTCTTGGACCTTATCTTCCCCGTTGTGGTTCTTGGCTAAGCTTTACTCCAAAATTCTTTCAAGACTCTTGAACAATTTTTCAAAATGATAGCGTATTCTACTTGCCACCCTTTATTTTCGGCCCTATGTCCACTAATTTTGTTTCCTCCTTGTTTTTCAAAGTTCTTTTAGATTCATGTCCTTGGTTTTGTGGTCTTTTCTGATTTGATTGTTGGAGAATCTTCAAAAAACACACGTCATCTCATTTTACGAAGACTTCAAACGTTCTTTTACATAAGTTATGCTTCCATATGTATATAACCTCGTCTTGAAATATGTTCCACCATTGCTAACTTCGTAACAAGAAGTTCTGACCCTAGCAAACATCCAACCTGGAGCGTCAGAGTTCACTTCGAGGTAAACTTTGAAGCAGTCTAGACTCATTCGAAGCATCTCGAAACCGTCTCTCAAGTAAAAAAAATCAAGCAACATTTCCATCATATATCACAAAACCCAAGTCCTAGGGACGTGGTGAATTGATCATACTGTAGCAAACAATATTATATCATAAATTTTATAAATATATCCTTCAAATTTTAATCATCATGTTTTAAAATTATGATTTCTAACAACAACGTAAAGTGATTGGACATTCAAAAACTGTATTAAATCAAAAGGAAAACACTCAGATAGTAATAAAACGTTGATGACAAGTAATTAACACATCACACCAACTAATCTTGTTTATTTTATCACCATTTCACATTGATTTCAATCTTCATTAATTTTTTTTTAAAAATAGACGATGCTATTTTGATACAAAAATAAAACAAAATAGAGACGCTATTTTTACTTTAGCTTTCTCAGTTTCTCTATCTCCTATAATTATACAGAGGATAATTGCATGATTTTTGCGATGCTTTACCACACTTGCCTTAAAAGAACAGCAAGAATATTTTAAAGTGACGGTGTCTCCAATCTACCGTGGCGCCTAATCTTACTAACTCCTAATCATATTGGTTAATCATATCTTAACATCTAATCTAACACGGTATTAGTAGTACTAATGCCTAAGTCTACCACTACTACTGGAACCAAAAATAAATAATTTAATAACTGTATTTAAATTCTACAAATCCTCCCTCATTTTCACTAACAATGTACATTTCAAAGATTAATGGCATTCGTTTTATACCCCAGACAGAAATTGAAAAACTAATTTTTACAAAGTAACATGGAAATTCAGAAAACATATACTCCCACGGACTTCACTTTGTTATTAAATTTCGGAGGTTAATTTTCTTTTAAAATCTTCTCGTATTTGGTCGAAAGCTACAGCTCAAATTACCTCACTAACAAAGATAGTCTACTAAGAAAAAGAAAACACATTATTATCAAAGAGGATTAGGAAAAGATTTGACCCGTTGACTAAACAAACAAAAATCGTAGACAGGGAAAAAAATTAAACGAAAGAAGAGTTAGCCTCTAAGAAACGACAGCGTTTTCATTTCCTTCATCACGTCGAAGAAAACGACCCATTTGCCGGTACACTCTCACGACTGTCTCCGCCTCCCCCGTAACCTCTTCTAGCTCCGCGTCCTGAAATCTTGTTGTTATGCATCCACACTTTGAAAACGCTTCTCTCAACTCCGATCTCTCGACAGAAATCCCTCACCGCCAGGTCATCCGCCTTCGGCATCTTCCACCCAACTCTCCCCGCGAACTCGAACATCTTCTCCTTCTGATACTGACTAAACTTCGTCCTAAACCGTTTTCTCGACATCGGAACCGCCGTGGATCCTCCGGATAGTGCGAGGAGCATGTAAGAAGACGAGATCGGCGGCGGAGATGCTGAATCATCGTCGTCTGGGCTACGAATCCCCACCGGAGTAAGCATCGGCGGAGGAGGAAGCTGGTGACGGTTGTGAGGACGAAACTCCATTGCAGGAACGATGGGAGCAACAGAAGAGGGATCATCCTCGCGGCGGTGGAAATTACGGTGGCAACCACAGGCGGCGCAGGTCAGCGAAGTAGGGTCGGAGGAGTTAAACGACGGTGACGGCATAAACTCGCCGCAACCATCAACAGCGTGACCGCCGATTCCGGCAGCGTGATTCTTTAAACACTCTTTATAAGTCGCAACCGCAACCGCTGGAGACGCGGGATGATGGTGGTTGTGGTGGCAGTGTTTGCCGTTGGAGAAAGATATAGGCTTCGCGGGCTGGATCCGAGTCGGAGCTTCCATTTCGGGTTGCCGCGAATCCAAGTCGGACACTATAGTAGAAGTAGTTGCTATAACATCCATGACTCAAAACATTTAGGGTTTTCTTTTGTAAAGTCGAAAGGTTTGGGAATTTTGGTTATTCGGTACCAAAAGATATTAGAGAACTAAAACTGTTTTTTACTAAGTATGATGGAGAAGAGGAAGAAGAGATGAGAAGTGGTGATAAGATAAAGATTGGACTAAACAAAAATGTTTTTAAAATCTTTATGAACTTGGAGGTATGGGTTTAGGTATTTGGACAGATATGAGATTAGAAAATATGTAATATTATTACTCTACGCTTATGGAAGGAGAAGAGATGAGAAGTTGAAAACTGTTGATAATGAGAAATCCAAGTTGTGTGGTTGAGATTCATAATCATTGTGTGGGTTTTTTTTTTTAACCATGGTTTGTTGACCCCACTCTAGGGTTAATAATAAAAGATAAGTGTAATAAATAGGCTAATAAATAGTGTTCATAGAACAGCATCTAATATGAGTCATGTCTTTTTCTTTTTGCTAAATCTGTATCTCCATGACGTTGACAACAAATTAATACATACTCAAATTTATGGCAATATTAACTTCTTCTTTCTCTTTTTTCAGCTTTCAGTTACTATCATCGTTTATTATTTAAGCTAAAAAAATCGAGTTTTTTTGGGGAAAATAAAGCAAAACTAAGGTTAAGTAATTCCTGCTGTTGACTTAATGCTACTAAAGTAAACGTTAACAACTCATTTTGTTGATTCAGTGCTGCTGAATAAAAACATTAAGCATTTATCCAAAATGTTCACATTTAAGAAAAAATTTTATTTTATTTTTTTAGTAGATTTGCTTCTAAGTACTACAACTCAAAACATTTATTCCTTAAAAAATCCTCAAAATATTTTTCATTATTATTCTAATTTTATGCTGACGGGTTAAAGAGGGAAAGAGGATATTTTTAAAAAGAGAGAGGTCCGAGGACAAAAATAGAGCTAAGTGTAAAGGAAGATCCCATCGCCACTTCAAGAATGAACTTAACATTGTGATGACAAGATCTTATCACTCAATAATGATACATACTCTCTCCTACAATATTGATTGTGAACCATTTGGAGAAGTAACAAATGTGCTCCCTACAGTCCTAAAATTATTTTTTTTTTTTTTTTGGTCTGGACAATCTTAACTATAACTATACTTTTAGCGTGAGTTAGATGATGTGTAACAAGATAATCAATATCCGAGTGAGAGAAGACATGATAATTCTTTAGGAGGTTAAAAGGAAACAAACATGATGTAATGTTTTTTTTTTTTTTTTTTTTGGTTGAACTCATGATGTAATAGGAGTAATTATAAAAAGAGAAGTATACAACAGAATGAAAGATTGTTGCTATGGTTTTGAAATCAGAGGCATAAGAAGTTGTGCATCATGTATGATGTCATGGTTGAAAAGTTTATTCGTGTAAAAATCGATCTTTGTAGTTGGTCCTTTGGAAAAGACCTTGCATTTTACTATATATGTCCTCACTTTTATTAAAGAATAATGTTTGTGACCAAACTTGAAGATACTGTTTGTAGCATACTTTAGCTTTTAGAAATTAATTTTTGTAGATACAAATTTAGAAAACATTTTAGATGGGTGATAGTTTTGGTTAAACTGATATCATGATTGGTAACAATGAACACTTCGAGCCCTATACCACGTGATCTATGTTTTTCATCGTGATCCAACATCTTACAAATATCAGCAATACATGGTTGAGGCTCGGTATTTAAAATCTACCTTCGAATTTTTGCAAAAAAATCATTTAGTCCCATCAAGAATTGTATGATCTGTCTATCTTCTTCACCTTTATTCAAAAGATCTTTCACCTTACCACAATTACAACTTCAAGTATATACTAACTTGATTTTGGTCAATTTCTCATACAATGTCTTCTTTTTAGCGTAATAACTAGAAAGATCCAAAGAACCTTGCTTAAGAGGTTACTCAAACGAATTTTATTTGAAGTATCATTCCACATTTTGGCTGCATCTACGACACATAAGATGATATTATAGATTTCATGGTTAAATACATTCATCACCAATGACTTAATTGTACAATCACAACAACGCCATATTTTAAAGGAAGTAGAAGGGTGAAATGAAGAAAGATGAAACAGATCGAGGGTGATGCAGATATTAGATAGTTTATCTAGATTAAATTTATGTTTCATTAATTGGTAAAAGAGGTTACAAACTTACAATGTCCTTATATACACAACCAAACATTGAAGCAAGATTGTTTCAGTGTTAACTTAAACCAGTTGTATACACCTGACAGAACAGACGCTTTCATGCATAATGCAAATCGCATTAGTACATAGTTAACATACATGTTATAGGTTTTGAAGAGTCTTCGCGAATTGTACTTTTCCCCAAGTATAAGTGGCAATGAGCTATCGTGGTTATCATGGATCGAACGATTCGCATATAGATTATAGAGTTGGCTTGATCAAATACAACAAAGGACCAAAGACTTCGAACTTTGATCATTTAAACTCCTTAAAGATAAAATTAGACTATAGATGAGGGCAAAAAAACGTAATTTGTGATGTTCAGTTCCAATCATATTTGGCGCATGGAAGACCTTTTGTAGCTTTAAGATCGAGCACAAGCATAACCAAGGGCATGAAGACCCGATGATCAAATATTCAGACAAAAAAAAATTCTAAAAGAGAAAAACTAAACAGCAGATGTTATTGAGTTACGTGTTGCTGTTTCAAGATATCATCATCATTCAAGTCAAGAGACCAAATGATCTATAGAACAAACAAAAGAACCTTTAGATTGAACCAAATGTGCTTTCAAGACGATAAAACTGTCTCCATCTGAGTCGAATTTGCAGCTGCAGCTTTTAAGTAAATTGGGTGAAGAACATGACCACCCTTTGGATCAACATGAATCCATTTCCGTCCTGTTATCTTGTTTTTCTCAAACCTGACTTTTCCTTCCTTCAATGCATACAGAGTATGATCCTTACCGATCCCTACATAGTCTCCTGGATGAAACCGAGTTCCACGTTGGCGTACTATTATGTTTCCCGGTATCACATTCTGCAAAAAATCAAACACACACACATAAGCACGCATACTAAGATGGATTTGATTTCTCTGAATCGTTCATTGCTCTTTCTTACCTCTCCTCCGAATTTCTTCACACCGAGAAACTTGGGATTAGAGTCACGACCGTTCTTTGTCGAACCAGCGGTTTTCTTTGACGCCCAACGCTTCATGACCAAACTCAACCCACTTGAAGAACCATCTTTAACATTCCAAACAACAAAAAATGAAGATCATCAAGAGAGATTCTAAAACCTCGAGAAAAACAGATTGATGGGTATTATACCGGAAATGCTACTGCCACTGTAAGCAGGAACATCGGAGATTAGTTCCCTCAAACTAACTCTTCTGCAAATCGATGCTGCTGAGTTTAAGAAATTCATTTTTCAGAATCTGCAAGCCACAAAAGAGCGTCCTCAAACATAAAACCTTCAAGGCAAACCAAAATACAATTCATACTAAACGATCTCATCAAATGTCGTTACGATTAATAAACTGGTCAACGTCGAAAATTATTACATCTCAGATTCGATTCATCTAAATTTCTTCAAAGTCCGTAATTCTGAGTCAGAAAAAAACAGATCGGAACTCTAAATTTTCAGAATTTGCGATAAAATCCGAGAGTTTCTACCGGCGTAAGGGTTCATCTTAAAATAAACCCATGAGAGTAGAATTTCTAGACCTAGGCCACACAAATTTGAGCCTAACGGATCGATTTCTGTAACCCCGACGATCGAAACTCTCAAAGAATGCGGTAGTAAGAAAGGAAGATACTTACCGGAGATTTACGATTCCGGTAGACAGACGAAACCGGAGGTGACGACGGTGAGTAAAATGGCGACGGCGACGGAAGCGCGATTAAGAGGACGGCGCATGAGAGAAAGTGTTAACCTCCAAAACCCTATTTGTGTCAAGTGTCAACTATACGCATAGAGGGCCTTCACATTATAGATATTACATTATGACCCCAATATTTTAATTTGAATCAAAATTGAAAATAGTTACTTCTCTTGGATTTCCTATTATAATGCACTGTTACGTCTTTAACGGCGTTAAATCTGTGTTGTAAAAGCCTCAAAATTCCTTAGTCCGTGTATTAATACAAAAATATAATTCAGTTGGTTCATTAATCCGGTAATTAAAAAAGTTTGTGTATTAATCGGGAAAAAAATGTTCAGTTGGGGTATTTTTCAGGAATTTTCCCTTTCTTTCTTTTGCGTCAACAACTTATATTACATCTAATTTGCAGTTACAATACGAAAAACAGAGACTCCAAATTGATACATAAAAAAAATACAAGACATGGTAAAGATAGCTCATGATTACATTCCTAGAACATAACTGAAAGCTGTCAATTGAAATTGATGTCGATTGTGAGGTTTCCAGTTTGCTTAGACCCCGAAGAAAATGAGAACATTTAGATTATTAGAGGCGATTGAAACAATTCTTGAGTACTGATGTCTTTTTTCGTTTGTGCAAGAAAATGTTGGCAGTATGAATCTCTCTCATCTCTCTCATACAAAGGTTAATGATGAAATCAATCTCCATACAAGGAATGAAATTTTTCGGATGCGTGGAAAAATAATAAAGAAATCTCGAGATGTATAATGTAGAGGGATTTGCAAGCATATCGATGGGCTAAAGTTGAACCCATAACCTGTCAAAGGAACATGGGCCAGTCCCAGTTTTAGATTGTGGTGATGCTTGACGAGATAACGAATATTGTTGTAGGCTGAACATGTTTGAGTTGTGGTTATTGTCATTCTTTATCGATGTTAGATTTGTATCGCCTTGAAAAAATAAGAAGATTGGTTTTCAAATCAATGTATTTGAGGGAAAATTTATTAATGGTGGAGTTCCTAATTTTTCTTCAAGGTAGACGAAGACGATAATGCGATCATATTTTTTTTTTTAATGTCTTATTCACTTTAATGTTAAATCTCTTTTGTATAAATCATATGTGATTTCCAGTTCTTCTGTGTGATTTATGCTTTCAATTTCTCTTGGATACAACCCAAATGCGATGCACGAAATTGCATTCACTAGTGTTGCATGGTCTATCCCATGTTTAGAAGCCGGACCAAAGTACATAATCGTTGCATTAAGATCACCTTCGACACAAAGTATCTTCAATTCGTGGAGGTACATTGTCTTAGGATCCTTAGAGTTAGAGGCAACTGTTGACACGAACAAGGAAGATTATTGATCCATCAAGGTGGCATCATCGACCGAGGCATATGCATTGAGTTTCCAGAAGACAAATGGTGACTTCATGGTCTTGTTAGTATCTTACATGCACATGGAGAACAACATGCATCTATATCATATTTTCTTCCAAGTTCCAAACCTTTATGAGTATATTAAGTAGAACGCCGCTTATTTGTTCCAAATAATTATTTGGTCATGTGGAATGAGGTCCATCATCGATTCTTCCCATGACATATGCTTCTTACGTAACAACAACATATAATAGTCAACAAAAATGGTGAATAGTCTTCTCGTAGTAGTTGTCTACTTCTACGACATATGCAAATAACAAACATGGCATATTCGTATAAATATGCAAATAATAGTCTTCTCATAGTAGTTATGGTTCTAAACTTATATACTTGAGGTTAATTTAAGCTTTTAACAGGTTTCGACGTTTGTGGGTCAGGTCCAATACAAGTTTTGTTTGGGTCTGTTACAAAGTCTAGCTTAAGTATTAATAATATCTTAAATGTTCCGTTACATATAACTCTGGCTTATAATATGTGTGAACAAGTTTGAGATGGTCACTTCTTGTAACACTAACAACAAATTGTTATATATCTTATTCTATATGCATGTGTTGAACAACTTGACATGATCTATATGCTTTTCTAAGACAGTAATCGATATCCATGTGATTCGTCACATGCTTTGAAATCTTTTTATAAAAAATACTTTGAAGTTATTATATTTCAATGTCTTCTATTAAAGGGTCCTACGGTCCGTGCCTTGCCGTGCCGTACCCCGACCCTACGAATTTCTTATATAACAACTTCTAATAAACTTTGTGTTTTCAATAACTTATAATAAACTTAGTGTTCCACCAATTGTTTTATAATCATAACTTCAAGTAATTAAGTTTTTAAAATAGAATCACACCATAGTTTACTGGGTTGTTCTGCTAACACCAATGTAACATCATCCATATTCAAATATGCATAATACATGTTGTCAATAATAATAGCTCAAAAATAATTCTTATATTCCCGAGTTTTTTTATTTTATTAGCTTGAACTATGTTATTTCGTTTATGGTAAACCAAATTCTCAAACAAAACAGAATGATTCAATCGAAATTCATAATTCATAAAAAAAAAACTAAAAAGAATAAAACCAAAAACCTTTTTTATTATCATCATCTTGAAGTTAATGTATTGTCATTTCTTAGAATTTATCTAGCTTCCATACATTTGAAATTTTGAATACGTCCTATACATTAACATCATATAATAGCAAAGATAACTATTCCCTATCGATCCACTTCTATAGTTGCAATGCAAAAGGGAAAAAGGCAAAATACATGTTGTCATTTACTTTTTTTTTGGTCACGCCTCATTAAATATATTTATCCTTATTTTCGGTAAATCTTTACTATATACGTATTATTAGAAAATATAATATTTCTTAGATCCAGAAATATCCCAATGTTCCCTCCTTTTTTCCTATCAGAGTGACTCAATAATTGGATGAGCATGTGGAACTGATCAACTGCACATGCTCACTTTCTTCTATTTTCAAACCTTTCTTTTTTACTTAAGAGAACTTTATATGATTTCAAATTTACGCAATGATATTGGATAATCTACATGCCACTTCTCTATTTATTATAGGTGAACATATCTACAGGTGGCATATATGGTGGAATGCAAATATTCTATCACTTCCCTCACAATCAAAGCGTTATTGCAGAAAATAAAACTGAGGCTGGTTCCATATTCAGCTTTTAGTCAATACATCGACATATTTATGATTTGTCAACACGCAATAACGAATGAATTAATCTTCACTATGTTCTAATTTTTATTTTATTTCTCTTAAATTAATCATGGTTCTTTACCAAACAGTCGTAAAAATATGCAAGATTGTGATTACAACTTACAGTTGGGGCCGTTGGTCAGATCTAACTCCCGTCTCCTTCTTCAATGCACCGTCCTCCTTTTCTTTTATTTTATTTTTAAATGCAATTTGTTTCATTGTTTTGTTTATTACTCTAACTGTCTAACATAGTTAAAACATTTTAATATTACTCGTCTTTTCAATCAAACACAACACATTTTCCAAAACATCAACCACTAGACCAAAACTAGTTGGTTAAATCCACAAAATGTTCTCATTTCATATTCATATTTTTTCACAGCTCAATGGAAACTAAGCTTGTTTCTTATGGACATTTAGTGTTTTTTTTTTCTAATATAAAAAATTTAATGAATCAATATATATTGAAAAACAAATGACCATAGGTGCTTACTCAAGAGTAATATTTTCTTAATAACGATCCGTTAAATTAACTAACCAACATGCTTTCAAAATTATAGATACCAATTCTAATGCAAAGTTGATGAGATTTCAATAGACTGTATCTTAAGAGTAAATTGTGTGATTTTTGCTTCAAGTGCGCATGACATTGTGGATAATATCTACTAACCGAAACGGTTGACCTACTTTTTTGATTTCGAACAACAAAAGTAATAGCGGATCTTAATCAAGTGGACGAGTGGCATAGAGAAATTGAATCCTCAAATATAAAACAAACTATCATCTAACTAGTGATTTGTAAAACTGTTAGTTCACATACAAAATATAGGATGGAATTTATCTAAGTTTTTAAATACGCAATCAAAATTGTCTAGAAGTTGAAATGCAAAAATTCATAACAATTTACGGTTAAACCATGTGAAAGGACCACCCAACCAGAGTTTCACCAATAACAAGTAATAAAGTGAGGACTAAAATTGAAGGTGGCGTGGCAGAATATAATTGGAGGAATACCGTAATAAAGATATGTGTTGCCGCAGAGAATAGTTAATATGAAGCAAGTGAGTGTATATATAGCTTATATGCAACATCAAAGGGTCCTCAACCAATACTCCTCTCTTAGTACTTTCCTTTCAAACCTCAAACTCAAAGAGACCAATCTAGTTTGAGATTTGAGGGGAGTGTTTGGTTCCTTCAATAATAATATCCAAAACAAAACATGGCTAAGTCATATGGAGCTCTCTTCCTCTTGGCCCTCATTGTCCTCTTCATGCTGCAAACCATGGTAACATCTCATTTTTCTTTCTATCAATGTTGTTTTTTTTAAAAGACAAGCTACTAGATTTTTTCTTTTTATTTAACAAAATATATGAGATATATTTGAGTTCGATTATTGTACTTTTGGTTGTCATATTTTAAATTTAATGTTCACAATTTTTTTTTTATAAAAAATTTACTCTTCTGTTTTTGGTTTTTTAGGTTATGGCCTCATACTCAAGTGGATCTACTAAGAAGTGGGACCCGGTAAGTTTAAAATAAATGCCTTATTTTTCATTTTTATATATACCTAATGATCTCTTATATTATTAGAAAATGTACTGATAAACCTATTCATGTTTTTTTGGTAATTTTTCAGAAACGTTACGGACCAGGAAGCCTGAAGCCTGCCCGTAAGTATATTATTCACATATTTGAGCCCAAAATTCCAAGTCTATAATAATAGGGAAGAAAAAGAGACGTAACTAGTTAATAAAAAATCTAGGCTTTTTAATACTTAGAAACGATATACAAAGCATTTCAGTTCCATAATAAAAATTAAGATTGTGACTGGAGTGTTAAGTGTAAGTGTAAACTGTTTGGTGAGATCCGTAGACTCTCATTTATTTTAGATATTGACTAATTTGCCCCTGAATGATGGTCATAGAGTCAAAAAACCCACTTTCTTGGGACCCACAAACGGTCAAAAAGACATGAACATGCTCATACTTTTGTCATCGTTTTACGTTTTTAAACTAGATTCATAGCTATAAAAAATATAGACTGATTTTAAAATTGGTGTGTGAATGACCAGAATGCCCATCGGAATGCAAGAGGAGGTGTAGCCGCACACAGTACCACAACGCGTGCATCTTATTCTGCAACAAATGCTGCAGAAAGTGTTTGTGTGTTCCTCCAGAGTTCTATGGGAACAAACAAGTTTGCTCTTGCTACAACAACTGGAAAACTAAAGAGGGTGGCCCAAAATGCCCTTGAAACCCCAATCTCTTTAATATATCGTTCCTTTCTATAATAAACGATAATTATGTTTCACTTTGATCAATGTTTCTTTTTTCTGTTTTTATTCCTCATGTTGTAATGTGTTATGTCACTCCTTTGGGATTTTGTTTCAAAATCTTGAAAAAAATGAGAGTGGCCTATTAATGATATTTTCATGAATATTTTATGTTTCTAATTAATTCTCACAGACGAAAACATAAAAGTCGCGACACTAGATTCTGTGCCTTTGTGCTTAGATTACTTAATTTGATACGTCCAGGCTGATAAGCTAATGTTGTACTGTAAATAAAACTTTTATGTAGAGCCAAAAATAAAATAAATATAATACACAGTTTAAGAATTCCTACAAATTCAAGACGTGGTTCACAAATGGGCCACGCAGCCCAATTCTAACAAGTTCATTACTGATTCTTCGAGCCTTCCACCAAACTGGCGTTTTCTACGCGATTGCGTTTGGCGCTATATTCTCAGTGCCGTTACTCGAAAGATTCGCGATAATTATTTGTTCTGTTAAAGAAGATTCGCAATTAATTTCGACAATGATATTCTTACAATCGGTGCGTTCATGTGAACCACACAAATTAAACTGTTCCACATTTTCATCATTACCCCCACGATGGACATGAAATTTAAAGGGCAAAGTCTAACACTCAATTCTAAATTATTTATTTACTCTTCCGACATAAGTTTTAAATAGTAATGGCACAATCCCATTGAATCTGGTTGAACTATTATTTTTCTGACATAATTTTGCAGAAAAAGTAAAAATTAAATAATAACAATTTAATCTAGTATAATTTGAAACTAATTATAATTAATAAAATTAAATTTTTATCAAAATAATAATTAAATAAACTAAATTTATCAAATATAATTATCATATGAATCATAAACCATCAAAAGTAACTATTTTAAAATAAATATGAAAAATGTAATAGATAAATTAATATTATCATAAAACAAATTTTTTATTTATAAAAAAAAAAACATACATATTTGAAAATGATCGATTTTTATTATTTTCATCAGAACCAAATCAAACAAAAATATTGAACCATCTAAAAAACACATATTAGTGGTGTCGGTATAATAATTATATCAACGATAGAAGCAATCAACAAACACCATTTAGAACCATAAGCTCCTAAAAGGGGAAAAATTGCTTGAAACCCCCCCCATTATCTTATTTATGCTATTTTAAATCTTAAAATCTGAAATTTCGTTGATTTTGAATTTTAAGACCAAACTTTTAGTTAATTTTGCTAAAATATCATGCCGCCAAAATAAACATGATGTTAATTACAATAAAAGATAGTTAGCACGAAATTATTATGGGGTTAGTTTCTCCCGTGAAATCTTAAACGGCGTCGTTTCGCTTTGTAGTTTTTAGATGATAAAATATATTATGTTTGAAAGAAGATCAAAAGTGCCACTGTGTCACAATAGCAAAAATTCATATAACTATACAAATGTCACGAATTCAAAACCTTAAAATGACGTTTTTTTTTTTAAAAAATTCTTACGAACAAAGCTAATCGATGGCGCAAACAAGATAGCTGGGGTTAATAAAGCAATTTTTTCCGATCCTAAACTGGTGTATATGTTATATAGAAGGTGGGTATTGATAAGTTCGAAGATTTTGATGCAACGCGATATTTGAAATATTTTTAAATATCTTTATTATTTATTTAATTATTTAGATAATCACTATTTATTTATTTGTATTTATTTGTATTTATTTGAATTTATATTTTCGTGTTTATGAGTTTTAGGGCTTCTAGGTTTTATTGTCAATAGTTTATTTATTTTGATTTTTAATACAAACATAGATTTGTAATTCTAATTAGTTTTTGGTAAAACCCTCACAAGAGACTCTCAAACCTTTATTTATATAGGTGTTCTAAGGAATCAATAGATCTCTAATTTCAATAAGCTTTCGCTTCGTCAAGACTCGACCAAGGCTAGACCATGGACTAATTTTTATCCACCCAAATCATGGACAAGCTATGGTTTAGATGAATTGATGAGATTAAAGTTTAGACAAAAAAATGTTAGGAGAATTCAGCTTAAGTGAATCTAAATGTTCGAGGAAACTTAGTCAAGATTAGTGGAATGAGAGAATGACTAAGTTATACTTGGTATATTGAGCCAGTCTAGGTGAAATCCCAGAAAAATAAACTTGGATAGTCCGTGATTTTCAAGCCAGCTGGGTAGGTTATCTAACGAGGCGGGATTTTTCGGACAATATTGGTCGGATTTAGACAATCTATGTTGGATTTGGACATGGTTGGTGGGCATGTTATCTATTCAACATCATAACCCGCATGTTTACATAACCATCATGTTATTTTGAGCAGTAATGACTATCTGGTTAGAACTCACTAGGGAGAATGGTTATTTGGGCAAGTAAAAGCGTGAAACCAAATCGTGTAGCAGTTTCTGGACAACACTTGATGAAAATTGCTAAACAGACTTGAATGAGAAAACTTAGATATTCTCCATTTTCGTCGTTTTTTTCACCCGAAAAAGAATTCAAGAAGTTCTAAAAACATTTTGGAGAAAAACCACCAAAAAAGTTTGAGAAAGAAAGCGACTGGTTTACCTTGATTGACTTGTTGGCCGGTGAGTCGTATTGTGGAAAACGCGAACCAATGTGTGCAATTTGTCTGAGAGGAACGAGAATCAATAGCTTTACTTGCTAGCCGTTGTATTTTTAATTATATATATATTACCCACCAATATTTCCAACGAATGTGAAATGTTGATAATTTCTCACAAATTTAATCGCTATAACTATGAATATTTCCATTGAGTTGAATCGTGAAAAATTTATAACGACGGTCCATTGCGCGAAAATTCAGTTAGAGTTTCGTTGGGAACTTTTCCACGAACCAATTCTTATGAATTATGTGTGGGATTATGCAGTATACTTGTGGTGGATTTTCTCTCTCAGTTTTCACTTAGCTTTCTCTCAAAGATTCCGACCTTTCTTTTGCGTGAAAACCTTAAATTCTCAATCTCTAATAGATTCCAACTTGAAAGCAACTGTTTTTTCATCTCTTATGTGAGATACCTTTTGGACTTCATTTTTTGGTCATTTCTTGACAAAACTCTATCATGAAACACTTTTAATTGTTCTCTTTCACCAAATAGCTTCCTAAAACGACAAAAAACTCTATGAACTACGTTTTTCCCATCTCAGAGCCAACTAGACCTATTTTCCACCCATTTTTGTACATCTTTTTTATTCCTCACCTCGTTAGGTGGCTTTTCTTCTTCATGTTCGGAAAAACACATCTTATTGTGTTTTCTGAATACCTCACATTTTGATGTTATGACAAAAGCTATGCTCTCTGATTGATCGAATATCGTTCTAAGTCATGTCTCAGCATTGCTTAAATCTGTACCTGGAGGCTCCAACCACATGACCACCAAACCAAAGCACGTAAGTCCATTAGGTGGTGAATTTAGAAACTATTTGTACCCAAACGAAATAGTCGGGGCCATCTCTTGAGGATAAAGCCCATCGTTGAACCTTTTCCAAAAGTTTAAACCCAAATTTTGAAAGATATGCTGATTGTTGGGGATGGGCTTAGCACCTCAGGCCCGGATTGCTAGAATGGTCCAGAAGACGAAACAGGCCCAAAAACCCGTCCGTCTAGAACGACAAGACGACCAAGGCGGAACTCGCTGAAAGATCAGAGAAGCGCGCTGAGAACGTTCGCGGAACGTCCAAGCGTGCAGAAGAGTTGACTTTATCGACAAAACGAGATGTGACGGCCCAGTCACATCACACCTTTTCGACCGTCAAAAGAAAGCCGAAAGCAACTTTCGAATACAGCGCCGATGCATGCTGGTTCGTGTCAGAGCTAGGAAGAAATCTGTTCTCAGACTAGGAAGAGCTACAAGTCAACCTTAGCCGAATATTCGATCGCTATAAATACGCACTTCATTTATTACACAAAGGATATAAAAATTCTAGAGAGAGAAAGGACTAGAGAATCGGTAGAACAGTGCGGTAAACTTAGATCGAGCTTAACAACATAAGCGACCTAGTCGATTGTTGTTAGGCTTCGCTCTTCGCATTACTACTTTTCTAAACACCAATTTCTCGTTCCATTGTAATCTTTAGTCATCCCAATCAATACAATATGTTCGCTATCATTTCCTTCGTCTATTCCATTCCGAATTAAGGTTCATCTACAAGATTTCCGACCCACTAAAGTTCACTGTCTTAATACGCCACGAACAATAAAAGTCACGTATCAATCCGATCAATACAATCGACCATCAAACACTTTCCGAGCAACAACAATAAAACCTTAGTGACCAGATGTGCGACCCGGTGCGCACACTAACCATTTATTTCACCCAAATAATCAGTAACGAAAAGATCCATGTTGCCAAGTCGGAAGATTTGGTCAACGTACGTGAAAATATATATACTTTCCACTCTCGTATTAGGCTGATCGTGTGTATCACAAAATAATATATATGGGATTTTTTTGTTTTAATACTGTTAATATATATCACATGATTCATGCATATACTCTAATAATATATACTATATAAGGTGATTATTGACTTTTAAGTTTATATTAGTTGCACTTTTCTCTATCTATCTATCTTCTCCCTTCGTCTCTCTCTTTGTATCCTCCGACATCGAAGGAGCAGAGTCGAAGATTAAGCAATTATGAACGAGAAGGAAGATTTCATGTCGGAGCCTTTTATCGATAAGCAGATTGGTGATGAAGAAGCGACGCTTCATGATTACGACTTTAATAATCATTCACAGAGCAACACCTCTTTCTCCAAGACTTGTTTCCATGGCATTAACGCTTTATCAGGTTTGTTTCCCTTTTCTTTCATACTTCGTTTTTCCGTTTTGATTTATTCAACATTTCCTTCTTCTTATCTCTAAGCTCCACAACTAACGGCGAAGAATTCAGCTCTTAGCTTATCCACATATTATAATATATATATATATATATGTATATATATGACTTGATTTCTAATCTATTTCATCATAAGCATCATACTTATAATTCGCTAGAAACCAAATTTGTTTATGTATCCGAGATGTTCATAACTCAAGGTTTTGATTTTATCTTGTACGTGTAGGTGTTCAATCCTATTTTGTTTCTTTCACTCTAATCTTTTACCTGCCATTTGGTTATTGATTTTTGTTTCATACGAACCAAATTAAAATTAATTCTAGTTTCAAATTCAGTTTTCTTCCAGATTCAGTTTCATAGTTTTTGATAATCTAGGAAACCTAATGTTGAACAACCCAAATTAAAAAGTTACCGATTGAGTACGGTTATGGGTCTATCAAACAGGTCACTATCATTGTTGTGTTTAATGTTTATACCAAACTACTTTTTTGTTTTACTCATGATTGGCCAAACATAACATGAAAATCCATGTTCATTATCTTCTACCCATATATGTACAGACAAAAAAACCCCATATTATTTATTTTAGAAGAATCCAAAAGTTCAAAATCTCTTTCAGTATCTAAATACGTGTCCTTTAACAAACCTTAACACATTTACAACACTACTTGAACCTTCTCAATTTGTGTTCAACTTCTTCTACAAACTACTTGAACCAAATCATTCGTATCTCGACCACGATTATTTCTTTGCGTTTGTGTTTACGTTTATTTGGGATTTATAAATGATTACAGTATTATAACATTTATAACATTGAATAAACAATCATTGCTCTTTTTTTTTTTTTGGTCAACACAATCAAAATCAATCATAGTTCAAATTAACCTTTTCTTTTTCTTTTTTAGGTGTTGGTATATTATCGGTCCCTTATGCATTAGCATCCGGAGGATGGCTAAGTTTGATAATCCTCTTCACAGTAGCCATCACAACTTTCTATTGTGCCATTCTCATTAAGAGATGTATGGACATGGACCCGCTTCTCAGAACTTACCCTGATATTGGCTACAAAGCCTTTGGCAACACAGGACGTGTCATAGTCTCTATCTTCATGAACCTCGAGCTTTACCTAGTTGCCACAAGTTTCTTAATCCTTGAAGGCGACAACCTTAATAAACTCTTCTCAAACGATGGATTCAACGTGATGGGAATTGAATTGGGTGGCAAGCAAATGTTCATCGTCCTTGTAGCTCTCATTATTCTTCCCACGGTTTGGTTAGACGATTTGAGGATTCTTTCTTATGTTTCCGCGAGTGGTGTCTTCGCTTCCGGATTGATTCTTGCTTCTATATTTTGGGTTGGAGCTTTTGGAGGAGTAGGGTTCAAGAACAAGGACTCTGAGATCTTTCGTCTTAATGGAGTCACTACCTCCGTGAGCTTATACGCGTTTTGTTACTGCGCTCATCCGGTTTTCCCAACTCTATACACTTCAATGAAGAACAAACGCCAGTTCTCAAACGTAAGTTTTATCAAAAACGCACTTTTCTTGTCCGAAGCTCAGACTAATTTTTTTTTGCATGGGCAGGTTATGGTTATATGTTTTACAATATGCACATTCATATATGCATCGGTCGCCATATTGGGTTACTTAATGTATGGATCAAATGTTGATTCACAGATAACATTGAATCTTCCAACTAATAAGTTTAGTTCAAAGGTGGCGATATGGACTACATTGGTGAACCCAATTGCTAAGTTTGCTCTCATGGTTACACCTATTATCGACGCAATGAGAAGCCGGTTTTCTCGGTTTCTGCCTAACAAAAGAAGCACTGGTTTACTCCTTAGTACCATGTTGGTTACTAGCAATGTGATTGTGGCGTTGCTTCTTCCGTTTTTTGGTGATCTCATGAGTTTGGTCGGAGCATTCTTGAGCGCGACTGCATCGGTTATATTGCCATGTTTGTGTTACCTCAAGATTTCAGGGAAATACCGAAGACTCGGATTCGAAACACTGGTCCTCATCGGTATTATACTAATCGGTATTGTGGTTGTGATAACCGGAACTTACAAAGCAGTCAAGGACATTTTTGGCCGATTTTGAAATCCCAATAGAGGTGCGAGGTCTAGTTTAATTTTCTTTATAGGAAGAAAATTTGTAATACAGATACAATACACTATTATTTATTCTATTTGTTCGTGATTTCTATAGCTAGTAAAAGGTGAAAGCCAGACTGATCCGGACCGATCCGGACCGAAATTTCCGGTTGGATTTGTATTAGACACTAATCAAGTCTTTGATTCGAATTCTATCCTCAGAATTTAACGGTTTATCAATATACTCAGACAGAATTGCTCGAAATTCGTCTCCTGTTAAGGTTTCTTTGTCCAACAAAACATCAACAAGCTTGTCTATGGCTTCTCTGTGATTCCTCACGTGGCTCTTCGCCATCTCGTAAGCGTCACTGATTATTTTCTTCACGCACGTATCAATTTCCTCCGCGAGTTTCTCGGACATATTGTTCCTCGCGAGCATCCGTAACACGACATCATTTTGCTTAGCCGCTGGGTCCGTTAGAGCCCACGGTCCAATATCCGACATACCAAACATAGTCACCATCTGAAGCATAAAGAAAATTATATGAAAATCCACTGTGTAGTTCGGTCTCCGGTTTGGTATAATTTTGTGGAATATTAACATTTAACTGTTCCTGTCTTGCGATCTGAGTGATTTGCTGGAGATCGCCGGCGGCGCCGGTGCTTATCTCTGGTTCTCCGAATATCACATCCTCCGCGGCTCTGCCTCCGAGGCCTCCGACGATTCTAGCAAACAATTGCTGTTTCGACACCAATGTCGGGTCTTCTCCCGGTAAGAACCACGTGAGGCCACGTGCTTGACCTCTAGGAATCAACGTAACTTTCTGGACCGGGTCATGACCCTCCGTCAATGTTCGAAACCAAAGCAAAACTGGTTAATTTCAAACGTAAAATCAATAAACCGGAGAAACATAATTAATAAATAGATTTGTAACCGTGACTTACGCACAGACCGCGTGTCCTACTTCATGGTACGCGACAATCGCTTTGCTTTTACCGTCGACCATCTTCGTCCCTTCCATTCCGGCGACAATCCGATCGATCGAGTCATCAATCTCTTTAAGGGTAATTTTGTCTTTTCCTCTTCTGCCGGCGAGAATCGCTGCTTCGTTCATAAGATTCGCCAGGTCAGCTCCAGTAAAACCGGGAGTTCTCATGGCAATCACGCTCAACGACACTTCCTTGTCGTCTAGCTTCTTGCTTTTGCTGTGAACTTTTAATATCTCCTCTCTTCCTCTGATATCCGGTAAACCAACCGAAACCTGTTCAAAACGAGCTTTACGTTAAACCAAACGTCTGGTTCGATCACTAATTATGTTTCTTTAATAAATACAAATTTTAATGAGTTTTGGTACATTAAATTGGTTCGATATGCAAAATAATAACACTGAATGGCTTTGAAACAAATTTGGTTTGATTTTAATTTGATAGTTTCTGTTTGGTTTATATGAATATGTTAAATGTTAACCAACATACCTGCCTATCGAATCTTCCTGGTCGGAGCAAAGCAGAGTCTAGAATCTCCGGTCGGTTCGTTGCAGCGATCACAATCACACCAGTATTCCCTGTAAACCCGTCCATTTCGGTTAAAATCTGGTTTAGCGTCTGCTCACGCTCGTCGTTTCCTCCTCCTAAACCAGTTCCTCTCATTCTCCCAACAGCATCAATCTCATCAATAAACACTAAACAGGGTGAATTAGCCTTAGCCTTGTTGAACAAGTCTCTAACCCTAGACGCTCCTACACCAACAAACATCTCTATGAACTCCGACCCTGACAATGAGAAAAACGGAACTCCAGCTTTTCCGGCTATAGCCTTGGCCAAGAGAGTCTTTCCCGTTCCCGGCGGTCCGGTTAACAACACGCCTTTTGGGATTTTAGCTCCCAAGGCTGAGAATTTCTCTGGGGTTCTCAAGAATTCAACGATCTCCTCAAAGTCTTGCTTGGCTTCGTCTACTCCTGCTACATCCTCGAATGTTATCCTTGTGTTTGGTTCCACCTCAAACCTAGCTTTGCTTCTGTTACAAAAAAACATACTTCAAAAACTCAATCTTGAGATTAATATTCGAAATTGAGTATAAATGAGTTTACCTTCCGAGACCAAAAGGCAAGCTTGGTCCACCTAGGGGTTTACTTGAAGAAGATCTCAAAAGCAGAGAGCCAAGAAAGAGCAACGGAAACCCTAAATTCCCCAACAGATCGAACAAGTAAGCTCCCCAGTTCACTTCCATGGGATGAGCAGCGAAATCAACGTTCTTCTCCTTCAGCTTCCTCACCAGATCGATCGGTAAACCGGGAAGAGTAACCCTAACCCTCTGGATCTTTCTTAATGCTGGATTGGTGATTTCTGCGATCGCAACCGTCCGTTCTCGAACAAGTCAACTTTCTTTACTTGGTTCTCTTTCAGATGCTGCAGGAATCTCGAGTACGACATTCTATTGGAAGTAGCATCGATGGGAGCTTCTGGTTGATCAGCTTTTGCCGGGTGAGCAAGAAAGGTCCCTAGAGACGAAGTAAACCCCAAGGCAGTTAAACTCAGAAGGGCTCTCTTGGTGAGTTTATGACTAGGGTTATGTATGTGACTGGATTTCGATAAATGGATTGGTTTTGGAAACTCTTGGGATTTATTACAGGTTGGGATGTTAGAGAGAGGGAGAGACAAAGCTGATGATGCCATCTTTATCATCAGAGCCAATGCCTTTGTTCTTCTTCGAGAGTATGCGGCAAAGAGTATTAATTACTGAGATCAAGATTTGATCTTTTTGATGTTTTATTTGTTGGTTTTGTACGAGATTGTGTTATATAAAGTAAAAAAAATAGATGATGAGTGATGACGAAAACGAAGAGGATGTTTCTAGTATCATTTTGTTTTTTCTAGAACATATAATCGTCTTCTTGAATCATCCAGAAATTATAGTATGAAACAAAATAAGTTCTATAATCATTGTCTTGAGAACAAATCTCAACCCTTTATATTTGCCAATCTCCATTTTACAGATTTTTTTTTCTGACCAGTTGAATTTCATATAAACCATACACTTGGAGGGTATAAAATAACATAAGAGTTTCATTGTTATCTCTCTGTGGCCCCATTGCGCAAACTGATCCTTTCAAGACTTTGTTAAACTTTAAAGTTCGTTGAGGCATTTCGTCGAGCGGGTAAACGGCATCTGCTGGGAGTTCAATCAGAAGTAACAGTCTCAAGAAAGTTTCAACAATAACGACAAAATTCCTAACATATCATATACCAGAAACATAGAAATGTCAGAATCAAGAGCATACGCAAAGGGTTCCAATCACTTACCAATGAAAGTCAGGATAAAAAGCACACAATCAAGAAACCAAAGAACACATTCAAGAGACATAAAACGAAAACATTATTCTTCACTGTAAATCATCTTCTCTGCAATATCCTCATTGTAAGTTTTTTTATTTAAACACATGTAGATTGACATATATCAGTTTCTGTAAAAAGTTCAATTTGAAAATAACTAAACCCGAAAAAGAAGAGCTGTTTATAAACTAAACCAAATGTAATCATCATTAGCATCATCATCATTATCATAACCTTTAATGATCCCATCTTTATCACAGAAAGATTGAATCTGTTTCTTCATTTCTTAATCTTCCTTTGGGGCTGTTGCTGCTTCTTAGGTCCAGGAACCTCCAGTCTCCCAACCGAACAACCACATTTCGCCCTAAAAACGAGCACGGCTCGTCCATTCGGTGGAGCCATCTTCTTCAGCTCCGCCTCTAATTCACGGTGGTGGTCACGAGGCAACTCAAACAATCCCTTCTTGTTGACACTCTTCCCATTCGAGCTTCCATTGCTAGAGCTCTTAACGCAATCCTCTGTCTCAAGCTGAATATCAAACTCTGCATTAGCTTTCCTAAGGCCTTTGCAATTCGGCTTCCCACATTTATGGCGACTACACAAGAGTATAACAATCATCCAAGCAGATAATGCAGTACACGAGATGCTCAAAGCTATTAAGCCGTAAACAATTGGATCCGGGTTACGAAGAATCTCTTCTTTGACTAAACAAGAGAGCTCTGAGAAGATTTCAACGGATTTGACGGTGATGAATTTGATGTAAGGGAAGATTAAAAACCCGGAGGATGTGATCACGGCGATTAGGATCAACACGTCGATTGCAGCTGATTGAGATCCGTCGCAGCAGACTGGGAAATTCGAACAGCTTGATGATCTTCTTTTGCTCCTTGGTTTCGGCTGATGGAAATCAACTGAGTTAGCCATGATCGGAGATTGGTCGACGACGGAGTTGCAGACCGAGATTGAGTTGTCGAAATATACCATCTCAGAAATCGACTCGACCGGTTTTTTTCTGAAATCGAAGCCGAATCAGATCGGTTTTCGATTCCAATCGAAGTTTCTCTAATCCGATTCAGGCAGCCCTATAATCCACCAAATCGCAATCCCCAGATTAAACAAAAAAAAAATCAAAAACCTGAAATCAGATCGACCCAGCAAGTCCTGAAACAAAACATATTATACGTTTTAAGAGAAATTTCGAGTGCACCTGATTGGATTGGGTCGAAACAAAGTAGAATCTGATCGAAGTCAATTGAAACCACACACGGGAATAGAATTCAATATCAGATCAATCCATCTGATGAAAAACCTTCAACTCCACCTTCCCAGTTCATACGATAAGAAATCGGATTTCGCCAAAAAAAAAAAAAAATCAACTATTTTAATCCAATCCAATACACCCTGAGGCTTCAAAAACGATTTAAAAGGATAAGCTGGATCGAATATGGCGAGTTGGGAAACGTAATCGAGATTGAAACTACAAAATAGACAAACAAGGAAGAAATCTGGAGTCAGGAAATTTTATATGTAAAAGGAAAATTAGATCGTATTAGTCATCATCATGATTTTTAAAGTTTCACTCTTGACGGTCCAAATCGTTGATCGTGTCGTATAAGAAGGAAGAGAGGAAGTCACACAGACACACACGCGTTAAGATTATGATAGAGCGATAAGAAGAAATTCAATCGTTCGTTCGTGCATATGTGTATGTTAATGTATCTCTAAAGTATATTTTAATTTAATTAAAGAAAATTATTATTAATTGTACTTTTAATATTGGTAGATACTTTGTTGATTTCGTGGGTACTCACTAGACACTTCTCTAGGCTTCATCATATTGTTATCATATGACTTTTTGCTTCTTTTCTGACAATTTTAAAATTATTATTTTCCTTAAACAATTATACACTACCATGAAGGCATGAATTAGCGATTAGAAGAAAAAAGCCCAGCTGAATGAAGCCCAAATCAAATTTTGCTCATCTTGTTCTTGTATTAGCTAACTCATAGAGTCTAAATAAATGATAAAAAGTAAAATATTATATCAAAGTGCATTATTAAATTTAAATAAGATTTGGCAATTGGAAAGGCACTGATTTTAATTTTAAAAAACTCCCCTAATCACATGTTTCAACATTATCTTAGACTTTTTATTTTTATTTTTTTTATATAATTTACACAAATTATTGATTCATTTGTCTTGTTATATATTATAGTTTATATGGACAGCTATAATAGTAAAATGGTTACATTATACTCGATTCAAACTAAGTCAAACCTTGTTCCCTTAATTATAAAATAAACACGTTAATCGACGTGTTTTTGGATAAAACTGAGTTCGCCTATATGTGAAATCCTTTTTGTGTTTTTCAGCTTGATTTTTTTTTATACTGAAGCTTAATTTTTTTGTTCCATTCTAATTTTGGACGGTATTGCTATTTACAAGAAAATCATAAACTGAAAATGAAGTATACCCTAAAACCAAAAAAAATAATGTTTGGAACCCAAAAGAAAAATTCATAGTTCCTTATTGCCAACTTCGTGGAAGATAGCCTAACTTAATGACTATATAGCGACTATATTGTAATTAGTTATAAATGGATATCGGATTGCATTTGTTATAATGTTTGAATATCTAGAAAATCTGGCAGATTTCATAAGTCACAGTATTATTAGTTCAAGATTTGACCCTTTTTTAGGCGGTAATTAGTTTCTACAAAAGAAAAAAAAACTGATTTTTGTTTGGTAGTGGCAGACATAAGGAGCTTGACTCCAGTTCACATCACGTGGAGACATGGGGATTACACGTGTAACCACACGTGCGAGTTCGCTTCTTCATAATCAACTGGCAATTTAAAGTAGACCTAATTCAAAGTTTAAACTTTAAACCATAATTAAACTCTTATTAGGGCTCTAAATATAACTCAGTAATATAAAATAAAATAAATTGAGTATTCTAATCAGTAAAATACCATATTTCTTCATTGGATCTGAAGCTGAAGCAATTTCCAGGAAAAGTGGAAAACCTTGAAACTAAAGGTTCCCTTTTCTCTTTATTAAAGTTTTACTATTATAATGGAAATGGATTAATAACTAACAAAACTTACTATTAAAATAATACCATGAAGTTTAATATAAATAAATCGGTCTTCAGAACTTCGAGCAGACAACAATGGGTCAATCTTGTTTCTTCAAAGTTCTTCTTGCTTCCTCTCTTTTAGTACTAATCTTTTTCTCCACTGGTAATAGCTTACTGTCATCTTCGGCTTCTTAACTACTGTTCCAATATTATTAAGAGTTTATGTACTTTTTTGGCCCTTATATTTACTGGGATTTTGAATTTATGCCTGCTGATTTTTGTTTGTTAAATTTGAAGCCACGGGGAGAAACTTGCGAACTGCAAAGTTGTCTCCAGTGTACAGTACTGCTGAGCTATTTCCTTCCAAGGTAGTGCTTTGTTCTATACTTTGCTTTCACTATTTTTTATAATTATAGACTGCTAACAAACATTTGATTTTTAGGAACTTATATTTTGATGTAAAAAGAAAATAACTTATATTATTCTTTATGATATATATTCAGAAATCAGAACTCTCCCTGCAAAAACTACTTATGTTTTACATTTTGTTAAGGATATTTATGGTTTATTTCTAGGTGTTTTATTTGTTTTCTATAACGTAGACAAGATGTCCAATAAACATTCTTTTATTGCAACAATACCAACAAGTGTTTGGATATTGTGACTAGAAACAAAAAAAAAAAAACGAACAGACTTTTGAGTTTTGAACGGGTTTTATTCGAAGATTAACTCTTACCGTTTTCCATATATTGATGAAGAGTGAATCCTTTCTTCACCTAATTTATTCCATTTAGATTTACAAAAGTTACTTTTATGTAAGCATCGTTAACTAAATCCATTTAAAACCATTCTGCCTAAACATGTAGCTAGGATTTTCTATTTCAACCATCTAGCTAGTTATTTGTTTTTAGAAGAAAATATATATTTAATTATATTGCAGTGATGACAATAAGTGGAATTTTACAGGAAGGCAGTGTGAGGAAGATGACGGAGCTGATGGATTACGACTCGCCAGAGTCTAACACCAATTGGAGTGGTTTTGTAGCCTCTCCTCCTCCCCAATCTCCACCTTCATAATTTCAAAGAAAAATAAAAACTCATTTTTAGCTTCCTTATTTCATGTCGGAAAACATAATGGTTTATTATTTTTGTAATAAATAACCCTATGTAATTTGGAAACCTTAAATTTCTATTAGCTAAGGCTAAGCTTTATTCTCTTAGTTGTGGAAATAATGAGTTCAAATTGTAACATACACGTAATACCCCATTTTCAATTCAAAATATCTCTACACATCTTTATTTATTTTACTTTTTTTATTTGATAAAGAGTATTTTATTTGAATGCAAAATTTTAAGCAGTGATTCAAAGGCTTCTCAGAGTTGCTTTGCTATTTTTTCAGTCATACAGTTTTGAGATTTAATTTGAATAGTGAATACTACAAGTAATTAGACAAGGAATATAAGAAAATTAAATTATATTGCAATGATGACAAGAAGTTGGTGAATGGTGGCCACCTCGACTACCATGTGTCTTTTTTTACCTCAGACTATTCACTAAAATTCATTGTATCTTTTAGATTTTTGTGTAAGCTCTATTGACCTACATTTTCGTGTTTTGAGAGAGAAGTTTTAAGTATCAAACCATGTATAAACTATTCATTCAAATTTGACAAATTGATTACCAAAGACATTCTCTTGCCCATTAGGATGGAGTTGAGACAGTTATCAAAGCATGAGCAAGACCAAATGAACGGTACTGATAACGTTTAGTAATACAATAGTGGTAGCAAGATTTAGTGAATAAGTAGTTGGAGTAGATGGTTTCGCCAATTCATATGGCGATGTTGTGGTAACTAGCCGTGCGCCAACAACAGTAAGTGAAGTATCTCTTATTGTTGTAGAGCCACTAAGGTTAATAGTAGTAGTAGCTATTTCAATACGTGTCATATCCACTTTATACTTTCACTAGATCCATAACATTAATAGGTACGAAAGCAAAATCATAAAACCCAGACTGGGTTGAAAGCATATGGACAACTTATGGCCTAATTGTCCACATATCTCACAATGAATCGAATCCTTGGGGCCTGGTTACCGACTTATATCTCAGAGCTCGTCCTCCAATGGGTTAGTTAGGTGATAGTTGATTTGATTCTCTGATGATTGTAGAAGATATAATATTCCTAACATCTTATTTTTCTTCTTTTTTTAATATTTTTTTTACTTAAGGTCCAACGGTAAATATCAATTGTTGATGTGGAGATTCAAGGTTCTAAGTAAATAAATAAAACGTGTATGGAGACTCTGTTATAAGTAACAAAAGCTGAAAGATTACAAGATTGAAATAAGAAGTGTTGATGTTAATAATATGAGTAAGAAACCATGACTATACCCCAAAACCTTATGGAAGCATCCTTCACCCTACATATTGATGAAGGAAATAGCGGACGAATCTATTCTCATGAACATTTAGCTCTAATCTATTCCACGAGTATCCATACACCATCAGACTTGTTGTCGAAACTCCCTTCCACATAAACTTTAAGAGCAGAAAAACATATCAAAGATGTACATAATAAGTCATTCCAAGCAAGGAGGACGTATTTGTAATTATAATTTTTCTGTTTGATTTTAAAGAGGAAAACAAAAAGTTCTTAGATTAAGGGTCTAAATAGTATAAGAGACAATAAGGGGGTGATATAACGACAATAGCTAAAAGTCTCGAGCCTTATTAGCAATAAAACACACGCAAATCATGTACTGAAAAACTGGGAACAAACAATCGATTAAAGTCTGCGCAAACCCTAGAAATAGTGATAATCCCAAATCCGAAGAAACGATATCGCCAGGGGAATCAAGGTTCGTATTTCTGTTCTCCAATCCAAACGTCTCGGAGATCGCACTCGGAATCTCTAATCGTTCTCATATTGAGTTCACGGTCTCTCATTTACTTTTTTTTGTCTGTGTGTTGTTCTCAATCTAGTTACCTGAGAGTCTCTGAGCTTGTTCGTTTGATAGACCAGATTTAAAAGCTCTAGTTTGATATATTCTTGGATCCTCTGCAAAAATCGATTGATTACTTGTGTTTTTCTTTATGAATTGACTCGGGGTCGGGGATATACATGTTTTCTTGATTGTTATGAAGTGCTGCATTTTTGCTTTGCCTAGTTGAAAGAGCTCATATTGCTATGGAGGTGAAGTTCTGATTGTTTAATTTTATATGTGATGGGTAGGTACAGATTCTCCCCTTTTTCTTACAATGTCACCGGATCATAGAGATAGCCATAGAAAGAGGTCTCGTCCTCAGTCTGACTACGATGACAATGATAGAAGCAAAAGGAGATACCGTGGTGATGATAGAGACTCACTTGTCATTGATCGTGATGATACTGTGTTCCGTTACCTGTGCCCAATTAAAAAGATTGGGAGTGTCATTGGTAAAGGAGGTGAGATCGTCAAGCAATTGAGAATGGATACTAGATCGAAAATTAGAATAGGGGAGGCAATTCCAGGATGTGATGAACGCGTGATTACGATCTATAGCCCTAGTGATGAGACTAATGCCCTTGGAGATGGAGAGAAAGTTCTTTCTCCTGCGCAGGATGCGTTGTTTAGGATCCATGATAGAGTAGTTGCGGATGATGTGCAAAGCGAAGACAGCTCTGAAGGAGAGCAGCAAGTTACTGCCAGGCTTCTTGTGCCTTCTGATCAGATTGGATGTATTCTTGGAAGAGGTGGCCAAATTGTCCAGGACATTCGGAGTGAAACAGGTGCCCAAATTCGCATCATTAAAGACAGAAATATGCCTCTATGTGCCTTGAATTCAGACGAGCTCATTCAGGTACCTGGGAAAGATCTATGCGTGTTTAGGCCTTATGTGTTTACTTTTAATGTGTAAGTTTCTCTTGGTGAATTCCTTATGACATCTTTTGTCTTTGTAGATATCTGGAGAAATGCCCATTGTTAAGAAAGCTCTCCATCAGATTGCCTCCCGCCTTCATAAGAATCCCTCACGTACTCAGAACCTACTATCTTCTGCAATTGCTGGTGGATATCCTTCTGGCTCACTCATGAGCCATGCGGGTGGTCCTAGAATTGTGGGGATAGCACCGCTGATGGGTTCCTATGGAGGATACAAAAATGATGCAGGAGATTGGTCACGCCCATTATTTCAAGCTCCAAGAAATGAGCCACCGGCAACAGAGTTCTATATTCGGCTAGTTTCCCCAGTTGAAAACATTGCAAGTGTTATTGGGAAAGGTGGGGCTCTAATCAATCAGCTTCGACAGGAAACCAGAGCAACCATTAAAGTTGACAGCTCTAGAAGTGAAGGAAATGATTGCTTAATTACTATATCAGCAAGAGAGGTTTGACTGTCTTTCAATTGTCTTCTGTCTTGTAGGTAAGAATAGTTTATCCAGCTTTTCTTTCTTGACAGTGTTGAATATGTTTTAGGTTTTTGAGGATGCGTATTCCCCAACCATAGAAGCAGCTATGCGGCTGCAACCAAAATGCAGCGACAAGGTGGAAAGAGATTCTGGACTTGTTTCATTCACCACTCGTCTTCTTGTGCCAAGTTCTAGGATTGGTTGTATTCTTGGCAAAGGAGGAGCTATCATAACTGAGATGAGAAGAATGACTAAAGCTAACATCCGCGTACTTGGAAAAGAAAATCTCCCAAAAGTTGCATCTGAAGATGATGAGATGGTTCAGGTAAAATCTCCCAATATCATAATGGTACTCCTGTAATTGCTATTACGCTTTATCAACTTCACGGGGAGCGCTTAACATCTGAAGCAATTTTGATGTTTCAGATTTCTGGTGAACTTGATGTTGCCAAGGAAGCTCTCATACAAATTACATCAAGATTAAGAGCCAACGTCTTTGACCGGGAAGGTGCTGTTTCAGCAGCACTTATGCCGGTCTTGCCTTATGTTCCTGTTGCACCAGATGCTGGTGATAGATTGGACTATGATAGTAGAGATAGCAGAAGACTTGACCGTGGGAATCCTTATCCTGGTGGTTATGGCTCGAGTGGTCTGTCTGCTGATGGTTATTCGCCTTATGGTGCACCGGTATGTCTTCTAAAAAGGACCATTACATGTTGTTCTCCCCATATCCGTTCTCACTTAGTGATTCTTTCGGACATGTTTTTGTAGGTTGGTGGTAGTAGTAGTGCATATGGAGTGTATGGAGGTTATGCATCTGGACGCAGTGGCAGTTCTGGGTGAGATTGTTTTGTCCATGATGTATTTTTACCAACTAGTGCCAAGTTTTGCTCGTAAATCGATTATTTACCATCCAGGAAAATTTGGTTATCAAGTTTTCTTAATATAGATTTATTGAACAATCTCTGATCCTTATCATGGGTTTTGTGATCAGGTTATCAAGCCATTCCTCTACTTATCGACGCAGAAACTATGATTACTAGAAGGTGTTGTTGGTGGGTTACTTTAAAGGTTAGATTATAACATTGTTCGTTTTAGTCCTTGCTTAAAACATAGTTTCACCTAGCTATATGCCCCACATAATCTGATCTGATCTGTCCCGGTCTCAGATTCTGATTCACTCCTTTTTTTCCCTTTGTGACCTTTCCCCTTTCCACTAAAACAGTGTGAGATCCTGAAGCCTGAAGCCAACCCCACACAGCCCACCACTGAAGCCTTTTTTTCACCAAACAAGATGACCAAGCTGAACCAGGAACTTGAGAAACTCAGTGCCCTTTCCACCAAACTCAACTGATTACATGTGGATGTGATATATCTATATATATAAGTTTCTGTTTCCGCTTGTGACCTGAAATTATTGCCGAGCTCTTACCCTTGAAACCTTATCCCATTGTCATGGCTGTAATGCTGTCTGTCTTTCAGTTGACCTTTCAGCAACCTTAGTTTCGTTTGTATGAATTATATAACTTGTGTTTAAACGCCCTCATGTATTGGCTTCACAATATTCGTAGCCTCGCTCTCTCCCTCTCACACAGGTTTCAGTTTTCATTAGAAACCTTAAAATTGTCTCTTGAGAGTCTCATATGAAGGGAAGAAGATGAGTGAGAATCGATATGGTTCTTTTCAGACATTTTCAGATGAATCAACATCTTGGAATTCAATCTGTTGTCCCTTATGGTTCACGTGAGGTATGTGAAATCTCTCCTCTCTTTATATGTATATATATATATATATATATATTTATGTGTATGTATATTTTGGTTTGCACATATGTTTGTGCAGCAGCACTTCAGACAGGTTTACTTGGCTGAGGCAACTTGTCTATCTCGTCTGCTCATAATGAAAGAAGGGGAAGGTGTTTTAAGCTTTGCGATCTATTGAGTGTATAATAATGACCATTAAGTTGGTACAAAAATTGTTTATTTTACTTATGTATGCCAAAAACATAAATCTGTGATCTTTTGCTCTGTCAAAATCCGTTTGATTATACCAATCGATTTTAAGTTGAGATTATTCTCTTCCTCGCCTTCTCTGCCTGCAAATTTTAGACTCTAAAATTAGTACTTACTAACACGGCGCTAAAAATATCGTAAAGCTTTGAATGGGGGTAATTTTGTAATTCTAACCTGCTCCTTCCAGTTTGTGGAAGCTGTGACGAAAGCAAGTACGAGACCTTGCACAGCAGAACCAACCACAACTCCGCACCACAGTCCTTTACCATTAAACTCACAACTGAAAGCTAAGTAAATTCCAACCGGAGCTCCTAACAAATAATAAGCCACCACGTTGGTCCAAGCTCCAATGTTCTGCCATCCACTTCCCCGAGCGACCCCAGTGAGAACCGCGGTAAATCCATCGAGGATGAAGGAGAGACAGAGCAAAGGAGAGATGTCAGTGACGTAGTCCACCACTTGTTCACTGTTGCTGAATGCGTAGCCTAAGATGTCCCTGTTGATGAACAGAAGTGAGCAAAAGAGTGCTGACTCTATTACCCACAGTCCAAGCCCTGCCATTATTGATATCCTTGCAACTTGATGATCCCCAGCTCCCAAATTGTTTGACACACGTGTGCTGCCAAAAAGAAAAGGGAAACCACGTTGAGCTAGGAAGCTGAAGATGTTTTGGTTTGAAAAATTGAGATCATTACCTCACAGCCGCTCCGATTCCAGCTGGGATCACATAATGCAAAGTTCCTGTCGTAAGACTAACACGAAAGAAAAAGGATCAATACTTTAACATCAAAGAGAAAACAAAAACAAGATATAGTACTGAGACTAACCATATAGAAAGAACAGAGGTCTCGAGTTTTGGGTTGGGGAGAAGACCGGAGAAGAGTATCAGTAGCTCATACAGCCACCATTCTAGGCTATCAATAGAAGATTAAAGGACGCTTGTAACTTTGACAAAAGAAAAATACAAGAAACTACTTGAACAAAAATGAATTACCAAGTCATTGCAGCTGATGGGATTCCGTATTGGAAGAACTGCTTGATACTAGCAACGAAATCATTCGATACAAATCCCCGAGTCTTCTCGCAAGAGCTAGAGAATCTCACATAACATGTGATTATCACAACGTAAAACCAGAAAGATAAACTAATAGCTATAGCAGCTCCATTGCTTTCCAGACCAAACACATAAACCAAAGTCCAGCAAACCGGGATATGGAACAAAAGAGTGGTCAGGGCAGTACAGAGCAGAGGGATAACCAAACCTTGTGTCTGAAGAAACCGAGTCAGTGGAATCACAATCGCTTGTGCAAACAGAGCCGGTATGAGCCAAAAGGCGTAAGAGCCAGCAACTCTGGAGATATCAGGATCTTGTCCAAGAAATATCAAGAGCTTTTCCAAGTTAATCCAGATAATTGATATCAAGAAACAAATTGGGATGTTGGATGCGATTGCAGAGTATGTGTAAGTTCCGATTTTTTCGTATTGCTTTGCTCCATAAGCTTGCCCACAAAGAGTTTCAAGTGCACCTACTAGTCCATACTGCACAAGTTTTCTCAGGTCTCATAAAAGCTTTGTTGTATGTTAGAAACCGGAGCTCAATAGAATAATTACCATAATACTGAAACCGGAGACGTTAGTGAAGGAGGTGGCAAGAGCGACGCCGGAGAGCTGGAGCTCGCCGTTGTGGCCGGCGATCATGACTGAGATGACTGGTAAAAGGTACTGAGCAACTGTGACGGTGACCATAGGAGCGGCTAAGCGGCTCACTTTTTTTAGCTCCACGGTGTACTGATTTGTTTGCCATGTGGCTTTACACGGAGCTAACTGCTCGACGTCTTCTTTCAGGATAAATGGTTCTTCCATTATCGCCTTCCTAGCTAGTGTTGAAAGCCTGCCTTTGATTTCAGATCTTATTGAATCGTTAAACACCGATGACTATCGTGCGAGTAAGTGGTTATAAAATAATCGTATGAAAATAATATTCTATATCTCAAAATCCTATATCCGGTTCTCTCTTGATTTTTTATTGGTTTATGTATTGGTTTCATGGAGAAGTGGACTTGGTCAACTCCTTTTGTATTTATAGAAATATGAAAATGATTTATTGACGGCTAATTTTATAAAATATTGTAGACTGCTAATTCAGCAGCTTGATCGAGAACCAAACGTGATTAGCAAAGCTTCGAGATTGGGATTTTTCATCGCGTTTTAAACGTTTTCAACCATTTGGTGATTTTTTGAGACAAGATGAGAAAAATTCGTGAATTGAGAGAGTTATGTAGGAGTGAGGCAGCCGAGGGAATTTGGTCGATCTCCGGCGAAGTTGTTCTCGATAAGTTAGTATCAGTACGATCCGTACACCGGAGAATACTCTTTCACGCCTGATAACGAAGGATGGATTTTCCTTTCTCCATCTAGAGAAGAAATGATTCTCGATCTTCGAACAGACCTGCGCCAAGGGGCTTGGTATAAGGTTCGAATTTCTGGAATTTTTTTTGTTAATTTCATCTTGCAATGTTTCTGCAGTTTTGTAATTTTAAAATCGAACACATAAATTCGTTTTTTTCCCCAATAAACTGCTTCAATTTGAAATATAATCTCTTGCATTCTTCAGAAGTTGATTATATTGATTTCTTTTTTTTTTTTTTGTGATTTACTGTTGCTTTTCAGTTTGGAAGAGGCCAAGAAAAAACTATATGCTATTTGCAGGACTAGTTACTAAGGCTTTCAAGCAACTATGACAATAGGAGAAGTAGAAAAGTTTAGAGGTATTGATTACAAGCATTGGTTTCATTTTTTTCCGTTGAAATGCAATATATATGATCTTGATGTGTTGAACTTTGATGTTTTGGTCTGTGTAAATAGATTTTCCTAGGGTTCAATACATAATTCCTGATTCTTTTGTTGATCTAGAGAATAAAGTAAGTTGTTAATTTCTTAAGTCTGAAGTCTAATCTCATTATGGAAAGTCTTTTATTTACAAGTAAGTTGTGTGTTTCAACTTTACTTGGGTTTCATTTTCAGGAGACAAATATGAGAATGGAGTGATCACACCTGGGCCACTAGAGAAGGAAAAGAGCAAGCTCTAATAAGTCAAACATCTCCTTGTCAGGGTCCAACCTCCGGAGTCCGGACAAATGTAAGGTAGTTAAATGCCTTTAGATCAGAGGAATTTCAAGCAGGGGCAAGGAACTTTGGCTCCAAGACAAGGGAAAAGGCAAGCTAATAAGCACCCATTTTTCTATTGCTAACGAGTATTTCTTTCATTTAAATAATAAACCACTACACGGTTTTCCACTGTGAACTCTGAGCCTCAGCCTCTGATTTATTTCATTATAAACTCAAACGTAGAAAAGGCTAGTGGAAGGTTTGTCTTTTAAACAGTTGACTGACTAGTCGACCTGGTTGATTTTTGAAAAATCTTGCAGTTTTCTTTTCGTGGTTGTATTTCATCGTGTAAGTTGAGGTATCATCACAAGTTTAAGGCATTTTTGCAATTTGTTCATCTCTTTGTATCTCTTTTCTTCAAAATTTTTCACAAGTATGAGACTCGTTCTTTTACTTGCTTTCAGTGCTCTCGTGTTACTTGAAGCATACGTGTTTACGGATGAAACTGATAAGCAAGCGTTGCTGGAGTTTAAGTCTCAAGTTTCTGAAGGCAAAAGAAGAGTTGACTTACTCTCATGGAACAAGTCATTCCCTCTATGCAGTTGGATTGGGGTTACATGTGGCCGCAAACAGAAGAGAGTTACTGGTTTGAACCTCGGAGGATTTGAATTGGGCGGGGTAATATCACCATTTATTGGTAATCTTTCTTATCTCATATCACTTAATCTCTCTAGTAACTCTTTTGGTGGAACCATTCCGCAAGAAATAGGAAACTTGTTTAGACTTGAACACTTGTTTATGGGGTTTAATTTTCTTAACGGAGGGGTTCCAGTTAGTCTATTTAACTGCTCTAGATTGTTGGAACTTCGATTAAACTCAAATCCTCTGGGACAAAGTGTTCCTTGGGAACTAGGATCACTGACGAAGCTCATTGTGTTAGATCTTGGTCGAAACAACTTACAAGGAAAGCTCCCTGCTTCTCTAGGTAACTTGACATCCCTTAGAGAACTTAGATTAGGAGATAACAATATAAAAGGGGGAATCCCAAAGGATATAGCTAGATTGGCTCACTTGGTGGTTCTTGAATTAGAACA
This sequence comes from Euclidium syriacum, assembly GCA_900116095.1. NCBI lineage: Eukaryota > Viridiplantae > Streptophyta > Magnoliopsida > Brassicales > Brassicaceae > Euclidium > Euclidium syriacum. Next base: position 5,947,956 of record FPAK01000007.1, on the reverse strand, counting down.
TAACAGTTTTTCCGGTGTCTTTCCTCCCGCAATTCACAATTTGTCCTCACTTGAGTATTTGAGCATTGTTAGTAATGGTTTCTCGGGGAACTTAAGGCCTGATTTTGGTAAACGTCTACCAAATCTTGAAGTTTTGTATATGGGAAATAATTACTTCATTGGAGCCATTCCAACAACACTTGCTAATATCTCGGCTCTTCAAAAGTTGGGGATGGAGCATAACAGATTGACAGGAAGTATTCCTCTGAGCTTTGGGAAAGTAGAGAATCTTCGATATCTGGCACTTCACAATAATTCTTTGGGAAGTTCTTCTGCTGGAGATCTTGACTTTCTTGGTGCTTTGACTAACTGCACCCAACTACAAATCATACGTGTGGCTAAAAATATGCTTGGGGGTGACTTGCCTACCTCCATCGCCAATCTGTCTACGAAGCTCATCGATTTCAGCATTGGCAACAATCTCATCTCAGGAAACATTCCTCATGACATTGGGAATCTGGTAAATCTACAAGACCTTGGGTTTTATGAAAATCTATTGACAGGGAAACTACCAACCTCTCTCGGGAAGATTTCAGCATTGGGGTATTTGAGTGTCGGTTCGAATAGAATGTCAGGAGAGATACCATCTTCTATAGGAAACATCACCAGGTTAGAGAAACTAGTTTTGTCGAACAATAACTTTGAAGGAATCATTCCTCCAATGATTGGTAACTGTAGCTATCTGATACATTTATATCTTGGGAATAATAAGTTGAGTGGCTTTCTACCAGAAGATATTGGAAGACTTGAGCGTCTTGTTAACCTATCTGTTCCGTATAATAAGCTATCTGGAAAACTTCCAGAAATCTTTGGAAAGTTTCTTTCGATGGAACGACTTTATGTGCAAGGAAATTCTTTTGAAGGAATCATTCCAGAGATAAGTGGGATGGTGGGTGTTATAGAGGTTGATCTCTCCAACAATAATCTCTCTGGAAGCATACCTGGATATCTTGCACACTTTAACTCCTTGGAGTATCTCAATCTCTCTGTTAACAACTTCGAGGGAAATTTGCCAACACAAGGAACGTTTAAGAATGCTTCTAGAGTTTCAGTATTTGGAAACAAAGAGCTATGTGGAGGCGTCTTGGAATTGCAATTAAATCCGTGCTTTTTGCAACCACCAGTGAAAGGGAGAAAGAGTTCCTCTGTTTTAAAGAAAGTTGTGATTGGAGCAAGCATAAGCGTATTTTTGCTTTTGGTGTTAGTCATAGCTTCAGTTTCTGTTTGGTGGTTCAGAAAAAGAAAGAAGAACAAGACCAATGAAGCAACTCCTTCCACTTTGGGTGCTTTCTATGAGCAGATAAGTTATGGAGGTCTACGAAATGCGACAAATGGCTTTTCTTCGAGTAATTTGGTTGGGTCAGGTAGTTTTGGTACCGTGTTTAAGGCATTTCTCCCGATAGAGAAGAATGTTGTCGCAGTGAAAGTTCTAAATCTGAGGAGACGTGGAGCAATGAAGAGCTTTATGGCAGAATGTGAATTCCTTAAAGACATCAGACACCGTAATCTTGTGAAACTATTGACAACTTGTTCGAGTATTGATTTCCAAGGAAATGAATTCAGAGCTCTTATCTACGAGTTCATGCCAAATGGGAGCTTGGATATGTGGTTGCACCCAGAAGAAGTGGAAGTGACTCGTAGGCCTGTAAGAAGTTTGACACTTGTTGAAAGGCTTAACATAGCCATAGACGTGGCTTCTGTTTTGGACTATCTCCATGTTCATTGCCATGATACTATATCTCACTGCGATCTTAAGCCAAGCAATGTTCTTCTTGACAATGATTTAAGTGCTCATGTTAGCGACTTTGGTCTGGCTCGTATCCTCGACCAGGAATCCTTCCTCAGCCAACTTAGCTCGGACGGAGTCAGAGGAACCATCGGCTATGTCGCACCAGGTAAAAACTATCACACATTTGTTTTGTTATGTTTTAGTGCTTGAATCTTGTTTCTGTGGTGCAGAATATGGAATGGGAGGGAAGATAACAACACATGGTGATGTGTATAGCTTTGGAGTTCTTCTTTTGGAAATGTTCAGTGGAAAAAGGCCAACGAATGAGTTGTTCGGCGGAAACTTCACACTCCATAGCTACATCAATTCTGCGTTGCCAGTGAGAGTGTTGGATGTCATGGATGAATCGATTCTTCACAACAACGGCCAAAGAATCAGCTTCCTTGTTGCACAGTGCGTGATACTGGTTTTGGAGATGGGACTTAGGTGTTGTGAAGAATCTCCGATGAACCGGATGACAATGAGTGAGGCTTTAAAAGAATTAATCTCACTTAGAGTGAGGGTTTTCAAAGCCACTAACAATTGCTAGGCATTCAAGTGTTTATTATGCTTTCCTCTACAAACTTGATAACTTATTTTACAAAATGCTATGTTATTTGCAGAATGTTGTGTTCCAAATAAATATTCTTTCTCATGTATAGTCAGCTCTCCTCATGTATGGAGTGAGTTGGTAAAAAACTGATTTATTTTACCATTTGTATACCAAAAATCAAAGAACAACATAAGTCTCTAAACTCCAACTCTGTCAAAACCTCGTTGATTATGCCGATCTAATTTAAGTTGAAACTATTCTCTTCCTATGTTAACCAATCATGGAATAGAGTTTGCAATCTCATCCTTTCTATACATAATATTTCGAGTGGTTTATAATTTGAAATTTCATATACATGTTTGTTTTTGTATCGCTTAATTCTAACTCGACGCTGTTTTTGCGTATGAATTCATCGTTTTGATAATTAATTTTAATCTCGATCTGTAAAATGTATTGTTTTGAGAGTCCACCTGTCATTCTAGTCTACATATAATAAAGGTGATTAAATGAAGTATGCTAATTTGTTAGTTTAGACCGAAATTATTTAGTTCATATTATAATTTCAAAAATTTAGATAGCTCTTGATGTTATTACTTCGTTCATGAATTGAATAATCAATCACTCGACCCATAACTTTTTGGTTGGAAATTCCCATTTGTTGTCGAAAACAAGTTTGGGCTCTGTAATACCAAATTTCTGAAAAACCCAATAGCTTATTGATTTTAAAACGGTGACGTTCCATACTTTTACCTTCCTTTCGTCGTCGTCCCGTCACCTTCCGTGCAGCAGATGAATAAGAAAAAGGCAACTAAACTCCACTACTTTCTGTAGTCGCATGCTTAGTCTTCTCCCCATCAGTAACTCTACCCGGCTTCGTTTTCTTAGCAAGTTTTTTTATCTCTCATGTCGTTTCCCTTTCGTGGCTTTCTCTACTTCCTCATCTGCTTCGTCCTCCTCTTCTTCCTTTAGAAATGATTCAACGATCCCAATAAATTACGAGTCCTCCTCTTTTAATTTACTCTCCGCGTGTAAATTGGATCGAATTTCGAGGTCTCTTGGTGGGGCATCGAAGGAGAACCGTGATGTTACTGGTTTTCCTCTAAGAGACTTGCTTTTAGATCTCTCCGATGTGGTTCCCAGTATAACCCGTAGATTTAGGAGATTTCCAGGCTTGAAATCCGAGAATGTGCTTGAATTGCTACTGGGTTTTGAATCTGAGTGTAGGAGAGGTGGAAGTGAAGGTAGAAAGGTCCGAGCGTTATGGGAGATTTTCAGATGGGCTCGTGGGCAATACAAAGGGTTTAAGCATCTACCTCGGGCACGCGAGATCATGGCATCGATGCTTATCAGGGAAGGAATGGTTAAAGAAGTTGAATTGTTGCTTATGGAAATGGAGAACGATGGAGATACGCTGGATAATGAAGGAATTTTCTGCGAATTAATCGACAAATATATCGATGGTTTCGATTCTAGAAAAGCAGTTATGTTGTTTGATTGGATGAAGCGTAAGGGTTTAGTTCCGTTAACTTCGTGTTACCAGACTCTAATTGATCATTTGGTTCGAGTTCATAGAACAGAATCAGCATATAGAATTTGCTTGGAATGGGTGGAGACAACAGTTGAATCAAATCACATGAACATAGATAGAATCGGGGAAGTTATTGGGTTGCTTTGCTTGGATCAGCGGGTACAGGAGGCTAGAGTCCTGGCGAGAAAGCTTGTGGGTTTGGGTTGTAACCTGAATAGCTCAATATATAGTAAGATTGCTTTAGGATACAGCGAGAAGCAGGACTTTGAGGATTTGTTGAGTTTCATTAATGAAGTTAAATATGAACCTGATGTGTTTGTTGGCAATAGGATTGTACATTCTCTCTGCAGGAGGTTTAGCTCAGAGAGAGCTTATGTATATATGGACGAGCTTCAACACTTGGCTTTTAAACCCGATAAAGCCACCTTTGGTATCTTGATTGGTTGGTGTTGTAATGAAGGAGATATAAGAAGAGCATTTCTTTATTTATCCGAGATGACGTCAAAGGGTTTAAAACCAGACGTGTATAGCTATAATGCTATCTTAAGTGGGCTTTTTAGAAAAGGGTTGTGGCAACATACCCGTTGTATTCTGGATGAGATGAAGGAAAACGGAGTGTTGCTAAGCTTGTCTACGGGTAAGATAATGGTAGCTGGATACTGCAAAGCTAGACAGTTTGAAGAAGCTAAGACGATTGTTAACGAGATGTTCCGATATGGGTTAATCGAAGCATCTAAAGTTGAAGATCCGCTTTCACAAGCTTTTAGTTTACTAGGTTTTGATCCGTTAGCTGTTAGGTTGAAAAGGGACAATGATTCCGGATTATCCAAAGCAGAGTGCTTCGATGATCTTGGAAACGGGCTATACTTGGAGACCGATTTGAATGCTTATGAGCAGAGGGTGAATATGGTACTTGACAGATCTGTGTTACCGGAATTTAATTTGCTTATCGTTGAAGCATGTAACGACGGTGATTTACAAAAAGCTTTGGGGCTTCTTGATGAAATGGCTCAATGGGGTCAAAAATTATCTCGTCGGGGTTTTGCTGTTTTAATGAAGGGTCTCTGTGCATCTCGCTCTCATGCCAGAGTAAGTGTTAGCTTATGGGGAAAATGGCCAAAGTTGGCTAATCAGTTAGATGGAGAAACGCTTAACTTTCTTGTCCAAGAATATTGCAAGAAGGGATTTAGTCGTCAAAGCAAACTCATTTTCCATAGAATGGCTCAAATGCATCTTCCTATCGATAACGCAACTTACACATCTTTGATAAGTTGTTTCTGTAAGAAAGGAACACTCACTGATGTGGTGAGTGTGTGGGATGCTGCCGAAGATGATAACTGGTTACCTGATTTGAACAATTGTGGAGCTTTATGGGAATGTCTTGTCAGGAAAGGACTGGTGGAGGAAGCGGTTAAACTATTTGAGCGTGTATACATATCATATCCTCTCTCACAGTCAGAAGCGTGTAGGATTTTTGTGGAGAAACTCACAGTTCTTGGGTTTTCTCGTATCGCTCATTCTCTTGTTAGAAGACTTGAAGGAAATGGTTACATTTTCGAACAAGAAGTCTACGATCATCTTATCAAAGGACTCTGTAAAGATAAGAATGATTCAGCTGCATTTGCGATGCTCAACGAAATGATAGAGAAGAAATACATTCCGAGCTTGGATTGTTGTTTGATGTTAATTCCTCGGCTTTGTGGAGCTAACGAGACAGAAAAGGCTTTTGCTTTAGCGGAGCAATCAGATTCATCTTCTTGTTACTATGCTTTGATTGAAGGTCTATGCTTAGCTGGGATGATGGTGGATGCTGAAAATCAGTTACGGTTAATGTTATCGAAGGGGTTTTTACCGGATAAGGATATGTACAATCTGATGTTTCAAGATTATTCTGAAGGTAATAATTTGAGGAGAGTTGAGGAAATAACAGGAATCATGGTGAGGAAGAATGTAGAGTTTTCGATTACGAGTTACAGAGAATATGTTCGAGAAATGTGTTTAGAGCGTCAGTTGAAGAAAGCAACTAGTCTGAAGGAGATTCTGTTGCTACGAGAAAGCAATCCTGGCGGTGTAATCATCTATAATCTGCTGATTTTTTATCTGTTTCAGGCTAAGAATAGCTTGGAGGTTAGTAAAGTCTTGCTCGAAATGCAGGGAAGAGGATTGTTGCCTGATGAAACGACGTTTAACTTTCTTGTACATGGTTACTCTTTGTGTGGAGATTATTCGAGTTCTCTGCGATATCTCTCGGCTATGATCTCGGAGGGGATGAAACCGAACAATCGAAGCTTAAGAGTTGTTATAAGCTCTCTGTGTGAGAGTGGAGATGTGCAGAAAGCTATGGACTTGTGTCAGGTAATGGAATCAAAAGGCTGGATTCTTGGTTCTTCAGTTTTTCAAACCAAAATCGTTGAATCCTTGATTTCGAAAGGCGAAATTCCAAAAGCTGAAGACTTTCTGACTCGTGTGACTCGCAGTGGCATGATGATGGCTCCTGACTACAATAATCTCATCAAGAAAGTATCTGATCGTGGGAATCTTGAGATTGCGGTTCATCTCTTAAACACAATGCTAAAGAACCGAAACATACCGGATTCTTCAAGCTATGATTCAGTCATCAGTGGTTTTCTGAGATGCGACAACAAATTGGATAAAGCTATGGATTTTCATACAGAAATGGTGGAATTAGGTCTAAGTCCAAGCATAAGTACATGGAGTGGTCTTGTTCATAAGTATTGTGAAGCATCTCAAGTTGTTGAATCAGAGAGACTTATTAAATCAATGGTTGGGTTAGGCGAAACACCGAGTCGAGAGATGTTCAAGACTGTGATTGATCGGTTTCGAGTAGAGAATAATACAGTGAAAGCTTCGGAGATGATGGAAATGATGCAAAAGTGTGGTTATGAAATTGATTTTGAGACTCATTGGTCTTTGATTAGTAACATGAGTTCTTGTAAAGAGAAGAAAACAACAGTTGGTGATGGTCAAGGATTCTTGTCTAGGCTACTCTCTGGGAATGGGTTTGCTTGGAAGAGATAATTCACTTTAAAAAGTTTGGGGCTATTTTTGAAATATAAGAAAATTGGCTCCTTTTCATGTAATTTTGTCGTTTCTTTATTATAATTATCTTAACATCGGTCCATTAATATATCCCCAAAAACACAAGGACTGACGAGTAAACGACATAGCAGGCTTATTTGACTTGAAAAATGATTTCTATGTTAATGAAAAATGATTTCTATGTTATAACTTATAAGTGTGTTATATATATGTGTAGATAATAAATGTAACGTGTATATATCGATAGAAATAAATATATTTTCATATTTCTTATTTTTAAAATAGAGTTTATTTTGATTCACACAATCAATAAAATAAACCCTAAACAAAAGACTATTTGCCTAGATTGGTTTAAAATTCATCTGAAATTACAACTATTAATGTCAAGATAAGCAACTAATATATATTCGAAGGAAATAACATCAATTGCAGTTGCAGCTCATAAGCCAACTCAAAAGCTGAAAAGCATATCTTCAAATTCAAAAAGCGTACATACTTTTGAAAATATTCCAATATCTTCGTTGGGTTTAGGTGTCCTGCTTCAGCTAATATGGTTAATTTAATGGGTAAACATATCGGTGTCCATGTCCATTTTTTAAATAACCTTAGATAGACTGTGCATGACACACAACCACCTGGGCTCAACATCTCCATTCTCCAATCATATGGGAAATTTATTTTGAATTTCCAACTATCAAGAGATTTTCTATTTTGAAAAGTTAATTAAAAAGACAGTGCGTTTGTTAAATCATGTGCAAACATAGCTAATTCCATTATTCTAATTTATCACCATACATTTTTTTTGTTTAACTACTCCACATGGATCCTTCTACAAAGAAACTTTATTAAGTGGACTTAAGATTTTTATACAAAATTGGGACAGAGTTTATGTTTTCCAAATTTGGAAAGCATGGGATTCAATACTTGTTTGGTGGATTAGGAAGGTTAATATGTACAGATCCATAAAGCATACCCTTTTGCAAAGTTTATAGAATTATAATACCAAAATGGGATACCTTTAGCAAGTCAAATAGCGATAAAGGACCTTATCATAACAACTATATGTCCCAAAGCATGCAATATATATACACTCACTCATTGCTCTTCAATTCTCATCAAACTCTCACAGTTTATCTTTTCTTATCTACCAAGAAAACAGAGAACCCTAACTTACTCTCCAAGAATCCTTGAAAAACCTTCGATTGTAGGAAGAAAATGAAGTCTGGTCAAGCTGAAATCGTGGAAACAAGCAAAGGTATCCAAAAGAGCGGTCTGATGAGCAGAAGAATAGCGATTCTTGAGTTTATTCTCAGGATTGTTGCATTTGCCAACACCATTGGTAGTGCAATCCTCATGGGAACCACAAATGAAACTCTGCCTTTCTTTACTCAGTTCATACGATTCCATGCCGAATACAGCGATCTTCCAGCCTTATCGTATGTCATTTCTGATTCGTTTAAACTTGTTTTCACCTGTTCTTAGATCGACTCCTGAAGAGTTTTTTTGCCTTTGCTTTTTCATTGATGAATCAGGTTCTTTGTGGTTGCAAATGCTGTTGTAAGCGGTTACCTTATCTTTTCTCTAGCTTTGGCTTTCGTCCACATCGTCAAGAACAGAGCACAGAACACTAGAATCCTTCTTATCTTCCTTGATGTGGTAAGCCATCAGCAAACTTAAACTTTCCCTGTTCATGCAGATAGAAGATAGAGTAGAGCTTACAGACTGTTATTACTCTTTATGACTGATTCCTTCTCATATGTTAGGCAATGTTGGGTCTTCTAAGTGCTGGAGCTTCCTCAGCAGCAGCCATTGTATACTTAGCACACAACGGGAACAATAAAACAAACTGGTTCGCTATTTGCCAACAGTTCAACTCCTTTTGTGAACGTATCTCAGGTTCTTTGATAGGATCTTTCATTGCCGTTGTCCTCCTCATTCTTCTCATTGTACTATCAGCTATTGCTCTTTCTCGACGCCATTGAAGATCTGATCTTAACCTGCTGAGAAACACATTGTTTCGTATGTAAAAACGTGAACTTTGAGCTTTCTTTTGTGTATCCTCTTATCTGTTTTTCCTCTGCATTTCTTTGCGTTCGTTCCTCATCTCCGTTGTGATTTATGTAACAGTTACCACAAATATCTCATCTTTTCTCCATTTCGGTGTTATATAATCCAAAAACAAAAACATATCAGATGACAAGAACAAAAGCAAATATCGCCTCATCAATTTGTTAACGAATCCGACCTCTGGATTTTGAATCAGATTCAGATGAGAGTATATATCGCATCATCAATTTGTCGTTGCCTTCCTCGATCAAGCTGTATCCAGCCGGTTTCTTCACTCCTGTATCATCAAACATCTTCCTTACTCTCTGCACACCATCCCACGAACCTGTGGAAGCATATATATTGGAGAGCAACAAATAATCACCACTCTCGTCCTTTCTCATACTGAGCAGTTTCTCATTTGCATACTTCCCTAACTCAACATTCCCATGAATCCTACAAGCACCTAAAAGTGTTCGCCATACAATGGCGTTAGGCTCAATCTCCATCGACTCCACAAACATGAATGCATCTTCTAAAAGCCCTGCCCGTCCCAGCATGTCTACCATACAACCATAATGCTTTATGTTCGGATCAATCTTATAAAGATCCTTCATAACCTTAAAATAATGACGCCCTTCATCAACTCTTCCTGAATGGCTACAAGCTAATATAACTCCAATGAAAGTCACCTCATTTGGCCAGACTCTCGACCTTTGCATTTCTTTGAATATTTCAATCGATCCTTCCGCATGATGCAAAGCCAAACCAACAATCAGAGTATTCCAAGTTGACAAATCTCGATCTTTCATTTCTCTAAACACTTCAATAGCTCTATCTATGCTTCCACACTTAGCATACATGTCAATCAGAGCGTTCCAAATAGGAGCGCCCACATATACGGATCTCGAAGCAGAAGCTGTTTCCAGGATGTAGAGATGAAGTCTCTTCCCAGATTCCAAGTCTCCTAAGTCTGCACATGCAGATAACAAACTCAGTATCGTCACAACATCTGGGTGTTCACCAGCATCTCTCATCTCCTTGAATATACTTAGTGCTTCCTTAGGAAATCCACAGTTAACATATCCAGAGATCATCGCATTCCAAGTCACAACATCTTTCTCTGTAAACTTATCAAAGAGTTCTCTTGCTATATCAATCTCTCTACATTTCAGACAACCAGTGATCATCACATTCCAAGCTACCTGATCTTTTTCCGGCATTTCATCGAAAAGCTTCATTGCTTCATGTATCTTCCCTCTCTTAGCATACCCAGAAGTCATAGACGACCAAGCAACCTTATGAGCTTTCGCAGAATCATCAAAAAGTTCGCTTGCTATTCCCAGATCTCCGCAATTAGCATGAAAAAGGATCAAAGCGTTCTTAACATACTCATTCGACAAAAATCCATGTCTCAACACTTTACCATGAATCGCTAAGCCATTGTTTCTCCACTCAAGCTTCGAACACGCCTTGAGAACAAAAGTAAATGTATATCTATCAGGCATTACACCTCGTTTCTCCATATCGGTATATAAAGCAATCGTTTTTTCAGGTTTCAGGCTCTGAGCAGAGCCGCGCATCACATGGTTACATATAGATACGTCGAGTTTTGGAATTTCGTCGAACAACTTGTGTGCGTACTTCAGCGCACCCGGAACCGACAAAGAAGCAGAGTAAAATAGTTCCCCAACGACTGAAAGATTAGACATGAGGCCATTCACAACCATAAAAGCGTGAATTTGCTTCAGAGATCGGAAATTCGTACAGTTCTGCCATAGTTTCGGACGGCGACGATTGGCAGTTCGGTCGTTCGTCTGCTTCCTGATCATCGTCGCGTTTCCATTTCCCTCTGGTTAGTTGTGGGTTTCGGTATTCATAAGTGATTTCCGGTATAGTAAAACCGAACCGGTATCAAAAAATCAATTAAGGTAAACCTGTAGTATTATTTTTTGTTGTCGATTAACGGCTAGCTTCGGCGATGTCTACTCATGAAGCTCTGGCGATACATACAAGTGCCAATGTCAATTTCTCATGGCCCGATCGGTTCGTTGTTTCTTCTATTTCTGCTTCGCGTTTGTATATTACTTATCTTGTACATCCAGGTCGTCTCAATAGTAGATTGTTTTTGCGGAATTGAAAAAGTATATATGATTTTCTAACTCGAAACCCTAATTTTTCAAATTAAACCTGAATTGAAATTGAAAAGCAAACAAAGAACAAGAATTAAGGATTTACGGGTGTACATACAGTACAGGAGCTGTTGAATCGCGTAATGGAAATTAAAAGACAGTTAAAACTCTCTGTACTGTAGTAAGCTCTTGTTGGTGGTGATATTTGATTCCCAGTTACTCTGTTTTATTTTCTTGGTCTGAGATGTCTCAATAGTTTCTGTGTACTATTTTGAAGGTGACTTTGCTAGGCATTGATCCGTCACCTACGACTCGTATTAAGTTTGGTCCCTTTGACAACTGACGCTCTTGTACTAAGTTCGTTGCTATACATTATCTTTCAATTAAGATTTTTCTTAGTTTGTTGTTTGTTGCCATTATAACTCTCACAAATAATGTTTATGTTTTGCCTTTTGTGGTTAACACGATTGTTATGTTGTCTGGCCTCTTCTTCTCTGTTGACTTCTAGTTGGATTATTGTTTGATCTTCCTGATTGTAGTTTTGATCCGTGACCAGTTTTTTCTTAAAGGAGCAGAGAGAGAATTAATATTAGAATTTGAAATCATGGGGAATTATCGATGTAACCTATCATGGATTTTAGTATTAAAGAAAGCAAATTTGATTTCTGGTTCCTTTCCTTTTGAATCAATTGCTTAAAAGAGTGATTAAAGGCTTGTTTTCGACACCTTAATTGCAATTGTTTGTCAAGTTGATGCATAAACTTTCAGAAAGATAGCAAACAGAGACTTATCCCTAATCAAAGGTCTTTTTCAGCAATTAAGTCGAAATTGATCCTTGTTTATATCCACGTTTTGTATTGTATGATATAGTTTAGCTAATCAAAGATCTTTTTTTTATGCAATTAATTCGAAAGTGAACCTTGTTTATATCCACGTTTGTATTATATGATATAATTTAGCTAATCAAAGGTCTTTTTTCTGCAATTAAGTTGAAAGCAAAAGCTTTTTGAAGATAAATAAAACTGATGTTATGTTAAAACTCCATTCTTCTTCTTACATGGCATGGATTTAGGTTCAGTTTCTTGTTTCATGTGTCTGAGGACTTCTTGTTCTTTGAAATCTCTGATAAAAGTACAGTTTTTATGCAGGAGATTTGTAGCATCAAAATGTGGGAAGAATAGTTTTCATATGTGGATCGATAGAATGGCGACAAGTGGCAACATTAATGAAGGCTGAAATTGAAGTAGTGTTAGGACCATACAGAGTGTAGAAGCTGGCAATATGGAATCAGCAAAGACATTTAAAGAGGTTTGTCCCCATTGTCCTTTACATCATTTGCAGCCAATATGATTTTTATTTTTTCGATCCATGACCTCTCTCTCTCTCTTCCTCTCAGCTTTCTTATTCGCATTTACTCTCTTTAAAAAAAAAAAAAAAACTGATTTCTTTTTGTTTTTATTTGTACAATTCCTTTAATATGATTTTGTCTTATCGTTTCTCTGATTCGATGAAGATACTTTGTTTTAACCCCACAAAGCTTGGAGAGCCCACCTCAATAAATTCATCTTTGCCTTCATGGAACACATTATGCTTACTCTTCCTTGTGTTGGGCCTTGTAAAATCTCTTTAATGTCACCGTTCTCCTTCTTAAATCATCTACCTTTCTTGGCACCGAAATTTACCATCTAAAAGATCAAATCAAGGTAATGGATTCTTCATTCTTTGTTTAGACTTTAGACCATAAGATGAGATAAAACGTACTTTCATTACTTGAGCATAGTTTATCTAGTGCATGCCTAATACAGTGTTGCGTGTGAAATTGATTGTAGTCATAATCTTTTGCTTAGAGAGGTTAGAATTTTACTATTTTGAGAGAAATGAGACAATAGAAGAAACGAAGAAAGTCTATGCATATAATTAATTACTTGCCATCCACCAAAGTTTTTCTCTTACTTTATGCTCTCTGTCTCATTGATTTGCCATTTTAGTGTCAGTTTCCTCTTAGTCACCGCCATTTGACAGCATTTACTGTCTACTTTTTTTAGTATAAGATTAATGAGAGAAATAAGAAAAATAAATCAATTTATACGATTTTGAGAAAGTAGTTTGACTTTAAATACGGATTACTAGTTATAGTAAATACATAGAGAGAAGAAAAACACAATGAGAACTTGGTGAACATTAAAGCCTTTAAACCACCTCGTGTAATAGTAACAAACCAAAGGCATCTTCTTCTCTTTTAGCCTTAGTGTAAAAAAAAAGCTTTTAGAGGAAGAACACATAAATTTGGACGAATTATTGAGTTTTGATCTTTTTTTTTCTAAACTTATTACAAGATGATGACCTGAATTTACTCATTGCACAGGAAAATAACCACTTTAAGCTTGTGATATGGAAAAGTGACAGTGGGAGGTAATAAAAGATCACCGCTTATTTGTTTTTGTGATCTCTCTCTCTTTCTCTGTGACTGACGTATTCCAGGTCTTTGAGCCACAAAGGTAATAACTTCTCTTAGACCCCATTGTTAATAAATGCTCATCCATGTGAAAGAGCCGGGAAAAAAGGGATTCATTTGTTGTATGTCTTTCTCTCTCTTCTATATATCAGTCTCCCATAACTAAGATATGCTTCAACACTTCTCTTCAACTGTAGCCATAAGATCATTCCTTTGTCCTCTCATGATGATGATCATTTGATGAATGAGATACCTCTTTGTCTCTTAACCTCATCGTCTTCTTCTTTGTTCTGTCATAAGATTTAAAGTTTGGGTTTTTAGTGGAAAATGGGTAGATCACCGTGCTGCGAGAAATTGGGTTTGAAGAAAGGACCTTGGACACCTGAAGAGGATCAGAAACTTTTGGCTTATATTGAAGAACACGGCCATGGAAGTTGGCGTTCATTGCCTGAGAAAGCTGGTTAGTTCCCACATTTTGATCTTTCCAAATTCAAAACCTTTTCTCATATTCCTTCTCGTCAGGTCTCCATCGATGCGGAAAAAGTTGCAGACTGAGATGGACTAACTACTTAAGACCTGACATCAAAAGAGGGAAATTCAACTTACAAGAAGAACAAACCATTATTCAACTCCACGCTCTCTTAGGAAACAGGTATGTCTGAAACAAACAATCTCTCCAAAAGTTTCTGCTTTCTGATTTTGTTGTTGTTTGTATAGGTGGTCAGCGATTGCGACTCATTTGCCGAAGAGAACAGACAACGAGATCAAGAACTATTGGAACACTCATTTGAAGAAACGGTTAGTGAAAATGGGGATTGATCCAGTGACTCATAAACCCAAAAACGAGACTCCTTTATCCTCTGTTGGTTTATCCAAGAACGCAGCTACACTTAGTCACATGGCTCAATGGGAAAGTGCAAGGCTTGAAGCTGAAGCAAGGCTTGCTAGAGAGTCAAAGCTTCTTCATTTACAACAATATCAAACCAAAGCATCATCTTATCATCATCATCATCATCATGATGGGTTCACTCACAAGTCGTTATTAACCAATTGGATTACAAAACCAAACGAAGGTATTGAGAATTGAAAACCAATTTCTAAATCTTGATGTAATTTGGAAATTCGTTTGATTTTCCGTTTTTTTTTTTTTAATGTAGATCAACAACAGCTTGAATCTCCGACGTCGACAGTTTCATTCTCGGAGATGAAGGAATCTAACGGAATTCCGACGAAGATTGAGTTTGTCGGATCATCCATGGGTTTGACTCTGATCAAGGAACCAGAAAACAACGATTGGATCAATTCAACGATTCACGAATTCGCAAATACGCAGACGTCAGAAGGAATCGACGAAGGGTTCACTGGTCTCTTGCTCGGCGGAGATTCAACCGGACAGAGTTTCTCCAGCGAGAAAAACGAGACGGCCGTCGAGAGCAGTGGTGGTGACTGCAGCTACTACGAGGACAACAAGAATTATTTGGACAGTATATTCAACTTTGTGGATCCTTCGCCGTCCGATTCACCACCGATGTTCTGAATCAAGGGTCGATATTTCTTGGGAATGTTTTGATTCTTTCAGTTTATAGTTTTTGTTTGCAAACTCTGGTTTAGATTATTTTAGACTAATCACAATTTTTTGCTTTGTTTTTTCTTAAATTACTCTTTCTCAACACTTTTACGGTACTACCTTGTGGTATTTGGAAGAATATTCCATGAAACGGATAGTCCAAAAAAGGGGCATTTTGCTTCTTAAAACAAAAGAATGCAAATAGTCTAAAAATTTAGAATAAAATGAAAATGCCGGGGTTGATTTTTCACCATCCAATAGCACATGTCAACACCAATGTATCCTCTGTGGAAGGGATGCACCTAGATACAATCTTCGTCTTCTGTTAGTATTAGTAATCATGATCACTTTGTTTCGAGAAATGATTAATGGATGATTAGTGACTAAGAGAGTTGCCTAATTAGCTATAAGTTGCCTATATGACTAGATTGGAGCTTGAATTAGTATTCACCATGGATCATTATCTTGACGAAAAGCCATGCTATTATCAATTATTCAATAGTATAAATCCACATCTCATAATATCGTCATTTGCCTAATCACATCTTTTGCTATCTAGTTTGTCTTGTATTGTCTTATCATCTTTAATTAATTCAATAACTAATGCAATCATGTTAGGGTTAGTTTGATTACTTGCAAATCATAACATTTAGCCACTCTTGAGTTTTGCATCTTTTATATTCACCTTATATATGCTTCCTATGGGTTAGACCTCCAAATATTACATCGAATTGCTTGCACTCGGGTAATGATATGCAATGTAATTAAAACTCGTTAGACAAAAGAGAACGCAATCATATATTTGATGCCGTTTTCGCGGAAGCAATAGGCGTTCAGAGTTTAAGTGAACCGGTAGTCTAAATGACTTCCATTTCATTTGCTTTACTATATTACTAATTCCGTTTCCTTTGCTTTTAATTTTTTTTTTTGTGTGTGTGTGTGTGTGTGTGTGTGTGTGTGTGTGTGTCTATAGGAGACGAGCAATGAGTTAGAACCTTGAGTTGATTAGAGCTCAAGAACGTACACGGAAGGAAGTTCCAAATAGCTATTCCACAACACCTCAAACCCCACCAATGGAACCACCCCAAATTCAACCTCAAGGGAATGAGGCACAAAACGTTGCGAGTGGACAAGCACCAAGGGTTCCCCGTGCACGATCCAGGAGAAGAAGCACAAATTTAAAACTATCATGAGCCGGTTTTGCTATCAACAAGAACATGTATTAGACCTCCACCATGTGCGAACAACAACTTTGAGGTAAAAACGTCTTTGATCAACATGATCCAATCAAACTGTTTCATGGGTACACCTCTTGAGGACCCGATAGAGCATCTTAATAGCTTTGATTGTTTGTGTAGTGTTTACGTAAAACTCAGACGCTTCTACCATCACAAGACAAACCACTAAACTATAAATTATATATATGTTGCATATATTTTTTTTCTCTTTACCATGTTTTGAGAACTTGGTCTATATTTTCTCCTCGTTCGAAGTCAGCTTCTAGTCTATTTTCTTTGGGAAGACTCATCCTTCCATGTAAACTTGAACTAAATACTACTCTCCAAGAAACAGCCAAACCAAAAACGACTTTGTCATTTGGGAATACTCCTCCTCGGATATGTTGCAAATGTTGCGCTTACTTGATTTTTTATTTTTTTTTAAATTGCGGTCACTTTTTTTTTGGTCACAAATTGCGGTCACTTATTTTGCTTTTTTAGTATGGAACAAATTTGAAGATTGAGTAACATAATGATAATGTGGCTGCAATAAAAACAACACGTTGACATGTCGATTACTACAAGATAAAATTAATTGTTGGTTGTTTCATGTCCTTTTCTGCCTTTAGCTTTTGCCCCTCTCGAATCCGATTTCCCAGTTTTCTACTTAAATGTGAACAATAATTTAAGAAACACTAAAAGCCGATAAAAAGACCAAACCAATTAATTATAATGAAATAATAAATATGATTCAAAGTAATGATAATAAGATATTTATTTGGACATGCCCCCATGCGATGCCAGTGGACCCAAAAGATATCCCAAAATTTGAGAAACAATATTAAATATTGTATTTTCATCATGACGATCCTGTCATTTGTGAGGCCTAATACGAAATTTTTTTATTTATAAAATCTTAAGTTTAAAAAAGAAAAAAATTATCTTGCAAGTTGATAAAAATCTATCAATTCTGAAAACAATCAAATACATAATCTTACAAGAACTGAAAAAAAATCATAAAACAACGTTTACTTCTTAATAAAGAAGAAGAGTGATGGAATAGCAACCAATTAATTGTGAAATCCAAAAAAAAAAACTGAAATGAACTCTCAAAAGCCTAAATGTCAAAGCTTTTCTCAAATGTTTCTCTTTAGTCGACTACCAATTTAATTAATTTAGTGTAGATTTTGACCAAATAAGTTGTTAGTTAATTAAGTCAAGTAGTGGGCCATACTTTTTTACCTCTTCCTTCTCCACCCTACCTACGATTATAATGAATTATGGCTCTTAGAAAAAATAGAATAAAAGAAAATTTGAGCTCTTAAATTTGAGACCCTATACCAATGTTTTGTTGGTATCTACACAACGCCGACCCTGATTTTCACTCACAAAAATGAATTATATAGGAGTAACAAAAAAAGATAAATAAATTTAGTAGAAATTTAGGTAATCTTAATTATCAAAAAAAATATATATCTCTAACTATAAATTTATATATATATATAAAAAGAAATTTAAGTAATCTCGTAAAACATATAAAATTTTAAATTCAGAAAAAACATATATAAAGTTTTATTGAGTAAGTAATAACAATAATTTCACATAATTATATGTATAAATTATATGAGCGTACACTAATTTTACTACATATATTTTTGTTTTACACTTTTATTATACCTAAAAAATTATCGGTTTAATCTTTTAAAACTGAACCATATACATGTTGTTGGGTTGCACAAAATAATATCCAAACAGTTTCAATTGAAATAACCATAATAATCTAGTTCGTTCAATTTGGTTTAATCGTTTTGAATAGAGGTGGACAAAAACTCAAATCGAACCGAACCAAATCGAACCATAATATACAATCCATTTGATTAAGCTTATTCTCAATTTGAATGGTTTGATAACCCTATATGCTTATTTATAATTAATTAATTTTTTTTATAAAAAATTTATAATTAATTAATTATATATCATATATATAAAACTTGACCAACTCTCTCCAAAATTGTGACACCTCAGAGCACGAGAAAGCGACATGTGTCCGGATTTATTAATCATTCCTAACTCTTTTGCTTCCTTTGCAAAAGGTTTTAAAACGTTTATTCCATGTTCTTAACTTCTCCCCTCCTCAATGAGCTAAACTTTCTTTGTTAAACAAGAATTTAATGTCAAAACCACATTCTCCTTCCTCATTCTCCCTTTTCTATTTACAGTGATGAACTGCAATTTCATCCTCTCCATCTATTTTCATTTATTTTTGTGATTCTAAAAATTTCTTGACTTCTTATTGAGAAAATCCTGATCTTTTTTCTCTAGATCCGAACTACAAAAATGGTGAAGATTTCTCCTCTCTATGCGTTTCTTTCTATGATTAGCCTTAGAAAGTTATCAAAATCACTTTCTTATATCACATTTTGAAATTGCATGTTCTGAGATTTATTTAAGTTTAATCTTTACTATAATTTTTTTATTATCTCTTATCGTTCAATCGCTAACACTTTCTTCTTTTGATTCGGTTTTGGCTTTAATCTTTCACATGCGAAGAAACCAAAAAGGTCGAAATCGCCGGGAAGTATGGTAAAAACTTATGAATTTCTATGGACAATCGTGCTAGAGACTAATCTTTTACTTTTTTTCGTTTATTCCCTAATTTCTCTTTGTCTTCACCTTCCCAAACACTCTCAGTTTTGGTTAAACCATCTATCTCTATAAAACCGTGTGCATGTTCATCTACGAAATTCCTTTGTTGTTTAATATCTATAGATCCAACTGCAAACGAGCTATTTTTCTTTTTCCGCAATTCCTCTCAATTCTGAGTCCACAAGGTATAACAAAATTAGGAAATAATCCCAAATAAATTTATCCATCTTTTTATGTTCACTTCAATGTTGATTTCTCCATTGCTTTGCCATTTTGCAAAGGTGGTTTACGTGGAGGAACTAATCCTGATGGCATGATGGAGACGAAGAGCATAAACTACTATAAACAAGAGCATCATTGTAGCTCTGTTTTATCCTTGGGAGTCAAGCGTTTTATTTGTTTGAGAACAATCCTCAAATCCATAAGGATACTATGACTTACAATCTAATCTCAAGTGGTTTGTTTTCTATATGGTGGTTAGGAAACCAAGAAAACATGTGTGATTTCAGATGTGAAATAGTGAAACTTTACTGAGCCAATGTATCTCTTTAGGGTGGCCCTTCATATTTTGATACTGTCGATTTTAGATTTTGTAGACAACTTATGTAATTTATTGCACCATGGGACTTCTGATCAACGATTCTTCTCCTTTTTAAAAATTTGATTATGAATTGGCAATGAGAGATTTTTTTTCATTTTTTGATAGCTTGATTAGATCACACAAAATTTCTCTTGAACCATCTTTGGTTTCATCTTTTTCCATTTATGATCCCCACGATTATTTTGTGTGATCATTAGATAATTGTTGTTGATCTGTTTGATCTCTCTTATGGTAGAAGTTGTAATTTTGTGTTCGAGCATTTCTGAAAAATATTTAATTTTTCCTCTTTGTGCTTAATGATTTTGGTTTTGGTTTAACGTTTCATTAGTACCTCCAAATCACATGATGATCTGGTATTGTTTGTTAAATTCTTCTTTCTATAAATTAGTATACTTTGTTCTTTCATTGATTCTAAACTAAAGGATGATTCTGCTTTATATAACTAATATACAGTCGATTATATAACATCAAAAGAGCTTATCTATCTTAGTATCTCCCTTGGCTACACTGTTCACCTTTGACATTTACATTTTTTTAAAAAAAATTTCTATCCAAGTCGAATGAAGGTTTATAAATATCAAGGAGACGCAAAGCATAACCGAACTATACGTTTACAATTGAAGTAGTATCGATTTGAAGGGTCCAACATAAGAAAATATTACTAATGACACATAATCTGCTATTCAATGACCATAAAACTGTGCATGTTGTCTAATCATTATGTTCTGAGATTGAGAGTTTCAAAATGAAAAACTTTGGATGGAATTTACATTAAAAATTTGAAACTAAATTTTTTGTATCGTTTTAATAAACTTATATTCTGTGAAAAAGAATTGTCAAATGTGATTAACTAAGTGGGAAACAAAATTTATTTTCTCCTTTGTTACTTAAAGTTTGCATATGGATCACAAAATAATAACTGAAGGAAGTAGAAGACGAAGAAGATGATCAGCCGAAGAGTCTAATGAAGAATAAGCATAAAATGACCATAATGCAAATCATAAGAACACGATCCAAGAATTTGGAAATTTGATAAATATTGAGTGAATATTCCTTAAATCAAAAAATTAATGAGGTTTGAAACTTTAACAATGAGAATAACTCTACTTAATCTCTTTCAACACATTCCGTAAATGCTCTCAAACTCCTATGCAATCTGATTTGGTATGTCTCAAATGTTAAAATTCATGTTACACACTCCTAATATCATAATAGTTGAAGCAAAGCAAACAACACATCCTCAATTAATAAACAAAGATAAAATAACTTATATGAACAAAAATCCGCGCGTAGTGTTAATATTCTTCTAGTAATATTGTAATAGGAAAAATCAATCTTATTTCTTCCTTATTCATATTTACCAACATTATAAACTAATATAAATAAATTTTAATAAAATTGATTTTATTATGAATTATTTTTTATTAAATTATGAATAACATGGATTTTAAATGTTCTTGTTTAATCGAAGTAAAACCAAATCATACACAAGTCGAATCAAACACAAATCAAGTTAACTTTGCTTGAATTCGGTAAAGTTTTAATAAAACCGAATTAACTAGACCAAACCCGAAATTAAACCAAGATGTCACCAATAATTTTGAACACCCCACCGTGGTTTATGGTTTGGGATTGGGTCGACAACCAAACAGATATTCCAAGACAACAAAACTCTTAATTTTTAGGCCCATTTAAAACCCAACAGTCAGCTTAAAGGTAAGGCGAACACGAATTTGAGACTTCGGAAGCGTCGAATTCGATTGATTTGGGGAATAGGGTTTACTTTCTCTGAAGAAGGCTCCAAGGGATCTATCACTGATTTTGCCAATGACGCTACCTCCAGGACTTTACTCCGGCACCAGCTCTCTTGCTCTCGTAAATAATCGCTCTCACCGAATCTCGATCTGTTAGCCAATTTTTTCTTTTCTTTTGTGTTGTGTTGAGTTTGTGTGATTCAACGAGTCTTTCGCTTCGATGATCAGGTGGCTCGTGCTTCAGCTTTCGGCTTGGGTCTCGTGTACGGGAACATGAAGCTCAAGGTCTTGAAGGTGAAGTTCTTTCTCACTCTGTTTTGTTTTATCGAATCTCTTGAAGATCTGTTCATCAATTTCTGATTAGTGTTTATGAATCTGCAATATAGCATCTCTAGTCGATCTTAGAAAAGGGTATTGATTCTGCTTTTTCTTCCTCATCTGATGATTTTGACATTTGAATTGGTGTGCGACATGATGTTTCAATCGGATGATTGTAAATTATAGATTAGTGGGTTGACAAATTTACTTATATATATCTCTTATCGCGTTTCCACCATTTACAGTTATCTCTGGCGATTGATAATGCTACTTCGTTTCTTTCGTTAGTTTGTGTCTGCTAGTGCGATGGTTATGTCTGAGTTCTTATCTTATATTCCATTTTACATCTTCAATTGCCAGTTTATAGTAACAAGCTTTTTCAAGTTTGTGATTTTGAGTCTCATCTATAAACCCTAAGAAAATGTTCGTTGATGTGATGCCTTGAGCAAAATTTCTGGCTCCATTCATTATTCTGCAAACCCTAAAGGGGTTTACATGTTCAATCTCTTTGTTTGCTCATACTGACTGTAATTGTCTTGAACGGATTCTCTCTTTTGGCCAAACCAGAAATGTTTTTTAAGCTTAGATATTTCTATTATATCTGAAATGTTGTTCTTTGAATCTTAGTATATGCTGAATTGGTACCAACAAATTGCTTTTCACCTGCAGATAACGAAGTCAGCGAACAAGGTTGAAGCCAGTGCTCATCATTAAACCATTCTTCTTTCTTGACAAATAAGAAGCCAAAAGCTGGGGATGATTTCTCCCCGGTGAGTGTATTTTTTTTTCCTCATGATTTATCTTTTAGCATAAGAACAAATGTATGCTGAAAAAGCATTGTATACGGTTTTAAGACCTTTCTGGAGCCAAACTTGCCATTGGTTTCAAACCCGAGTCAAGAATATCTTTTCTTTTGTTGTCATCCAATACCATTCACATTCGCTTCTCCTATTGGTCAGATTCATTTTAACACTGAGGGCCTCGCGGTTTTGCCTTGTGCTTTGTTTTACAAGTCTCATTCTATTACTTGCATCATCTTTGTAATGTTAGACCATTTGATTTTTTGCTGGCTGTATTGTTCCTCGTTTTGGAACGCATAGGAATGGGTTCCCGGTTAAACCGAACTCATTGCGGACTAGGGACTTGGTCGAATTGGGCAAGGTCTAGCCCATTCCCCGTTTAAACCGAATTAGTCCAGTCCAGCTTATTGAGGACTTGGTCGAATTGGACAAGGTCTAAGAAACCGTGACATCGAGATTTAGACTAATCTCTTATTGCTTATCTAAAATATTCGAGATGGTAAACCGTAATGGTAGAATAACATGAACCAAAATCTACATGCTATTTTTGTTTGGATATATTTTATTGTTTTGAATCATATAAAAAAGTCGTATTGAATCGATAAATATTAGTAGTAGAAAATGATTAAAGATACATTAAATTCTCACCACCAAGCAAATCTGGTGGCCTTCGTATATGGAAGTCACCACTCATTTCCAAGTGTTTTGGGATCATTACGGTTAACGATTGTAAAGATATGCTTGTTGTTATGATGAACTATGTCCGAGCTTTCCGCGAAGAGAAGATGGTGCATGATCAAGATGAGGTTGTGGCGGCCGAACATGGTGGTCCAGCACGTCGGCATAAAAAGGACCAAACCGCCACGCTCGGCCAGTGAGTCCAATCTGGACACGAGCGTGTTTCCTTATTTTAACCGAAAAGCCCATTTTCAACCCAAGACGAGTTTTTTTTCCCACTTAAAACCGGTAGGTTCCACAAAATTTGAGTTTTTGAGCAATTGTAAGGATTCAGAAGAGATTTATCCTAAACCAAATCGTGGAAAATATTTCTTGTTCCCTTACACTTATGATTATTAGAAACATGTATTCTTCTCTTTTGTTGTATTATCTTGTATGTTCCATGTTCTATCGCTTCTTTCAAACAGAGCGCTGGATATTTACTTATCCGAGGGATCAAGACAATGCATCTTCGTCTACAACAACAGAACTCAACCGCTTTGAGAATGGCCGAAATCTTAGAAGCACATCCCAAGACATTATATTTTTCACCAAGAACCATTCTTTCTTTTAGATCACACGTAATTTATACATTAATTGGTATGTGAAAATCAATACAATATATTTGTGAATCGGTGAGTCGTATTTAGTATCCAGGTCGTCTTAGTCATCCAGAGCATCACATAGCCAACCGATAAATGACTGGTTTTGATGGCGTTATTCTTGTTTTGTCCTACCACGGTTCCCATTATATTGGAGTTTAGAGCTTGGTGATATACAAGCAAGCGTTAATAGTTTGGGAAGCATCATGACGTGCACGCCGCATTTTTCTTTTCACGTCCGGTGCATTATTTCTATATCTCAAATTAATGCTCGATCTGTCGTTCAGGTTTGTACGTGTCGATATATCATTCTACTGTACCATCAGAAATCTGTCAGACAATTTACTGAAGGTGTTGGAGATGGAATTATTAAAACTGTACTCTCTTTTTTCTAAATAGACCAGAAGCTACTACATTCAGGGCGGATCTACAACCATAACTAATGTAGGGCACAATATATTGATATCTTTTACTATATAAATGTACATAATAATTTGTTCAGAGAGTATATACACTATGCCATATCTTAACAAGAAAAATATATACTATGCCACCGATAATTTAAATAGAATTAATATAAAAGAATAAATCATTTGACCAAACGAACCAACCTCCTCAACTGTGTGATAAGGATGATAACTATAGGAGTCTTACATGTTACAGGTTTGGAGATTGTTTTATGTGTTTGGTTATCCTAGTCGTAGGACGTATGAAACTAGCATTTGTTTATGGAAAGGGTGAGGGAACAGAGCAAGTTGGATCCACGTCACACCAAATACACTGACTATCGCTTAGAGCATTCTCGGAAGTTCTTAAAAAAATTAATATTTTATTTGTAGGTTTCGATAAACAGTGACGAACTGCACCTTACCTTCTCTTATTTAAGAACCCTTCTCTCTTCAGCGCCACGTGGCATTAAATTATTAAAGTTTTTGATTTTTTTGATTTTTTGACTTAAAAAAAAAATTAATTGTGATATCATTTTTTGTACTGTTACATTCATATTCGAAAATCTTGAGTTCATTCTCCATCAATTCTTTCTACTACTTTAGTTCAAGGACCACGTTTATCTTTTGTCTCGCACTCAACCTTTTTTGGTTAATGAAAGGGAGCTAGTTTCCTAAATCAATTTTAACATGCAAATTATTGGTTGTGGATTTTTGCATCCAAACTCTTCACGTGTAGTGTGTGTAGACGTAAAAAATATTTACACTAAAGTAATTTCAACGTGTGTAAGTGCAAAACGACAAACGGTTTGGATATTTAAAACCCTCGTCTCTCTTGAACTACTGAAAAAAATATCCAAACCCCATTTGAAAAGAAAATGTCTCTAACCATCTCTTGTATCTCCAAATTTCAATGCCGTTCCGATCCGCATCGCCATTCCAACATTCCCTCCACCAATATTAGTGGCGTTGTCAGAAAACAAAGACGTATAAACAAGACTTTTTTTTTATTTTTTTTATAAAACTTATAAACAAGACTTTCTAATTTCTATATTTTTTTATTCATAGAAACTATAACGAGAACAAGAATTCCAACTGAATTCGTAATTAAAAAATAGATATATGTTAATACATTCAGGTTTGTCATCTGAAGCAGCTGAAAGGGTTAGTTTACAGTCGGAAGATTTGAAACCATTTTAATTGAGTTCTGATGGATCCCTAACTGTTCACGCTGGTATGTCATTTCTTATTACCAAAGTAACTAATAGCCACTGATGGGTCTTGAATGGAACAGACTTATTTAAAAATAATAATTCAGAGTTTAGGTTTCGTATCTACGCTTTTGCCACCAATTAACAGAATTAATCTTCTACACCGTTTAAACTAGTCTCGTTTTTCATTTGAAAATATTTCTATAAGAAATTGGAGATAAAATGGGATTTGAGTACGATCAGGTGAACGATCAGGCCGTGGTATAGTCACGGACGCGGTCACGACCCCTATAGTCAACACATCTACCCATTTCTTCAACAAAACTTCCGACCTCATCGATTTCAAGGTCGTTTGCTTTTGAATCTGGCTACTTTAATTTTTAACTTAATTGATCAAGCTTAATGACGGGTTTTGTTTCTTATAGGAGAAAAGGATTGCTCGTCACGATTATGGTCGTTATGGTAACCCAACAACTACAGTACTTGAGGAGAAGATTAGGTTACTTTCTCTCTTGATTGTTTACATGAATTGTTTTACTGTCTCTATAATCATTGCTGTTCTCTATTTGATTCTTTAATTTATGCTTTGAATTTTGGTACAGTGCACTTGAGGGAGCTGAATCCACCTTGGTTATGGCGTCTGGAATGTGTGCAAACACTGTAATGCTTTTGGCATTGGTTCCAAGAGATGGACACATTGTGACAACTAAAGATTGTTACAGGAAGACAAAGAATTTCATGGACATTTTTCTTCCCAAATTGGGAATTACTGTAAGAAAAGATACTCGTAGTTTCATTCATTATTTTGTTCATTTTAAGCTCAATTGATCAATTAACCCTTTGTTATGTGTATGTGATTCAGGTGACTGTGATTGATTCTGCCGATACAGGAGGATTCGAAGCTGTACTGAACAAGCATGAAGTTTCTCTTTTCTTCACTGAGTCTCCAACAAACCCATTTCTTCGATGTGTGGACATTGAGTTGGTTTCAGATATCTGTCACAAAAAGGGAACTCTTGTTTGTATAGACGGTACTTTTGCAACACCTTTGAATCAGAAGGCGCTTACTCTTGGTGCTGATCTCGTTTCACACTCTGCGACAAAGTACATTGGAAGCCACAATGATGTGAGTCAAAGACATCAGAACCGAGTTTTTTAAAAAGCTAGGCAATATATTTTTTCTTATATTTGTGTGTGTGGGGTTAAAGGTTCTTGGTGGATGCGTATGTGGTTCAACAAAACTGGTGTCTAAGGTTCGCAATATGCATCATGTTATGGGAGGCATGCTTAACCCGGTAAGAACAAAAATGCTTGATCCTCTCTTTAATTACTCATAGGTTTTCCTCACCAAAATCGGCTAACTTTTGGATAATTGGATCTTGGCGAAACAGAACGCTGCGTACTTACTCATCCGAGGGATCAAGACAATGCATCTTCGTGTTCAGCAACAGAATTCAACCGCTTGGAGGATGGCTCAAATTTTAGAAGATCCCTTATATTGCACCATCATTTGGTGGTTGCGAAAGTATTGTGGACCAACCTGCCATAATTTCCTACTGGTAAGTTTTCCCTCTAAAACATCAGGTCATATATATATTTTTTTTTTGTTAAATGTGATTATTAGTATGGTTACAAAAATGTTTTGGGATTTCATTTAGGGATTTACCACAAGAAGAGAGACTCAAATTTGGAATCAAAGACAACTTAGTTCGCTTCAGTTTCGGTGTTGAAGGCTTTGAAGATGTCAAGATTGACGTGCCTCAGGCTCTTGATACCATCTGAACAAAACGTTGCTGTTTCCATTCCACTACCCTC
Source organism: Euclidium syriacum (assembly GCA_900116095.1). Lineage (NCBI taxonomy): Eukaryota > Viridiplantae > Streptophyta > Magnoliopsida > Brassicales > Brassicaceae > Euclidium > Euclidium syriacum. The sequence goes on along the minus strand of FPAK01000007.1, from coordinate 5,920,681 downwards.
TTTTTTTTAATTAATTAATAAACAGTAACCAAAAATTTCGACAAAGTTTCAATTATTTAATTAGAAATAAAATTTAAAGAAGAGCTTTTAATCAATGCAAAAACTTTTTTTTTTTTCTCTATTGATTACTTTAAATTTAATCGTGAAAAAAAAAAGTTTAAATATGAACCTAAGCAATTCACAGAGATCTATTGGCGATCGTTGGATATATCTCAATTCGAAAACTATATTGCCCGGGTTGGTCTCTTCTTCGATGCCTCAAATTGTGTCAAAGCTCAAGTTCTTTTATGGACCGGTAAACAAATATTCTGATAGGAATCTTTGATCAATTGGTAGGTCATATATCATGTTTTTTCTTTGTTTTACTACGATTACTAACATAGTCCATTGCATTTCTTGAATCTCTATGTTGGCTTCCGCTCAACCTCGGTTCTTCTTCATAAACACGACAACCACCATTCATTATGTTTTGATAGTAATTAAATTAATTAGAAGACTACACCAAAGGTGTGATGACCTAGTGGTTAATACAACGAGTTGGTTCTATTGTACTCTAGATTCAACCTCTTTTGGAATGATAACTATTTTCAAAAAAAATAGGTAAAGACTGTCTCCGGATCCACGAAGATTAAGATTTTAGTTCGAATTTCGAGGTTATCAGGAAAAGAAATTAGAAGATTGCAATGACATTTTTTGTTTTCTCCTATTCTACGGAAGCATGTAAATTATATCTTGTGATCCTAGTTTTGAATATCGCAATCTCGTGGTTAATGATGTACTTTAACTAATAGATATGCTTGGTATGGAATTTTTAGTATTTATTAGTCAAATTCACGTAATAGAAGATTGTTAACTAAACGACTTTTTTATATTTTCTAATACCATTGGTCTTTAAGGGAAAACCAGAGATGGCTACTTCAAAAACATCGTGAAATAATTATAAAAAATTATTAGAACTAAATTCTTATCATAGATTTAAAATCTAAATGTATTGGTAAGTAGAAATTTTATAAATTAATACTCGATAAATTAATAAATATGATAAATTAATAAATTTCTTTGATCTCGAATTAGGCCAGTGTAAAATTTGACAAAACTTGATAAGATAATAAGATAATAATTTTTTAGAAACCTTCATGTAAATATATGGTCCCAATAATATCATAAATTAATAATTATGTATATAAATTTATACATACATAGTTTATACATACATAGTTAAGTCAATATGATTCTAGTATTGTTTTTCTTGTCTTGAAATTCAAATCTCGTTGGAGTTTATCTATAATTTTTCTTATAATATTAAATACTTCTTATGTCGTCTTCTTGAACAGTATTAAAAAAATTATAAAGAGCTTTGGACGCGATTATTATTTCCTTATCTGCAATTTACTTCTAAAGATACATCAATAGCATATTCAGTCTTATCATTAACATTAGAAAATAGAAGAAAAAGAGATAGAAAATATGAATTTCTTTATTTATCGATAAATTAATAACTTTATAAATTAATAAAATATCACAATCCCAACATTATTAATTTATAGAGTTTCTACTGTAATTCTTCTCGAGATTGGACCATGTAGAAATTATAGAGTCACAGGCGAAAAAAAAAATATCTAGACCCACGGTACGGTATAATGACGACTTAGGATTTTTATTTGTCGGGAACAAGAAAAAACTCAATGTTTCATTTTTCTTATTGTATCGATTTTTTGGAGTGTATATAAAGAGGTCAAAGAATTTGTAATTTTTTATACATACAATAATAAATAAATTTTAGAAAAATAGGTACTCAGTATCGTGTTTTTTTCTCTAAGTTATCTGCATAAACGTTCTCTTCTAAGCTACTCGAATTTACAACAAACACTTTAACAAAAACAAAATGATTAAAAAGGTAAAGCAATAAAAACAAATTTGATGCATTAAACATCAAATTAAAAGAATGTGGATTGTGGACGATAAAAACCAATCTGGAAGGAGAAAAAAAGAATCGATCTTTTGACACACACAATTAATTTAAATACTTATTTATCAGTTTTGAGGTAAGCAAATAATAACCAAATTCTCACATGCGATGTAACTTTGTTCCACGTAGATATTTATAAATCTCAAAATGTATTTTCTCTATCATGTGTGATCTTCAAATAGATCGCTGAAGATCTAGAGACTACGATCAAGTTTATCGATTCTTTGAAAATCCCTTAATTGCAACATTTCTTGGTGGATGCAAGAGGCTCGTGGACCAACCCACCATAATGTTATTATGGTTTGATTTTCTTCTAGAAAGCGTTTATCTATCCTTTTTGTTCCAAAAATCCAGATTATTTGCGGCCTAATGTCTTTGGGGTTTAATTTAGGGGTTTACGACAAGAAGAAATGCTCAAATATGGAATCAAAGACAGCTTAGTTCGCTTGAGCTTTGGTGTTGAAGACTCTGAGGACTTTTTTTTTTTTTGTTAAAGATTTTAAGACTCTGTGGACTTGAAGACTGGCCTTCTGCAGGCTATTGAAAGTTGAAACCATATGATATAAATCCTCATATGCAGCCGTTTCAATTCTCATCGTATCTTCCTTGTTTCTGTTTTCCATTTTTCATCCTTTTAGACAATTATTGGCACTTTTTGAAATTCAATTATCGTATGTTATTGGTAAAAGGAAAATAAAATTGGCTGTTGTTGGCAAGACAAATAATAATAATTTAAAGGACTGATATTAAGGAGAACATCTTGGATTCTCCGACTTGTCAATATAGATGTCTATTCTTAGCCGCCCACTTTACCCATGACCATGAGAATATTATTTATTGAAATATATTGCATTCTGCTTGCCCGTTCAAATTCGTCAAAGGTACATCTCATGTGGCCGAATTGGTTAAGAGTTAATAATCATGTAATAAGTGTAATACTATAATATCTTCTTGACATATATATATATATGTATACATATACAAGTTGCTGAATTTAAATTGGAAATATAACAGGAAATAATTAGAAGGATATAAAATATTTTTGTTTGTTGATATCAATGACTTGAAAGTTGATCCACAGCTATCCTATGTATTGTAATCAAACACATACGTGTAATAAACTAATGTAAATGGTAATTGTTGAATTTGTTGAATTTTGTAGAATAATTTAAAACGTAAATGATAACTGTTAAATTAATTTTTGTTGAATTGTAAAATCTAACTAATTTTTAGTGATTTTTGAATGAATTTCGGATAACAACTTAAAATCTAGTTGATAAAAAATGAATCTTGCTCAATTGTTAAGCAACAAATTTTAACAAAATTAATAAAAACAATTATTTTTTTTCAATACAAAATTATTTTACAAAAAACCAAATTTATCACGTGTATTATTTTTCGAACGGATTTTTGGGTTAGTTTGGGTCAGTTAGGTTATCTTTAAGAAACCGATTAACTTAATATTTTATATAGTTTGGTTAATTCAACCGAACCGAACCGAATCAGACAATGCTAACCAAATCCAACAAAATTAAACAAACAAAATTCAATATATTTAGTTAACATTTTTAAATAAAAAATCATCAATTTTTTCGAGCAATTACTTCATTTGAAAATCGTGTAAATTAGCGCTGAGATTAAAACCAAATCGAACCAAAATCTTTGCTTTTGTTCGGTTCACAAGTTTGGTTGTTATACACAACTTAGAATTTTGGTTCAATTATCTATTCGACTTTGTTCACCCGAACAAATCGAGTGTTGGATTTTATTTTATTTTATTTTCACCAATTTACACCGAATTAAACCGATTTAGACCAAAATATTTAATATATATTTAGATATTCAAACCAAGTTACTTCAAAACACTTGATAAAAATTAACTTTTTCTTTTTTGCACCGGTTTCATGTCATTTGAAATACAGGAAACCCCTCGACGAATATAAAACTTCTATGATTTGATTATGCTTATGTATTACCTTTATAAAACTTCTATGATTTGATTATGCTTATGTATCATCTTTCTCAGACTTTGTCACACGCAGGTCAGCAAGATTCAAATCTAGGGCTAGAGACTTTTAGTTGAGAGCTTTTTTCACATTTGAAGTCTTTGTTAGTGCTTTAAATTTATATTTTGTTGTTAATCTACCGCCTTCAGTTATATGTATTAGAGATAATAGTTAATTGATCTTACATTATATAGAAAAAAAAGTAGCATATCATGTATATAAAATTTGACCAACTCTCTCCATGAAGTTGACACATAAGCATCTAGGATACTAACATGTGTTCCATTGAAATTTTATTAGAAAAATAATAAAAAAAACATTTGAAACTGTTAATATTTTTGTGTTCAATTATCTTTTAGTATTATTTAAGTTACATTATAGTGAATAAATGATTTTAATTTTGGTGCACAAAGTTTTAAATATTCATCATATATGATAAATTCGACATTTTTTTATTTTTTATTTTTTTATTTTTTATAAAAACAAGAAGTGATGTGATGGTAAATGTGATAAGAGAGACAAATAAGCGAACTTATAAATTTTCAAGATCTTAAAAATTGGAATGCAATCTAGGAGAAAGTGACATATGTTCCATTAAATTTTTATTAGAAAAATAATAAAAAAACTTTTGAAACTGTTAATACTTTTGTGTTTAATTGTCTTTTAGTATTATTTAAGTTACATTTTAGTGATTAAATAATTTTAATTTTGGTGCTCAAAGTTTAAAATATGATAAATTCGACATTTTTTGTGTTTCTTGATTTATTTTTTATAAAAATAATGAAGAGGCAAAACAAGAAGTGATGTGATGGTAAATGTGATAAGAGAGACAAAGAGGCGAAGTTATAAATTTTCAAGATCTTAAAAATTGGAATGCAGTCTAAGTGAAGAGGTAACAAGGGCAATATATATCAAGAAGAAGAAAAAAAAATAGGGATGGAAATATACAAGATTTTCTTATCAAAGTATATGAATAACTCTCTAATTATGGTCATCAGCATAGATGAAGAACTATCTCCATATCAGCATTAGAGAATTTTTCACGTATACCACTATAAATTTTAACCTTCAAACTTCTCTGACTTTTTATGGCTGTTTCACTTAATATTCCTAACCTTCAAACTTTTTTTGAGTTTTTATAGTCATTACACTTAACATTTCGTCTTACATTTAATTATATCCTTAGGATGAGGAAATAATTTACTACGGTTGAAAACAGACAAACAATATGGAAATAAGAATACGTAAAGTCATGATTTACAAGGTTTGATTTTTGGTCCATATTGTTTATTTTAAAAAAATAGTATTAACATAATGTTTTAATATCAAGATATTTTTTACTATAATGTTGAAGGTTTGAAACAATAGAAGATTGAGAAGAAGACTGAGGTTTTGTTGATGAAGAAGGACGAGATGGTTAAAAATGAATTCTAAAAGAAACCAAGATGCTTGATAATAAGGTAATTTCTAGGAAAAAAAATATTTTTTTCAAGTACATATGTTTTTTTTACCATTCTTTCATTTTTTTTTTACGAAATCAAAAATACATAAATATAAAAGAAGATATGATTTGTTAACAAATTTTGTTGTGACATACTATTATGTCCTACAATGTAAGTTGTCCATTATAGTGGCAAAACCATATTAATCTCATCGATTTTTAATCCATCATCGCTACTTATATCAGTGTTCATATCTCAAATATAGAGAAATAAAAAACATATTGTGCTTCTGTAGAAAAATAATATTGTTGGTAGGACCGCTCTCACATCTTTAATACATATCGAGAGAAAACATAATGTGCGAACATAATAACAACATATGAAATGTAGTTATTTTAAAGCTCATTTTTATTTTGGTATTCTCAAACATGAATTTATTCGGATTTGCAAGTAAAACTTTTTTTTATTCAAAAAACATTTTAAATGAAAAGTTCAAATAATCGCATTTTAGTGTGGAAAATGGCCATTGTCAAAGCCATAACATCAATAATACTCCCTCCAACTCTGAGACAACAACTAACATAAAAATAATCATTACTCTAATTTTAAATTTAATGTTTTGTGTGTACATCTATAGAAAAGAAGATTTCATTTGATGTTAATAATTATGGAAATATTATCAATGTATAATGTAGTCTTAGACGAATGATTTATATTCTAACAAAATAATTAATTAGTATTTATGACAATTTTAATTTTGTTTTTTTGGAAAGAATACCAAAAAATTTAGAGATGACCTTCACACCAATTATATCTTCTACCTAAATCATCAGTTATATAAAAGAAAATTTGTGCATTGCACGAATACTTATTATCTAATGTTAGTTTTTAGCGACAATGTTTTCTTTTTGTCTTTATTCTATTTAGTCTTTAACAACTATTATTTTTTTTGGTCTTTATATAGACTATATAATTAATGGAATCTTACATTATATAGACTATTTAAAAATCGCGCATGTACTATGTAAACTTTAACAACAAATTCTCCTTTTGTCTTTGATTTATTTAGTCTTTAACAATTATTATTTTTGTTTAAGAATGATTATAAGAAAAAACTGAAAAACAAAAAGTAAACTCACATGCAGAATAAACCAAAGAAACCCTAATAGCATCCGTTCTTTCACATGCACCGCTCTTCTTCTTTCTTTCTTTTTGTCTTTAGATAACAAAAGTTCTTCTTTCTTCTTGAGTCTAAATTCAATAAAAGGTTTGATCCTTTAAGAAAGTTTACGAAGTTTTGAACCGCCTAAATTCAGAACATTCTGTTGTAAGATATCATCAGTCGACTAAAAGTACAGAGAAAACAGAGTCCGTTTAGGAGACAACAAAACTGATAATAGATAAAAGTAGGCTAAAAAATTATTGATATAGGAAACCAAACAAGAATAATCGAATAGATTGACCAATCAATTAACGAAGAACATAACTTAACAGAAAGTTAAAGAACACAAAGGAGCACTCTAGAGATAAAGAAACTGATGTGTATGTAAATATCAAGCTGAAGTATTCTTCAAACCCTAGAAAACAAAAGAAGAGTTCACACAGAAACCAACCTTGTTGGACATCCAAACAAAAGAAGAGTTCACATAGTATTCTTGTGATCTCTCTTTTAATCGCTTTAATGGACATCCATTATCAAAAAAAAAAAAACCAACCTTGTTGGACAAGGTTTTACTGTATATATTCCGGTTTTCCATTTTATTATAATTTTCTTAAGTATTAGAATAGTTTTTTTTTTAGGAAGCATAGGCAACGGATTTCAGATCGTATAGCAGCCGATCGGATGACGCGGTCCGGTCACTCTTCATATAAACCAAAAAAAAAAAAAAAAATCATTTTGTTTAACAACTATATCTTTTACTTGTTAATGACATTTAACAACTATAAATAGGTGCATTAGAAAGACTTTGAAAATCTACCAATCATCAGACAGCAATTTATTTTAGAGTGGGAGAGAAAGAAAGGGGAACAAAAAGTTTGTTTATTTCACTTTTCGATTGTTTTGGTATTTGAGTGTGGGTAAGTACCGTAAGTTCTCTAAAGTTTTTTACTAAAGAATGGGTGATTTCAGAATTGCTCTGATAAAAAAAGAATCTACCATGCACCCTTGATTATTATTCGTAGTTATAATTTTACAACGTTAGAAATTTGAGATTCAAATTATATACTAATTTTCTTTTCTACTTTTTTTGTTAAAAAATTTATTTTCAACTTTAGCAGTCTTATTTGGAAAACATGGAGAACATGGAGAACAGCGATTTGAAATCTTCATTCTTGAACTCCGATGAGAGCTTGGTTGTTCATGCTGGTATGTCACTTAGATAATCTCATTTATCCTATAAAGTGTGATTGATACTTTACTTCGGCCAATTGATTCTCTAAAGTGTTTTTTGACCAATATTCATCTAATTTTTATTATAAAATTCAAGTTTTAAGAAAACCACATTTTTCTCCAACTATTATAAACAATAGAAAAAAAAAAGACTTGAATAACACCAAAAAAAATTATATTTGAAAATAATAGCACACGGAGTTTTGTAATTCCAAAAATACCATTAATGAAATTTTTATGGTATTTTTTTTATGGTATTTTTGGAATTCAGGAGACCCTTTCCGAATATGTGTTCTTCCTTCCCGAATAGTGTTCTTCCTTCCCAAATATGTGTTTTTCGTTTCCGATTACGTGTTTATCCTTCTCGAATATCCTTCCCGAATAGTATTTTTCTTTCTCGAACATGTGTTTTTTGTTCCCAAATATGTGTTTATCCTTTCCGAATAGTGTTTTTCCTTTCCGAATAATGTTTTTCATTCCCAGATATATGTTTTTTCCTTCTCAAATATGTGTTAATCCTTCCCGAATAGTGATTTTCCTTCCTGAATATGTGTTTATCCTTCCCAAATAGTGTTTTTCCTTCTCGAGTCTTTCTGAAAACAATTTCAGGAAGTATTTTGTACAGATTCAGGAAGCCTTTTTCAAACATATACAATTCCTTCCCTAATCTGATTTCAGTAAGCATTTGTACATATTAGAGAAATCCTTCCCGAACTTGAACAATTCTTTTTCGAATTTCCAAAATTATCATAAAAAAAATTATGGTTAAATAATATTTGATATAGTTTTTCATGTTAAAGTCAATTGCCCTATAAACAATATAAATTTTCTCTCTTTAAAAAATTATGTTAAGTAAAAAGAAATAAATAAATGAGGTTATTAACCAAAGATCTCTTAGCGTAGACTAACATTGAATCTAATCCACCCACATTTGACTAATATTGAATCTAATTTATCTACATAAACGTTAACTTTGAATTTTTAACTAATGTGATGGATTTTCTCGACCAATTAAAGTATTTTTAATTATGTTTCTTCCTAAAAACAATCACAACCACACTTCGATGGTTTTTACCTCTTTCGCCAGCCATGACCTTGAGCACATGCATTAACAATCTTATCTGTGAAAAAATATTACACCACTTTTATTTTGGGCCTTTGGCTGCCTAAAATAAGAAATTACTGTGTCAAAACTTTTTTTTTTTTCCTTTTTTGTGCATTCATACGAAAAGATAATGGGTTTTGATGTGGGTTTATGTTTTATCTTCAGGTGAAAGATTAGGTCGTGATATAGTTTCGAATTCGATCACGACCCCTGTAGTCAACACAACGACGTACTTCTTCAAGAAAACTTCCGAGCTTATCGACTTCAAGGTCCCCTTACATACGTTTTTTGCTCAAATCTTTGATTGAACAAATTCTCTAGTGTTGATCCTTGGTTATGGTTAATCGAAAAAGGGTAGTCTTCATTTAGAAAAGATATAAGATTGAGTTTTAATTTTGTAGGAGAAACGGAGTGCATGTCACGAGTATGGTCGTTATGGAAGCCCAACGACTACAGTACTCGAAGAGAAGATTAGGTATTAAGATCACTGTTTTTTATTTATAAATCAATGCTTTGGTTGATTTCTTGATCAGGGCACTTGAAGGTGCTGAATCGACTTTGGTAATGGCATCTGGAATGTGTGCAAACACTGTAATGCTTTTGGCATTGGTTCCAAGAGGTGGTCATATTGTGACAACTAAAGATTGTTACAAGGAGACAAGGAATTTCATGGACACTTTTCTTTCTCGATTGGGAATCACTGTAAGAAAAAGAATCCTTTTGTTTTGTTTCGAGCTCCATCGATTAATTAGCTTCGTAATGTTTTTGTATTTGTATGAGTATGTCTCAGGTGACTGTGATTGACTATGTTGATCCCACGGCGCTCGAAGTGTTAGTGAATAAGCATAAGGTATCATTACTTTCTCTTAACCTACATTAAAAGCTGGAAAACAACATGTAAATTTGGGTTGGTCTCTCTGCAGGTTTCTATGTTTTTTACGGAGTCTCCGACAAACCCATTTCTCCGGTGTGTGGACATTGAGTTGGTTTCAGAAATCTGTCACAAGAGAGGAACTCTTGTTTGCATAGACGGTACCTTTGCAACACCTCTGAACCAGAAGGTGCTTGCTCTTGGTGCTGATCTCGTTTCGCACTCTGCTACAAAGTACATTGGAGGCCACAACGACGTGCGCAAATCTGAATCCCAAGCCTTGTTAGTGATTGGAAAAAACAGAAAAAAGGTTATTAAAACAATAACTATGTTTTCGTGTGTGTCTTACTAGGTTCTTGCTGGATGCATCTCTGGTTCAATGAAGTTGGTTTCCGAGATCCGCAATTTGCATCATACTTTGGGAGGCACTCTTAATCCTGTAATGATGCGTTTGATCTCTCTCTATTGCTGCTATCTCTTCATAAAAATATATGTCGAAATTTCAGTTATTCTACAAATATATCGGTTCATATTTTTTCTCTCGGTTTATTTAGGATCGGTTTGGTTTATATGCTGATTCATTAGAAACCTTTAGATAATTGGGTCTTTTCAAAAACACAGAACGCTGCATATTTACTAATCCGAGGCATGAAGACGATGCATCTTCGTGTACAGCAACAGAATTCAACGGCTTTGAGGATGGCCAAGGTTTTAGAAGCACATTCCAAGGTATTACGTTTTCCGGCAAGACTCATCATTCTTTCTTTTTCGATTACACTTTTAAATAAAAGTCAGTTGATCAATATATATCGTGCTAGGTGAGCCGTGTTTACTATCCGGGCCTTCCGAGCCATCCCGAGCATCACCTAGCCAAACGACAAATGACTGGTTTTGGTGGTGTGGTCACTTTTGAGGTAAATGCCATCACCATGATGAAATTTCGATGCAAATATAATGATAATCAATCCCAATATTGTGTTTGAAATAGATTGATGGAGGTCTAGAAACTACGATCAAGTTCATCGACTCTCTGAAAATTCCTTACATTGCAACATCTCTTGGTGGTTGCGAGAGTCTTGTGGACCAACCCGCTGTAATGTCATTCTGGTATGATTTTTCCTCTAAAAAGCATTTATTATCCTTTTTTGTTCCATAGATCCAGATTATTTGTGGGTTTACGTAAAAATGTTAATGTTTTGGCGGTTTGGTTTAGGGATTTATCACAAGAAGAAAGGCTCCAGTATGGAATCAAAGACAGCTTAGTTCGCTTCAGCTTTGGTATAGAAGAGTTTGAGGACTTGAAGGCTGACCTTGTTCAGGCTCTTGAAACCATATGATTGATTTCTGTCCTCAAACGCTGCCGTTTGTTCTCATCGTATTTGTCTTGTTTCTGTTTTCCCTTTTTCATCCTTATCTAAATAATTGTTGGCACTTCTGAAATTCAATAATGGGATTGTAAGTTATTGGTAAAAGGAAAAGAAAATTCGTAAGATGCTAATGGCAAAACAAATAATAATAATTCAAATGGCAGCTCCCTATGTATGCTAAATTGGATTCCAGGACTTGTCACATAGATATGTATTCTTTAGTCGCACACTTTAGCCATCAAGAATCTAGAGTCGTGACTATAACAAAAAGAAAAAACCAGTGGTAACTTATAATTAAAAGTGTGTAAAGTGATATAATAAAATATTTTTGAAGACAAAAAAAAGTGATATAATCATAAAATATAAGAGAATTTAATTTTTGGATCCGTTGCTAGTGCTTTATTTATTGAAATGCTTATGCGCATTGTTTATATTTTATTATATTATATTTTTAATAAAAAATGACCACTAATATTAACTTTTAGATTCAATTGGTGGTGAATAAAAGTAGAACGGGTGTTTTAGCGAGGTTGATAAACGGTTATAGATAATGCAAAGAGATAAAAATAAACGATAAGAGAAAATGATAAGAAAAAAAACTGAGAGTATTATTTATATATCGTTTGATGTTGTTTTTATGATTGATAACTATTAAAACAGTCAACCTCTAACCACTCAAGCTAATCACTTAAGAAGAACCACAATAGTTGCACATTTATAGTTTAAAATGCTCTTGAAAACAGAGCTTCGTCAACAGCCACCTAGCATCAATATAATGTGTTCTTATTACCATGTAGCTAGCTTCAGTCATGGTAGCAACCCATATATAAAGTACAACCTCTGTTTTCTATGTCCAAGAACCTTCTTCATAAGTGCCTTCCTTTTAACATACATATGTACAATGTCTTGTGTGGTGTTCTTATAGAATGAGACAAATATAATTGAAATCTGTTGCATAAATGACTCCAAGCAAAACTCTATATGAAAGCTAGTGGTAATTTTCCTAAAACCATAATTTCATTAGAAGCTTTCTCCTAAACACTTCTTTTGAAACCTTACCCAACATAAGACTATCACCATTACCATCAAGAGTTAAAACAGTTTTACTTTTTGCATGACTTTTATACCATATCTTGTGTTGTTTGCAGCCACGTAGATATTTTTCGAAATGGAGGTGCCATGTCACACGTTGTTTCAGTAGAAAATTATTTTCTACAATAGTGACACTTACATTTTTTATAGTCCTCTTTGGTTCTTGAGAACTGAGACCAAACATTAGACCATATTTTCTTTATTGCCATAGATCAACCAACTTTTTGAATTTCTTCTTTCCTATAGTTCCAAGATTAAAAGTCTCTACATATTCTTTTGTTGCATATAGTTCATCATCACCCATAGGAAAATTATTTTTGTTGGATGTTCACAAGAAGTTATATATGTGAAATCCAAACATAGAGAATCAATTATCTTCTTTAGTTCTTTATCAAGATTCTTGTCATATTAAAATAATCAACAAAAACTCACAATTCCCATGTGAGATTTATATCTAATCTAATGCTCAAAAAGTTCACAGTAGAAAAGCAAATTATAAAGTACAAATTAAACAAACGGAAAATGAATCAAGTTGTAAACATTCGATTTGATAGATAGTATAATCGTTTCAACTAAGAAACATAAAAAAAAATGAGAAAAAGAAAATAAGAACCAAACTGAGTTTTTCTGAAGATAAGATCCATCGAAAAACTAAGGTGTAATGTCATGACTGCCATTGTATGTGGGACGGGGGTAAGGCCCACAGGCCGAGAGATCAGGGCCCACAGACGGCGGCGGGCGGGGCGTTATATTTTGGTAGCAGAGTCGAACCTAGACGAGTGTGGAGTCGTGTGTACTCACACCGTCGAGGGTAAGGGTCATGGCGCGCAACGAGGACATTTCGCTCTGTGAGCGAGGTGAATTGTAACACCAAAATGCTTAAGATAATTGTATAAGCTACCTTTATTACCAAAGTTCACTTATCTTTTCGGTTGTACATCTCGACAAAACCTCAAAATTAAGCGTGCTTGAGTTGGAATAATTTAAGGATGGATGACCTTCTTGGAAGTGAAGCGAATGAGGACAAAACATAAAGAAAGATCATGTGGTGATCTAAAATGATAGTAAACAAATCTTTTGAACTCCCGGAAGTGACGCACCATCCGTCAAAAGGGGGTGGGCCCATTATTCAAAAGAAAATGGACCCACTGACGATGACGGTCAGAGCGTTACATAAGATATCTTCTTCTCATCTTTGTAAATATTTTCTCGTTTCAATGATTTTGAGTCTTTTAGCTTACAAGATTAAGACCACGATAAACAATTAACCACTGGTTCGTTATTTACAGTTCCTTTCAGTCATCAGAAAAATTTTCAATTGCTATCAACTAATCAAAATGATTATAAACAATCTATTTATGCTAAAACACAATATATAAATATAAAACATGCATATTTGCGCGGGTATTCACCTAGTTTTGTATAATAGAAATAATATAACTTATACAAATGGTTTATAAATCAAAACTAGAGGAACACTACTTACATAAGAGAACTCCTTACCCTAAACATTATCACTACACGCCAAGAAATCCGTTTTACCAGTAAGTCTTCAAGGAATAAGGGTGAGGGTAAAAGTTTGAAACTGTCTTTTGAGGGTGTAAAAATCAGCAAGCAATGCCACAAAAGTAAGCCAGTCTTTCATCGTTTCAATCATCTTCACTAGCTCCAAGCAGTCTATCTAGAAAGTCACCAGAGCTTCTTGATGAACAATCATACACTCCATCCCCCAGTGGAGGGTCTCTATCTCCAAATGAAGTGGGGATACGCTCTAACGTTGTTCTTTGGCACCTATCAAAGTAGCTGAGGAAAATGGGCTGTTAAGCCACCACCCGAAAAGTGACAATCTTTTTTCCACAATCCATCAACCTGACATACGCATCCAAAAAAAACTTTAGAAATGATTTTATACATATATTACATAAACGATTGATTGGCCTAAACTCCGCCATTTTCCGGAGTCTCTCGGTTTTTGGAATTAGAAATATGTTAGTTTGATTCAAACGATCATCAAAAACCCCGTGTTCCAAAAAATTATTCACCATGTCCACTAAGTCTTGCTTAACGGTCATGCCATCAAGTCCATTTGTTTTATTTGGATGCATGAGGAATAAGGCATAACAAACCTCTTCTTCTGAGACCGGAGCAATTAGCATATTGTTCATATCCTATGTGACCCGGATCTATATAGGTTCAAGGATCATATCAAAATTCGTAAAATAATCGCACATAACATCCTCCAATTCTTTATCCTTTTCCACCTAAATACCCTCATTATTTTCTAAACCTATAATACGATTTCAAACCCTATTTTTGTTTAGTTAACATGAAAACATTTTCTACTTTTATTACCCAATTGGAACCAACCCTTTTTTTTTTTCCTGCCAAATACCTCATCATTATGTGATGTAAAGTATTTATCTACATTAACTTCTTCTTCTTTTTTGTCACGACATTAATTTATACATTTGTATAATTTATTTTGTATTTAAAATAAAATCTAATAGAAGAGATTCGATCTCACACATACTTAAGGAATCGCATTATATGCAGAAGAATCTTATATATTGAAATATTATGCATATTATATATTATAGTTCTGCATACCCATTCAAGCCCGTCAAAGGTTCATCTCAGGTGGACGGATCTGGTTAAGAGCCACTTTTGAGAAAAGTATAATAATTATGTAATAGTATAATATCTTATTTCCTGGACATATAAACAAGTTGCTGAATTTAATTCAATGCAATCCAATGCCGAAGAAAAACAAAGAAAACGAATAGCATCACTTTCACTTTGTTTCGATAAATTTTAATGTTAATTTGAAGATTCGTTAATGCCAGTTTTTGGCTTCCAACCGATTTAGCCTAACCTTTTTTTTTGTTGGAGAATCTTAGTATTTTATATGTTTAAAACTTTATCATTTTCTGATAAATTATATCCAACAGAAGTTTGATCTTTTTCTGCTAAATTAGTTACTAAATTCCTTTTTATTTAGCTTTTACAACTAATATGTAAAGCAAATGAATTGTTTGATTCTATTGATTGAGCATTTTATACTATTAACAAGATATTTAGAGGTAAGTTTTACCAAAATATATATATATATATATATATATATATATTTAGAGATAAGTGTGAATCTACATAAGAAAATATTTCAAGAATATGAACACAATCTCTCAAAATGGATATCTTGGGAAAAAATCTAATCTTGACAATGAGATGGTTAAACCGGTGTAGAGGTTTGACGTCTACAAGTTGATCGGTGGAGTTGACATGAGAAACACAAAATTGCTGGCTTAGAACTTGCTCACACACAACATAGAAGTTTACTTACCACTTAAGTGGCTCCAATGTCCTCGTAGTTAAATGTAGGTGTAGATGTAATGGGAAGATGACTAACGACCAAAATAGTAGTTTCACAGAAAATAGGAAAAAAAGGTGAACAAGTCCATTATTATCCCTAAATTAATTAATGTTTAATACCTAATTTAATCAAGGCCATCCACGTCCACTTCACCAGATTCTCTTTCTCTCTCCCTCGAAAGATTCCTCGCTTTTTCTCTTAGAAATGCTTGGTAAATCCCCCGTTCTTATCCACCATCGCAATCTCCGTCTCCATAGCTCTCAGATCCAACCCGATTTCTCTGTCTTCTACATGAAATTCGGCAAAGAATTTCGCACCCACCTCGAAGAAACACTACCAGAGTGGAGAGACAAGTTCCTTTGCTATAAACCCTTGAAAAAGCTTCTCAAATATTACCCTTACTCCTCCGCCGATTTGGGAACTCGAGATTCCGATCACATCGACGACGACTTCCGCCCTGTGTTTGCCGACACTACCAACTTATCTTCTGAGGACGTTCTGGTTCCCGGCGTCCACCCAACGGAAGATCTTCAGGGTTCGTTTCTGAGGATACTCAACGAGGAACTTGAGAAGTTTAACGATTTTTACGTCGATAAAGAAGAAGATTTCGTTATCAGATTACAGGTTTCCTTCCTCCCCGTTTACTTCCATTGGAAATTTCTCGAATCTCTGCTCGTTCTATCTGTCGATTTTAGCTTCGGAATTTTAGATCAGGATCGGAATTACTTAGATCATGTGACTGGAGACTTATAGATGAACTGTATACAATTGGGCATTCCAAGTTCTCTGCGATTAGAATCTCTGATTTCCTAAAAGAATTACTTGTAGAGAACTGAATTCCTCAGTCCTTTCCTATCGAGTAGCCTGAAACAAAATACTTCATGTGATCAGATCTACACACCATTATTGGATCTAGTTTTTGTGTGCTTCAAGTAGTTACTATAATTCTCCTTCTTCATGTATGCCGATGAAATGAGCTTGTTTTCTGGGAGTAACTAAACATCTTGTTCGTCTGATATAAGAGAATCTCTTACATTATTGGCCATTAGTGGCTTTTATACCTTTTGCTGTAATTGTAAAAGCCACTACTATTCGAGACTTGTATCGTTTAGAAAGTGAAATGCACTATATTGTCTGACTGTCTCTCGTCTGAAGCTTTAAAAGATGAGCTTCTGAGTTTTCACTAGTGAAAGGCTTCTTATGGCTGGATTGTCTCTTACTATTATTCAGGAATTTATTTTATTGCTCTGTGGTTTATCACAATTGAGATATAATTGCTTAGGAGTTGTGGTCTATAGGATCCGTTTTCACTTTCTTCCTCTGCTTGGTTAAACACAGTAGCTAGCTTCACGCATGTAGTTCATTTAAGCTCTTGAATTCGATTGTGTTTGCTCATCATTATTGTATTGTGTATTTTCCAAACAGGAGTTGAAGGAAAGAATCGATCAAATTAAGGTGAAGAACAGTATCAATGGTGAATTCGCATCAGAAAGCGAGTTCAGTGAAGAAATGATGGATATTCGCAGAGACCTTGTCACCATTCATGGCGAAATGGTGCTACTAAAAAACTACAGCTCCCTGAATTTCGCAGGTATAATATAATATCGTATTAAACCAAATCTTGAATTACACAGTACAGTGTGCTTAAATCATATTTTGGATTATTCCAGGACTTGTCAAAATTTTGAAGAAGTATGATAAAAGAACAGGAGGGCTTCTACGTTTGCCATTCACACAGCTTGTTCTCCATCAACCTTTCTTTACGACAGAACCACTTACAAGGTTAGTACGTGAATGTGAAGCGAATCTTGAGCTTCTCTTCCCATCAGAAGCCGAAGTTGTAGAGTCGTCTTCTAACGCAGTGTCAAGCTCTCATCAGAACAACTCACCAAGAATCTCCGCAGAGACTTCCTCGACTCTCGGCGATGAAAATCTTGATATTTATAGAAGTACACTCGCTGCAATGAGAGCTATAAGAGGGTTACAAAAAGCTAGCTCTACGTATAATCCTTTATCATTCTCGTCCCTTCTTCAAAACGACGATGATGAGACGGTAACAGCTGAAAACTCTCCAAACTCTACAAATACGCAGACCAAAGATGATACAGAGAAGGGAGATACTGGACCTTCCCATTGATCACAAGAGAAGGCTCTGCTTATTTTGATCAAGTTGAAATTTTTGCTTCTTGATTGATCTCACCCTAACTCGTCATAAGTTTAACACGTATTGTCCGAATCTCAGTTTAGTTCTTCATATTTTTGCATTTGAATCATAGAACATCAATTTATAGAGACCTTCAATAAAAAATTTCTCCATTGTCTCAACCTTGACTCGTTGTTTACCAGTAATCGGAACAAGAACAAGAGCCTTCTTTGAATTGATGAAATCTATTTCTATCTCTGATGATGATTTCTCGGCCATACACCTTTGAAATAATCTTCATAGCCGAATGACAATCCCGACATATCCTAAGATTCTTAAAAACATGAAGAGGTGTCTTCGGTTTTGTTTCCAGAAGCCCAAAACAGACAGCCAATTTCTCACTGTGACAACACAAAGCTTGCTCTTTATCCTCCAAGTCACCTTCACAGTGAGACACCAAGCCAGTGACATCAGGGACATAACCAGCTGATCTAATCCGTTCAGTCACTTCATTCAACTTCAAGTAAATCTCTTTCGTTCTCGGGTGCGATCTATCTCCTGAACTAAACCGATGAACTGTTCCGTTCACGTGAATGGAACTCATACCGGGTATTTTCCTGATTCCTCTGTTTCTCATACTTCCTCTTAACCCATTTGCAACATCACTCCTTCCTTGTACAGCATACATGTTGGACATAAGTACTTGGTACTCCGTGTTTCCTGGACTCATCTCAACAAGCTCTCTTTTAATCCGTTCCGCTATCTCCAGTTTTCCATGGACACTACACGAGCCTAAAAGCGAACCAAGGACAACTTCATTCGGAGGCACTGGCATTTCCCTAATCAAGTTCTCTGCGTCTTCAATATAACCAGCTCGGCCTAGAAGATCTACCATACATGCATAGTGGTCAACCTTAGGTTCCAAACCATAGAGACGTAGGCTGTGGAAACATCGCTTACCTTCTTCTACCATCCCTGAATGGCTGCAAGCAGTTAACACAGCAGTGAAGGTCAATTCATCTGGCTTAACCTCTCTTACCATCTCCGGGAACATGTCAACCACCATTTTACCTTTACCGTGCATTGCTAGCCCGCTAAACAAAGCGTTCCATGTCACCACATTCCTCCTACGCATCAATCTAAAGACTTTTATGGACGAATCTATGTTTCCGCATTTGGCATACGTATCAACCAATGCTGTTCCCACCATGACAGGATCATGATGACTCCCTTCCTCCTCCATTATCATTGCCTTCTTCAACGCAAACACATGAACCCATCTTCCAATTACCAGATTTCCCGTTTGTGCACAAGCCGTTAGTATCGAGCAAAGGGTGACGAAATTCAAATCATATCCACATTTAAACATCATTTCCGCTAGAAGCTCCAATGCTTCAACTGTAAAACCAGCTCCCAAATACCCAGCAACCATAACCGTCCACGCAACAACATTTCTCTCAGGCATTTCATCGAACACCTTTCTTCCAGCCTCTAATCCTTTCCATTTCACAACTGTATCCAAAACCACCGTCCATGAAACAACACTCTTCTCCTCTAAGGCCTCGAATATCCGTTCGACTTCGCCCACAAACCCACATTTCCCATACATATCCATCAGAGCATTACAAACCTTTACTCTAGTCAAAAGTCCAATCTTTACAACAAGCCCATGTCCTTGTACACCGAACCCTAGATCTTCTAACTTGGCACACACTCCAAACATACACACTACAGAAACATCATCAGTCTCTACTCTCTTCCTTCTCATTTCTACGAAGAGCCTCATCGAATTAACGAGGAATCCGTTGCGGGAAAAAGAGGATAACAAAGTGGTCCAATCCACATTGTCTTTTTGTGATAGAGGAATTTCGTCGAACAGTTTCTGGGCATTAGCCATATCACCGGATGCCGCATAAAACTGAAAGAGCGTGTTGCTCAGATACGACCTCGGGGCCTTCTTCAATCCCGAAGTGGTTAAAACGGCATGTAGTTCCTTGCCGGAACGGAGAAACGAGCGGTGAGCGCACTGTCGGAGAAGGAGGCGAACTTTTTGGAAGGATAAGCATTTCATAAGATTATGATCAAAAGCTCCTCTGTTTTTTTTTTTTGCAAGTCCTATAATTGATGGAGTCCTTGACCTCGAGTCGAGATATGGCGTTTAGTCTCTTGTTCTCAGGAAACAAACAGAAATCCGGAAAAATCTTCCCCGCACCAAACTCTCACTTGGAAATCAATTTCGCCAATACACCGAGACCGAGTTGCAATAGCAAGTATGGAAGATGGGCCTGTAGTATAATGTGTAGTATGTCTACGTTGTTTTTTTCCCGCTAAACTGTGAAAGAGACATGTGGTAGTTGGATTTGATATATCACAATCCGAACAATCATAGATAAACCTCATGGGAAACAGCTAAGCCAAAATTCGTCAAGACTCAACAAAATTTTAATGGTTTTTATAATTTAATTCACAGATAATCCGAATACTCTTCTTTTGTTTTTTAAAAATTGATTCAATTCATTCACATTTATCTAACCAAGAAAAAACGGAGATATATTTCGAATCTTAAAGAAAAAATTAGTAATTCATTTCTCAAATAAATCAAATAGAACCTTTTCAACAATTGATTAGAGAAACAGAAAACAAAAGATTTAAAACTAACAATCCAACATTGCAAAGAGAAATAAAACTCAACTGATTGGCTTCCTTATTTCTTTTTAATAAAAACTTTCCCCTCGAATCGGATTGGATTCAAAAAAAAAGAGCAGCCGGAACCACGAATTGAGCAAGACCTGTGACCATTGAAACTAACTAATACTCTTGACAGGTGCAGATTTCGGTGGATGACGAAGCTTCTCAACTTTAACAGCTAGCTTCATTCCTTTATAGCAGCCACCCTTTCCGTCGACAAGATAGTAAATTTTTTTCACATTGAGATTGACAACATCTCTCCCAGCTCCACGTGTCCAGTTTCTGATAGGATGGTGAACGATGCACTTTTTATAGTCTTTTTTGTTTACTTCAAGAACATTGTGTTGGTATCTGCTGTACACGAAATCTGAAAAGACACCATAAAAACATATTAACCAAGATCTATATAGCCCATGATTTTGAATTTGAGCTATAATGGAAATGTCTGATTCAAGATTTCAGCTTTAGCCAGTGGGACAAAGAAAGGTTTACTATTTCACTCAGAAAACCTTAAGAGTGTGTGTTCTAACAACAACTGTGCACCAAATCTGTTTCAATGGGCGCAAAATTGATGACTCTTCAACGAATTGGCTGGCATTGGCAGAAATTCGGAAAGCCAAGAACTTTGGGTGGAAAAGTTGAAAACTTTGAAACTATTACGAGATTTAAAGCGAAACCAGAGCGTAGATAAACGTTAGGTTGAGAAGGAGAAAGGGAGAGAAGAGCATACAGAGCCAGTCTCCGAGGTAGAAATGCTTGCCCTGAGCCCATATGGTGTAGTTCATGTTGGGTGTCCAAAACATGTTGTCGCCGACTGTATATCTCTTCGCAGTCACTTCCGGCACCGGCACTGCCACTATAAAAGCAAGCACCACCGTCGCAACTAACACCGTCAATCTCGCCATTTGTAACTCTCTCTCTAGACGAAGTTGCGCAATTTTTGATATAGAGGTGGACTAGTGGGTTTTCTTAGACGATTTTTTTCCATTTGTCAACTGTCTATAATGAAAAATATATAATTAATTTTTGTTTTGCTATTTCTGCGGAAGACTTGCTGCAAAAACGCGTCGCTAATTCACACATCTTAATTTAAAAGAGTTGACATTTTTCTTACTATCTACCACAGAGATGTAATCGCTCATTCTTGTTGGATCAAGCACGTTGTGGAACTTGACTCGACTCGTAAATCCTGTCAAAGTTATAAAATTTGAGCAAATTTATAATCAAGTCAAGAATTTTAGATGAAGGGTTTCTCAAAGATTGTACAGTTTGGGAATATAGCTTGCTTATTGCACCAAAGCCTAACGAAAACCAAGACCTCGAGGTTTATCGAACACCTTTCTTCCACTCTCTAACCCTTTCCATTTCACCCAAAAACCACCGTCCATGGAAAAACGCTCTTCTCCTCGCCCACAACCCCACATTTCCCATACATATCCATCAAAGCAATACAAAACTTTACACTAGTCAAAAATTTCAATCTTTACAGCAACCCCCCCCCCCCCATGTGACCATGTCCTTGTACATTGAGCCCTAGATAACTTGGCACACACGCCAAACATGCAGACAACAGAAACATCATCAATCTCTACTTTGTTCCTTCTCATTTCCACGAAGAGCTTCATCGAAATTAACCAGGAAACCGTTGCGGGAAAAGAGGATAACATAGTGTCCCATCTACATTGTCTTTTTCTGACAGGAATTTCGTCGAAGAGTGTCTGGGCACTAGCGATATCACCGGATGCCACATAGAACTGAAAGAGCGTGTTGCTCAGATACGACCTCGGGACCTTCGTCAATCCCGAAGTGGTTAAAACAGCATGTAGTTCCTTGCCGGAACGGAGAAACGAGCGGTGGGCGCACTCTCGGAGAAGGAGACGAACTTTTTGGTTGGATAAGCATTTCATAAGATCATGATAAAAAAAAAATCTCCTCTGTTTTTTTCTTTCAAGTCCTATAATTGAAAACAAACGGAATTCCGAGAAAATCTTTCTTGCACCAAACTCTCACTTCAGGCCCCACGATGATGGGAAACCAATTATGCAAATACACTGAGTTGGAATTTCAAGTATGGAATATTAGCAGCACGAGCGTGGATTGTTCTCTTCACTTCTTATTAGTGCTAGTGGGCTACTATTTCTAAGGGTAGAGGCTACAGAGAAAAAATTCAGTATCAGAAGTTGTAGTATATTTACGTTCTTGTTTTGTGGAATTTTGAATATCATAGCTCGTTTTACAAGTGACAACTAATTTTTTCTTTTTTTTTGGCCCTGGCAAAAGAGATACAAAGAAAAATGCAAATTTAATTTATTTGAGTCGAAATAAATAGAATCAGATTGTCCAGAATCTTCATTTTATCAAACCTACAATTCTCCAACGTCCCCACCAATCAACATAATCATTTTAGATTCTTTTAGCGGTCCATGTGAAACCTACCATATTCTTAACATCCTTCCAACCAAAATTCAAAAACAAACATTACATAAATATACATAACTAAATATTCGTTTCGTAATTCAAACATATCTACTTTGTAATAGATTTGACAGCTCTACCGAAAAAGACATGTGGTAGTTGGATTTGATATTGCAATACGAACAATCACAGATAAACCACATGGGAAACAGATAAGCCAAAATTCGTCAATTTTAAATGGTCTTTTTTTTTAATTCACAGATAATCCGAATACTCTTCTTCTTTTGTGATTCATTTCATTCACATCTAATCTAACTAACCAAGAAAAAAAGAGAGATATATTTCGTAAATCTTAAAGAAAATTTTAGTGATTAATTTCTCAAATAAATCAAATACAACCTTTTCAACAATTGATTCAAAAGAAACAGAAAACAAAAGATTAAAACCAACAATCCAATCCAACCATTGCAAATAGAAATAAAACTCAACTGATTCACTTCCTAACTTCTTATAAAAACAACTTTCCCTGAAAAGAATTTTCGAATCAGATTGGATTCAAACTAAAGAACTCTCTACCACATACTTAACATCGCATCCCACATAGTGGAAACTGTGAAAAGAGCAGCAGGAACTATGAATTGAGCAAGACCTGTCACCATTGAAACTGAACCAATGCTCTTGACAGGTGCAGCTTTTGGTGGAGGAGGAAGCTTCTCAACTTTAACAGCTAGCTTCATGCCTCCATAACACCCACCCTTTCCGTCAAGAAGATAGTAATGCTTGGTTACATTGAGAGTCACAATGTCTCTCCCAGCTCCACGTGTCCAGTTTCTGATGGGATGGTCGGCGATGCAGTTTTCATAATCTGTCTTGTTTACTTCAAGAATGTTGTGTTGGTTTCTTTCGAACACGAAATCTGAGAAGACACCATAAAACATGTTCTTGATTAGAACCAGGATCTATAATGGAAATGTCTGATTCAAGATTTCAACTTTAACCAGTGGGACTATCTCACTCAGACAACCTTAAGAGTGTGTGTTCTAACCAGATCTGGACTCATCAGGAAACAATTTTGAAAAAAAACCCAACACAAAACTTTGAACCAAATATGTTTTAATTGACGCAGAAATTGATGAACCTTCAACGAATTGACTGGCATTGCAGAACTTTGGGTGAAAAAGTTGAAAACTTTGAAACTATTACGAGATTGTAGAACCCATTTCAAATCAGATCTAATATTAAACAGATCCGAGAGTGTAGAAAAACGTTAGATTGAGAAAGAAGAGAGAACATACAGAGCCAGTCTCCGAGGTAGAAATGTTTGCCCTGAGCCCAGATGGTGTAGTTAATGTTGGGATTCCAAAACTTGTTGTCGCCGACTGTATATTTCTTCGCCGTCACTTCCGGCACCGGCACCGCCACTATCAAAGCAAGCACCACCGCGGCAATTAACACCGTCAATCTCGCCATTTTTCTCTCACTCACTCTCTGTCTCGCTCTCTCTCTCTAGACGTAGTTGCGCAATTTGTGATTTAGAGGTGGACTAGTGGGGTTTATTCATAGACGATTTTTTTTTTCCTTTTTTCAACTGTCTATAATGAAAAATAAATAAACTATTTTCCTTAAAAAGAAATACAAGAACCATTCAATTTTAAATATTTTTTCCTTAACTTCCACCGCGTTTGCTTTTTCTGCAAAAAACGCGTCGCTAATTCACACATCTTAATTATTTGCTGTTAATTTGAATGTGGTATTTCATATTTGATCATACTAAACGAATACAGATATTCAGTGAGCTATAAATTAAATGAATAATTATTCTAATTCACAAATCACAACTTTATGAAAAAAAAAAAAAAATTGTAATTCACAGAGTATAGAGACTTTCAAAAAAAAAATTCCAGTAAAGGTTGAGCTGACAAAAGCATGCTTCGTTTAAAATCCAGACATATCCAGAACATCACGCTGTATGGACGCCTATTATATATTTTTAATTTTATATCCTTTTAACTTTTTATTATAATATTTTATTTCAAATTATTACTCAGATTATACGCTTTTTGCATGTGATAATATGGTTTTCAAGAACTTTCCAATTTCACTCTCTCTCTCTCATTGCCCATTGGTTCCATGAATTTCCGATCCACATTAAGGATTTGATTTTCCGTAACGAATAAATAATTCTATTTCCTTAGCTTATTCTGAGTAAACCAGGATGGGGTTGTTTCGGTTAGTAAAGAACCAGAAAGCGAAGTTTATTTTAGTCCACCAGCTGGATTGGTTAAGAGAAGATAAATAAAAACGTTGTTGAATATGACCGTTGGTTTAAAGGTGAGTCAATCACCGATTCGCTAAACGAATTAATGAGAAGAAAGGAAAACAACAACGACGCGCATCAGATCAAACGCGTCAGACCTAACCTATTTGTGGGCCAAAAATAATCTGAGGCTAATGGTTTTGGTTTTATGATTTCATGACTAATAATCACATTTTACTATGCCATTAAAAAAGAACCCCACTTAGAAGTAAAAAAGAGAACTACAAAGACATAGTTATATGTCTTTATCAAAATAAAAATCATTACCAAAAAGACATAGTGATGATATGTAAAAAAGTTTTTAAAATAGTTATATTAATTATTCTAACCCAAAAAATGGATTTGGTTAGGTACTACAAGCTGGCAACTAAAAGAAAGACTACCACAGTAGTTGATTTACCGACGAGTTATACATAAATAATCGGGTAAATAAAAGAAATATAGGTTCTGTGTTTTGATTGATATCATTTTTCGTAATCTTCGGCGATTACAAGATCATAAGCTTTGTGGTGCTGTCGTTAAAGAGCCGACCCGTAATATCGGAGTAATCGTATCCAACTTCCCGATCAAAATCAGCAACGAACATAAATTCCACCACATATTTTCCGAAGAATTAAGAAGTTGAACGGAAAAATGTATTCCCCTCCAAACTCTTTCTTAAGTGTCGTCACACAGAATTTCAGCCAAGCTATGTGGCTCCCGTCTATATAACTCGATTCAAATCTAGATCTTGGATGAGACTAAACTTATGGCTACCGAAGGGGAGGTCGAATATCGTCCACATCAGTCTAAAACTATGATGGAGTCATCAAATCAAAGGTTGACATTAGATCAAAGGTAAGCCTTGCAAATGTTATCGCGTTAACCAAGGATAAATGGGAGACGAGTTTCCTTGGTAGACATATCAATGGCGACGGGGAGACGACTTTGTTATTAATATGTCCCTTGAAAACTAACTATATGAGTAGCAAAACCAAGAGCATAAACAATAAGGGGTGGCCATAAATAATTAATCAATTTAGAAGATTTCAACAACCCTCACCTGTTAGTTCTCATTTTAAAGTTGCATTCAATCAAAGATCACATTCTAAGTTTAGCGATCTACGAGGTGAGTCACATATGGTTTTAAAGTTCTTTGAATCATATTTCCATAACACTTGAAAGTTTCTAGAAATTGCTTCTTCATCGTCCACAGAAAGCCAAATACTAAATACATGTTTGGTGGATCCTATCTTAACTAATGAGACTATTTAACCTTCTTTCAAGCTCAAATCAGAAGACCACATTTACAACATGTTTACCCATCTAGAAAGACTCTTAATTGGATGGAGTGTTTGAATATATATTTTTTAGAAGATTTAAAAACCAAAGAATATACACTTTTCTAAATCAAAATCAATTGACATTTAAAGGCCCAATGTTTCTTCTCTTATTCTTTGATTATTTCTAAATTATTTTGCTTCCTTTTTAAATATATATACCTTTGGAAATGACTCTTTATAAACCAACCTTTGTAATTCTTTTGGTTTGAAACCAAAATATTTTGTCTCTTATATTTTATTGAGGATTCCATGGATTATTGAGGATTCCATGGATTAGATTATGTGTTGTTTCACAAGGCTATCACACCTTGTAGGATGTTCTTTGAATGTCGAGTTATTACAAGAAGTATAGGCTAGCAGTTAAGCTTTGAAAGAGAGATCCATTCACTCAATATATTGACGACACTGATACAAACTCCTTATTCCTGAGAGTAAATGTCGTAAACTTGATCTGCAACTATTTATGTGGCTAACCAATCGACATCAACAATGAGATCAAAACATCAAACTTTGCAAGACCATAAAGCTCCATCGGTATACATCAGCTGAACACCATGCGTATGACCACTCGAAGACCAAGCTTCAATAGCTAAACCAAATCGAACCTAACATAGGACGCCTCAACTTTAACCGAAAGTGATGGGCTGACAAGAACGAAAACTTATTCCAATGAACATATATGAATATCAAGCACGTAAAAGGAATTTCTACACATAGCAAATCTATATGGTGAAACAGAGCCAATTCTTCTATAACGAAACAAAATCATAGATCAATGAACACCGAGATAAAGATCGTAAAATTCCACGCCAAGTAAGCTGAATCAAACTTAAACTTTGTAAAATACTGATGAAAGGTCTTAACTTAGCCGGTGAGTGTAAGTAGGAGGACACTCAGCCGAGTTTATAGACGGGAAGCCACAAGATACCAGGATAGAAAATGAGAAAGGTTTTGCATTCACCATAACAGAGTTCATACGTCATTGTGAATCTCGAAACCCTCAAGGCTTCAAAAGTCCCAGCCGATAGTCGTCCTCAAAGCAAGAATGGTTCTCCGCCAGCTGTCAGATAATACCCACTAGAGTTTGCCAAAAACTATGACTTGAGACTCCTCTAACATTGTACAATTAGAAGCCAAGATGTGATGAGCCACCAATGAAACAAGAAAAAAAATAGTAAAGGGAAACATAAGATCCACTAAGCAAACAAACTTATAACCATAATAGGGAGCTCTATCCAGTGCTAAATGTGTGTTGGTGAGATGATCGATACCGTCTTTTAGATCCACAAGAGAAACACCTATGTTGAGATATACTTCAATCACCTTTCACCTTAGTGTAAGCCAGTTATACATCGCACAAACCACAAAGGAAATGGTCAAAATCCCCGATTGTCGTCTACGCCGATGACTCCACTCTTCAAGCTGAAATGAGACAGTAGGTGTAGATTTGCCCTGGATGGAAAGAAAACGACAACCATCACCATAACCCACAATCCCATACAAATTGAACTGCATTTACTGTAGAGGAAGTGGAATGTAGAGAGAGCCGACGCTAGTGCTATGAGAGTCACCACACACCGACAAAGCTACACCTACTATCTAGCCCATGTCATAAGCGGTGCAAAGGGGAATTAGGTTTTTTTTTTTTTTTTTTTTTTCTTTCTGTTCTTTTCTCTTCACTTCCACTCTCCTTTCAATTTCGAGATAGAGGATCAAATGTGTGGATTTTATTTAGAGTGGCATTTACCTTCTTGGTTAAAACATAATTCTTTTACCGGAGAAAGAGAAACACTATTGAACCAATACAGAAACTCGATTTAGTAAATACTATCTTGGACTCGGGAGGCAATCAGTGGCTGTGGAATCAGAGGTGTCTTCAACCAGAACCATCGACTGTCTCTCTGCTCTGTCTTCCTCATCTGGTTACTTGAAGCTGAATCTAGCGATCCTAAATATCCAGCTCCGAGTTCTTCTGTAACAAGACATGAACTCCTGCAAAACCATATTCCGTGCCTCTCTCTCTTCCTTCCCATTCATCCCTCTTCCAAGCCCTAATTCGTCTACCCCGTTTGTCTCGGTTCGCGCTTTTTCTTCTCTCTCCCTCCTCCATCCGAATCCATGTACACACTCTCTCTCTATCTATATGTGCGTGTTTGGGGGTTTTGCGTCTGTTTAGATTTTGATTTTCGTCACCTTTCATTTCGCTATCCGAATCTGACGTTTCTTGATACGAGTTCATCTTCCTTTGCCTGATTGAATCTGCTTAATTTATCCGTTCAATTTCATCAATTCAAATTGATGTTGATTCGATTTCCAATCAAACAGGCATCAGAACAGCTCGGCGCAATGTTCATGGAGCCGCTGCTCTTTTACTGGAGACCTTGACGGAAGATTCACCAAAGGACACGGTGAAGGAATTACTAACAACCAATCGCGAAGGCGCGTCAAGCATGATGAAGATGGAGCGGAGATACTCCTTAAGCGACGGTGAAGGATCATGGTTTCCGTACAAGGATAGGTTCAAGTGTGGTGGTGAGATGCACCTTAGCAGCCGTGAGGTGTTGGAGGCAGTGAGCCCTCACATGATGGAGGAGAGGATGGATAGGTTTAAGCGTGTGGTGGAGAACCGAAGCTTCTCGGTTTGTCTTGTGGTCGAAGGTCTCTCTGATTTTGGAAACATCTCTGCTGCTTTCCGCTCTGCAGATGCGTTAGGGATTCAATCCGTGCACGTCGTTTGTGAAAGCTCCAAAAGGTGCCTTTGAGGTTCGCGTTAAAATTTCTGTTTCTTGGTTCATAGGATTGGGATTTGATTAGAGGTTCTTGCAGTTTATTGATTCTTTATGAGTTCATAAGTTAGCCATTGAATTCCATAGAACTTTCGATTGTATAAACCGTTTGATTGCATCGTCTTGTGGATTTATTTGCCTGTCTATGTGCGTTGAATGTTTATATATATATATATATATATATATGTGTGTGTGTGTATAGGTATAGGAACAATCGGCATGTGAGTATGGGAGCTGAGAAATGGCTGGACATTGAGCTATGGGACACGCCTAAAGAATGTTTTGAAGTTTTAAAGTCTCGTGGTTACAGAATCGCCACAACGTCTTTGGGAATGGACACGGTAAAGACTAAACACTTTTGTTTCAGTGATTCCTCTGATCACAGAGGCAAAATGACACCTTTTTGATGGTAATATCTTGTAGGTTTCCATTTACGACATGGACTGGTCATGTCCAACGGCAATAGTTGTCGGAAACGAGGGCAGGTAAATATAATCTCTCAGTTACGACCTCGTAGGGTTGTTCTTAATTAAGTTGTAAATAAGATTTGTGGGACATTTGCAGAGGAATAAGTGAAGAAGCGTTGGAGTTATCGGATATGCGATGCAGTATTCCGATGAATGGAATGGTTGATTCGTTCAATGTCTCAGTTGCTGCAGGGATTTTGATGCACCATGCAGTTTGTGACAGAACTTCTCGTCTGGTATTGACACAGCCACAGAATCTGTTAACGCAGCTTTTCACTTTATGTTTTTTTGTTTCTTAATTACATTTGTGGGTTTGATTGAACAGGGAAGTCATGGAGATCTGTCGGAAGAAGAGAAAGAGATATTGATGGCTGAGTTTTCACTTCGTCATAGCAGAAGTTCACTCAGTATTGCTTACGAGTTCGCTAAACGTAAACAACGGCACTCGTAATTTTCCAACTTTTTTTTTTTTTTTTTGTTCTTTTACTATTCGTTGTGTTATGAGCTTCGGATCTTCGTATAAGGTTTTAATGAGCCATAATTAGGCCTTAAAATCGACCATTTAATTCTAAATGTTCTATTTATTTTCTGGTCTTTTTACTTTCAAAGAAAAATACTAATGAAGTAATGAGTGTTCAACAAAGTGCAAGGCGTTAAGAGTCCGAAATCCAATGTCTAGCGTATAGGACGTTTAAGTGGTCTAGTATAAATATGAAATATCATACATTACAAAATCTAAGTATTCTAAATTTACAAAAGGTTAAAGCCTAATAAAATTAAGTAAATAGCATAGATTGAGGGTTAGACATTAGTTCTTTCCTTCTTTTATGTAACCCGGAAATCATCCAACTGGACTTTCAATAATGGCTCAAGTTAAATCGAACCTGAAGTTATCCGAAATTTCCAACACAAACTATAAGGCAAGATTACGTGGTAGTTTCTGGTTTTAATGTTTTATGATTTTGCGAAAACAGCACAAGCCTTCCACTTAACCTCTGCGGATCCAGAAACAATGGCAAAACACTAGTGGCTAAGAATTATAAAAATAACAGCTTGAAAGAGACTAAATTTAAACTGAGGAAATTGTAGGGCTTTACCCCGAAGGGAGCCCTTCCAGAAATTCTCGAAGGCCCAAGACTAGCCCAGGCCTAGGAGGGGGTTTGGAAATAGTTTTCAACCAGCAATAGACGCGCCTCGGTTAGTACCTCATTAGCTGCGTCATTGCCCCAAGCGCAAAGATGAGGCCTAACGACAGAAAGCCTCTTTATTTTATAACCGAACAAAAGCTATCAAGTTGATACACACATCCGATGTGGGACAAAAGACTATCCACACACGCCTTGCCGTTTGAGCTCTTGATATGAAACAACGTGCTGTTTTTAGAAGCTTGAACGGCAGAGTTAGGATATCTTATCGTGTTTGTTTCAGCGTTTCGGTTTAGGGGTATCGGTTAAGTCTAAGAGTCGTGAAATGTCCAACGGTGTCGTTTCCTGACAACTCAGAAATCAAATCTTCTCCGATCACTGGAACTATACAGAGAAATGGAAGTTCCAAATCGGTTCCGAGATTTTTAAACCCTAGAATCCTAGATATCATCTGTTGTAGTTCCGATGTTCGTTGTTAAATGAATGGTTAATTTTTTTGAAATTTCTTCAAACTTCTGAAACCCCAGAATTCCAAATTTTCGTTATTGCAAGCAATTCTAATGGATATGTTCCCATTTCTGGAATGTTCAAAACTCTAATGCTGCGCGGGTCAAATTTCTTTTGAGTTTTTCCCAAATCTACATTCAAATCAAAATCTATATTGGGTCATTTCCCTTTCTGGTTCTGGTGACTCGTGTGTGATGAAATTCTGTCAAACCTTTGAGGTCAATTGGTTAGGATTGTCGTGTGTTTATGTGTACCAAAGATTAACATTTTGATGCTGGGGTTGAAGTGACCAATTCGATCTTCTATCTAAATCAATATCATTCAATGGATCTGGTGATGGGTTTAAGTTACTCCCTAATGTCTGTCATTCTATCCCTGATTAGAGAGTTCTTATGTTGGAATATAACCATTGCCGTATAACCATTGCCGTTGGATCATGTATCCAGCTTCAAGCTCATTACTTTGGATTTGATACAATTCAAAAGTTTATTACTTTGCCTTTGGAACCATTCCAACTTACTGACCAAGGCAATGCGAAAATTACCCACGCATAAAAACCCCATTCAATTGTTTAAATATATAATGCAACTGCATATATAAAAACAATAGGTCCTTTTTTTCTCATGACATCAAATCAATGACATAAAAGCAATCCCTTAGACATAAAACTACATCGAAGACAGCAAAATAAGTCTCGAGTCTCTAGATAAGAAAGCCTAACAAAAGTAAATAGTGTAAATTATTTTGTTTGTTTTAAGAAACACAATTAATTTAATCGATTAACATATCACTGCTTGTAGTCTGTATCCTCTCCTTGTTGCTGCTATCTTCTCCACTTGCCCGTTTCTTAGACTGATGCGACCTCACAAACTCATCAATTTTAGCCTTCAACTCAATGTCAGGTATTAACATATCCGACGTCAAATGTGCTCGGTTAAATGGATCGTGCTGCAGCAAAAAGCAAGTAGATATCAGATTCAAAACCAAATCTTCACAGAGAAAGAGAGAGATATGTAATTGAATCATGCTTACATTGTCGCTAAGAAGATGACGTTGAATGATGGGTCGATCAACCGTGATTCTTGAGCTTGGAAGTATCACCGGGTCTCTCATGAGAGTGTACTGCAACATTATTACAAAAACAAAAGAACATTACTAAATGATGTTACTGAAACAAGAATTGGGTTTCTGTTAAGATACCTGAATAGGGTCAAGGAACTCGTCAGGTATTTCACCAAGTGCAGCTTCAGCATCCATAGCTTCAGCTGCAGCGGCTTTGGCTTTTGTACCTAGTTCCATAAACTCTTGAATGATTCTTCCATCTTCGCCTATTCTCCTTAACACATCTGCTCCTGCGTTAAATAGCTGCAAAAAACCGGGTTTCTTTATAAGCATGTGTTCGTTTAGAAGAGACAGACACAATCATAATGAAAGAGCATTCGATTTTAGAGTAGGATTGACCTGTTCATTGTATGATCGGCCATCACTAGATATGGCACCAGGGAATATGTTTTCTGTGTCTCCTTTTGCGAGATTCACATATATTCGAACAATCTTCAAAATTCACCAAAAGCAATCACAATGATATTCGGTCAGTACTATTTAAACCTTTTGGTGAGGAAGCTTGAGAAATTGTAGTTACTAACCTGTTTAAGCAACTGTTTTGGACGAAATTCGTACTTCTCGGGATCTTTCAAGCTTAAAGATTTACGCTGTGGACCCACGAGTTGTAGCAAGAAGTAATTAAGCATATTCGCAACCCTCTCAACCTGAACAACAAACAAACAAATTATTCAATAGGAACTTTAGTAATCAAACCAAGCAGGTTATTGTTTCAGGTTTACCATCTCAGCGAGAAGAAACGGGGCAGTGATCTCCTCGGATGTAAATGCAAGCATAGTAACATCTTCATTAGCCAGCTTCATGTCAATCCTAATGATCTGCAGAGCAAAATGAAGTCCTTTACAGCACTGTAAACAGAGTCCAAAAACAACAAGTATGAAGTGAGAGAAATCCCACTAACATTCTCTTGAGAATGGAAGAGTCTTGTTCTCTCCTGTCTCTCTTGAGCTGGTCGCTGCTCCCACTCTGCGGTATTCGACATCTCTGCCTCAATTTTTTTAATCTCGAGAATTTTGTTAAGACTTTCATCCAGAAGATAAATGCTATCATTGACTAAGAAGTTTAAGAAGTTCAAGTACACCCCCTTCTCTTCCTCTTTTGCAATCTGTAACATAACAAATTTGGTAATATTGTAACATAGGACAATGATGGTCGAAGTTCAAAGTCATGGCAAAGATCACTGAGAATTTACCCGTCTCCATGCATTTCGGTGACTAGGCACCTGCCAGAGATACTCTAGAAGCTCTGCAATGTTGTGGCGAATATTGAACTTGTCGTAGAACTGCATTTGGATATTTAGTAGCTTTCAGTTACGTTAAGCAAAGAGAGAATGGCCATTAAGGCTCGTTACTCCAGGAATATTATAGCCACTAAACCAAATCTCGTGCAATCACCTGAGTGTGAGAACCCGTGAACTCAATATCAACATAGAGTTTCAGCAAATTCCTCACGAGATACTCGAGGGATAGCTGATGCCCTTCAAAGAGACTGGATGTAGCAGAAGAGCCACTGCCACTGCACACAAATATTGATTCGAGATTAGTGGACAGGCAGAATTTGTTGCTTTGGCAATACAAACTGAAAATTCTATAGAAGAAAAACACCTTGAACGGGGCATCCAACAGTTGAGAACTTCAACCATCTTCGCTCTGAGATAGGGGTTTCTGATATATTCTGGGCTTGCCATGAACATAATTATGAAGTTCATAAAGTCATCCTAGAGAAAAGAGTACAACAATCATCAACACAGGTACAAGAAGAGAATTTCTACATATACAAGAGATCAAACAAAGCATACCAGTAGCACACCATCTAAAGCTTTGGGGATTCTTGAAGCAAATATAAGTAACTCCATTGCATCTTCAACAAAATGCTCAGGCATACAGGAAAACTCCATGGGGCAGGTTGACGGTAAAGGCATCTTAAAGCCACCAACTAGTCCAACTAACCAAACAACAACAAGTCGATAGAAAGACAGAGCTCGCTGAATGAAATCCCCATCCTTCAAAACAGTATAGAGACAAAGCAGCTATTACTATCAAGTTCTCGGTTCAGAGAAAAGGCCCAATATGTTTTGAGAGAAGAAGATATGATTACAAACCCTCAATATCTGAGCTTCATGGCAAAGCTTTTCCTGCGAATACAGCTCTAGTTCTTTTTCCATTCGAGATATATCAAGTTCCAACTGTGGAGAAGGTGCTTGATCTCTCATGGCTTTTAATGTTGCAAGATTGTCTTCACCTCTCGAGATGTCCTACGTCATGCGGAAAAGAGAAAGTAAAGAACAATACAATAAAAATCTTCTGGAAATCCAGACATCAAAATGTGTGATTAAGTTCAAATTTTCACTCTAGTCCCTTCTCACCATCACTAACAATCCCAGACAATATGTCAGCAACCAAGATTAAATAAGAGTTTTCTGCAAGATAATTTTTCACAATCGTTTCCATATTTTTCAGTATCTTCATTTCCAGTTAAGAGAAATATAATGATGATTACCTGGGCAAGATGTTTAAAGTCAGAGAGTGCTTTTAGGAGACCCAAATTGAGGACCCTTGCAGTCATAAAAAAGCATTCACAAATGAAAGTATATTTAGTTGTTGACTTTGCATTTTGACCAGACGCATTACTACTAGAACTTGAGGCTTCTTTGGATTGTAGCAAGCGACTTTCATTCCCGTTTGCTTTTGCGGTGGCATCCTTATCAATCCACTCAGAAACTTCCTCAGATGATGCATGGAGAGCAGTCAAATCACTGGTATGGATCATAAATATTATCATTCATCATGAAAAAAAAACGAAAAATCCAGAAAGGAAATAGAAGTATCTTGAGGCACATACTTTAATTTTAAGCGATGACTACAGAATGCATATTTTGGATCAATCTTATCCCTTTTTGTTAAATGCGGGTCTAAAAACGGTTCACAGAGCCGGAGCATGACTGCACTGAGATTAACAAACATGCCTGAGCTAGCACAAGAAACTGGATCAACCTGTCATAAAAGAACATACATATTACAGAATGCTGGATTGAACAAATAAAAGATAAATACCGGATGAAAAACTGAGAGGAGACAACAAGAATTCATAAATAAAGATCTAAAACAAAGTTTCACCTGCATATGAGCTCTCGATGCATTTGCATTGATCACCTCTGCAAGAAACTGCAGAACACACTCACGAGTATCACTACTTTTAAGTAAAATCATCAGTACATCATGCAGCCCACTGTACAAGATGTTCATAAAGTTTTTAATTGTGGAGAAGGATGATAACAAATCTGCAGGACGACGTTCTGATGCTTCAGAGAAACATTGCTGCCTGATATTCACAAAATTAGACATATATTAGCGTAGGCGTAAATCAGAACCAGTAAAGGTTTGCACGAGTTATCTTTCTCAGATGTCAATGTTGAATGGACAATCAAGATCCTTCGGTACAGATAAAAAAAAAAAGCTCAAAATAATTGATTTCATAGACAGTATTCTAAAGAATGTTTCTTGTTGTCCTCATTGTCTCAATAACTAACGAATCCTAAAGATTACAGAATGCTCAGTAACGAAAACTCAAAAATAAGTTGAAACTCACCCAACGTCAGGTTGACTCTTGAAGAGAGTATTATCTGGCAGTGCACTGATATGGAAGAAAGGGCCGAGAATGCTTGTCAACTCCATTGCTCGGCCGTTCATATAGGCTCCCCGTGGAACCCACCACTCGTGACTAACCAGAGATTTAGCACCTACTGGTAAGCTAACAAGATACTTGAGTGCCCTCAATGGTGGCTGAAAGTCTCCTAGCACTGATACGTTTATCACTGTAGACCTCAAGTCTTCGTATAGCTCCTTCAGAATTGGGTCCAAGCTATCAAAGTCTGAGTCTTTGAAAAACTCATCCAGAAATCCCGGAGGAGATTGAACCCCACTGCTACTACTACCACCGAACATATCCAATGAACCCGAACCAACCTCTGCAAAGATCAATGGTAGTACCGGAGACACATTCCTCTTCTTCAGCCTACCATCCAACCCACCGCTAGTTTTATCCGAGGTCCCAAACATGTCGGGATTCGCCAAGTGAATCCTACAGTAAGAAACCGCAAGCTTCTTCGCCTGTCTGGTCACAATCTCCATCTCCGATCTCATATTCTTATCCTTCATCGACTGGATTTTCTTCGATTCGTCGTATGCACGACGGTAGCAACCGATGAGATACGGGAAAGGCTGTTCGGCGTCGGAGAAGTTGCCGGAGAGACGATCGATGAGCACTCTCTCCATCAAATCACGGGAGAGCAAGAGTTCTTTCCCTTCGCTGAGAATCTCGGCTGCTGTCATCTCCAAGTAAACAACTCGAGGATCCGCATCAGTGGATTCCGCTAGGGTTACATAAAATATTTTCCGGAGGATTATATCCTCAATTTCAGCCGGCGATCTCTGAGGCTTACTCGTCGCCATTGACTAAATTATCGAATCAACCCCTTCGAAACTCAAAATGGAAAAACAGAAATTTTCCTGACTTTTTTATCACCGATGAATCAAGCGAAACTGTTTGGGGACAATCAATTGAATTGAAGCTATCCACTAAATATAATTAAAGATTGGAAAATTGAAATGGAAGAAAGAAGAGAGAAACCATGGCGAGATTACGAAGAAGATTCTGGAGTAGGTTTTTGTGATAAACTTTTGAGTCTTGGAAGGAGCTGAGAGTCCTGTATTAAGACAAGCGCAAACAACACGAAACTCTAAATACGATCTGCAACTTCGTACTTGATTTGACGGCGTCGGTTTGTACTCGACCAAGCACGCTTCGGCTTTGGGCCTTTGGCCCGATCTGATAAAAAGATCATTTTCACATGCTTTCCCTTTCAATATCTCTAAGTAGCATGGCCAATCGGGTTTCTCGAATTGATGAGGTTCCGTTTATGGGTTCATGGATTTTCATTTTTTGGTTTGATTCGGGGAAATTGGCTATTTCATATTAGCGTTAGGGACAGGATGGTCAAAAAGAAACCGCTCACTGACATACCCAACAAGAGGCATAACATAGGGGTCGTCTCCCTAGTACCTTCCCAGCCCGGGATGATTCGCCATTTACCTTGGCTTGAAGATGTATTAAAAGAGTTATCATCCAAATTGAGGAGCGCAACAAAGAGCACTTCACAACTCGAGTTAAGTAGTGTTAACATTTATTTTGAATCCACGTATTAAGTATCTAAAGATCAGAGTGATCACTGACAAACACAAACATTTTAATAATCTCAAATCACGTTATAGATAAGTCATCAGACGGCATATGGTAATAAACACCTCCTTCTTCCGCGTGCAACAGACTACAAAGTTGGTTCGGTTATTGCTTTCCATTCAAGGTTCTTAGAAAACTTGTCATGACGGGAGCCATAAATTGATCAAGGATAAGATGGTTGATTTTGCAAGGTCAAGTTCAAGTGTTATTTTGGAATGTGTGCATTCGTGACACAGATTCAACAACTCAATGACGGGTTTAATCATGGTCTTCACTCTTCAAGATGAGATTGATAGGAGTATAAGCTTCGGAAAACTAGAGAGCAATTCTCGGTTTCGAGGTATCTCCAACCGTCTATCCTCTCGCATAATAATCACATATCGGCTTCTCCTTCTTCTCACCTAGATTCTTAATCATTCTTATGAATTCATGAGTTCAATATTTTATTTTATTTTTTTGGACTTGATGAGTTTTATGTCTTAGAGCATCTCCAATGGAAGATTTAATGGATTTCTTATTGCTAAAACCTAGAAAAAAATAATAAAAAATGGTGGTCTCACACTAAAGTTAAGGATCACATCTCAACTAAGGATCGGTCCTTAGTGCTTAATTTTGATTGGCTCGATTTTTTTTTTTTCATCGAAAATGTGGGACACACAAAAAAATTATTAAAAAATTGATAAAAATCTCTCTACCCGAATCCACGAATCCACGGATTGAGATGCTCTTATACCCATTTTTTCTCTGACAATTTGGTTTTTAGAATGGTTTGTTATCTTGACTGGATTTGCTCGTAAAATGATACGGGGAACTTGTATCGATTCCCTTAAATGGGACAATGTCCTTTTGATAAGTTTATAGTGTGAGATTCAAAAACGATATATTTCGTGATGTATTTTCACGATTTATATCGAACCTCTTTGTAACTCGAATTTATAAGTACAATAGACGAAAAAATAAATACAAGAGAATAAGTAACACAACATAATTACTTGGTCCCATTTGGTACTTTATTCGAGATGATCATGCGGTCGAATTGACATGAATATCTTAGCATATTGAAGTAGTCGGCTCCTGCTCTCGCTGCTACTTAATGGAGTAATCAAGTCGCCACCGCTATTATCAAGAGGGATCCTCTTCTTGTAAACATTTGAATATTAACGGCAGCCCAAGTCCTCCAATTCGAAGAATAATTTCTAGCCGTAGCCGCTCCTCCGCAAACTTGTAATTGAAATGAACGCTGATGTATCTCAGATCATCAGAGTTGAGAGAAAACGCATCTATGTTGTCGACGCAAATAAATGTCGCAGATGAAGAAGGAAGTCGGTCGTTGAATGGTCGACGTAAGCTCCACCAAAGAAATTCATCACCTAAGTAACCGCCTGGTTCGACCGTACTAGTGGCTACTACGCCTTTGCTTAGGCCCTGGCTACGTTTGGCTTGCCCACGGATAATGAATATCATTCTCTATATAGGATCTCCTTCTCGGATTATCTAAGACGATCATAAGCTGTCATGGGTCAGCTCAACGAAGACTGGGTCCATATTGTTATAAAGATTGATGATTTTTAAGTTTGAGAAATGAACACCTTCTCATCTTTGGAGAAAACTTGGGGATTAGCTCGATCACATATATTGTCGAGGATCAAATCATCCATGCCCTTGAACAGTGGCACCTGAAGAGAACAAATATATCTCAAGATTAGTACTTTCAGAAATTGCAACCGTGTTAACATGTTAGTCTTTAATAAGTATAAGTAGTCTTGATAAGATTTGATTAAAGTACCTTGTTAATGAGATCAGAGCAAAGATACCGTTTGATATCTCTTCGAAGACCAGGAGGCAAATCTTGAATAAGGTCAAACTCGTCATCTCCTCCAAAGGCAATATCTCTTTGCCGCTCAAATCGCTGAACTCTTCGCCTTAATTGAGAAGGCAAATTGTCTACGCTTCATCCATCAATCCATATCTCTGCACCTCAATTGCATTTTCCTCTTTCTAGCTATTACCAAGTGTGTAAACACCTTCAAGAATTCAAAATAAGTTCGTAAAATTGATTTTATCAAACACAATAACATATAATAAAGAAAAGAATGTTAAATACTTGCGAAGACAAGAAGGTAAAATCTTTTTCATAATTTACATAAATGTTTCCAATCATAAAAGCGAAAAGCAATAATCCGCCAACGACCAAAACTATGCTGAAAATAACCTCGTCCAACTTGCTTGTGGGCTCAAGAATGTTACCTATCGTTCTGTTAAATCACAACACACATACAAGATTCATTATTTGTTAAATCACACAGTAATATTTGGAACTAAACCAACTACCTGAAAGTT
Source organism: Euclidium syriacum (assembly GCA_900116095.1). Classification (NCBI taxonomy): domain Eukaryota; kingdom Viridiplantae; phylum Streptophyta; class Magnoliopsida; order Brassicales; family Brassicaceae; genus Euclidium; species Euclidium syriacum. The sequence goes on along the minus strand of FPAK01000007.1, from coordinate 5,880,577 downwards.
AATAGTCCCCAAAATATAGGGTAAAGGATCTTGACCGCAAGAGAGTTTTATGATAGGACTGAAAGTGATGGAATGTAGATACCATATTGGACGGATCCATCAGGGTTTAAGCATGAGTATTGACAACACCAGTAATATTTCCACTCAAAATGCATTGCTGTCTTATACAAGAAGTAACACGGTGTATTGCAAGAACATACCAACATCCCCCACAAACCTGAAACATACCAGTTTCATTGTAGAGAAGGCGTTTCAAAGCAAATAACAAAACATGCTACTGATGAAAAATGGTAAAAGCTAGCAGTATTATTAGGGTTTAGGGAATTTCATATCTTTAGAGAGTATTATTGTTGCAACCGATTTTTGTTCGAAAAAGATAGTTTCTAACTTGAGAGGACTTACATGAGAGGCAATGAAATATGATATGAGACTAAGAGCAAAACCTATATATTAATTAGGGTGCAGCTAATTTTTGAGAAGATGCAGTTAGTTTAACGAGGCTCCAGTCCAACCATAAATCTCAACTGTAAAGACTCCAGTCCAACCAGAAATCCCAACAGAGATTTTTCAGTGTCCCTAGATGTTGTTAGTTTGTTTATATTTGATTTCTCTATTCATATTTTTGTTTTAGAATCCCGTTGAAATTAATAATTGATTTACATTCCGTTTTTGATAATTTATCTTCTTTATTAGGATTTTTTTCTTCAGAATCCACTTCACATTAATTTTCCAACTAACATGAGTCTAATCTAAGTATGGTTATTAACTGTACTAATCATCCTATCTCTTTATATTAAGTAGGGTGCAGCCCCCACCATGCATCTGTTATTTTCTATGTGAAAATCCACTACAATAATAGAAGAGAGAAATTGAGTAAGGTTAAGTCTCATCTTATATATCTTGTATAAGTTCCAGCTCGTCTTCACCGCCCAAGGCAGTCCATCGCTGCCGCATAAATCGCCTAACTCTCTGTCTTAACCGGGAAGGCAACTGTCTACGTTTCATCTACCATTTCATATCCCTACACCGTGACTACATTTTCCTTTTCTTCGCTATTACTGCATGCAAAAACTTTCAAAATTAATTAAACAGCTCGTTGTAATCTTCTGGTTCCATCTAAACACAAAATATTATATAAGGAAAGACTTATACTTTCCTAGTTTACCTGAATGTTTCCAATCAATAGTGTGAAGAGTAATTACCCGCTAAGACACTAAGGATTGCTTCACTTGCAAAATCCCTATTGGAGGAGGAAGACGACTCAAGTGATTCGGTGACTAGCAAGGGAAGCCAATACAGTGTGTTGTTAAAGTCTTGAGTCTCACGTTACTTCCCAGGCCAAGAAATATATATATTGATAAATCAACATCTTTTTTTATACTATAGTTGACATTTTATATTGTGCTACGCTTTTGTAGATCATCGACTACGCATTTTGCTGGGATCAACAAGAAGAAACTCAAAGCTGTATAATTTTTGGTGATGCATTTCTGCTTTTTCTTTTTAAAATTTTTTTGGGTTATATGATTATGAGGTAAATTTTTGTTTCTTTGTAGTTTGTGGGAAATTATTATTTAGTTCGAATTCCCCAAGGAACGTAAAGACCATTGGGCCACAAATAAAGAAGAACAAAAACGTTTATCCGTGTGACCCGACACGATACTTATGTCGATGAAGCTCATTGATTTTATATACATGCCTGCTTTGTAAATGATCAATGTCCTATAATATTTAGGAAGGAGTAGGGAAAGAGGAGACAGAGAATTAGGGTTTCTATATCGATCATGATAACACGGAGCAAAAAGTTAAAATCATCGGAGAAGGATCCAGAATCGGAAGAGAGAAGTAACATTAAAGAAATTCCTGTGGAGCTAGAGATCGAGATTCTTAAGAGATTACCTGTGAAGTCCTTAGGTAGGTTTCTACTAGTCTCCAAGTTATGGGCAACAATCATCCACAGTCGAGATCTCATCAAGCGTCGTCTCCTAGTCGCGTTCGTTGATTCAGACAGTCAAACGAGGATCCAAAACTGGCACTTCTTCTCATCGTCATCTTCATCAACGTCTTTTCTATCACGTGGTTCGTGCCCCTTTTCGAAACCTAGTATATTTAAACCCGTGGAGTACCGTTCTAACTATGTTAATGGTTTGATCTGCCTTGGATATGGTCGAGAACAAACCATATGTAATCTTAGTACCGGCAAGTCCATAACTTTACCAAGAGTCAAAACTAGGATAAGCGTCGTTAGAAGTTTTTTCGGGTACGATCTTGATAATGATCAATGTAAAGTATTGTGCACCACGGAAAAGAAGAGTGGACATAGCGAACCATCATATCAACATCAGGTATTCACGTTAGGAGCTAAACAAAAATCATGGAGAGTAATAGATTGTAGCATTCCCCACCATCCGATTACTAATGGAGTGTGCATAGATGGTGTTGTGTATTATCTTTCTTACGCAGGGGAGCTAACGAGCTTAATGAGATTCAATTTGAAGTCTGAAAAGTTGGATATTTTTGATAGTTCATTCCCAGACTGTCTATCTCCCACTTTGATAAGTCTATCTCCCACCACTTTGATAAACTACAAGGGGAAAGTAACGGCAGTCACTAATATTGTACTATCTTCATTTGATATGTGGGTTATGGATCAGGATGCCGAAAATCATGTATGGTTGAAGAAAAGTTTCAGTTTTGAACCTGGTAAGAGTTTATTGCAGCGTAGTTGTTTCTCCAGCATATGCGCTACTCATACGGGTGATTTCTTTTTGGTACCATTACAATCTCACTCTTCTGATGAGTTTTATGTTTACCATTATAATCCTGATAAGAATAGTTTCGGAGGCGTTACGATTGAAGTAAACGGAGACTATGAGTTCAACCCTCGTAAAACCAGAGCTGTTGTTTTTTAGGATTACGGAGAAAGCGTGCTAGGTTGTTGTAGGAGTGACGTTTCATGGTTTGATGATACCTATTATTGTCTTTTAAATGTTTTCCCTCATTTGACTTTTTCTTTGTTTCTTCCGGATAATGTTATCACTTTCTTGCTTCTCGAATCTTGGCTCTATATTTTGTTCCCATTATCTTCTTCAGTCGACCATTATGATATTCTCTCTGTTTCAAGAAATGCTTTAGACGAATGAATTATTCATAATTGAGAATGCTGTTGTCCCTAAAATGGTCTCAGGGGCGGAGTTCAAAGTCACTTCAACTTTTGAAGTCATCGTATTTTGGTTTCGAAATATTGACCATAAGAAAACTCAATTGGTAGCTTAAATAGGACTTTTCAACTTTTTAAAAAATGAAACTGAGGACGAGCAATGGAGAACACAATTGTTTCGACTGATAAATTTGGAACATTATTTTGTGTTTATTCGAGATGATCATGCGGTCGAAGGGACATGAACATGGCGGCATACTGAAGTAACTTTCGTTCACTATTACCTTCAACGCTATTATTCTCCGACACAGGACTCATCGAACCGCCTACACCGCCGTTGTTTTCACAACCGCCACCACGGGTTCTCTTCCTGTTCCGTCGCCATGCCATCTGAATATTCACAGCAGCCCACGTCCTCCAGTTCGAGGAATAGTATCTCGCGGTCCGCTTAAGCCGCTCGTTTGCGAATTTATAACGGAAATGGTCAGTTATGTACCTAAGATCTTCGGATTCGAGAGCGAACGCCTCGATGTTGTCTAGGCAGAGAAATGTTGCGGAGGAAGGAGGATGACGGTCAAGAAATGGACGGCGTAGGCACCACGAGAGTAGCTCGTCCCCTAAGTAACCACCTGATTCCAGCATACTAGTCGCTACCACTCCTTTGCTTAGGCTCTGGTTACGTTTGGCTCTCCCTCGCATGATGAATATCATTCTCTGTACTGGATCTCCTTCCCGGATGATCTGTCACAACCGAAGAACTCAGATTTTACAAACTCGAAGACACCTAAAAATAACAAAAGATTGGAAATTTAAGTTTATGTTGAGTACCTTTTCATCTTTAGAGAAGACGCGAGGCTTAGCACGATCACAAATGTTGTCAAGGATCAAATCATCCATGCCTCTGAACAATGGCACCTAATAAAGATCAAAAAAAAATGTCAAGAGACTTAACCGTTATTGCTTTCACAAGATTCATTTAACGTTTGTATCCTTAGTACCTTGTTAATGAGATCGAAGCAAAGATATCGTTTAATATCTCTTCGAAGACCAGGAGGCAAATCTTGTATAAGTTCCAGCTCGTCTTCACCGCCTAAGGCAGTCCATCTCTGCCGCTCAAATCGCCTAACTCTCTGTCTTAACCGGGAAGGCAACTGCCTACGTTTCATCCACCATTCCATATCCCTACACCGTAACTGCATTTTCCTCTTCTTCGCCATTACCGCATGCAAAAACACCTTCAAAAGAAAGTAAACAGCTCGTTAAAATCTTCTGATTCCTTCAAAGACACAAAATATCATATGAGGAAAGACTTATCCTTGCATAAGTTTACCTGAATGTTTCCGATCAATAGCGTGAAGAGTAATAATCCGCTAAGGACCATAACTATGCTGAACATAACCTCGAGCCAGTTGCTTGTGGGCTCAAGATCGTTCCCAAAAGTGCTATAAAAACAAGACAACCCAATCAGAGGTTTTTTAAGTATCCAAAGATGAAAACATGAAACTCTGAGACCAAGAAACTACCTGAGAGTCATTAAACCCCAGAAGATAGGGTAAAGGATCTTAACAGCGAGAGAGTTGCTGGATATAACTGGAAGTGCCCAATGGTAGATACCATATCGGAATGGTCCATTAGCATCTAAGCACATAGGCTTGTTCACCACACTGGTAACATTTCCAGATAAGCATGGATATCCAATCGTGCTTGTCGGTGACACAAACTGGTAACAGACCTCTTCTTTGCAAGACAGACTAAGATTACAGTTCCCTGACCTCATACATTGCTGTCTTATGCAAGAAGCAACACGCTGTATTGCAAGAACATACCAGCATCCCCCAGCTACCTGAAACCACCAGAATTTGATATACATTACATTCAAGCAGAAATAAGGTTTCTACTTTCTAGCTTGAGAGAGGACTTACATGAGAAGCGATGAAATAAGCAATGAGATTCAGAGCAAAACCCCACCAAATAGTCCCAAAAATGTAACCAGTGACCTTCTGCATTCTTCTCATCAAACAGATGCAGTGATAAATCTTGGGGAGAAATTGGAACAAAAAGATTAGTAGAAGGATCGTCATGATCAACTTAACCTTCTCTTCTCTTATCAGTTTCGGCACGACTAACCAAAACACAGCCTGCAAACAAGAGAGAAACAAAGTTCACGTTTGCATTTCAAATCAGAGGATTCATCCATCAACAATGTAAATCCAAGGTGACACTTTCAAATCATTTGTGGGGGGTTTATTGATACTAATAAGAGTTTCAGAACTGTTTTCAGAATATGGAAAAGTTTGAAGGTTTTTTTGAAAAGTTTTAAAGGGTTAAACCTGAGGGACGGGAAGGATGACGATAACATCGAACCAGAAGCCAGTGAGGGAGCGTGCGTAGTGAGAGGCGATGGCGCGTGGATCCCAAACGAGCTTACCGCAACCAACCACAAGAGATTCTCTCGAGACGTAGGCCAATCTGAATTGAAGCCACACGTGCCAAAGATGAATTGCGTCAAGACACGTGCGGACCACCGTGACCACCGCTGCGAACGCGCCGTCCATATAGAGACACGCTGGTCCGGTTGTTCGACCGATGGAGAGCGCATAGAAGAAGAGAGGATCCACCGCTAAAGCCATCCCACGAGCTAGAAGCAACGCGCGGTTCCATCTCTGCACGCGTTTGCTCCTAGGGTCGAGAACGTCGCCGAACGGACCCTTGAGACGTCTGAAGCGGGTTCGGACCGGGTTGGGAACGGATCCTTCCTGGATCGGGACTAGGGAAGAACCGGCGGAGGCACGCCACTCTGGCGCGTGAGCTTGATCGCAGCTGGTTGAGTGAAAGGCTGGAACGCCTACCTGTGTACACGCGTAACACTCGACGGAGCTCAGCACCGGTGTTTCATCGCTGCCACTGCTCGATTCTCCACCGTTGTTTTGGCCGATGCTGTTTTCTTCGATTCCAGTCGTTTCCCGACGGAATTTCCCAGAAAACAGTCTAATCCACCTGGAATTCAAAGTGTAAGCACTAATCAGACTAACTGGAAAATCGATCTGTTGCAAAAAAAAACATTGGAATCATCTCACATTTACTATACACTATGCAATTTTGAAACCGATTTCGTTCCCCAAAACAACGATTGAGCATATCAAAGACCAAAATTGAGCGAATAATTATTGTACGGATTTGCATGGTGACTTGTTCGCTGGAGAAAAGTTTAGAAAACGAGGAGATTCTCCAAGAAAGCTGTTCGTCAGGGGAAAATAATCATTCTCAGAGAAGCTTGTCACAGTTGAGTAAAAGAAAAAAAAAAGTCATTTTTTCAAAATCGCGGAGTAGCGCCATTACTGTAGAAATACACACATGCATATAAACTGAAAACATATATATACCTGAAGAGGAAGTTGGGGTGAGAGGGCATGATTGAAATAGAGGAACCACCATGGGAGAGAGAGAGAAAATTTGCAGGTAGAGATTGAGAGAGAAGAGAGAGTAGAAGAGGGCGAGATTGTATAGGCAGAGGCAGAGGCAGAGTGTGATACGCAAGTCCCTAATAGGATTCGGTTTATTGTTAGGTACGACTCCGGAAGAAAACTTAAACCGAAATTGGGATACACCGGAAACCGAACCGGGCTTGACAGGAGATGAGCTGTCAAGTCTGAGAGATGTGGTGGTAAAGAGAGACCCCTAGCAACGGCCCACAATAGACACTCCGCAAATTGGTTTCCGTACAGATCATGAAGATTACAACGTTAGGGCCCACCAAAGTGGACCCATTTCAATTATTTTAAATATATCATTCTTTTGGTTTTTGTTTTTGGTCGACATTCTTCTGGTTAAACCATTGAATTATTGAACTATATAGATAAGCTTTGACAAATTTAACTTCAGCCAAAACAATACTGCTAAAATGAGCAACATATTAAATTCACTGAGAAAAATCTAATTAAAAGGTTTATGTTATTGATGGATAGAACTTTTGGTATCCCTTAATGGTTTATCAATGTCGGTTTTCAGAAAACTTCATATAAAATCAATTCAAAATAAAGGGTTTTCAAAATGAGTGGTTCGCCTGTTGAAAGCATTAAAAGTTATGCTCTTCAATTATGGAAATGGTTCCTTGTTTTTTCATGTCCCTATGAAAAGACACATATAAGAACTATGGAATACTAATTAACAAGAATGCGGGTGTGGCCTTAAACCATAGTATTGTTATGATAATTTAAGAGAGAACAAATAGGAAGAATTTTTCCAAAAAAAAATTGAAACTTAAGTTAGAGAAGATACTAGTGTGTTGTTGAAGAGTCCAAAATATAGGTGTTTGAAGAGATGGCTATAGTAGAATCATATCAAGAAGTAATATGTGACCCACTCAAACGAAATAAAAATGAATTCGAATTAAATCTAAAGTTTTGTGGTATTTTGGAACTTTTAAAAGTAGTGGTATTTTTAATAATTAAACTACTTCTTTTGCTATTCTTGAATACTTCTTTATTTTTTTATGCAATTTGATTATTTTATTTTAGATTATTGTTCATTATTCTACGAAGAATATTCTTTCGTGATATTGTTTTTATCATTGATGCATGTATGATTGATAGTTGTATTTTTTTGTCGTCAATTGGTAGTTGCTATATGAACTCTATTACGGATTGAATATATGTGGACATAACTCATAACAAGACCGTATTATATATACTAGGTGTTGTTTTGGTGTCGGTCTAAATAATAGAATCATCTTAGCAAAAAACTCGAGGAGAAAAAAATCAAGAAAGCCATTAAGCTACGGAGAACACAGATTTCTTATTGCACAACAGATCACACTACTCATTGGTCAAAGACGTAACGGATAAATCAATGATATTAAACGGAGCTGAGAAGCAATTTGGTTGTGGAGTTAAATGGGATCAAGAATATAAAAAGAGGATGAAGGATGAAAAAATGGGATATTCTTTCGAGCATTTAGTTTTCTTCTCTTTCAAACTCATTTCTCTTTGTGTATCGAACTCGATATCTCATTTGTATAAAGTTTGGAAGAACTTCATTTCGTATAACACTAAATTATATTTGCCAATTTAAAAGACTTGTTTCTAAAATTATATTTTCACATAAATTATTGATTTCTGATCTTGCATTCACGGTTTGGTGTTGTCTAGGAAGACTTATTATATACTAACTTTGAAACCATAGTCCAGAAAGTCTTTGACAAGGTAACATAGCAAGACAATGTAAACATAACCATCTCCACTAAAAATGATAGGAATACGGATGGGATATTGTGGTCACAAACACATGAGTCTCGCTCGTTGATAACAAGGTCATGTACAAGTAAGTTAATACGGTAGTAATATATTTAAAAAAATAATAGCTCGAAAATGTGGAATACTGTTAACTGTAACTGTCGAGCGTACTGCAAAAAGACAAAAAAAAACCATGTGCAACAATTCTGTTTTCTTCCGTGTTGATGTGTGTAAACCATGCGAAGAAGGAAAGTATAAGGGACTAAAGGGCATAAAATGAAAATAAAACGTGACATTATTTGATTTGATAGTATTTGTTTGGTCGTTATTCCGTCGATAAACTCGATGCCAGGAAATTAAATCTGTGAAATACCTATTTTAACCTTGGAGATTTGGACACGACATTTATTTTGCTTTTGAATTCGACAAACCAAGGAGATTTAGGCTTTTGTGGACCAACAAATGTTTAATATTATATTTTTAAGAATGTTCGAATTTGTTTACGGTTCGGTCTTTAGATAATTAGATCCTCGGATTCTAAAATTGCCAAACCCAGTTGTACTTGTAACCGATAAAGAAAGTAAGGATTTACTCAAGAAAAATAGAAACGAAAAAATCTCTCCTACAAATTCCGCGATCAATGCGGAAAGTACGAGAAAATCCCCAAATTGAAACGCAAAATCGAAAGAAACAAATTTCTTCTCTGTTTGGTATGAAACAGAAACCTCAGAGAAAGATTGAATGGCGTCTTTTACATCCTGAAAGCTCTCTGCAATTAAAAATAAAAAAGGTGAGATTTTTCTCTGGGTTTACGTCGAATGCTTTCGGAGCCCTTTTATCATCTAACAGAAATGAATTGGATTCAGCTTGAAACGATTAGACTTTCGTTGTCTCTTGAATTGGTAAACAAATCATAAGATGATAATGGTTATTTAGGTTCTTGTTTAAATTGCTTGAATCTGAAATGGGTTTCAATATTTGTTCAGGTCGAGGATTTCTCTAGCCTATATGTGTGATTAAGAACATTATAAGGTTAGAGTCTTTTGATTTCCTGAATCAAACATTCTCCTTTCTCTTTGTTAAACAATTTATCCTTGAATGTATTTTAGCTGATTAATGGCTGTGGAGAACCTACGTTTGCCTAATTCACCGGATGTAAACAGATCATGGAGAAGGATTTCTAATGGAAAATTGAGTTTTTTATACAGAGAAGAGAAAATTATTCCAAATTATCTCAAATCTCCCGCTGCTTCTTGTCATGATGTCTGCAAATACGGAAGAAAATACGAATCCGAAGACAAGCCAAGATTTTCACCTCTCAAAAGGGTTACGAGAAGCTTCTCTGGAACTCTGAACTTAGATTCACCATTGAGGAAGAAGAAGGCATTGACCAAATCAGCTTTAAATCCTACTTTTGGTTCTGGTGATGGCTCTGATCATGACAAGAGCGAAGTTAGAAACTTTTCTAGTGGGGTTTGCGATGCTAAGAAGAAAAAAGAGGTACCTTTATCAGAATTTCGGTTAGATGATTCGACTAAGCGAAAGAAGAAGACGGTTTCACAGCCTCGGGGGAGAGTGTTATCTAGATCTAAAGAAATGGTTGAACTTGAACATAACAAGCGTGTCATTGCTTTGAAGCTGAAATCCGTTGCGCATACAGTAGCCATGGCTCTTCAACGCAGTACTGTGAATAGAAAGCAGATTAATGGCGGTTCTAAAGTTGCAGAGCCAAAGAAAGCAGTTGTTGTGCATTTTAGAACCTCAATGCCTCCAAAACGCTATTCACGAAGCTTGAAGACAAAGAAGGAAAGTAATAGCTTGAGTGCTCCTCTAAGGAAAACTCGGAAACGGGTAGATAAAGACTTGGTTGAAGAGAAAACTCTCTATGTTGTTAAGATGAAAACAGGTGATGAGATTGTTGGATCTGATCAGAACCAAAGGTGTGTCATGAATTCACTTACTGAGGAGGATCCAAAGAGCGAAAAGAGCCAAGACGAAGCTCAGTGTTCTGTGACTGAAGCTGATGACGAATCTTCTCAAGAAGAGAAGGAAGATGACGGGAATGTGTCTTTGTCTGAAGATAAGAACAGAACAAGGAAAGGAAAGAGCAAAGCACAAGAATCCGCTGTAAATGGCAAGTCGATGAAACTGAGATTCAAAAGAGGAAAGATTGTGGATGTTGTTGGATCACAAGACAACAGTCCGAGGAAACTCAAATTCAAGAGAGGAAAAACCGTTACCGGAGCTGACACAACGTCGAAATCCGGTGGTCGGAGAAGCTTAAAGAACAAAGGAACCAACTTTAGCAATGAAAAAGAACAACAACACAAACCAAGATCGTTAAAAGTCGCTCTGAAACACCAAGACGCACAGAAGAAGAGAGATTCAAGAGTGTTGTTGTTTAACAATGTGATCGAGGAAACAGCTAATAAGCTCGTGAAGACTCGCAAGAGCAAAGTTAAGGCTTTAGTGGGTGCTTTTGAGTCTGTCATATCCCTTCAAGAAAGCAATGCTTCTGCAACAACATAAAAAGAATGATTGTTCTCAGAACAAAATTGCTGACTAAAAAGTCATATCTTTCTTTCTTTCACTGGTGTTTTTGTAAAAGAATAAAGGTTGTTGGGAAAGTGCTTTAGAAAACCTCTAACTTTTTAGTTACCCACTTATAATACAAGAAACCTTAACTTTTTCGTTGACTGTACAGTACAAGTCAACTTTAACACTTGCACACTTTTTCGTTGACTGTGCAAGTCAACTTTAACACGTTAAAAAGGATAATTAAATCTAAAAGGATATCTATAATTTATATTTTATAAACTAAGCCAATCACTAAAAAAATTACATTTAAATCTGCATAAAAAATATAAAATATTTTATATAAAAAAACAAAATAAAATCTCTTAAATCTTTTATATAAAAAACAAAAAAAATATATAATATATTCTCTCTATTTCAATTTACTTAATATTTTGTATGAATACACATATATTAAGAAAAACTACTTTTTACATTATTAACTAAAAACAATAATAACTAATGCTTAAAAAGTTACCCACGTATTTTTGAAACAAGTGGTTTAAATTCTTATACAACTAAAACATCCATATTATTAAGGCTATTAATTGTAAACTTTCCTTCAAATTTGACTTTTGTATAGAAGAAGTTTACATGAGCTTCCTCTGGGTTTTGGAAAAGGTATTGGTTTGTGATTGGTAGAGTTTCTCATTGTCGACCTGAATACTTCTATTTTCTTGTTGATTCATAGTGACAACCATCTCTATGTTTTGGTGTATGTGGGTGATTTGATTATCGGGAAAAAATTTCGTACCTCAATAATTTTTTCTACACGAAAGATTTGGGGAATCTCCAATACTTTCTTGATTTTGAGATTGTGCGCAACAAATATGGTATTTTTCTACGTCTGGATAAATATATATACTTGGACATTATTACTGAGTGTGATCACCTTGGGTATCTTCCTTCTCGATTTTTGATTGTACATAACCATCATCGTGTTTTGGCAAAGACATGCTCAAAATTATTTCCCCGAGTGATATCGAGGCATCATTAGCCGTCTCATTTATCTTACGATCACACATCCTGAGCTTTGTCAAACCGTTAATCTTCTCTCCCAATTCATGTAGTCCTCACCATTCACAATGAGATACGATTATGCGTATTGTGTGTTAAGGACCCCTTGCTTTGCTCCAACATTGACCATCCTCTTGAGGTGTTCTCCGACGTGGATGAAGCCACCTACGAGTTATGTTATGACACTCAGTAAATCGTCTTATCTCTTGGCAAACCATCAAACCCAAGGTTGTTTTTAGCTCTCCGCTAAAGCTGAATATTTGGCTATGGCCATTACAGTTATTGAAGTTAAATGGGTTTGTCAACTTCTCAGTTTCTATAAGTTTTCTCACCGCTAACCTACTTCTCTTAATTGTGACAACCATACGACGATGCATATCACAACCAATCTTTTTGTCCACAAGTGTAATAAGAACATTGAGATTGATCACCACTTTACTTATGTCTATATCATTAACGGTCTGATTTCGAGTTCTTATATTTGTATGTATGAACAACCAGTTCGTATTTCACTAAATCTCTTGGTTGAGCTTAACTACAACATCGTCTCGGCAAGCTGGGCATTTTTTTCCTTCATGTTCTAGCTTGAGAGAGTATTGGAATAACATTATTTCTATGTAAAGATTAATTACGTATTTTTACATGTTTAGGGTTAAGCTCTCGTAACTAAAAAAAACGTTGTTATATCAATAAGGGAATACAACTACATTAACAAAAACCACTCTACCTAGAACACTAGTTTTTTTGTTGTGATTTAAAGAACACATGGAGTTTTTATAGTTAAGAACTAATTCTAAATCATGATTACAAATATACTATAGGCACAATCCTTTTTAAAAAAAAAACAAATATGGTCTCCTTTTTTCAACCACAAACAACAGATATTGTCCAGTTTAAAATAAGATGTTTGAATCCGCATATGTTTAAATCCGCTCTGATTGCGGTAATTATTGAAAGCTATAATCGAGTTTAAAAATTCTCCGACACATTTGTTGTTCATTGTTATTGCCAAATTTTCATACACTCTCTATAGACCCAATTCTAAAGGGTCCCGGCGAACCTATAATAGGTAATATTTAAAAATGGAAAAAAGAAAACATATAAAAAAAACAACAGAAACCGTTTGACTCCAAACAAAAACACACAATACATGAATATCGGCGACAAAACGCATCACAATGTCAATGACTTCTCACTAAATAAAAACACTTCGAAGCAGTGAAAAAATCGGACCTCGTGATTCCTTAAAAGAGAAACTGAACTCACGAGCGCGTGAAACTCACTGCCTGTGAATGTAAAAAGTTGTATCTATCTCTGACACTGATTTAACAACAGTACATGTAGATTTTTTTCTCATAAGACTACTTAGAATGGTTGAGTTAAAACATTTTATCAACAGTTCTAAGGATACAATGAGAGTGTTGAAAAACTGTTTTATATGAGGTGGCAAAATTGGTGTTTTAATTTGTCAACTCCGTGAATTTTGATTGAGTGGGTCCTCTTTGCCATGTGTTATTCTCTTACTGGCAGTTTCAATTCTTTGTATTTTTTTTTCCACATTAATTAAAATCACTTATTTTATAGTAAATAATGTTTTATTATACAAGATTTTTTATACCAAAATTCATTATTTTTCATACTCTATACATAGAGACTTGTTTCATTTGATTTGGACACAGAAAAAAAAATCATCTTTTTATGATACTGTCCCTATTTCTCGTCTTTATTACTTGCAAATAATTTTTAAAAATTAATAAATAAAACCAGAAAAACGAAATTTATTTTACAAAATTATTTTAGTTCATAATTATTTATATTTAATTCTGATCGAAATTATTTATCAATAAACAAAAACATAAAAGAAAATAAAAATAGTGGAGAAGAGTGTTGAATTTTCTTAAACAAAACCATTGTAGTGTGTGAAAATTATGTGGGTGTTGAATTATGATGTGGAAGAAAAAAAAGATGAAGTGGAATATTAAAAGGTAAAAAGTAGGGTGTTGTAATTTCAAACCAATGTACATAGTCTAATGTAATAAAATCTAGAAATCTATAACTTACATCATAAAACTTGACACCGATTTAACAACAAGTATAAGTGCGAAATATATATAAGTACGAAATATATTTCGATGAAAGAGAAGAAATTGTTGAGATTTCCTTCTTTTTTTTGCTTTAATGACTTTTTCTTTTTTTCACCGATTCCTAGCTGGAGTCGAATGCTCGTGTGTGTATATATATTTATAAAGCCCTGACCGTCTCTGTTTATCAATTAGAGAGGAGGTGCAATGTTGAAAAGACATCGGTCGAGTGTGGAATTGCTACCACACGATGTTGTAGAACTCATCTTAGAGAGAGTTTCGGTAAAGTTTCTTGTGAGATTCAAGTGTGTAAGCAAGAAGTGGAAATCGACAATAGAGTCCCAACGTTTCCAAAAAGGACAGTTGAGCCGCCGTAGGAAACCTTACTATTCGTGTCCTTTGAAGATGTTGAAGATTCTCAAACGAGGAGGATAATGTTGGGGTCGTCAGTAATTTGTACTGTCAAGTTCCCTACATCGAGCTCCGTTGTTTGTCATGGTAGCTGTGACGGTCTAGTATGCTTCTATTGTGTCCACACACCAAACATGGTGATCAATCCGGCCACTAGATGGCATCGAAGTTTTCCTCTTTCCAACATTCAACAGCTCATGTCCAACAGATATAAAAAAGAAGACTTTGGATTCACAAGTCCTAACCTTGGATTTGGTAAAGAAAAATTCAGGGGCACTTTCAAGCCTGTTTGGTTGTATAATTCATCCAAATTTGGTTTAGACAAGGTTACTACTTGTGAAATTTTCGATTTTAGCACTAATGCTTGGAGGTACGTTCTCCCTGCTTCTCCTTATCGGATTTTTGTTTTACAGCAGCCCGTGTATCTTGATGGGTCACTTTATTGGTTCACTGAGTGCGAAGAAACCAATGTATTATCTTTTGATCTTCACACTGAAACTTTTCAAGTCATCTCTCAAGCTCCTTTTGCCCATGTACGTGACCGCGACCCTCACAACATCATCATGTGTATCCTTGATAACCGCTTGTGCGTATCCGAGAAAAACTGGCCAACGCAAGTCATTTGGTCGCTGGATTCTTCAGGGGCATGGAAGAAAGTTTGTTCGATAGACCTCACAAAACTTTTCCTTGGTTCGGGGAACACGATTTGTTAGGGATGTTTCCGATAGCAGCACTCTTGCCATTAGCAGTTCTGGAGAATAATAAGTTATTGCTTCATGGTCGTGAATACTTGCAACCGCTGGTGATACATGATCTCCATACCAAATCTTATGATTTAGTCTTCAAGCCTACCACAGACGGAAAGTGTGTTTCTTATTTCCAAAGTTTATTCTCTGCTACTTCATCTTAAAATTTTTTTTGCTAATGTACCAACTGTGATTTTATATTATTTATTATTTTAATTTTAACCAGATGATTTTCTCTTCTCAAGTTTTCTTTGGCATCCTTAACTTCAAGCTAATATGCTTCAGCCCTTTTCCATCTTCCCATAGACTAAGAAGCCTAAGATATTTCGTCTTCGTCCACATCGATATTTCAAGAAATCCCTTGAAAAAGTAAAATCATAAACCCAAAATTTAGAGATACAAAACCATAATTCTTCAGAATCTAAATTTGACCCAGATTTGTAAATTTAGATATAACAAGTTAAAAATAAAGGGGTCTAGGGATTGATGAGATGGAAAGTCGTTTAGACAGAAAAAGTCGAAAGGAAAAAAGGAGATACAAGAAATAATTGAATAAAGTTCGCAAAGAGAATTGATTACCATAAATTAGAAAAATCACCAAAAAAGAAGAGAAAGAAAAAAGTTGAATACCAAATGTTTGTTTTGGATTCGCGTAGAGCGAGAAAAATCGTTATGATAAGTGAAAGTGTTGTGAAATAGAAGAGGAAAAATTTGGAAATCTGTGAATTGAAAATTTGCTACTAATTTTTTTTAGACAATTTTTGTTCACTTTTAAATTTTGAAACCGCTTTCTATCAGCTAAATAGAAGTTAACATCAACAATGCTTGTTGGGGCAATTATTGTCTATCAACGACGCAATAGAGATAAATATGATATTATGGGGATTGAATCAACATGTTATACGAGAGTCCAAAACCTTTATCTTCCTAACTAAAGGTGCTACAATGGTCTTTGTAGTTTGACTTTCAAGAAGGGACCAATTAAAGAGTGTTCATGGGAAATATCACCATTTATGAAGTTAAAGGAATAGGATCACCGAAAACCAAATTGCTCTATGGTAATACTCAAAAATATGAGATATATGTCAACCATGGACATAAATCTTATTTCATATAGTCAACTAAAAAAAGTTGGGCAGCTGGTATGAAAAAAAATTTCCAGAAAACTTTCTACATGAAAGAGAGTGGAGGATATTCATTTCACACATTTATACTGATGGATTATATTACTTGAATGAGATTGTAATCAAAGGAGAAGCATCTGTTGCAAGGGCACAAGTCAAACTTACAAACAGATGATATTTAAGGTTAGGTCACATTAGCCTAAAAAATATGAATGTTTTAGTTATGAAAAGATATTAAAATTTGTGATCAACTCGAAAAGAATAAAAAAAATTGATTACCAAAGTGTATGTTTTTGAATTAATGTGAGGGAAGTCACTTAGAAAGAAAAGTTCGAAAACATAAAAAAGATAGTAGAAATTGAAATCCCAATATCCTAAACTTGTGATCAACTTAGAACGAAAAAAAACCATCAAGAGAAATGATTATCAAAAATAATAAAAATCTCAAAGAAAAAAGAAAGAAAGAAATTGATTACCAAAATGTTTGTTTTGGAATCGTCAAGAACGGAAAAAAATCATTAAGACAGATGAAAATGTTATGAGGGAGAAAAAGAAAAACTTGGGAAAACTTTTGAGAGGATGTGAATTGAAAGTTTAAAGATGTTTTTTTGGGTAATTTATGTTCGCTTTTAAAATTTAAAAGCGCTTGCTATAATTTAAGTAGACATTAACATCAACAATCATTGTTGGCTTTTAAATTTTTAAATTCATTTTTTTCATGGCTACTTAAAGACTTTAAGTAAAAGTTAGTTGTATATTTAAATATGAATCTTAGAAATTAGAAAGGAGAGAGTTTAGAAAAGGATTCACTAAATATCGTAATTTAATTTTTTATGCAATAAAAGTCATTGTAATTTAGTTATGTTGTATTTTAAATATACAGTGAAGTTTAGTAGTATAGCAAAATCAACTACTACTAGATTAAGCATTTGTTTGATGAAACCTAAAATACATTAAAACAAGTGTCATTCAATACTCACATAATTTCGTTGGATTTATTTTGTTTAACTGTTTTGTTAAACAACTGATATTCTTAAATACGATTATTAAATAATAGAACTAAATCATGATATTTTTGGTGATATTAAATTTAACTTCCAATTAATATGAATTACCATAAGAAAAACTTTTTTTTTTTTTTTTTGTCACGAAAAAAAATAGATTAAGGTAATCAAATACGTACTTTACCCCCAACCTCCCAAAGCAAATTTCATTTAGAAATTGAAAAATTACATACTGTATATGATTCAACATTCTTTATTTAAATCACAAAGTTAGTGATAAATTCTTTAACAAAATTCTGAATTTACATCCTAACATTTGTTATAGACCGATATATATTGTTTTGATAACTATTAGTTACATGAAGTAGTATTTATAATGCTTTCAATAGAAAATTTTATCAAAAAAAAGAAGTAATATTTATACACGAGTAAAATAAAATTAAAAACAAACAAGATGATATAGAATTCATTGTGTGATGGTCTGTTTCCCCTCGCACTGACTTGCAAGTGAATATAGTTGTTAAAAACATTCTAGCTACAAACTGGAAAATTCCATCAAAACATTGTTCTTCCAAGTTAGAACTAATTCTGCAGATAGTTTTCAACTTTTTCTACTATTATGGCATCTCTGTACTGTTAAAAAGACTTTTGTCCTTCGGTGCTACTTTACTAAGGTAATCTTTTCGCGATTCCTTAATGAAAGTATTTGTCGCTATTGTAACTATGGGTTACAATCTGTGAGCTTTATAAAAACTAGGGGCTGGAAAGAAATATATAAGTGGACCCCGCTCCACGCCGTCCTTTAGAAGCCATTGACCATCTAGATTCTTTAGCCAAGGTGTCATACGTTTAGTGGTTAGTTGCTGTCTACTTTGTATCACAGCCTGTTACTCTACCATTTCTAGACTTAAAAAATTTAATTTTCCTTCTTCTGCTACATGGAGTAAAGAAAATTAAAGCTTAATAGAGAGATTTCTTTCCTTATCGATTTCTCTCCGCGAATTGTTCTTGTTTTCTTCTGCCACTGATTTTTCTTTCTCTTGTGCTATATCTGGGTTTCGTTTCGGAGTTTTCGAGGTTCCTCATTCGTTGTTTCCGTCGATTTTTTTTTTGTTTTGGGTTTACTTTTGTCTTTTAGTGGCTTCAACCTTTAAACGCCCTAATTTTCAGGTTCTAGTTGCGGTTTCTGGGATTAGAAGCAGAAACCCTTTCTAGTAAACTTCATGTTAGTAGCGACTTGTGCAACTGTTCACCGTTTAATTACGGTAAAGTTCTTCCCTTTACTCTCTTAAAGATCTTCCTTTTTGTGGCGTTTTTCGATGTTGAATTTTTGGGACTAGAAATGTTATCAGAAAAAGATTTGTGGTTCGGATTCGCTAGATTTTCCATTGGAGTGTTGGTCTTGATGTGATTTCATAGATCTGAGTTACATGGCAGGTGTTGCCGTGAAGTCTTAGGCTTGTTTGACTCCATTGTTATTGGTCTTAGATAATTTAGTTTGGATGACAGAGAACTCGTTATATTATTGGTTTCAGAGTAATAACTAGAGATGCATCAAATGAGAAACTAATGAATCTGAAATTTATGTTCTTTTCTTAGCATCATTTTCGGATGTAACGAGACTCCATACTAGTAAGAAAGCAGTTCTCTTGAGACTTTGTCTGGTTCATCTTCTCTGTTATGAGGCCTTATCTAGAATCTGTTTTAGTAGTTCGTTTCATTTCTTGTGAAGCGTTTCAGAGTATTAGGAAACTGATTGATCTCTGTTTCGCCTTGTGCAGTTAGAGAGCTCTTTGTGTTTCTTTCAGTGATTGAAACGCAGAGAGAATGATTTTACCAAAGCAATACCGTTGCACACATTCCCCAAGCTGCCAATGCACGAGAGGCCATCTAAGCGAAGAGGCGTTGTTATTAGTGTTCCAACATCTGAACTGGAATCCGAAATTAGTAGCAACACTTTCCTGTGTATGCAAATGGTTTGATGATTTCGCCAAACGTGTACTATGGAAAGAGTTTTGCAAGACTCGCGCTCCCAAAATGATGCTTGATTTGCAATCTAGTGGTAGTCACTGCATCGACGGTAACTGGAGAGCTCTTGGGAAGCTTCTAATCTACTGCTCAGGTACTACACAAGGCGGTTTGTTCAACAGCACGGTTCAAATCCAGGGTCATTTCGTTTATAGAACCCGGTTCTCAAGAACGTTAGGAAGAAGTCTCCTTCCACCTCAATGTAGAACCGATGTACTCTACGTTTGTGATCCATGTGAGCATCTTGATCAAGGAGAAGAAGGGGACGTTGGTTTGTTCCGCGGGATTTTCAAGTCGTTCCCGACATCTAAAGTTCGGAAAGTGATCATTAACAAGGCGATTCCTTTTCATCCATCTGAGGTTTGTCCGTATTGTAAAGCTAAACTGTGGAGCATGCTACAAGCTAAGATAATACCTCAGAGTGCTTGCATTCGTTTGGAAGCTTATGAAGACTGTATCGAGTATTTTGTTTGTCTTAACGGTCATTTGCTTGGTATCTGCACTCTCGCGCCTTTGTCTGATTCAGAGGATGCGATTCCTAGCGAAGATAGCAATCACATAGAGAAGATACAAGGTATTCTACAAAATCCACTCTTACTGATATATTACAAGACAATCAAAGTTTTGATTTTGATTATGATTGTTTTTGCAGACAACTGCTTTGCTAAAGAAACGATGTTAAAAAGGAGAAATTCTTTGTTGGGTGGAAGTGAAACTCGACCTTCACCTGCAAAACGACTGACCAATTCGAATCAATGTAACTTTGATGTGTGAAAACATCTGTAAATTTGTCAATTTGTGTACTTTCTGCTAAATCTTATTGGATCAGGGATTCATATACAGTCAATTTATGATCAACAATTTCCATAATCTCTGGATTTGAGACATCACCAGTACAATGACCCTCAAATTTATGATTTATATAACTCACATTGACATAAATTATATCATTATTGTGTTCAAGTAATCCACTAGAAGTTCTATACTAAAAGTGTGAAACTTTTGGCTTGAGGATTCAAATGCTCTGTTTTGAGAAAGCTCCCTTTTCTTCTTCAGCATCTGCAGTTCCTGACTCGATCTTTTTGAATATGAGCTTTTGCTGAGGTAACTGACCATTGGAGAACGCTGTAACTTCTGTATCGATCAAAACGCCATCTTCTTCCTTGAAATCTCCTCTCAAGATACCTTTAGCGAGCTCGTTCTCAATGTTTTGCTGTATCACACGCTTGACAGGTCTGGCTCCATAGTTAGGATCATACCCTAGGCTTCCGAGAAGATCCACTGCTGCATCTGTGATCTCTATCTTCATTTTCCTGTCTGCAATTCGCTTCTGCACACGCGCCAGCTGTAGTATACATAAGAACAGAGTGACTCAATGAGTGTTTTGATCAAATCCGTTTTAAAACTCAATATGAAAGTGATATCTTCTAATCTAGCTATCTAATTGCCTCCTGAAGCTAACCCCTTTGGAGATCAGACTCTAATCATGTCATCAGCATAATAAATTTTGAGAACTTTTCCTAGAAAGAGAAAGCGTACCTGTAAACGGACAATGCTGTTGATCTGCTCGCGGTCAAGAGGTTGGAAAACTATATACTCATCAACTCTATTCATGAATTCAGGACGAAAGATTGATCTTGCAGCATCCATCACTCTCTGTTTAATCGTTTCATAACCGAGCTCATTTGCATCATCATCCGTGTTGTTCAGAATATACTGCGAACCAACGTTCGAGGTCATTATAATAACGGTATTGGTGAAACTCACTGTACGTCCTTGAGAATCCGTGACTCGTCCATCATCCAAGATTTGGAGAAATACATTGAAGACATCGCCGTGAGCTTTCTCTATCTCATCAAAGAGGATCACTGAGTAAGGCCTTCTTCTAACCGTTTCTGTTAACTGCCCTCCTTCTTCGTAACCAACATATCCAGGTGGAGCTCCAATGAGTCTAGACACAGCATGTTTCTCCATGTACTCACTCATGTCGATTCTCACTAAAGCTTCTTCTGTGTTGAAGAGATAAGACGCAAGTGCTTTGGCTAGCTCGGTTTTACCAACACCGGTTGGTCCCATAAACATGAAACTAGCTATTGGACGGCCTGGATCTGATAGACCAGCTCTTGATCGTTGGATCGCTTCAGCTACTGCGGTCACTGCTGGATGTTGACCAACTACCCGTTTATGCAATTCTTCTTCCAAATGTAAAAGTTTCTCTCTTTCGGATTGTTGAAGCTTCGATACCGGGATTCCAGTCCATTTACTCACAATCTCAGCTATGTCGCTACCCAAAACCTCTTCTCTAAACATCGATTTCCCAGAGCTTAAGTATTCGTTCAGCTCTTTCTCTGCTTCGTTTAGTTGTCGCTGCAACGAGTTTAAGCTTCCGTACTTGAGCTCTGCTGCACGGTTAAGATCGTATTCACGTTCCGCTTGCTGGATCTCGAGGTTTACTCTATCAATCTCCTCTTTAATCGATTGAAGACGGGACATAACAGACCTTTCGTGTTCCCACTGTTGAGTTAGCTCAGCTTGCTTCTCCTTTAGTAAAACTAACTCGGTTTCAATCCGATTCAATCTCTCTCTAGAAGCTTTGTCTGTGTCATTCGTGAGTGAAAGCCTCTCCATTTCAAGCTTTATTACTGCACGGTCAAGCTCGTCAAGAGCTGTTGGTTTCGAAGTGATTTCCATTTTCAATTTGGCCGCCGCTTCATCAACCAAATCAATTGCTAAAATACCATATAAATCAGTTAGTAACATTGTCAACTAATGAAGATCATATAATAAAATGGTAATAACAAAAATATCAACCTTTATCAGGTAAAAACCGGCCACTGATGTAACGGTCAGAGAGAATGGCAGCTTCCACTAGAGCACTATCTGAGATGCGAACTCCGTGATGGAGTTCATACCTTTCCCGCAAACCACGGAGAATTGAAATTGTGTCTTCAACCGTAGGTTGATCGACATAAACCTGTTGAAACCTACGTTCCAAGGCTGGATCTTTCTCTATATACTTCCTATATTCATCAAGCGTTGTTGCACCGATACAACGTAGTTCTCCTCGACCCAGCATCGGTTTCAGCAGATTACCAGCATCCATCGCCCCATTAGTCGCACCTGAAAGAACAAAAAGCCAAACTTTCTTTAAAATCATTGCAAGAGAAAGTATTACCTACAAGAGGATAAACTTTTTCCATAAATTTGCAAATCCTTGTAGGTTTGGTTAGAGCAAAATCAAAGGATGAGCATACCTGCTCCAACAACTGTATGGATCTCATCGATGAACAAAATGATTTGGCCTTCAGAGTCCGTGACTTCCTTAAGTACAGCCTTTAGTCTATCTTCAAATTCTCCTCGATACTTTGCTCCAGCAATGAGTGCACCCATATCGAGAGATATCAACTGAAAAACAAAAATAAAACAAAGGATTATTTAATCAGTTGCTGTCCAAATTGTAAAAGAAAAGAAACATTATGAATTATGATAATTAGTTGAATACCTTTCTGTTCATCAATGCTTGAGGTACATCTCCTTGTACAATCCTCTGAGCAAGTCTATTTCAAAAGTGTAAATGCCATATCTTAGCATTACATAACCATTATATGTAAGCTTCTGAAATTTAGTGTCTTGATGATAGCTTACCCTTCTGATATTGCGGTTTTACCAACACCGGGTTCACCGATCAACACAGGGTTGTTCTTTGTTCTCCTTGAGAGAATCTGAATGCATCTACGGATTTCGTCATCTCTTCCAATCACAGGATCGAGTTTTCCTTCTCTAGCCATTGCTGTCAAATCTTTTCCATACTTCTCCAATGCCTCGTACTTGCCTTCCGGATCTGTCAAACAATGATCATTACCTCTCTTATCCATTTTAAATGCACAATCGAATTCTTAAACTATCAAACCTAAAATGTGGTTTACCAACCTTGATCAATAACTGATTGTTTCCCTCTAATGGATTCAATTGCAGATTTCAAGCTCTTCTCTGATATCTGAAAATCCCTAAACAACTGTTTCCCAAACCGCTTATCTTCAGCAAATCCAAGAACCAAATGCTCCACTGAGACATAAGCATCCCCTAAGTCTTTCTTATACTGCCTCGCTCTCTGAAACAGACCTTCCAAATCACGCCCCAACATCGAACCAGCAGCTTCTCCATACACCTAAAGGGCATTAACTAAATTCTCATTAGCCTCCAAACAAAAAAACAACAACAAATTTCAAATTCTACAAAAATGCATTCATTACCTTTGGCTGGCGTTGGATGTATTTTTCTGTTGCTTCTAGAAGCTTCGTGTTATCTACACCGATCTTAGAGAAAATCCTGCGCGCTAATCCGTTCTTCTGCTCCAATAGAGCTTTGAGTAGATGCTCTGTCTCAACAATCTGTTGCTTATTCTCTTTCGCCACATCCGGCGAAGAAACTATTGATTGCCACGCCATTTCTGTGAACTCTTGCTGTGTAAGCTGCAAGCAAGCAAAATCGAACCCAATTTAGCAATTCACTAAAGAAAAACCCTTCCGAGTGTTCGTACCAATTCCAAATCCAGTAAATGTTATTAGTTTCAGACGTACCCTTCCATTAGAAGATGTTTCACATCGGACAACGAACTGGCGCTGCTCAAGTCGCCGCGTGAGCCTCAAGCTCTGCTTTGATTTTAGAGCTTTGAAGGAATTGGGTTTCGCCGGAAAAGGCACAGAGGGTTGAAGATGAGAAAACGATGACACTCTTCTGGTATCCAATCGTACGCCGACCACACCACTAAACGCCGCCGTGGCCGCCGTCGTAGCCGTCGCCATTTGCTCGGAGAGTGAGAAGGACAAGCAATTGACAAAGGAAAATAAAACACAACAGGGAGTTTAGCAAAAATTCGCCAAAACGGCGAGAAGTTTACTTAGGAATTCAGCAAAGATGATGATAATGCTTTTGCTTTTTCTGTCTTCGCGTAGTTTAGCGAGGACCAGGAGAAGGTTGAGGAGGAAATAATAAAGGAGGAGGAGATGCTAAACGACGCCGGAGCCTTCGTGAACCCTCGGGAGATGCGCAACTACGCACTTAGATCTTTCTTGACACGTGTCCCTTCACGGAAATATATGGCTTTCCGATAAATAAGTATGAACAAAAAAATATATTTCCCACGGCACTTGGGCCGATGACAGCGAGATCGGCCCATTATGAGTATCAACGAAATTAACAATTGTAACCCCTCGCGCGTTTGGAGTGTCGCTTGCACGATCGCAACTCGCAAACAAAACTACGTCCGCTTTCACTTTGCCCACGAGTTGAAAGCATAGCCAAGGAATGGACTTTTAGCTGAACAGACCATTGACTGATTTTGTCTAACTAGACTCAACACATAATGTTTTCACTTTGTTATAATAATTCTGTAAAGCCAAGCATAATGTTTCACTTATTCTGCTGTTTTTTCATCGAATGATGCACTATATCCTGCAAATTTATTGTTTCCTACAATTTCAGGGAACAAACCTTGAAGCCAATCAAAAATCCAATGATGTCACAAGAAAAATTACAAGAAGAAAGATTAAAGAAGGCTCAGGAAAAGAATCTGAATCTCCTACTCGTCTTGCACATTGGTAAACCCACGTCCAAAACATAAACAGACACATTTGTTCTGTTTCACACCACTTTTAGGCTGCTGCTTCTTTTCTGTTGAAAACATTTAACAGAACAAAGATCTCAGTAATGAAAATTGATTCAAAAGGCTAAATTTTTTATCAAGAATCTAAGTGTTTTTTATTTTACCTTTTTCAGTAACCTGAGGTTGGATGAGAACATGCATTGTGGTGACAGCACCTGAGACAGGACTCCTGCAATCTCCAACCGTTCTGTTGTTCTCCAAAACTCGACCCGCGCTTATCAGTTTCACATCTCTCACCGTCTTTGGCCCATTCTCCTTCTCTGCTCGAAATCATAAGATCAGTGATGATTCACAATCAGTTTTCATTCATGATTCACAATCAGTTAAGCATGTTCCGATTCATTCTATCACGGAAATAGGCGAAAGAAACCAATGTAAACAACGAACCAATATGAAACCATTGCAATGCAATTCTAAACTCTTAAACCTTTGTGGTCATGGATGAATCTTAAATGAATTCGAAGTAGAGTAAAAGCAGAGAGACTGACCTCTTGGCCACTGAGCAACGACATTTTCTTTCAAAGTTGTAACGGTGGTAGCATCAGGAAACGATTTAGGACCGATATCTGAACCATCAGATAACCGGAACTTAATCTCTAATTGATTATTCACCTCTGCCATATCTCCAAGAACCAATCTCTCCTCACCAATGACTTAAACAAGAACTCGAAACCGGAATATGTTTCGAGTTCCACAGAACCAACCGAGTGATACGAACTTTCAAAATCTCTACCTGCAAAGCATCAAAAAACGAAGGAACAATTGCTTCACACAAGAACAACTAACAAGTATAATCTGTAACAATTTTTTTACACAAAAATTTCCTCAACTCAAATTGAAGCTTATGGATGATCTCCGATGGTGTAAATGAATATTAAAAACATTTGATTAAATAATACGAATGCGAAAATTCTTTTTTTTTCCGAAGAAGGATCGAAAGATCTTCCGTGAAAGATATGATCATGAATCGTATTATCTCCCAAAGGGAATCCTTCAAAAAACCATAAAATCAATCAACAATTAAAGTATTCTTAGATCGAA
Source organism: Euclidium syriacum (assembly GCA_900116095.1). Lineage (NCBI taxonomy): Eukaryota > Viridiplantae > Streptophyta > Magnoliopsida > Brassicales > Brassicaceae > Euclidium > Euclidium syriacum. The sequence continues at coordinate 5,854,495 of FPAK01000007.1, read as the reverse complement.
CCACCAGAAAATTGCAATTAGGTTTACCGATCGAACACGAGCATACGAATAAGAAAACCCTAATCTGTGTTCTTACTTGGTTCCGCGAGTGATCTGAGTTTGATGAATCAGAAGAATCTTCGAAACCTCACATCACAGATGAGAGCAGAGAGAGAGAGATAGAGAGAGAGAGAGAGACAGAGTTTTTATAAAATTGATAACGAGATCTTGGAAGATTTGGGAGAATCAATTGGAGCCAATTGTTCCATCCCTTTCTGTCCTTGTTCCCATCTCCACGCCAATGAAATTGCGCAACCTTAACATTCCATTTTCATTTTTTAATCATTATTTTGATTTTTTTTTTTTTTCCGAACAGAAATCCGTTTTCAGTTTAAATCCAAAACTATTTAATTTTTTTTTTTTTGTTTTTCTTTTTATCATTACGGATTATGAAATTGATAAGAACGTAGTACCATCGGCGAAGCACCCTAAGTCAGATAAGCAGGCTCGCCAATAAGCTGGTAGTACCATTGCCGAAGCACTGTAAGTCAGACAAGCAGGTTCGCCGTTAGAAGAAGTCCGGTGAAACCAAAAATGATAAGATAGAAGAAGAGGAAATATGGCAAAGACTCTCGGCGTGACAAAGTCTTTGGAAATAAAAGTGTGTGTCGTTCTTATTATGTTACGTCGTTTTGCATTTACTTAGGCAAATTGTCGGTTGTTTTGGTGAGCCTTTGAGTATCTGATTGCATTTAAGATAAGGTTCCCCTTTTAAAGTTCTTTATCGAACTAAAAAGAAAAATTATCTTCTTACAATCTTATCCCTTTATTATCGATATCTACTTCTTTTATCTCTTCCAATCCCAAATTATCCTTGGCAAACTCGTGCTTATCAATTGGAATCATAATCCTTGCGATGGGTAAGCCATATACCACAGAAGCTACAAAAAATTTAGATCTAGAAACCAAGTTAGACGCGAAGTTTGAGATGATACATTATGAGTTGTTTAAGGTGTCCATCAAGTCTTCCTTTTGTCCCTGAGTTCTCCGCCGTGATTCTGCCGACTTTGTCCTCCTTAACCACTCCACAAAACGATGGTTCGGCTTGATTCCGGTCACACCAGCTTCGGTCCATTCTTTGAATTTTTTTTTATATACTGAATCTTTTTAGTTTCGGACTGTTAAGTTATTTAATACCTACTCCGTTTCACAAAAATAGATTTTTCAGCTTTTTATGAAAATTTTATTAATTAATGATGATACTTTGAAAAGTTTAAGAAAATTAATTAAATTTTTTGAACTATTATCAGTTTAGAGATATGAGAAGTTGTTCAATAACAAATTAATGCATTTATGATTAATTATTCATTATTAATTATTTAGGCAGTCTCCTACAAACATGATAAGAAGATTGCTTGTATTCATGATGCCTTGGAGGGATTGTTCCGAGAAAAGGGAGTCGATTGTGAAGGTACGCTGCTGTCGACGGTTGTGTTTCCCTCATCATCGGAGAAAACCACGGCCCCAGGATGTGACAGTACCAAACCGGTTATTACTTGGTTCTCTATCTATTTCAACATTTAATATCTATTTTCCCTAAACCGCTAGTTAAGTTTCGGTACTGTCGAATCTAACTGGTTAGTAGCTTTGCCTAAAACGCACCGTTCGGATGAGCTTGTTCACCGACTGTGTCATCACACTATTTGTATGACCAAGAGGTCACTTTCTACTTTTATCATGAATCAAATAATATTCTCTTTCTCTCTCTTGTCTGTTGCACGGATCATCCTCCCCCTGTGACTTCATCTTCTCTGAAAGGCGTCTTCTTCCTGGTACGCTTTCCCTGGATTTGAAGATCCCCAACCCTCGTCTCATATCGGAGACTGTGTTGGTTTATCTCACCTTTTTGCTACTGTGACACAGGAGCACCAAAGAAGCCAAAAGGCGATGGTATACTTCCCCTTCCACCTCTAAGGGTCCTTATTATATTGATTGAGGCCTCTCATGGGGTTTTGGAATCTAAGAAAAAAATAGAACCACTAGGATTCCTCAAGAAAGAGGATGGAGTTACCCATGTTTGAGGATCAAAACCCTGGTAATTAGATTTTTTGAGTTGAGTTGAGTTACACGAGATAGGTTCCTCAACTTCTCTTCCACGCTTAGTGCAATATTGTGGATAAGAGATATGCATCATAGATAGGTGATTAAGGATTGGTTTGTTTTCACTTTTCAAAGATATGTTCTAGAGAGATTCATGCCTTGTAGAAGTAGAACTAGGGTAACTGAGTTGTTTGATATTAGATAGAAATGCCTCATTGTTGTAGAGTACAAAGAATGCTTAGAGGAAATAATGGTGGAGCTTTCTCATATGATGATTCGTAATGATAAAATAATCCAATAGTTTTTAGATGTAAACTAGAAAAAAAGATTATTATTCGGAAAAGAAAAAAATCGTATTGTATAGATAATTTGGTATCTTAATAAAAAGGAAATAGAATGTTAAGATTGCGAATTTCATTGGTATGGAGAAGGGAAAAATAACATAAGGGGATAGAACATTTTACTCCAATTGATTTTCAAATCTTCGAGGGTCTTGTTATCATTGCATAAAGTCTCTTTCCTCATGTGATATGAGTTTAATGAATCATAAGGATATTTAAAACCTCACATCACACACGCGAGGAGAGAGAGAAAGAGAAAGTCTTTGTGAAATGATAATGAGGTCTAGAAAGATTTGAGAATTAATTGGCACCAAATGTTCTATCCCTTTCAGTCATTCTTCCCGTCTCCATGCCAATACAAATATGCAACCTTAACTTTCTTCCTTTCAGTCATATTGCTATCTACAATATAACTTCTTTTTTTCTTTTTTGAGTAAATTCTTTTTTTTGGTTTACATCCAAAAGTTATTGAATATTTTTATTTTATTATTACAAATCATCAAATTGATAAGTTGGTAGTACTATTGACGAAGCACCGTATGTTAGGCAAACAGACTCATTGGAAATCAAATATTCAGTATCAAATTGCACATTAAGAGGAAGAAGACTTGTACATCATTAACTTTCTCACGACGTGAGGGGAAAGACGTGGCGTCAGTGATATAAGCGACAAAGTTTTAAAAATTTTCTCCAAAAATCTTCTTACGCCGTTGACATGTAGGACAAACTTGGTTAAGCCAACGTCCTTTGAAAGCCGTTGCGATATCTTTAGCTCTGAGCCTGATATGCATCTGATTAGGGACGGAGCTAAACACAACCATTTGAAATATTGGTCTAGGGTCCTCATTTTTTAAAGGACACCAGTTTACGATTATAGTAATGGTAGGATTTACGATTTCATGTTAATTCCTCTTTAGACCATGATATATATCAAAAAAAAAAAAATGTTGTGTACAAAATATACGATAAGAAATGACTAATTGTTAATAGAGTTCTCACAATCATGGTAACTAATGTAAACTCAAAAACATAGCACGGCGAACTAAAAAATATTACTGAAAAATCTAATAATAGATTTTTTTGTTAAAAAATCCACCAGAAAGATTTTCTAACAAGTTTCACACATATTAAGAAAATTATATAAATTTATGTTATACCTTTAATTAATACATTGTTTAATTCTCTTTCTAATTAATAAGTTGTAAAAGTAGGGATAAAAATTGAGATTTACTTTAAAAATCTGCGTTGGAAACATAAAATGACACTCTTTGTGAAAGAAAAAAAAATCTCTAAAACGACACTATTTGTGAAACAGAGGAAGTAATAGAGAACATAAGGATCCGCAGCCCGATAAATAAAAATGAAAATCGAATGAGTAAAACCATCGAAGGCCCCCGTTATTTTTTTCCGCCTATAGCAGCGGTAATGTCAGCTCCGCCCCTAGATCTGATGTCTTCATCACGCTAATCAAGCGACCGAGCTTTTGCATATTTCTTGGTATATATATGTTAAAGATCTTAACAGAAATCACAAAATCACGTGATAATGAAGTGGTAGGAGAGCGCCTAGTGAACCTCAGATCAAGGGTTCGAAACCACTTGGCTGTTTTTTACTAGATTTTTGACACTTATTTTCGGGGAAAAAAACCCCAAAAATTACGCCAATTCAACTCGTCTTCTTTCTAAAAACACACAATTTAGTGATTACCAGATTAATACACCAAATAATTAAGATTATTACTTTAAGAGATGTATTGCCTCACTTGTAATGCAATAACATGAATAAGAGGTGTTCATCATAGATAAGTGATTAAATCTGGTGTTTAAATACATATTCAAAGAGAGATTGAGGCCTTGTAGAAGTGGCACTGGAGCAACTTATTTGTTTGATATCATACATAAAAGCCTCATCATTGACGAGTAGAAAGAACGATTTGAAGAAATATTGGTGGATCTTCCTCATGTGACTAGCGACATCCTTGAGGCAGGGTTTCTTAAGGATATGAAAAGAAACCTCAAGGAGCATGTTGTGACAACCATACCAGTCTAAATGAAATCATGGAAAAGCAAGGCTCATTTAGAATCAAGAGAAGGATAAGTCTCTATACCAGTCAAAGTATTTCAGGAGAATATGATCAGCGCTAGTTTTTATTTTCACAAGAAAATCAAAACTACAATCATAGTTAGGTTTACTTGAAGATCCACCCATATCGTCAGGTTCCAGTTGCTAAACGGAAGAATAAGAAGTTGGCTCCACGCAATTTAGGCCATACAAGATCATTCAAAGAATTGGTAAGTTAGCATATAAGTTGTGGCTCCATGCGAATAGTTCTATACACTCGATGCTTCACATCTCGCAACTGAAGCACATTGTTCCAAACTCTCAGTCAGTTCAAGATGTTTCAGCTATTCTCAATCCTTATTTTGTGTGGGAGACAAAATCAGAACAGGTCCTCAACATCCGCAAGGCACCCATATGTAATGATGTGGAGGTGCTAGTATAGTGGAAGGGTTTGCCTAGTTTTGAGTGCACTTGGTAATCAAATTTCGCCTTATCATCGCAATTTTCTCTTTTCTACCTTAGACCATCTCCAACCTCACTCGACTTTTCATTTTAAACTTCATTTTGGAGTAAATCTTCTCCAATTCTACTTCATTTTCAATTTCAAAATAGAGTGGAAAATGGAATTATTTCATAATTGCATTAATCAATTCATTTTTTTATTCATGACTCTATTTTTTATTTCAAAATAGAGTAGGGTTGGAATAAAATTCAACTCCTAATACATTGGAGATGCCCTTAAAGATAAGATGACTGTTTTACTAGGGGGTATTTATAAGCTATCAGTACCATTGGTATTCATTAGAAAAATGCACCGTACGTCAGATAAGCAGGCTCCCCGTTTGGAGAAGTCTAGTGAAACCAAAATTGGTTGTGATAGAAGAAAAGGAAGTGTGGGAGAAACTTTCGGTGTAAATGAGTCTTTGAAAATAAGAGTGTCGTTTTTATTATATAATGTCGTTTTGCATATATTTGGGCAAATTGTTTGTTGTTTTGGTGAGCTTTTGAGTATCTGAATATATTTAAGAGAAGGTTTCATTTTTGGGTTTCTTATTGAATTAATCAAAAGGAAATTTATCTTCTTACTATGTCCTCACTCTACTCTCGTTCTATCTATCTCTACCAAATCCTTTCTACTCCTTGGTAAGCTCGTGCTTGGCAAAAACTTTAGCTAAAATGATCTTGTAACAAATGACTTTAAAAGTTAGAGCTTGAAATGTGTATGAAACTGAGAAAGAAGAAGCACTTCTAAAGAGACAATCTACGATTGATTAAAAAATAGAAACAAGAATTCAGAAAATTACGAACTCAAATGATATAATAAGAAATGTGGAGCAAATGCAACAGAGTGTATAATTGTTCCTCAATTATCAACAACTGCCTCTTTTTTGGTCATAACCCTCTTAATAACCAAAGTAAGAAACAAAAAAGAAAAAACAATCTTTCCCATTCTTATAAGAGATTCAAGAATTGGATTCTCCAATGGAAAACGAAAAGAATATCAAAAAGGGTACCTTCTATTTTACAGAAAGAATGAATCTTTATCTCTCTCTCTCTTTCTCTCTTATGCAGCTTCCCCTTCACTGCAACAAGTTTCTTATGTATGTGGCAAACTAAATTCTGAATCTTTAGAGAGTAAAAATCTGCAGTGCCTCTGTTTTTATCTCTGTGTTTTTACCTTCTCAATATCTTCCTCTGTCTTTAGCACCTAGTAAGTAAGTACCTTCGAGATCATTCGAAAGTTTCGGTTTTGCTACTCCAAGATGTGACAGTTCTTGATGAAATCATTGGAGTAGTTGACATATTTTGTCCAGAATGGCCTGAGATGCTCGAAACCAATCTCGAGCCATGGCTTTGATTGTCCATTGTAGTGGATCACTGCAGCTTTCTTCACATTTTCTATGTTGGTCTTGTTCTGATACCCTAATCCAAGCATATGCCACGAGGAGTCTATCGTGTGGACGTGTCCCTTAAACGCGATAAGAGCAGGAGGCAATGTTCCAAGCTTCCACATTGTCAGATTCGACTTTAGATTCTGCTCAAAACCAAGAAAAGTAAACAGAGTAGGAAAGTGAGATAACTTGAGACTCTGCTATAGAGATTAAATAAAAGGAACGTAAGCTTCTTTGATGTTTTACCTCTCTAAGCCAAGAGTGATACGTTTCTCTGATATTTGTCTTCCTCCAAGCTTTTAGATCGAAGACATTCATACCATATGCCCAAGCACACCCTTCAGGATCCAAATGCTTTGCAATGAGAGGGTGAGAGAAATTGAAGTAGTTCCTTAGACGCTTTGACATCACCCATTCATCTTCACCCCGGCAAGTTTCTACAGCTCCATTGACCTTACCACCAAGGTCAATATCCCAAAGTGGAGCCAAGTCTCGCTGGACAACTATATCATCGTCTAAGAAGACCACCTTGTCCAAGTTCGGGAAAAGCTATTTCCAAAAAGAACAGAAATAAGAAATTGGCATAAAAGCTCAATTTGCAAGTTTAACTACAAGGGGATTAAAGATTTACCTCTGGTATATATATTCTAAGATGGTTGAGCAAAGATATGTATTTCGGACTTCTAGATTGCAACTTTGAAGCAAATGTTCGTGGAGTTGTTTCGGTGAGGTTAGCCCCAGCGACATGATTCCCATGGTAATAGTTCCTGACACCATTATGGCTTTCCACAGCTTCCAGAACCGGAACATTCTCTCTCGTCAACCAGTCAAACTGATGAACACCTTTAACTTCCACAATAGCAGGTGCCACAGAGTTCAGGGCAAACCAGGAATGCATACCCGCGTAGGTTTTCTTGTCTGTGATGATGTGAAAGACAATCTTCTCTGGTTTTGAAGATGACCGCACAGCGGATGAGACCACAACTGATGCAGCCAAAATATTGTCCGTGGACAGAATAAAATGGTGATAAGCATTATCTGAAAGAACAGGGAGAAGCTCTGGAGAAGGAAGCTGTCTACGAGCATGAGCATTGGAGGAATATTCATCTGTCAGTCTTAGAGAGAGACAATGAATTCCTTTGGGAATGGAACTTGCTGCAAAATGCTTGTTCATGAGTTCTGCAAATTTAGATTCCCTAATATCCCGTTCCAACTTCTCCATCTGTTCAAGACAGAAAGAAACATACATATAGTAAGACAATCTTCTACTTCGTATGGCTAACTTTAACTATACAGAGAATCAAGAACTAACAATAGTAGATCTCAACCAGATGCATAAACGAAATCAACTTAAAAATTTCAACGGACACAGATAAATGAAACAGATTTTCCAATAAAAATGTCTAAAATGTTAAAGCAAGAGCATATTATGTAGATCAGATTAGCCAATGCGTACCATGGCTCGCAGCACAAGCGCAAATGTTTTTGCGTCATAGTGGTTGTTCTTCATATCCAAAACAAGTTGACTAAAAGAATCTGGAAGCTTCAAACCATCTGGAATTTCTTGTGTGCTTACTTCGTTTAGAATTTTATAAAAGTCCCTAGCTAGTCTCTGTAACAAGAGAAACACGAGGAATTAAATGATGTCATTTAAGAACATGGAAAGATACTGAAAAATAGCAGACAAGAGAAATCAATCACTCACCTCTGAATCATCTACCCTACCAAGAAGACGTGGACCTAACCGCCTCCCTAAACAATCTGAAAGTAAGAAAAAAAACTTTAATGAGAGGATCGCAAGAGCACTGGGGAGATACATGAAAGCAGATTATCAATTGAAATGAACACCGATCTTGGATGAAAAATACTCAACAAATGAACATTCTAAACCATCTAACCTCAAACAGCATATAGATGACAAACAAAGAAATCTATAGATTTTACTCCACACAAACAAACGAAGGGAACTCTGCAAAAGTTGTCATTTAGCTACAGAATCCAACAAAACTGAACGTACTGCTAACAATTAAGGTCGTACAGCTTCTTATGAACCAAGATCCTACAAAATTTATTTGTGGGGACCTAACAAGAAAAATCCAATACCCCAAAACTTTGTTGACTTTAAGCCATCAAAGTACAATCCCAAGCATCCATTGATCCAACAAACCTAACAAAATGCTTGTGACAATGGATACTAAAGATGACAGCTTGTTGTTAGCTTGCCAAAATCCAGCTGCTAAGGAAGATCCTAATCATTCCACGAAAAAGGACAATTTAAAACGGAGAATCCTAAAATCTGCTAATCCAAATCAGAGAGGTGGAGATCCGAACCAGTTAAGCTGAAGAACAGAACGAAATCAGAAACAAATGCATACACAAATCATACGATTTCAATGAAGATCGAACAAAAGGTAGAATGATTTAAGGGAGATTAAAAAAAAGGGTTACCAATGGAGGAGCACTTGTTGACACCTTCAAGGGTAACAACAGCGGTTAGGATGAAAACAAAAGGTAACAAGAAAGCGAGGATTAAGATCGTGTGGAAGAGAGTTCGGTAAGAGATGTGACGAGCTGCGACCTTGATCTTCATCAAGTCAATAAACTCATTGCTGCTCGAAATCGTGATGCTTCTCATGCTAGGCGATATGTGAAGCTGCATCCTTGTTCTTGCAGCCCCACCACAGTGACAACAGAAACCGAATCGAAAACCCTAATTCCTGACGCCGCACTCAATCCCAAACCCAACATCAGATCCGATCAGATTCCGCTTCTCCGATCCCGATTTCCTCACGATTCTCGATCTAGACTTGTGCGTGTTTCCCAAATCCAACTCTATTAGGTTCCTTATCGCTTTTCTTCTTTCTTGTGGTCTTCTCGCAGACCGCATTGGATTTCCGACCACCAGAGGAAGATCCAAATTTGAGATTCCCGCCTACTCCTCTGGAGATTGCTTCAAACAATTGTATGATTACGAGAATCCAGACGGGTTTGCCTCAAATTTACGTCTTAAGCAGACATTAAAGACTCTTCGCACAGATCAAGATTCAAAATCAGAGAGCTGACGAAGAAGAGAGGAAAATGAAGAGAAATATGAGGAAACAAAAAATAGAAACAAATGAGAGAAAAAATGGAGCTTTTGTTCTCAGTGATTTTGCCGGTGGATCTAAACATATTTATTTCCACAACCCAAAAAAAAATAAAAGAGAAAGAAAAATCGCAAAAACAAAATATTATAATTTATTCAAGATCTATAATTATAATGAATATTAATTAATTGGTGTCTTGACCTTGAGTTTAGGGATTGTTTTATAGAGAGCTAATTATACATTTTCTCCACCTATTTTCATGGCTAAGCAAGAGTTTTGCTTTTTCATCTGTCTTCTTAAATGATTGATATAAAGTAGTTTTAATTAACAATTAACAATTTAAATTTCTAAACATAAACAATATAATTAGACAACCCCTTTTTCTCACGTCTTTCTTTTTAACGTCTTTATCATTTTTTTCCATTAACTTGACATTTTGTGAATGTTTCTTTTTTTTTGGTTCTTTGTGTTATTTATGCATTTGAATTTTCCAATTATATTCGAAGAAAAGTTCTATAAATCAATCTACGTTATGCATGATCCAAAAAGTCACACATTTAATAGTCTAGATTTTATATCTAGTGGAGAAAAAATCCAATGTCAAAACACAAATAGTTTTTTTTTTGTATTACTAACCATTAGACTAAAATCGGGAAAAAATATCAGCATGGTTTATCCTAAATTGCGTGAATTACAATTGATTTGAGTTTTGTAAAAGAGAAAATACGCAATTGGATAACATTTTTTACACGTTTTTTTCTTGAAATGGTAAAATTAAAATAAAAGTCTTAGCTGGTAGGTCCAAATTCACTATATGGATTTTCTTTCAAATTAATTACAAAATACCGTACAATTCTATTTGTCGTTTTCGTCTGACATATTACAAAAAGTAGTTATTTTAATTTCATTATATGCTTATAACTTTTGTTGAATACCATAGACCGACCGACACAGTCCATTGCGACTTTTCAATTCAACAAAAAAAAAAATAACTCGAACCGGAATCAAACCAGAGTTAAGAAGAAAAATCTCATGGAAGGTAAAAAACTAAAAATAACACGACAGTTTTTCCTCGAAAATCAATTTAAGGAGAAAAAACCCACTTTCCCGGAAATATTGCTATAATAAACCCTAGAAAAAGCAGAGCACAAAAGTTTCAACTTGACAATCAAATTATGTACAACTTCGATTCCTATTCTGAGAAACTCAAGCTATTTCTAGAAAATGAAAGTAAAGAAAAAGATCCCAGATTCCCAATTTGTTTTTCTTACATCAACTTTCCTAGGAAAAAATGCTCAATCTCCAAGTAATTTTTCTCATCTAAAAAACAGAGTAAAAAAAAAAAGTCTCGAATCTGACTGCACAACTTCAAATCTTGTTCGAGAAAAAGAGTTTCAGTAAAACTCGTCTCCAAGAGAAACAGGAACAGCACTGAGAAACCCCAAATTCTCACTATACTCTGTTTTCGAGTGTTGTATCTTGCCGTGAGACTTCTTGTGACCACCCAGAGCATAAATTGACCTGAAACGCTTTGAACAGAAGCTACACTTGTACCTCCTCTTCTCTTCCATCACAGTTACAGACTCATCCTCATGCTCTTCTACTGATTCTTCTCTGCAATTCTTTTTGTTCCTACTTTTACTCATCCGATGATACGTCTGATGACCTCCTAGAGCTTGATAAGACGAGAATATCTTGTTGCAGAGCCTACATTGATGCTCAACGTTCATCTTATTAGATTCAGTATCTGAATCAGAACACTCCATAGCTCCTACATCAAGCTCAGTACCAAATTCACGGCCTTTTCTCAGCTTCTGCTGATCCGATTCATCATCACTAGTCTCTTCTTTCAGCAATTTTTGCTCCGACTCAGAGTCACTGGCGTTTCTCCATCTCTGCTGATCGAATTCGTTATTGAATCCGAAGAACCTAGCTGGTCCTTTCCATATTTCTTCCTTAAGCTTCGGCTCATTATCGAAAACCCTAGATTCAAAATCACCAGCAATTCGCGGTTTCTTGTAGGTCAAACAACAATTAGGTGTCTCAGGACTAGAATCCATTGCTTCACCAACGAGTTTCAATCCGTCTACAACAAACTTGGGACTACTCTTAGACAGTAGAATCAAAGACTCAGCGACTTCTAATTCTTCATCATCCCAAGCAGAAACAGAACGCGATTCAAGAAATGTAGTAAACGAACAAGACAATGGAGTCTTCTTGTACCTGATTACTCTGGATCGCTTCTTCTTCTTTATAGCGCTGAAGCTACTACACAGACTCTTCATGGGTTCTTCTTCGCAAACCCTCTGGTTCGTCGGAGAATGCGTCCCCGCTTGATGATTCGTCAGACATTTCTCGTAGCGAAACCCTTTGCCACATTCTTCGCATCGGAATCGAACCTTCTTCATTGATTCGGGAGATTTCAGGGTTTTCTTCTTCGGGTTTTCCCTTAGACCGTAGTAGCAAGAGAGATCTCGCTGTTGATTTTCTCGCGACTGAGTATTGGTGATATTTCGTAGAACTCCATTGTTGGGCTTGTCGAGAGATTGGTGTTCTTCTTCCATTAGGCGCGAAATACTCGGGGAACTCGAATAAAGAAGAAGTCGATGAAGGAAACGATCATGTAGATAATGTAGAGGCAGAGCAGGAGGCAAAAAATTTGACACGCGGTTCCCATTAACAAGGAAACTATCAGAAGATGTGAAAGAAAGAAAGATTCTGCACAGTTTTCCGTCACTTTCCCGAGAAAAACGAGAACGAAAGCGTCGGAGAAAGAGGAAGTAACAGTTTTCTGGGAAAGAAACGAAAGGCTCGAGGCTATCGAAGAATAAGCACGAAAAGTATTACGGATGAGAAAAACTAAAGCTTTCGAATTTCTGTAATTTCTGGAAGATCGAGTGAGCGAGAGAAAACAGAGAAGATATAAAGCATGAGCTGTGGGAACTAGACGAAAGGGGCTTTTTGGTAAATCACCAAGAAAATAGAGAGCGAAAACTTTCTTGGCTGCTACAGAGTCCCACGTGGCAAGCCTCACCAGTTGCAACCAATTAAAAGTTTAAAACTAATTGTTAACAGAATATTCGAGTTCAGTTGAATAATATTTTCCCCGTTCATCAATTCAGGCCTATGAGAGTTATGTATGAGAAAAAGTTATAAATAATGACTGAAGTATAAATGATACTATTTTGGTAGTGAAATTTTTTATATTATGAAAAATAACGATTGAAAAGCTTACAATATTTTGGTAACCCAAGGTACATAATTACCAACAAAAACCAAACCTAAAATCTCTGTTGGGAATCTCATAGGAAAAAGAAATGCGACGATTATTGATCAAAACATAGTAAAGAAGAAAAAATATTAAAAAAACTCATGAGAATTCGGAAAATTTTAAAATAAAGCTAAGGAAGAGGTTTGTTTGTCTGTTTGTTTAGGCAAGAGCAGGCATGTCCTTGAGCCACTGGTCCAATGGCTTACCAATGGAGTAAACAATAAACCCAATCTTCCTGAGTTTATCAGCATCCACAACGTTTCTACCGTCAAAAACAAAAGCCGGTTTCTGCATTTCCGCGAAGATCTTCTCGTAATCGAGTTTCTTGAATTCATCCCACTCAGTCAAAATACAGATTCCATGAGCGTCTTTGGTTGCAGCGTATGCGTCCCAAACAACCGAGACTTGTTTCACAGTGGTGGGGCTCATGGGCTGGAGATGAAGAGGGTGGTCCCAGTCGAATTTGTTCATGGTTAAGTCTCTCTGGATCTGTTCTTCAGAGACTTGTGGGTCGTAGATGCTGAGACGAGCTTTGTCACCTAACAGACCTTTGCAAACATCAATGGCTGGTGTCTCTCTTGTGTCACCTGTGTCTTTCTTGAAGGCGAAACCAAGAACAGCAATCTTCTTGTTGGAGACTGTGTTGAACATGGATGAGACAATACGGTTAACGAATCTGGTTTTCTGGTAGTCGTTGATCTTGATGACTTGTTTCCAGTACTCAGCGACTTCAGGTAAGCCATTGCATTCACAGATGTAAACTAAGTTGAGAATATCCTTCTGGAAACAGGATCCTCCAAATCCGACACTTGAGTTCAAAAACTTGGGACCAATCCGAGAGTCTTTACCAACAGCGTAAGAGACTTCTGAGACATTGGCACCAGTTGCTTCACAGAGAGCGGACATTGCATTGACTGATGAGATCCTCTGAGCTAAAAAGGCGTTAGCTGCAAGCTTGGAGAGCTCAGCGGACCAGAGATTGGTGGTGAGAATTCTCTCTTCAGGGACCCATTGGGAATAAACGTCTTTCAAGGCTTTGACAGCTGCAAATCCTTCAGGAGTTTCACGACCACCGATGAGGACACGGTCAGGCTCGAAAAGGTCTTCGATTGCGGTTCCTTCAGCAAGGAACTCAGGGTTGGAGAGAATCTGGAATTTGATTCCTTTGCTGTTGTGGGTGAGAATCTTCTCAATTGCCTCTGCGGTTTTCACAGGGACAGTTGATTTCTCAACGACGATCTTGTCTGAAACCGAAACATCTGCGATCATACGAGCCGCGCTCTCCCAGTAAGTCAAATCCGCAGCTTTGCCAGCTCCAAGACCACGGGTCTTGGTTGGTGTGTTGACAGAGACGAAGACAATGTCAGCCTCTCTCACGTGTTTCTCAACATCGGTGCTGAAGAAAAGGTTCTTTCCACGGCACTGCTTAACCACATCATCAAGACCAGGCTCATAGATGGGAAGCTGATCACTGTTCCATGCGTTGATTCTTGGCACAGAGATATCAACGACGGCTACTTCAACAGATGGACACTTTAGAGCAATGACTGCCATGGTTGGACCACCGACATATCCAGCTCCAATGCAGCAGATCTTCACCATTTTTTTTCTTTGTAAACTGAATGGGTTTAATGTCAAACTTTAGATCTCTCAGTAATCAATATCATAAATAAACACCAAAAAGATAAATTTCAATACATAACACCAAGTCTGAATAACATGACTACACAAAATTCCTTAGCAATTCGAATAAGAACAAAACAGAAGGGATTTTGGAATCTAGCTGCATCGGAGAACGAGAATTTTTATTCTACATGTCAGATCCAGCAATTCAAACATTGTAAAGAGGAAAAGTAATGATATGCAAGATAAAGCAATGAGCATTCAAAAAGACTGAATCCACAATATGCAATAGCTATACTTTGACAGATTCCGTTTTCAATAACTCAGATCCAGTTTCGTAAAAATTAGAAGATGCACGACGAATACGTTTACGTAAACATGAACGAAAATAAGGTGAAGCTACCAATTCCATATCAACCCAGAGATTAAGTTTTCATGATCATGCTTAACAGTGAGCCGTGAAGTCGAAATTCAATTAACAAAATGAAAATAATGCGAGAAATTCAAATCAAAATCTCAGATCTGGTACATGCAAAAGAAACCCAGTTCAGGAATGGGGGAAAACGCAAATGAGAAATGAAATTACGTCAATTTTATGCGGATCACCGACACAGATCGAACCTGAATGTAGCAAAATCTTAACTCTCAACAGAATTCACAACAGTTTTTTTTTTTCGTTGAATAATCATAAACATTCGAAACGAAATCTATGTGAAAAAAATTACCCGGCGAAATAGATCCAAATCGAAACGGGAGACAAAGGCGAGATCGGATCGCGATAATCACAAAAACTGAATCGAGAATACAAGGAAAAAGAGAGAGAGCTACAATTGATTCATACCTTTCGCAAGCTATGTAGCCTCTGGTCTACACTATCGAATAAAATGGAGCTCAAATTGCTGGGGAGAATTAATCGCTAAATCTGACGATGGAGAAGAAGAGCGGGGTGAGTATGGAGTTTATATAGGTGATGAGATTCCGAAAATGCCCTTGAAACCGTCAAAGAATAACGCGGCTTAAAAGTTTTGGTTACTTATTTAATTGCTAAACAAAATATTAAATTAAGCAAAGAGTTTCAGTTAAAATTAAATGAGAAAGGGTAGGGTAGAAAAAACGACGGGCCTCACAATATTTGGCAGCAGCTTTAAAGTCTTAAAGACACGTTAAACATTTGACATACATCAAAAGCTTTTGGAATTCGGCCAAATTAAATAGATTCTACATATAAGTCAAAAACAAATTCGTTTCGTATATATTTAGTTATTTATATATATTAGTATTTATTAATTTTCCTTTTTTAGATTTTCCCTATTTTAGATATTAACTTTTATTCAGAAGTATCATAAGAAACAAAATAAAAGTCATTTTTATCTCTAATTTTAAACAAAATTTTAGTTTTTCAGCCACCATAAATGCAATTTTTTTTTGTCAACAACATAAAATATATGTATTTAAATCCAAATGGTGACAGAGCAACAACACTAACACAATAACGAGACTACAGAAAAAAAATTTGCAAATTTTTATTTCAGAAATATATTTTCTATCCAGAAATATGAAAAAATATTGGAAAAAAGTTAGGACTAGATTCCTAATCTCCAAGCAACATAAACCAAGTGTTGAAGTTTTCCATTACTTTATTCTTTTTAAAAACAATATATTTATAAATGTAACATGTTTGTAAACCATGAAATATGAGATATTGTTTTTTGTTAAAAGATTTTCAAAATTTGAGATATTGTTATGTACATATAATCCTGGATTAAAGATTAGAACATGATTTTGATAAAGATAATACTTCATTTTTTAATGACTTGAATCCAGATTCAATAGAGTTGAAATATCAAAAAATTTAATCAGTTGAGTCACTAAGAATTCCCTTTTTTGTTAAAATGTACTTTGTATCATGTTTAGAAGGTTTAAATAGTTGTTGTTGATGTACCAGTACCATCGTATCGACATGAAAGTGTAACTTTCATATTTAAAACCTATTTTATGTGTGTCAGCAGCAAAATTTGCAATTTTTTTCATTCTTTCAACCTTTGCACTTTGAATTACATACTTTTTTACCTCCCGAAATAAATATATTTACCAAATGCTGTTGATTATTTTAATCTGGGAACTATTGAGAGTTGAAGACAAAGGGAATATACATATAGAGACGTTTGTTAACGAGGTATTATGCAAACATATTTTGAGGAATTTAAAATCCCGTAATACATTATTGGTTTGAATCCTTTTATGTGCGTCATCACTATCCATTTTGTATTCTATCATATACTTCCCAAAGTTTGGTGTTCAGTTCCAAACTTTCAATAATATACATATTAATCTATTCTTATAAAAGCAATTTTGTATTATTAGTAACTAAGCGAGTGTGGTGGAGTCTCGGGGCAAACTTGACACATAAGACTAATTGCACTTTGCTTGAAAACTCAGTCACTTTTTGAAGTGCTTCTCAAGCTATATTTGAATATTTATAAATAAAAATAATAGGAATAGTTTGGTTGAAAATATATAATATCAAAATTATTAAACAAATCTAAACCAAAAAATAAATATTTTGGAAAAATGCGAATGTATACGTTGACCAACAAAGAGTTTGTTCGTTTACAACTCGATTTGGTTTGCCATGTTACTATAATTTATTGACTATAAAAACCCAAAATCATGACTTCTATATTCACTATTTATTTTACTAGTTTACAATCGATTCGAATGCGTCCTATACCACCCTTTTCAGATGTGTTGTGCATTAGTTTGTCGTTGTGGCCCTGCGATGTATGATGTATCTTGCTTTACCATGTACTAAACCAGGCATTAGGCCTTGGCAAAAAAAACAAAACCGAAGAACCGCACTAGAATCAACCTGAAATAACTTATTCATTTTGGTTATGCCGTAATTACTCACTAAATTCTGAGTTGAAAAACCATAGACACAGGTTTGAAGCATATACATATAAACATATGTATTCCGGTTTAGGGCTTTAGACATTATTAGTTTCTCTTTCGTTTTTTATTTTATTTTTCGGATCGATTATATTCCCCAAATATGTGTCTACGCATGCGAGAGACCTCCAATATCAGTCAAAATCTATTTCCTTTTCCTATCTCACAAATTGAAGACTCTCATAGACTTGTACAGTAAACCTGGAAAATCTCAGACTCAAATAAGCATTCGTCGTGTGTCTTCATCGCCTGTTTCATCTGTTGTTTCAATGAATCGATCAGAGATATGTAATGTCCTAGTATGTACAAGAAACATGCAAATTTCGACTTCTAGGACTCCTAAGATGTAATGTATGAAAACTATCTTAGCGTGCATAAATGGTGAAATAAAGATGAGTTTATTTATGAAAAATGTATAGAAATTAGGCGCTAAAACTATCAATTTACCATCTCATCAATAACCCGATGATACTAAATAAACGCTGACTTTATATTAAAAATACCGATGGAGATTTATGATTAAGGTGGGTAACCCCCTTCCCCCCTTCAAACCTCAAAAATGACTTAAAAATCCTTTAAAACCCAAAATAATTATGTTTGAGCATCAAATTTAAGAGTTTAAAACTGAAATGGGTCGTAAAAGACCTTGATCCCGGTTAGTGGACCTCCGCTAGCTTCCCGACTCCTTGACAAGACACTTTGGGGTGGGTACTCTAGGGTCATGGTAAGCAAAAGACACAAGTCTTAGAGTAGTCCTAATAAGGTAAATTAAGTTTTGATTTGAAGAGTATCTCCATTAAGAATTTTTCAAGAATTCTCTTAGTAATAAAATAATAGAAAATAATGAAAAAAGAAGAAAAAGTCTATCAATTGAGAGATTCCACCAAAAAATGTGAGAGACTCTTACATTTGTCACATTATTATTGGTTTATTTTATTTTTAAATTTAAAATTTAAATATATAAACAAATAACTTTTTTTTAAAATAGTATTTTAAGTTGGAGAAACTCATATATAATTTAAAAATAAAATATATGAGTTTCTACCCAATGGAGATATTTTAAGATAAAGCCTTCGAATATGTATGAGCACAATTCATCTCTTTCTCTCCCCACTTCCCTTTTTTAAAGTATCTTCTAACGGATCGTTGAGATCACATAAATAACAATCATCATCCAACGGTCACAAAGACCTGAGCGTGATTAACATGGGAGGAAACCCTAAGAAGATCGTTGAGATGCTTAAAAAGAACATATCTTGACACTTGTCTTCGAGCACTCGTCTATCTCTTCTCACTTCTACAATATAATACTCTTAAGTTTCATGAACTTCCAACTCAAAATCGATTGGCAGTAAGTGGATTGACTCATGTCCCTTATATAGTAGTCTAAGTCTCTTCCCAGTTTCTAATGTGGGTCTAAGTCTCTTCCCAGTTTCCAATGTGGGATATTCTCACATGCCCCCTCGAAATAATGAGCCGTTTAACCATTAATCTCGATAATATCTCATCATAGAATTAATTTCAAGTTAGATCGGTCGGATTAATTCGAGCTAGACCGATTTCGCTTCGGGTTGGGTAGCGTGTGTTCGGACTATGATATCATGTTAAGTTTCATGGACGTCCAACTAAAAATCAAAAAAATCAATTGGCAGTAAGTGAATTGTCCCATATCCCTTATATATCAGTCTAAATCCTTTCTCATTTTCCGATTCTCACAAATACTTTCTTTGGCTTCATTATATAATCTCTATCATCTTTCCATTTATAAGACATTATTTTTCACAAAATACACCTTTCTCCTTGCTCTATTTCCACAAAAGTGCGCACAAAATATTAGATAACCGAGGATATATTCTCCTTCGTACTCGGTGTTACTTAGCAAATTATTTACTAGTTAGAGAGTCGAAAAATCAACGGAAAATATCCACAAAATGTTTTTGAAACTGTCATGAGTATGTCTTTCGTGAATAAAATTTTCTTTAGTGATTAAACATACTAACCAAGATACTCCCTTAAAAGACGCCACTAAATACATTTGGTAACTTCTGTATTACCAAATCATTAATTTCTGAAATACAGAATTAACAAATCACCTAATGACATACCCATTAGGGGCAACACCTCTAGCTTGATCCAACGTAGTGAAACCTTCCCAAACCAATCCACTCTTTGGTCCACAGACCTTGGCTCGCTTAGACTGCACCCATTCCCAAAACCGAACTACCAACCACCAAATTATCAGAACAACGAGCGAACCGACAGTTCCAATCGCGAACGCTATCGAGTTCGGAGAAATCACTTCTCCTGCAATAGAGTAAGCCACGAACAGAGGAACGAGCAAAGGGTAGTACCAAAAGATACTCTCTTGCCCTAAAGTCAACAAACACAAAGTTAGTGCCGTGGCTAAATAGAAACCCGCACTGTTCCATAACCATAACAGGATAAAGTAACCCTCTTCCATAACCACTGAACCCGCTTTGCGACTCATATTTGTTCCACCACTTTCACCGCTATCAAAAAAGCCTCCAGGAGGCTGGAGAACAGTCTGATAAGTAGCTGTGATTATCAGAGTTGCAACCACTAAAAGAGCGTTTCGTCTTTCTTCAGAGATCAAACTATAAGACCGAATCATCCTCGTCCGTCTCCACTCTCCCCATGTAAGCCGCGACCCAAGTATATCCGATGTGGTCTTAACCTTAACCAGAGAAACCGACCGTTTCCCGCCATGTCTCTTGACCATTCTCTCTATCTCTATGTTGTTGTGTAATGCGGCAATGTCTAAAACAGTTAAACCATTCTTGTTTTCGATGTTGACGTTAATCTTGGAACTTTTTAACATCAATTTCATAGCTTGGCGATTGTTCTCGTACGCTGCGATATGCAAAGCCGTGTTCCCATCTTTATCTCTTTTGTTTATGGCTCTTGTCTCGATCCACTCTGCATCTTTTTGACACAATCTTAAGATCCATCCCATGAGAACTCTAAGAACTATTAAGCCTTCTCTTTGGTCGTCGTTTTTCATAGCAATGTGAAAACTGTTCTCTCCGTTCGCGTTTGCGTCCACTATGCTCTCCGGGCAAACCAAGAAGAATTCTGATATCAAATCAACCTTCTTTCTGCTTACCGCACTTAGCAATGGCGTCATACCTTTTCTTGGACAAGAGAAAATGAAACTAATGATTCAGTTACCAATCCGGTTAGGCCGAGATTAGTCCAGGGTTACCAATCGGTTAAACTGCCAATTCAAAATCGTACCTCGAAAACCAAACCAGAGATAAAATAACTTTGAAATCGAGCACACAAAAAATGAAAGAGACCGACTAAAACATTTTTTTTTTTTTTTTTAAGATCTATGAAAAAATGTAATTTATTATAAAAGAAACCGGTACGTACCTTGTCTCCCTTTAAGACGAACAAGGCTTGGATCAACCTTAAGTAGGTCGAGTACTAACCAAAAGTGACTGTGTTCGATGGCGAGGTGTAAAGGCGTAAGTCCGTCGGGGTTTAGTTTCCGAGTTAAAGATGGTTTCAAGTTTATCATTTCCATGGCGAACTCTGTTATTCCGGCGGCGACTGCCACGTGGAGAGGAGTATTAATGAAAGGCACGTCGTCGATTTTATCGAGAACGTATGGATCTTCATGGATGAGTTCGTATAATAGATCTATGTTTCCAGATTTAGCAGCAGCTTCTAGTGACCTCCTTTGATCCATTAGTTAAGACTTAAGACTTAAGAGACGAAAACTATTGATCGATGAGAATGATTGAATGCATTTTTTAGGTAATTAAATATCTAACACGTGACACGTGACGAAACTTAATTCGCAACAAAGTGATAACTAGTTTGTGAATGAACGAGAATACCAATTCGCACACGATTAGTGTTGAAAATTATATGTGACGTGGCTGTATACATTGACGAAGTTAGCTATTTAGCGCCATCTTTGATCCAACGGTTATTATTAGACAACAAATCATTATTGTCACGAAATTTAATGTGACATTGGAGTACACGTGGGTCAGAATCGGCATTATCATCTCCTTGATCCAACGGCTAAGATTATTAGAAAATAATTTGCTGTTAAAGTGCAAAATTTTTGGTGTCAGGTGGCATTAAACGTGGATTATAAACCATCTGTCATTACTTTGATGATCCAACGGCCAAGATTATGAAAATAAAATGATTTCTTACTTTATCTGTAGTTGATTTATTTATTAAAAAAGCACCAAAACACTAGCCGTTATAGAGAGCGTCCAAAGAGATCCGCAACGGTCACATTTTTTCCCCAATCCATTTTCTTCGACTCCTTCTTATTCAATTTTACGTACTACATAGGAAGAAAAACCCTAATTCTTTCTCTCCTGTCAGTTTTTGTTTGGGGAGAATCTCAATTCAAGAGTTATTATTGTTCGTGTTCGTGTTGCGATATCCAAATTCTGTTCTTATATCCGATGGAGTCATTGATTTTGAAGAATGGGAAACCGGGGACTCCGATCAAGGATCGGAGCAAGTCTCAGCCCAAGGTTCAAGATAATTTCAGATCTACGGAGAATGCAAACCCCAATATTTCACACGCGAGTCCGGCTAAATCTCCGCTCACGAAATCCGCAGTATCCCCGCTTGTGAAATCTGCCAATTCGAAGAAATCCGCGCAGAGGAATCCGATTACGAATCCTAACCCTAGTCAGGCGGTTTTCTCTCCGCGAAATCGGATCAGAGAGAGGAAGTTTGTTGTGGTGGCGAAGAAGAATGCGAGGAAGGGGAAGAAGGATTCGAGTCAAAACCCTATGGAGTCGACGGTTACTGAGATAGATTGTAAATGCGGAGAGAGGAAGAAGGGGAACATGAAGTGCGTTTGTGTTGCATATGAAACGCTCCGGGCTTCGCAGGAGGAATTCTTCAAAAAACGAATTGAATCGGAGGAGGAACAGGGAGGTTTGGAGGAAAGCTGTAATGTCGGACAAAGTATTGGAGATGAAAATGAAATAGGAGAAGAATCTGTGGCACCGGAGAAATTAGGCGCTTTTACAATGAAGAGGTCAAGGGCCAAGGTGGTGGAAGAATCACGGCGAAGTGTACCTGAGTGCGGTAAAGTGATGAATCTCGTAGAAGCATTTGAGAAACTCACTTGCTTTAGTCATTCAAAGACAGCTAATGAGAATGAAGAGAACCAAATCGAAGAGGATATGAAGAAGGCGGTGAAGTGGGAATTGCTTGGAATGAGACAGCAACCAGAGAAAGAGCAACATCCATGGAGTTCTTCGTTTAATCCATCTGAATTGGTCTTAACAGCTAAGAATCTCGGCTTAGACCCCAATGCCTCGGTTTCTTTATCCTGGGACAGCAGCCGTGGCAGGTCAGTTCGTTGTTGACTTAAAAGACCTCACTTAAATTCCGAATTGCTATTTTTTTTATATTTATATTGTCTCGTTCTGAATTGTTTGATCTGGTGATGTTTCAGTGCTTTGAGTGCTGGAAGGAGAAGCAGACGAAATGTAAGCGTCTTGGATGCCTCATATGCAGCATTATATAATGATTATCTGTCTTGCTTAGTATGTCATCACTTGACACGTCCATTTGATTTAATTAGTTTGGTATTTCTGGCTATGGCAGAGCTTGGACTCATCGACTACAATGGGAAGCAGAAGATCAAAGAAAAAGCAAGTGAAGGTCACTTCATTGAAGCCCTTTAAACTAAGAACAGAGGTATGAGTTTCTTGGGTCAAAATAGAGAAATTTTTCGAGTACATGACAGAAACTGAGTTGTGTGTTGGTTGGTCTTTTGTTTCTCTGCAGGAAAGAGGTAGACTGAAGGAGGAGGAGTTTACAAAGAAGGTTCAGGAAATAATGATGGAGGAAGAAAAGATGAGAATCCCCATTGCTCAAGGTCTTCCATGGACAACCGATGAGCCTGAGGTAAGCAATCTCTGCTTTTTAACATCAAGTTTGATCTTGCATCCCACAAAATTCAATTTTTTGTGCTATATCTAGAAGAAAAATTAGGCAAACTTATGTTGGAAACGAAATCAGATGTCTTGTTAAACTTATATAGAGTTAGTTTCTAACGTTTTTTTTCTGCTTTCAGTGTCTGATTAAGCCTCATGTGAAAGATATCACGAAACCAGTTGACTTGACCCTCCACTCAGATGTCCGGGCAGTAGAACGCGCAGAATTTGATTACCAGGTAAAACCTTGCTAATGCACTTATTGTGTTTGAAATCTAGCATCATATAGTTGTTGTTGCCCTCATTTTCTTCAAGACAGCTTTTAATAAAACACACTGGAATGAGACATGGCTTCAGTACGTAGTTGACAGACAGTGTTAAGTTATTTAGGGACTTAGTGTCTCCTTAAGCTGGTTGTGTTGAGACAGAGAGAAAAATAGTTGATAGTGTCAAGTTTGGAAGGCTGTCTTGTCGATAATAATTTGGAACGTCTCCATGTTAATGTGGACTTTGTTGTTATAGGTTGCGACGAAGATGAGCTTCATTGAGCAGTACAAAATGGAAAGAGAAAGGCAACAGAAGGTAACAGTTCAATATGAGATGTTTATGACATACGCAATAATTGGGAATCTTGCTTTGGCTGGATTTAGATAAATGTAATATTCAATGGTTATGTTTTTTACTTTCAGTTGGCAGAGGAAGAAGAGATAAAAAGGCTGAGGAAAGAATTGGTCCCAAAGGCGCAACCAATGCCATACTTTGATCGACCATTCATTCCAAGAAGGTAAAAAGACTGGTATATAAATACTTGTTCTCTTGAAATCTCATTTCCTTGTGGTAGGACTTGAAAAACTGATACAATTGCTTTCTTGTTGTTTTCGTTAACCATTCAAAAAGGTCGAACAAACAGCCAACTGCACCACGAGACCCCAAGTTTCACATACCGCAACACAAGAAGATCAGATGCTGCAGTTCATTATCCTCTTGGAGTGAAACTGGCTCTTGTATGAGCGATCTCCATTATCAGTATCTCTAATAAGCCTCTTTTGATTTGCGTGTTCACTTCATTGAATATTTTTCTCTGTCCATATTTTTAAACTACATCATGTTGTAAGACATTTAATGAGCAACCAATTAGTTGCAAGTTTTTTGGATATGCCAATCGTTCTTGTTCCACCTTTTGTAATATACTCTGGTTTCATCATTAAAATGAGAAATAAGAAATCTTCATATTTGTTTGCAGAACCCAGTTACACATCCTCAGGTTTGAATTTGCATTTAACTGCCATTTCAAAAACTTCAACTTCATAAAATACCAACAATTTCTTGAGATTTCAATGAACAAACTTGTGATACAAATCACATGGAGGACAAAAAATAACTTTCAATAGCTTCGAAACTTCAACTTGGTTCGTCAAGGTACACCGATAAAGAATAAAATCTAACATCATTAAAAACCCAAAACTTTCTGTAACATATTTTGTTTTTGTTTTTTTGAGTCTCCCCCGCAGCAACATTAAGCGCTTAATGATTCAGCAGCAATACGCCCAGCGACCTGATCCAAATCTCGTTGACCACTTGGAGTGATTCTTCTTCCTCTGAGAAAGAGAGATAGAACGGTAAGGTTAGGCATACAAGATCTTTGCTCAGATTGATATATTTAGTGTCTTTAAAAGAAGAAAAAAACAGTATTACCCTTTTGTGTCAATCTCGACGATGCTCATTGTATCTAACTGTTGGAGAATATGGCGAGCAATACCACCACTGCTCTTACAGAAATGTGGCGGTCTGCTTCCGTTTCTTTTGCTACCACCATAGATTCTTCGGAATGCTCCAACACCAAGACCTCCTCTCAAGTAAATCTTTCTCGCCATCGAAGCTGCAACAACAACATTACTTACAACGACTCTCCATAGAAACAGGATACTAAACAGAGAGAAAGATAAGGAATTTACCAGCTCTGATGTAGTACCAATCAGGGTCGTATGGAGCAAGCTCCTTTAATCGACCAGTTTTCACAATGTCTGTCCATGGAGGAAGCTCGATCTGAATCAGCCAAAAACAACCAATTATTATTACCCTGACCTTCCACTTGGGTTCCAAGAGAAAACTCCAACATAGAAAATTTCCAACTTCAAAAGATCATCATTAAACCAAGACATTTCATTGATATCAAACGTGGTATCACAAGCATCATCATTTTTCCTAAAATCCATATCTTTCCTCTTAAACCCATAATTCACCTGATCCTCTTGTTTCTTCTTTTGGGAACAAAAACTGAAGCCATCAAAGTCGAAAGAGCAGCACCAAGCCACTAACCTTTCCAGATCGCTTGAGGTGAGAAGCGTAAGCCTTGACGAAATCGTGAGGAGAAACGTCTTTCACAGTTTTACCAGTCGCCATTGCACCAGAGATGAATCACTCACCTGATTCACTAAGTTTCTCTCTCCGCAAAGCCAAGAGCTTTCAATCCTCGGTCAGAAACTGTATATATACCCAATCAATTAATTTTCAATTAGGGTTTTTTCGCTCCGGGTCTAATTTTAATCACATTCAACCGGACCCATATTATACAGGTATTGGATCCCACTATGGTCCCAACGTGACCGTGATGGCTTAAGATAGGCCCGAATAGTTCAGCTGTCGCTGTGATACGCCGCCGTTTAGTCAGATGCTTCTTACTGAAGCACTTGCTGTTGCTGACCTTGGCTCGACGGTCACAGAGACGTTCATGTCTGAACCAATCGATACGATCGGCTTCATCAGCCGTGGCCGCCGTGTCTCCGTCTACATCTCCGGCGACTCCTTCCCATCCGCCACAGCATTTTATGTCTTACAACCACGCGGCGGAGAATGTGGAATCCGTATCCGAGTTTCCTTAAATACGCGTCGCCTCATCCGACACTTGTCTCGCCGATGGCACATTAGGATTACATTAAATGCTAAGACTTGTAATTTCCTTCATTAGCGATAGGCCGATAGTCACACGAAGTTTGTTTTTTTTTCGTGTTGTAAGGTTGAGGGACATACAAAGGAAGTTGTGCTTGACCTTTTGCCTTGTGGTTATGCAAATAATGTTGGGATCATGAAACAAAAGTGTTGGTGGAGGTCAACACATGGGGTGAGTATTTGCTTGTTCCAATCACTGTTTTCTGGAAAAGGTGTGATGAATATTATGTCTCTAAGCAGCTCTGAGCTGGCCCAGAAGGTTGCCATTCAATGAAATAGGTGAAAGCATTATGACATTCAACACCAACTATAAGGATACTGGTCTTTTTGGCATTTATGCCGTTGCTAAAGTGAATCTGGATTCCATATCAACCTTAGCATAGTAGCATTGCTCACTTTATTAAACATTTTTGACACTTGTATTTTTATCCTGTGATATCTGTTAGGAGTTCATGTCCTTTTACCTTTTCGTGGTACTTGTTTGCAGCCTGATTGGTTGGATGATTTTGCACATGCCATTAGGTACGAGTTAACCAAACTAGCTTACCTGGTTTCTGAAGATGATGCGACGAAATCAGGTAATATGACTCCCTTTTCCATCTTTCCAAGCATTCTCTTGCTAAAACCCCATGTGATTGTTTACGCCTCTCTCTTTCCACTGGTTTGTTGGAAGCTAATCAAGGACGTTCAAGAGTTTTCTTACTCCTATTGCAGCAGAAGTCTTGGTTGTTTGCTTCACTTGGATGGAACTGCTCAAGTTGCTGAAGATATATGTCAGGTTTGATTTTGTTTTTTTCAGCTGCTGGCATATGGTCGTAGAACCCCAACTGCTGAACTATTTGCAAGGATTGATGCTTTTGATGGTGAAACCCGTTGCCAACAAATACATCTATGACAAGGTTAGTTATCTCTGCTTCTTTTAAAGAGATTTGGGGTTACCTTAGTCTGAAAAGACAACAAAACCAAGAAATACATGTTTTATGTGGATTTTTGCAGGACATGGCGATCTCAGCCATTGGGCCAATCCAAAAATTACCAGACTACAACTGGTTCTTCAGACGCAGATGAACCTACCGGAGTCGCTTCATTCCCCTGATATTTTTTTACACATACATTTCTTCTCACAATCTTTTATCTTTTGAACATTAATTCAAAGAACTATCAGAGAATGCGACTGCATAAGCAGAGCCCAGGGGGAAGATTCCGTGGGCAATGCAGAAGCAGGTGATGATACATTTCATTCATAAGTGTTTCTTTTTCGGTGGGTGATTTATTAACACTTTTGGTTATTTATGACCATGAGATATTAACCAAAAGCCACACACACTCTTTGAAGATGACTGAGTAAACACTTTTTTTTGCCTTGTCTTAAATTCTGTACATTTACTCCAGTGGTAAAGTATAAATTCTGTTCAAGTCTAATTGAGAATTGTTGAGACATTATGACCAAAGATTGGATAAAGGACTGTTGGATTAATGAATTGAATGCAGATTAGACGGAAGCAACTCCTCTCAAAGTTTCCGACGTTCATGCTATATTGATCAGTAACAATTTTATCAATAGCGTATATAAACTGAACGATATATATAATATATACACATATTGGAGAGTTCAAAAAAGACAAGACGGTGAAACTGAAAAACAAGACAAAAGGAGCGTTGTCTGTCACATTCATAAGTTTGGTGAGTTTAGTTAATAAAAAGAGTTGGGTTTCTTCGTAAGCATCGAAATCAGATTCTTTTACGAAACAAAAGAAAAGAAATCAACGACAGTGTAAGACATCTCTCTCTCTCTCTTCTCCCTCCTTCCTCGGTATTATCGTCCACTGCATTCCACTTGTCTCAACAATGGCGTCATTGTCTGTGCCTTGCGCCAAGATCTGTGCCTCGAACCGGCGCGGCGTCGGATCTATTCCTGGAATCTCGACCCAACGACCCAATAGGATCTCCCTTCTCTCCGATGTATCTCAGGTTTCTTCTGCTCCTCTTTCTCTCTCTCGTCATTTGCTTCTTACTGTCTCACGCACAACGCCTGACGTGAAGATTACCCTTTTTCTTGAGTTTTCCATTTGGTAAATATGATCTGTTTAGTGTTTCTAAGTTTCAATTGGTAGCCTAGTGACACTCGTGTTTAACTGTGGAACGAACTTTTGCTTTACAGTCTTCCATCATATGTCTTGAATTGAGAAAATGTTACTGTTCCTTTCAACCGCCTTGGAAGGATTATAAATATTTTGCAGATTCGTAAAGTGATTTATTCATCTATTTATGTGGATATGTATATATATTACAATGGTAATCAAGTTGCTCTCTTTTTGAATTGACTATACATTGTAATTTCTTTCAACCAGAATCAATCAACAATCTGGAGATTGCGTGCCACAACCGATAAGGTAAAGCTTGCTTGCTTTTTACCAACAACAAGATTCCATACTTTTCATTTCACAGTAACTAACTGATTTTCAACTTTTACCAAAGGTTGTTTCTAACTCTACCCCAGTGCCTGCTGGTGGGTCTTTGAACGGAAAAGCCAAGACCAATGTTGCCGAACCTGCCGAGCTCTCTGAATTTATGGCTAAAGTCTCAGGTCTTCTCAAGTAAGTCCAACCCAACGAACCCATAGCATCCTCTCAAATCAAGCTCTAAACATAGTGGAACTTTCGCATCTTTTTTAAAGGCTTGTGGATTCAAGAGACATAGTGGAACTTGAACTGAAGCAGCTTGATTGTGAGATTGTTATTCGAAAGAAGGAAGCATTACAGCAGCAACAAGCTGCACCACCAGCTCCAATTTATCACTCAATGCCTCCTTCAATGGCAAGCCTTCCAATGCCTCCATCTCAACCAATGGCTCCTCCTTCTCCTTCTCCTACTTCTTCCTCAGCCCCTGCAACACCATCACCAGCAACCGCCCCATCCCCGTCTCATCCTCCGCTCAAGAGTCCTATGGCTGGTACTTTCTACAGATCTCCTGGACCTGGTGAACCCCCTTTCGTCAAGGTACTAGAGGATGCAAAAAACAAATCTTGATGTTGGTTGCTATTGGATCAAAGTTTTGAAAGTTATCTATGGAGAATTTGTGTCATAACATTGTAAGCTGATGTGCTTTGTGTTTGTTTGTTTGAGCTTTGTAGGTTGGAGATAAGGTGCAGAAGGGTCAAATTGTTTGCATTATCGAAGCTATGAAACTGATGAATGAGATTGAGGTCTGATATTCTTCCTAACATTATTATAAAAAAATTGCAATCGAAATCTGCGTATTTGATGTTCTTTTAAATGTTTATATGATAATATACACGTTTGTTTGATTGGATTGTTGAACTTGTGATGTTGTGTGTTGAAAACAGGCTGAGCAATCAGGAACCATCACTGAGTTACTGGTTGAAGATGGAAAACCGGTCAGCATCGACACGGTACCGATCTCTCTCTCTCTCCAATCTCTGGTTTATTCCGGTTGAATAGGTTTTTCAGATAATTAACTCGTGGTTACGACTACAACAATTCTGCAGCCTCTGTTCATCATTGCACCTTGAAGCATCAAGACATCCTTTTTAGCTGGTTCAGAATGTCTTCAAAAAGTCCCGGTTTAACTACACCGACGTGCTGGAAATTATTAAGTAATTATTTCGGTTCAGCTTGGTTTAGTTCAATCTTCTAGTTTTCGTTGTAAACTTTCAATAGCCGTCTCTCTTGTTTTGGGAATCACGTAACTTATTATGCATGTCTTTTAAAAAAAAATCGAAGAAAATGAAATATGTTCTCTTTTAGCATGGTTTGATCAATAAAATATATGATTGGGATGATATTGAAGAAATATTTTAATCTTAAAGAGGCTGCATAGTTTAATCAAGAAATATGTTGATAAAAAAAACCAACGCTATTCCTTTTCCTAATTAGGTTTAATCTTAACTTAAAGTGTTGTTTTTTTTTAGATAAAGGCTGAATCTAAAATCCAATAGGAAAAAAGATTAAGTATTACATAAATCTAGGAAAAAGCGTATATTTCAGAATAAGTGGATTGAAAAGTCCAAAAGTAAAAATACATATCTTTTAAGAAAGTTTTAAATCGATTAATACAAAAACAAAAAGGAAACTAAACGAAAGTAAAAATATAGAAAACTATTAAATAATAATCCTATCACAAAAAGGAATAGGTCACGTAAATAAAGCCCTATATAACGAGAGCAAAGCTACTCTTCTTTCTCGCTATCAAAAATCATTCATCAAACAAACCTAAAATCTTTTCAATTCTTTGAGTAACGAGTTTGAGATATTTCTTCATCGAAACATGGCAACAACAACGAATACGAAGATCTTTAGCTCCATGCTCTTTTCGGTAATATTCTTCACGATTCTTCTTACTTTAAGTTCAGCCACCGTCTACAAGGTTGGAGATTCCGATGGATGGAGTCCAAAAGCTGACGTCTGTAACACTTGGACCGAGAAAACCTACCACGTAGGAGATTCTCTGGTTTTTGAATATGATCGCAACCTCAACGACGTGACTCAAGTCTCAGGAGCTTTGGAATACACGTTTTGCGATGCCTCTTCTCCTAAAGCCGTTTACAACACGGGACACGACGTCGTCACATTCACCGAACCGGGTTCATACTACTTCATCACCTCGAATTCTACTCAATGCGGTTTAGGACAAAAACTCGACGTTCTTGTGATTCACGACCCATCACGTCCGATTCCTCCACCACCACCGAGCGTGATAATTCCTTTTGGAAAGATTTACAAAGTCGGTGACTCAAAAGGATGGGAAGTTTACAATAGTGAGTACTGTTACAAGTGGAGCGAAGACAAACAATTTAACGTTGGAGACAATCTTCTTTTCGAATATGGTGAAGAATTCAACGATGTTTTGGAAATTAACGGTGATCTTGAATTCGAATATTGCAACCCGACTTCTCCTGTATCCGTTCACAAGACGGGATACGATCTCGTTAAACTCACTAAACCAGGAGTTCATTATTTCTTTAGCTCGAAGCCGGGTCATTGTGAGTCAGGGCTTAAGCTTCGAGTGGTGGTCACGCCAATACCAAAACAGATGGGTTTGTCGCCTATTGAGCGTCTTAACAAGTGGCTACACACTTTAAGGCCTCATCACTAGTTACGATAACTAGTTTTAGTCTCTTTAATTTCTTTCATTGTTTTGTTTCAAGTTTTATATTTCTTTGTAGTTCTTTATCTGCATTCGTCTGTTGTATTTTGTTTGAACAATTCAATAAAGATGGAAGTTTTACATCAAAGGCTCTATTTAGTTTGATCATCATGTATAATTTTAATCAAAAAGAATAAAAATCCATATAGCTCTTGCGGGGGGATTCAAAATCTATCCCACCAAGAATTCACAAATACTTTGATAAATTCTTTCAACTGAAATAAATTTGTTCTTGAGGGGAGGATGTATCCCATGATTCGCTCACTTGTCATAAATAAAGCATAACATTCTAGAAGTCTCTAATGTTGATTGGGCAATGCATGATGCAAAAGTACCGGTGAAGTAGCATATAATGTTTGCAGTCAGCAATACCATCTGGAGACGCTTCTAGTCCATTAAAATAAATGCAGTGTATCAAAAATAAGTGTCAAGAACGTGGCGATCGAAGGCCGACATGACATAAACAGGTCCGGATCATGTATCCATATACCTAATAGAACTCACTATGATCGTACAATTAGGGAGAATTATTCTCTGAACATATCAGGCGGATTCTTATCGAACTATTGTCTCAGTGATAAAAATGAAGTATTTGGCTTTTCATTCGACTCTTGAAAACTTTTTAAGTTCACAAATCGCTTATACGATCAAAAGGAATTTATTCCCACTTTCAAGGATCTTTTAATGCCGTTGTGAGTTTGCTTGAAAGGCAAATGTCAAGCCGATGGGAATTTATGTGTGGCTTTTGGACTTAATGCAGACGTATTAGCATAAACGAAATGAAAAACACCCAAAAAAAAACAAAGTCTAATTTTACAACTTTAATAATCATAGGCAGCATAAACACAACCAACAGTAACCGACGACCAAAAGATTAAGGGGGAAAGAGAAGATACACAATGAAATGATTTCCTAAACAATGTGATCAAGACAGAAAAATACAAAAACTTAAAAGTAAATAAATCATATCTAACGAACAAATTGACCGGAATACTCCCTCCGTCCCCAATTCCGGTCTTCTTCTAAGTCGATTTCTTTTTTCTTTCCAAAAACAAAAAAGGTTTTAACTTTAAACGTTCCAATTCGTTTGTCTTACCAATTTTGTAAGAAGCCGTACTGTACATAGGTTAAGAGCCTAATAATACTGTTTTAGATTTTCCTTTTTTCTTCTTGTGCCACGGTTATCTACAGTAATCTATAAGAGGGAGCAAGTGGGAATCTCACCTTATCTTCTGTTGTTACTTCTAGTGCTGTAACTGAGTCTCCGAGCAGTTCCACCCCCTACTCTTCCTCTTCCTCCTCCTCCTCCTCCTCCTCCTCCATTCCACACATCATCGTCGTCCTCATCATCATCGTCCTCATTGTAAGCCACTCTTTTTTTAGTACTTCTTGAGGCTTTTCTTGGCGTTACCGTCGACGGACGTTTTCTCTTGACGTTTGCTGAATAAATGGTGTAGTCAACTGTATCTTCTCTCATCGCGTTCTTAAACTCCTGCCAAAAGCAAGAAACAAAAACAACTTGATGATTTTCATTCCACATGGATTAGAATTTTAGACTAGTGAACAAAAGGGGAAAAACTTGACCTGATATCTCTGAACTAATTCTTGATATGTTGAAGGTAAGTCAGTGCGAGTTTCGCTGAGGTCAAAGGCAACGTTTTGTTTGGACAGAGGATCTCCTGGCTTCAACGCTTCCGTCGGAGCATATGCCTATCATTTAATTTAATTTTTAGAAAACCATCAAGTAAAAGAAAAAGAAATGAGTCAATCTGAAAGGAAGAATCGTACTTGGCACCGGTCATCATTTAAGCAGTAGGTGACTTTCAAGTATCTCTTGAGCTTCAAAAGAAGCTGTAAAGCTATTGCTGCTAAGCAATCAACCTGCAATGCCATCGAAATTACAAAGACTGGCATGCGAAGCAAACACCACAGGTAAAAGCAACCATGATTTAAAGAGTCTCTCATTTTGGATAAGACCATATGTAAAACTGAACCAAGAAATGGAAAACAAACTGAAACAGTTCTATTTTTACATCAAGTATAGGTTTGATTAAAACCGAACCAAATCCAACTCGAATTGAAACCAAAATGTACGAAGAAGATTCGGTTAATAGTGGTTAAAAATCTTACTAGATCGAAAAAGTGAAAAATCCAAACAAAAAGGAGACTTTTTTAACAACCTAGGCATAATATGAGAAAAAGGTATGAAAAATACCCGAATTTTCAGCAGATCGTTGGCAGAAAGTTCAGGCGGATCAGATGACGTCATCTTGTGCACATTTGCTTCCCCGTTATGGGTTGTTGGATATGAACTGAACTGATCCCTAGGATCTTGGTAAAATGCTCCGTTGAGGTCGATTGGAGTTGGATGGCCATAGGAATTCCAATCCGCTGGTTCTTCTTGGATTCTTGTGTTCAAATCCATCATGTGCATATGTACAGGAACCGGATTTTGTTGGTGTGTTCCATTTCCGTAGGAAGCCTTTGCTGAATCTTTATGTAACAAAGCTTTCAAATTTGACTCAGTGGCACCAGCCCGGATTTGTATAACTCGGTTTATGGAGTATACTAGATAGAGTGGCTCATCGGGAGATGTGAATGGAAGTAAGGCAAGGGTCTCAGTACAATACCTGAAAAGAGAAACAGGAAAATTAGTGGTTGTTTTACCACACAGAGAATGTAGAGTTTGTTGTAGCAGCTAACACTCACATCAGAAAGGGTATTACTGAACCATTCCAGGTTGGATTATCAAACTTGCGAACAATCGAAGTCATAAATTTGTTCCGAGCAATCCGGTTTGAACGAATAAGCTTGTAGATCCTAGAGACTCCAAGTCTAGCTTGTGTCAGAGTGCTACTAGTATGATCATTTTTCTCTGACATGTTTGTTGAACCCTGTTGCTGTGAATTTTTATTCGTTTCTGACGTGACCTGGCTAATGGATCGCATGAATTCAAACGACAGTTGGAGTCCATCACCAAGACGGGTTTCAAAAAACGCTGGATATCTGATGAAAAAGTTGAGGTGTGTTAGTGCGCCAATATTATATGGATAATGTAAGATTTAGTAAAAACCGATCAGAGGATTACTTCTCATGCATATTCATTAGTAAATGATGGGCCAGCTTTTGGTTGGCCTCTTGGGGATCTGTCTCGAGGGCAATCAAATGAGGAACACATGTAATAGGATGAACAAGACCTTGACGTAACACAACTTCCACTATCTGCACGACAGATATATCTATCAATCATTCACAAAAGAGCAAAGAGACGGAAGCAAAGATAAATATTGGAAAATAAAAGAAGGCATACCTTGAGAGCAGTCTGGCGAATTTGATCATCAGAGTCCAAGCATCTACCTAATATCTTATCCCAATATAACTGCACAATGCCACCGCAAATGTTGGTATCACCTGCACCAGCAGCCACTGGTACTGTACGGCCTCCTTGCTCAATTGGGTAAACCGTGTTATCAGCAGATTTACCGGATTCCAATTGTTTTTCCGCATCAAGAAGGTACTCATACATGTTTTGTAATGCTTGCATCTGGATCATGAGCATTAGAGAAAGTACTTAACTACATGCAACGTAGAACAAAATTTGTGCATTAATTTCACAGAAAAATGCACATAGATGGGTAATTTTACCTTTATACGCCCGTTTGCTTCATCTGACAATGTAGTCTCGATTATCTTTCCAATGTCTTCTTCCAGCATGTATTCAGGTCGCGCTATAAGAATGAAACCTAATGCCTACAGGAAGTTCGGGGTCAGTATTATTCTAGCATAATGCAATATTGAGATTCGAGAATACGTGCAACAGACTAGTAATGTGTACACCATACCTGCAGGGACCTGACTTTCAAAGCAAAATCTCCCAATGTGAGATGTCGTTTGAATAAACTGAGACAACCAGAGAGATTAAAATGCTTTCCACCCGCGGTGCTAATAAGAGAGTTTCCATGGCGAATAAGCAAGCCAAGACAAAAAAGGGACCGCCCAGCAATCTGAAATACAATGAAAAGATACACCACTTAGCTTCAGTTCATAAACTCAGACAACACTCACTCAAGTGAGACTTATGTTAAGTCTGAACACTACAATCAGTACGAAGTAAAACCATTATGAAGAGCAATGATAGTAGACAACACAATGAATCAGCTCTTCTAAGCAAGAGGAAAATGGGTGTCACTTGTGTCTACTTCACGTTAAACAATATACCAGTCCAACGAGGATAGGAACAACCCCAATTTAGGAAATGATGCAATCAAATCAACACACACAAATGCTAGCTACAGCAGTAAAATATACTGACCCACAAAAAACTAAACTTGTAAAAATCATGTGCATGATCGTTTCAAAGTGAACCCACCTGCTTGTCATTGGACCCTTGGGCCTCCAGCCGCTTAAAGAAAAATTGAAGAAGATGCTCAACTATGCTAACACCTTTTCCCGCCAATTTACTCACAGAACAAATACACCTGAGAATTTGAAGGGTTTCACTAATCAAATAGAAGGTACTCGTCCAAAAAAAAATATGAGTGATGTTTCTCGACTACATCTTCAAGAAGACATGTGATCGTCTACGAACAATGAACACATGACGATGTATAAGCCAGGAATGATGGTAGTTGAATAAAAGAGAGGGTACCTAACGCAAGCATGAACAACAGTCAGAAACGAATGCCGAACAATCATATGTTTTAGATCTTGCTCCAGATCTTCTGTGACACTCAGAGGCAGCTTTCGGATCAAAGGTAGGACAGAATCGATAATGAAAAGAATACTCTCTAGTAACTGTGCTCCTATTCTACTATCAACCTGCAACAAACACATAAGGAAAGACAGGTTAGCACCACTTGAGCTTGAAATTCCATTGCGGACACAGGTATGCGCACACGGTTGATTTCTCAGGATTACTACCACTATTTTATAAAGGACACAAGCATAGATAAGCTCTTTACAGAATCATTCGTTTTAAAAACTTAAAAGAATCTTGAGTAGATTGGCTATAACCTGATTCTTCAGATACGGCTGTAGAGTGATAACAAACTTAGTAGGGTCTGAAGCCGGTGTGCACAGCCCAGGATCCACCAGACAAAAAGCATGCAAAACAAGTACATAAGGCAGCACTTGCGCCTCTCCTTCTTCACGGCTCATTTCTTCTACCTGAGAGAACAAAATATGTCATATATTGTTCTTCAACCAACCCATCAATGCACAGACATGAAGCATTAATAGAGACCTGTAATATTTTTTCCAGTAAGCACTTGCACATCAGCTCGCAGCGCCTGCGTACTGATGCAAGGGCAACTGGGTTGATACCAGCAGCCTTAGCTGCTTGAGGGAAAAAATCAAGGGCCAGGGTACGCTTAATTATTGTTACAAGAAGCTGTTGATTTGGGTTCTTCCTTAACAATCCAACCATTTGCTTGGTTTTCTTTTCCACTTCCACTGGAATGGAGCTACCATCACTCGCAAACTGAGTATGATGCCCTGGAGGCTCCTCAAACCAAAATTCATAGAAAGTTTTGCACACGAGATCCTGCGAATAACAAATATCTTGTACATAAACATAACATCACAGCAAAAAAAAGAGGACAAGATATATTAGCGAGCAAAGCATACTGAAATATGAGGATTACCTGAATGCTAGACTCATCATCACTGATACGAGATAATATTTCAGCACACGCACTTGTAAATTCAGAGAAGTTGGGATTTGAGGTACACAAGTCCCGTATTATCTTGATGGCTTGTTTTCGAACACTCACTCCAGTATCCTTAATCCTCTCAGCAACCTTCTCAAAGTACTGCAAAAGTCAATTCCTAAGGTCAGAAAAGAAACAGCAACAGTAGGAAATGTGATATGAAAATAATGATAAGGGTAAAGGCCAATTTCACCTTTAAACCAACATCAGGATGTGAGGCAATATGCCTACCAACAAGTTCCAAAGCTGAATGTCTAACAGAAATTGCAGAATCGCAAAACCTTCCTTCAACAGCCAGCTGAACACGCTTATCACACAGTACCTCTGGATCAGCTTCAACAATTATACTGACCTGTTGTGGTCAATGACAGAATGTATGATCATCACTAGAATAGCAAATTATATTTTTTTACCCACAAACAGAAATAGTTAGATTTTTTAACTCTTTTCCCACTTACTGCTTTCATTGCTTTGGTCCTAATAATGGGAGAGTTCTCTCTTAAACTAGCCTGGAAAAAATAACACGGTTAGAATAAAATGGAAAACCAATTAAACGATGCATACAAAACCTTTCACTAACCAGGAGCATGTTTAGAATTTTATCAAAGCCTCTGGAAAAAGAACTATTCAGACCAAGGGCTAAAGTAATCTTCTTAATAGCATCTCTTGTCAAGAACGAAGTAGTTGCCCCAGAGTTGCGGATTATTGACTTTGCTTTCAGTCTGGCAATGTAATATTTGAATTTCTTCTGAGACTTTGGGACATCTTTATACCAAAGGCACAGATAAAACCTGCACAAAGTAACTTCCATATAAGACCCACCTAAATTGCAAAATCCATGTGAAAGAAGTCAGGAACAAACCAGCAAATGAAAGTATGCAGATCATCAGCAGATCCTACATCCTGAAGGTAATTCAAAAGCATCTGTTGCATAACTTCTGTCCTTGTAATCATATTTGGATCTTCTTCTGATTCCAACTTACCAGTACTCTTGGTGTCTGTCTTGCAGTAAGACTGCAGTACAAGAAGCTGCCTCTTGCATATGCAAAACGGACAGTGCCAATTTCGATTTGGAATGCCAACTTCTTTTAAACCCAAACAGTCAGCATGAAACCACCCTTGACAAATTTGACAGACCAATAAGTTCCCAGCCCTTTTACTTAAGCAAACCGCGCAATCTTTTGTGCCAACTTGGTCAGCGGCAGTTTCACTATCCGATTCTAGTAACGTCCAGAATCTGTCTCCACTGCAGAGGACAGCATCCTGTTTCAACCTTGCAGCAATTGTACCTAGTAAGTCAATGGCCATTGACCGAGCAGAGACATCTTTG
Organism: Euclidium syriacum; assembly: GCA_900116095.1. NCBI lineage: Eukaryota > Viridiplantae > Streptophyta > Magnoliopsida > Brassicales > Brassicaceae > Euclidium > Euclidium syriacum. Next base: position 5,816,095 of record FPAK01000007.1, on the reverse strand, counting down.
GATTTCAACCCCGCATTATGCAGCAGTATGACGCAGAGAACCTACAAGAGTGACCTGTCAGATTGGAAAGAAACCTTGACTTGTAATTATAACAAACACAGTAACACGATAAGTTTACCTCAAGAATAGGAGACACAGACGGATATTCAGGAAGATTTAGTGCTGTCAGTAGATCTGTAACAAGATTCTCAATAATCACTTTTATCTCAGAAGCATCCTGAGCTTTCAAACTGGCAAATCGTTCAAGGATACGAGTCCAAAAAAGACAGCATGTTTCAGTAGCCGCTTCATGACATTTAGTTAAGTAGCCAACATCATCCGGGGTATCTAGTATGGTGTTTCCACTGGAAAACTGTCTCAGGGTTTCAGGAAGGCTTGTGCTGTTGTGAACCAACTGAATGAGCAAAGCAGTGACCATTTGTATCTGCCTCTGTTCTTCATCAGGGAGAAGATATGCTCTCAACGTTCGTTTTGAGGAAGGTAACTTCCAGAGCAACTGAGTTATCTCATCTATCACATACGTTCGGTGTTGAGCATATGAGTTATATATCTGCATAAAAGTAAACATTTAAAAATATTTAGACGACATTATTGACGTGAAGAAACTGATTTTTAGAACAGAAAACACAAGAACTATGTGAAGTGCAAAGTCTTACACCACCAATTAAGCTTATTGCTTTAAGTTGCAGGAGTTGGATATTTTCCACCAAAAATGTTGTAATACTTGTCTTCAAAAGTTGTAAAATGCAACTGTCAGATAATCTTTCTACCAACAAGAGGTCCTTCAGTAAGGCAAGAATAGTGCAAAGTTTCTGTTGTGCAGTATTGACTGCTCCAGAGATCCTACAAAACAGAAATATCACTATCAGATGGGAAAATATGTGCAACTAAAATCACAAAAGAAAGAGTATTAATCAGTAACCTATTCACTGCCGACTTCTTCACTTTGCCGCTTTTTCCTGTGCGCCGCCTTTTGCTGGCTGAGCCCAAGTTTGGATCCGGATCATCATCATCATCACCTAGAAAAGCATGTGGCATATTTCTATATGTCAGATTTGTGTTGTTAGAACATAAATTGTGTAGTAGCTGAAAGAGGAACGAGAAAATTAAAAAAAATAAGAAAACATGTTGTACGGCACAACTTTTGTGCTTATGAACTAGAACAAAACCTAAGTTTCAGATATAGGGAATGACATGCCATGCATAACAAAACCAACTCCAAAGAAACTCGGAAAAAACAACCTTCAAATGCCACACTATCTGCAGGTTTACTTGCGGTGCGGTATGATGGATCATAAGCAGACATAATAGCCATCATTTGATGCCTAGAAAACTCTAGAATTCTCTCAATTATCTGATTGAAAGAAATACAAAAAATATAAATGAGTCAGTAACATGGTGAAAAGGTAGCAGTGCGAAGAGACGCATAAGCATAAACAGACTTCAGGAAAAACACTTAAGAAACAATCACCTCCTCCTTGTAGAGCTGCTTTGGCATATCACTGTTGGCCATCACTGCAAGGGACGCATGGATTGACTCAAGAGCTCCAAGAACCAGCGACAGTGAATCTGAATCTGACTGAAATGTTTTTGCGCAGGAAATATTAGCTAAAAAGAAAAGAAAAAAGTATTTTCCACTTTAATAGTATCAAATGCGATAATGCATTCTTGCAAGTCCAAGAATATGTACTTCGAGCAAAGACAAAATAACTTTGATTGAAAGGTAAATTGTTGTACGATAAAATAGTCCATGCGTCAAGTGCAACATGAAAACAATCCCCGTAAGCTGTAAAGCAAGAGAACCGCAAATAGAGAGCTTTTACTCACATGCTCACTGTCAATGGACAAGCCTTCTGCTCTATGTATCTGCTGATCCAGAGTGTGCAACAATCTCGATAGAATATCAACAGGTACCATATGCAGAAGCATTTTTGACCGTAAAGTCATCAATTCATTAACAAGAACACGAACTTCATCAACAGGCACTGATGACCATTCTGCTTCATCCCTGTCATCACCAGGGACTTCAGCTCTGCCACAGAAGTCGTCCAACATTTCACAGAAGCTTTTTACGATGGTCTCTAAACAAGCATTAAGAAAGTACAATTATTAAGAGGGTGGGGACAACTGCAAAGAAAACAAGGAAAATAAGAGAAACAGACCTTGAAGCACAGATGAATCTGGTTGAACTGAAGACACATCATCTTTACGTTTCTTCTTGCCCTTCGACTTCTTGGAAGCAGAAGATTCCTGCACTTTAATTCGGTTATGTCCACAGCACAGAAGAAACCCATTTATAGAGGATGATTGTGATAATGGGCTTACATTCGTGGAGATCATATCAGGATGCGAGTCATGAATTACAACATCATCTCTCTGTGACTGGTTTGCCAAAGGCTCAGGCTGCAGACTATGATCTTCAACATGATATGATCGAAATACCCTTTTCACAGGTTCAGGCTGCCGACTATGATCTTCAATATAATCTGATCGTAATACCCTTTTCACAGGTTCAGGCTGCCGACTATGATCTTCAACATAATACGATCGTAATACCCTTTTCGCAGGTTCAGGCTGCCGACTATGATCTTCAACATGTTCTAATCTGATACTCCTAGCTAAATGATGATCTGTCTGTCGTGGAATCTCAACAGGAACACTTGGCTCAGAAGTTCTCTTTTGAGGCTCTTCATTGGTAAAGACTGGAACGCAGGTCGGACCTGATAAACTTGAAAATTGTAATAATAATAATAAACACAAACATAATAAATTTATCATGCACTAACACAAAACAAGTTTTCCCAGAGCAACAAACCCACTATTAGAGCTTAGCACAATTAGAACGTAAAATAAAGGTTCACTACACCTGAGTGGGGTGAAAAAAGAAGGAAGATACTGCTATATCAAGCATTAAAGGCATCTTTAATGAAGACCAACTATTCGAAAACTTAAGAGGATCTTCCAAAAGATTTTCAATGTATTCGTCGAAAATTGTAGCACTCCAGAGTTCAGCCAAAAAGGAAAAAAAAAAATTGAGAAGGCTTCATTTACCAGGGGTAACACACTCAAATGCTCCAGGGTTGCATCGTAGAACTTGGTCATATAACTGAAAAGGCTCCTCAGAGTTACAATTGGGCGCCGCCCTAGCCTCGTTTCTAAGATCCCTGCAAGATTAGATCAGGGAGAAATAAGTTAGTGCCCTCGACGATCACGGTCTCGGCATGGAACAATTTCCCCTTGGAACAGAAATGCCATATATCGTAATATTCTCTAGAGACTTAATACACCAAGCTATGCTAGTGGCGAGATATGCTTTTTCCACACGGCTACTCTACCAAGCTTTCGCGGGAAAGAAGCACAATCTAAATCTCAGTATTACTTAATTCACTGTTGGCTGTGAAAATAACCAATTTAACAAGCACAGAAATAGGGATCATTTCACCAGCAAAAAATACCAGAACCAGAAGACGTAAAACTTATATAATCACCAAGCTAATTTGTATTACTAACATGTGCAATACCAGCAAACGAAACAACAGATGATGAACGGCGGTCACAACTGTTTTTCGTAAATTAGCAGGTCCGGCAGCTTCTTAAACTCAGAAATGAAAGACGAGATAGTCGAGTGACAATAATAGCAACGAGACAGATTCGTATATGAGATTCTCAGCCAAATTGCACAGCATTTCACCAGTCCAACTCAGGAACATACAGCTCTAACTAGTTTCTGATTTCTAACTAGTTCCAAAATTGAAATCAATAGGTTAAAGGGAGAACACGACAGATCGCTTACAAGTAAGAAACGTCAGTTGCTTGAAGCAGGTTTGCGATTCTACTGGATTGCGATATAATCTCCCTGCGATCCAACGACCTGTTGCCAGTACCTTCGCCAACCTCATCGAACAGCTTGAACTCCCCCGGTTCCGTCGCACCGCAAAATATGGGTAACGACGGTAGCGGCAAGTGAGGAGCAACCTCCGACTGCACTGTATTGGCCAAGCCGATCCCGAACGGAGTCAAACTCGAGCTTGAACCCCATCCCGAACTGCTTGGATTGCTCATCTTTGGATCGAACTGTAGTCACGGATTCAAAAATTAGGGTTTCCAGATATCAGATTGCGAATACCTTCCGAGGATAGATGGGGAAATTCAGGGAAATTGAAGCATCAGTCATAGAGAGAATTGAGCCCTAGATTGAAATTAGGGAAGAACGTATAGGAAATTAGGAAAAGAGGATATGCAATTGGCGGGGAAAGTAAGAGAAATCTTCCCCTGGAATTTTCTTGATTTTAGATATAAATACATAAAAATGATTTCGTGAGAAAAATTAAAATAAAAAACATAAAATGAATTAAGGTATTTCAGCCTGGTTGAATGTTTTTTTATACCCTCAAATATTTCGTGATAGGCATTTAGCACGATAAATTATTTTCGACTTTCGAGTTAAATTATTTTCGAAAACAAGACTCGGGGCTGTTCCAAAACAATATATAATACTCACTGATGATTTTCTTTTTTCTACTTCATTCTTGTTTAAAAAAATAACTAACAAAAAAATAGCAAAACAAAAAAATATACTTCAAAAAATGGCCATAGAAACACATAATATAAGAGCATGAATCAGGTTTTTTACATCATTGATAATTGGTTTTCTTTTAAAAGGATCATTACTTTGTTTTTTTCTTCGCAAAAAATCATGGATTGAATTCAAAGTTGTGGAAGTCAATCCAATCTTCTACCAAACTCTTTAATACTTAATTTCCTTAGAGCACCTTAAAAAAAAGTTTTAATAATTTTTTTGTTATTATTATCTTTTTAAAGTTGAAAAAATAAATAAATAAACGGACCAATAGTAGTGCACAGGTCGTGTGAACAGTGAAGAAACAGAGTAAAGATCGGTTCTTATTTACGAGTTTTAGGAATTTGTTTCTTAACTGTTCATGTGGGGCTCGCAATATTTTTATTTTTTTAAAAAAGACTTGTGTTAAGAACCCCTTAATAGAGGTGCTCTTATATCGTCAAGACGACACCAACAGTGTTAGAAAATATATAAAAAAGTTAAAATAATACCGTTTTCGTAATTTAAGACAATACAATGTTTATATTTTTCGCACCATCAAACAATTGTGTTTGGCATAATAAACCAATTTTTCCAAATCCATTTTAGGATTTCTCCATGTTTCCAAGTGATTTCTTAGTTGATTTGAAATTCATTAACAATTGTAAGAACTTTCTTCTCTACTCACCATAAACTTGGGTTTAGGTTTCTCGTACATAGGTGAGGGTTGTTTCTTGTCAAATCTTATGAGATTTAGTTCTCATATGATATTTCAAGGATTTATCGCGAGTACTATTCATTGAAATTGTTGTTGAAAACCTAGCTTTATTTTAAATATGGGGTATGAATTAAGTAGAATGTGGGCTTTGGCTTATGTTTGTATGTCGCTCAATTCACTGAGAAAGTAACATTTTTCAGCATTGGACCACTCATTGTTTATATATGTTGGGTTTAATCAACACAAGGTAAACATGATGACTTGAACCATCCGAGCTTTTATGTAGACCGAAATAACAATTATAACTTATATTCACTTTTAATATATTATAGTTCTCTAATGTGTTCATTTTTGTCTTGAACATTCTTGATTATTCATGGGTGAACTTGAGAATATAGCCTCACATTCGATTCTCCTAGAAACCACCCCACAATAACTGGTGATATGCCGTAAGTTTTTTTCAAATTATTTTGTTCCACTTCACTATTACAAAGCTATAAAATCATTTAAGTCGTCGATTAACCTTGTCACATACATGTAATAGCATTGTTATCATCCTAGGAACTAGGCAGATACGAAAGTATGACAATGTTCTTTTCATATTTTGCTTGATTTAGTTGTCCCTTTCAACCCACATCTTGGGATCTCATTCACGTAGGTGGGGTTTTCACCAATTATAAAGTTATATGCTTTCAACTCATTCCTCCCATTGCTTTAACAACTTGATATTGCCAAACCCTTTGTAAATGGATCCGCTAGGTTGCCAATAGATTTGATATAGTATGTTGTGATTACACCGCTTGAGATCAAATGTATAGTGTTTTATGACATCTTCTGATATGACACGATATACCATACCATTATAGAGATTACTCAGTATTTGAACTATAGTCGGTCGACTCACATCTTGTTTAGCACTCGATCATTTGCTACCCAAAGATAACTCAATCCTTACACCATCAAACCAATCACAATTCTTTAATTTTGGAAATATGGCATATACGCTATTAGTGTCCATGTAATGTTGAAACAGTTTTTTCCCACATTGGGATATCTTCCAAAAACTACTGAAGCCATTATGCTTCTACTGCTAAACCGCCAAGTGTAAAGACATATACAATCGTGGATTTTAAGTTTTTGTAATCGAAAATCTAGTTTACATCAATGTATTTTTCCAACATTGATGGTTATTTACCATAATGCAAACCATAATTATATATATATATATATATATATATATAAAAGTAATTTTGTATTATAGCTATAGTTTTCCAATGTGTACGTCCAAGATTATTGGTGTAACGAATAAGTATGTTTATTGAGAAGGCGAAAATGAACGCAATAGAGAACTATAATATGAAAGAAATGAAATTGAGTTATAGTTGATGTTTGAGTTTATATCAAAGTTCGGGTGGTTCAAGATACCATGTTCACCTCCTCGTTGAGAAAACTCGATAGATTTTAACAATGGATGGTTTAAAGCTGAAAAATCATACCGGCTCAGTCACCGTAAGTTTTATTTTACTCTAAAAAGTATGTATGGCGAATCTTATCTAATTTAGTCAAGTATGTTGAGTATGTTGAATCTCATATGTTTATAGTAATTTCTATTCATATGAGAGACTATCGGAAGTTGTTTTTAACAAAGTGGATTTAACCCACTTTAGAGCGGCTTTCCAGGTGAATATATTCGTTGGCATGACTGCTTCTTGAGATCATTGAAAACCTTGTGTTGAGCTTATGAGATAGAATATTCACGAGAAATGTTGATTGAAGGTTGTGTGTTTGAAAGACATTAATTGAACAAATGTAAGTTTGACCCACGTTGAAAGTTGGAAAAATTTCACATCTATATCTAGAGATAAAGTTATGCTTAAGTTTCAAAGTTTTGGGGTACACTATGGTGTATTGGAGAGTGGAGGAATCCACCACACATATGCGTGCACCACCTAGTTGAGTTGGGCCTTTTAACTTTGGTGGACAACTTGGTAAGAATTAATTTTCTTTTAGCCATATTTTGATAAATCTTTTGGTCCCATAATCACTTAAGATGCTTTATTCGAGTCGGGTCTTCGAGACTTTGAATCAGGTGAGTTCCGCGTGAAGGTACAACTACTTGCAATGTCTTTTCCGACCCCACTTTCTTCAAACCTGATGAGATTGGGTTTCCTCACTCTCCAAATCCCCCACTTCCCTATTTTACGGTTAAATAATCTAAACCAAACTACCCCTAAGATGGTTATATATATTGTAGGTACTTACTGTTTGTTAGAATTTAATTTCGGGTGTTATGAAACATGTTAATGCGGTTGTATCATTAAATTCAAAAATCGCATAAAAGTACCACGCATTATGAAAAAATTATTGAACAAGGGACATAGATCATCTCTCAGCTCTTTATCTTTCAATTTTAGAAAGTTATTTTCCATCTTGATTCAAATCGATTTCGTTCAATATTGTTTTTAAAATGTTTTCCTTTGTTTAAAATGTTTTTCAAAGAGTTTTATGATTTTATCTGTGGTTTCCTATCTGATTGGGTCTTACAATATGTTTTCAGTAAATAATGGTTAACACTCAACCAAACCCTAACAGTATTGAGCCGAACTCTAATATGAGCCCAACTTTATTATCAAGAAAAGCTTGTACTCGAATGACTAGCCCAAATCGTGAAAGCGACGGTCATATATGTCTGTTTACGTATAAATTTTACCTAGAGATATTGGTTCTAATAGCTGCTTCGAGTTGAATTGGTCGCCTCCTAATTTCATGGTCGCATGGTTTTGGAACCTGTAGGACCTAACTCTTCCCTCCCTTAAATCAATCACATATTTTCCGTCTCCTTTCCATTGTGAATCAATCCCACTACCTCATCAGCGTTAATCGATTTATGCAGGGAGAATATGAATGAGAAATGTGTCGGTTTGCCAGGCAAAGAGAATATGGATGAGAATCAGAAGTGTGTTCGTGTCCGTGCTAGAAGATCAGGAGGTTGTGTTGCCATAATCGTCTCTACAGGAGGTTCTGTTGAATCTCTCGACAAAGGAAGCAATCAAGAAGACTAGTGTATTATCAAAGAGATGGAAAGATATCTGGAGACGTGTACCTGGGTTGGACTTGAAAGATTCGGATTTCCCGGACATCAACGTTTTTGTGAGTTTTGTCTATAAGTTTATGAACTCTTAACAGCGATTCACCAATACGAAAGTTTAAGCTGAAGTTCGGATGGGAGGATGAGAGTGGTGAGCCTGATGTCGATCTTCTCAATCGGTGTATCGAGAATGTTGTTAAACGGCAAGTAGAACATTTACATGTTGTGGCCATCCCTTTGGGGAATAAGAACGTTAGGATACCCGCAATTGTAAACACGTGTGAGAAGTTGGTAACCTTAAAACTCTATCGCGTAACGTTGTCCAATCCAGAGTTTGTTTCTTTACCTTGTACCAAGGTTATGGTTCTGGATGGGGTTCTGTTTTCCAACGACATGGCTTTCGAAAAGTTCATCACAAGCTGCCAAATATTGGAAAGTTTAACTGTAACAATGAATTATTGGTACGGTGTTAAACTTATGTGTGTATGCTCCAAATTTCTATTGAGGTTCACTTATGAATACCTCTATTGCGAGTTCGAGTTTGCTACTAATGAACTTGTCCTTGAAATTGATGCCCCTAAGCTTCAATATCTAAAACTAAATGATTATGTAGCCGTAGGTTACAACATCATCAATAGTACAGCTTCCCTTGTTGAAGTGGATATTGATCTTAGATTCAAATTGATGCTCGGAAAGATGTTTGATCTGAATGATTTTCAAAGGAGGAGAGAAAATATTCGTAATTTTCTCATTGGGATCTATAATTTCCAAGTTATGAACATCTCTACATGTACTCTTGAGGTAAATATATGTTGAATTGCCATTTGTTTTCTTAAGTTAATCATATAAGAAACTATATACTTCTCTGATACGTTATTATGTATGGCCTTTACTTTTTGCTTGCAAGTCATCTATTATTACGCGATATGTGAACAATTGCCCACATTTTCTAACATATCTCTTTTGCGTGCTAAGTTCATCGACTACCAGTGGAGATCGTTGCCAACATTTTTGGAGACCTTCTAAAATCTCTTGAGTTGGTTAGGATGCTTTTTCTTTTTTCATTTTTCTTAAAAATCCTTATACTTCTTTTCTTATTAAAATTCTTGTCTCATCCTATTTGCATGAATTTAAAATCTTTCCATTGACGGAGGTTTTTACCATAATACATGATCCTTGTATTCTTTTGTCATCTTTGGAGTCTTTTAAGATTGTAAGACCGATGGTTCTATCTGAAACGATAGAGTTGAACCTAATGAGTTACTTTCTACATAAGTCACAAAACCTCAAAGAGTTCGCTTATATCTTTGGCAGTTTAGCAAAAATGAAAAGTATATTAAAACATTCCATGTCATTCCAAGACTCTCTAGCTCATGCCAAGTTTACATTCCCTGATACAAGATACAAGGTTGTCTTTGTTATGCGAACACTATGTTTCTTCTTTGTTAAGTTTGTCAAGAATTTTATTTATCCTACAAGAGAATCATATTTTGTGTTGTGGTGTGTGCTTCTAAGCCTGTAAAATACAAAAAAATCTTGGAAACCTCCATTACTTTTTTGGTTTCAAGAACCAAGATGTATTGTCCCCATTTGCTTGGCAAATACACCAGATCCTACAACTTTTGATGCGGCAAAAAAATACAATTGAAGATAAGTTACCGTACGGTCTTCAATCACATATTCGACGTGGAAATAAGTTCTCTCTAATTTATTGTCAACAAAAAAAACCTACGTACGAATTCAAGGCGACCAATGCTTAAAGTATATATATGGGCTATACGTCAACTTTATGTGGTACCTAATCCTTCTTGGCATTCGGATTTGGGTATGCGTCTTTGAGATCAATGACCCCAATTCTATCAAGACATTTATTTACAAACGAAGTAGTATTGTCCTTGACAATTTGCTTAGTTTGTGTTTGGCAGCAGAATTGTAATCACGTGAAACTTTTCAGAGACAACTAAACGTGTAACATCTTGAATGAAGAAACGTTAGTTACCTTGTAAGAGAGAACCTTCTTCAGTCATATAATACACTTTCATATTGTTCGTGATACTATAAAGAACATCCTTATTGACATACATATCAACATAAAACGCTTCATGTATTTGATATGGAGTGTAAAAGCTCTGCCTTGTCTACAAGAAACACTCAAAACAAGACAATTCAACTTCATTATATGAATGATCTCTTTACCTCCCATGAAGAAAAAAAAAACAGCTAGTAAAAAGAGGACACAAACCTCAACAAAAAAATTCAATGACACGCTTGATTTTAGCCCCAACAGGAGATTTTATTAATGTGGTGAAGTCACTCGGTATCGTTTGAAAACTTGACACAAGCTGCATACAGCTGCTCTTGAAGCAATGCTTGAGAGCGTAAATTGGTATTGTTCTTGTTGTCTCTTGAACTTATCTAGCTGCTCCTCTAGAACCATCTGAAGCTTACATAGAAACCATAATCCCAACCATCAAATTTTTGGTAAATCAATGATGATATCATGAAAAAAATACCAAAATTTCATTTGATATTCCCAACTGTATATAATCAAAGTTGATTAACCAAGAAGATATGTGATTTATATAAACAAAACCAGAGCAGTGGGACTCGATCAAAACTCGATAAAACGGACCTCGGTCACAGTTAGACGTGAGACTATATGATTACCCTTCAGAATGCGAGCTTCCTCAAAAATTCTAGGGGCAGAACCACCATTAAATATCAGGGGAGCGGAGGAGTACAACTTAACAAAGTCAGCAAAAGGTAACTAGAAACTTAATATCGGGAATTTTGAAGTCTCTATGAAGCTCCAAGAGCTTGATGACACAATACTAAGGTCAAGATAATCACAAATCTACAATTGGGAGACGAAAAAAACTAGCAAGAAGCCATGTCCGTACACGCGCCGCTAGATAGGAAAATATGTATGGAAACCCTAAGTGGAGTGTTTTTGATTGCCCATTTGAACAAGTCGTATATATATATATATTCAAATTTAGATGCATATAGCTTTCTTTTCTCGAGAACGTCTAAATAATTGGGTTAATCGAGTATGAGGTTTTGGACTCCTTATATAAAAACGTCTAAAAGAAAAAAAATCAAAAAATATGTTTATTTTAATTTTGCTATAAAGTGTGTGGACAATTGTTCAAGTGAAGATAAACATAAATTAAAAAGCTACAAGTTTGTAAAAGATACAGTTAAAAGTTTAGCTATAATATTAGTTAGATCTTCACATGTACAAGTGTACATATACAATTGTATGCTATTTTTAACATCCAAAACCTTAATAAGCATACACGTGCTAAATGCATTCCATTAGATAGTTGGCCCTAGAATAAACAAAGAATGTTTTAATTGCTCCGAAAAAGAAATATAGAAAGAACATCATAAGATCGTTCATAATTTACTTTTAATTATAGTAATTAAGAAATCTAAAGTTTATGAATAAAAGAAAACCTCGACTAAAGGTAAATATGTTTTTTAATTACCTTATAAAACACCAAATCACAAAATCTGAAAGTTAAGAACGTATGCTAAATTTAGAATTAGAACAGCGGCTATATTTTGAGACTTTTCAAAATAATATTTATCTTTTTCTTAAATGAACTAAAAACAATTAATTTATTTCAACATAACCTCTTCTTGTATCTTATAAAATACCTGTTACCTCGAAATTTTCCACTTATAGCTTTCTCTTTTTTCATCATATCTTCTACTAGTTGCATTGGCTACATGGCTCGTAATTTTACAGTGGTGGTTGCAGCCTTATTTGCAACCTTGACCGTCGTGGCCTCGGAACACCGACTCATGAGCACCGATGTTCTCGACGACCAGCAGTGGGACAACGCTCACGCCACTTTTTATGGTGGTTTAAAGGGTGAAGAAACCATGCGTACGTTTCTTTATTCATCCACTATATAAATATTTTAAAACGAGTGAATCATATATATTTTATACTTTGTTCAATATTTCTATTTTTATATAATTTAGCCAGACATATGGTATTTCGTTGGTCGCTGTATTGATTTAAACAAAAAATGAATTTTATGTATCAACCAACGTAAACCAGAAGGAGCATGTGGGTACGGTAATCTCTTCGAGCAAGGCTATGGTTTAAAGACGACGGCTTTAAGCACGGCTTTGTTCAATAATGGAGCCACGTGCGGTGCATGCTTCGAGATTCGGTGCGTCAACGATTCACAACATTGCATCAGCACCAAACCAATAATCGTCACAGCCACCAATTTCTGCCCAGCCAACTACACCAAAACCGTAGGTGTTTGGTGCAATCCGCCGCAGAAACATTTTGATCTCTCGCTACCAATGTTCCTCAAGATCGCTAAGTACAAAGCCGGGATTGTTCCGGTGAAATTCCGGCGAGTTTTATGCAGGAACAAACCTGGCGGTGTCAAGTTTGAGTTAACCGGGAATCCTTATTTCTTGATGGTTCTTGTTTACAACGTTGGACGTGACGGTGTTGTGACTGAGGTTAAGGTGAAAGGTTCCAAGACCGGTTGGATTGCGATGAGGAGGAATTGGGGACAGGTTTGGGATACTGGTACAGTGTTAACCGATAGACTTTGTCTTTTAAGGTTACTATAAGTAGTGGGAAGTGTTTGGAGTTTGTTAATGTTGCTCCACCTAATTGGCAGTTTAAGCAAACTTATGATGGCAAGATAAATTTTTAGTTGGAAATATTTAAAACAAATTAGTGAGTTGTTTGTTACTAGTATCATTAAAGTATAAATAAAGGAATGGATGCTTTTAAATCACACTTTACTCATTTGATTTATCTATGGACTAACTTCTCTCTGTCTCTAAATTTATCAAATTCTATTGATAATTTGATAGTCCTCTTTACAAGCCGCCATTTTTTATGTTTCCGGCGTTGGCATCTTTGTGAATTTGAATAGGTGTTCCCGGTTATTTATTTGTGATTTTGATTACGGTTTACTCAGTATAGCAGATGTATATATACACCTTGTTAACCATATTTTGGTTCTAACGAATAGGAGATTCATTTCACAATTTGATCTTTCTTCACAAACTCCATAAGAACAAATCCATTAGCAAAAGAATTGTTTCAACAAAGGAGATTGGTTTAGCTCGCCCAGAATTTGTGCTTCCGTCGTATCGCCATGATTTTGTAAAATGTTAATTATATCAATTAAATGATGTTTCTAAAATAAACAAAAACAAATCGAGTAGTTCAGTATGCCAGAAAAAATAAGAAATACTTTTTTCCCTAGTAATCGTTACTAAACAATAAAAACAAAATTACTTCCCACCAAAAAATAAAACGAGATTCAACATTTCCAGATATGAAGAGTACAAAACCTTAAGAATAGTAAACTCTCACGAGCAGAACTTACAACAGTCCTATTACAGGATCCGGAATCGTTGATCAAACAGAAAATGGTCGAAAGGTTACAGACTTCAGATCTTTTAAGAAATTGCGATGCCAGACGCAACTCGAAGGTTAGAGTCTGCTCCTCCGCTGATAACGCTGTCTCCTTTCCACCAGTCGGCTGATAAAACCTTCAAAACCAAAAAAATTTGGGTACAGTATCAGTAACTAAAAGAACGAAAAAAAGATGAGTGTATATAGAAAGACAAGATTGTGTTTTACTTTACCTTATCCTTGTGTGTGTCGATAATTGACAAAGGCCACTGCAAAACAGAGGAAGAAACTCAGTTTCAATCAAAGCAGGAAAATCACAGGTTGAGAACAAGGAGTAGTAATTACAGCGGTTCTGAGATCCCAAAGCATGATTTTGCCGTCATAGGAAGCAGAGAGCAAGTGATACCAAGAGCTTCTGTGCCATTTACACGTGGAAATCCACGATTCGTGTGAAGAGAATTGAAACACAGGAGCAGATGTTCCTATAGAGAGTAATTGCAGATAGTTTATCAACCGTATAATATACAAAACCCGGTATGATTATATATATATATATATATATTGACTTGGCGTGTGTTCATCAAAGGAATCTCTCACCTGGCTTACGAGGATCCCATACTCTAAGGATAGGATCTGAGCCACCTGCAGCTACGAGCGCAGAACCTTCACCGCCAACATCTACTGTATTGAGAGCTTTTCCACAGAACTACAATTTGACAGTCACAAAAACAAGCTCTAAGTTTCAAAAGCACTTGTTTCAGCAACAACAGGTGTGGTGCGCATTGAGTCTGCGAATTTACGGGAAATAAAGAGAAAAGGAGATTGAGAAGGCATACCAAGTTCAACGAATCTTTCCCTGTCTCAACATCCCATCCTCTTACGGAATGGTCCCATGAACCAGAGTAAATTACATCAGGCTCTGGCCACACAACTGACGAGACACATTGTGTGTGTCCAACAAAAGTAGTCACCGCTTCTCCCTGTAAGAAAAATCAATACCATTATTGTTATCAGATACTTCAGCTGAGAAAACAACATTGTTGGAGCATATATCTCTCTCTCTTCGTATCAATAGGCATATCATTCCAAACTTTGTTGTTAGTACCTCTGACTGAGATTCCTCCGCCTGATTATTCCCTTTTCTTTTCTTCACTGATACTGACTCTCCTTCTGAAGTAGACTCATTTGTGTTCCATAAATTGATCGTGCAATCCCATGAACTCGAGCAAATCTAAATTACATTTCACAGAAAAGAAAACAAAAGCGTGTGAGATCAATGAAATACATAGCAAATAGATTTACTTGCAAAACACAAGTTAAGGGCAAGGGGTAATAAAAGCAAACCATGTTCCCGGATTTCTGAGCTGCAACACTTTGCACTGACGCCTTGTGCCCACGTAATATCTTGTAAGCTCTAACTTTTGTAGTAGAATCCACAGATTCAGCTGTGTCGAACTTTATACAGAAAGAGATGGTTTTAGTACATCGGAAATTAACCTTTGATTATATGTTATTAAATAACATCCATCTTTACCTTAAACAATCTCAATGTACGATCTTTAGAGGCAGTGGCTACAACACTTTCGGCACCTGGATGCACGAATCAACCCCAAGAAAACAAAATTAGAAAAGGTAAGGTAAGAACAGTGATTGATGTACAAAAGAAGGCAAACCCTTCTTGTTGATATGCTTTGCTAGTGTAGAACAGGTAAAATTATAGATATCTCATCATGTGATCATACCTGTGGAGTTAACTAAAGCTACAGAGGAGATTGCCCCAGTGTGGCCTTCCAAAATGTGTGTGCACGATCCAGGAGAGCTCCATACCCTAATCAGAAGAAAAAACTAATATCTAAGATTCTTGCAAATGTTAGAAGCAGATACATACAAGATACAATAAAGAGAGAAATGTTTACCTTCCCAAACCATCATAGCATCCAGTCAAAATAAACCTGCAGATGACAGCAACGAGGTCAAATTAACTACTTACACAGCTTTCACGAACAGAAATTGACTCTACATCTTTTAAAATCATAACAATCACTGGATGACCCTGATTTGTTTAATTTTAAGCAAAATCCACAGTAGGAACAGGTAAAGGATATGGAAGCGTAGTACAATTAAACCAGTTCTATGATTTTCTATATGGCATCAACCATCAGGTGTGGTAAGGCAAAGAATTGTATAAGAGTTTGTAAATGAAATAGAGAAAAGGAATTGTAAAACACGTCAACTTATAGGACTACTCAACACCATATAGTCTTACAGTCGACATAAGAAATTACCTGTGAGAAGAACCATTCACCGCACTGACCCAGTCATCGTGCAACGAGGGTAGTTCCTCCTTCCGTGGTGTCACAGCTCTTATGTATTCAATTTCAAGAGTTTTCTCCTGCAAGAACCCATAATTTAAGTAACTATATGTTTCCAAGATAACGAGTTATGTATCTGATTTCATGATGTAGACAAAGCAACAGACACAGCATTTAAATTAACACCCATTTACAACAAAGTTTCAAACTAGACTAATTGGTTTGTTTTGTGGGTGATTAGGATTCAAAAATTACCGCGGATATGCCCTTTGCCCGAAGAAACTCTTCAAGTGACATCCGAATAAGCTCCCCATCGATCAGGAAATCAAATGGCTCAGTTTTCCACTCAGGATTTTCTGTTCATCCAAAAATAATCTTACAGGTGTTAGCGCGAGAACCAAATCCCCGAAGTCACTACCCAATTATATACCTTACGATGTAATATTATACAAGCAATAAGCATCTCGGAGAGGAATGTTACGTTATCCAGGTAAACAATTATAGACCAACAATCACCAGCAATCGAAACTGAAATCCCTAAAAAAATAAACGAGGTGCAGAGAGAGGGAGATAGAGAAAGAGAGAAAATTCTACCGGAATCTAGAAGAGAATTAACAATGGAAGAGAGACCGAGACGAGTGAGATTGGAAGGGATGGCGACGGAGGTGACCGGCACTTTGAACGGAGGGTCAAGCTTCGTAACGAACTTTACATGTAATCTCCTAGATGCATCTTCACCTTCGACCTCCATTTTCGCCGCCTGTTACAGAGTTGAGAGGAGGAGAAGAAGAAGACACGGAGAATTAGGGTTCTGCTCGAGGAGGGAGACTCAAGAAAAATCACCCAGCACAGCAGGGTTTAAGGAAATTATGGATTTACGGAATTAACCTCCTTCGGCTTGGTCTGGTTTGAATCATACCGGGTACTAAATCAGAGACAATTTGTGGTATGCTAAATTAGATCAGATCAATTGTCGGCCCAAAAAAACTAAACCTTTAGCATGCGCTAATACCGGGTTCTCTCCATAATTGGTTAGGATTTTTATTTTTGAACTTATGTTCGTTTTATGAAAAGGTTACAAAACAAAAATGAAAGAAAGAAAATTTGGACTGTGAGTAATTTTAAGAAATTTAAGGAATTTAAGAATGTTAAAATGTAATTGATAAAATTATTGGTTTATAAACAATATAGTCCATTTTAAACTTTCTAAAGCATTGCCATTGACAACATTTTACCAATCACTTTAAAACTTATATAATAGTCACTCAAATTTTATGTTATGTAGCAGTTACATGTTAAGCACTCTTCCACTACGATTATACTTTAGGCCTTAGTTTTATGACTATACTTTAGGTGGTAAGATTAGAGATAAATAAAAATTAAGTGGTATAGGCAACATTTATATGACACAACATGGTCTAGACAGCAGGCAAAAGCAGAAAAATGGATTATTCATACCTTAAATATCAGCAGATGTTGAATTCATACCCAATGATGTAAGTTTGCTAACTCATATCAGTTTTAATTTTAATTCAAAACTTATATCTACAATTGTGATAATGTGCCAAATCAAAAAATTGTTAAGCCGGTGTTTAGTCTCCCTTATAGTAGACTGACATAGCTACTATGTGTGAGACGCAATCGTTAAACTTGATGATATGGCAGTCACGTCGAAATGAATATGTTGTTTTGTTTAAGTAATTCACGAAATTAAATTAATTGTTGGCTAGTAGCTTCGAACACGCGGCGTAATGCTTAAAACCATTTTTTACTATTGTTCTAATGGAGCTTACACGACGACTCTCAACACGATTTTCTTTATCTATTTGTTTTTTATTCCTCAACTTGTTTGTTGCAAACCAATGTCAATTTATTGGTTTACCGTTTTTCATATGTGCGGTTTATCAATTTATGGGTTTCTAGAGAGGAATATGGCAATATAAACAAATCTAGCACAATTGAAAAATAGCATTGTTTTGCAACAAATAATTTGAGGAATTAAAAACAAATAGACAGGAAAAAAAATCATGTTGAGAGTCGTCATGTAAGTTCCATTAGGACAATGATAAACGATGATTTTGCATTATGTCGCATATTTAAATTCACCATAAAAGTTAACGACTACGTCTCACACATGACAACCCATAATAACGGAGACTAAATATTGTCTTAACAATTTTCTCATTTTATCAAAAGTCTAAATATAATATTTAAACTAAACTTAAATTTGGGTATAAATTAACACACCATTGGGTATGAAATTAACATATGGTGATATTTCGCATAATGTTCATCTAATACAATTTTTATTTAAAACTAATATTTTTACCACTTTAATCTTTGAAAAAAATATTTCCAATAACTATCACTCAACTCACGACAATATAAGAAGAATATTTTGAAGTTGAATTTTTTTAATTATATTACAAAACCAATAAATATGAAATTTATAATTTTTTTAATTGAAATTAATTTTGTTACTAAACACAATTATAAAAACAGGAAATGTAAACTATTACTTTATTACTTTGATTGTATGTGAATTATGTTGTTTTGTATGGTATAACATATAAAACCTAATGATTTTTATTTATAAACATCTAGATCATTTAAAATCATTTTGACTTAATACGTCAGGAGTTGTGTCATCGACATTGTGTCATCCACTGTTCAGTATATTAATGCTTTTTATAGGGATGTATAAACTAAAATGAAGTAAATTGAATTTATCTAATAAAAACACATAATTTAATATAATCGGATATATAATTATGATTTTTGTTAAGTAATAGATAATTTCACCATTGCTAATTATTTTACGAAATTATTGTTTTTTTGCTAAATATGGTGTATTAGTTACAAAAAAGGAAAAATAAACTCAACTCATCAGTTTGTTTTAAGAAATACTCGTTACTAAACTTTCTTAACTACAAACTAATTATGTACCTATGTCCTTAATCGTTCCGGCTAATTTAGCTAACATCATATAATCCACCGGTTTAGTAGTAACAAACAGTAACAACAACAAAAAACTTAAAACATAAGTTAAAATTTGTTTTGTTCATATAAAACAAACATCTACCAAGCAAAAGAGAGAACCCTTGATAGATTATTTCTAAAAATTTTTATTCTTTCAGGTTTTTAAAATCACAACAGCAAACTTTTCATATTCTACAATCAACTCCAATACTCGAATATCTTCTGCTATCAGCCTGGCAACTTCTTTCTTTTATCTATATCAGAAACATGGACACAAACACCGGATACAATCAAAACCACATTCCTTTATCAGTTTTCTTTTATAAACAGGTTGGGTCAATGGGTTGGAGTTCGTCCTTTAACAAAACGAACTCTAGAGATGAAAGACGGAAGTCGGACGATCTGATTAACCAAATAACCCATAAAAATGCGTTTCATTTTCTTCCTTCCGATAAGGAATCACTAAACATTGAGAGTGATGATAATGAGGATGATGGCGATCATATAGAAGAGATTAATTCAAGCGATTTGAATGAACCGGTTAACCAGATAACCAAAACAAACCCTATTCTTTCTCTTCCTCCGGTCAAAGAATCACAAGACACTGAGAAATTAGACTCTCAAAGTGATGATGAGGATGAAGCGAAAGAAAATGGTGATCATTCGAAAGATATTAAACCAAGCAATTCCAATGAACCGATTACCCAAAAAACCAAAATACATATGTTTCTTCCACTTCTTCCGGTTAAGGAATCACAAGACATGGAAAATTCAAGTTCAGAGAATGACGGTGAAGATGAAATGCGAGAAGTGTCAGAAGACGATGGTGATGATATGAAAGAGATTATAGCAGATGATTCAAGCATATATTGTTATTCAGACACGAGCAACAACAGTATCTCTTCTTTCACCTTCCCAATGTACAAGTCTACTCCATGTGTTCTTTGGAACGCTTGCACCGCAAGAAAACTCAAGCCCTAACTCATTCTTGTTTTCTTGTATGACAGATTGCATAACGAAGATGGAAGTGTCAAAAATTCGTCTACGAGAGCCATGTGGAACGTTTTTGATAAGAAGCGGGAGTTGTCTCATACGCAACCGCAACCTCAAACACAATTTTATTTCATCCCGGCAACTCATATTCTAGCTCAGTTACCACCACAGAGGAAGTGTTCCTCGTCAAAGCAAGCGTCTCAAACGCAATCGCAAAAATCTTATAGGACTCGTTTGGCCTCTTGGTTTTGTTTTCCATTTTAAACTGAAGAAAGAAAGGGCATTAGATGATTATGTTTGTAGGCTTGATCAAAGTTTATAGAGTTCGAATATTTTTCTTAAGTTGTATTGAGAAGCCAAGTGATTCTTGGTCTAGTGACAAAGTTTAAGGATCCGCCAAAATGGTTGTGTTGTTCTAGAAGCCCTAGTTCTAGTTTCACTTGAGGAGGATGTAAGGACGGACCTTCCCCATAAATCTTCGAAGTACATAGGAAACTAGTCTGAACGTAGAGTAATGCTCCTCTAAACCAAACGATTCAAGATGGCCACTAAAAATGTTCAATCCGAAATTAAGCTCCGATCTGTTTTATTTGGCTTCTTGATTTAAGATTAGCCAGTACGAAACTAAATTATTAAGTAAAAGAAACACCAAAGTTTTATGGAAAAAGTGGCAAAAACACCAACATATCAGTAATCCTAATTGTAAAGGAGATCAAACACGAAATTGAGCATTATTGTGTGTGAATCATATATCAAAACCTTAAGCCTCAACTCTGATATGATGCGGTTTCCAACAAGTTAGTGTTGGATCCTAGAACAGGCACATGACAAATAAGAGTATTGGCGTCAAGACGGCTATAGCTCTGTCCTATCAAGCGATGGGTTGGTTTAAATATTATGCGGGAGAGAGGATTTAACTTAGACGACGTTTTAGAGCATCATTAGTGGTAAAAACATCATTTTGTGTTCTCATATAATATCATAATAAAATTTAAAATTTAGTTTTGTTATTTAATTAAATTTTAGTTTTTTATAAAAATTAAACAAATAATACAATGACAAGTGTTATTTGGTGTTTTTTTAGTATTTTCAAAAGTTCTCAAATAAGAATATGCTTTTATCAATTGTTTTTAAAAAATTATTATTTTATTATTTTCTATTTATTTAATTATGAGAACATTCAAGGTAGAATCACCCCAATGAAGATGTTTTTATATCATCCGTTTAAAATTTAGCTCGTGGGGCCTATTGGGTAAGTAAAGTTTATTACGTATAGCAAAATTTGTTTTTAACTAAAAAAGAAGAAGGACACGTGTCGGAAGGATGCAGGTTCGTCACGGGATCTTTATCTGCTCGGTCGTCACGTTATCATCCCCTCTTTCCTCTAATCACCTGCTTGCGCTTATAAGTTAGGACGAAAATCTCCACTTTCAATATCTGTCTCTCTGGATCGAGGGGTTTAAGTTGGGTTTAATTGCACCTGAAACCCTAGAATTTGGCGCCTTTCTACTTCGATTCGGTGTCTTGGTATCACTGTAAGCCGATAAATTTCTCCAAATTCGCTCCTTTGCTAGTGTTTTCCCCTGGGTTCGTCGCTGGTGGCTGCCGGAGTTTGTCTGGTCTCGTTAATTCTGCTGCTCCGGGGTTTTAACAATGGGGAAGGCTTCTTCTCCGGTAAGCATTTCATTTA
Source organism: Euclidium syriacum (assembly GCA_900116095.1). Classification (NCBI taxonomy): domain Eukaryota; kingdom Viridiplantae; phylum Streptophyta; class Magnoliopsida; order Brassicales; family Brassicaceae; genus Euclidium; species Euclidium syriacum. The sequence continues at coordinate 5,794,353 of FPAK01000007.1, read as the reverse complement.
ATCGGATTCGTTTTTAATTAGTCCGTTCTTATGTCGTGAATTGAACTCGCTGAGTTTCTAGGGTTTTGCTGGGGATTATACATTTATACTACAATTGGTTTTGTTCGGGGAAGAATTAATCTTTTTGAAGTTGAATTTTTGTTTCTTGTATATGGGAAATGGGTTCTTAGTCCCCGATTTTGTATCTCCTTGGTTCAGTTTCTGTTTCAGACCAATGTTGATTCTGAATCTGTTTCCTCTCTTATTAGGTAATTAGAGAAGAACTCTGTGGGAAATGAGTTAAAAACAATTTTGATCTCAAAGGAATGCACTTTTCGTTGGGTTGATTCAAGAAATGGTTCTACATGTTACGCTGTGTAAAGTTGTAATAAAGGTTGAATATGACCAATGGAGGCGGAGAGGGTGGAAGTCAGCGGAGAGAATTACAAGGGAAAAAAAATCTTTTCCGTGGCAATGATTTTGCGTTTGCCCTCGCTAGAATAGCTGTGGCTCAGATATGTGAGAGTGTTGAGATTAACACTTACCAGGAATCAGGCTTGAGGTTCAGTTCTTTTCAAGACTCTGCTCTTGAAACACTAACCGATGTAGTGATCCAATACATCCAGAACATTGGAAAGACTGCACAGTTCTATGCTAATGTGGCTGGTAGAGTCGAAGGTAATGCTCTGGACATTGTTCAAGCCCTAGAGGATTTGGGCTCTGGAGTGGGTTTTGACGGTGTTCCTGACGTTGACCGTTGTCTTACTGATTCCGGCGTAGTCAAGGATATTATTCGTTATACAGGAGAAGCAGAGGAAATGCCGTTTGTTTATTCGCTTCCTCGTTTCCCTTTTAACAAAGGAAAAAGACCTGCACCTAGCTTTTACGAGATTGGAGCAGAGCCACCAGATGATCATATTCCAGTGTGGCTTCCTGCATTTCCTGAAACCAAGTTTTCTAACAAGTCGGAGGAGACTAATGTTGACAAAATAGAAGAGGGCGTGCAAAGTAGAGAAACTGGACCATCTTTTTCGAGCATGCAGCTGTCTGTAGATGTTGATAGGTTAAAAGTTCAGAAATCCATGGATCAAAAGGATGTTCAGAAGCCAACAGAGGAACTGGAAGGTAACCCATTTTTCGCTGCACCAGTTTGGGTAGGAGAGAAGAACGTGCCACGTGTGTTTTGCCCATCAGAGCTTACAAATGAAGGAATTAGCATTAACCACATTCCTGAGAATCATATGAGCAATAGCCATTACATTCCAGCAGTTGAGGCATATGCTCCATCTGATAAGATCAATGACAATGACAAGAGCAGCGTAGCTGAAACGGAGGGAGAGAAGAAAGATGGTGCAAGAACACAACGAGCTTTGTTTCGTTTCAAGATTGAGACTCGAATGGCGTCTGTGTGTTGGACGATTAATCGGAGCTTAGAGGAAAAGGGTTGGTTTCAAGAGGACGTAGACAAGAATGAGAAGAAAGTAGAACGAGAAGAAAAGCGCGAAAGTATTGACACAGATGTAAAATAGGTATTTTGTCATTTAGAATTTGTAGACAGAATATCTTTGCATCTTGAGTTTAGTGATAATAGTTTGCAATTGAATACGTTACTTTTTAGGAAAAGAGATTTTTTTTTACTGACTTGAACTGGAGGAAGAGAACTGTGTTTGGTTTATAACATACAATATCCTCATCTGTAGTAAGAATTGATTTTCCTTTAGGTGTGGCAGAGTTAGTAATTCAGAATTGTGGGAAGAGAAGTGTTTAGTATTCACATCAATTGAGATTTGCTGAAATATTCTTCTTAATGGATACAAACATTATTGATCGTTATCTTGAGTTGAGTCTTTACATAGAAAATTAAGAAGAGAACAAAGAAAAGGGTTCAGAGAACCAAGAAAGCAAATGATCTCAACTCTGTAAAATGGATGATTTTAGATTCCTTCATTTACAATATCTAAGTGATGATTAATTAGGGAATATTAGCAATGGAAAAGCTGCCTGGGTTGCCCACTGAGCATTCCTGGAAAAGCTGCAACCTCACTTGTCACAACTTCACTAATCAAGTCCTTGAAGATAAGCCTCTCGATGTCTAACACTACCCCCGGTGTCTCTCCTTCAATCTCCTTCCAGTTCATGCCTTGGCTTTGCAGGTCCTCCCAAATGAGGTCTTCATCGTCCTCATACAAGATACACTTTGAGTTATCTTGTAATCCATCGATCTCTGAACACAGAGTTTGGAGAAGTTCTTTCCCTCTTGAACTTTTGTCGGTTGTCTTTAGAGGGCGGATTGATGATGTTATGGATGCTTGCTTGGTACACCCTTCTGCAGCGAATCTGCGAGCTAAGATCTCGTTGGTGGTGTCAAATATGAGCTTCCTCCTGATTTTCTCTATCAGGTTCGTCCTCTGTTGTTGTCCGAATCCTCTGCCTTTGTGTTTGTTGTCCTGTTGTCTCACATTACTTGTCTTGTTCTGTTCCAGGACAAAGTAAAGGTTCGGGTTGATCGGTAGATGTGCTTGGTGCAGCTGAATGCTTATCATGCTGTAGTCGATATCTCTTAAAAGCCCTGATGCCAACAGTATCTCTGAGATGTACTTGTGGTCACCATTTTCGAATTCAACACATTCTTCCTTGCAACCCTCGACAAGATCGGCTTCAGGGTGATTTGGACTCGCGTTACTCTCAGGCCACACGATCGATCTACATAAGTTGCGTTGCTTGTTCATCCACTGGGGCTCTTCAGAACTTAGATTATCGTCCTCTGTGGCAAGTGAAATAGTAAAAGTGAGATCTTTGAAACTTACAATCTATTTTGGATATAGTGTGGAGAAATGTGAATCGATCATATTTAATCTGATATCAATGTGAATTGTTTTTGAACTTTTTCAGTGACTCACCTTTAAAGGCAATGGATATTTTCCTCACAGGGGATGGTGAGTCATCTTCGTCGAATGGTACATCGAGAACTGAAACCGGGCTGGGCTGCTCCACCGTAACTTTTAGAGGTTTAGGCAACTGCTTAATTCCCATGTCTGGACTCTGCATTGATAAAGAAGGAGATTTCAGTTAAACGAGCATAAAGTGAATAACTTGAGAAGTGAATTTCATGTTAGGAGAAAAATTTATACCCTTTGTTTTGGGGTGTGCTGCTCTGAGATGTCGCTGTTCCTCTCATACATATATCTGCTTGTAACCTCAGTGTCAAGGTTGGAGGCCAAGCTTACGTTGCTGTCAGATCTTAGACTCCTCAGATCACTGCTTTCATCACTTAAACGGTCTTCGGATTGCTGCAGGCTCCGGGATTTCATCGCCGGTTTTCTTCTCGGAGAGTCTGACTCTGTCTGTTGCCTACTTAGTTTTTGTCTCTGGATCTTGTTTAGCTCTGGTTTTGGAGACGTTGGTCGAGACTGCTTCTCAAACCCGAGCTTCTTTTGTGGTGTTCTTGGGCTGACACTAGGCTTCTGGCTCTTGCCTGATTTAGCCATGTCGCTTTTTGATTGCAAGGGTCTGGTACTAGTGTTGTTTTTCGTTAGGGAATCTGTCTGGCCCTTGTAAAATCCCGGCCTCGGTGTCACATCCATGGCGCTCTGCTTCCTCGGCATGACTTTCTGTGTTTGCCTCAAGTTTCCAACTTTGACACTTGGTAAAGAAACATTCCGCGGTGAGAACGAGGCGGAACCAGAATCGCCTGTCAGTGGAGACGTTGCTGCTTTCATAACCACGATAGAGGAAGATCTGAAATTCATGGAAGACGGGCTTGATGTTGCTGATGGAATTGGCTGATCACTTCTCTGCATAAAATTGGTTGAATTCAGAGTGTTGTTGTCATCATCATCTTTGCTTATCAGCTGCTGCGTCTTCTCCATTGCTTCGAGTATTTGCTTAAGAGCTCTGAGATCTTTCTCAGACTTTTTGAACTCAAGCTGCGAAAGCCTCTTCTGTATCTCACCATAAACCGTTGTTGTAGCAGCGTCACCTGCTTTGACTTGGTTCTTGACAACATCTCCTTGCGTCCATGGAGATGCTTTCATTGGAAACTTAGCAGGAATCATCTTCTTGATTGAATCAGAACTTCTTGATCTTTGTAGATCTGTGTCCACTCGAGAAGTTGGCCTTGGTGAGTCGCAGAAACGATTCTCTCGGTTCAGATCGGTCCCACACTCGTCTGGAATGGCTTCAAGACCCATCAGTTTAGCAACAACACTCGACGTTGTTCTTCTGTGACCACTTACAAGCTCTTGCGGCTCCGGTGAACAGCTAGATCTCGCGCTCCTAAAAGAATTCGATCTACTGTCTAACGACAACCTCGGTGTCTCTTTCAACTTGGTTCCAGCCTTTCTCGTCTCCCTCTCATCGTAAGAGAAACGAGGACTGTCTTTCAGCTTCACTACTCTCCTTCCCTCGCTCCATTCATTAGAGTTCCGAGATGGTGATGATTTAGGCTGGTGAGAATGAGACAAGGTTGCTTCTACATCTCTGGTTCTTGTCTCCTTATGAATTGAGCTTTTCACTAGCTCTCTTAAATCACTCGGCATCATCAAACCTCCTCCCCACCTCGGAGACCCGTTGGTCAGTTCTCTAACCGGATTCTCACCATTATTCATTTGTTCAAATTGAGAAGTCGTGGTGCTGATATCTGCAGATGAGAAGCTGGAGGAGCATGGTGAAGAAGAAAACGATGGCCTCGAGGATGATTCAGTTGAGACTCCTCTCTGTTTCTCCTTTGTAGCTTTCTTCTTCTTATTCCTCTCCTGTAATTCCAGTCAAAATTCACCGTTTAAATTTTAAGCCCCTGGTTTATCATTTTGCTCAACTGGTTTTAGTTTTAGATACTTACCGTTTCCTTGTTATCCGTTGGAATATTGGTATCACCGACATTGTCACTTGTTTTGCCTGCAAAAGAAATCACCGTGAATTTAGTTAACCGATACATAGCTGCATAGATCATACACCTATAGAGAATTAGAGACTATCACCATCTAAAGACAAGTCATGTTCTACAACTTTGGTTTTTTTCATCATTTGTGGTCCTAAATCTTTGGATTTAGAATCTTTGTCAGAAACTAACATACAAAAACCAATCTCTTGTGTGTTGAACAAACTGTCCTCTCAATCTTTATCGTTTTCTTCTTACGGGTTATAATGGAGAGGACATTACAAGAATATGTTTACCTGAAGGCAGAGACTTGAGGTCTTCTCCGGTGACGGCAACTCGTCTCGCCGGATAATGTTGCCGGTAAAACACCTGGAAGAACCCATTCATACATCCAATCTGTTTATTCAGATTTGGATTCTCATCTGACAAGTTATACAAAAGCTTCGCCGACATCTTCTTCTTCGTCTCCTTTGTCTTCTTAAACTATGGTGGTCACAGAAGGATTTTTAACAAACTTTGGAAATTTGAGATTGTTTCATATCAGTTCTTGGGAATTCTTACTTTCTGGTTTCCTCTCTGTTTTGTGTCTCAGAGGAAGACGAAGAAGAGACAAGAGGACAAAGACGAGCCCGGCATTAGGACAAAGGTAAAGTTACTTGTGAAGTTATGACCAGACAAGAAATTAGGTTTCTATGTATCTGTTATCTTGGAGGGTTCCTTGAAGAAGAAAGAAGAGAGAAAGGAAAAAAAAAAGAGTTTTTTGTTGCGTCTTGTTTGAGAGAAATGAGACTGTAAAAGGCAAAAGGCTCTCTCTACAATTATATGGAGAAGCCTTTGAAGCATATATAAACATTTGCTACTCCAAAATGTATGTACATACACATGCGTGTACATTTGTATACGTGTGTATCCGTAGATTTATACATATGTAAGAGAATGTAATTGATTTCTTTTAGTATATTATTTTTAAATTTTTTATTACAAAGCACTGAAAAAAAACTGCTTGGGAATAATGAGGTATCTATTTTTTATGCATCTCTGATGAAAGTGATGCACATGAAAGCACAGACCAAATTAAATTCTTTTCTCTTTTTTTTTCTTAGTTCAAGAAGATGGATATTAATTCTCTTTACCTTGTGGTTTATCCGATCTTTCAATCCTAGAACCTATAATTTTTTATGTGACCAATGGTGAATGCATTTATTTATATTAATTTCTTAGAAACAAATTAGAGGGTACAATTACTAACAACATTAATAATAATAATGAATGAACAGAGAAAGGAAATAATAAATGATAAAAGAAAAGGTTTCCTTACACATCCATGTGGACAAAATAATGTGGGTGGGTCTCTTAAGTCTTTGGTGCCCCTTTACATATGCATGTGGAGTTTGTCAGAGACAGACAGCAGAATTTTCATTTTCAAACAAATAAATATATATATCCAGAAATTCTTATTAGGAAATAAAAAAAAAGGGAAAAAAAGAGATGAAACTGGATTCCTAATGGCCAAAAACAAAATTATTATTAATTGTTTAGGAAGAAAGTGGATTGGTGCACTGGAAGAAAGCTTGCATGGTCTGAGATTGGTGGGTCTTACAAAAGAATAACTTTTTTTTGGCTTCACAAAATCATAATTTAACTATTGAAAATGAAATGCTTATTTGAAAGGGTTGCTTATTTCGTCTCCTGATTATTACATCAATTCTAATTATATCGAATCATTTTAATGTATATATTGATATTATGTATAACAACCATCTTGATTTCAAACATTCAAGTAGTGACACCCTTATAAACTGTGTTTTATCTTAATTCATTTTGTAACATATCGTATCATATATTTATAAAAACCAACCGAAAATATACACTTGCATTAAATTAATTGCGTATGGAAGATATAATTGGCTTCGTTTCATTAGAAACAAAAGTTGAGGAATTGAAGCTTGTATATTGAAGTAGAATTTTAGAATGGTGTCTTTTTGGTCTTTGCTTTGTTTTATTTAGGTTTGATAATTTGATTTGAGAGTTATGTCATGCGATGTACTAGTTAAAACCTTTTTGGGCAGATCACGTGCTTTTGTTCAACTATGTGCTGTGAACAAGGTGGGGTTTGTGAATTCACTTGTTTTGTTTTATACTATTAAAATGATTTAATTTATTTAATCATTTTTGTAAAATAAAAATTAGCTTGTGGCCTTGGAAGTAACCAAGGAATATGCGGCACATGGGCGTAATGAGTGAGTTGCTAATCAAGTATCATTATCATACAAATACACACTCGTCGCAAAGCGTGATTAACATTACGAAATGGTATATAATGATTCAATCGGATTATTTGGAATGCAGAATATCAAATCTCTGAATCCAAATTTCACAAGTTACTGTTATTAATAAGAAGTATAGATGATGTATCTGGAAGAGTAATGTCCAAATAGTTTAAATTTAGCAGTCAAAATTTAGCAAAATAAAGGCAAGAAAATCTGTATTTCTATAGACTCCAGCTAAATAATATATTAAATCATATGATGTTCATCAGAATCGCTATAATACAAAACTATTCATCATCTTCTCAATTCAAATTTAAGCCACGAGACCAATGAATGAGAAGACTAAGGCACCAACTTCTGATCCAGCTCAAGAAGAAACAAAAGCTATTAAAGACTCTAGACGACGAAGAGGTTTTGGTTTATGTCGTTAAACATAGTCATGTATCTCTTTTCCATTGGTTACATGGATGATTAGTTGTTACCTAAACTAAGCAGATTGTTAAGTATAATCAGGAGGAAGTTAACAAGATTGTTGTGAAATTTATAGGATTTTCGAAAGAGAGACGAGTGAGTTCCTTCTATGATGAAATTGACCAGCAAGATCAATGATAGTGGATCTGGTGGTGTGCCGTGGTCACATTCCCACATACTTGATGTGAACTAAATTACCAAATCGTGTGTTTTTCTTTTCATCTTCTTTATCCTCAAACATAAATGAATCCGTTTAGTTTCTAGATTTAAGATTCAACAATATTGTATTTATTTTACTTTATATGGTATATATATATATATATATATGTATTGGTAGTGACAAAATGTCAATTAATTTATTATTTTAAACAAATCATTTTATATACCAGACTATGATAAATAGATTATTCATCCCCTATGAACTGTTGTACTTGTTTTTTGTCGATAAAGGAAATATGTATATATATTTAATGTAATGTTTGTAATGTGTAGAATTATCTAACTTATGAAATACTGTATGTTTCATTCCCAAAGATTTTGAGTTAGGTGTTTTAGAAACTTGAGAATGTGTGAAAAAAGAGGGTAAGAAATTGAACATGGAGCTTATGTGCTTTTCGAAGCTGACTTTTTGCATTGACCCTTAATCCCCAAATCGGTACATATACGACCACGCCATGCATCATCTATGACATCACGTAAATAAAACCCATTCAGTATGAGGTAATTGTCATAAAGTCAATATGTCAGAACAAAGAAAGTAACAGCTAAACAAAATCCATATGAATATTGTTTGGTGTGTATGATAAGTAATTGGCTGTTTAACAAAAAGAAAAACATATTTGGATTAGGGTAAACTTAAGAATTAGAAACAAAAATAAAGTAGTGGAAAAATAACTGACAAGTGGAATTTAAAATAGAAGGGCTACAAAATCACATGAAGAAAAATTCAATTTCGATCGAAATAATATACGAATATCACTAGTAATTAACTTCAAATGGACACAAACCTCATAGTGTGGTTTCTTTTATGATAAGTCTCAATATCCATTTTTAATTCAATTGGCACATGATTCCACTTTATCACCAACCCTTTCAACATTTGTTAAGTTTCGCCATTAATTTCATGTGTAGGTTTCTTTCCTATTAATTTGACGGGCAACATTCCAATTAATTATCATATAGTTTGTATATGTGTAGTATCAACTCCCAGCTCCGATTGGTAAATAAAAGTGGAACGATATTTTAGCTGTTAAAAGTGGTAAGCGATTAGTGAATAATGTAAACTATGAGAGAAAATTGTTGATAAAAAAAGTGACTTAAAGTTGAGAATAACTATTTTTACTGTAATTTTTGTAACCACTTTTGTAATTGGTATATAGAAAAAAAAATTTCTTCCAACCGTTTTGTTTTAAGTTCATCAATAAAAACTGTATATAGAAGATTTTCATAACTATCGTGAATAACAAAAAAATACTAGTGACAATAATAAATATTGTGGCCTCCCAATTCTTGATATTTTTGTAACACTCTTTAAATGTATTCCATATAAAGATAAATTATATTGAAAACATTAATTCATCTATTAATTACTCAACTAACATTTTTCAGACTCAATCTATTAATATAATAGTAGAAAAAAGACAACATATTCTTAAAAAATATACACTATCATTTTTATTAGTTTTTTAAAAAATAAAAATTTTAAATTATGAAGTTTCAATTAGTTTTTATATACCTCCTTTACTTTTTTTCCCTCTCTTTCCATAAAAATAAATAACAATATATTTTAAAAATATAGTTACCATTCATCACTCTTATTTGAAACTGTTGTCGTTGTATATTCTAAGCAGATCTTTGCAGATTTTACCCATTCCTAAGTAGAAATGAGACATGATAAAAATCGATTTTGTTAAAAAATTGTCAGCGTGTAAAATATAGATACGATTTGGGTGGTTGTTGACAGACTAACTAAACATGCGCATTTCCTTCACGTGAACAAGCATGATAAGACAAAAATGTTGGCAAAGAAGTATATGGATGCTTAGTTAGTCTGTGACATACTTCTTCGCCAACATTTAGGTTATATATGGATGGGTATCTTTGGGTGATTGGTCAGCTTGAATAACTCGATCGTGGATGAACCATGAACTAGTTTTATTCACCCAAATCATGGATAGGTCATAATATAGTCGGATCAATGAGATCAGTTGTTAGATTGAGATCGAATCGGTGATGTTTCTTGCTAGAAAATCTGAATGTTCAAGCAACTTAGTTAAGATCAATGGAATTATCGAGACACTAAGTTTTAATTAAGGAATTAAGTTAGTTGGGTGATTTTTTGAGCTAAACTAAAGCTAGCTAGTCCAACAAAATTTGGTCAACTGAACAATTATTCCGAGAATGTAGGTTTTTTCTATACACGTCGCACTCATACAAAGTTGGTGAGCGTGTATCCAGTTAGCTAAATATTCAACATTTATCCTGAAAACTCGATAATTCATGTGTGTGTATTTGAGCAGGAATGATTATATGATTCAATAGGTAAATACTCACACGAGAACGATTACTAAGTTAAATTATCACGTGATAACGATTTTATGGGAGCATGTACATGCAAAGTCAGATCATGGGAGGTTTCTTGGTAGTTTCTCGAGCTAAACCACCTAATTGTCACATTATCAAGTTATCTCTATCATTAAAAAAAAAGACTTTGAAATATACAAAGAGATGTATGAGAGAAACCATTAGAGAAGTCGGAGAATCTAAATGTATGCTTCCGTTGTGTCCAAGTTATTATTCACGATCCCTTTAGTGTGGACATTGACCAAGTTTGCATGATTTTTCCGGTTTTTCAAGCATCAAGAGGTGTCGAATTTCATCGGCAACAAATCTAAGACTCTAAGGTGAGTAGTACGTAACCAAACTTCAAGATTAAGTACGCTTTATCCCCTAGCTTTCATTAGTATTTGATTTCTAGACATAGTTTAATATTTTGGTTGCTCTGTATCTTTAACTAACCCATTTATTCGGTGTATTTGGGTAATCATGTATGACAAAAATATGTCAGGTTGAGTTGACTAATTATAAATTTATAATCGAGCGTTTGATAGCATTTCTTGTTTGTGGCTCGATGAGATGGGATGTCGGCCCTCACTAAGCAATTCCTTGTTTACGCTCTACACAATTGTATGAAAAGAAACCAACATGGAAAGTCATCAGACTAATGCATAAAAGGAAAGAAGGATGGTGGATCTAAGAGTAGTTTAAGGTCTGGTATTAGCATGATCTAATAGCTTATAAATTTTTTATTATTGTACTAAAACCTTTGTTTATCAATTTAAGTTATCTTTTTATGCACGAAATGGACTCGTTTGAATAATTAACCTCAAAAGCGCTATATAAAACTGTGACAAAATTAGGTTAAGTACTCGACTCAGTTTTAAAAATCGAATTAGGGTGTTTCACTTCGCCTCTGCACCTCCCCCCATATGTTTATTTTCGTTGCGCATGTGACTATGCACTGCTTTTTCTATTCGAGATGGATTCTTTTGCAGTACATTCGTAAGATTTTAAGTTATGTTCGAACAAAAAATCTCACGTAATGTTTATTAGTAATCTAGTAATGTAAATTTTTTTTTACGCGATTAAATATTTATATGTAATTCTTCATATCTTAATAAAAAATTTATCAAAAAAACAACATAAAAAATTGCCTATACCAGCTAATCAAATGCTTAGACCCGATTAAACAAATGTTTGTTTGGTTAATTAATTAATTTAATGTTTAAGGTTAAAACCCAGAAAATTGTTATTGATCAAATTTCCGAATGATTTGTTAAAATCAGAATGTCTAAATGGTTCGATCGCTTAAACAAGCACCTAAACAACCGATTTTTCGAATAGAGGTTAGAATCAATCTTCCATATAATTTTTTTTACCATATAATGTACATATTTTTGTGTTCAAAAAAACAAAGAGAAAATATTAAATTAATTAAGGACCTAAGAAAATATTAGGTCTTTTCTTTTCTATCTCCTAATTATAGCTAAATTTTTTATATACTATTTTACATCGGTTGGATCTCAGTTCTCAAATTATCTTCAGTTCTCATATTAACTTTGAAGAGTTTTGATTGGTTTTTCTACCTCATAGTTTTATCCGCTTCCTTGGCCAACGATTATTTACGGAGTGCAAGGTTGTTCTTCACTCCCTCTTTTGAATCCTCCCATTATCTTAATCCTAGTTTCATTCTTGTGTTGTCATTAGTTTCCCTTTCATATTGTTCTTACTGCATTTCTCCTTGTTTCAAAAAGAAAAAAACAAAAATTATATAATATATATGAAAACCTTTTAACAAAAAAAAAATCTTCAAAGTTATTTAACTTGCAATAAATAATGATATATAACAATGTAAAACGTCAAGATTAATGCCCATCTGATAAAGGAAACACATGACATGAAATACGAAATCACCAAAACGTGTCAAATAATAAAAACTAGAGGACTTATATGGTGTAGAATAACAATATATTACCGTCGATTTTGTCATTTTTTAAATGAAGGTTTATCATCTATAACAAATGGAGTACGATTCAATCTACATCACATGGTATTATCAGAGTATACAATTCAATTTTACATCATATTGGAGTATATCCAAAATATTTATAATTATAACATACAAGAAATAAAATATTCTACACTTGAACTTCATATACGGTCAATCTAATCTGAAAAGCAATAATTTGTTAGTTAATCACTTGATTAAAATGATATTAAATTTTTTAATTTTCGGTTTATGATCTATATTGATTATTGCGTGACCAAGACTTAGAATTCTTACAATTCACTTTTTGGTTTAAATCTTCTCAGAGAAATGCTTCTGTAAAGTGAAATATGGTCCAAAATGATTATTTTCTAAAAGGTATTTTCAATGAGCACACTTGGTTAGAAGTTGAACCAAACCATTACTATTACGTGCATTAATAACGTTATTGTGTATTGATTAAAAAAGGAAAGTAAGAAAAGTCAAGAAACAAAATTACCAAATCAAGGCATGCAACTTTTGGCAACTAGATTAATTTTTAATGTGCTAAATGATAGGTCTCATCATATGCACATGGCAATTTGGTGCTTCCTTCATATATACTTAAAAACTTATGAAATAGAAGAAGTTGGTTATAATATGAGCCAACACTTCAGTTTTTGGTGAGAGGATCTAGTGGTAAATTAAGAATATAATCGCTTTGATATTCCCTAAGCATATTATCCTAATCTGCCCACTACTACCAAACTCTCTTTACGATGAATGCCTCATTGGAAAGTACTAAAATCAAATCATGATATTGCTCGTAACTAACTAAGATTAGATTATATTTTCAAACTGAACCAACATATATATCTACATTTATCGGTCTATGAGACTATGAAGGATTCTTTGATGATTATAGCAATCTTTTTACTTTTACGATTTGATTTTGTTTGGTGGGATTTGATCTGCTTAAATAGTTTTAAATGGATGTTGTATGGATTTTTTTAATCAAAATCACCAGTGTTTAATTACACAAAATTCACTATAACTAATCTGTTATTCTCCAAACAAAATTATTGTTTTATAAGATCAATTAACCTTTCCAAGCACGTTTTAATTAATCCGACCAAAAATCAAGATCTTAAGTATACATATACCTAAGGTTAGAGTTAGATTCTTTGGCTGTTCAAAAAAGAAAAGAAAAAAAAGAGTTAGATTCTTTAAAAGATATATGGTTCGATGTGTCTGTTTAATCATGAAAACTTCACAAAAAAACGTGTTAACGAGTTATACCTAGTAAGCAGGAGCATAAAGTAATATTCTCTAACGAGAGAATATTGCGCGTGAAGCAAAGAACATATCACAAATATACAAATATATAAATTATGAGATAAAAAAGATTTGGTGTTATCGTAAGTTTTCACGTATCTTATAATTATAGGGTTTGGGTATGTTTGTATATAAGAGGCTTGATGACTCACAGTTAGGGGTGTCAATATGCATAGTTACCATGGGAGGACCTAAATGTTATTTAAGAGGGTCAAGTAACACCTTTAAAATTATATATAAAAGTTATTTTACAACATTCAACTAGATAAATGTTAGGTAAATTGGCTGTGTACTCTAAGTTTGATCTCGTTAGTACGAATTCAATTTCATGCATTTTTTTGCTAAACTCTTTACACATGTGTCGAAATGGATAGTTACATATGGGTTGATTCAACCCGTCCATGATTTTAGGAGGTTTGTGTTGATTTTTTAACTATATAAATAAATGGGTTATCTCATATGGGTTTACGGATCTGTTGGGTTACAAGTAACTTATGAATCATCACTAAGAACGTAATATATATGAAAATGTAAACTTTTATCATTTTTTCAATCTTTTGTTAATCTACTATTATTACACCCCAGTTGTTAACTTTTTTAAAAATAATGTGTAGACGATGAAATTAAAGAGTCAGAATCGGATGCATCTAAAGAAGATTAAATGATTTTTGAAGATTAAAGTTGTTTTTTAAATTAAGAATGATTTTTTATTTTATTTTATGATTTTATAGTTTTTGTTCTATGGTTTTATGATGTTTTTATTTATTTTATCTTAGATTTGTTGTTTAAGAACTCTTTTTAATTTGGTTATAGCATTTTTGAATTTTGAATTTATTTTAATATGGGTAATCCATATAATCCATTTAGCCAATAAATTTAAATTTTCTATGAAATAAATAGACGGATTTAGGTTGCTTATTACTATTTGCACCCATATGGGTTTGGGTCGGATTGAATCGGACTATCTATTTTGACACCTTTAATTGTTAAGTTGTTACAGATCGAGTCGAATTATCTATTTTAACACCTTTATAATTATCACCTTGCTAGTAATTTTGAATATGTACTATGCATTCATGATATAAATGTGACATTTCAACTTTTCTTAGTAGATACTATTACTTGGTTTCGATTCTGTCAGATAAATTTGGTTTGGTTATACATAGGTTTTGACCAATCGGTATACATTCTTTTCAAATAATTAAATTAATTGATTTATTAAACATAAGCTCAATTTATAATGAAAAAAGATTCTTTTCTATTTTGTTGTGTGTGATAATGCACGTAGACAATTGATTGTTTTTTCAACAAAATGTATAATAATATTAGTAAAAACGGGTTGGTTAAGGAAAAATAATATCTATGTACACAAATTTTATAGAACGAAAAATAACGAGTTAGATAAAATATCTTACCGTTTTCGAAATAAATTGTGGGAATTTATTTAAGGGCATAACATTGTGTATTATATTCATTGTAAGTAAATTGGTCGAATCAAATAGTTGATTTGTTGTTGTATTAAACGAGTTTGTTAAAATTATTTAATTGATTCATAATAACTAATGTGTTTTTGTTTTTAACAAAAAGAAAAAAAAACTAATGTGTTTTTGAAACTCTGCATTAGATATCGTTTCGTATTTTAATAACTGGTTATTAATATTGTAGGTTCTTAAATTTTTTTTTTTTGGATAAAATAGGTTCTTAAATTAATTTTTTTGTTATATAAAACCAATGGATATATATACACAAGTTCATTTTCTTATCAACCTAGATCGTATCTCTAACTAACATAGAGAAAGTTTTAGTCCTCGCTGAAAAAGTCATGCCATCTAAGTTAGATGATCTAACTAACATAGAGAAAGTTTTAGTACGATCATGTATTATTTTAAACACTATTAAAAAGTAAAAATAATATATTTTCATTCATAAACGTAGCAGGGAAATTCAGATGCAAAAGTGAGGGTTTCTTCAGTATTTCACATGTCCATTGCCATCCTTCAACGTCACTTATATTTCTAAGTCAACGAGAAAATCTGGTCCGTAGGATGGTGATGATGGTCATGATCTAGATGATGATGATGATCGTACATATTGTGATGGTCCCTGTAGTCATGGGTTCTCGCAACCCTCTCAAGTGTTGTTATTACCCCCTTTGTCAGAGTTTCTCCAACTCTTTTTTTCTCTTTTTGGGTTTATCTATCGATAACTTTTAAAAGAGGAACATATTTAGGAAAAGTTCCAGAAACAAGAGAGTAACTACGGAAAGTTTTGCGCTAATTTGATAGACTTCTTTTCTTTGCCAAATGGCAGAGAAAAAAGTTTTAAAGCATTCAGCCCCAATAAAGTTAAAAAAGCTCAAAGACCGTTGGGCTTTACTTTCTACCTTTCTCAATGTTTCTAACTTTCTCTACAGACCCAAGGGGCCAAGCCCATTTAAACATTTTCAGGATTTCTAGAAAAAATTGGCGTGTTTCAACTTTCAAGGATAATAGTTTTTCTTTGTTAATGCGGTTTATACTTTGGTGATTCGGGGAAACACCAAAATTCTTACTATGTGTAGATAGCTTTTGCTAAAAAAACCTTAGAAGAGTTATGTTTTGGTAAGTTTTAGGACGATTCCATCATTTGGGACTTGGGAGATGCGTTTGTAAATGCAAATGGTCAAGATACAAAACCTAGTCCTAAGTAAAACACATAAAATTTCTCTAAATAACTCTTCATTATACAAAATCACCTTTTACAGTTTCTAAAAGGTTAAAACCCTTTTTAACTTGCAACCTTTTCTCTAACACTCTCACAATTGTATAAATCCCTAACTCTCACCTCTCACCTTTGATACAATTTGTCACCAAAATTTTTATTCATCGTTACAAAAATAATTTTTCAAAAGCTACATCAACACACGATGTAAACTTTATATTTATACATCTCTTATGTATATGTTTAAGAATTCGTTAGGCGGTAACTATTCACTCGGTAAAACCTAGCATCTAAGCGGATTAATCGGAGCTTATACGTTAGAAAATTATTACTATTATAATTAGTAATAATTACATGTATAATGACAATTAGGTACTATAAAACTAAAGAAACTGAGGAAGTTGTTTTAAAATTTTTACAAAACAGAGCACAGTAAATCTTAAAAACATGTCCAAATCTATATCTAAAACCATAATCAAAGCATCGTAATCCAAATCCAAACAAAGCAAAATCATAATCCAAATCCAACCAAAACAAAAAATAACAATCGAGACATATTCAAATCAAGTAACAATCATGAATCATCACAAGCGGAGACGAAAACAAATTGAAATATAATATGGAATTTGTGTATAGAAAAGAACTCATCATACTATTACTAACAAAAATTTAACTAGAAACATGATTAAAAATTTAATATAGAGCAATAAGCAAAAAAAACGTAAAAGATCAGAACTAGTTGAGAAGAAAATTAATTAGGAACTCACCAAAAATTCTCAAATAAATCAGAGATTAAGACGAAAAATAAGCAGCACATTGAAGAATAAACCTAAACGAAAACGACGAATCGTTTTTATTTTTGGTTTCATGAATCACAAAACGACGACATTTCTATGGGCTGAGTTGTCCGACTTGGTCCGATTTGGTTCGATTTGTACCGACTGAATCAGACCGGCGACTTGATAGTACGATTATGCATTAATCGGGGCGGTTTACATATTTTGGCGCCTAGGCCGATTTTTAAAACACTGATCGAATTAGATATGGTTTTCTTATATACTCAAATCTTTTAAAACATCCATAAAATATTGTCTAACTCTTTAATTGGAAATATCATTTTCTTTTAGTTATTTTCTCCACGACTTTCCTTCATTGGATAAGTATTTCGTTTTCTTTGAGATTTCCTTAGTTGTTGTTGTTTAGTGACTCCTATGAGATAGTCAAGTTGCTAGCACTTATCATGATTCCTTATGCGCTAACATTCTCCCCTTGTTAACCAGATATCAGACACTTAACAGAAAACAATAGTGCAAATATCCGACCATCAATAAATAATAAAAAAACTCAAGTCTTTAACACTCGACTACTATATCAGTAACAATTTTTTAAAAAATTACACACATGTCATTAGCTCGAATTACGGGGTGTTATTTATTCATTGATTTTAATTGATTTGAAATCTAAAACTCTTTGTCAAATCTATTGATTTTAATTAGTATTTGAAAATCCGTAGGTTTTCCCTCGGATTTGAGTCTTTGTAATTTTAACATAGAAATCCTTCCAAATCCACTAAAATCCATTGTAAAGTCAAATCCATAAGGAAATCCGTATGATTGAATAACACGTGATTTGAATTAGTATTTATAAATCATGGGACCAATAACACTAGATTTAAACATGTATTTTAAAATGATAGAACCAATAACATTGGATTTGATTTAGATTTCCAAATCCATTAACATACACAAACCAATAACCTCTACTTAGAGAAAAACTATAATGTTTCTTAACTTACATAGTGTTATTCGTTCATTGATTTTAATTGATTTAGAAATATAAAAATATTTGTCAAATGACTCAAATCTATTGATCTTAATTAGTATTTGCAAATACGTAAGTTTTCCCTCGGATTTGAATCTTTGTATTTTTAACATAGAAATCATTTCAAATCCACTAAAATCCCTTGTAAAATCAAATTCATAAGTAAATCCGTATAATGGAATAACACGTGATTTGAATCAGTATTTATAAATCATAGAACCAACACTGAATTTGAACATATATTTTAAATTGGATTTGATTTGGATTTCCAAATCCATTAAAATACACAAACTAATAACCCCTACTTAGTCAAAACACATTTAGTGATCAACATAACCACTGATAGCAATATATGTACATGAACGCTCTCATAACATAACTAAGAAGGCGTAAAAGTCGTCCTCACAGCTTGATCCGCCACGCCATAACCTATAAGCCAACATTGAAAAAAATAAACAACATTTAAAATACCTACATATTTGACGCTTATTGAATGAAATCGTGACGGCAATCGGAGTCACATTCGACCGACTATATCTCCTCTCATGAGCTGTATGAAAGACGACGACCTAAAAAATTATCAAAGGTGCTAACGCCTTTGAGAACCTAATAAGTGGAGGAAAGCAGAAGGCCCATAAGGAATTCAACAAGGATGCACCCTGCACTCTCAATCTGATACCAAGAAGCTGTGAGAAAGCAAAAAGTAATTGTTGGAGGAACCTTTGAACCGAGAGTCTTAAGCAAAATAAGGTTTTGTCATTCCACTTTTTATAAAATGACAGTTATCACAAATGGTTTCAATTCGTACATTAAATTTTATATGAAAGAAGTAAATATGTTATAGACTGTTCTTTTTTAAATGGTTTGTGTTGATGATGACGTATGTATAAATTTTAAAAATTAACGATCTTGTATCATGGCCTCCCTCTTTTCGCTGTCTGTGATATACATGATATAGTTTGTTCGTTGTCATTATCTCTATGAGATTCAAACCGGTTTAACCCAACAGAAAACCGGTTAAACCTCAAGTGATGCAACAAACAACTAAAGCCCCCCACACGTGCCTGCCATAACTTCATACCTCTTTTTCAACCACACACCCTCTTACACGTGTAGTATATACACATGTGTGTATCTCCTTGTTCCTCTGTTTTTCTGCCTTAACTTGCGGCTATTCGTAGAAGTAGAGGAAACAAACACAAAAAAGAGGTAAAAAAATCTTTAATAGCTCTCTCTCCAATGTGTCTTTGATGGTTCATATTTCTCCAAATTCATTATAGATCTCTCTATCTGGATTTTTGAATATAATGTTACACATTGTTAGATTTTCAAGGATCGGCGGCGAATTTTTCTCGCCGGAAAATGGGGAAAGCTAGAGGAGTTAACAGCGGGGCCGGAGAGAGCTCTTTGGGTTATCTATTTGGATCCGGCGAGTCTGTTTCCAAACCCAATAAGCCCGCCACCAACACCACCAGCTTCACAACGACGACGACCACCACAACAACCACCGATGGAGCTGGTGGCAGACCCACCACCACGACTACAACCACCACCATTGGAGATAAAAACAAGACGGAGGAGGAGAAGAAGCAGATCTCGGCTGGTGTGAGGGGAAGCCCTAACAATTACTTCAGATCAGACGGACAAAACTGTGGAAACTTCCTCACGGTAAGACTTTTAAGATCTTTTGAGTTTGATGAATTTTGAAACTGATTTAATGTCAATTTTGAGAAACAGGACCGACCATCGACGAAGGTTCATGCTGCACCAGGTGGAGGGTCTTCTCTGGGTTACTTGTTTGGACCTGGTCCAGCTGGATCTGAGAAATGATTTGATTTCCCACGACGACTTCAGCATTTTGATCCGTTGAAAAGAAGAAATGTAAAAATTGTTGTAACTTTTCCTATTGTTGAAACTGGTGATCGTTTTGTGTTGGTGAGGAATGTTTTCGGATTTGTCCGTTTCTTGAAATTGGTTTTCAATCTATGGTTCAAAACTAGACATCTCGAGAATGTGTTTCAAAAGTTTCCAACATTCACAAACCTTGCTAATTGGATAAATTCTGAATCTTCCATGTTTCTTCATCTATAATGAGAGTTGACACAGAGAGCGGTAACACAATCTGTCTCAAATTCCTGTAACCATGTATAACTTTTGGCTGAGGTTAACAATCAAAATCTTCACTAATGTAAATGGTACAATTCTCAATATTCATTCTTGCGAAGAAACCTTCAAATGCTTTAAGATTATTGGTAGGCACCAAAACATTCATACCAATTAACCAAAACAACACCGATCATGAGACAAACATTCATACCAATTAACTCTTGGTTGATCCTATCCGTTGGTTCTTATAAGTTTATTTTGATACACGCATAGCCGTTGGATGAAAAGAGAAAACCGTCTTTTATTTATTGATTAATTGTCGGACCGGATTTCGGTCAAATTCTTAACCGAAAAAACATAAAAGTGTCGATTAGGGTTTTCATTTGTTCCCGTCTCTCTGCTCGGCTGCTGAAGAACTTCTCTTAGGGATTTTGGATTACGGTTAGCACTCAGTCGAGAAGAGAGAGAGACAGAGATTCGAATTAGAGCAGAAGATGACGACGATTGTTCCCACCTCCGAAGAAGATGCTTCACTCGCCATCGTCCGTTTCACTTCCCAGCTTGCCTGGGCCGATGCGGGTCCCGAGGTACAGCCCTCTTTCTGAATCATCAACAAGCACAAACGACTGTATATTTTGATTATTTTACGGTCTACAATGCCTACATATTGGTTATCGAAGGTGGAAAATTGTGTTCTTTTTGGGGAATTCATATGGAATTAGTGGATTTCTTTGCCTTTATGCGACGGTAGTTTTAGAAATACGATCTCTTCTTTGTCATTACTGAATCATTAATTGGTTAGACATTGTGTTGATAGAAACGGAGTTCAGTTTGTCTTTTTGTTCCCATTAGAAGTTTTCAATTGGAAAATTTTGCGTACATTCAGGATTCCAACGCATATGACTACTTGGAATCGAGCAATTTAGTAGTCTAACTACTATGATCATTAAAATATCACTTAATCTGTTTTTTCTTTCAGTAAATTTTGCCGCAGTGTGGAACTGTTTAGTAAAAGATTGTTTTTGGGGTTCTTTGCTTAGGTTGCAGATCCCCAAGTTACCAGATTGTGCAGGGAGGCAGAGGAGTTTATAGTAGCGGGAAGGTGGCTGGAATTGGCAACGTTAATGGTAACTTCAGCTGACTTGGTGTCATCCAAGATCTCTGAGAAAGGTACGTCTTTATCATAGCACATGCGCTTTTTTTTTTGTTAGACTCCTTTTTGGCCACTATATATCGTTCTTAGTATCATTTTGATGATGTTTGCCTCTTATCAGATCTTGAGTGTACCTACACCATAATTTGCAGCCTTGTCAAGAATGTTAACAGCCCTGAGGAAGTCCTTGAAATGGTGAAAACTATAGCTACTAAGGTTGTTCAACAGCCGAGTGACAAAGCTTCATTGCGTTTGAAAATGTATGAATCTTTGAGTATAGGATTCTTTGAGCTAATTCTATCACGTGAGTCTCATCTGTTGTTTGTCTCTGTACAGCCTCTTCAATCTATACAATCTGCTGGACCACCCAAATGCTCGCTTTCAAGTATACATGAAAGCTCTAGAATTGGCTGTGAATGGCAAGGTTACTGAGTATATAGTGCCTTCCTTCAAGAAGATTGATAGCTTCTTGAAAGAGTGGAATATTGACATCAAAAGCCAGAGGGAACTGTTTCTTGCCATTGCTAATGTGCTGAGAGAGCATAAAAGGTACTGCATCAAGGTTTATACTCTGCTCATCAGTCGCCCTCTTTCTTGTTTCTTTCATCTCTTTCCCGTTTACAAGGAGCTCAAGGTTTTTCTTTGTTTATCAATATTCCAGTTTGGCGAAAGAATCCGTTAACTTCATTACAAAATATTTGGCGACTTTCTCCAATGAGGATACCGAGGTCCTGGTTGAAGCCAAGGAGGAAGCTGTGCGTGCAGTTATTGAATTTGTGAAGGCTCCTAGTATATTTCAGGTATCATAGTTCATAAACCATCATTTGATTCAGATATGTGTAGGATTCTTGTTCTCGACTTGTTACTGTCAATGGAACTGTTCACTACTGCTTTTAGTTCAGCGTAAGTATTTATACTGGAATTACAAGCATGAGTTTTCCTTTATTGCAGTGTGATTTATTAGAGATGCCAGCTGTTGCACAATTGGAGAAGGATCCTAACAATGCACCAGTTTACCAGCTACTTAAGATCTTTCTTACTCAGAGGCTGGATTCATACATGGAATTCCAGAATGCGAATGCAGGATTTCTTCAAACCCATGGTACTGTTCTTACCCGTTTACATGATAGCATAATGTCCATATGGATCCTTATTTCCTTAGTTATTCAGGGCAATAAGCATTGAATGGTATTTGCAGGGCTTGTTGAGGAAGACTGTGTAGCAAAGATGAGATTGTTGTCACTAGTGGACTTGGCTTCAGATGAATCCGGCAAAATACCTTATGCCTCTATCAAGAGCACTCTACAGGTGAACATTCTTCTGGTTGCGTAAGACAAAAAAAACCGATTATATCCTTTTTCGTTACTCCTCAGACTCAAAAGAAATTGTCGGGTTACAGGTGAATGACGAGGAGGTTGAATTGTGGGTGGTTAGGGCGATAACTGCGAAATTGATTGATTGTAAGATGGATCAGATGAACCAAGTTGTAATTGTCAGGCAAGTTCGATATCCTTAACCCTGTCTTTCGGTTTATTTTGGTAAACTCGAACGTGTTCTCATACGTATCATGTTTGTTTATATTTCAGCCGCAGTGCGGAGCGTGAATTTGGACAGAAGCAATGGCAGTCTCTTCGAACGAAGCTTGCAGCTTGGAAGGTAAACACAAAACCGTAATGTTTGATATAGTGCGATATGGACAATGCTGATGTAGTAGTAATGATAACATGTTTATTGTTTGGTACAGGACAATATTGGGAATGTTATCAGCACTATTCAAGCGAACAAGGTGACAGAGGAAGGTACTCAGGGATCATCATCATCAGCAACTCAGGGTTTGACCGTCCGTTGAAAGATTTTTGTCTGAAGATTTCTCACAAGAACAAGTTTCTCAATCTAAAGACCGATATTGTCAATCTCGAAAGCCGTTTATTGCATTCTTTGCAGAGTTTTTTTGACCGTTGTTGGATCTTTTTGATTCGGCTCTCTTGTCTGTCCCTTGAATTATGCGGAGACTTGGTGCCCCACTTTTTATTCAAGTTTTCTTTGACTCTTTTATAAGCTTCAGCCAGAGCCCAAAGGTTCATCTATTGCATGAAGTATAATACTAATTCGATCATACGATACGACAAAACATTCTCGGCTAATAATATACGCGAGTGTTTCACACGCGTGTGAAAATTCTGGAGTCTAAAGCGCGTGTACCTTTTTCCTTAATTCATACTTCTCACTTTTTTTTGGGTGCAGCTCGCTCTTCAAACATTTTCTAAGAAATTAATATAATCAGAAATGAGTCATCTAGCTGCTTGCAAAATAAGAACCACATGAAAATTCTAATTTAATAGAGTACGAAATGATGATTTTGTTGCCAATTTAATGCAAACTATGCCAGTCATCATTGATCTTGTAGGAAAAGAAAAGAAAACACGAGACCTCGTATGTTTTCTATTAATTGAGAAAATTCACAGATCTTATAAAGATAAAGCAATTGAAAATCTCCAATCAAATAGTTTTTTTTTAAGAAATAATTGCTTGGGAAGATAGTAAGGTATAAGATGGGAGATATGTTCGTGTCAGACAGAAGTTGACTCATGACCAGTCCCCCACTCTTTTGTCTTCAACCCCAAGTTATCTTCCCAGTTCTCACTTCTTCTATCAGAATCATTAGGGTTTCCGTTTCTTATTTTTTAATTTATTTAAAAAAGACAGTTGAGATGTTATGTTCAGACAAGAACACGTCAGTTTTCTGTTGCAGTTTTATTATCATTCACCATAAACATTGCTTAAAGTTATGGGAAACAAGAAAGAATAAATTTGGAGAATGCAACAACAAGTAGGTAAGAACCATCTTCAGACTAAAAATAATTAAACTTATCAAATATTGTATGAAACTCTTTTGTTTAAATCATAAACACATAAACTTCCAATTTCTGAAACTGAGGTAAAGAACCATACCTGGAAAACATCAATTTCCTTGGATCTTTCTTAAGAAAAAGATGAGGTTCTTCTTCTGCGTCTTCTTCACGATCGTCTTTAGCGCATGTAAGTTCTGGATATTCATCTTCGCCCGCTATCTGCAAAACACTATAGACTTAAATTTTTTTCTGATCATGTGATTTAATTTCTTTCTACAGCTGCATATGATCCACTGGATCCTAATGGGAACATAACAATCAAATGGGATATCATGTCATGGACAGCAGATGGCTATGTGGTAAGAATCCTCTGCAAGCTTGCTTGTGTACACAAACTCTCATCATCGTCATCTCTAATACATTGCATGCATTTGTAGGCAACGGTAACAATGAACAACTTCCAAACGTACCGGCACATACAAAACCCGGGTTGGACATTAGGCTGGACATGGGCAAAGAAAGAAGTGATTTGGTCAATGGTTGGTGCACAAACAACAGAACAAGGAGACTGTTCCAAGTTCAAAGGCAATGTACCTCATTGCTGTAAGAAAACACCGACGGTCGTTGATCTATTGCCTGGTGTGCCTTACAATCAACAATTCTCAAACTGTTGCAAAGGCGGTGTCGTTGCAGCTTGGGGTCAAGATCCATCATCCGCTGTATCACAGTTTCAAGTTAGTGCTGGTTTAGCTGGAACTACAAACAAGACTGTCAAGCTTCCTAAGAACTTCACATTGCTTGGTCCTGGACTTGGTTACACTTGCGGTCCTGCTAAAATCGTTCCCTCTACCGTTTTTCTCACTCCTGACAAACGCCGAAAAACACAAGCTTTGAGTAAGTAAACGTATACTCCAGTTGTTCCAAAAATATATTTTGTTTTAGAAGTTTTTTTGTGTTTCCAAAGTATAAAATGTTTTCACATTTCTAGGCAAATTTTAACTTTACCAATATATTTTACTGTTTCTTTTATTATTGTGTGAATTACTTTATATTTAGTAATTTTTTTTACAGAAAATACATTTCTTAATCTTAGTATTTTTAAATATAGAACATAGGGAAATATTTCATTTCATCGTATATGCTTTCACTGATCTCTAAACATCATTTCAAACTTATGTTTTTACAGTGACATGGAATGTTACATGCACATACTCACAGTTTCTAGCTAGAAAGCATCCAAGCTGTTGTGTCTCTTTCTCTTCTTTCTACAATGATACCATTACTCCTTGCCCGTCTTGTGCATGTGGTTGCGAGAACAAAAGAAGCTGCGTCAAGTGAGCAAAAACGAAGAACAAAATCAATTGAATTCAAATTCTTTCTCATCTCCTAAACTAACAAATTTTGTTGTAGGGCTGATTCGAAGATTCTAACCAAGAAAGGTCTCAACACACCGAAGAAAGACAACACTCCTTTGCTACAATGCACACATCACATGTGTCCGATTAGAGTTCACTGGCATGTAAAAGTTAACTATAAAGACTATTGGCGAGTGAAGATAGCAGTCACAAATTTCAATTACCGGATGAATCATACCCTATGGACATTAGCCGTTCAACACCCAAATCTCAACAATGTGACTCAAGTTTTCAGCTTTGATTACAAATCAGTTGCTCCTTATGGTTCCATAAGTAAGTCCCTCTGTCTCTCTCTCTCATATACAACTTTTTTCAACATTTAGAGTCATCAAACATTGACAAGATCTTTCTTATGCAGATGATACTGGAATGTTCTATGGAACGAAGTTTTACAATGATCTTTTAATGGAAGCTGGACCTTCTGGGAATGTTCAATCAGAGGTTTTGCTTCAGAAAGATCAAAAGACTTTTACTTTTAAGCAAGGTTGGGCTTTTCCGAGAAAAGTTTATTTTAATGGCGATGAGTGTATGTTACCTCCACCAGATTCATACCCTTTTCTACCAAATTCCGCACATGGAAATCTCGCTTCTTTCTTCACACTATCACTCACCATTCTTTTTCTTTTACTCATCTCAGTCTGGTGATTTGATCCTTTCTTGGTTTCAAAAACAGTTTTTTTTGTGTAACCTAATTGTTGTATTCGATTTCCAAGATAAAGATTAAAACGGTTGCTTTTTTGTAAGAGAGAAAATGGTTAGAAGATTTTTACTTTCATCACCGTCATTGATCGATTGAAGGGCAATGTTGTGCGGCACATGTACTATTTTTGACTTTATCCGTTGACTTAAATGGATGACGTAACTTTTATTCATGAGGCGTTTTAGTTGTGTTATTGTGGGTCGGAAATCTAGTTGAATAAATTGGGTCGGGGATGAGTTATGATTACGAGGGTTGGAGCCGAGTGTTAATTGTATAATAACAAAGTGATTGTCGTTTTATTTAATTGTGTTAAGGTCAGAAATACAAAAGTGAATACGGTCAGCAGAGAGGCCGACGTCAAGAGAGCAAGAGGTGGCTTTATAATTAGCCAATTTGAGAGGAGTCATAACTCTGAGATCGAAACCTAAAACCAATCGCCGAGGCAGTTAGAGATGTTAAGTGCGATCTAAGGTCTTCAAGCAGTTCTACCTAATCCTTCTATTCTCTCTCTAAAAACTGACTCTCGAATATAATAAATGCTATCAAATATTTATACTAAGTCGATCTTCAAGAGTTGACTTTGGTGGCCGACCTAATCCAAGGATAGGTCGGATCTAGGTCTGACACGCCGTCTGCGCATACGCAGCTATATTTCCGACCAACTTCTGACGCCAAAACTAGTTGATGTGACTTGTTTGTCACTTTGTGTCTTATCCCTTGCGGTCGATCGTTTGTCCTGCCGAGACTAGTTGTCAAGACAAAGCTTCCGCCAAGGCGCGCTTGCTTAATCGTCGATAACCTTTCCTTAATGGGCTTTTGGTCTTTTGATGGGTCTGGATTCATTCTTGATTTGGGGTAGGGAGTGTACTAAATCCATCACAACATGCAAACTTTCGTTCGTTTTAAACTAAAATTACAAAGTTAGTATAAAAAATAAGAAATATTAATTATTATGTAACTATGTATCAACAGGATATAATACGATAAAATCTCTTAAATAAATACTTGATTAATTAACCTTTTAAGATAATACTTTCTTTCAGTCCCAAGCCACTAAACAAATTAACAAGTTTCCATATAATAATGAATCGTTAAAAAATATCGGGTATGCCACATTCTCCGAGATTTGGACCTTAGGCTTCACCAATGGACCGTTGACTGGATTTTTTCTTCGAGAGTGGGTCAAGCCTACTCATAGGAATCCAAACCGCTTCTAAGTGGTGTGAATTTAGGGCACTATGTTACGGAGAATTTCATGAGCCGGTGTCAGCCTACGTCGTGTATTGGTTGTTGTGAAATAGTCTTGAGAGCGAGGTTCGGTCTGCCGCAGAGCAGATCTTCTGTTAAAACAAGATACACGTGAAGTCTCTGGGAAAACATAATGGAATTTATGTTTTCCAAAGAATCTTTGAAACTCGAGTTAATAATGAGACTATGTGACTAAGGTTAGGAAACATAAAGAAATGTCGATAAGAAAGGGGAAAAGAAGATATGAGGACTACATTCTAGAAGAAAAAGTGGTCCACATAGTTTCCTATTGCTTTTTTTTTACAGGAAAACAAGAAAAGAAGAGTCATTGGTTGGAGTTTGACCTAGATCAGCCGGAAAGATCCTTGTCTCTGGGAGGAGCTATTTTCCTAGGTTACATAGAGAATATATAAAATATTCCATATTTTCTGAGATTTAGGAAATGTGGGAAAGATATGATCTTACCTCTTCCGAGTTTAGAGGTCTGCCTAGACGAGATATAAAACACCCCCTTTCGGACACTGGCCCGAGGTAGCCGAGAAAACTACTCCCCTCGGCCAAATAGGTGGAGGTAGATGATAAGGTTAACACCCCCCTACCCAACCTTAGATCAAGGACATATCAGAAATGGTCAAATCTCAATTATCGCCAAACTGTTGATTAAGGGTGCTAATCCCACCACTAATAGTTAATCCCCCCTAGTTCGTCTGAGGATGAAATTTGGGAAGAGTTGACAAATTTTGAAGTAGGTCAGTGAAAGTGATGGTTACCTTGGGTGATGATGAATGTGATTGAATGAAAAGTGAGAAATAACGGGGATTTATAAGCAAGTTGAGCAAGAGAGTTGCTTCGAATTCTGTGCTGGTTATTTTTCGCGAACCGCTGCATTAACTGATGGACACGTCAGACAAGTCTTTTCAGTTTCCTCTTTTTTGCCGCCAAAAGTAGTTTTGGCCGACCGTCATTGGTTTATGAGGTAAAAAGTTAAGTTCCTTAAATCAGGAGTCAGCATTCTCCGAATCTCTTTCATCGGCAAATGCAGTCAACGTAGTTTTTTATGATTTTTCTTTCATCCAGTGGGATGGGATACACTCAGTCATTGAAGAAGATGAGGGGAAGACACACGAACCTGAACCAAGGAGAAGAAGAATCTCAAGAACTTTAGAACGATGAAAATAGCAAGAAGGATGACAGATGTGCCGCTTCAAAATATGATACAGAGCTTTGAGTTCCTAAAAATGACAATGCATCTGATGTGATAGAAAGATTAAATGATGGGATGAAAACTCGAGCAGCCAAAGAAAATCAACTAGAACTAGTTGGGCATGCATGATTTTGTCATCCATTGCGCCACTAAATCACAAGGTGTCAATAGAAGATGATTTCTAGATACAATATAAACTCTACAAATTAATAATGTTAGGACTGCGATATTTTATGGGAAATCGTCAAAAAAAGCCCCAATTTTTCAGGAATCGCCAAAAAACACCACTTTTTATACTCACAAAAAAAACACGAATTATTGTTGATTTGCCATTTTATTCGCAAATTTTACGTTGACTTTCCAAATTAAGCACGCTGTAACAGAACAACAAAACGACATCAATTCACCGTTTACTGTTTCCTTGGAGTGAAACGACGGCATTTCCTTTTGATCCAAAATGAAGGCCAGAAAAAAGCCCTAATTTTTTAGGAATCGCCAAAAAAGTACTACCTTTTTTACTGACCAAAAAAACCTGAATTATCGTTGACTTGTCAATTTATTCGAAAATTTTACGTTAACTTGCCATATTAAGCACGCCTAACAATTCTTGAACCCCGGGGTATGTGATGTTAGCCGAAAGGAAAGCAATATTGACCTTGGATTAGAAATACCAAATCTTAATTGGTTTTCCTAATAGTAGTTCACTTGAATTTCTCTTGTGTTGACCTTGGATTAGGAACATAATGGATGATGTAGGGATTAACGCTTTACCAATCTCTTGATAATATGAAGAATTTCTATTTACAAGTAAAGGTAGTACATGATTGTGAATATGTTCGCACAAATAAGGTCAATGACTACGTTTGTATCCTTTCAATAAGCTCAAAATGTAGGAAGAGTAGTTAAAGAGAGCTAAATTGTCACACTAGAACCAATTAGTGGAGTGGAATCAAACCGTCACGTAAAGTATTTCTTAGGATATCTAAGAGGTATTGTGTTTCCGAAACATCTAGATCAACGCTCGTATTAGCTCATCGAATTACTATCCTATCTCGCTATCTTCTAACTGACCTCGCCAAGCTTTAGACCATAATAGCAATCTTGATTTTTCATTCTCTAAAATCCAATTTTTGTTTTTAAATACTTAGATTGCAATCTCATAACTTTGACTAAGACTTCCAAAAAGCAAACCAATAACCAAAATCCTTACTTTTACATCTGATTTTCATTGGGTTTTCAAACCTTTCGATAAAGTTCATTAGCTCCCTTGGATTCGATGCCTCAATTGCTACAATGATTGATGTGTTTATAATTATACTTGGGCACCAATTGATTTGTTTTTATAAATTTTAAACTTGAAACACCGACCACATCATTGTTCTGTTACGGCGTGCTTAATTTGGCAAGTCAAACCTATTAAAAGGATACAAACATAGTTATTGGCCTTATTTGTGCGAACACATTCACAATCATATACTACATTTACTTTACTTGTAAATATAAATTTTTTAACCGTTAAAACCATTTGTACATAGAAAAGTTTGGGCTGAGGAAATGCAAGAGAAAAGGATGCCGTGGGATGTTGTTTCTTACAATGTCTTAATAAATGGGCTGTTAAAGTTTGGAAAATTCAAAGCAGACTGGGCCTACAAAGGAATGAGAGACAAGGGTATAGAACCACCGCTACGTTTAACATAATGACGAATTCACAAAGCAATGGTTGCAACATTGTGGTTGAAATGTTATGTGAAAAGGGTCAGATGGAAGGAGCAATTGACATATTGAATCAGATGATGATAACTTAACGACATGGACACATCTGCAAAGCATAAAAGAACTGATGCGGTAGGAATTAAACTCAGTAGGCAAGTTTATAACACTCTTGTTCCAACTCTGCGTAAACTAGGTATGACGAAAAAGGCAGGTATGGTTATGGAGGACATGAAAGAGAGATGCTTTGTTCCTGATACTTCGTGGGCAGTCAAATAAGAAAAGCTCTTTCGACATATTCCATTATGTGGGGATGAGGAATCTTCCCAAATGTTGCAACCTATAATACTATCATAAGAGATTATAGCAGACGACTCAATCATATGTTGTCGTTCAGATACGAACAACAACAATATCGCTTCTTTCACCTTCCCCATGTACAAGTGTCTACTCTCTGTTTTTACAAAGGCTTGCATCGTAAGAAAACACGAGCCCTAACTCATTCTTGTTTTTTTAATGACAGATTGTATAACGGATGGATGCCATGTGGAACTTATATAGGACTCGTATGGCCTCTTGATTATGTTTTCCATTTTAACGTGATTGTATCAAGGAAATGAAGAAAGAAAGAAGATTATCTTTTGTAGGCTTGATCAAAGTGTATAGAGTTTGAATATTCTTGTACCGAGGAGCCAAGTGACTCTTGGTCTAGTGGCAAAGTTTTAGGATCCGCCAAAATGGTTGTGTTGTTCCAAGGCCCTAGTTCGAGTTTCACTTGGGAAGGATCTAGGCAAAGCAGGCCTCAACGATGACAGACCTTCCCCATAAGTATTTTTTAACCGTTAAAACCATTTGTACATAGAAAAGTAATCCGAATCGAGAGTAATGCTCTAAACCAAACGATTCAAGATGGCACTAAAAATGTTCAATCCGAAATTGTATTTGGCTTTTTGGTTTAAGTCTTTAAGATATATTATTAGCAAGTACGGCACTAAATTATTAGGTAAAAAAAACACCAATTTTTCAAAATTTATGGAAAAATTTGGCAACAAAACACCAAACTCTTGTGATTTTACAGATCACTAATCCTAATTGTAAAGGAGATCAGACAGAAAATTTAGTTTTAATGTGAATCACATATCAACGCCTCACATGATGCGGTTTCAACCAGGTTAGTTAGTGTTGGATCCTAGTACAAACACATGACAAATAAGAGTATTGGCGTCAAGACGGCTATAGCTCAGCCCCATCTAGTGATGGCGTGATTTGTAACTCTCATCTCAGCTGTAAATTTGAATATCCTGAAAAAGCATAGCACATTAACTATTCTTTCTCATCTTTCTAAGTTTCAAATTCAAGAGTGTAAAATAAAGGAAAAGGCTATTGCCTCGACAAGTTTTTTATGGGCCTCCTCGTTAGCCTGAAATATCATAAACGTAGTATTCTGCTTTATGATCTTCCCAAGTTTCAAGGTAAGGTGAAGAGTGAAAAGAAGTTTCTAGGTAAAAGCTAGATCATACATTATTCAAAATGTATCCTTCTAATTATATAATTTTAACCTGTTCGTGTGTGCTCATGACTAATATAATGCAAGAATGTTGGATGGTAAATCGGTTCGATATCCTGACGAAGAACGAATAGAGATTGGCTATTGGCTTTTGTTCACTTGTTTTAAAAACACCGAAACTTCGAATTTAACACAAGTACAGATATTGGATTGAATTCAAACAAAGTAACCAAAAGGGTTTTACAATCCGGAAAAAAAAAAACTGTTTAGAAACAGATGCTTTCAAAAATATCCTTGTTGAGCTTCCCACAGATTTTCCATTCAAGGAGAGATGATAAAGTCAAGGTATATTTACCTGTAAGGCCTTTGTGACATTAGGAATGGGTGCTTCGTTCGAAGTTCCATATCAGCAGCCTTTCAAAATCAAAG
The DNA here is from genome assembly GCA_900116095.1 of Euclidium syriacum. Lineage (NCBI taxonomy): Eukaryota > Viridiplantae > Streptophyta > Magnoliopsida > Brassicales > Brassicaceae > Euclidium > Euclidium syriacum. The sequence continues at coordinate 5,762,049 of FPAK01000007.1, read as the reverse complement.
TCAAATAAGCCAACAATTATCAGATTCAATTTGTGGACATACTTGAAACTGAAAAATATTAGTGCTCATTGGTTCTTCAATACAATACAAGTACCATTGGTTGCTTCAGCTATTTATATCTTTACCTTATATGGGTAGTTCGGCAGCTTCAGCTATTTATATCTTTACCGTTTTGAACCAAAATTCTCAGCTTTTCTAACTAAAATTCGGGTTGGGTCCAGCCCAATAGCAATTTCTTAGAAAAGAATCAGCCCAAATAGTTGACCCAAGCATATATTGAAGGATAAGTGTAAAATTTACGGTTACCATCTTAATCTTCATAAAATTTCTTCTTATGGTTTTCTACAATTACAATGTTGATTAAACAAAGCTAAATGAAATATTCCTCTAAGGTCCCTAGTTTTTAAAATCCCCTTTAATAAAAAAGCTCAAATACTATCATAGAAATGAGAATACCCCACAATGAAAATTAGGATGGCTGATTACAAAACAGTCCTTAATGAACCGGATAATTAATTTGGTTTATTTTAAAAGGTACGGTTACCTTGTTTTGTTAGCAATTAATATGGTTTGGACTTGAAAATTTTTTGTTGTTCTATTTTTAATAAAATTTAATTCTAAAATATATATTATTGGTTAAGATTAGTTTTTGAGATTCTCAGAATATCTGGTGTATATCTTAAAAAAACAAAACCGATTAGGGTTTTATAATTCTCCATTGTCGACGTTAAGTTTTTAGGATGACATGAGAAGGGAAGCTTTGAAGCTTGAGTCATCGAATAACGTTACACTGTTAGTCATATGCTTCATATCAATATATCATCACCACCTCCTCAGAGGAGAAGAATACGGTTATATGTTTCTGATGATGAAGCTCGGGCTCGGTTACAAGCGATGCTAGAAGGCTAACTAATGAAGGTTTTACTGGTCTTGATGATGGACATCGTATATAATATACCAAACAGAGATGGCCTTTTTGTATAACCCTCCCAAGGCTGGATTATTTAATGACATTGCATCTCTGGTATTGGATCAAATAATAAAAAGAGGCAAAAGGAGAAACCAAAGATTAAGCAAACAGAGATGGGTTTCTTTTCTATTATTTCTTCTATTTGTAGGTACGAATGTATCAAGGGTACAATTTAAAAGTTTTCTTTGGTTTTATGCTCAGAGGTAAGATTCTCTTTTTCTGGTATTTATTTCGAAGTATGTAATCACTAATGCGCTAAAGCATAACACCTTAGAGACATATTGCTTACTCATATAGCTTATAATCTTCTGATTAGTGAACATAAATGTAAATAGGAGTGGATGATAATAAAGTTACAGATCTTTTGCTAAAATTGGTTAAGAGATCTTTCTATAACAAAATATCTAGGATACGTTCTTGTGCTTTTGAAGTTTTAATTGGTGATTGGGTTAGTTTTCTTATCATCTTCCTACATTTTAAAAGGCTGGACCTGGAGGGTACAAGACCTTTGTAATGGAGATAAAAGGAAATTGTGTCTATAGCAAGCAAAGATACAAATTTGGAGTTCATGAGTCCAACTTGTTCCTCAATCAGAAACACAAGGACGTGTACAGTACACACTTCTACAACAAGCCATCATGACAAAAGTGAACAAAACTAAGATATCACTTTACATATAGCTTTTTCTGATGTTTTGCAAAAACTTAGTAACTAATCGACACTTACATCTCTCTACTTTGTTCGTTATTGTGATAACAGACGGTTATGATGAAGTGGAAGCCATGATTGCCTTGAAAGACATAAAAATAACAACAACAAGATCTGCTGGAGCTGGAGATCAAAATGTATACACATTTTTGGTATAGAAGAAAGATCTCACTTTGTAAGAAAAAAAAAAAAAGTTTCCTCTATACCCGAGTGAAAGGGTCAGGTGCCTAGAGAAGGTTAAGAATAAGATGGGTGATCTCAAGGAAACTCTCTACATTATTGCCGCAACCTTTCTCCAAAACAATCTCTAGGAAGTTGTGCTGAAAGTGAGATTAGAGTGTCTCAGGATTGAGCTCCATCATATATTCTTTGTTTTCAAACAAATGAGTTGCAGTGAATTAAAGATATAGATGTAAACTTATATATAGCTAAGAGATTGAGAGGAGTGGAGAGTATGTTAGGACCAAACCTTGCCTTTGTGGAAATTAAAGCGGAGGAAATTGGGCAGAGGATGCAAGCTCTCTTTTCCGTGGAAAAGCTTAGGCTAGATATGGTGTTTGAGGATGGATCTTCAGAGTTATTATAAGGAACATGTACTATCTCATCTAATAGATAACCCCTCTTTAGAGTTTTCACACTTTACATTGTTTGGGTTAGTAAAAATTTGTGGTGAGATAACACCAAATCCAAATATAAATAAATCCATTAGTTTAGGAACTCGTAAGATTCAATACTGCTATGTTTATAACTCATATTTTTTCTTTTGATATTTGTCTTTATCATATAAATATTTCTTTTGTTTCCATATCGGTTCCATTTTGGCTTGAGGTAAGGGATGTTTTGTTGCAATTTTCAACGTCGAAACTTTATAGCGGATAACGAGTCTAATTCTATGTAGAATTAAGAACTTGTAGCTAGCTCAAGTTCCTGAAATGCTTTCAGTCTTGATATCAAATAGTTTCCAATGGCTTTTATGTATATCATTCAAGGCCAAATATCTCTCTATTTTCTCTTGTATTAATTAAGGTAGGATATTCGATTTTTTTTTGTTTAGTTTAGTTTCATGTTTTGAAAAATATATCCCAATAGTCTATTTTGATGTTCGGTTTGAAAAACTATGTTGCGAATTCGGTTCAAATTTTGATAAACTTGTAATAAATAAATAAATATCATTAGAAGAATAAGAACATATGTTTTTTTTTATGACTCAAGTAATCCGTATTTCGAGGGACCGATGACACAACTCAGTTGGGTCCTTTTCGGACACCGACACCGAGAGTCAAAGTTAGCCGACTAATCCTGGGACAAAGAAAGCCATGTGAAAACTCTGGTGATCAACCCGAATCGAACCCAGGTGGCGGGTGTTTTAACGTCTAGGTTTTGATAAATGGGAGAAGAAGAGCTTTTTTAGGATTTTTAATATTCATAAATTTCGGTATGAGTGTTCATGAGAAGAAGAAGAGATTTTTCTAAGGAGAAGAATAGCTTTTTTTTATGAATTATCAGTAAGAAAATAAAAACAAATTTATTTACTTACATCTAACTATTAGCGATTATCATCTCAAAAGAAGAATAAGAAAGAAGAGTCGTCATCTCTATTTTTAGTTGAGTACATCTTATTCTCTTTTTTTTTTATTCTCACCGATTTCTTCACTCACAAGTCACAACTCTTTCTATTATAAATTTCACAAGATTTTATGTGATTTTTTTTGTTATTCAATTTGTCTTTTATCTGGATCTGGTATCGTGTACTGTATATTTTTACCCACGCATGCTTCCCGGGGATGCATTGCGATCCAAATACAATATTTTGTTGAATGTTGCGTTGAATGGCATTACATTTCTTTTGAAAGGTGGGTAGGCTGTTCATTTTAGAATTGGAACAACAACGGAGCAAAATCATTCATTTATGAATATCGTTTAGGGTTAATGCGGTAATATTGGTTTATGGTTTAATTTTTTTATGGTTATGAACTTTTGGGTACGCTTAAGACTATTTTCGATAGTGTAATGTATAGTAACCCATGGTACCTAGGCCCTAACTCATTGCTCTCCCTACACCAAGTTTGGAAATTTGAGTCTTTTTATGTTATGGTTGACGATGCACCCATTTCTTGTTTTAGGATTTAATTGTTTATATTAGTTTTCTAATGTAATAGACTTAGACTGTTATACTTATTAGTTTTCGCATTTGTTTGTACAGTGTTTATCAAATTGTATTTGTTTCAGCATTTACATTAATTGATTACTGGTTAGGTACGTATCTAATATCCTTTACCCGCATATCCTTTACCGCGCAGGGCGTGGAACGTATCCCTAATTTCAATTGATAGAGTTGATAATTAACAATGATTAATTTAGTTTTCAACTAATGTATCAATTTTTGAACCTACAATTTCTATTTTTATTTATATTATGTATATATTTCACTTATTTTTATTTATTATGTTTAATTTAACTTTTTCAATCTCAAATATTACAATAACTATAACATATTGATTAAACTACACTAAACTAAACTCTTATTAATAGTAAGAACAAAACTATTATTAATGATTTTTATATATTTTGTTTTATGATGTTGACACTATAAAAATAAAGAAAACTATATTGAAAGGGATATGGTTAAGAAAAACTCGATTATCGTTTGATGAATAAGTTTGTACGAAAAATGTAAGAATAGTAATTGGATTTTGTATTTTCAAGTTTTTTTTTTTTGGATTTTGTAATTCCAATTTGTACTAATAATCAAAAAATAATTAGTTTAACTATCAATTTCAAATTACTTTTGGATATTCAAAATCATTTGAATAATAAATTTTTTTACCATGTCTTTATAGTGAAAAATAGAAGGCTCTTTATTTTTTTTCCGCCTATAGTCTCACTATGTCAGGATCGCTTATGGTGATTAACTCGACATTTAGGATGACTAAAGTCTCTCTTTACCAAAACATATCCTCTTCTACTAAACGCAGCACGTTTAGTTCTGTGAACCCTTTAGATATTCTAGAAATGATGAAACATCTCGAATCCAAAGGAATTCCAGTCCAACAAGCTGAAAGGATTGTCAAAACAGTGACTGGAGGCTGTAACTCATTCATGGAAGTGGTCACATCCCAACTCAAAACTTCAGAGGTAAATTTTTTAATTTTTGATTTCTTTTCAGCTTTTAGATAGTCAATTGCAAGCAAAAATAGAACAATGAGAAAACCTGAATTTGGGATTTAGGATAACAAATATGATGTTATGAGTTTGATTGGCTTTACTGTTGATGCGCTGATATGAGTTTGATTCACATGCATAAATAAACTTTAGTGTTGTTATTGGTGTTTAGAAACAGATTCATAGGTAGAAATAAACTTTATTGTTTCTGTTTAGAAATAGATTCATAGGCATACATAAAATTTACTGTTGTTGTTTAGAAAATGCTACTATTTAGATCCAGACCACTGTTGTTGTTACTGTTGCTGTTTAGAAAATCCATAAATGAACCTTACAGTTTAGATCGAGACCACTATTGTTGTTATTGTTTATAAACAGATTCATAGGCATAAATAAGCTTTATTGTTGTTGTTTAGAAACAAATTCATAGGCATAAATAAACTTACTGTTGATGTTTAGAAAATGCATAAATAAACGTGATTTAGATAATTGGTTTTACTGTTGTGGTTATTTTTTATTGATAAATTCATACTCTTTTTAATTTAATTTAATTTTGGTGTAGGAGGCTAGTACCGCTTCTCTCAAGGCTGAAGTGAAGAAACTAGAAGCTCATTTAGAGATAATTAGATGTGAGATTGCTAAAATGGGAATTGAAGAAAGGGCACATCATAATCTCTTAGTGCCCCGATTCTCCGGTTTGCCATTCCTTTATTCCACCGGTACTTACACATTGCTACAATCATCCGTTGATGAAACAGTGATGGATTCCGATGAAGACTATGAAGAAGACGGACGATTAGAACTGGAAGCGGATGCAGATGTAGATGCTGAACGATCGCCAAAACCATCATCACGTCATTGCACCTTTGGAAAGAGTGGCGAACGGCGGTTGCAACGGTGGCCGATTTTGAATCTCTTTCCTTTACTTCTTTCTCCTTTTTTTTGAACTTTACTTCTTTTTCCTGAATTGTTAGATTCTTGATTAATTTGCGCTAATTTGAAAATAAAATCGAAATTTTTTTTTTTTGTCAACAAAATCGAATCAAATTTTTTTTTATTTTTTTTCAAAGTAAGTCGATAAAAGACCATGAAGCAGATATTTTTGTGAAATAGAATAAAAAAACGATGGAGCCCAAATCAAACGTTCTTTGATTGGAATCTGAAACGCGGCTGATTCAATCATAATTTCTCCAAATCAAAGTTTGCGGCTGACCAAACGCAGAACTTCGATTAAAAACGCGTCGCGTTTTAAATTTTTCTCGGTGTGGAAAGTCTTTTTTCCTCTCGACGAATCCCATAGTTTGTTGAATTTGCCTCCAAGAAATCTGCAATCAGAAATTTCATTTCGCCATCATCGTCTTCTTCTACTACTGGTTTTCGCTGGATCCAGATGTCCTCTTGAGTCGAAGAAATATAGTTTGGCCTTGACTCAGTTTCGCCGCATCCGATAGAGTTATGAACACGCCGCCAAGTTCTCGTGTCGCCTCTTTTGGACAGACGGAGATCAACTGGGACAAGTACGTTTGCCGTTTTCCTCAATTTCTCCATTAAATTGATCCGCCTTGTTTTTCTTCTTGTTTTGATTTATTCTTCGTGGCGTTGTTAGTCCGAATTGTGTATTGCTTCGATTCAGTTTTTGTGATTCCGTGATTGGTTATTTGGTGGATTTATCTGGTTTTCCTTGGCTACTGGACATGTAATGGAGATCGCACTTAATTTTGACGGAAACATTTAGTGGAGGTAATCGAGGATTTCCAAATTTGATAATCTGTTTTCTAGGGCTCCCTGCTCAAGAGAGAAGCTCGATTTCAGAAATTCATTTGGTTCAGATAGACTTGTTCATTTACTTAATTAGTCTATAGTGTTGAATCAAATCCATGTTTTGGCTAAAGATCAGGTAGGTCTTGGATTCTTATTCTTAGTGTATTATCTGAATTCTGAAGTTGTTGGAAAAAAAGAGCCACAAATAGTTGGTGGAATAATCATACGATAGTCCTTATTCATTAGTTATAAGAAAACAGTATGCAAGCTACAGAGAAGTTGCTTGAATTTTTCATTCTAGCTTTAATCACTTATGCGCTCTATCTCTTTTTCCTTTTTTCTTGCAGGCTTGACAAAAAGAAGTTTTACGTTGTTGGAGCTGGACTCTTCACTGGTGTTACAGTAGCTCTGTACCCTGTTTCCGTTATCAAAACCAGGCTTCAAGTTGCTTCTAGAGATATAGCTGAGAGAAGTGCTTTCTCTGTAGTTAAAGGTATTTTAAAGAATGACGGTGTTCCTGGTCTGTATCGAGGTTTTGGTACGGTTATTACTGGTGCAGTACCTGCAAGGATCATATTTCTAACTGCGCTTGAGACCACAAAGATTTCAGCGTTCAAGTTGGTTGCACCTTTCCAGTTAAATGAACCTACACAAGCTGCCATTGCCAATGGAATTGCTGGCATGACTGCATCTCTCTTCTCACAGGCCGTGTTTGTCCCAATTGATGTTGTATGTATTTCACCATAACCGCTTTGTATGCTGTGAATGCTCTATCACTATGATGCGTTGCTGAAAACCCAATTTCTTCTTGTTTGGTTCAGGTTAGCCAAAAGTTGATGGTACAAGGATACTCAGGTCATGCTACATATACTGGTGGTATTGATGTTGCCACAAAAATCATCAAGTCATATGGAGTAAGGGGATTATACAGAGGATTTGGCTTATCTGTTATGACCTATTCTCCTTCGAGTGCTGCTTGGTGGGCCAGCTACGGGTCTAGCCAACGTGTTATCTGGAGGTTAGACATGAATGTTGTTATAAACTGATGATATTTTCTAGGTTTTAGTTTGAATTGCGAGATCTCTCATTTCAGTCTTTCGTGAAACTGGAAATGTGGTATTTCTCAAGAGTTTTTTTATTTTGCTAGCAAAGCTACTATTTCAACCGTATCTAATACGGTGCTACTGTTTGGACAGGTTCTTAGGCTATGGTGGTGACACGGAGATGCCTGCTCCGCTTCCTCCTAGTCAGTCGAAAATAGTTCTTGTCCAGGCTATTGGAGGAATTATCGCTGGTGCAACAGCGTCCTCAATCACAACACCATTAGACACAATCAAAACGCGTCTGCAGGTATTAACTATAGTCCCATTTTACAATCAAAAACTTGGTTTTGAATTTCATATGTTTTTAACACATGAATATAAACAAGCTCTGGAGTTTGCTTTACTGGTTCTCAAATAGAGAACTGGCTGGTATTGCTAGATAGAAAGTAGAGTAATCAAAAACCGTAAATCTATTTGCAGGTGATGGGGCATCAAGAGAATAGACCATCAGCGAAACAAGTGGTAAAGGATCTGATAGCAGAAGATGGGTGGAAAGGATTCTACAGAGGCTTAGGTCCAAGATTCTTCAGCATGTCGGCTTGGGGAACCACCATGATATTGACTTACGAATACCTAAGTAAGCAATCTTCGAAGCCCTTATTCAAGATTCTTCTTTTGAAATATTCTCTGATATAATTCATGTTCTTGCTTGATTTTCTTTTTCAGAGCGTATATGTGCAGTAGAAGATTAGAAAAGGCCTCACAACTACTGTTTTTTGGTTTTTTGTCTTCTGGGACTAACTCGAATAGATGCATAAACCCGATTCAATTCTCGGTTTCTCTCTCGCACACTCGCCCGTGTGTGTTAACAATTGGACCATTCTTTCAACTTTTGAAGTGTGAGTTCCCCCCGGTTTTGAAATCATTCTTTTATATTTGCGTATTTGGAGTGTATTGTTTACAGCAGAAGAGATTCTAGATTATGTTGCTTCTGCTTTATTAGCTTCTGGGAGTTAAAAGAAGCTTCAAAACTCGTTATAGCACGATAAGTGGTTTTTGAAAACACATTTTGCAATTAGTTCACCAAATCTGTGTTATCATAACAGCCATAAATTGAGTATCGTTTTGCTCTTGACAATTGCTTCTTGTTTACGTACTTGTCTTCACAAAAATTATCCTCATTCTCAATTGATACCAACAAAATCATCACCATTATATTCTTATTATCAAAAGCACACTATAAACATAACTATTCTTTCTACATCTTCCTCACTTATCACTTAGAACGATCTTCCTAACAAAATATATAGCTAATGTTATTTGTTACATATATTTAATCAAATACAATAAACAGTAGGGGACCTGATCAGAAACAATAAATCCAATGGTCATGTTAACATCTAATCAATTTGTTCTCTTGAGTTTCTATTAAATTTGCGTTCAATTTGCACTTTGCACTCAATTATTCTCTTGAGTTTTTGTTCAACTGACTTTAAAAATTAATGATTACTATCAAAGCCAAACATTACTTTCCTATGTATCAATATTAATTACTCTTTAATTTTTTATTTCTAATTTGATTTTGTTAAAAACTATAAATTATAATGATATTCACTCATGTTAACAGAAAAATTAAATATAGGTATTTGAATATAGATATACATATTACTAATTCATTTTTTTTGAATTGTAACTTGAAAATGTAACAATGTTTTCATGATAAATTTTTTTGTTTTCTACAATGTCAATGATAATTAACTCGACTCTGATGACTATAGTTTTCTTTTACCGAAACATTTCGTTTTCGCCGACACCTAATATTAAAGAATTTTCTATCGAATAGATCAAAGGGCTGGTCAAATCAATCACTGGAGACTGTAGCTAACTCTTGGAAGTGATTAAATCTGAAATCAACAATTCATAGTAATAATTTATCTTTAATTTTAAAATTAAATTGAACAAAAACTCAAGAACAAATTGAACGGAAACTCAAGAGGACAAATTGATTAAATGTTAGCCTGACCATTGACTTTACTGTTTTTGACCATTGACCATATGATCGATTTCTCCAGAGTAGGAAACATTAAGCATGAATTCTTAAGTCTTACCACTCACGAAGGATTTGGAATTATAGAGTGCTCAAATTTTCGAAAGTCAACTCCTATGATTGTTTGTAATGATGCTGGTTGAAGTTGCACGTTTCGGAGGTTTGTGTTATGTTAGTCCTTCTCTAACGAGATTATGTTTTGGGTTCAAAGGCATGGAAACATTCGTGAACATTTTGCTAAATTGGAAGCTGATTTAAATAGCATTTAGATAATCCCTTTGGTTTTTTTTTTATTTTTGGTGTAGGAGGCTCATACCCTGTTGTAAGGCTGAATTGAAGAAAATTGAAGTGACTATTAAGAAGCTTGAAGAAGATTTTAGTGCAATGTAAGCGAATGCAAGAATCAGGCATGATAAGTCCTTTCACGAGCTCGAGGAAAAGGTTCTCAAAGATGGAAGTAATCTTAAAACGGTGACTTAGTTAAATTTTACTTAAAATCAATTTGTGAATCTTAACTTAAAAATGAATAATATCTGTGTTTAAATGTTTCAGAATTTTAAGAAGTTGAAAGTTCGATTCGAAGAAGTGAATTACCAAGGAGTGAAGTACGAGGTATACACACTTGCTTATGTGGCAGCAAGTGGATTGGGCATCTATTGCTTGACCATGTAGACACACGTTTCTTTGGTAGTGATGCATTGATTTGGGTTTTGTTGCTACTGTTAGTTGTTTTTGTTGTTGTTATTTGCAGTTTTTCTCTGCTAGTTTCTTTTTAGTTGGACTTGGCTTGTAAAAGGGTTGACATTCCAACAATATGTTCTTTCCACTAAAGCATTCAAAATACAATAATGGTTTGCTAAACTCATTTATTCCTGTTACAAACTAGCAATAGTACTAATTGATCCCCATGTCATAGTAAAAACTTTCAGTAATCTTTCACTCCAACCGGAATTCTTGAGTTTCCAGAAATTAAGATTCTCAATCCATGAAGCCATACAGGTCAAGCAAGACCTGACGTTGAGCAATTATATCAAAAGCATCAAGCTGACGTTGCATTATTTTTTTCACAAAGGAGCTGGCTTAACTCAGGATGGTCCTTGGCGAGTTTGCAGGGGAGCTTGTATTGCAACTGGTTATAGGAATCCAGAAGATTACCTACAACCGCTGCTCTATAGCCTCTTGAACCTTCTATACCATCCTCAACGGACTCACGCATAGAAAGAGTCTCAAGCATTTGAAGAGCATCATCACGGATTTGTCTAGATGGATACCTTGTAGAAAATTAGACTCAGGAGCCTATGGATCTCACATTTCGGGATTTCTTGTCGCATGTAGACCTCAGCCAACACACAAAAGTACCCATCAGCTATAGCCGCATCAGAGTAGTAACACTGAAAAGCACATATGTATTAAGTGATGTAGTTTAGAAATTAGAAGAGTCTAATTAAGGATGAAGTAACATGAATGAACAAGGCATATAAATGGAAAAAGCTTTTCAAGAGAACTCAGATGCTGAAACTGGAGCTTAATAAAACAAAATCTATCTGATAGCGAAACCACCATCATTGCATGGACAAGTGTAAGCTGTCATCACTGATCAAGATATATCAGAATTTTGATCAAGTAATGTTCTAACGACCATGAAGACAATATAATGATTAAACACAACTTCCACTCACTCACTCAAAGAGAACTTTTACCAAGAACATTCACAACTTGACTCAAGAAAACACACCACGGATGATGTAGTTAGGAAAATATACTTGGCAAACACACCAAAGATAATGCAGCTAAGAAATATACTCTTGGGTTTGGATCATGAGATTCCGAATATCATTTCTCAATGAGTACATATCATAATAATTCTTGCGCAGTATGCCAAATTTGACTGTCGACTGAATTAAGAAAAATTAAGCCAACATCATTGGTATGATCAGTAGGCCGAAACTCAATTGCATCTGCTGCTTGATGGAAATATAATTTCTTAAACCTATCCTTTCCCTTTGCTGTTTTCTACATCTTCGTGACTTATCACTTAGAAGGATCTTCAAAGGTGTGTCGAGGGAAATATACCAAAGTTGTTGTTGTGGCTTCTCGTATTAAAAACCAGTAACTATAGTCCATACACGAACAACAAAAGGGCTCTCCTGGGACTTAATTTATTGCTCTGGTTCTTAAGTTTTTTAAGTGTTGGCCGGTAGTACCTCATTGATGTATTTCATGGTTACTTTTTAAACATGTCTTAACTTTCTGGTTATTTTAAATTAGTAAATAAAAATACTCCACATACGGCAAAAAATAAAGATAAATACTACAATATTTACACAAGAGAAGTATATAAGATTTTATTTGTTAGGATTTTCAAATCTAAGAAAAGAAATAAAATATTTGATTTGTTTTAATTGACACATTTCTTAACTTTCTGGTTATTTTAAATTAGTAAATAAAAATACTCCACACATACGGTGAAAAATAAAGATAAATACTACAATATTTACACAAGAAAAGTATATAAGATTTTATTTGTTAGGATTTTCAAATCTAAGAAAAGAAATAAAATATTTGATTTGTTTTAATTGACACATTTCTCCTGGAGTATTCTTCAAGTTTATTTGCAAGGCCCTACTTTTATTGTGCCGATTCGTTGATAGTTACTTAAAAGATGGAGCTCTTAATATTTCCGGAATACTTTCTCGGTATTATATTTTTATATTAAACAAATAATTAGAAAGTGTCCTATACGTGCATGTACTCCCGTTTATGTGATAGTTACATGATTTATGCAATAATCATATCACCGACGTGCATCGACGAGCGGTCCACAACCACAACGTAAGGATTACGGTCCACGACGTAAGGATTACGGGTTCAGATTTTATATCAAAAAGAACTTTGAATAAAATATGTTTATAAATGACTGAGAATTTGCTAGCAAATAAAACTGAGAATCTGTTTCAGTGATACCGAATATAAGCCCGTTCATAATAAATAATTGTAATATGTTGTACCCTGTTACCTTGTACAATACGATATGTATATATACGAACTTTACCTAAAAGGAAAGTTAAATGTTGAACAATTTAAGACACCTTTAACAAAAAATAAAACAATTCAAGACAATAGCTCCCCACATCCACATGCACCATTCCTTCGTTACATAGCAAAGTAAAACAAATCATTTAATAACTTGTCAGTTTATATCAGAAAAAGTTGTCAGATTATTAGTACTATTTCATTTTAAATTTCCGTTTTTCTCTAAGAAAAGCTGTAATGGAATGTAACCTAAAAAATTATTACATTCCAGTCAACAAAGATTTATTATTGTTCAGTTTCTTAGATCTACGTTCATTTGATCAGCATATCCAGTTTATAGTAGTAATTATAAACAAAAAGTACATTCAAAGGAAACTGTAAATACATATGAATTAATTTGGTAGAAAACAAAGTTCAAACCCAGTCAATTACAATGAATGCTTCCCCGTTTAAAAATTTGATTTTTGCATTCATGGGTCTTAAATCCAAGTCAAACCGAATAAAAACAAAGAAAAATCTTAATTAATTTTTTAAAATTTGTTTGTCCCAGAAACTGAAACCAAAGCTCGTTCTAGTCTTAATTTATTTTGAAAATTGAATCAAACACGAACCAAACTATGTTGAATTGAGTTTTATTTGATGTAATATGTTTTTTGATAAAAAAAATTAGAATTGAAATGAAATCTGGATCACATGTTTAATATTCACCGCCGAATACTTGAATTAACCCTTTTTTTTTTTTTTTGTCAACCTTGATTTAACTTTATTGGCCTAACTCTTGAAAAATGCGGTATCATCATAAATATAGCACAATTGGTATTTTATTTTATTCCATTTTTATAATTATTAAGATTATTACAAACCCGAATTGTACGGGCATCAAAAGACAGAATAGAAAACTCACTTTCTAACCATACAGCTTTCCGATTGGACCTGTTGAACGAGTCTCCGTCGGACGCGTGTTGAAGCTGACACGTGCCGTTACTAAAGCACGTGCCAGATCTGTATAAATCAAAGCGACGGGTTTCATCTCAGTTTCAAAACACATCGCAACACCAAAAATCCACCGACGCCGCTCTATCTCATCTCTCTATCTCCTTGAATTATGGTTGAACCGGCGAACACCGTTGGAATCGCGGTGAATCCGACGCCGTTGCTGAAAGATGAGCTCGACATCGTCATCCCGACTATCCGTAACCTCGATTTCCTCGAGATGTGGAGGCCTTTTCTCCAGCCTTACCACTTGATCATCGTCCAGGACGGAGATCCCTCGAAGAAGATCAATGTCCCAGAAGGTTTCGACTACGAGCTCTACAACAGGAACGACATTAACCGAATCCTCGGACCCAAAGCTTCTTGCATTTCCTTCAAGGATTCCGCCTGTAGGTGCTTCGGGTACATGGTCTCGAAGAAGAAGTATATCTTCACCATTGATGACGATTGCTTCGTAAGTTCTCGAATTCTGATTATTATTTTGCTTGATCCGCGATTGGGTTTCTGAGTTCTGTCAATTTTGGTTATAGATCTGTTTTATTTATTATTATTCTGTGTGGATGGTTTTAAGCTCAGTGCTTGAATTTCGTAGATTTGATGCGATAGCAAGTAATATATTCACTTAATTTGACGGATCTTAGGTTTGCTGATGCTCCTAGGTCAATTGGGAAATTCAATGTTTTGTACCAAATCCATAGATCCGCTTGTTGAGTCTCGATCTGTTTTCACTTCGAGTGTGTAACCTGCCATGGTCTCTGATGTATTGTCACTTGTAGATTTTCTAAGGTGATGTCATTTTTGTTGACGACAATGTTGTTGAGCTGATCTCTCTGTGTCATTATAGCTACCTTTACGATATGGTTGCACGTCATTGTTATGCACTTTTTCTTTGCCTACCTTTTGAAATTTGTGGGGTATATCCAAGAATGAGTCTCAGTTACGCTCTCTTTAGTTTTAATTTATTAAATTCATTCTTTTATTCTTTGAGATCTTGTGTAAAATTAATGCTTTGATCTGGATTTTTTAGCCACTTCTCTAATTCATACTTGTTCTCTTGATGTGTATGTAATGTATATAGGTTGCCAAGGATCCATCTGGCAAGGCAGTAAACGCTCTTGAGCAACACATCAAGAACCTTCTCTGCCCATCGTCTCCCTTCTTCTTCAACACCTTGTACGATCCTTACCGTGAAGGTGCTGACTTCGTCCGTGGATACCCTTTCAGTCTTCGTGAAGGTGTCTCCACTGCTGTTTCCCACGGTCTCTGGCTCAACATCCCTGATTACGATGCCCCTACCCAACTCGTGAAGCCTAAGGAGAGGAACACCAGGTAATATTTCATAAACCAGTTCAATATGTTTTTGTCAAAATATCAAATGTAGGTGGTTGCTAAACGTTTGATATGTGTTAGGTATGTGGATGCTGTCATGACCATCCCAAAGGGAACACTTTTCCCAATGTGCGGTATGAATTTGGCTTTCGACCGTGATTTGATCGGCCCAGCTATGTACTTTGGTCTCATGGGTGATGGTCAGCCTATTGGTCGTTACGACGACATGTGGGCTGGTTGGTGCATCAAGGTAACAACATTCTTCTTATACCTTAATGAATGAGTGGTAACAATTTGGAAGTTACGAATATGAAGCAATGCTCTCTCTACTTATATATAGGTGATCTGTGACCACTTGAGTTTGGGAGTGAAGACTGGTTTGCCATACATTTACCACAGCAAAGCGAGCAACCCATTTGTGAACCTGAAGAAGGAATACAAGGGAATCTTCTGGCAGGAGGAGATCATTCCTTTCTTCCAGAACGCAAAGCTGTCGAAAGAAGCAACGACAGTTCAACAGTGCTACATTGAGCTCTCAAAGATGGTGAAGGAGAAGCTGAGCTCCTTAGACCCATACTTTGACAAGCTTGCTGATGCCATGGTCACATGGATTGAAGCTTGGGATGAGCTTAACCCACCAGCAGCCAATGCCAAAGCTTGAGCTTGAGCAAATGTGACCACAGTTTTGGGTATTTTAGCTCAAATTTATCGTTTTTTACTTATAATTTAAAATATCTGTTTTTTTATGAGGCTTAATACTTTTGAGTAGTTGTCATCATCATTACTTTCTCACCGTCCGGTGTCTGGTTTACTTATCAACAATGGTGGATTTGTAGTTCTATTTATGTTGTTTTTTTGTTTCATTAATAAAAAGCCTTCCCTAAAATCCCTTTAGGTGATTGCCATGAGTAATATTTTGTTCGATAATCATCCATTACTGTAACCAGAGATCTCAATTATTAGATTCAGAGTGGACAACGCGTGAAAGTTGGACTGTAAAAGAGCGGCTTTAGGTTGAACTTTTTTTTCTCGATAATATATAAAGAGAAGACACCAAGAATAAAAATACGTGTGTGTGAAACCTTAGCACTGCTTGCAGCGTTGAGTTCAGTAAAATGAGGATCATAATCTTTCTTGTACACCAATTCCATGGCTTCATATTTGGTTCTAATCCCCACAAGAGTAAAAAGACAATATTGGGGCACGGTGAAAACATGTTTACCTCTTTTTCCACGACCACAACCTATTACCTTACCTATCCCGAAAAGCGAAGACCCGGCCCCGACCCGGTTAGATAAGAACCACTTTACCATCCGGGTATGTCGGTGAAGCCCATGGGTTATTATTTTAGCACGATTTGACTCCCTATATATATATTTTGGAAAAAGCAAGGAAAAAGGAGAGAGAGAGTTTTAGCCTTTTAGGGTTTTCGAAATCAATTATGAGCAGCAAAAAGACCAAAACCGTTACTAATCCACAAACGTCGTCATACAAGTTTAAAGAAATCCCTCTGGATTTAGTGATCGAGATTATTGGGAGATTGCCTGTGAAATCCGTAGCTAGGTTTCTTCTAGTATCCAAGTTATGGGCAAAATTCATCCGCAGTCGAGATTTCATCAAATCTTTCCCGCTTGGTTCTTGGTCACAGCAGCCTCGTCTCCTAATCGCTCTCACTGATCTAGATATGCAAAATGGACTCCAAAAGTGGTACTTTTACTCCTTGTCTACGTCATCAACGTCTTTTCTATCACGTGTGACATATCTGTTGCGAAATCCTAACCGCAACTTCTCATATCAAAAAAAAGAAAACTCATACAAGTCCCGCCGCACTACCAGGCCATTGAAAAGGCCACCACTACATGCACAAGTATGTAAGTTCATAGGCATCAGAGAGTACAACTCTCATCATGTTAATGGATTGATATTCCTTCGAAATGGTATAGACCAAATCATATGCAACCCCAGCAATGGTAAATCCATAACTTTACCAAAAGTTCTTACATGGTTCACAGAAAGCTTTTTCGGGTATGATCCAGTTAATGGTCAATATAAAGTATTGTGCATAGAGAATGGTGATGGCAATTCTCAGGTATTCACGTTGGGAGCTGAACAAGAATCATGGAGAATGATAGATTGTAGCATTCCTCACCGTCCTTTATCGTCTAAGGGTCTGTGCATAGATGGTGTTGTGTACTATAAGGCTAACATAGGGGAAGATGTGAAGAAACAGAGCTTAATGAGATTTGATTTGAGGTCTGAAAAGTTGGATATTTTTACCAGTTTACCTGCAGACATTCAACCTCCAAATGCAGAGATAACTTTGATAAACTACAAGGGGAAAGTAGCCGTATCTACTCAACCTTCATCATTCACATTTGCAGTTTGGGTTATGGAAACACATGGATGGTTGAAGAAATGTTAACCTCAGAAGGATTTATTTAAGGATTCTCCCTCACTACACCTCACAGGCACTACTCACTCGGGTGAGCTTATTTTTGCACCATCCTACTATAACGATGAGTTTTATGTTTTCCATTACAATCCCGACACGAATAGTTTTAAAAACGTTAAGGTTGAACTAAACCAAGTCTATGAGTTCAAGCGTTGTATTAGAATATCAATTGTGTCTTCGGATTACGTAGAGAGTGTCAGATTGTTGTAGGAGAGACGGTTCATGATTTGATACCCATGAATTATTTTACTATTTGCGTTGATTTTTCTTTTTGTCGGGTAGTATCACTTAATTGCTTAAATCAGTTTGATTTTTCTGCTTTCTTCTACTGGTCTCTTTTGTCGATTACTATCTATGAATATTATATTTTTCAGGATATTTTACATTTAGGGTATGCTTTATATGAATGAACTATATTTAATTATCATTTACAAGAAGTGAAACCCACTCACATAAACGCCCGCAAAGACAAAATACAAAACTAAATAGCAGCTCCATCCATTAGAACCCCAAATGAGTTTCTAAACCAATATAATATTGATATTTGTAATCTAATCATTTAAAATTAAGATTTAAAAAGGAATTAAACCAATAAAAGAAAGACAAGTGTCATATAGATTTATCAAGTGGGGTTCTACAAAGTTTCTCATCATCCTCTTTCCTATTTCTATTTTTTATTCACTTTAATTATGAAAACCCATTAAAAAACTCTCTAGAGATGATCTTAAGATTGAAGATTTATAGACCTTAATTATCTTTGAGAATTGACATCTTTTCGGTGTTCTTTTTATTAGAACCCTTGCTTGGGTATTTCTGTGTTTGCTTTTGAAGACTATCATTACAAGAAAATATGTTAAAATTTGACGAAAATTCAGAGAGAATTAAACCCATTGAAATATTTCGACGTACGGTAATCCAACTGAAATCGGTGAAGAATTTCGTCGTGTCACCAAGGGTTTAAGTACCCTCATGCTTCCATACCCATGTTTCAACCACCAAGGGTATTCACTTTTGAGCTTCCATGCATGTTTCCTAACGAATGCTTAATATTTCATGAAATCCAAAATCTCATGTTAGGGATTCAAACTCCTATCAAAAATAATTTTCTATGAGACTGAAAAACAGTAGTGGTTGCTTTGATTTCATTACAAATCGCCTATATATATTTTATGCTATAAACCCATGGAAGCCAACCTACAACGAAACATATACAATAAACACAGCCCGTAAAAACATTTTGAAACTATCCTAAAGAAATATTCTAAATCAATCACCTAAACTTCAATTTATCAAACTCAAACAATGAAAGCTCAAACCACACATCTCTAAAATATCTTATCTTGAGATAAGTACTACATACCCGATACATGAGAGAAATAATGACCATATAGGAGATGGACTGGGAGTGGTCTTAATCTCAGCCAATTGGAGCAAGCTATTAGATGATCTGGTTATATCCGGTTAAGTGTTAAGTATTATTTTGGTTTAACTCTGGTTATTAGGTTTCCTTTTACTTGGTGATTAGTTGTTAATATGTTAACTTAATTAGTTGATTACAGTTGTATATAAAGAGAATGTAACTGTACATTGGGATTTGACGAGAATAATAATCAAGAAGTAAATCTTCATCTTCTCTTTCTCTCTAGTTCAATAAGCTTGATTCTCTCATGAACAAGCTTTGATATGGTATCAGAACCAGGTTGCTCATAAAGTTTTACGCTACATCAAGAATAATCCAGGTCGGGGTCTAATGTACTCAGCTAAAACAGAGTTATGCTTTAATAGTTTTGCTGATGCTGATTGGACAACGTGTAAAGAAATACGCCGCTCTATTACTGGATTTTACATCTATCTTGGTGATTCTCTGATTTCCTGGAAGTTGAAGAAACAATCTATTGTTAGTAGGAGCAGCACTGAAGTAGAATATATAAGTTTAGCTTTAGCAACATGTGAATTGATCTGGTTACAGCAGTTGCTTAAAGATCTTCATGTCCAAGTCACTTGCCCAGCAAAGCTCTTCTGTGATAACAAGTCAGCGATACATTTGGCTACTAATCCTGTTTTCCATGAACGATCTAAGCACATTGAAATTGATTGTCATACTGTGAGAGATCAATCAAGGATGGAAGACTCAAGACTCTTCATGTATCGACTGAAAATCAACTTGCGGATATCTTGACTAAACCGCTGCATCCTGGTCCGTTTTATTCTCTACTTAATCGGATGTCAGTTTCAAGCCTTTATCTTCATGATTCATCAACGCTAAAGGCTTGAGGGGGTATATTAGATGATCTGGTTATATCCGGTTAAGTGTTAAGTATTATTTTGGTTTAACTCTGGTTATCAGGCTTCCTTTTACCTGATGATTAGTTGTTAATCTGTTAACTTAATTAGTTGATTACAGTTGTATATAAAGAGAATGTAATTGTACATTGGGATTTGACGAGAATAATAATCAAGAAGTAAATCTTCATCTTCTCTTTCTCTCTAGTTCAATAAGCTTGATTCTCTCATGAACAAGCTTTGATACAAGCCTCCACATATAAATCATTAAGTGTGAATTTCAGGCAACTAAAAACAACATAAAATATGAAGCATTTCTCTTCTGACTGGTGACTGACTGGAGATAGCTCAAGACCTTGGGGGAAAGAGACAACAATTAACAACGACTCGCAATTGATGGTAAATCAATTATTGGCATCTACCAGGCTAGGAATGAACGAATGGGGGTATTGAAGACTTTCCACTCATCCCAAGTATTTCACATTTGTATAGGAGAAAACACATAGCTGATGCCTTGGCTAAGTTAGGATCTACACTACAATCACTTCCCGAAAATCATATTATATGGTTATTGTCAGCTACATCATGGTCCACAGTCAAATAGCCTATAAAATTGTCTGTGGCTACTTAGCGGTGCCTATTCGATGGCTATCTCATAGCAAAATAGAAACCGGTGATCCATGGCTAATCAATGACTAAGCAATGAACAATAGAACATCACAATTTATTATGATTAATCCGTGGCTATTTATCAGATTTCCCTAGTGTGAGTTTGCAGCTACGAGAATGAAATAAGATGTTATTAATTCAAATAAAAAAAGAGAATTTTTGAATGCTTTTTTGTTAATTGAAAATAGATATTCTGAATTAAGATAAACAAAAAATCAAATAAATCGCGATCTTTATAGATTTAACCAAGATTTCTCTGAACTGAACGATTTTTTCTGTAATATTTTATGATTTTAAAGTTTTTAAATAATTTGTCTTGTAAAGATGAACATAAAAGCGACGCTTCAGTGCTTTTTCCAAAAAAGTGGAAAGCATAGAGAGTAGACAGGGTTTAGATTCACGAGCGATGATGATGCGAACACGAAGCAAAAAGACCAAAGCCGCTATTAGCAACCCACAAACGTGGTCAAAAGAGAGATACAAGTTTGAAGAAATCCCTCTGGATTTAGTGATCGAGATTATTAGGAGATTGCCTGTGAAATCCGTAGCGAGGTTTATTCTAGTATCCAAGTTATGGGCAACGATCATCCGCAGTAGAGATTTCATCACGTCTTTCCCGTTTGGATCTTCGTCACAGCCTCGTCTCCTAGTCGCTATCGTTGATTTAGATAGACGAAGAAGACGTGAAAATTGGCACTTTTTCTCGCCGTCTTCCTCGTCTTTTCTATCACGCCCGCTTCCAAATCCTGAGCGCATAGAGTACTATTCTCATTATGTTAATGGATTGATGAGCATTGGATATGGCCAGCAGCAAATCGTGTATAACCCTAGCACAGGTAAATCTATGATTTTACCAAGAGTCAAAACTAGGAGAAGGATCGTTAACAGTTATTTCGGGTATCATCCAATTAATGAGCAATATAAAGTATTGTGCATGACGGAAAAGATGAGTGGCGATATGGAACCATCCTCTCAACATCAAGTATTCACTTTGGGAGATAATAATAATCGAAAATCTTGGAGAATGATAGATTGTAGGATTCCTCACTCTCCTTGGTCTAACGGTGTGTGCATAGACGGTGTTGTGTACTATATTGCTGAGGTGCTGTTTGAACCAAGCTTAATGAGATTTGATTTGAGGTCTGAAAATTTGGATCTTCTTACAAGTTTATCCGTAGACATACCAGCTCCAGCTCTATATGGTTACACTTTGATAAACTACGTGGGGAAAGTAGCCATGCCCACTCAAACTACAGCATTTACATTTGATGTGTGGGTTTTGGAAACACGTGGATTGCTAAAGAAATGTTTCAGTATCGAACCTTGGAAGAGTTTACTTATGGATTCTCGGTTATTAGGCATCAAAGGCACTACTCGTTCGGGTGAGTTTATTTTTGCACCATCCTACTATTACGATGAGTTTTATGTTTTCCATTACAATCCCGATAATAATAGTTTTAGAAACGTTAAGATTGACGTAAACGGAGATTATGAGTTCAAGCGAGGTAGTACAAGAGCAATTGTTTTTTCCGATTACGTTGAGAGTGTTAGACTGTTGTAGGAGAGATGGTTCATGATTTTATTTCCATAATCTTTTTACTGCTTGCTTGAGTTGTTTTATTTCAGAAACTATCACTATATTTACAAAAACCAGTTAGATTTTCTGTGCTTGCATATGTGTTGATTTGGCACTATATTTATGTCTAAAAAAAGAGTTCGTGATATCCTTTTTATATCAGAATTGAATTCAAGATTTAATACCTCAGAAAAAGAGTCCGGCTTTAAATGGTTATATTAAGACGAGTAATCAGCTGGACCGTTCTAATTTCATAAAACACGAAAAAATTCCGAAACATCAACTTAAAAAAAAAAAAAAAACTGAGGGAATATATGTCACTCCTAACTTTAATCAAAATATGATGTATGACCAATTGACCATGCATGTTAATATTCATGAAGAATTAACGTATTTATGTTTAATGAGGCGTGATATTCCAACATCAAGTTTATAAAACCGAGTTTTCATATTTTTATGGATTCAATCCAGATTTATGAAATCAAATGTCCTATTTATAAAAACAATCTGAGTCAAGACCTGAAGTT
Organism: Euclidium syriacum; assembly: GCA_900116095.1. Taxonomy (NCBI): domain Eukaryota; kingdom Viridiplantae; phylum Streptophyta; class Magnoliopsida; order Brassicales; family Brassicaceae; genus Euclidium; species Euclidium syriacum. The sequence continues at coordinate 5,739,496 of FPAK01000007.1, read as the reverse complement.
TGCGGAAATAGTTTATCAACAAATAAGACTAGAATAATTTTGTCGAAGAGGTAAACATGCGATAAGACAAATCTTTTCACCATTGCTTTTGACAAATATATTTCGTAGATTTAATTTATATTGCTTTGACAAATTTAATGCTTTTCACCACTGCTAATTAGCAGCCTTTTGGAGAAGGATCTAGAATCGGAAGAGAGAAGTAACATTAAAGAAATTCCTGTGGAGCTAGAGATCGAGATTCTAGAGATTACCTGTGAAGTCCTTAGGTAGGTTTCTACTAGTCTCCAAGTTATGGTCAACAATCATCCACAGTCGAGATCTCATCAAACCTCGTCTCCTAGTCGCTTTCGTTGATGTATAGACAGTCAAACGAGGATCCAAAACTGGCACTTCTTCTCATCTTCTTCTTCATCAGCGTCTTTTCTATCACGTGGTGCATGTTTCTTTCTAAAACTTGATAGCATGGAGTACCGTCGATCGGATTATGTTAATGGTTTGATTTGCCTTGGATATGGTCGAGAACAAACCACATGTAACCTCAGTACCGGTAAGTCCATAACTTTACCAAGAGTCAAAACCAGTGGAAGGATCGTTTAAAGATTTGTCGGATACGATCCTGTTAATAATCAATACAAAGTGTTTTGTTGATGACTGGAAAAATTCATTCCCTATGGCGAGATCTCGTAACAATAAAATATATTTCATCACAATAAGATTATTATGACGAATTTGTGACAATTGTTAAACGGTGACAATAGCAATCGTCACAAATTTTTGTTCTGGAACCATTTTCTCAACATCAAGTATTCATGTTGGGAGCTAAAAAAAATCATGGAGAATGATAGAGTGTAGCATTCCTCAACGTCCTTTGTTGTCTAAGAGTGCGTGCATAGATGGTGTTGTATACTATGTTGCTTACGCAAGGGGGAGTCACCTGAGCTTAATGTGATTCGATTTGAGGTCTGAAAAGTTGGACCTTTTTACTAGTTTATCCACAGGCATTCCTGTTGACACTTTGATAAACTACAAGGGGAAAGTAGCCTTAGCCACTAACACTTCATCATCATGTACATTTGAAGTGTGGATTATGGATCAGGACGCCGAAAATCATGAATGGTTGAAGAAAAGTTTCACTATTGAACCTTTGAAGAGTTTATTTCAGTTTCATTTTTCCATCACATGCGCGACTTATACCGGTGATTTTGTTTTGGCACCATCTCACTATTCCTGTGAGTTTTGTGTTATCCTTTTACAGTCCCGACACGAATAGTTTTAGAAACATTAAGATTGAAGTAAATGGAGACTATGAGTTCAAGCGTGCTACTGCTAGTACAAGAGCAATTGTTTTTCGCATAATGTAGAGAATGTGTTGTAGGAGAGATACTTTCATGGTTTATGTGTTGTAGGAGAGATACTTTCATGGTTTAATTTACCATAATCTTTGGGACAGTTGCACTAATTAATTGTATCTTTTTATCTTTTTCCTTGTATTTTTATACTTTTTGATCTTGTCTTGCAATCTTGTATCTTTTTCACGGTTGAAACTGCTTATGGAGACGAAAATGCCATTAATGAAAGTATTTTGTTTCAATTGGTTTTTACATGATCAGTTCTTCGTGAATACTAGTACGATCATATCACACGTTAGACGTTTTTGATGGACAACAGTTGGCCAAGCGTCCACATAGCCAGAAGTCTAATGACAGAGAACACATGATAAAATATTAAATGTCCACACAGTCAACAATTGGCTGATAACATACCTAGTGAACACATTTAAAAGAGCTCATGGACACAAGAACACCGTCTGCAAATACACTGTTCACGAATTTCCAACCATGTATACATTTGACCACCCACTATCTGCCGAGAGCATCCAACATATGACATAATCATGGATGTGTCCACCAACAACCAACCATAAGGACACCTAATACGTTTGGGCCTGCTATCCACCGGAAGAACATATGATCATGATTGTCTCTGCCAACAACCAACCATAAGAACACCTAGTACGTATGAGTTCCCGCTATCCACCGGAAACAACATCTATTTATTAAGGATGTGATGAGTTTTTCAACCCACCTGAATAGTAAAAAAGATACAAAAACCTTCAAGAATTTTTCAAAAGATACAAATCATTACTAGTAAGTAATATATGTTTTCGCCACTTGTCGTCACCAGAGTTTTCTAGAGAATTTTCTTGCAAAAAATGCTATTAATACATTATCTTAATTACATTCATATGCCATTGGTATATAATTACATAATATCCTTAATAAAACTCTGAAGATCTTTGATATATAGAAACTTTAAATTTCGTTTTCCTGAAATGTTTTGAAGAAGAAGAAAGAAGACGTAACCCTAGATGTTTCACAAGGTTTTGGTTTTGATTTTAAGAAGAACTAATCCAGCATCAGAAATCACTTCACATCCAGCACTCTTACTTATATAACTATTTCTCATTTTCCTCCACCATTCACGATTCAATCAATTAACCACCCAAAATGAAAAAGATTTGTCCTAAGGTTTTGATAATTTTTGATATGTTGAATAACAGTGACGTTTCCACCGGAATTATCTCTGCTTTTCCAACCTTTTCTCCTCCAACACCGCTTTCATCGGGAATGGTGCTTAGTCCTTGCACGGCTTGCAAAATTTTGAGGCAGCGTTGCACAGAAAATGCGTCTTGGCACTGTACTTTCCTCCAACAGAGCCTGAAAAGTTTCCGATCTTCCAGCGCATTTTTGGAGCCGAATAAACGTGTGTTTTTTGAGGTAAATAATGATTTTTTGAAGAGTGTAGTGGTGAGCTTTGAGACCCATACGTAAGTGATGATGATGATGACGATGTTTTTTATTCCGTATTTGACGTTTAGAATTAAAAGAAGAATTAATTAATTTTGTATGTCGTTTCTTGACATGTACGTTTTCATGTTTATGAAGAGGAGGAAAGAAACATGAGGAAGAGATCAAATTTTTTTTAGAACGGTAAATACTAAGCAGAATATAGATATTTGAAGTATATAAGAATTTCTCAGCTTAGATTTTAGGGGAAATATATTTACAATTACAATGTTACATCCAAAGATACAGTTCTTATCATTATTAATACTTTTTTTCTTTTTTTCTCTTGAGTGAAATTGTAGGAAAAAAAATATAGTAATAAAAGTGATTTGGTTTTCTCATCATATATTGTGTCCTTGCGTCAATTTTTTTTTTTTTTTTTTTTTGATTATCGACATGGTTTGTAATTATTTATATAGTTTAATGGAAAATATCGATACTTGAAATGATTTTGTTTACAAAATTAAAAGTGGCTCAGTTGGCCAATCACGTAATAGAGGAAAAAAATATTAATGAATACTAAAGTAAGTGATTCGGTTTATACTAACATGGAAGTTTGTGTCTCCGATGGAAATGAAGTTCCCTTTTAAGATACGGTGTAGTTAATTTTCGGTGACCATTGCATTTGCTATGACAAGAAATAACAATCAAGATCAAACCATGGAGACGGTTGGTTTATTTCTGTCCAAAGGAGGATCTAGAATTTAGATACCCCTTAAAATCGTATCATAGATATCGTGGATGTGCTTTGATTCCCAAAGAAGGTTGAAGGGACTAGATTTTCTAAAGAAAAGTATCATAGATATTGTGAACTATATATTAGTGTGCTTGAGTTCCAAAATGAGGTTCTAGGGTATAAAGTCCCAAGAAAAATGCATCATACATATAATGGACTGCATATTAGTGTACTTGGGTTTCCAAATGAAGTTCTAGGATCTAGATTCCCTAGAGAAAGTATTGTAGATTTCATAGACTATATATGAATGTGTTTGGATTTCCAAACGAGGGTCTAGGATATAGATTCTCTTTTTTTTTAGAAAAAAGATATTTTTCATATGAATGAATAATTCATATTTAGATATGCTTGTATCATAAAAGATTTCATGATTAATTGATACATCGATGTAAGCCATAATTAATATATAAAAACAAGCAGCTATCATTAAAAAAAAATTCCATTAGTTCATACTTAATTTCTTGAACGAATTTATACTTTGTACTAATCAGATATCCGGATAAAAACCTGAAGCAAAAGTACAAGTTATTGAATGTATCATCTACTCAAACCCAAATTCGAGCCCTAGCTTGACCCGACTAGACATATGTGTGGGTGGTTTGTTTTATCTCCTTTGAACCTTAGTGTAATCTCAAATATTTTGAACTTTGTAGAGATTTCTCTACCTCATAATGTAGCGTTATGTTTCTCAAACTTTCAATGTAGGACATTGGATACTTATCCAATTTAAAAAATTTCAAACTACACACTTTAGATCTCCACTATTTATTCACATGAACTCATATTTTGATATACAAGTCCAATGGTGCCCCTTTGTGGAAGCTTAAAACAAGAACAATCTCTGTAGCAAAGGCTTATGACATCTCAGGGTTTAGGCCCGATTTTACCTACTTTTCCACTCTCCCTACTATAAATTCCTTTGGTTGTACTTTTGTTCAACCCTATACATATTCGGTCTCCAAACCCTTAATAAACTGATAGGGTTTGCGTTGATGGAATTTGGAGTTGGAGTATCCCGCACTCTTTTATCTTCCAAGAGTTTGCGATAGTGTTAGAGTCAAGCTTGAACTCAAAAACAAGTTCGGTGGAAGTCACCTCCTCTGCTTCAACCTCGAATGTGTACAGATGCTCTGTTAAAATTGGCTTTAGGAAGTGTCTATGCGAACTACATGCAGTGAGAGCTTTATGTTTCGACGTCACGCTACAATCCACCCACACTTGTCTCCAATCACGAACCCCAATTTCTCCCTTATAATCCAACAAGATGCATGCCCTAAATTTTTTTGATGTACAAAGAGACTTCTCATTCAACTTCACCGTTACATAACTCCCATAAGCTCGGTAAGTGAAGTATGTGGGCACTTCTTCACCGGGTAAGACTGCATATTTAGTAGTTGGTGTCTTGATGATGAGATCTCTCGTTTCTTGATTTAGTTTGAAGCAGCTAATGAATTTGAGATAAATATTTGGATTGCTAAAGGAGCAATCTAGTCTCTCCAAGGACTCACAATTTTCTGCATCCAAGTGCAATAGGGAATCCGGAAGCTGTGGGAATGAGACCAAACTAGAGCAATAGCTAAGATCTAGTTCATGGAGACTAGTTGCATTTCCAATAGACGAATGGAGCTCCTCCAGACTTGAGCAGCAACTAAGATGTAATTTTTGAAGATTAGTTGCATTTCCAATAGAGTACGGAAGGCTCACCAGACTTGAACAACCAATGAGAATTAAATCTTGGAGATTAGTTGCATTTCCAATAGAGGAAGGGAGCTCTAGCAGAGATGAGCATCCAATCAGATGTAGTTTTTGGAGATTAGTTGCATTCCCAATAGAAGAAGGGAGCTTCACTAAACTTGAGCATTCACTCAAATCTAATTCCTTAAGACTAGTTGCATTTCCGATAGAAGAAGGCAGTTCCACCAGGCTTGAGCAATAATCGAGAACTAATATTTGGAGATTAGTAGCGTTTCCAATGGAGGAGGGGAGTTCCATTAGACTTGAGCAATGACTGAGATTTATTTCCTTGAGATTGGTTGCATTCCCTATAGAGGAAGGGAGTTCTACCAGACTTGAGCAATTTGTGAGATTTAATGTTGGGAAATTAATGACATTTCCAATGGATAATGGGAGTCTCACTAGACTCGAGCATCCACTGAGATATAACTCTTGGAGATTAGTTGCATTTCCAATAGATGAAGGGAGCTCCACTAGACTTGAACAACAACTGAGATTTAAAATTTGGAGATCAGTTGCATTACCAATAGAGGAAGGGAGTTTCACTAGACTTGAGCATCCTTGAAGATTTAGTTCCACGAGATGAGTGGCGTTTCCAATTGATGACGTGAGCTCAATTAAACTTGAGCATCCACTGAGAATTAAGTCCTCAAGAGTAGTGGCAGTTGAAAGATCAGGTAGCTCTTTCAGATTTACAGAATTACTTAAATCCATCCACTTGAGATTCTGCAGGAGCTGTACAAACCAATAAAAAAAGTATACATGAACACTTTGATATATTCAGCAGTTGAAAACACACAAAAAAACATGAAAAAGCAAAAGATAAACAAAAAAGAATACACTTCCATGCTATTAGTATTTTAAACAGAAAAACCAGAGTGACAAGTTCAGTCAACCCTCCCAAGTTATATTATTGTATAAGAAAAGTTATACTCTAGATAAAAAAAATTTAAACCTGATGAAAAAGTAACTTACTTTGACTCCGTCCCACAGCTTCTCAAGCTTGCTGCAAGGCATGTCTAGTTCGACAAGGAACTCCGTGTTAAAAATAAAAGGCAAACTAGTCATGGGCCAAAACTTCCACTGTAGTAATCGAAGTTTTGGAGATATACAGTTCAGATGTCCCAGCAAAGACAATATGTATGGAGGATCAAATTCACTTGAGACTTTTAAGAATTGGAGATTAGACATTGCTTCAAAGGCTCTGGCAGTGATATTTAACCCTTTCCTCATCTTAATGTATCTGAAATCTATTCCTATAACACTTCTACTAATCTAAAAGAGAACAAAAAAAAAAAAAGACACCAAACAGATTAGTAGAGATGATCAAATAAACTCAATTTATAATGAGCAATGCAACGAATGAGTAATGGCAAAACTTACTATGCTGTTATCTGTGAGTGCTTCACAAATATTTCTAGCATCAACCAAAAATTGGCATCTTCCAGATTGTTTACGTGCAATTTCTTTACCCAATTGTACGAGCACATTATGCATCCATATCCTTCCATATTCAAATAATATGAGAGCTTTCTCAGCTAAAACGTGAAGCTCTTGCGTCACATCCATGAAACTCTCCGTGAGATGATCCACCACTTTCTTAGTTTCTTCACGTTTGAAAAAGCAAGCTATGTAAAGAAATAAATCTTTACCTTCATCGCTTAAAGAATCGTAACTGAACTTCAAAATGCTTTCAATTTCTCCGTCAAGCCTCTTCCTTAACTTTGGTAGTGTCCTATTCCACTCTTGTTTGGATCTTCCTCGGAAGTAGGAACCCATAATCTTTAGTGCTAAAGGAAGCTTACCAGCAAGGTACGTAACTTCATGAGCAAGCTTCGTGAAACCATCTTTAGGAGAATTTTGACCAAAAGCATACGTACAAAAGATTTGCAAAGCTTCATCAGTTGCTGGAAAATCCACTTTGTAAATATGTTTGATCTCATGTGACTTTAAGATTCTTAGATCTTCTGTTGTGATGATAATCCGACTTCCACGACCAAACCACCGATTTTCTTTAGCCAAGGCAACTACTTATCCTAACCGATCCACATCATCAAGAACGAGAAACACTTTCTTGTCTTTCAACCTTTCTTGCGCAACTCCTAAATGAGAAATAATGATATCTTTTTGGTTGATCATCTGAGACAACATTTGGTTTTGTAGTTGCAATTGTGCACTGTACTCGTCAAGACAAGGTCGTGGATAGCTTCCTTTGATATTCACCATGATTGCGCTACACTGGAAACTGCTTGAGAGTTGGTTAAACAAAAATCTAGCGATTGTGCTCTTACCAATCCCAGGAGGACCCCAAATCCCAACCATTCTCACTTCCTCCGAATCAAGACGTAGCAACAGTTTCATCTTTTCCATATGGGCTCCCATCCCAATTAAGCCTTTAAAATCATTCGATGGTATATCAATATTCAACTTGTTTGAAATATCAGTGGTGATTTTTTCGATCATGGCTGCTTCATCATCCCTAATAAAGAGGAAAATCTAAGTTATACATTTGGTTAATCATTAATAATATAAAACTCACTTAAATGTTTTAACTGGTGATCATTAGATAAACAATATAAATGAGTAGGAAAGAACGAAGAAGAATAAAAGAATTAGGAATTATTATTCCTTCCCAAATTTAGTGAGGAATATATTTGTTTAAAATTTTCTATAAAAAAAGGAATGACAAAAAATCATGTCTAAAAGTTTTGCTAGTAAATTAATGGTTAAAAAGAATTTAATGTTCTTTATCATCCATTTGATCACTATCTAGAACTTTAGAAATTATTATATATATATATATATATATATGCTACAAAGATAAATAGTCTGATTGTGTTTAGAAAGATCGAGAGAGCAATTGGGAATCAAGAGGGCGAACCAATTTCTTGAATGATAACCAGCGATTTTGGCCACTTCTGACAAAGCATGTCTCCATCTTCCAATGTCCTCTTTTGTTTTACTTTTACAAGTTTTTTTAAAAACCTTCCCAAAATCTCCAGTTTGTTTTTTAACATCAGTTGGATCCACTTCATAGAAAATGGTCATCACTGTTTGACCCAACTCGTCCCTGCACTTCATGATATCCACTAACTCGTTCATGCACCATGTTGAAGAAGCGTAGTTTTTAGAGAGCAAGACGATTGCGATCTTTGATCCTCTGATAGCTTCTATGAGCTCAGGACCAATCAACTTGCTCCTCTCGATATCATTGTCAATAAATGGATTGACCCCCATTCTTCTAAACTCCTTTAAGATGTGACTGAGAAAAGTTTTGCGGACATCTGCCCCATGGAAGTTTGGGAAAACATGATGTTTCCAATTGTTAGACAAAGATGATGGAGGAGATGGAGAAATTAAAGAAGATGGAAGTGATGAAGGTGATAAAGTAGAAGAATTTTTTTCTTTGTTATCTTGATGGAAGCTAAGTTTTTTGAAAAGCGTGAAGATGCCTATTGCAGCAGCAACAGTGGTAAGGAAAAAAGAAGAATCCATTAGTAAGATTGACGAGAGGATCAAGATCACAGATATTTTTTTCGTTTTAAGAGCTATAGATCGGAGAACGAAATTTGTGTATTTACTAAATATCAAAAGAGGAAGCTTCATAGTTAATTCTTTCCGTGGAAAATTCGTGAGGGGCGAAATCATTGTGGCTCCACCATTTGACTTTAATAGTAATTTGAGGAAGCTTCATATAGATTATGAAATAAAGCATTCGTAGAATCGCGTTTCTTTTTACTCTATACATTTTCGTATTGCAAAATCTCTTTTTTACTCTTTTTACCCTCACATCTCTTTTTATACATAGTTCTTTGTCTCGCAAACTAATAATCAGTTGTCACTATCATATTCTAAGGCAGTGATCATAATCTGATCACTCTAAAGAGACGGGACCACTTTTCTCCGTCTCCTATCCATAAAGTAGATCAGATCATGGACCAATCACAAATCACATCTGATCCGATAATTCAACTTGATAATGTTGTTTTAACAACAAATCGAGTTTCATGGAGATGCATTGAAATAACAGATTTTTAGTATGAAGCTGCAGAGAAATAAATTTACTGTTTTCAAAGATTCAATATAATAACACCATTTATTCAACATAATGACAAATTCAAGAGTATATTGTATTCAGAATGGAAAAAAATAAATAAAAATAAGTGACGTCAAGCATAAGAAAGTGAGCTCGGACTTAAACGAATGAGTTTGGGACAAGAGACGAGTTAAATATAATACAACGAAAGAGTGAAACCAACCAAAAGTGTGTGTTTGTGTTTTGTGTGAATAATCAAAAAAAGTTCGATCAGTAACAGAAAAAAAAACTTTTCTTTCTGAAAATGTCTGGAATACACTGGACTCAACTATGCGTCAACATACAAAGTTAGTCCCTAACACGAAACTATTCACACCATAAACACATTGCCTCTTGAAAACTCCTCAAAAACATATGAATAATGTAAAAGGAAAAGTTACAAAAAAATTTACTGAATAAGAAAAAAAACTTACAAAAATTTACTGAAAAGAAAAAACTTACATGTTTGCGATTGTCGTGACAAAAGGAACCAGTCTTCTATAATCTCTTCTTCCTAGAGCACAATTATCAAGAACTCGACCCAATATTAGCCTCGTGTTCTGCAAAGCCACATCTCTCGGTGGTATCCCTGACTCTGCTACAGCTGCACCCATAGGGAAAGCTTGCGACATTGTTGCAGCCATCATTGTGTACTGAAGAGGTCCACTTCGAGCTTTAAATGAAGTCTGTGGTACAAGCGTTTTCTCATCAGTGCCGTTTTCAAAGTAACCGGAATCCTGAGGGTGGGACCCGCCTTGTACCGGGCTGCAGCTCTGAAGCAGAGCTTCCAGAACGCTCAATGCTTCCCAGCAAAGCGTGCTTTCGACTAGCTGTGAGACGATCGTGTACATGTGAGGACTCTGAGAAGCATCCATGGGAGTGTGTTGGAGCAATGCCTTTAGCATAAGTAATATGACTCGTTGGTAATCCACTGGTCCTTTCTTTAACAGTCTTAACAAGTGGCCAAAAGCTAAAGCCGAGTGTTTCGGGAACCATTTGTTGCAAAGCAGAGGAGAGACGCAGGCAAGGAGATTATCGACTCGTTTAATCTCACCTCGAGCGTAAGCGACGAAAACCGTAGCTAACTCATCTAGTGATTTCGCGCGACACCAGATAGCAATATTAGCAGCTACAGAACATGCCTTTTGGTATTGTTGCTGGAGTGGTAACGCAGGAGGACCCATGAGTTGGTCTTGGCTCAGTTGTAAGCAAAGCCAAGGAAGTAGACCTGTGATATGCATAAGGAGTCTTGTCTCAGTGTCGCCAAATATAGAGTCACATGACGGCACTGTAATCCTTGACAGGACCTCAATGGAGAACTCATGGCTGACAGTAGACATTAATCCTTTAAGGACAAGAGGCTGTACACCTTCGAACTTTGGTAGAGTTCCACTTGACGGCGGCATCTCGTACCCTCTAGATTCTGTTCTTTGGAATTCCCCTAAATCATTAGTGTTGAATTCATCTCGTGGCATGCTCGACAAAAGGACGTTTTCAGTTGTTTTGTCACGGAATGATAGACGGTCAATGATACGGGAGAAGAGCTCAAGAACCTGGCAATAGACATGGACAAAGTCTGTATGCATCATGGCGACGCAGCCCCAGAAGAGTTGTGGGTAAAGTATGACTTTCTCTGGCTCCATGTTCTCTACCATCACTTGTAGCGTCAGAAGGATTTCCATTATAAAACCCAAAACTGGAGGAATGGGATTGCTAAGGCACCGATGAAGACAGCGTAGAAGCGAGACACATGCATCACTTGTCACGCTTGGCCGTAGCGCACGGTATATCTGGTGAGACCGACAAGCTAGATGTCTTGAAGTGCATTCCATAGCCCATTTGAGAGCTTCAGTTCCCCAAGTTTCTCGCAGATCTCCTTGGAAGAATATAGCATCAACCATACTCTGAACAAGTGCAGACAATAGAGCCGCACTAGGAAGATCTGTTCTCACAACCGTTGGATCTTCATTCTCCCACATCATGCTCCCTCGTTTTGATTGCACATACTTAATTAAACTCACAACCTGTTGTTTGTTTTCTCCATCACTGTTTTCAACCTCATATAGCTCCAAATGCCGACCCGCAAGTGAGTACAACAAATTCACAAGCAAATGTTGACAATGTTCTAGCACAATGTCTTCAGAGCTATCCATGGAAACAAAAGTGACGTGGAAGAGCAAAGGCAGATGCTCTCTGAAATCTTCGTCATTCTCGTATGCGATTTCTGCAAGTAGAATCAGAGCTATATCGGCATGAGTGAGTGAATGCTGTTGATGTCCCTGCAAGGCTGATTGGAGTTCCTTTGCATTGACACCGTGCATTGCGAGCCCAGAGTGCAACACATCTTCCCCAGAATTTGGTGTATCAATGAGGTAATCTCCACTATCACGTGAGACATGGCGACTCCTCAAACTTCCTGTAGAGCTTCTAACTCCCATTAACGGTCCTGAAGCATTCACCAGTGATGGTAAGAGCTGACCAGAACGACCAGTAGCTACAGGCACAATGTTCAACTCAGGAGGCATTGGACTTAAAGGCCCAGAAGCACTTCGCCCAGTCACACCCGCTGTTCTCCAGCTTAGGCTCCCACTAGTATTCCTAAGTGGACCATCAAGGGAGCCTCGGACAAGAAGTGGTGACATGTGTGGCTGGCTGTCTGCAACTGAAACAACTTGAGGTGCTGTGGCAGGTCCCTGAGAGAACTCCAGCACAAAGTTACCACTGGAATCAACCCTGTTTCCACCATAACCAATGGGTTCAATGCTGTCTTCCAACATCCGCTGCGACAGTTGGTAAACCAGGTGATCAATAGTACGCTGAGGACATATACGTGCCAGGTATAAACTTACACGCTTCGCAACTGAAAAATATGTGGCAAATGCACCAGTTATTTCGGCAGATGCATTTGAATCACAGTCCTCAATGCCCTTTGTGATCAAGAAATCCAATACAGGGCTAATGTTTCTGGGCTTACTAGCAATAGTACTCCAAAGTTTTTCAATTTCATCAGGGAACTGATCCCCGTGTCGCCATGTGACATAATAAAGACTTTTCAGTAACCTTTCACTCCAACCCGAATCCTTGAGTTTCCAGAAATTAAGGTTCTCAATCCATGGAGCCATGCAGGTCAAGACCTGATGCTGAGCAATTATATCAACAGCATCAAGCTGACGCTGCATTATTTCTTCACAGAGGAGCTGACTTAACTCAGGATGATCCTTGGCGAGTTTGCAGGAGAGCTTGTACTGGAACTGTTGATAGGAATCCGGAAGATTACCTACAACCGCTGCTCTATAGCCTCCTGAACCTTCTATACCATCCTCAGCCCACTCACGCATAGAAAGAGTCTCAAGCATTTGAAGAGCATCATCACGGATTTGTCTAGATGGATCGACTACCTTGTAGAGAATTAGACTCAAGAGCCTCTGGATCTCACATTTCGGTATTTCTTGTCGCATGTAGACCTCAGCCAACACACTGAAGTACCCATCAGCTATAGCCGCATCAGAGTAATAACACTGGAAAAGCACACAGATGTATTAAGTGAGTGATGCAGTTTAGAAGAGTCTATTTAAGGACGAAGTAACATGAATGAGCAAGGCATAGAAGTGGGAAAAGTTTCTCGAGAGAACTCAGGTGCTGAAACTGGAGCTAATAAATAATTCTATCTGATACGGAAACCATCATTGCATGGACAAGTACATCGATGATCAAGATATATCAGACTTTTGGTCAAGTAATGTACTAATACCATGAAGACAGTATAATTAAGCACAACTTCCATTCATTCACTCAAAGAGAACTTTACCTGGTCAATGCAGGCTGGGAAGAGATCTAAATTTGTAAGTAGAAGATTCTTCAAAGCCAATTTTGCCAATGAAACACGTTGATGACCACCTCTATGCCTATCACGGCCTGTTGTCCCCCGTCCACCTTCTCCTGTGTATTTGGAGTAAGACGGAGTTCTCGGATCAGCAGGCGAGTAACCAAAAGGGACCCTGGGAGCAGGCTCAATGAACAAACTATTTATCCAAGATATCACACGACCACTCATTTTTCTTGCATTGTCATCAAAGCACGGTCCATATAGAAGGGAAGTTATTGCATTCAATGAGGCCCACTGGATGGCTTCGATTTGCTCATTCAGTTCCTTGTCAAAAGATATCTTGTCTACAGAATCTTTTGACCGGTTGTGCTGCGAGGTCTTATAGCGCTCAACTTCACGGCGATAATCACTAACAACATCCTGTCCCCACGTACTTCCTGTATCATCAGACCAAGAAAGGAGCAGATCGAATAGACGTTTCCTACTTCTAACATCAAATTTCTCTGATTTCGATTCAACAAATTCAGGGGCAAGGAATCTTATAACAGACGCCAGTGCATAGCGCAGGGGCTGCATGTCCTGAAAGCTTTCAGAAGGTGCCAACGATATCTGTCTTATTGAATCATCAATGAACCTCAGATAATGGAGGCGGAAAACAGGTTTACGAGCAAGCATTCCAGGCCAGACATTTTCAGACACTGTTCGATAGATATTAGCAACATGAACTCGGAGGTCCTCTCTTCGACCTCCTTTTTGGATCTGCATTTATTTCACAGGAATACATCTTTTTAGTGTCAAGTCCCAATATTTTTCACGCAGCTGAAAATCAATGCAAGATAATGGTGAAGAAGAAACAGACGGGCATTTATTTCATATTCAGAGAAAAACTATGCAAAAATTGATTAGTACTTCGATATCTGTAGCAGCCTTATATGATACAATATCAGGTACTTCCGTTCCCTAAACACTAATGATTCAAGATGAAGAAACTAAACCCAGGGAAAATCTAACATGATATGCCCACTGAAGTTCAGCACCAAACTCAATAAAGCCACGTAGAGGGTACAAATAATGGTAGTGACTACTAGCACTAATCATCTATGAGGTTTCCCTTACTTGTTCTCACGTTTATATGATCCTTTAGTTTAACTACTTTTTTGCGAATCAAGAAGGAAAATTTCTACTCCTTCTAAAGTGATAAGGAGTAACACTGAAAATCTGTGCAGTCAGGCAATAGAGAATCACATATCTTGGAAATGGAGGAATTCCAGGCATAACTCTGAAAGAATGTTAGCTACAATTTGCTCAGGTATATTACCTTCCACTTTGGCTTCGTCTCTGTTTCTGATGAAATGTCGTCCATGAAAGAAGCAAGCTCGCTAAACATAATTTCACATGCTTCTAAATGTGAGCGCCCGAGAGCCATAGTGGCAGCATGCTACATGTAGGGGAAGAGATTCAACCAAAACCAAGTAAATAGGACAAATTTAAAATACTGATAAAACTACAAATCTCAAACTAAAAATATACAGACGAAAAAGTAAAAACTTACGTTGTGGGTCTCTGACCCGAATCTAAGATAAGGGAAAATAAGGTGGTACATGTCTCTTGTTGATGCAATGCTACCCGCATCTTTTCCATCAGGTGGACACGAACATACAAACATAGCATACAGAAGCCACTGATCCAGTTTGTTATCTGTATCCTGTGACTGGCTAGCCTTTCCACCTAATTCAACAGGTGTAATATGAGCAAGGCGGTGCATAATTTGAGACCTGGAAATGAAAAGGGCATCTTAGTATCCTTCATGTTAACTAATAATAGCAAAATAGGTGTGGCAGTAAACTTAAATACACAACTTTGTGTGCGAAAAGAACTAGGGCTTGACTAAATAGATTTTCTGTCATGAGTATCTTCCTTTCATGGGAGAAAACTCTTAAAATTCTCACACTAAAGTAAATTTCTATCTGCACTCTGCAGGTTAAACTAGGGCATAGATTTTTTTTTTAAGCTTGTTGATCCATTAAGCCTCAGTCTTGAATGATTTAGGACAGTGTTAACGATCAAAGAATGTAACAAGAAGACTCAAGAAAACACACCAAGGATGATGTAGTTAGGAAAAAATACTTGGCAAACACCCGGAAGATAATGCAGCTAATTAATACACTTACTTGGCTTCTTGAACAGAGCGTGGGCAGAGCTCAGCAGCATATTTAACAAGCTCGCTGAGACACCGACCCCATCTGTTCTTATCGGGGCTCTCAAAGATTATGGATTGAAGAGTCACATCAGAAGGAATGGCATCGGCATCTCGTCTTAAATCAAAAGGACGGGCAGAATCCCAATAGCAACTTTGAACAATATCATCCTATCATATGAACAAATAAAAAAAAAGGATACAAATCTTAAATTTTCAATATAGCCAGACTATATTAAACCATAACCAGCGCAAAGGCTAACTGTAAAGCCTCTGAAAGGGTGAGATATACAAAAAGGTGCTTACCCCATGTTCTTCCAAGACATCGATCATGTATATGGGCTCCGCTTCAAATTTCATAACATGGTCTGGATGCTCTTGAATCATGAGATCCCGAATATCATTTCTCAATGAGCGTACACATCGTAATAATTCTAGCGCAGTGTGTTGAATCTGGCTGTCGACTGAACTAAGAAAGATTAGGCCAACAGCATCAATATCAGCAGCGCGAAACTCAATTGCATCTGCTGCTTGATGGAAAGATAATTTCTTGAACCTATCACTTCCTTTTGCTGTTTTCTTTTCCTCTTCAGCATCAGTATCTTTCCTGTCATCTAATAAACAAGCCCTCCAGAAACGCATGAGTTCCAACAGGCGTCCAAGTGATGTTTGAATGAGGAGCGGGAATTCATCAGGAAGTTTTAAGATGAAGTTTGCCATTCCTCTCATAACTGCAAAACGGCGATGAGGAAGGTATCTAACAATCCGGTTCAGGACTTGTACTGCTTCCTCTCGAACTCCGGGATCAATACTTATGCCATGCTGAGGTATTATTTCTGTGATCTTATCACTCCGGCCAACTTCCTCTATTAGATAAGGTATGCATTTCAGCACCGACCGGAAGAGAGATCCTTGGGACTTTTCTTTATTCACAGCATCTGCATATGTCTTGAAGGTTAGCAAGACATGTTTTCAAGAAAACACTTACACTGAAATACACACAGCATATAGTGATGGTTTAACCTATACCCATAAAACCATTTACATCAAACTAAGCTTTTTGCGTTAAACTAAATTTACCTATAGTAGTCCTCGATGATGTTAGAAGAGCTTGACTATAGGTCCTGTGGCAGGATCTCAAAATTGACTCAATTGCTGCTTTCACCTTTGGTATGTAATGGCCAATTCCATGACCTGTTAAGAGAACACTACGAAAAGTTAAGTGTGCAAGGACAAGTTTATTGAAAACAACTAACAACCTAATTCAGATTAACAGGTTACCCTTAAATATTTCCAAGCCAACATACTGGCTTGAAGGTGACATAACAAGGGCAAGCAAAGCACGAAGACCAATAATCTTTGCTTCACTTGGACTATCTTGCTTTAACAGTTCTAGTAACATGTGGTTCATGGCAAAGTCAAGATTATGATCAGCTATGGTCACACAGAACTCAACGAGTTTATCTTGTTGGACATCCTGGGTAAGCATTCCTTTTCTCAGAACTGTTAGTAATTGTGAAGTCACACTATCCAAGTAATCCCATATACGATTTGGTGGCTGGGTAGCAGCGTAGACACTCAAATAAAACCTCAACACCCGGTGAAGGCAATCAAGCGCCATGTAGCGATGGTTCTTATCCTGCATAAAGTGTAGTATGCACTATAATGAGTGAAACCAAGATATATGTAAACCAAGAACAGGCTTGAAAAATAAGCTAATGTCATCAAAGGTGCTTAACATGCTTAAATGGAAGAAGTTGCTGTAATTAAAAACCCAAACATCAGGGTGTGGGTACACGACAATTGCTCTCGTGCATTCTTACTTAATTTAAACACTGAATACAGGCAGACTTACTCTCAGAAGCTTGTACAATTGCTCCATGTGAGAGCTTAAATTATGATGAAATATAAGCGGGTCGCCGAGACAGAGAAGAAGAGTCACAAGCGGATAGCCAACCTATTCGCCCAAATATAAATGTTAAGGACGAGAGTCACCAGGAAAACATGATATAAGTCATATTAAATCAGGTTGACATACACCAAGATGTTTGCTCTGTTTCTCCATCCAGTGGATTAGCTGCACTCTAATGCGTCCAACAGCCTCATACCAGAGTGTCAGCGCAGGCTCTGCAACTGAAGGAGGCCACTGGTTGCCACCATCGGAGAGTGGCGCCAGGATGTTTGAAAGCATATTGCAAAGCGCGTGATGAAGTTCACTTTTACGTTTGTGTGGAGCTCGGTTAAGAGGGTTTGCTTTCGCTACAAAGGAGGCAGACGCATTCAACCCACCCTCACTCTTAACCTGGAAACAAACACATGGTCACGTTTGCTTCCTGAAATCTGCATTTTCTAAGAGATCGGAGACATACCCCAAGCTTCAAGTATCGCATCCCATTAATGATGCTGAGAGTTTCGCTTCTTGCAACACTTGTATCAATCCGGCGAGTATTGAGTTCCATGAAAAACCGCTCAGTCACAGAGCTGAATCTGTAAGTAGAAAATCAAAGAATTAAATGGATTAGAGTGGTTGAGGATGCAGCTCAAAAAATGTATCACCACTTCTACAAGTTCTTTCCTGCCAACTAAACTTGTGAATGACCTTTTTAATTTATATTTTAGCATGCTTGGAGGATTGATAACAACTAACTCTACAAAAGGAAATACCTAATACGGGATAGTGCACCCAGGAGTTGAGCAACCAAGTCAAGAAGGAGACCCCTCAAATCGACCAGTGATGGGTATTCGACTTGGCTAACAACCCTGTAACGAAGAAACACCAGTACTTGAGAAAAAATAGCTTTTTACAACTCGGAAAAGGCACACAAAAGGATAAAAGCATATTGTTTAGCGAATCATTAAATTTCAACAGCTTCAGTTTATGAAATCACTACCTGTCAGCGTTAATTAGCCAGTCAAAAACAAAATTCTCAAGTCCAGACCATAGCTTCTCTGCCATTCACGCAAAATTTTCTACTTTTAGCAAGGCAGTATACACATTTTGTTGGAAATAAATTGAATAGAGAAACTAACAAACCGGTGAGTCCTTCCTGCGGGCAGCACTCCACAAAGCGAATACAAGCTGAGCAGAAGATGCACTCAACAGCCAACTGATTCCAGTAGAGTAAAACCACATATCAGAAAAATGAAACCAATCTAGAAAATCGATTAAATAAGACCACAGATATTGGAGTTCCTAAAGAGACATAAGACTACTAAGAAACGAAGAAGTAAGTGTATAACATTCTGGTCAGTCGGATCAAGTGCATGTAGTTACTAAAACAAGAGAACCTATTCTTGTGAAGAGTCAAAAGAAAATACCTTTCTCTGGAAAGTCGATGCATCATTTGCACCTTTAGGTGATTCGCTGCAATGCAGAAATAAAATACCACAAACAAACACAGTATTAATAATGGTTTGGAGAAGTGGTTCCGCCCAATCAAAGATTACATCTAGTCAATAACTACCTATATGAAGAAAAAGTGATATCCACATAAGAAATTCTGATAATGCACCAAATAGTCCAATAGCAACACTGGAACATAAGAGATCTACTATTCAAGCTAAAATAATGCAAGATGCAGAAATAGAAGCCTGTGGGAGATAGGTCTTTTAGACGTATTTCATTTGGACAAGAGTCAGATACCATCTAACTGTTGAGAGAGAGGAATAAAATGTACCCACCTTTCCCTCCATCTAAGCAGAGCTTCTAAAAGAGGTACAGGTGTGTGACGCGCAATCATAGCCAAGGAATCCAGTACCTGCTCATAAGCAGGATCTGATGGACGAAGATACTGTCCATCCTGCAAACATCACACCAAGAACCATATCACTACCAAAGACTGTTGTAAAAAAAAAGAATATTAAAAACTAGATAAAAAGAAACATATACTAGTCTGTAAGTTGCAGTGGGAACAGAGACGTCTTCGTTATGCCCATATCAATGAAATACTTCCATTAAACCCTATGCAAGACTAAATTCAACTACCGAGAAGGAAACTAACCCAATAGGCAGAAACAAAAACCTTAAAGCACTGAAAAATTATGCGACCAAGCAACAAATGGATTCAAATGTGTAAAGAAAAATAGCTTATTGAGAAGGAGACGAACCTGCGCCTGAGCTGTCTCGATTCGGCGTCTTGCTAGAGGTAGGAACCGCTGAAGCAGAGCCTCTACTATCAATTTCGCTGCACTTCCAGACTTCATCACGTTCGATAAGAATAGATCCCCAAAGGCGAAACTGGAGAAAAAATCAGCAAATTATAAGATTTATAGACCCGTATCAGAAAGAATAAGAGACTGAATCTCGTGAAATTCCCAGAATCAACCAGCAATAAGAAGAGCACCTTAAATCACGAAATCATTCTAGGGTTAAGTCGGATCCGGCAAAGAATCGATTAGAAATTTCTTTGATCGACGAGCTTACTCGTTCCTCTTTCTTTTTTGTTTTGTAGATTCTTTTTTTTCTGAACAGTTAACGTTAAGATGTTTAGTAAAAAATCATCGTTTTCTAACAACGCATAACATAAAAATACATACAAGGTGGATTCTAATTTCTAAATAAATAAATAAACAAACAAAAAAATAGTATAAAGTATTGACTTAAATATTATTAATCTCAGAATATGTTGTCAGGCAAATGGCAATTAATTAGAGAAGCACTAAACTAATTACTTACTTATCCAATCTATTTGTAAATAAGGCTAAACCTTTTTAGAAATTGATATTTTGAGAGGTTTCTTGATACTTAATTACAATTTATAAACCAATGACGCTATCTAAACCGTATTCACGGTATTCTTGTATATAATTAGAGAAACAAACATAAAACAGATCGATGGATCCCCTAGGCCTTAACCCAAAATTCACAAATATAACACCACTTTGAGACTTGTACCGTATAAGGTTGTTTACTGCCTTACTGATTTAGTTTCTTGTTTAGTTTCGTTTCTTGAATTCTGTACTTTCTTTGTATGTTTATTATGTCAAATTGAGCGAAGAATATATATCTAACTACAAGGTTTCGATATAAAACACTTGAAAATTAAGGTGAATAAAATCTAAGGGTGTATATATAAGATTCACTCAAAAGAAAGAAGTTAAGATTACAAATATACTTTAAAAAAAACAAGGCATTTAGCATTACTTATTTAAGCATTTAGTATTATCCAAAACTTAGCATTACTTTTACAAATAATATATTATGCAATGATGCTAAGTTTATTAGCATTACTTATAAGAGTAATGCTAAATTTAACACTACTTAATTAGCATTACTTACCATATGTTTTAGCACCATTTATCATATGTTTTAACATTATTTTTTTTCATCTTTTAACACAATTTACCATATGATTTAGCATTACTTTTTCTCATTTTTAACACCATTTAACATACGATTTAGCATTACTTTTTTTCATTTTTTAACATTACTTTAAAAATGATATAATCCAACAATACCAAATGTTGCAAAATCTAACATTACTTTCTTTGTTTCAAACATTGTTTTATACAAAATCTAACCAAAGAAACCATTGTCATTCTCGAAGAAACCACAACTTAATGATGAAAATAACTTAATGATCTAACCAAAGAAGCATTGTCATTGTTCTTGCATTGTTCTCTCACCCAATAACCTGAAAGCAGAACAAGATCAAACAAAATGAATCTACTTCCGTTGCAAGAACAAGATCAAACGGTTCTGAGTTGACAGAAGAGGTACTTACCAATATCAATTTCCAGTCTTTGGACTCGAATCAATGCCACTTCCCTGTAAACCAAATCACAAGCCAAATCACAAACCAAATCCAGTCTTTGTGTGTGTTCCACCCAGATAAACTTTCAAACCCTGGAAAGTCACTAATTTTCCATAACAATGTTGCACGCATGATAAAAGTGTCTTTTAAAGATGCATCAAAGGTAGGCACTCCATCTGATAAAAACAGAATCATATAACTCTGAAAAAGAAGAACATACCATTCAAAGCTTTCTCCATCAACAGAAAACATCGATTATAGTGTTGTCTGAATCTGTTTTGTCACTGTTTTCTCTCCAGCAAAACACAGCTCATACCTGTATAAGTGTGTTTCGAGGTACAAAACTTCACCTTTCTTCAAACGAGCAGAGGTGAAAAGATGCTTCTGCAGACCCTTATCTGCGACAACGCTCAAGCTATATTTCATCCTGCGAAAAAGGTAACTCAATGCGTGAATCTCCATTTTAGGTGAATAAAGATTCTTTAAAACTATAGAATACATCTTATATTACAGATACTTTGAAGCATCTAGAAACATACCAAGATTCATTGCAGAAGTTGTATTGTATTGTTACTTCTTTAGCAAATCTTTGTTGCTACAAAATAGTAAACAAGTAGTCATAATCCAAAAGTGATGGAAGATTATTTTTTGAAATCCAAGTGAGTGAAGGATGTGAAAATAACTGAGCATAAGGATCTGAATCCTCTGAGTTTTTCGATTTCAATTCACCACCGGCTGAGCAATTTTTTTTCGCAGGCGAAAGTCTCTCATACAGGATCTAAAAAATGAAACCAACATTAGAAGAATAATATATTGCACATAACAAGCAAAATCATTATTATCGAAACAATGCAACTTACTTGGTGAAGTCTAAAGAGAACATAAAAGTCGTCGTTCCCATAGAAAACTCTGAAATCTTCTTCGTTTGTCCTCTCGTCTAGTACAACCATTGCTGCTACGTGTTTTGAAAGAGGTCTAACAGATAAAAGATCACGTTCTTCTGACTGCTTAAGCAACTCGCTACTGTTGTCTGCCTTTAAGATATGTGAATCTGTTATTCCTCCTTCCACTCTCCTTCACTCTCATCATCAGCTTTATTACCGTCAGTTATACATAAGTAAATGCTTGTGGCCATCTCTAAGAAGTACCTGACAATCACATTATTCATCTACACATTAGAAATTGATTCAGCATTAACACAAGAGAGGTAGATTCAAAATACATAGATAACATACCCCAACGTTGTTGCTTTCCTAGAGCTTATGAACACCGGAATCCACAACCTGCACACATTCAGCATTTCATTAATCAATCATATTGACAAATTGCAAGATTATCAATAGGAATCCATATCAGAGTTAATGCCTCTTAGAGACAAAGCATTTTGAAACTGAATGTAACAAAAATCGTGAATCAAGTTCAAAAATTTCAGAAATGAAACAAACGAAGTAAGATTGATGCTACGGACTCGAAAACAAACAGATCTAGAATACAAATTTTAAAATCGAACTAAACTTAATACTTAAATCTTCGGTATCACAGAGTAATCATTCATATTCATACTTACATACTTCAAATCTAACGAGTAATTTTAAAATCGGGAAATAAAAACGCCAAACTAGACGAAGAGAACATGAATCGGTAGAGAAACAGAGACGGGGAAGAAGGAGGAGAGTGATACTTTCGGAGAGAGAAAATTACGATTTCCGAGCTGAGATTCACTGGTGACGACGGAGGGTTTGTTTAATTGCGATATCAAAGACGATGACGGTGTTGATGTTGATTCTCAGATTTTTTACTCACAAATATTTGTTGCAAAAAGATCAAAAATTAAAATTAACAATAGACTCTTTCAAAAAGAGTTTTAACATTACTTAAGGAAATAATACTATTTTACATCATTTTCATGATTTTAGCATTACTTAATAAAATCATGTAAATTAAGTGATGCCAAATGCCTTACTTTTTGTAGTGTATGGTTCAACTAGAAAAGTAGAAACTCTTGATATAATTAATGAAGCTCTAGGTACTAGTATGACATTTGATCTCTGAAAGAATCTTGTTGTTCAGGAATTTGGACATGAACCTATATGCCTTCTGCGTCAAGTGCACTCCGTCCCAACTGATGAACTTGTCTGGATTAGTACATACCGGCACTCCCGGTGCTCCACATGGTCTTTTCCCATCGTAGTTGTAAGCTCCACCGATCCCGCAACACGATTTCAAAGCTATAGGACTCTTGTCGAAACCCCCAACACTGCTGCGTAAAACGGATTGAAACGCGTTGTAGTAGTATCCGTAGACTATACTCACATCTTTCCGAAACTCTTTTCTTAGAGAAGCTATAGCTTCTTGGAGTTGGTTGTTGTGATCTATGGCGAATACGTTGAGATGCTTCAAGCAACCTTTGTCATCGTAAGCTTTAGGATCCTTCACGGGGAAAGAGGTCAAGTAAATCGGGAAACATCCAACGGGAAAGTTCCCTGGGACGACCAAGTTAACCGCACCGGCTCGGATAAGTTCTCTAGCCGCGGCTATGATGGCTCCTACCACATGAGGTATGTAGGTTCTGATTTCTTTCATGGATTTTCCTTGGAAGAAGCCGTAGTTGTAGTCGTTGCCTCCGATCTCACCCACCATGAAAAGCGAATGTTTTAAGTTCAAGCAATCTGAAGAGCCGTGACACGTGGAACGATGAGACTTGAACCAAGCGAGCTGAGTGGAGAGTGGTGTGTTTGTTGCCGGAACGTGGAGGTTTCTTGCGGCGAAGAAGGAGCTGTTTAAGGCGGTGCTTCCGGCGACTGCAAAGTTGACTCCGTTCTTGAAAGACTTTGGGTTTCCGTTTAGGTAAGGGGTTAGGAGTGGGAGATGAAGCCTGCGTGCCAAGTAATCGATCATGAGCTGACCATTGGAACAACGACCGGTGGCTTTGTGAAAGTATGTTTCACCAGATGGGTAATTGGCGGCGTGAGATTTGGCTCCGACCGGACCGTTACGGATTAGGTTACCCGTGTCCGCGATGGAGTCACCGAATTGATAGATCGAATTGATCGAACATGCGTGAATGTGGGACATGAAGAAGAACGAAAGCATGAGAGAAAGGGATAATAATAAGGTTTTGGTCGTCATTGTGTTTGAGAGAAGAATGAAAATTTCTTTCTAACTTGATTCTTTGTATTTATAGATATTTTAGAGTGGGGAGTGATTTTATTTCCTTTTCTCAGTGATATTTTAGTTGCGTTGGAGTTTTCTTTCTTTCTTTTGCTTTCCTAATCCTAATCCGTGATGAGAAAGTAAAAAATATTGATAGTTAATAAATAAAACAATGATCGAATGTGATTTAGAAAATCTAGATATAATAACATTTTTATTCGTTTTTAACAAAAAAAAAAACATTTTTATCCGTCCCACTAATTTATATTTGATATAACCATATTAATTAATTGGGAAATGTGTGAAATTAGTTTTGTTTTGGAGAGTAGTCCATTTTAAACCTAGCTATTAATAAGTTCCCCAAGAACTATAGAATTAGTTATGAAACTAACACTATTCATATGTATTGTGAAAACATAAACCTAGCTGTTAATAAGTTCCAGGAGATTTGTTTTTGTTTCGGCAAATTTTGACCGGTTTAAATCCATACAGTTCTACAGAAAACAAAAATTTGAAGATTTTCTTTATTAATCGAACAATGTTTCTACAACATACAAAAAGTCAGTAAAAGAAGATAAAAGAATAAGGAATTTATTCTAGTCTAGCCTCCTTTCTCTTTATATAGGGAATGTCTTGTATTTATTTCAATTCTTTTAAAAATAGGAGATAAATATTGTATTATTTTTTGTGAAGATTATCCATTAAGAATACCATATGCCGACCAAGATCCGGTGGTTTACGGAATTTTGAATCTTTTTCTTCTAAGATTTATTAATCCTTTTTTTAGATGTTGTAGTAATCGTATGAACGGTTGGATTTGATTTTTGACGAAATTATTTCTAACAGTTTTTTTAATAATTATCTGACTTTTTTTTTAAAAAAAAGGTTTTGCAGCATAATAATCTGACTTTCCTTACAATGTTGTTGCATGTCATGTTTTCAGTTTGTTAATGTAGCCGAACACATGCATGTTTAATTAGTAATAATATGTATGGTTAGTTATTACTCTTAATTATCATATAATAACATTATTTTTAATTCAAAATGTATAACATTCGTAAGAGTGTATATGTTATTTATGATATGACAACAATATTGCACCTGTATCAGATTTAACGTGTAAATTGTAATGATACTGTATAACCAATATTGAAGCTTGGATCAAATGTGTATGACTTGAGTTTGGGTTCCCTGATTCATTAGTATATTTGTTACCAATATACATGAAGCTTGGATTGGATTAAATGTATATGGCTTGAGTTTGGGTTCTATGACTGTGAAGACCACGTATAAACCTGATTGGTATTTGCAGTTAGTAAAGATATTAAGTTACAAACTACAAAGAATTGGAGTTTAGGTAGAATTGGAGTTTAGGTGGTGAATATGAGCATACGGACATTATGTAAAAGGTGATAATTTGGCTCTACTAATTGTATAATTGATTTCTAATATTTAGTTGGAAAAATACACTTTGGTTGGAATCAATTTTAATCATAAACACCTTTTTTTTTTTATACTGATTTTGTTTGTATAGAAAAAATAAGCAATTGCGACGATCAAATTCCGGATCACCCGTGTGACAGACAAAAATACTTATCACTATATTACAACGACCTTTTGAATATTTATAAATATTAAATTTAATATCTTTTAGTAATTTTCAGGTGAAAACATTCTGTAAACATTTACAAGGCAGCAATAACATTTAGGTTTAAAACTGCAATGTATCGAACGTACGGTTCGGATCCTCTATGTGTTTCACTTGATAATCATCATTATCATTATCTATATAGATAAATTAAATTTTCAGGTGAAAACGTAGAGGATCCCGAACCGAACAATATATTCATACCACCATGTATTCGAGCACATTGCAACTTTATCTTATAAACCGAATTTTTATTACTGTTTTGGAAAAATCAAACTTTGTTCACAGAACAAAGAAGAATGTTGGTCTAAGTGTCCAAAACTTATCCACCACATTTTTATAAGCTTTAAGAAAATTAAAAGACGTTTTTGTATACATGATATGGTGTATCTTTTTATATATTTGCCTCTCATAATAACTATGATAAATATATCACTCCAACAATTGTGTTAATAAGAATTGAATTTGAGTTTAGTAACATTGAAATTATCATCAAGAGAGGGCAACTCAAGAGAAAGGTTTTAAATGTGTAAACAGTGGTTAGGAGTTTCGAAATGTTTGCTATATGGTAAAAAAAGTCAAAACTAGGGAGAACATCTTAATATATTTTTTTGTTTGAATATTTTCTCTTAGTTTAGATTTAGTGTCATGTGTAATTAATTTAGGCACATATTTAAAGTCATTGTCTAATCTAATTTTTGTTCTTTCGGACCGATTTTAAAAGTATTTGGTTTTCCCAAAAAAATGAATCATTCAAAAGGTTAGGTTGCATGTTATTTAGGTCCTTACAAGTATGTAATGCAATCAAGATAATATTACCCAACCATATGAATCATAATCAAGATCCATCAAGTTATTCAATCCTACTCTTAAAATTTTGGGGATATTCTTAAGAACACATTTTGTATACTAAAATATATAAACTTATCAAGTATGAATATTTCAAATCCAAATTAAATTTGTATGCTTCACAAATTAAACTTATAACTGAATCCCTATTGATCCTGGTAACTTGAAGAACTTCCCCATCTAAATCACTCGACTTGACCCGATTCCAAGCCCTAAACCTATATCCTCCTCCATCTCGAGAAATCTTTAGATATCAAAATTACCAAAAGTATTTATCCTCTGGTTCTTTGTATTCATTTCATCCAATGTCAATATAATGCATGTTCAATGGAAAAAAGATTTGTATCAATACACGACATGACATAATGTTATGACGTATATCAATGTAATTTACATATTCGGGTTAAGATATTACCTCGTAATCGAAGAAAATTAAATTTATGCAAAAAAAATCTAATACCATTGTCGGGATCAAACCATGGACACCCGTGTGACAGGCTCCCGTATTTACCACTATAATACAACGACTTTTGATATTTAGTCTCTTGACATATTAATGAATTCATTTAGCTGGTGTTTATCGTAATTATGTCTTTTTCTCTTTCTTTATTTGGCACCATCTCAATTGTTTCTCAAGTCTACAATTTTAGAGATTTTTTTTTCGTCAACATAGTTAAATCACAAATGCAAATAAATATATTTTATTTAAGTATTTTTATTGGGTGATTTGCTTTATTGACTAACTAGATTATAACCCGAACCCGGCTTGGATATTAAATATTCATAAAATTATTTTATAATATTTAATTTAAATTCTTTTATATAAAGATAATAGTTAATTTATGGTATAACGTTCTTAAAATATTTATATGTGAAATATAATGATTTATTAATATATAATATGTTATTGCATAGTTGTGTTTTTTGGTTTAATTTAAAAATTAACCAAAAAATTATACAATATAAATATAGATGTGTATCAAATACAGTTTCATTATATCAAATAAATTTAATAATTATGTTACATGATATCATTTATAAATGTTATAAGTGTTAAGAAGAAAATCATGAATATAAAATTTTAAAACTTTTTTAAAAGCATATTCCGTTTCGTGAAGATCTAAAATTTTTTTTTCCTATAGGTATGTTTAAAACTTTGAAGAGAAATGGGAAGATATTTCCATGATGAGTGGGAATCATTTTTTATCTTCAAAAGGAGATGGGTTACGAATTCTTAATGGATTGCGGTTCTAATATATTCTATCTATTAATGGGTTATAATTTTTTTAATGAGATAAATAGTTTTTAATTGGCTGAATAAAATTATTTCATTGGTTATTTTCTCCTTGAATTGCTCTCAGTGAGATACGTGGCGAAAATCTCTCTTGATGTCTTCTCGATTAATATATAGAGGATTTTTAAATATTGAAAATTAATTTCTTCTGTGAATGATATATTTGAAATCTAAACCAAACTAAACATCACTGCTATAGAATAAAAATCAACAAAAATAGTCAACAAAATCTTACAGTTTTAATGAGATTACTATAGAAGACAAATACATATAACAACCAAATCTTGCAATTTTAATGAGATTACCAAATGAGGAATATATTATTATACATAAACTGCTATAAAAATAATGAATTTTATAATTTAACTGTGATTACCATACAAGACTTTAGATTTATACACACACACCATATGTTATCTATGCATGGTTTTTGGAGTATGACAAAATCTTTGAGAGAAGAATAAGAAATGTCTACCTCACATTTTGCTATCTTTTGCATTATCTTTGTTTCCTTAATTGCTCTGCAAAAATGTATGTAATATAGCTTTTTCATATAACTACGATAATTTAACTGGGATTACCATTACCATTGTCAGTATGCCTTCTAAAAATTTTGACTGAATTGTTAGGTGAAAACATAGAAGGTCCCAAACCGCACAAGATATTCTTACCAGTTTGTTTTCGATCACATTGCGGCCGTACCTTAAAACGTAACTGTTATTGCTGCCTTGGAAAACACAGATTTTGTTCACGTGTTGAAGAAGAATGTTTGTCTAAGTGTCCGAAACTTAATTTGCCATTTTTTTATAAGTTTTCAGACAATTAAAGAATGTTTTCGCATACATGATATTTTATAGATTTTCTTCTCTTAATAGTTATAGAATAAATATTGTATGCACTCCAACAATTATATTACTGAGGATCGAATTTGAGTTTAGTAACATTGAAAGTCTCATTGAGAGAGAACCACTCAAGAAAAAAATTTTAAGAACAGAAATTATGGTTGGGAGTTACCAAACGTTTGCAATAAAGTTAAAAGATCAAAACTAGGGATGATATTTTAATATATTTCTTGTTTGAATACCATCTTCAAATTTAGGTGAAACTGTTAATGTATGTGTAAAAATTTTAAACAAATCTTTAAAGTCATTCAATCTAACTCTTTTTTTTAGCTGAAACAAAAATTGAATTAAGACAAGTGGGTGGAGGGGGAGGGGTTAATTGACTACTAACAATCTACTTATTCAATGTAATTGAAATAATAAATAAGAGTAGAATTAGATATACAATTAAGATGCAATAACTAAAGCAAATGAAAATTAAACAAGCTTAGAATAGATGCAAAGTGTAGAAGAAACCATAAACAAAGTTAAATTTTAAAATTTGTACAAAAGTCAGCTAATTGGTCAAAGATGAAAATTCAAATATGAGATGAGTCTTTGGCACTAGGAAATTGTGATTTAACGGTTAATCAATTGAGTCATAAGCATTGGGCTAGTGGTTTAAGTCCTAATTTATGAATAATCCAGATTAGGCTTGGGAAAAAAAATACATGGACTCGAAAAACCGAACCGAATCCGGAATCTAAAAAAATTTGAACGGGACCTAAACTCCTCTATTTGAAAGATCCAGCAGACCATAATAGAACCGAACCGAAGAACCGAATGGATACCCGAAATACCCAAAAAACAATTACTTACTCAAAATATTAATTATATATAGATTAATATAATCTAATTATCCAAAATCACAACTATAAACCTAAATATATGTATTATTTTTAAACCAATATAAATGAAATATCCAAAATAATTTAAATATCATGAAGGTTTTAATTATATTTGTCAAAATTTAACCAATTTTTAGTTGTTTTAAATATATTTCGGATATCCGGAACCGAACCGAAATTTTAAAATACCCGAATGGGTCCTGAACTCCTATACCCGAAAACCCGTACCCGAATAGAACCGACCTGAAACCAACCTACATGCATAGGCCTAATCCAAATCCTTCGCACTAACCCCTTTCACTAACCATCTTGAATTAGCTAAGATTCCCCATTTGTGATTCAAAATCATTAGTAACATTAAACTCTAGCTTAAATCTGTATAAAAACTCTCTAAACATCCACTTTCATGGACAGGTTTCCTTAGTTGGAGTTGTTTTCAAATATTGTTTGGTTGGAAAAATAAAAATAAACTCATCGTGATTTTGTTGAACTTTGGGGAAAAAGTATATTATCAACTATATTTTTTTAATTCTATATATTCTAGAAAAGAAAAAATGACTCCCCAATTCAGTTTCTCAGTTAATCCATCTCGTATATACCACCCCAAGCTCAGTACTTCCTATTCTACATGGTACCGGAAGCGAACGACCGGTTTACAAAATCAAATAGATCCTAATCAAAGTTCCGGAACTCTCCACCAGGATTTCTCAGAATCTACTACTTTTATCTCAGGAAAGAGATTTCATCAAAGCTTCATCAGCACATTAAACCACAAGTCGAAGTTAACAGCTTTCTTTCACGCAGAAGCATTCTTTTGCTCTGGTCCTCTGCAAGAAGCTTCTCTTTGTCGTTCTTTTCTTCCTTCTTACACACAAAGCTCAATCAAGCCTTACGGGTGATACTCTGTTCTGGTAGAATCTCATCTTTGCTTCTATATTTCATTCCAAGCAAACGGGTACAGGTACAAGCAAACGATTATGAACAGACGAGTCTCAGTCGACAGTCCAAGGCCTTAGAAGATGGCTGAGAAACTAGTGGGAAGCCATAGAATTCTTAATCAGTTGAAGAAATAAGGTGAATCTAACACCACTTTTAAATCCAAATCTCCTCGTTCGGGCAGAGGTGGAAAGTCTAAATGAGGAAACGATTTCTCAAAGCTCTCCAACAACTGGTAAAACAGAAAGAAGAAGACATCAATTCTAGTCATGAATCATGATCAATCATCCACATGCCATATACTAAAGCAACTGAAGATAGATGAAAGCTTACATTCTCTAGTATCGGTTGCGAATACAGCTCAACAAACTTTTCTCGCAATATCTTGTTTAATTTATCCACATCACACGCATGTGTCCAAAAAGAGTCATGAACTCCTGTTGGAATCCAAAGCCAAAGGTTTAGAGAAAGATCCAAAAATGATTTGTAAGTTGTGAGAAAGGGATAGAACCTGCAAAACACACGCCTGCTTTTTTGCAGGCAACTGCAGTCATCATCATATGAGACCCGTCGAGAGAGTGAATAAAATTCGGAGGAAAAGCTGTCCTCTGTCGCCTGACAATGACCTACAAACAAACCAAAACTCTTTTAAGAGTAAGCCTTTGCACCATACTCCGTTTCTTTTGTTTATAAGCCAAACTTCAAAAACCAAGGTAAAGTGAATCAGACCTTATCAGTTTCTCGCTGAAGCGATAATGTCTGAAGGGATGTCTTTACCTGTATATTGGTAGAAAATAAGACAATTCATTACATTTAGTTATCAACAGACGAGGGCAAAAGGTTATACTCTCTATTTAACTTCGGGAAGACTTACGAGTTTCGTTCCCATTTGGTGGTAAGGTTGTACAACGGGAAGACCCAATGGTGTTGTCCATCGAACTGTTTCATTTTCTGAAGCAATAATCTGCTCATAGAAATACATATATATTTTTATTTCATCAAAGAATTATTACAACTCCAAAAGCAAATTTAATAGACGCAGACAAAACATGTCTACACACCTTTGCGCAGTCACCAAACCAAACCATGATGGCCCGTGCAGCTTGAAACATTTCATCCATAGCTTTTAATGTTATCTGCCCCAAACATGACAGAAACAACAGATTATTCCTTCAAAAGCATTTCAAATTTTTAATTTGTTTCCAAAACTACATGAGGACTGGGAAGTTATCTAATTGCCAAATTGAGATTCTCTAGTTAATATACCTTTGCTGTATAACAAGCCGCCCCAAATGTTTCTTTTTCATCACCGAATGCACTGCGCTCCTTCAATCTTCTCTTTATTTGATCCCGGGCTCCACTATAAGTGACACCATAAACTGATGTCATAACCGTCTGCTTTACAAGCTTCCGATCCACCTATAGAATTTGACAACCATTGAAACAACTGACCACTTATGAGATTCCTCAAGCAAGGAAGCTGGAAAGCGAGATACACAAGGAAAAATAATGAGAAGTATTTCGGAGAAGGACCTGATCGACTAATTTTCTTGCATTCAATGCATCTGGAAAAGCTTCAGGATCTCTGTCTGCATCTCGGCGCATAATTTCAAGAACCCTGCAGCGTAAATGCATGTAAAATTTTGAATGCACATTTGATTTCTCAGATTAAAGTTAAGTTTGGCTTTAACAGCAGAGCAGAGCTTACCTGGTAGCTATTCCGGTATAAACATCTGCTGGCTTCTCACCTGCAACTAGATTAACAGCTTCTGCTCCTAACTGATGATCATATATAAAGACCAATATCAGAAAAGAAAGATGACAAGCCGCCAGAAAAAAATAATACAAAATATAAATAACAGAATTACCGTGTCTCTTCCAAGAGCGGCGTAATGCTGTAAACCATTGCAGGTACCATCCTGGCCACACAAAAAGTGAAGGAACGAAAGTTCAACTTGAAGGCACCCACATATTGAAAGAGAAACTACAACGTAACCCTGGAGGAGGAGATGTCAATGCGGTAACTTCTACCAGAAAGTACCTGATGTATAGGAATATGTGAGAGAACTGTTTCCGGAGATGGACTTCTCAGAGCTTCAGCAAGATTTATGCACACAGCCAAGCACTGAAATGGGTCTTCAGCCTTCAGCCACCATCTGCTTCCTTCAAGTGGTCTGTCTGCTGAATCAAAAATGTCATCCAGATGACTCTCGGTGAAAGCTACACGGCCCTCATTTGATAACTTATCTACACCACCAGCATACAAGTTTCCCAAGTGTATCTTCAACCAGCGTAAGCCTGAACTTCCAAGAGGCCTTCCCTCAGCAAACTCCAAAACACCCCGACACAAATCAGAACCGAGATGATTCAAGTGTGGGGGCATGGGATATGCACGTCCCCGGAAGTCAACATTGTGGGGATAGTAAAAACCTTCCTCATCTTTCATTTTCCGTGCTACCTGCTCACATTTAAATATTTATGTATAGAACTCACAAAATGGTACATTACTTGACGCCAAGGGCAAGGGAGATAAAGCTCACCGAAAGCTTGAGTTCTGTGTCACAGCGCTGAGAATGTCTCTCGCTGTTCTCTTTTTTAGCCGATTTGACTGCCCACCTCCATTTCTTAATAATGGTCTCATCTTCGGTATCCGGCTTTTCTGGTATAGGAACCTGCAAAGACATTAAAGGAAAACAGTAATTTATCCTGAACTATTGTACAAATGGAAAACAGTAATCATTCTAAGATCAAAGTAATGCATAGAGTAACTCACATCGCAGCGATCCACCAAATCAGCAACACAGCCGCCACTACTCCATATCCTATCTACAACCGTTAAGACTCGCTTATTTACTCTCCATTTAGTACTTCCAAGTGTATCCAGGGCCTAGCAAATGTCAATACGATATATTAACAACTTCAACTGATTTCCCCACATAAAGCACGTGAAGAAACAGTAATCTCTGACCTCAAACACTGGTTTTAGTTGTCCTTTAGGTGCGTTCTTAAGTGCATGTCGTTGTTGCTTAGCTCCATGAATTTTCATTATATACGACGCTAAGAACAAGTAAGCACCTTTGTCAAACCTGCGGAATAACACCAAAATGGAAGTATAGTAACTTACACACCAAAATAAAAGTCTTCCAAGCTCCTTATGAAGAAATGTTGAAAAATCTCATTTGCTACATAAATCTAAATTTTCTTTTTCTTAACTAAGTTAGATCAGCAAGGTTTCTATCAGAATCGAGTAATTAGTTTTGGTCACAAAAGATAGTACAACAACTAATATCATACTGTAAAAAGTACTGAAGAATTCATTTTGAGAATTTATTTTTGAGATGCCATCAAATGCAATTATTTCATCACTTGGGGAAAGTAGACAGCAAAGAAAGTTCATTTACCCAGACCACTTGAGAGGGGGAATCAACATTGGCATGTATGGCATCACCGCATATCTCCCCTGCATGACAAAAGAAGAGACATTCAAACTTCTTACAATATAAATTAGATGTCTGAGTTATACCTTACTCCTCAAATCCCAGGTGTATATGACATTCAATAAAATTGACATAAACTACTACCAGTTCTGAAAGAATTCACTATTACTTTTTTTTTATAGTTGATGCAATTTAAACTGGCTAGCAAACCAAACGAGAATAGGTCACCTACAGTTTTTTCCAAGCCTTTGCGTACCAAAGGGTCACACTCGATGACACCATATTTTCTCCCAGCTTTCCTGTTGTACAAGAAACGCCGAAATATGAGCCTATGACATTCAGGACAAGATGATAAGCACTATTTGAAAACCATAGACCATAATTCCTCACATGTTAGCTACTGTCTTGAAGGTGTGCTTAAATGCAGGTCTGACATCAGGTTGATCATTATCCTGCTGATTAGTTGGAGCTTGTATATAAGCTGTTCTTACCAACAACTCTATTAGACGACTTCCAACCTAGAATTTGAATTAGAAACAAAAATCAAAATGTCAGCAACTTATGCAGCCAACATAAGCTTTCTTTTACTTCCTCTGAAATTTCACAGCCAAGCATATACATACCTTAGCCCTAACTTCTGTGGTCCATGGTTTTGTAGAGTCATGTGACTGCAAGATCTTTCTAACTGCTGACAGCTTCTGTTTCTTTATCAACTCAGTGACCTTTTGTCTTAACTTATCTTGTTCCTTCATTGCAGTTTCATTTTCAACTTCCCCGCCCTCCTGATTGTCATCCCCTTTTTTCTCCCTGGTCTTTTTCTTCTTGGTCTTATCCAGGAATGTAAATATCCTTATCTATCCAATCAAGACCAAAAGAAAAAGACACTATTAGAATACAAGACATCCAAAACACCATAAGGCAGATCAATCCTAGAAAAGAAAGGGAACTTTATTGGCAAATGCAAAAGAAAATTATACTTCACACTTCCACATGCTGAATGAAGGAGTCACATAGTTGTTCACAATATTAAAGCAAAAAATTTCGCTTTAAGCGCAGGTTCACACTTCCAGTATCCAGCTATGGCCCTATGGGATACATTATACTTTAACCTTTAAGGTTCAGGTTTACTGGCGACAAAAATCAGACTTAAGAGCTAAAACTTTCCCACTACAACCAATTAACGGCAAACCAAGGAGATTAGCAGAGAAATATCAAGCAGACCAACCTCTTGTTCAATGGCATCTCCTACTGAACAAGCAGCATGAACAACCTTGACACAACCGTTATCACCGCCAATCATCAAATGACCCATCAACTTGTGCATTGTGATAACAGTTATCATGTCTGCAGGCAACTGATCAAGGTAATGTGCATAGGTTGCTTTGCTCTTCCCTAATCTATACAATTCCTGTTCTTTAGTAATGGCGTCTCGTAATGGTTCGAACCAACCCAGAAACAGCGACTTCACATAAGGTATATTGGGGGCAAGCTTTTTCTCACACATATCTGTCAAAAGCTCCCTGTACTCTGTAGCAGCTTTTTCCCATTCTTCTGTCTCGATCTTAACTTGTCTTCTCCATAGATTCCGGTACTTGCTCCGACCCATTCCAGTATTTTCTTTCTGTTTCATCTCCCATGAACGATAGCTCTCTCTATTCTTCTCTTTCTTCGTTTCCTTCAACAAATCCTGTACCTCATCGACAACGGAAGACTCTTCCTCGACATCTGTTGACGATACCTCTTCGGCTACACTCGTGTACCCTCTAACGAAAGACCCATTCAGACAGCTCTCGTCCTTTAACGATCCCAATCCCAACCCGATCCGCCCGGAAATATCATCGGGACTCGTGACACGACGAATACTCGTTTCGGGGGATCCTGAGCCCGAGATGGATCCGAACACCGGAAACCGAAATCTCCGATTATTTAAGTAAATGGACTCCTGAGAACACCCAAGAAAGCCACGAGTTTGGGAAGTGATGGTTAATCTAGCTTGCGACCTTGAAATGGCTTGTTTAGCAATGTTTCTCCACATAGGGGAAGATTGGGAAGCTTGGTTTCGACAAGAAATCGAGGGTTTCTGAAATGGAATCAAATGATCGAAAACCTTAGTCTGATTTGCCAAGAACACTGGGGTTTGAGCACTGGACATCAATTGAACTTGAAATCAGTAAAATCGACAACCAGAGCAAAAACAGCACGAAATTGAAGAAATTGGAGCGCATGGGAAAGAAAACGTAGAGCGAAATCGGCAAATAAGGAAGACTATCATACAGGGAAAAAAAAAACAATTGGTGAGTATGAGTACACGACGAAGCCGCCTTAAACCCTTTCTTAAAAACCCTTGCTTCTAATGTCTACAGGCTTCTCTGTTATTTTTTTGTTTGGTCTCTGTTATTTTTTTGTTTGGTCTCTGTTCTTTTCTCATATTGTCAAAAAATAAAATAATATAAAAATATCTGCCTTAATCCTTATACACCGTAATTCGACCCGATTAGAAAGATTTTGGTCGACCCGGAAATACCATTTGAAGGCCTTTTACGGCCCATAATCTGTTTGATAAGCGCGAATTTCTCCAATTATTGATATAAATTTTAAAAAACTTCTCCAATTATTATTGGTATTTGACCATTTAAAATAACCTCTTAGTGGAACCCAATGACAATAAAAAGATTATAAGCTTTGATTTCTATTGTTATGCATAATATCACTTGGATTTGTTTTCTTTTTCAATAATATCATTTGGATTGATTACTATTTATACTCAATTGATTTATGAAAGATTGAATTTTTGGGCCAAAAATCTGATTTTCTTGGTCTGTATCAATTAGTGGTTGGGGTGTTTGATAGTGCAAGTCGTATATGGGATTCACCTGTAATACTCGGACCTGATCACTTTCTCTCCAAATTTTAATATATATCCGTCCTCTATAGTACTAATATATTACAGTTTAGCCCCTCTACTTTTGTTTGTGCAAATTACAAGCCCGATTTTTGTTTCCTTTCTCGAAAATAAAGCTGCCGAATTTGTAACTAGGTCTCTCTATCTCTCTCTCCGCGTTGCTCTCGAGAAAAAAACCCAGCTGGCAAAATATATGTCATTGGATTCCCAAGGACAAAGCTTGTTGCACAAAATCTTGAGGTAAATTACTGAATTACTGTCAGAAAGTTGGAATCTTTGCTCTAACTCCAGGCTACCTGATTTCGTGTGGCTTCCGATCGATTTTTGCGTGAGTTTTGAGTTCCTTTGCGGCCACTTTGTTGTTCTCCTCCTGGGTTTTTCTTTTTGTTGGGGGATCTGATGCTCTGTTTACTGTTTCTTCAACGATCGAGTGATCTTCCTGGGGTTTTGGGCATCTAAAGCGTATTTTTAGCTAATGATTTGGATTTGAGATTGGATGGAACGTCTTGGATTTTGGGGATTGCTGATGGGTAGTATCGAAAAGTCATCGGATTCTGAAAATTCGGTGGCTTCAGAGATTGCTACGTCGTCGAAGCAAGTTACACCGTTGAAGGGCTCTGGGTCAAGACACACTAGCCCTTTAGGTCGAGTAGGGTCGAGAAACACGAGTCCCTCTAGGCAGAAAGTGGTGAAGACGAAACCTCGTGGTTTAGAGGAAGAGACAGTAGCTTCATTTGGCAAACCAGTTGTTGCTGATGTGCAGATGGAGGATAGTATTTGGGCAATGCTTCCAGAAGATTTGCTGAATGAGATTTTAGCTAGGGTTCCACCATTTATGATATTCAGAATCCGATCCGTTTGTAAGAAATGGAACTCGATTCTTCAAGATAATAGTTTTCTCAAGTTTCACTCCAATGTCTCTTCTCACGGACCTTGTCTTCTCACTTTCTGGAAGAACTCGCCGCAGATTCCTCAATGCTCGGTTTTTAGCTTGCCTTTGAAGACATGGTACAAAGTTCCATTCACGTTTTTGCCTCCATGGGCTTTCTGGTTGGTTGGTTCTTCAGGTGGTCTCGTTTGCTTTTCAGGACTTGATGGTCTAACTTTCAGAACTTTAGTATGCAATCCACTGATGCAGAGTTGGAGGACTCTACCGAGTATGCACTATAACCAACAAAGGCAGTTGATTATGGTCGTAGATCGCGCAGACAAATCGTTCAAAGTTATAGCCACAAGCGACATCTACGGGGATAAGTCGCTTCCTACCGAAGTTTATGATTCGAAAACTGACAAATGGTCATTACATCAGATAATGCCAGCGGTGAATTTATGCTCCTCGAAAATGGCGTATTGCGATTCCCGATTGTATCTAGAAACGCTTTCGCCTCTTGGTTTGATGATGTATCGGCTAGATACAGGGCAATGGGAACACATTCCAGCTAAGTTCCCGAGATCTTTATTGGATGGTTACTTAGTTGCTGGAACGTCGAAAAGATTGTTTCTCGTGGGAAGGATTGGTCTCTACAGTACACTTCAAAGCATGAGGATATGGGAGCTTGATCACACAAAGGTTTCTTGGGTTGAGATAAGTAGAATGCCACCGAGATACTTCCGTGCACTTCTGAGACTTTCAGCTGAGAGATTCGAGTGTTTTGGACAAGATAATTTGATCTGCTTCACGTCGTGGAATCAAGGAAAAGGTCTTTTGTACAATGTGGATAAAAAGATTTGGTCTTGGATCTCCGGTTGTGCTCTTCAGTCATGCAACAGCCAAGTCTGCTTTTACGAGCCAAGATTTGATGCATCCGTCCAATGAACAACAATGATGGAAGAGAAAAACTGTAAGATAAAAGTTGTTTTCTAGCTTTCTGTAAATTAGTATTCACTGGAT
The DNA here is from genome assembly GCA_900116095.1 of Euclidium syriacum. NCBI lineage: Eukaryota > Viridiplantae > Streptophyta > Magnoliopsida > Brassicales > Brassicaceae > Euclidium > Euclidium syriacum. The sequence goes on along the minus strand of FPAK01000007.1, from coordinate 5,700,490 downwards.
AAGAAAAACTTTCTCTATATATCCCTGTTTCGTCCAAATGGAAATAATATAAGCTTCACTTTGCATATACTTGTCTTGTTGGCTAACAATTTTGAGAAAGAAAGCGTTAATTAACTTATGACATTGGAATACAGATTTATCATTTGAGCAATTGTTACATTATTTGAAGTCTTATAACTAGAAATGTTGTAATGAGGAACAAGTCTAGCACATTTGCTCTACAGTTGAGTCAACTCATACATGCTGATAGGGTAGGAGTATTTTGATGAATTGCTGAAAGTGTACTGAGCTATGATCTTGTTTGCTATCTCTGTTGGATGAAAGGCATCCCAAAAGACATATTGATGTCTATCCGAGCAAGGTTGCTGTAACGGAAGGCATGTTAAGGCTCCTCCATATCTTCCGTTACCGCAGCAAGCTTTGTTTGGTATAACAAGACCTGTAAAAAAAGACAGATAACTGAAACTAAGCTCTGATATATAGAAATATAAAGAGTTAAAAGCTCTTTGTTGAATAGATAGTGTTACCATATGTAGAGGGATTCGTAACCATGTCATGAAATAGATCATAGACGTTTTGGTAGACAAAGACAGATCCTGGAAGGCTTGTGTTGAGAGTAGTTGCTAGATCTTTGAGACGGTTATTGAAAATGGAAACCAAACTGTTGATCTTTGTCACACATCCAGTTTCGTTGTCGTTTATCATCGATAACTGACTCGGTATGCAACCTAATGGTCCTGACCCAGCTAACATCATTTTTCTTGCACCTAAGTTGTATAATCTCTGCCAAAATATTGTAAAAGAAACATTACTATTGTGACTCATTATGGGATTGTAATGAAAGGGTCATTAGTGTAAGTATACCGATAATTGAGCTGAGAGTGTCTTGATCAGGTGATTTGCATAGTCTTCACCGCTATAGTTTTTACTGGTGGAGTATCTCTCAGGCATAAGGTAATTGTTGATATAATCATTGCTTCCTATGTTGATCCCGATTATCGATTTCGAAAGATACTCTCTCAGATCTTCAGGGTTTTCAAAGAAAGGCCGGAGATTTAACTCGATTGTCATCTCAAACTGTGATATCTGTTCATTAAATGTACTTCTTGCTCCCTGCAAAATTACACAAAGGTTTGAATCTATATCTGAAATAACTGTTTCTTAAAGTTTTTTATTTTAGAAGTGTTTTTGGTTTATTGATGCTTACAAAATGTTGACCAGTTTCATCTAAAATCCCAGCTGCTGCAGATGCATAGTTAATCCCACTCAAGACACTTTGCCTACTGGAGAAAGGTGATAAGTATGGTGGCACCAATGGCAATCCGAGGTACATTGCTGACATTAGAACCAAAAACTATTTTTACATTTTATTGTGAAAGTTAGTGAGAGAATGTAAGCAAAAATTTCATGTATTTTGTTGGTTACCTCCATAATCAACAACTGTACGGCCATTGCAGAAACGACCAGTGGGGAAACCAAAATCAATTCCATAAGGGAAATAATTAGCTCTTGCAAGAGTGAGAATGTAGTTGTTGTTTCCACTATCGACTAAGGAATCTCCAAAGACAAAGAAAGCTGGAGCAAGAGGATCATGATCTCTAGTTTCGTTATGACCATAACCAGACCACACAAGCTCTAACAGCACAGCACAAATCAACAACAAACACTTCATGCTTGCTTACTTTCTTTCTCTCTCTCTCTCTCTTTTTCTGTCTTTGGCTCTTAAGTGAAGCATGTGAAGAAACACAGCTCCATGCATGTATATAAGAGGTGCCCAATCCGGTTTGAAAACCAAACTCAAAAGAAAATGAACCAATCCGGTTTTAACCGGTTTAATAACCAGAACCATATCTATCAGAACAAACAATGTGTGGTTTTCAATCCGTTTCTATATTTATAAACCGAAAATGTGAAGAAAATCAGACAAAACAGAACCAGAACCGGATTGTATATATGTAGTAATGGTGATAAAGAGGGGTAAGGTGAGAAAAAAAGAGTATCTGGTTCTGACTGAGGAAGTGGTCGTGGTAAATGATATCATGGAGTGAGTGTGGTGGTTAAGAGTTGTTTTTTAGTATTGGGCTCATTAACTGCTTCTTTTATTTTCTTACTGTTTTTTTCTACTTTGCTATGGAGACAGCTTTTACGAAGAGGCAACCTCTAAAAGACTAAAACTCCTTCTTTTGGTTTATCTGTTTTCTAGTCATTGATGGTTTTTCCGTTTCTGCGCATAGCTTTTGGTAGTATTCGTCACGACTTTATTGTATGTAACGACGGTTTCACAAATTTTTAAATGTGTCCAGACAGCTTTTATAGTCTTCCATAACCGGATGGATTCTATCTAGTACAATGGGCCTGCTCTTGGGGCTGGTCCTCTAACACATGACAATTTCCACTTTTAGTTAATTTTGAGTTAACAATTTTACAAAAGACATAAATCAACTATAATTTATTATAATTCAAACTCAAATGCTAAAATATAAGTTTGATTTATGATTGGTAACAATTTTGAGTTACGAATGAGTTAGATCCTTAACTCAAATCAATTAATGGCAATTAGTTTGGAATTTTCACATATGTTTCATAGTTACAAATTTGTGAATTAGAGTGACTACTAGTCACCTGTTTTCTGAAAAAAAAACATAAATACCCTCTCTCTACAGACTTTTAAAATGTGTCTTAATCACTTTTATAGTTTTGAATATCATTGGCAATGATCTATCTTTGCACTAGAAGTTATATAGAAACTTTATCAACCAAAGCTAAAAGTCAATTGAAGTGTTTAGATTTTTTTTTTAAAAAAAGTTGAAGATTGTTACTCAACATATAGATTGCTTATCTAGTGTTATTGACAATTCCAATTTAAGTTGCATATGTTGAAAAAAGTTTTTTAGAGTTGAAATTGATTATTTTCGATTGAATATCAATACAAGAAAATAGAGATTATTGCAATGGATAAAAAATTGTTCCAATAAGCTAATATAATGTTGCAAATATGGAATTGCAATAAAATCACAACAAAAATTGTATCGCTAATTGAACATTGCAAATTCAGAGGGATGACGAGAGGAGACGAAATAACGATGTTATTTCTGGGCGGATAGGGTCATCGATGCATAACCAAACCAACACACCATACCAAAATCCAATATACCGTGGCGCCATTTTCACTCTAATTTTCTCTCCCTCTCTAACATTGTAAATCTTGTAGAGAGTAGATATACACATGGACTGAATCTCTAAATGAAAGAGAAGATAAAATAGAGAAAATGGTAAAAAAAAATACTCAATTATCCCTTTTTGCTAAATAAAATACCAACTCCTTATTTAGCCAAAAAACACCAAGTCAGTTTGACTTACCAAATAGAATACAAGATTATTCAAACTTAACACTCCATCTATATCGTTAATTCACCATCAGTTTGCCCGTGCGACGAAATTGACAACGTTTCAATTTCAATTTCAAGTTCAAGTTCAAACCCAAAAATTCCCAAATCCGACATCACCTCCTATTAAACAGATCTTCAAGCGAGATGCACAGATGGAGGAAATATACACCTCGGCGACGGAAGAAGCTCCGGTTGAAGAACCACGAGTCAATGCAAACTTGGTGATGATGGAGCTCTAGGCTATGGGGAGAACGCGTGGGTCTCTTTGTTAAATTGAAAAAGGCAGAAAAATCATGAAGATACATTCGTTAGAAAATGAGATACAAATAAAGAAACACTTTGCTTAACCAAGAACACATTAAGTACTTTGCTCAGATTCATCTGTAGAAAAATATCATTCGTAAGTGTCTCACTGTCTAAGCTTTGTTGTATCATTCCAATCTTAGCTTCCAAATACTATCTGCTATCCAAATCACTTGGAAATGTGTAGTTCTACGTCACCTAAGACATTGAATTTTCCATTATTTCTAAAATTTCCTTACAAGATACATCTGCTTAAATGTCCAAATCCATCGAAAACTCCATAATCAACATGGTCTGCAACTTAGCATATCCAAGTGAAAAGAGTAGCTCAAAGGAAACATCTAAACTTGCAACAACCATAAGCAATGCAACTGCTGATCGGGAAGAAGAAATGAAAACAAAATAATCAATGAAATCCCCACGTTTCTCCTTAGAGCACAAACCTCCGTGACAATGAGTCTTCTTCCATTGACCAAGTTTTCCTCTCCAGGTACATCACAAAGATCGATTTCTTCGTTGTCAGCCGTGACCTTCACACTCTTTACCTTCAACAGTCATGGCCATTTCGTCTTCGTCAACAAATGTGTCTTCAGAGGATATTAAACCAGACGAAATTAAGTTGTTATTCTCATTAATTAACTATGTACTGTACATGGGTGTTATATACATGTATCCTAACTACCTTTCTATACATTCAACTTTACAAGTATTTGGTCAACTATACAAGTATGTATTTACACTCAATAGACGAAGCTTCTTCCACAAGAGACTCTTCCAGTGGTGGGACTTCAACCGAAGCTTGTTTCTTCTTCGCCGAGGTGTACATTACCTCCGTCTGGGCATCTCGCTCGAAGATCTGTGGAATTGGAGATAATGAAAAAGAAGGAAACAATCGGTTTGAGAATTTTTTTGGGTTAAGAACGCCTTCGGTTTCGTCACACGGGCAAAGTGACGAGTTAATGATGTAAGTGGGGTGTTAAGTTTGACTAATCGTATACTCTATTTGGCTAAGTCAAACTGACTTGGTGTTTTTTTGGCTTAATACTAAGTTGGTATTTTATTTAGCAAAAAGAGGCAAATTGAGTTTTTTTTTTACCATTTTCTCTTATGAAATATACCAAATACAAAAATTTTCACATTAATGATAGTAATTAAAAACCAAATCAAATACTAAATATGTTAAGGAACACTATAAAGATGTGTCATATATTGAGAACAGTGATCCTCGATTGGCTTAACCATATTTTACCATAAGAAACTATCAATACCTAGAGTTTTCGTCCCCTATGTTTTCATTTTATGGTTTTCTTATCAGAATCTTTTATGTCATGTTGATGTTGTTCCCTTCTATTATGTATGTGTCCTATTGGCTCCCAAACTCTTTGTATATTAGGTTACAGCTTCTTTTGAAACAGTTAGTGTTAAAAAAAAGTGTCAATGCAAATTCAACCAAAAATTCAAACTCAATTCTAAATTTTATTCAATTAAATAAAACCATTTTGATATGTTTCATATGTATCTTGAGTCTTACACCTCCAATGGTGCAAGGTCGACTCCATTGGAAAGATGACTCAATTTCCAATGGTGCAATTTCAACTCCATTGGAAAGTTGACTTAATTCCCTATAACTTTCATGAAACATGGAGAAACTGGATTCAATTGTAAGATCTTCATTTAACCTAATTTTTAAGGCCCTCAAGATTCATCAGTCTCAGTCATTTTCCATCTTTGGTCCAGAATGTGCATGCATCTTCCTTCATGAGAACCTAATGTAACTCAAACCACATATGAAACACATCAAATGGATCCAAGTAGAAACTCTTCTTTGACTTCTATTGTCCATGATCTTCCTTTAAGCTACCTTAAGCTCTTTTGAAACCTATTTCAAGCCAAAATGACACCAAATGAAGATGTATATAACTATAGGACTTCTAAATGTATATTTAAGATAATTTACGTGAGATGCATGAATGCAAGTTACATTAATGGTTTAGGACCTCAAAGCCGCATTAAAGGGGGCGATAAAACCACTAAAATATCATCATATCACTTATTATTGTTGGGGCTTGAATGTCGTTTGTGCTTGCAAAGTCAGATTTACATCATTTGGTTATAGAGTTTGGTTTGGTGATGATTGAAAATTGGTTTGATTTAAATGGAACGTTCCTTTCGTAAAAGTCAAGAAGAAGAGAAAGCCTTTGGGTGATTCAAAATCTTCAGTTTCAAATCCTATACATACCACCATTGTCCACTCTACTATTTAATATTTTTTTATTGCTTCAAGTTTGTGTTCTTGTGTGAGTTTTAGGCTGTAATACGTTTAAATTCAGTGAATAGATTTCTATCATTGATTTTGACCTCAGACGTAGATCAGATTATATCAAATAGATATATCGAAATGGATTAAAAAAACTCGTGTGTATGTTGTTTCTTTCATTTCTTTTTTTCATTTCTTGTTATGTTTTCAATTTTCATTTCAAACAAATAAAAAACGAGTGAAAGAGAAAACGATATGATGCGGATCAAAGAATTTTAAGATAGAAAACTCTAACAACTATCATTGTGGATTTTAAATTTTTACAAACATGAAAAAATAATTTTGTAAACAAAAATTAACAAATTTGTAAAAAGAGCAATCAGAATGAGAGAACTGGCCTTGTGTATCATAAAGAATATATACAAATTTCAATATTATAAAATTGTATTAAATAATAATAATTGATTAAAAATAGTCCAAGGGCATATTGAGCAAACCGATGGTTAAAAAGGGATCTTTTTGGGTAAAATAAAAAGATTAACTTATTCCCTAAGCAGACCAAAGGGCAGTATTATGAGTTATCGATCAAGCAAATTAAGTTTTTTTTATTATAAAAACTAAGACTGTAGTTTCAAAATTTATACATATTGACACTAATTTGTTGTTTCTCAATAAATTACTTGTTTAGTTAATAAATTAACCTGTTTACAATTACCAAGGAGGAAGTATCTTTTTGGTCGGAAAACCCCTAGCTGGCCTCTTGTTTCCACAAAATCCATAAAAGCCCTAACTCCTAAGTATGGATCCTCGCGACGTCATATAATTAAGGTGATATACTTATATTTTGCAGAAGCAAAGCAAGTCCTAATTGAACACAACAGCGAACGTACGAGATAATGAAGACAATAACGACCCTTATTTTAGGGCTTCTCTTCCTCATTCATTTTCTTCATGGACTTCCAGGTTTATTCCTACTCATTATTTTGACGCTGAAATGATATTGATCATGATCAGATGTCCATTTACTGTTTACAGTCTTCTTCTCTTCATAACTTCATATATAAACACAAATTCAGGCATATGTATAACGTGCACAAGTGACATATAATATTTATATATATTAGAGCGAATCAAAGATCTGTCAAATCATATAGGTATATAAGTGTTGCAGCTTTTACACAAGATCCATGGATTTAAAATTATATATTTTCGAAGATATAGCATGAATTAGAATCTCTATTTTAAAACTATTTAACCCTGGCCATTCATTTATTTACATGTAGGCGGATCGAAAAATGAAGATCTCTTGATGGGACGAAAGGTAATTAACAACTGAGATAATGGAAGTTTGACTTCAATTAACTTTTGGATTTGTATTCATAAAAATGAACTGATTTTTGTTAGCAATAGTTTTATAGATGTGAAGATAAAAAATGTGAAAGTAGAAAAGAGCCATGTTGTTAACTTCGGATTTTTGTTTGATTTTGTTTTGAGTTTCCGGTTTTTCAGTTTTTTAAAATAGTTATCAATGAAAAATCGAAATTAGTTTTTAAGATCATTTTGATGTGGTTTTTGTTTCAGTTCAAGTTCGTTTTAATCAAATAAATCTTTTAATGTTCCATATAAAAAAAATAAAACTATTTAAAACCAGATTAAAATCTATTTCGGTTAAACACTCTTAAATATATTTATAACAAAAAACACTCTTATAAATATTCATCATATCAACATCCTCTCCTGATCAATATAAAGTAAACTTCTTTGATCTATTTTTTTGCAGTTTAAAACTCTGAAATGGATTGAATCCAAAAATATAGCGAAGCGATCATTAAAAGATTCAAAATCATTGAAAGAATTAGAAAGAGAGGTCGATTATCTGATGAGGCACGAATATCCTTCACGTCCGAAGCCGAAGAAAAGACCTCCGGTTCACAATGGCGTACCTAATGCTCATTAATTAACCCTTTGTTTAATTGCTCCTTTAATCAGTAGTTAAATAAGTTTCTTAAAAATGGGTGATGTACCATGTAGTGCTGAATATTAGTATATAAACTGGTTATAAACTGCTCTGTATTGCCTTGGTGATTTTTCTCCATATATTTTTTTTTTGTTAACGTTGTTTTTCTCATTGTTTTGGTCCTTTAGGAGATATTTTAACTTTCAAATTACTATATGCGAATTGTTTACAATCTAAAAGAATGGACAAATAAAAAGTAGTCTTGTCATGACACTATATCACGCGAATTTGTTTATTATGACGAATATAATGAGGGAAATATTAATATAGTATTGGAAAAGAAAAGCAAAGCAAGCAGCTGCCAAGGTGGATATGGTCAAGCCATCAATTGTGAAATTATTGACTTAGAAATCTTAATAATATTATATGATTTGCACCGCCAACTTGAAGTACCACATATATTTTTATTTTGTAGCTTTAGGTTTTTGAATCATAAGCTCAAGTCACCCTGCTTTCACCTAATTTCTTTGTCTTATTATACAACTGGCAAAAAAATGTAACTCTAAGATGTCTAGAGTTTGTTCCAGAAAAAGGCAGAAGCGTTTCATATTATTTGTCATCTGAAGCATCGTTTCTGCGTCTACTATAACCATTGGAAGTCCTTACCATGTTTTCTTTTATCAAGACATGTATCAACGAGTATTTGATTTTATTGGCTTTTCACATATGAAAATATAAAGAACATTAGCATCAACTTTTCCCAATAAAAAATTATCTTGAAGCGAGTAAACGAAAATAACTTAGTAAATAATGGAAGAATACCTTGTGGCCATATTGAGATACTACAAAAATATTCTTGTGGGACTCCACATGTTAGATCAACTCACACTTAGTGTTTATCCATACCAAAATATGCGATCGTTACATCTTATTCGGGAGAGCACTAGAGGACGGTCCTTATGATATGTCTCCAAGTAATTGTTGGGTCAGACATTAGAGTCACGTCTACATGACTATTCTATCTACGAGGTTCTCAGTTCGTAAAACGTAGTTACACCATTGGAGTATGAGTCACATGGACTCAAGTGGTCTAAACTAAGGATACGTCGGTATCCCAAGAATGTTAGTTCATCTAAATTAGATTACACGTGACACTAATTCACCTAAATTATGTGACATATGATGTTACATAATTCACCCAAACATATGGAGCTACATGATTCATCGAAACTAACAAAATGAATACTAAATCGTGCATATATAGCTAAAAACCTCATATTTGATAATACCAATTTTAACGAACAAAAACCAATATCGCATAGTTGTTATATGATGAAAAAAAATCATTCCGAATTTAATCTATTATTCATCAAAACTATTTTAGAATTTACAAAGTTTTAACTTACAATTTGTAATTTTATTTAGAAAATATATATGTAACAAATTTTATTTTTTATTAAAAATGGATAATAAGATTATAAATAAAATAAAATAATTTCTTTATTGTATGTGTTTTCAAAAGTAAACATGTCATGTTTAGTTGTTTACCACTTTCACATCAATTTAATCAAAAAAAAAAAAAATTATTTGAAAAATATATATTACTTTTTTATTTGTTGAAATTTTTCTTTCTATTAGAGTCTGGATTTCGTAGTTGATGTAATTTCTTAAGAAAAACCTTCAGAGAGTTGATTTTTCTTGCACTGTTTCTGGTTTTTCATTTTCGGAATAATGTTTTTTGTTTGGAATAAATATTAGTATTTAATTAACGCGTTATCTCTCGCTTTTTAAGCCAACAAATATTCTTTGTGAAGAAAAGTAAAAAGAAAAAGAAATAGAAATGAATGCTGCAGTTTGCTCTGTTCGTTCCCTTTGATGAGTTTACTTTATAGACGAGGTCCTAATCAAGATTGACTTTGTTTAAAGCGGAAGAACAAGGAGACGAAGAAGAGAATACTAAATCGTGCAGAGCTCATAACCCTAGATTTGCTGCCTTCGCTTTCTCGTCGCTTGGTAACTGGTAAGCGTGTTCAATGGCGTTTTGCTGTTTCTAGGATTTTCTTCCATTTTGCGATTCCTGGAAAGTTCTTTTTTCTTTGTTCGAGATTTTCGTCGAACTTTGATGAGTTGAGTAGTATTAGAGAACAATTTATCATCTTGGGATTTGAATCTGCGAATCCGAAACAATCTCTGGTTTCCCTGCGGTGGTTTCCCGGTAATTTTAGGGTTCGGTCCATAAAAATAGTAGGATCTTTGATTTTCCATGGATCTCTATACAATCTCAGAGACGATCACTTAGAATTTAAAGAAATTTTTTGAATCCTTGATGCCAATTTAGCGATTTTTCTTATGCTTATGGAGTAGATCTTGTCGAAGTTCTTGGGTAGTTTAATGAATCACCTGGTAGCTTCTGCTAGTTTACTAAACATGGAGTTCAATTACTATGTCTTATCTTGATAAAGTTTGATTTCATAATTGAATGTCTAGTAATGATGTGTATAAATGGTCATGCTTCATGATGATTCAAAACTTTATTTGTAATCTTTTTGCAGGAACGACTTTTCAAAAGGAATAAAAGAAGAAATCCAGCTTCTGGATTCAACTTCCTTATTGTTTGCAAAATGAAATCACAAAAATGGTGAACAGAAGTGATTTGGTAGTGATTGGCATCTCGGTTGGGCTTGCACTTGGTCTCTTGCTCGCTCTGCTTTTATTCTTTGCCATAAAATGGTACAATGATCGCTCTCACCTAAGGCGATGCGCCAATGAACAGAATGGCGTGACTCTACCGGTTCACACTGCTAAAAGAGGCGTAGTAAGTCCTGATGATAGCGTGAACACAGAAAATGCAGCAGCTGCAGCAGCTCAACATCAGGCAAGGTGGAACCAACATAATAAAGATCTCACTGTATCTGCATCTGGCATACCTAGATATCACTACAAGTGAGTAAACACCATACTTAACCTCTCTGAAAGCTTTGATTTTTGCTTGATTATTGCGTATTAGTAGTAGCTCATGGCCTAAAGTTCTTTAGGGATATTCAGAAAGCAACACAAAATTTCACAACCATTCTTGGACAAGGATCTTTTGGTCCTGTCTACAAAGCGATTATGCCTAATGGAGGATTAGCTGCAGCTAAAGTTCATGCCTCTAATTCAAGTCAAGGGGACAGAGAGTTTCATACTGAGGTAAGTGTACCGATCCTCTCAATGCTAGTGCGTTCTGTTTGTAATGGAGTTAACTGAACAGTGTTTGGGTTTCTTATTTTCAGGTATCATTACTTGGAAGGCTCCATCACCGGAATCTTGTGAACTTGATAGGATATTGTGTAGATAAAAGTCACCGGATGTTGATCTATGAGTTCATGAGTAACGGAAGTTTGGAGAATCTTTTGTATGGCGGTGAAGAAACGCGAGTCTTGAATTGGGAAGAGCGGCTACAAATAGCTCTTGACATCTCCCATGGCATTGAATACCTTCATGAAGGAGCTGTTCCACCGGTTATTCACCGTGATCTGAAATCAGCAAACATATTGTTAGACCACTCCATGAGAGCTAAGGTAAGAGACCAAATGTTGATTTCGTTTACTCGTCCAAACCCTTTGGTTCCGATCTTTAAAATTTGGTTTTGTTTTCTTCTCATTTTGAGTAGGTTGCGGATTTCGGGTTGTCGAAAGAGATGGTCTTTGATAGAATGAATTCCGGATTGAAGGGTACTCACGGATACATGGATCCAACGTACATTTCCACTAACAAATACACAATGAAAAGCGACATTTACAGTTTTGGTGTTATCATTCTTGAGCTCATTACTGCAATTCATCCCCAACAGAATCTGATGGAGTACATCAACCTGGTAAGTACAAACTAAACCAACTCTCTATTGAACCAAACCAAAAATCTCAACCAATTCGAGATTGAACCGATATTTCCTGATGATGCAGGCTTCGATGAGTCCAGATGGTATAGACGAGATACTGGATCAGAAGCTAGCAGGCAGTGCAAACATTGAAGAAGTGAGGTTAATGGCGAAGATTGCAAACAGGTGTGTGCATAAGACACCGAGAAAAAGACCATCCATTGGAGAAGTCACACAGTTCATACTAAAGATCAAACAAGGTCGGTCTCGAGGAGGAAGAAGACAGGATACAATGTCTTCATCGTTTGGTGTTAGTGATGGGGAAGATCTGTCAAGGGTTATAAGCAGGATTAAAGATCAGCATGTTGAGTTAGGTTTATTGGCTGGTGTTAAAGAAGAGGATCATCAAGATCACTACAAAACTGTAACTCTTTAGGATGATATATTTGTACATACATATTACCACATGAGTTCTCAAAATCAAGATCTCTTTACCTCTTCGGTAAAAAGAAAAGAGTTTTTGCTTGCTGACAAAGAAAAGAAAGATTATGTGTCAAAAACTTCTTTTTTTTGGGGGGGTAATTTTTCTGTTTTTGTGTGTAATTTTGAATCCGGAAAATTATTACCAAAGGAAAAAAATTGTCAATTTCGTCTTGGTTAAGGCTTTGTATTCTTAACCAGTAATTTCCTTTTCCGGTTGCACAATTTCTTAAAAGGCTTTTCCGCTCTATCATAATTTGGACGTTTTCTTCAGTCCTTGGTAATGGACGGCATATTGGACGATGCTAAACCGATTACGTTGCCTCTAGGAGAAATTACTATAATATCCTGATCTATTTTTCTTAACGCCATGTATGTATTTCACCACTATATAACAACTTTTATAATGAAATGAGATGCTACAATAATGCGGATCATTCACTAGACTAGCCAGACATTTCAAAACAAATCCCCTACTTAAATTACGTTAAGACCATAATTACCTACTTAAATAGTTAGTTTGGAGAGGAGATTTTTGTCAAAAAAAGTGGATTGATTTATTAATTAAAACAAAAATATTGAAAATACAATAAAGCGTCAATGCTATCGTCAAACATTTGAATCCAGCAAGTACTAGCCCAACAATTTATGCTTATTTGTCGAGGAACTTTCTTTAAAATGTACTATGCTATGAAATCTAAAACCAAGATTTTAGAAATATACGAGTTGAGATAATTTGATGTAATTGAGATATAATATTCTTAATACTAATAATGATGTTTAACGAAAGACAATTACAAAATGCTGTCAATCATACAACCTTACCAAAAATGAGTGAATCCATTAGTAAAAATGAGATTCATTAATTTAATCTTACAATTTTGATTTTAATTATCACACTAAACAATGTTAATAAATATATTAGTTTATCCCTATGAAATTAAGTTAAATTAATCCTTATTTAGAAGTTTGTAATACGTTGTAGAGGTTTATTTATTGTTGATTATGTAGTTGAAAATGACTTCAATATGTTGATTAGTCTATACAATTTACTAAAATACGTTAACTATACAATTTAAGTTAGCAAAAAGTCTTAGCGTAGTGGAAATCGTAACTGTTCCAAATTTTTGTTCTAGTGATGTAGGAGAATGTATTGGTGATTAAGTCAAATTTGAGATTCGGGTAAGAGATTTTTGGTAAAATAGTCTCCCAGAAATGGGTAATATATCAAGTGCGGGAAAACAACTAATTCAAGTTAGTTAATAGGAAAAACATTTCATATTTGTATGTTTTCTGAGAAGTTAAGGGATATTCATGTTTATTTGAATTTTTAACAAGAAGTACACTGCTTCAAAAACAGTTTCACATTACACCGAACAAATTTATATTTCTAGTATTTTTATTTTCTTGATTTATGTATTTTCCAAAAGGCAATACATTGAATTATAACACCATAGACAAGTGTTTCATACATTTATATTTTTGCTAGTTAATAGTTATTTTATATGATTTCGTACATTTATATAGTGTCGACACTAATGTCGTGAGGGTTGTATGGACTGCCGAACTTGCATTGTACTAGCACAAATCTTAATAATGGATATTCTTCAAACCATCACCTAATCCACCGTACCGGTTTTGTCCTATTCAAATTGATCACTGAAGTGTTGCAGGCGGTTACCATTACTTACGTTGTCTTATTTTTGGGGTTCTATTTTTAGACTCGTTTCATTTTTAGAGTTCTATCTTTTAGACTCGTTCAATTTATTCCCCGTATAATGTGGTAGGCATCCATATAAAGACTCGTCTCAATTTGTTTCCCATATAATGTGGTAGGCATCCATATAAATAAAAGTTAAATAATTTTGTTTATAGATGACAAAAATATTATGTGTCAAAACCTTTTAACTAGATATATATATATATATATTTTTTTTCATTCTTTTTTGCGTAATTTATTTTGGGAGATTTTGAAAAATTCCCTAAATATTATATAGAATTTTAAAAATACATTTCATCTTTAAAATTTTGAAAGATATATTTTGAAAATAGAAAAATACTAAAATACCCTTAATTATTAGTTAATTAATCATTATATAAAAAACTAAATTGAAAATGATTTTGATTCAAGTTATGATAACATGAGACATTACATGAAATTTATAATTATGTATTATTTAATTAATTAAATACATGAAATTTATAATTATATATTATTTAATTAATTAAATACATAAAAAAATTTAAAATGAAGATTTTTTAACAAAGTATGACTTGTTTAAATCCTCGACTTTTATTCCCTATCAATCAACTTAACTGTAATTTAGTTTGACCTATTTTTCAACAATTGATTGACTTTGTTATGAAATAGATTTATTATAATAATAAATCGTATGTTTTAAAATCGTCGATTTATTTTTTATTTTCGTTGATAAGTAGACTTATATTTTTCTATGTTGATTTATTAACAAGGTTGACTTGTTTGGACTATTGACTAATATTCTCTATTAGTTGACTTAATTGTAATCTAGGTTGACTTACTTTTTAGCAATCAACTTGTATTTTAATTGATTGCATTTTTATAAAATCGACTTATTTCAACAGTTGATGTATGTTTTTATTCTCATTCATTTATTTTTATTTCAAAAAAGAAAAGAGTTTGTAAAATTAAGATTTTGGTTTTGTTCATATGTTGTTCATTATAAATTAATGATATAATTTTGTTTATTATATAAAAACATTTTTAAAATTGTAAACATGTAAAGCAAAACAAAAAATTTATTTTTCTGAATTTTTAATTTTAGTGAGGGACTAAATTGTCAATTTGGAAAAATTAAGGTGTTTTAAAAATTTTCAAAATATTAGGAATAGATTTTAGATTTCATTAAAAATTTAGGGTTTTTCCTCAAATTTTCCATTTTTTTTTCTTTGTGTTTAGTTTTGAATCCGAAAAATCATTACCAAAGAAAATACATTGTCATTAGAATGGATTTTCGCCAGAAAATCTCGCTTTGGTTAGAGGCTTTGTCTTAAGACTCTTAACCAATCATATTGGAATAAATAGCTGGAAACTGAAAATATTTTTTTTAGGTTTTTCTCTTTCTTTTGCTGTTTTATCAAATATCTTTTTTAGCTTAATCTTTTTTTAACTCCTTGGTAAGGGACGGCACGTCGTTAACGTCATGCATTTTCACCACTACATAACACTTTTTATAATGAAAAGAGAGGCTACAATGTGGATCATTTACTAGATTAGGCAGCCATTTTAGAACAAATCTATTAGTCTGAGTCATCCTGTAAATGACGATTCTAACGACACCATAGTCACCTAACTAAATCCGAACTAGACTTCATATCACTAGAGACGAGATTATGTAACCGAAACCAACAATAAATGAAATTTCTAATCATTGGCTTAGCGTACATTTGATGATAGTTAGTTACACCCACCTACTGAATTTATCACTTAGTTTCAAAGACAAGAAAATACACATCTCTATTGTGCACATTGTGGTAACATTCAAGAATACAATATTACAATAACGACAATACATAGAGCTTATTTTGTTCATTACCTTTAGATTATCGATACGTACTTGCACACTATTACTGGTCGTACTACTGAATGTTGAATGACACAACAATAATGTGCAATATAACACGTGTAACATATGACCATAAACAACAACCTGTAATTTCTAATGATAAAAAAATAGTCTATGCACTAACATGTGTAATGTGTTTGTGACTCAACATACATGTATCCCTCACAAACTAACACAAACTTAACATTAATTTAGGATTGTGTAATATGTTGGGCCTTCTAGTTCAACACATCTCAGTACACGACTGATTCTATAACTTCTCCTGAATTTGGGGATTTTATCACGGTGATGGTTTTTCTTGATATGAATGGAGGTTAGACAATCTTCGAAAAGACCACATTCAGAGAAACTATGAAGAGACTACTTTTCTTTGACCCAAGAATAGGCTTATTGGAGTACGAGGAACTTCAATACCAAAAAACAATGTAATACTTCCAAATACTTGATATGAAAGTAATTTTGAAGATAATATTTAAATGTAGTGAGAGGAGCAGAGTCATTACCATCAATAACAAGATCAAAATCGACAAAATGAGGTCATAAAGTTTCACCTTTAAGTTCACCATAAAATAATTGAAAACTTATTTGGAAAAAAAACTCATACCTAAGAACATCAAGTAAGAGTGCAGAACCAATCTTTGATGCATGACACAAGCCATAAAGAAATTGATGGTTTCTTATGGTTACAAGGCCAAAACCAATCCTTGGTGCTTGACACAAGCCATACAAAAATAGATGGTTGCTTATTGTTACAAGTCTGGCCTTGTAGTACTTAATTGTTCCATCTAATCTCTATTAGATGTGGTACATCCATTTTCACCTAGCTATTTTCTTATCGCTCAACAAGTTAATGAGAGTTTACGTTTTGATATCCTCGAGATCTTTGATTTTCGCATCCATGGCGTCCCATCATACTTGATATTGCATTACTTTCTTAAGAGACTCTCTAGTTTACTTTGAGTGGAAATGTTGGCAAGGTAATCCTTATAGCTTTTAAGAACTATCACAAAGATTAACACTAAAAAAAAAGCATTTGAAACAAGAACAAAAAAAAAAAAACAATAAGAATTACCACACTAATTTTAGAATCCCATCATTAGCTTGCTTACGTAAAAAAAATTAGACCTGTAAAAATAAATTAGCAAGCTCACAAACTATTAACCCCATAAAGGCATTAACAATGTCAATAGCACCTACTTTTTGAACCCATTAATTAACAATGATATCCTCCTCAACTTTTGTCTACTTTTTGTGCTGCGAAAGCTATGTGTCTCGGTTAATCCAAGAATATTAATTCCAACTAATAAGCAATTAAAGGGAGCTGTTGACACCCAAAAAAAGAGCTACATACATAAAGTATTTTGAAATCATTCTACTAATTATCTTTGAGTATGTATAAATTTGCAAATGAAGGAGATGAATATATAGTGTCAAATATATACAAAGGAGGGAAAAAAAAATCTTGTGAATGGGCTTGGTATAGATAAGATCAAATACCTCTATAAAATTTGATGAGTGGATGAATTGGAATTTCTTGGATCACCCATTGATATAGTACCATAGTAAATATTATACATATCCTGGATCACTTGTATAAGTATTAGAATAGTTATTTCTTGGATCACTCGAATGTGTATTTTCTCGAGACATAACTTCTGGTTTGATTTTCTTAAGTTTTTTTTTTTTTTATAAATATTTGAAATAGTTTAAAAATGTAACATAAAGGATTAGTGAGCCACGGCCAATTTCCATTTGTTCTGAAAATAATTGCAAAATTGAAGTGTTTTGGTTGGCTTTGAACTTTTAAACCCAAAGTAGTTTTCAACACATAAAATAATAAGTGAAAATTAGTGTTTCTTGTAATGGAGCGGATTCCACTTTAGGTGTTTAGGTAGTGGAGCATATTGAATAAGTAGGTGAAAATTAGTGATCTTGTACTAACCAATATCATACTTCTAAATTTCTTAACCTAAGACACGAACTTTATGTAGTTAAAATAAGTTCAATTGGTCATTTAAACTTATGATTTTGAGTAATATATTTTCTCAATTGGCCATTATATACCTACATACAAGATTTATAGGATCTTAGAAAAATGACATTTGTTATTGGTTATTTGAGTTATCTTGATTTTCCATTCAATAGAATAGTATGTTTTTCTTCATATAGACAACATTTGATAGCTATATAAAATATAGAAGTAGAAACAAAAAAATGGGATCAATTTTGTCAAGACGAAAAATAACAATCTGAAATATATATATATATATATATATATATATAAATGTAAACCAGACTTTTAATTACATGAAATGGCACTTTTTATTTAGCTAACAAAACTGGCAAGGCCATGGATTACCAAACTTTACAATGTAAACACTTCTTCTCTCCATCCATGGAAGCTCTTTTTCAGAAATCTATACATCCAAGAACCCTAAAGTAACTTCATTCAAACTGTAAAGCTCACTGTAACTTCATCTTTCAGACTGTAAATTAGAGCTGGTGAATTCACATTCTTCAGATGACTCTTCTCAAAGGTTCGTTATTTAACAGCTGCAGACATTCTTGCGGGTTGGCGTAGAAGTAATCTTCTTCCTTTGGTCTATTGGGAATCACTAACCGTCTCTTCGGGCTTCCCATTCGAGTAGCATGAAACGCTTTCACCGTAGATGAGAACACATCCCAAGACAACAATCCTTCTGTATATTCATCTATCAGCTTCACTAGGAACTTCCTATTCAGCTGAATCGTTTTCTTGAACCCCAAGAATCTGGTTGATGGAAAGTGACATTAGCCTCGGGATGATAAATATGCAAAACAGAGAAAGGAGAAGAAAGATTAAGAAGCTTCACCTGCGATGACCTTCAACGACTCTAGCCATGTTTCCATCATTGGTTGGAACAAATATATCGCTCTCAATAGCCACTAGGTAATCAAGTGCAGCCATTTGAGATGAATGGTTCCGGCAAAAGTCCAGTTCAGAGGGTTCGAGTAAAGTTTCTTTCCGCACCTGAGTTAGTTAGTTTTAAGATAATGTAAGCCAATGGAAGATTATATAAGTTTGCAAAACAAAAAGGAAGTAATTACTTACCACATTTGGAAAAGCGTCTGTTAAAGCCTTCATCCGCCTTTCACCACCGTAGATTTCTCCAGCAGCTATGTAGATTTGAACATTACGGTCAATACCCAACGCGGTTAGCGTGAGAGCGGTTTCCTCAGGAGTTAAAGGGCAAAGGCCTTCTCTTCTCTTCACCTCAGAGTTTATAACTTTCTCTTTCCACCATGGATATGCATATCTACCAACAACAGAGAAATAAACATTAATAGATTCATCCATCAAACTCAGACCAAAAACGCAAGAAGATTCGTTTGTGTACCTCATTCTTGTAAGTTCTTCCTCTTCCTCAGGATTACAACCATGTGAACAACCGGAAAATGCTAACATATCCATTTCGTATCTGAGATGCAAGACGAGAAAGGGACCTTTCTCTCTTAGAATCTTGACTACTCGTCTACCTAATTCCTCAATCTGAGGAGTAAACTTAAGCCCGTTGAAATTTACTCGGCACCTCAGCTTCTGAACCTCCACAGGCAGTCCATTATTAGCAAGTCTAGTATCGGTTTTATTCAGATGTAAAACCTTATGCTTCTTCACCAAGGGAAGAATCTGTTTCCAAATATTGTTTGAAGAATTAATAAAAGGATTTAGTGTATAAGAAGCAAGGTGACGACTAAGGATCAAGCTAACCTGATTTTGGTAGTAAGACATGTTTGACCAGCTAATAGGAGGCATTTCGTGGTACATTCCAAGCTCAACCCTTTTCTTAACCCTTGGAGGTAACTCTTTCAGTATCCGAACTTCATCTCTTAACGAACTTATGAAGTGATCCACATCGAATATGTCTTTAAACTCACTGGACCGGATAAGAAAACATATTTTAAGAGATTGTTAAATCGAAAAAGAAAAAAAAGAAAAACAGAGCTCGCAGAGAAGCTTCAAATGAGAGTTGAAGAGACACATACCTTGGATCATTCCAAAACGAGGTCTTATCAAGCTCTGGCACAACAAGTGTAACGTTCATGTATCTTGCAACAGTTACCATATCACATATCTACATAAAGCAGACAAAAAACAAAAGTAAGAAAATCATATCACTGAAAGATATTGAAAACATTTCAAAGAACGGTCATCTTACAGCTGCTCGCATTTGATTGAGTCCTCCATTGCAGGAAACCATAAGATAACCATTGTTATGATATACCCCTGAGAACAAAAACAAAAGATTCGTCTCCAAGTTAGCTACATTATTCGATTCAACCAAAGTTTTATCTTATACTAGAGAACTTACTTTTAGGAGGAAGAGCGATTTTAGTGGGAAGAGACTTCATATCTGTGACCATGGACGAATCATGGTGATTGAAACAAGAAGGCCAACCTTTGAACAACTTTGGTCCCCACATCTCTCCCAAAGCCATCAAATGAACGAAACAACTCCAAAGCAACAATATAGTAATAGCACGGATCATCCATAGGCTCATACGAGACCTCGAAACTAATGAGTTCTTGAGTTTCTCAACTTTGCTGTCTCCTAAAAGCCTAACCTTCATCTCCCAGAGTTTCCTGTGGTAAAGAAACTTCTCCATTTTACACATTATCTAATTACCCCACACACTCTCAAGAAGCTTCTTCTCTCAGAGGAATTTCATCGAGCACTTATCGGGTAAGACTGGATAAAAACTAACCCACAGCTTCTTCAACTTGATCTCTTTTTCGATTTAATGGAAATAAATAGAAGCTGCAGACTTATTTACAAGGACGGATAAAAACAATATAAAAAGTTTGGAAGATATCTGCTCAAAGTTTTTAATTAATCCTAATAACACCCAGAGAAATGTTAATCTCCACGCAATACAAGGTGAGCATTAATCACACCTCGAGAAACCCAGATTTGTGTTTAAGATGCCACGATCATCCAGATCTTGCTCAATTAAATAAAAAAGAAATGGAATACTTATAGGGAGAATCTCAGGTTTTAATGAAGAGCAGAGAACAGAGACAGCTTTCAACTCTCAGGAATAAGATCTCAATTGACGCCAACACTTAAAGTTACAGAAACAAAATGAGACAAGTCTTTGAAATTCCGCAATGGCGATCGATCTTTTGAAAGTAGCCGCCGAAAAAAAAATGAAAATGAAAACGAAAAGTGGAATAGTTTTAAAATGCTCAGACGAGATTGATTTTCCGTCTTGAATAGGTCGGTATTCACCGGAGAGTGGAGGTGAAATACGTCGGAGATTTAGGGAAGAAGAAGATCGGTGTGGAAAAAAAAATAGGAGAAAAGATTTTAGCAGTTTTTTCAACGAAAGAGGAAAATAAAAAGAAAAGCAGTCTTTGGGTTTTTCTTTTTTGTCGGCAAAAACTGTGATTTTATACTCTTTTCTATTATAACGAAATAGTGATAAATATTTCTCGTAGTATTTCTTTGCGATTTTTTTATTTTGAGCCAATTTTTTATTAAAAAAACCAAAAATAAGTTATATTATCTTGTTATGATTACACATAACATATGTACACGCACTTAAATGTATTTCAGTATCTCAATAAATTTAAAAACTGAAAACAACGAATCTGAATTTTGGTTGACCAACTACATTCAATCTATTTTAAAGAAAAATATTTTCAAACGGAATAAATTAAAAAATATATTTGGAAATTAAATAAGAAACTTTCAGTTATATCTAAACCACAATAGCAAATTTTGTAGTGTCTATCTCAGTACTGGGAGGGAAAATAGTGTTGAGAATGGATAATACGAATATTGAAAACATTTTTGAAGTAGTTTTTGTAAGAAAAATGGCAGAAATTTGAGTAGTGAAACAGGTTTGAGAAGCTTGGGTAACTAGAATAATGACTCAAACTTTTATTGATTTGGGTAATAGTCAATTTCATGAAGGGATTTCGATAGTTCAAATTTTCTTAGAATTTTTAATAATTTTCTTTAAAATCTTTTAAAAATAATTATCAAACACATAATTTAAATTAACATTTTCTATTTGAATAAAATAAAAATAAATTGGTCCTAAACACAGTTTAAACAAAAAACAGGAACGAGACATGAGAATTGGGATAAATACAAAAAGAATTGAGTTTTTCATTCCAAGATGGACATGTGTCTCCTAATTAGTTCCATCGTTAACCAAAACTAACTAATCCACAAACTAACTAACAAAAACTACTAACAATCATAATCATAATTCAATATGTATAAAGCGTATAGTGTTTTGTTCCGATCCAAACCAATCAGCTAAGAATTGGTTTAAAAAACAAATTGGTTTAATTAATTAAGATTTGGTTTAAAAAATTTAGAAAATTGAAATAATTTGATCAGAAAATATAATTGTAGTATGTGATTGAAAACTAAATCCAAACCACTACGATCATATCAAACCAATCAATGCAGGTTTTGCTTACATGTGTATTAATGGTATTTTGAACTGAAAATAAAAATCTTAGAAACCCTTTTTTCTTTTTGAACTGTAGAAAACTTAGAAACCCTAAAATCAAATCTGATCGAAATTGGGATTAAGTTATCCTTGAAACTAGAATAATGATAAAATATAAATTATAAGACTGGATTTCCTAACTATTAAAGAGTTAATTAAATTAGATTTACTATTGCTTTCTTTAATTGGTTGGCCTTTTATTTTCTCCGTTTTTCTCTCATTTTCTTTTTGAAGTAAATCAAACTAGTACGGCAAAATTGATTTTGTGTCGGTTATTTAATAAAAATAAAATAATATAAAAAAAATTGTTCAAAAGGGGCATATTCTAGACTTGTGGATCTCTCGTTTCGTGACAGCCATGGACAAAGAGAGACCCATAGAATATTTAATATTTGGTAAATAAAGAAATAAATAAAAGTAGGTCTAAGGTATGTATACTAATTAAATATATAGAGATGGACCAACTCTATTCATTGTTCACAGTTGTCATTTGTCAATCCAAAGTAATATTTAAAGGGTTGTGGAAGTGTAGTAAGTTTATTATTTTTTTTAAAAAATCAACAATAAAAAGAATCCATAAAATTGAATAAACAACTTAAACTAGTTTTGTTACCTTGATTTCAATTGAAGTATGGTATAAATCTGACCCCTAGCCGGACGAATTATCATTTTTAACATATGAATAGTCGGAATTTCAAATATGTGTATACTCAGAAGAAACATATATAATATAATTTTGAGAGAAGAACAGAATGGAGCATTTTTCTTAATGTTTTTTTTTATGAGCAGAAGGGATTTGAGGGTTTTTTTTAAATGTGAACAAAGGATTTAATGGTATTTATAGGAAACACAATTGGATGAATGCATAAGAAGGAAATTATATGTTTCGTCGGGAAACAAGTAATAACATAAATAGATACATTTTAAACCTTTTAAAAAAACAGCCATTATTAGAACCAATTTTTAATATATTGTTTGGACTGTACATTTTCTTTGATTTGGGAAATTAATCAGAATCTCGTATAACTCAAATTCATTTTTTTAAATATAGTTAGGGTCGTCTTTTATTTTATCAGTTGTTTTAAAATATAAATTGATATTTGGGTTTATTCAATGAATGCTTTTCAAATAATCTTCAGATTCAAACAACTTGTCCAGAAGACCAGAATCCCTCTAGTAAATACAAAAAGAAAACGTGAACCTCCAAATACTATTTTAAAATACATTAAAATCTTGAAATACTTTAAAATCAAAATCAAAATAGATTTAGTTTTTCTTAAAAAAATACACAAAATAACAAACAGTCGTAAATGGTTTTATCCAAAAATAAAAACAAAACAAAATTCAAATCTTACTTATATTTTTTCTCACAACGTTGCTAAATCAAATGATAAACTTTTCCTTTCTATTGTTAACAACAAAATAGTATATATATATATATAATTCTCAACAATCTATCAATTAAATTTTCTCATATTTGCTTTTAACGACTTTCAAAACTCCGTCGATTAGTCCAGTATTTTATTAGTTTGAATGAATTATAATACGTATTATATCATCAAACATGCGACTATGTGAGAGGAACTAACCACAATTTCTAGATACAGAAGTAGATTACTTTAAGCAATGATCTCACCGCCCAGGTTTAGAAAAGAATGAAAGATCACATTTAATATATTTTTTTGTTTGTGAAGATAATTTTTAAAAGAGAAATTTGGACACGTGTATCTGTGAGGTTATGGACAGGCTATAAATAAAAGTGAAACTCACGATTACATCAATGAAATAAATAATACATATGCTGTTCGGTTACAAAATCTCGATCAATATATCTCATGTTTGCTATTCGAAAATGATTGTTGATTGACCAAATTCGTGCAATATCGTTTCGTTTTTTGATGTAAGTTCGCGCAATATCTTTTAATATGTAATATACATGTAAGTAAATGATAGAATATAATCGATGGGAAGTAACTATGGATCAATGGTTCTCTCTAATAGCCATGTTTCAGTTTGTGTAAGAAATCAACAAAAGTAACAGAAGGAAAGACGTGTAATACTCAAAGGTTTTAATAAACGCGTCTATTTCAATATATGTATAATTGAAATTTATGTATTTCACCAGTTTCTTATCTACAAGTATTTTAAGTAACATTTTATGAACATCTTTATCCCAGATCACTTGAGAAGGAAAAACTAGAAAGGTTGTTATAAGTTACATAAAATATTAATTAACGATTTCTTAACGATATTCAAAACTTTCATAAGTATGCAGAATTAAGAAAAGAAACAAAAAATAAAGTACACGTTTCTTTTTGTTTTGCTTGAAATAGAACAAACACGTATTGTAAAGAAACCAATGACTGTGAAAATTTACTAAAACGATAAATATTTTGTTCAAATGGAAATTAACAACTAACTAAACGGGGAAATTTATAAAACTAACATGTCCACGAAATTCTGTGTCGGTGGCTTACTTTCTCAACTTTCAAGCCTATGATGTGTTGTAGTATTTGTCCAACCCAGCGTGTGCGTTGGATTTGTTTTTTTTTGTTTTTCTTATTGAGATTCAGTAGATTATACATAATTTGTCAAGAAAGGATGTCTATTTTTTCAAAGGATTTTTCAAATAGAATGCAAAGAGAATAAAAATGTTTTACAAGCTCAATATATATATATATATATATAGTTAAAGACAAATAGTCCAATTTATATAAAAATAAATAATAATATATGCCAAATAAATAACAAAAAATAAAAAGCTCAAATTACCGTTCTGAGTCGGATCTCATTATAATCCGAAAAGATAAGACAAATTTAAATCTTCACAAAAAGGTCTTAGAACATGTATCAGTACAAACATCTAGAATAAAATAGTTTTAGCTATCTTTTAAAAATGTTTTTTTAATTTATTTAGTTTTCAAATTCGATATTATTATGTTATGTTTTGAATCCGAACTTATCTACTAAATTGTTTCTCTACGTATGCTATAAGTTTTGTTAGCACATTATGAACTTAGAAACTTTTCTAAAATTAAATATGTCCAAACCGTTCTAAAAAAGTCATCAAAAATAGTAAGAAAGTAAACCACTCCACACGAAGACAGAATTCGATATGGCTTCCAAACATCACAATGGATAAGAGAGAAACATTCATTAGCTTGATTAAAATTTTTTGGAAAAACCTCCCGAGTTGTTTTGCTTTAAAATAGGCATCACAAAAATTAAAACCAACATACTTAGAAAAAGAAGACGACATAGGTAAAGCCGAAAGCACATAAAAACTCGGATGTCCTAAACGTTGATGCCACAAGTAACCTTGACTTTATGACTCTTTGCCGATATCACATCCGTAAGATAGTACACCCCATCACGCTCTTCACCGGTTCCAATCAGAATCTTCGAAAAACGGTCTTGTAATAGACACATAATGTTAGAAATCAAAACCAGACAACCTACCTACTTCAACAACTTTGAGACAAAAAGCAATTTGCAATTCAACGACGGAACAAACAACACAACACGATCAGATAAACTCTACACTCCCATTTGCAAAGCAAATGTTCTACTACCATCAGCAAATCCCACAACACAAAGCAGAATAGACACTAGATTCGTTAAAAATTCTAAATTACCCATGATATGATGAGAGACTCCTATATCAAAAATTACATCACCATATATAATCTTATAAAATAATTTTTCTATAAAACATTGGAACCAGATTGACCTTATATGAATCATATATGAGAAAGAACCTACAAAAAAAACGCCGGAAAAGGAGACCAACAAACCAATCTGCATCGGATGCGGGCTTAGATAAAAAAATAACAATATGGGCTTTTGAAGCTTCTGAAAATATCAAAAGGCCCAAATTAGTTTATTTTGAGCAATTCATCGTCCTTTAGAACCGTGGGTTTAATGTCATTTCTTCTCCCTCAATTAGGGTTTCTGTATTGATTCCTCTGCATTAGAGGGCTTTAGCGTTTCCAGCATTTGACCACTCCCAAAATCTTTCGCAGCCGTTTGTTTTGTTTTTTCGATCGACGCCGCCTTCTCTCTCGCTCACCCCCTCCATTTAATCCCTCCCAGGTAACCTTCTTCGAATTTTGCTCTTTAGGATATTATCGGAATTAGTAAGACATATAATTTTGTTCGCTGTGACGAAGAAATCCTAATTTCGCTAGTGTTTACATACTTTCAGAACCGGCCATGCCGAGGAAGTTAAAGTTTCACGAACAGAAGCTTCTGAAGAAAGTAAATTTCTTAGTATGGAGAAGAGAAGGTGATCATCGTGACATCCGGATGACACAGCGATATCACATGGGTGATCGTGACGATTACAAAAAGTTCGTAAAATTCTCGGCTAACCTACGCTCTTAGCTCAGTTATACCTTTCTCCTTTTTTCGGAATTTAGGTTTTCTGATTCTTGAGATTGTGTTTTGCAGATACTCAGGATTGTGTAGGATGGTGCAGAAACTGACGAATGTAATGAAACAGATGGATCCAGCAGATCCTTTTCGGATTCAGATGACTGATATGCTTTTGGAGAAGCTGTGAGTTTCTTATTTACCTTGTGTGTTCAATTATATAGCTTCTTTCCATCAATAGCTCTTTGATTTTAGGGATTTGAACAAGAGAGTTAAACTTTTTTCTGCAGCTTTTACATCAATCTTCCCTATCTTGTTCTTATAAAATAGATCAAATAGGTCATCGTGGTGGTTTTTCTGGTTAATTACATTGAAAACAGATTAATTTGGGGTTCATACTTCAAATGTTTCTGTATAGAATTTAGAACCGTGGGTTTGGAATTCCTTAGAGGTTGAATGTCGAGTAATGTAATGGCTTTTTGGTAAATATCTTAGAGATTCGATTGAGTTGGATTTATTTCCAATCTTTTCTTAATTAGCTTTTATAGGGAGTTAAGGTTCTTCTGATTCTTGCTAATGGTGTCCTTAATGGCTGAATTGGCTTATGTTTCTTATGGCAGATATAACATGGGGGTTATACCGACAAGGAAAAGCTTGGCTTTAACCGATAAGCTATCTGTTTCATCCTTCTGTAGGTAAGGGTTTATGCAGAACTCTGTTCATTGTTTTCACTTGAGAGCCCATGCTCTTGTTTTGATCCACTCATGTGTTGTTTATGCAGGCGTAGGCTATCGACAGTACTGATTCACCTAAAGTTTGCAGAGCATTTGAAAGAAGCTGTGACATATATAGAGCAAGGACACGTTCGTGTAGGACCAGACACTATTACTGATCCAGCTTTCTTGGTAACTCGGAACATGGAAGATTTCATCACTTGGGTTGATTCTTCTAAGATTAAACGAAAGGTGCTTCAGTACAATGACAAAATGGACGACTATGATCTTATTGCTTAAACTTTGACAAGTTTCAAAAAGAAAAACTGTGATAGTTTTCTTGGTTTGTAAAAGCTAAGAAAGCTTCAATACTTGTTTTTATGCAGGGTTTGGATTTTTATTTATGTTCTTATGGATGCTTAGTGTATTAATAGTTGTTTTTATTTTGTATTACTTACTTTCAAATTAGGAAATTTAA
The DNA here is from genome assembly GCA_900116095.1 of Euclidium syriacum. NCBI lineage: Eukaryota > Viridiplantae > Streptophyta > Magnoliopsida > Brassicales > Brassicaceae > Euclidium > Euclidium syriacum. The sequence continues at coordinate 5,672,574 of FPAK01000007.1, read as the reverse complement.
AATCCCATGATATCTTTTATATCTCTCTTTCACAAAGAAAAGTATTGCATCTAATTCTAACCTTGAATTTGTTTTTGTCTTGTGCATATTCAATATTTGAATCGAAACCGTATATTCTAATGGCATTTCAATTGTTCTATTAAACAGAGTTGGTAATATGGAATATACATTAAATTAAATAAGAATTACACCTTAAAATTGGAATGAAATTCATGTTTTTATTTGAAGCCTGAAACAAAGACTTTCCTTTTCCACTGAAAAGGATTAACTTAATCCGCTTAAGGCATAGCTGACTACTCCAACTTATAGATTGGTTTATTGGTTATTTAATTTAACATGTGGTATTGTTGTAAGTTTTTGTGACAATCTTTCAGTTTATATGTTTAATATGCTTGATTTATGAAAAAAATTTGTGTAGGCCAAATATCATGTAAAGATCAATTCATACCTCATCAACTATTACTATCTTCTGTCATTTACATTATTATGCTTTAATTGCATTCACACTTAAATTGAATAATTCTACGGGGTTATCATGTTTTTGGTCGTTAAAAAACTATATTATATTTATTATTAATAATACGTTAATTAATTGTTGTACAAGAGCTTGAATTTATAAACAAGGTGATTTGGATGTTCTCATCATCCTCAAAAGTTCTTCTGAAGAGGTTCAAAATCTTCAAAGCTTTGTCTTCCGGAAAAAATAGCTTGAGATCGTTCAAGTCAATAAACCAGAATTTGAACAATGATTTCTCTTGCAATCACCAACAGACATAAATAATAGATACAAATATGAGAAACTTACTATGATTGTGGCTTTTCCACATTATGAAATATTCTTTATGTTTTACGTTTCATTTCAAACTCGGTTCTTATCATACCGGTTAGACCATTTTCTTCTCCAATCAATCATCAGTTTCTTGAGTTGCCATGATAATAGTTCTTTGGGACTAATCTTCTTTAGGTCTCTTAAAAATCAACTTGCCTCAGTTGGATAATAGGAACTGTGTTCGACTAACGGAAGATCCGAAAAAGCTTCAATCACATAACGATAAAATAGAGACTCTATATGTATTGTATATATATTGTATGTGCGGACGTGGAACCATACCTTTAAGGTCATAACCAAGGTCGATTTCATAACCTATATCGAAAGAAAAATCCCACCGCCAATCAATATCTTCTCAATGGTTTTCTGAAACTTACTATCCAGACAATTTCGATCTCTCCAAATGCCTCCCATGCCAAAACAACAACACATTGCCATCATGCTCCATTTCGCATTCTGTTTATATAACGTATATAAAACGGCAGTCTTAATAAAAGAAAAATTACCAATATACATATTTGATTAATACCTCATAACGTAAATATTTTTTTATTTTAATTTTAAATGATTTCATTGATGTAAAAGTCTTTCAATTCTTTTATTAAAACTGCATAGAATTTTCTTACAAAATTTTAAGTAGAAATATTATATTAATGTATGATAGTTATTATAAATATTAAAGTGTTATTAATAAACAATAATATCAAATAAAATAATTAATTTGAAATTAATAATGGATTTGATGATGTCTCAAATTTTGAATCTTAAATTTTCATTTTTTTTATACTTTATATATATTTTGCTTATATTTTCCATACGTTTTTTTATTGTTTCTAACTATTTTTATCAAGATTTTATCTTGACGACTATAACATATTGATAAAATATAGTATAAACTAAATTATTATTAGCAATAGTTGAAATTAAACTATTTTAATGTATTTTTTTTTTTTTGATGATGACGATATTTTAGAATGAAATGAGAGGAAACTTAGCTAATATATATATATGATTGCAAGTTTTTTAATCCTTTTATGATAGCTTCCTAGATATCATAAAAACATAGAATATCGAAAGTAAACTGAAGTCAAAAGAATATATTGCGAATTTGATAATTATCAAAAGGGAATATACTAGGGTTTTCAGTAAATAAAATAAAAAATCATTAGACCGCTTGGAAATGGTGTGATAGTCATGGAGTTTTTAACACAAAAACAAAAACATAATATCATTGATTATAAGACTTACCACACAAAGATCCTTGATGTTTGACATTGGTGACAACACCTTTCTCTCCAACCCAAGGAATCAGTGATGAAGTCATGCTCTCGTAAATAAACAGTTTGGAGCCAAGTATGTTCTTGTCATCCTCCACTAGAAGATATGTTTGAGTCTTGGCTAACTCAAGGTCTGTCAAATTTGCAAACTTTGTTGAGCGTAAGTTTGTACGGCTTTCGCTCCTTCTTTATCTTCATGAGATATTTCACATTATTTATGAATATCTTGATGGTTCATCAATAATGGGTCATCTACCTTTTGTAGAGCTTTGCTATGCTCTCACAGGTTTCCAATTCTTTTTTTTGTGGTATTTGAGTTTGCTCTCAACATTGTGGAGAATTAAAAGAAAATATACAAAAAAATTTAAGAAATGCTTAATCGTCATTATGTTTTTGTTTGTTTTATTGGTTTTAGCAAAGTTATATATATATATATATATATATATCAAATGTATCATTTTTTCATTGTTTTTAAAAAAAAAATTTCAACTGTTGTATATTTGGTTTTAATCTATTTTTCGAGAATCATAAATTCTTTCTTTTTTTCGCAGTTACTTCTTTTAAATAAAAAAATCAAATGGGTATGAATATTAAGAAACAAAAGATTAAAAGGGCAATTATTAGACAGGTTGATATTCAGACCATTAAAACAACACATGAGTAAGTATACTCAATCTTTTTTTGGACTAATTAGCTCGTAAGGCTCCAACAGAAAGTAGTAATGTTTGACATGATGTATGCATTGGTATGGTAGGTAAAGGTCATTATAAAAATTGTACGTTTATAAATAATTGATTCCCTACTTTATTATGTTTGAGATGTGATATGCATTGGTATGGTAGGTAAATATTATTTGAAACTTGGAAGTTTATAGACAATTCTCAATTTTTTTATATTACTTTTTATATATAAAAACTAGTTTCCCCATATACTACTACATTTTTAAAAGTGAACATATTTTAGAATGCGGTGAAGATGTACTTCAGCAAATTTTGGAGCAAATCAAAGGCTATAGAAAATATAATAATCTTGTAAGAATAAATGGGGAATTCCACATGAAAACATAATAGCCAGTAAATTGTTATTGTAAGAAGATTTTTCTCATGCAACAGTTACTTTATTCCATCTTTAACTCATGTTCAACATATTTATCTTGCTTTATAATATTTTATGATAGCCCAAATACAAATGTTTTATTCAAATAACTACGTATGCAGTATTTCTATAGTTTAATACGATTTAGTGCTCCTGCCAACAACTTGTAAGAAAGAAAAAAATCTTATGATTAAACATACCGTTAGTTAACTATAAGCTTTCATTGGTTCTGTTCTTTGATTGGTTTTAGCGAAGTTATATACAATACACAAAATGTATCATTTTTCATTGTTTTATTTTTGTGATTTTTTAATCTAAATTAATGAGAAATTATTTTAGAGAATATTTTTTATTGGTTAGATACTTTTTGTTGTATTGCCTAGAATAGTTGCCATGAAAGCTTGACTTCATCATCATGTGTGGGTAAAATAAGTAAAATTTTGAACAATGTTCACCGCCTTAATTACACTACTTTATATTTGTTATGACTTATGAGAGCTTAGGTGATGAATAAACTAAAATATCCAGTTATAAAACTTAGATTTCTTGGCTACATAGTTAAACCATTGTACCAAATTGATAAAATACTTCCAAACCGTTATTCTCATGATATATTTTTATCCCACTTTTCACACAAAAAATAAAATATTACATCTAATTCAAACTTGTTATTTATAAAATTTGAAATAGTAGAAACTGGTGATCATAAATGTTTTTACCTAAATTTTGCTTTATTTGGTTGAAACTTAAAATAGAAATTCTACTTACAAAAAAAAATCAACGTAATTTTGTTTACAAGAAATACAATTTAAAAATACGAACCAGGTTGATTCGACCCGACCATAGCTTACCCGATTTGACCCGAAAGTTGTAAAACCTGTTTTATTCCTTTCTCCGTCTCTCGCTGGCTTAGAAGCTTCAAACGCAGCTGAAATGGCGGTTCAGTCGAATCAGAATGCATATTTTGGGTTCAGAATCGCTTCACAGTATCATAAACCCTCTCTTAAACCTACAGCTCATATCTCGCTACCATCGCAGCTCAAACCCTCTTCTCAACCGTCGATTTCGTGCTCTACTTGGAATCCAGGTCAAGTTCCGGCGCGACTCTCCGGTATCAGTCCCGTAAAATCCGCATCTTCCTCCTCCTCCAATCGTATCTTCTCTGATGAACCACCAGAATCTGAATCTCCGTCACTTAACAAGGTCAGTCCTCCTCACAATATTTTCTTATAAACAAAATTGGGGTTTTAGCTAAGTTACAGCGGTTTTGACATTTCAACAACCATTTTTCCAAGAAAATGTGCGAAAAAAGAGAGAAAAGGTTTAAAATTGACCGTTTCTCTTATATATATATCCCTTTGCTTCCACGAGATTCCCTTTATTAAAATTTGTTCCATTGAAACCATTATCTGAACAAAATTAGGATGTAGAGACTATGTTTCTTCTTATATGTTCATAAAAAACCGGAGTTTATTGTCCTCCCAACTGCAGAAGAAGCTGCGAGTGCTAGTGAAGCCGTTGGAGAAACCAAGAGTGGTACTAAAGTTTTTGTGGATGCAAAAGGACATAGGAGTTGCGTTAGACCAACTGGTTCCAGGGTTTGGAACAATCCCACTAAGTCCATACTACTTCTGGCCTAGGAAAGATGCTTGGGAAGAGCTCAAAGTTTTGTTAGAGAGCAAGCCTTGGATCTCTGAGCTTCATCGTGTCTTCCTCCTTAACCAAGCTACAGACATCATCAATCTTTGGCAATCAAGCGGTGGAGACTTTTCTTGATTTCATCTCACAAGCTGTTTATTAATGGTCACAACTTTTCAAAGTCTGAAGCTTTGTGTTGTTTAGTTTATCATTAGTCCTTTGTGATGTCAAACTCTGTTCAATGGATCATAGAACCGTAAGTTCATGTCTAGCAAGTTTGTAATTGGCATTGTCTATGCAAAATGCTCGTGTGTTTTCAATTATAAATGCAAATTTTTGTTCAATGTCTGAATCAATTTATAGGCAACCAATCAGAACAAGATTAGGTGAAATCGAAGTGATTAAACAAAGAAACAAGATCAACATGAAAAGTTTCAAACGAAGTACTTAGACATCTGAATACCATAATGAGTCAAACCACATTTCTCGTAGAATGCTTTCTTCTCTCTACCACAATCGAGAATCACCTTGTAACAACCCATCGATTGGGAATGATTTGTTAGAAATTCCACCACTTTCTTCCCCAGTTGTTTCCCGCGAAACTCTGAATCCACAACAATATCTTCGATGTGCCCAACTTTACCGCAGTTCCTCAAGAACTTCTTCTCTATCATCACGCTTCCCGTCGCTACGATTCTCCCAGATGTCTCGTCTTCGATCACGCAGATCACGTGGTCGTCTCCGTACGAACTGATTTCCTCGAATCGCCGATCGAATTCCTCGTCGGTTACTGTTCCGGTGACGGTGAGTTGGCCTAAAAGCTCGATGTATCCCTTTCTCTTGTCGGAGATCTCCAGTCTTCGGATCTTCAATCCGACGATATCGGTATCAGCGTTTCTCATTGACGCCTCCGCCATAGCAGATCGTGTAATTTTCGATCTAATTTGAAGAAACGGAGTTAACTGAGTTTTGATAAGATTCGCTCATTAGAACTGAACTTAACAACATCCACAGGGGCCACAAATAAAGTAGGTGCAAAATAAAGTAGTAATTACGAAAATGTACTCAAACTTTTTCAAAGTTACAAAAGTTGCCTAACCTTTTAATCTACGTAGACTAGTCCATATTGATATTAACTTTTGATGTAATAATCATGTAATAAATAATTGAGTTCCTACTGTTTTTTTTGTGTTGTTTGTAGATGAAGATTAGACAATGAATGAAAACCAGAAAATGAAACTCCACAGTAATAATAATTATTGAAATTATTACAACAAGCAAACAAGTGAAAATACATAGGGTAAAAAAAAACCAAAGGATGATACATGTAGATTACATAGTTGGAAAACTGAGGGAAAGGATTGTTAAATTTAGGGTTGACGGTGAGAAGAAAAGGAAGGTGAAGCCGGAGGGATTCCAGGGCCGATGGGAGGGAGAGGAATAGGTAAAGAAGGCGGTGCCGGCAATGAAGGCGACGGGATTCCGGGGACGAGAGGAGGGAGAGGTATAGGGAGAGAAGGCGGTGTCGGCATTGAAGGCGAAGGGATTCCAGGGACGAGAGGAGGGAGAGGAATAGGGAAAGAAGGTGGTGTCGGCATTGCAGGCGGAGTTAGACCCGGAATAGGTGGAAAAGTCGGAATTGAGGGAAGAGGAGGGAGTAATGGTGCAGGAGGAGGTTGAAACGGAAGCGGTGGAAGCCCCGGAATCGCCGGGGGAGAAGGAATTAGAGGGTTTGGAGGGATGAGAGAAGGCGGATTTAGCGGGTTTGGAGGAATGATTGGCGGGAAGAAGAAATTGGGTTTTAGTACTTGGGGTTTCTTGTCCTCTAAGGAACTTTCTTTCTTGTTATGCACGGAAGCTGGTACCAGTGGTGGTGTTCCTGGAAGAAGAGGAGGGATTTGAGGAATAGGTAAGTCCGGAAGCGGAGGAACGATTGGTAGTTTTGGGAGAGGGTTTGATGGACTAGGAACCGGATCTTGGATCGGTGGAGGGAATGCAGGATCCGGTAAAAGAGGTTTTGAATCACGGAGTTTGATCGGTTTTTGGCTACAGATCTCTGGTTGGTTCTCGGGTTTGAAAGTGAAGAATCCAGCAGAGAAGACTCTAGTATTATCTCCGTGGCTGCTTGACTTAAGGCGTTTGAGAGACGAAGAAGTTGCGGAAGCAGCAATTGAACAGTAAGGCTGTGAGCTACTTAGCAATTTCACTGAGCATCTCTTGATCCTCTTCACGTGTTTGCTTACTGAGAAAGGTAGCGTTGCTCTGAATTCACCGTGCTCGTTTGTTTTCACTTCTTGTCTAAAACTCGGTTTCGAGTTCTCGTCAATGCATTCCACTGCGACTAAAGCACCTGCAACAAGATCCAGAACACTCTTCATATTCTGAAATCGTTTTATAGTTCTTTCTACGATTTAAGACCTAACAAACAAGAAAGCCTCAGCGTTAATCCAACAAAAAAAGAGTCTAAACCGTTGAAACATAGGGCATAACCGGTATAATCAAGAACTGGTGAAACCAGATTGATGAATGATGACAATGTTTGTTGAGTGAGAAATTTATCTACATTTAGCAGAAGCTTTTTGGTATATAACAACGTGAAAATTATCAAAATTTAGCAGAATTTCTCTTCATATTTACTAACCGGCATAAACTATAATTACTTATACTTTAACCGGTCGAAATCTTGAACCAGAACGGGTGAAACCGGATTGATAACTGATATTTTGGTAAAACAGAGCCACTCTGTTCTAGATTCCTAGAAACCAATATTTTCCCTTAGGTTTTCGAGAAAACACAAGCAACAAATGGAAAAAAACAACAAACCTGGGATTAAGTGGTGGGGTGATTTCGAAAAGGCGCCGTTAAAACAAGTGTCACAGTAGACAGTTCCGACCACGACTGCAGGAGAACGTGTCTTCTTCGTAACATGTTTCTGTCCTTCAGACAAAACTCCATTGACAGAGATACCTAAGAAAATCGTAAGAATAAACCAAACCCATAAAGTCTCTGTTCTCTCCATAGTTATCGGCTCTGTGTATCCTATGAAGCAGGGAGTTATCGAGAAAGAGGGAATATATATAGGACTGTGGGGGGGGGGGGTGAAGAAGAGTGAGCCACAAAGAAGAAAAGATTGTAAAAGAAATCTTATCTCTTTTCTTTGTTAATGTGAATCATGGGAAAAATACAAGTATAGCTCCCAAACTACAATGCTACTATTATGTCTTGTGACTCTTTCTCTCTCTCTTTTTCTCTCAACAGCTCAAAAGCTTTAAAAAAATGTAAATCTATCAAGAGGTGAGCAAAAAGACAACACAAATATTTGGATGTACGTTCGCTGTTCGATTAGATTGATCCATACGTGGTAAAAATAGTACAAAGTTAAAAAAAACTCATTGTTCCTTGAATTGCGGGGTGGCTACAACTACTGTATTTTGTTCATCCATTTATCCTCTACATAATATGATTTATTTTTTTTTTTTTGAATCTAGCTGAATTTGAGACATATATGAGAGTAACCTTTGTATCTTAAAGGTTATAGGCATCTGAGATATTTTGAGTACAGATTATAAGTTTTCTTCTACATTCCCGTATTTACATCCTTGATTTTGAGTGAGGCTAAAATATATAAAAAAAAACATTACATGATTTATCATTTCCAAAATGTAAATCTCTATCTGTCATGTTTTATGTATTGTCCACATCTCTAGTTCCAAAATTTTTTTAATCTAAAATAGTATTTTTTTTCTTTAAAATATCACAATTGTCGGTTAAGATATAATTATTATCAAAACTATATATTAAAATTATATAATGTTATTGTTTTGGTCGGATTTTTCGGTATTCGAGATGGTTGAATTTGTTAGTTGTATGATATGTCGACTATGTTGAATTATCGATGATCGCCGCAAAGGTTACTTGCCCACTAAAGTGAACCAAACTAGACTCTTGTAAACATCTGGTGCAGAGTCTATATCTTGGACCATTTTTTGAATTAAATATTTCTATCATTCAAATATACTAAGAAGGTATAGTGGAGGGGCAATAAAAGAGTTGTCTTTCTATAGATTCTTCGACATGCAAATCAAAATATGCTAGATGGATGGATGGAGAAGTTTACGAAAAAAGGATTGACGTTGTTTATGCTTGATTAGGATGATTTTGACCATTTAGGCTATTGGATTAAGGTCATAACTCTTATGGTGTGAGGGGTATTCATAGAGGTGTTGGAGGATAGGTTGGCTACACATTGGTTAAGGTCATCCTAGTCGTTGGATTTAGATACCGAAAATTGTGTGCTTTCGACATGACTGGCGACATGGTATGTCTGACTTGATCTCTTGCCCCTTAACTCTTTTCTCTCAGTTTTGGTTCATCCCCAAACATATGCTGAATTTTTTAAAACTAACTTAAAGTACTCTATTTTCCTAGAAAGTTTGAAAACACATGGACGTATGAAAAAACATGTATAGACCCTAAAACTCCTAGTACGTACATCAAACCTATCATTTGGTAAGGATTTGGAGTAAAAACCGATGAAAATATTGAGTTAAACCGACAAAATCCTAAACTCGTATTAGAATGTGATGATTAATTAATTAGCAACGTTAACGGATGAAAAATTAAATGGAAATGTCTATAGCTGATATCGACAAGAAAAAAATAATAATTGAGAAAAATCGTGGCGATAGCATATATGCTAAATTTCAATCAAATGTTTGTGTTTAAATATATACGAGATAACATTGTTTCTGTTTAAATATATACAAAATAATATATAGGTGATTGGTTTAAAGTTGGACAAATATGTCGCAGTGAAACTAAAGTCGATAACTAGACTTAATCAATTATAGTTTTCTTTTACTTTTTGTTTTGTTTTATTTACTTAAGCAAGGAAACACATACATGAGATTTATGAAAGTGAAGTATTATGGGAATGAGTATTGGGAAGTAAATACAGTTGGATAGTCTCTGTCGATTCACGAGACACGAAGGATGTCCACACAACCATATATACACAATTCTTACTTCTGTCTTCTTGTATGCATAATTATTCTTGATAAAGACAAAAAGATTAAATATAAAAAAGTTCATAGAGAATGTGAATGTTCTTCTCGAATTTTCTTTTTACCTTCCTTTTCATCTGTTCAGTTTGTGTTCTTTTCACAAGACGCCGTACATGCTAAAAGCATTTCTGATTCACAAGAATGAACAAACACTATTATAAAATCGACGACAACAGAAAGCCAAAAACAGATACTGTATTAGATTGTAAATATCTTTTTGTAAATAATGTTAGATTGTAAAAGTGACCAACGGATTTATAAGTTTTTTGAAAATGTTGAAAAAGATAAAAATTTGTAAATAGCATATTATAAGCAGACACAAATCATTTGATATTATACATTTTAAAGACCTTAGTGATTTTTTTATTTATTATTAGGTGATTACCCAAATCAGTAGAATATACAACTTTGAAACACTGCTACTTTATATAACATGAATGTGTCCGCTATTACAAATCAGAATTTACAGTTTAGAGATTCAATTAATTTTTTATTCTGGTGGTTCAGTTAGAGATTCGATTGATTCTCTATCATCGTGTCACATACTCCTCAAAGCCATAGTTTACTAATTGGAAAAGATAAACAAATGATAGACACGGAATATAAAGAATTCCCTAATCCATGGTATATGACTTAACGTATATCTCGAAAAGATCTCGCCTCCTGACTGTATTCATTATTACCAGAATTAACCATAACCACCAGAATTTACAGTTACATTGAATCTTTTTCCTTCCATTCTACCAACACTTTTACCAGCCTCCTTGTCTTTACATCGAATGCAAAGAAGTAACCCAATTTAAGCCCATTACGAACTTGGATCGTAGCTGTTAGCCTGGGCCCATCCTAGCTTAACAAAACCACACATGTCCAATTCTAACAACATACAGTGAATAACATAAATTGGTCAATTAACTAGAAAATACAATGGAGCTTAACATGAGATTCAAGTCCTATTAAAAAAACATGACCATTTTGATAGTCTTTTCCAGTTATATTAACATGAGAGATTCGAGTAATTGGTTTTATATAAACCATGTAATGTAGTCCTATTCATTGTTTGTTAACCAAGAAACTTTTCCAGTACCAGAAACTGCTTATTTATGCATCACCATTATTGATTCGATGAATACAATAAAATTTATTTCATATTTTTTGCCATCTAACGAAACACCTTAATACCAGAGCTTTGAGGGTCAATTTTCTTTTGGTTAGAAAACGTTGAACATATCACGTCGTTAAGATTTTGAATTTCATTGGTTTAAGAAAGGTTGGCCCAAACCTTAGAACTTTAAGGATGCTGACTGGTTTGGAAAATGAGGTATTTGGCCGGTTTATGAGTTCGCCTGGGGTGAACTATGAGTTCTCCGAGTCTTTGTAAAGTTGAAGTTGTGAGCGGTTTGTAAAGAAGGATGTAAACTTTCAGCTGCTTTATGACCCACCTTGGTGTGTACATAGGGATCTCTGGGGTATTATTGGAATAGTGTGTAGAACGGGGTTCGTCATGCCAGGGAGGAAATATCCAACAAAAACAAAGATAACGTGAAATCTCCAGGAAATTACGATAGGGGTGTGTTTTCTCGAGATTCTCTGACGCTCAAATCTGTAATGAGACCATGGGATAGAGGTTATGAATTATAAAGGATATCGGAAAAAACGAAGAGCGGAAAAGGTTTGTTCAACTCCGTTCCACTAGAAAAAGGAGTACCAGAGTTATCTAGTATTTGTAGAGCTATTTATGGTGGAAAGAAGGAAACTAAAAGTTTCTAGGTCGAACGTGGTCGAGAGTGACCAAAACGGATCTTATCGCGGAGGAGAATCGAAAATCATGAGCAGTAAGGTTTGAAAATGGTGTTCTTAGACCGAATTTTTCTTCAAATGTCAAGTCTTTTACAAAAAGCTCAAACCTCTCGAGGGTTTTATTAAAAAAAAGTCAAAGCTTTACACAAAAAATGTTGGAGCTTTGACCACAAGATCTTAGCTCTATCTGGATGAGGTTACAACCGCTCTTGAGAAGAATTTATCAAGAGTACCCGGAACTCAGTAGTGGAGTTAAATTTGGAAAATGATTTGAAACCGACGAGTGCAAGTTCTCTAAGAGAAGACAGAGAAAAATTGTGAAAACAGAGAACTTAGCTAGGTTTTGTGTAAGTGGAAATCGACTTGTTCTCGTTGCGAGATATGGTATTATATATAGAGAAACCTTGAATCGAGTTAGTAGACTAGATAATTGGGTGGTTCGGTTTATCGGTTGGATCGTTATTGAATACTCCAGTAAACAGTTGGATCGGGTTGTACTATGCACTCAAGTGCTTTTCACCTACCACTTCTATCGTCTTGGCCAGCTGGCATATCGTCCAATCTCAAGATGATCGCGGCCTGTTTTAGACGGGTATGAGAGACGTTTCGTATCGTTTGTCGTTGTTAACAAAATCTTTCAGCGTGTTTTTGGTGCTATCAAAGTTATTAGTCTAGTTGGTGCTTATATTTGTGGGTACCCTACACTGTTACACTTGGACATGTAGTAGACTTTATCATCAAGTTTCCATTTGGGAGGATACGATTTTCATAATGTTTACTCAATTTAAAAACGACTTGTTCATCCTATTCTGGGTCGTAATACTAAATCAGAGCTGTGGAGTCCTCCGTAATGCATTTCTCAAGTTGGGTCGTCATTCATTTAGCGCTTCTCCAAGCTGTGGTAAATGGCAAGTAAACTCCTTTTGTGAGGACGCCAGGGGATGACCCATATGTTATGCCTCTGAGCCATTTTTGGTTAGGCCAGGGAGCGGATCTTCTTTGGCCATTCTATCCGAGTTGGAATATGTCGCTAAGATAAAAACATAAACTAATTATATATGGCATTAAAATGACGCTAAATGATTCACCAAAATTATATTCCATGTGTCGTTACATAAATTAGTCACTTAATAGTTAAATAATTAAGTTAATTAATTTAACAACTAAAATAAATATATCTAATTTATTAGTTTAGTCTTACAAGACTAGTTAAATAGCCAAAAAAATTCAAGAGTAGACTTAATATCATGAGATGAAAGATTTTTTCAAAAATTTAAAGAAATATCATAATATATCACAATTTAAAATTTTTATTTTAAATATACAATGGCAAGTTTTTGTTTCAATAATATCACAAATTATTGTGTGAAAAATACTTTTTATCAAAAATAAAATATAAATAGAATTAAAAAATTATGTTTGGATTTATTATTTTTAATTTAGAGTTTATGTTTTTTTTATTAGAAATGTGTTATGTTGTGACATTCTTGAAAAAAGATAGTAATAATAATTTTTTTTTAAAAAATATAAAATTATGATATTTTAAAGAATTACCAAAAATTAAAAATATTTTGTTAATATTATTATTACATTATCAAGAGATATTTGATGTTATCTTATTTTAAAGAATGTTTTACCTGTAAAATTTTATAGACGATTTTATGATGGGAATTCCCTTCGTAACATACGTATCTATCTAAAACATACGTTCGTTCCAATACCACATCATACTAGAAAGTAGAAAAATTTACCACTAACTTATAAGATCCGATGACTTTACATATAATTGTTGAAATTCCTAGGTTTATTTTTTTGTTGAAAAAAAATTTAAGATATTAAGTAATTAAAAATGTTAATAATAAATACAAGAGAACGAAAGTGTTCAAATAAAAAATAAAACAAAGTTTTCTTAATTATCATAGTATATATTGCTACTTAGTGAAAATACTTTTATTAAATATGTCATTTGATTAAAAATATACTACTATTCTCTTTTATTTAAAAGAAAAAGGAAGCAACGAAACCCATTTTGTTGGTTAATTTATTCTATAGACACCATTAGCATCCAGCAACAACGCCCACCCAACTTCACACCAACTTCATCACCATCATCACAACACTGTTCCTCACTTTTTCTTTCCTCAATCTCTCTTCTCGCTCAAGGATTTTTTCTTTCCTTTTTCTTTGTATTTTAAAGAGAAAGTGAGGAAAGTTCCTCCAACTTCACTTTTGTGGGAATCTGCAAATAAAGTTATTGAGCTCTAATATTTTTTTGTTTTGTCTAAATTGAAATTTCACCGGTCTTGGGTCCCTCGTCGGTTCTTTGTCTCTATCTGTCTTTTTTTCTTCCGTCGAGTCCGATCGAAAAATGGAAACCCAATTTAGCTCTTCGTTCAAGGTATAGTCTTCAATCCGATTTTTTCTTTCTTAAATTATTCTTTTGTGAAACACTTTTGATCGACACTGATCATTACAATCTCAAAACTTTGTTCTATATTTTCTGGTCAAAATTTCACTGTTTTTCTGTTTAATTCATTTGTTTGAGTTAAGTTTTGTTTAATCTCAAGTGGGTCATTTTCTATAATATGTTTCTCTGTTTTCTTGTCTTTGTTAGGGATTTATCTAAAATTAGATTTCAACTTTCAATGGGGAAATTGTCTGCATTTCACTTTGACCAAATTTTCCTTTTTTATTCCTGATTGAACCATTGACCTTTATTTTTTTGACCAAACACACAAATCTGTGCTGTGTTAGGTTAATGTCTGATGTCTCTTGCTTAGAATCTCTCTACTTCAAAACAAAGTTACTTATTGTCAATGTTGAAAACCCTCCTCAATTCTTGCTAAAATATTAATGCAGTTTTGTGGGTTGTGGTGAGTTCTTGATAGTAATTGAAGAGATGTTTAAAACTCCAAACAGTGATCAGATCATTCTGCAGGTGTTATTTGAGAAAATGTAAACGGATTAGTTTCTGTAAATAGAATTTGGCTATCTTTGTGAAGTCTGAGGAGTTTTCTAAAAAATCGTTCTGTGATTTTGGTTAATCTCAGTGTCTTGGGTGATTCTTAAAGCATTTTGGCTCTCTTGAGTTTTAAAGAAACACATTCCAAGAAAGAAGAGTAGAGAAGAGAAAGAGATGGGATGTGTTTGTTCTTGCTTCCGGGTCGAAGAATTCGATGATTACACGAATCCAACTAGTTCTATAAATAGAAACTGTCCATGCCCAAGATGTCTTGTTAATAACTTCCTTAACCTGGTAATATTTCTCTTCCCATCTGTATTTACTTTGCAACTGTTACTTATCTAAAGCTTTTGAATTTGATCTCGTTTTGGCATTTTTGCAGTATATCTCGTTATTCAGAAGAAGCGAAACTCGCTCTCTCCCATCTACCTTACAGGCTACTACTACTAGTACTGTATCGATAACTTCCTCTACTTCGTATGACAACTTTATGTCAAACGCATTCCATTCTACGCCAAGGCCTCTGCCTTATGATGTTGATCCAAGATGCTTCAGGTCACGGCGTGATTCAAGACGCGATAAGGGTTCAAGTCATTCTCATGAAGAAACTGAGCTCTTAAGAAGTGATTCTGATTTGGATTCTGAGTCTTTCTCTGTGGAAGGAAGCAAATGGGCTAATAATAAGCTTATTATCACTGGTGATGATTCCAAAGACGAGTTTTCTAAATCCGCGTGGAGAATGCTTAAGTCAAAGACAATCGCTGCTGGTAATGAAAACATGTACCGAACTTCTGATGATGAAGATGTCTGTCCAACGTGTCTTGAAGGTATTAATTATTCAATTAGGCTTCTTGTTTTTTAATGTAAAGCTTAGTATTGTTGTCTTGTTTTTGGTTAACTGCAGAATACACAACAGAGAACCCAAAGATTGTTACAAAGTGTTGTCACCATTTCCACCTCAGTTGCATTTATGAATGGATGGAGAGAAGCGAAAACTGTCCTGTTTGTGGAAAGGTTAACACTTTTCATCTTCTTTTCAGACTATTTCTCAGCTAATGATTCTTCTTCCTGGAACTCAAACATTTGCATTGTTTTCTTGTTCATTTTGTAGGTGATGGAGTTCAATGAAACACCATGACTGATTATCATTGATCCTGTCTTAACCGAAACCAGGGGGAGATTGACAAGGCAACAGAGAGATGTGTAAATTGCTTTGATCTGTGAATATTGTGTTCCTGTACAATGGTATATTAAA
Source organism: Euclidium syriacum (assembly GCA_900116095.1). Classification (NCBI taxonomy): domain Eukaryota; kingdom Viridiplantae; phylum Streptophyta; class Magnoliopsida; order Brassicales; family Brassicaceae; genus Euclidium; species Euclidium syriacum. The sequence goes on along the minus strand of FPAK01000007.1, from coordinate 5,656,655 downwards.
TGGAGAAAATCAGGAAATGTCTCTCTCTGCACAATTAGCTTAATTTTGGAGTTATGAGTAAACTCTCTTTAGATGACAACAAGAGCAACACACAGGGGTTTAGATGTTGTTTTGTTCAAAGCAAGAAACTGTTTGCATCAATTACGTTAACCCTTTTATTAATGTCTTGTTCACATTGGGTCAAGTAGAGATCTCAATGTTTCTGATTACATATAGCAATAAAAGCGATGAAGATCTATAGAATATAGTGATGATTCAAATGTTGAAAACGAAGTCGTTTCACACATTTTCAATCCTTAATATAAAAAGCAAAGGGTGTTCACAGACGACACAAATGTACTCCTGAAGATCCATCAGGACCATTGTATATAAGGCAGCCACTTATGTCTACAAGTCCAAGCCTTGCTTGTGTCTATATATACTTTATATATATATTTATAAAAGTCTTTTTGTTGTTGATGAGCATTAGAAATGATCACAATCACATGACACTCCTCTCCTTCACAGCATCCACTCTGGGATGTAACCGTTTCCTTGCTGCGCCTGAGCTTGTGTTGTTGCAGTTATCTGCTCGGAGCATACCGGATTGTCATACCTGTCAAATATCATCATCATCACCATAACATAATTGAGATTCACTCCATTGTTTGATGATAACACTTTCAAGTCAAAGATGGTTTTAAGGCAAAGATCTGAAGTGGTTATAGTTTTTTACCCGATTTGAAGAGTGGGATTGCATTGAAGAGGCTGGTATAGACCCTGAGACTGAGCTTGATGATGCGCGTAGGAAACATTCTGTTCACCGCCTTCCCATCCTCCTCCTCCCATATGGTGACTTCTCACACCAACCATATCATCCAGCTATAAACAATTCCATTATCATTATCAGAAACAAGAAATCAAACTAGAGAATTCTTGTCAGAATTGTTAGCATTCTATACCTTCATAGACAAAGCTCTATTGGTTTCAAGCAACATTTGCTCTTTGCTTTGAAGATCAGAGAGCTGGTCAAGCATGTACTGTGTCTGCATCATGCCACCAACATTTCCACACATTAAAAATCATTTCATGTATAGATCTATATATAGCTTGAGAAAGCTGAGTGATATGACCTTGATGGAGCGAACTTGCTTGAGAGAGCCATCTAGTTGACGCTCGAGCTGCTCTAGTTCCTTTGAATTCAGAGGTCCCAAATCCTCCCCAAGAAGATTTCTACACCAACACACGCACACACACAATTATGATCTATATTTGTGTATTAGTATATATATAGAGAGAGAGAGAGCTAGAGTGACCTCTGTTGACGCTGAAGGTTCTCATATCTACCCTTAAGCTTCAAATATTCCCTGTAGCTGTTCTGTAATTCCACGAAGAAACTTTTTAGTATAAAAGATCTTTCTTCAGAAAAGTATGGTATAAGAAAAGTAAAAGATATCACAGGAGCACACCTCGAGTTCTTTGGCAGGTTTGTTATTGACTTCAATGGAGCCATAGCTACATTTCTGGTACCGTTCCAGTGTCTTGAGCATGCTGAGAATCAAGATCATACTTGACTTTAGTACACAAACCCATTAACTCTTTTTATATGTGCTTCTATTTATATACTTAAGCTACTTCTAATTAAGTATTTTTCCTATCAAGTTTGAAGATTATTATAATTAGTCATTCAAGAGTCAAGAGTTATGATATTTAATTATTTCAAACGCTTTGTATTTGCATTTGTATTTGCATATATCAAAAAAATATTATTTTTAAGCAATATTTTTCTAATTTGAATTGAGTTTCGGGATTCATGAATGAAAATCATATTTTTGACTAAAAGCATTCAAGAAAAAGATTTTAAGATATAAACTTATACACAAGAAACGAAAAAGTAAAAAATCATCAATTCCTTCATAGATATACACACGTTTTAAGTATTAACCACCATAAAGTGTGAACTAACAATTGGTTAATGCATGGAACCATGTATTATCATTCTACGTTGGATCCTTATTTTCATAGAAACCTGTGTATGTAAATCCAACTTTAAAGTTTTCAATCACACATCTATAAATTATATCTCGTTATATAAAACTTTTCAGGTTGCCTATCTGGATTTGGATTTACTTCAAAATCAATTTCGAAAGAAAAACATAAAAAGATAAATTGATTGCAAACTTACTCAGCTCTAAATCTTTAACAAAAAGAGAAACCAGATCTCAAATTTCAACAACTCAAAACTAAATACAAGTTTAATTAAAGAACCTAGAAGATGGTATTAAGAAACCAATCAAACTTTACACGTTCATATAGAAATCAAGATCGTGTGTGATGATCTATCTAGATATAATTAAAAAAGTTAAAGATCTATGCTCAGATCTAGCAAATCGATCTATAGAGAGAGACAGAGATGAAAGTGATTACTTAGAGGTGCTGCAAAACTCATAGAGCTTTCCACGGTTAGAGAAGATGATGAGAGCAACTTCAGCATCGCAAAGAACAGACAATTCATAAGCTTTCTTCAGGAGACCGTTCCTACGCTTTGCAAACGTTACTTGTCTGTTGATTTTGTTCTCTATCCTCTTCAGCTCTACTCTTCCCCTTCCCATTCTTTTTCTTCTTACCCTAACTTCTTCCTTTTTATATATGGGTTACACACACAATTATGGGTATGTAATGTTTATCTATATACAGACACACAAAAACTTGAGTTGGGTATCTCTTTTTGTGAGGAAAGATCTGATCTTTTTGGATTTTGGCGTCTGGAGAATCAGTTTAAGGGGAAAAATAAATTAACCCTAAATTCAAGAACAAGATAATAGTTAAGGAAGAAGAACAGAAAGAAAAAGAGGAAACTTTCTGGTTTTGTGGTTTAGATTTTTAGGGTTCTTGTTTCTTTTTCTCTCTTTTGGTTTGGAGGTGAGTGGAGGTTGTGAATCTAAAGGGAAATTTTGTGGAATGGAATCTATTGGGAGCAAAAGATAAGAAATTTGTGAAGGTAAGGTTAGGGTTTGGTATTTTCATCATTTCAACCCATCTCTCTACTTTTTTACTCTTCCTTTTCATCTCTCTCTCTGACAAAAACCACACCCACACTCTCTGTAAGCGCGTGTTATACAGTCACTTAACAATTAACTCATCTTTAAACCTTTGCATTTAGATTTAAATAGAAAATACATTATTTCATTCGGACTATTTTGTAATTTATAAACGTGTAATTTATACCACGAAGTTAAAAACTATATATTAAAAATATATAATGCCAATTTTTAAATTATTCATTTGTAATTTATATTAATTATTATTTTATCACGATATTATATTTATTATTTTTAGACTTCACTTTTTTATGGCTTTAGAATGAAATATTTTGTGTATTTTATCCTAAATTTATTAATTTTACAACAACAAATAATTATTAAATTTTTAATATGTATTGTTTTGGGTAAAAAACGTTGATATGCCACGTCTGTAAGATTACGGGTTTCTTAGGCCTCAAACGAATTGGGTCGGGATTCGAGTGTCTTGGACGCTAACAGGCTAGCAAAGGGGGTCTCTTGCACCGTTACTGATTTCACCATTGCGTAAATTCTAGAGTTTCTAGATTTTTGAGGCGACGGGGCTACGAGCGAGTCAAGAAGGGTGTTGTGTACCTCAAGCTGCTTCTGAGCCCACCTTGGGTAGATCTAAGGCTTTTCCGGAGTGCAACTGGAACGTGATATGGAGAAGGGTTCATTCCGCCAGGAACAAACCTCTTACAACAACAAAAATCGTGTGAAATTTTTGGGAAAACACAAATGTGTTTCCCAAAGATTCTCTGACGCTCGGGTTAGTTTTAAAATCATGGGATTGAGGTTGGAAATCATGAAGATATCAAGAAAATTAAGGAAGACAAGAGTTTGTTCAGCGTTGGTCCACAAGAACGGACGATACTTAAGCTATATGTAGTTTGTGAAGCTATTCGTGGTGCGAAAGAATGAAACAAGAGTATTCGGACTGGATGAGATCAAAAATGACCATAAATGATCTTACCTCGGAGGATGAGCAATCTTCCGAAACGATAAGGTTTGAAAATGGTGCTTTTAGATCATATTCTCTTCAAAGGCCATGTCTTTTAGAGAAATAATGGCCTTTTTAAGGGTCTTTAGTGAAAAAGGTCATATGCTTATACTTAAATATTGGAGCTTTGACTATAAGATCTTAGTTTTAGATGATTGAAGCTGCCACCGCTCTTGGTGAAGTCGAGTTACGAAATGAGTGATAACCGAGTGAGAGCGGGAACAAGTTCCTTGAGAGAGAGAAAATCGAGGAAAAGTAAAGAACTAGACTTGCTATAAGAATATGAATAATCGACCATTTCTCGGTGCAAGATAGGGTTGTATTTTTAGAGGATACCTGACTCGGATTAGTATACCGGATGGTTGGGTCGGTCTAGTTTAGCTGGTTGGGTCGATCCAGTTTAGCTGGTTGAATTTTTGTTCGGATATTGCAAGTTGCATTGGGTATGTCGTCTTGGCCAACTGACATATAGGCCATTCTCGAGGTGATTGTGTTTTTTTTCAGACTTGTATGGGATGCATTTTGAATTGTTTTTCGACTGCTCACATAGTTTTTCAACGTGCTTTTGGTGCTATCGAGCGTGCGTGGTCCAACATGTAGGTACCTGACACGTGGATCAGTACTAAACTTTATCAAAAAAATTTCGTTTAAAAATATAAGGCTTTGTGGACTAAGTAATACATAATTTACAAATGATAGGGTTCATACCTAGCCGGGGTTGTAATACTCAACCCAAGCTTTATAGTCCTCCTAAGGCTTGTCCTCAGGTATAGTCGCAACTCACTTAGCGTTTCTTCAGCTCGAGGTAGATGGCGAGTAAACCATGTCCCGGAGGGCTCCAAGACCCTTATGCTATCCCCTCTGACCATTGTAGGGGCATGACAAATAGAAATTCTTCTTTGATTACTCTATTCATGGACGGTGTAGCCACACCGTCGGTTTATGGGGCACATGAGATTTGGTGACCCTATCTATTGAGATACATGTGTCTCAGGTAATCAGAACTAAATATCACATGATTTTTGGTGTATGGTGCTAAGTGATTTGCCAAAACTAAGTTTCATGTGGTTCTTAAGTGATTCACCTAAATTAAGTTACACATGGTATCATCTAAGTAGTCTTCCACGTTGTTGTGTAACTAATAAATACTAAGAGAGCGAGTTTACCACAATAGTACCCCCACTTCGCGAATATTGGTTTAGCAGGCTCGCGAAGTGGAAACCAAGCTGTCATGGCTTTCTCACTCTCATCCTAGAAAGCATGTAAATGGATTTTGCATCGCCAACATGATCTTTTGTTGTTGCACATGAAGTATTGCAAGATCATGGTTAAAAAAAGGGTGATTGAATTCAAAGGATAATAGAACCCTCTCTTGTGGATAATGGTCGCTGGAACCCATCCCTCGTCCCACCAAAATCAAGGAAGCATTATTATTATAACAAATTAAATGGAGCCGCCCTAGTCAAAGTTTTACCTCCGGGTTGCAATTTGAAGACTCATGATGAGTTAATAGATAATAATGAATATTTCTGGTTAGCTAATAAATTTCTAGGAGTGCGTAGGAAATCACAAAAAAAGGAACGATATTTATTGATCCCGAGTTATTTACTTATTTTACATCGTCGAACTCCACATTTGAACGACCCGAGAGGGTAAAGTTTTTGGTGGGTAACTTTGCAGCCGTCCAATAACTCGCCACAAATCAACATCAATTCATTTGATTCAACTAAGCCCAACCTCTAGAGGTTGACATCATCTTAGTCTTATTTCATTAGGTCGACAATGACCTAGGAAAAAATGGAAATATTTTGATATATAACTTTAATTCCCCGAAGAAAAAAGATAACTCTGCATCTTCGGAAAAAAACAAACTTTCTTCTTTTCGACGAGGCCCATCGTGATAAACGACCACCTTTACACCTATGTAAGAGATTCATTGAAGAGGGACATCCTCAAATCACTACATGAGTGAGGAAGCTACTACGTTTGGCCTACTTGATAGTTAATTATTTTTTCTTGTTTTACACAACTTAATTCGGCATGTCGAGACTAATTAAGGCTTTATAAATTGTAATCTAATACTTCGATTTTGTGCTTCATAATAAATGAATTTCCTTGACCCCTAAACTTGTCTTTTTATCCATACCATCAATAAATATATCATGAGTTTCCAACTCAATATGAGTTGACACTGAGTGAATTAATCTTACCTTTATATAATATAAATTTCCTAATTTTTAATGTAAAACTTTCATTAATAGTTTACTTCAATTTATTCGTATTGATTGAACACCAAATTCGTAAATTTTAACTTATAGTAAAAATAATTGGAACGTAGCTATATAATAATTTGTAATTTTTAACTTGTAGAAAAAATATTGGAGTGTAATTATGTGTTTATTTGTCAGGTTGAATTCATATCTATATATGTATGTAAATGGTGTCTACTATTTTAGGTATATATACATGAAAGTATAAAAAAAAATCTAAACATATCTTTTCTTAAAAATTCTATGTTTATATCATAATAACAAGTTATATATATGTTTAGTTATATGTAGTAGAACAACCTTTAAATAACATATCACTTTGAAGTTTGACTCGTAACTAAACACATGAACCCCCAAAAATTATCGATCAAAGTTACATGTGTATATACGGTCTTTCGATTGTTACATCTAAAAAGTAATTGAAATACAAAAGTCAATCTAAAACAATATTAAATTTTTTTTGTATAATATAATATATACATCGCGATGCTATATGTAAATGTTTATTTTAAACAGGAAATACATTCATAGATGGTGAATATGTTTGGGAATTACCATAAAAAGTAAAATGTGTTTAGCATTAACATGTATGTATATAGTACAGACTTTGCAAGAAAATTCATCTTATTTATAACCACATATATAGATCTAATAGATTTTGCTTCAACCGGTCAAAGGTTTAGATTTTATGTAAGAAAACACCAATTCAAACTATTGACGTGATGATGATAAAAAAAAAAAACTATTGCCGTGATATTATAAAAAAAAAAATTAGTTTTTTTTTTGCATTTTATTTATAAATATGATACATTGATCTTATTTAATCATTTACTATGTTTTGTGTTAATGTTTTCGAATTGAAAATACACCATTATAGCACATGTTGAATAAGAAATTCACAGAAAAATATTAATCAACAACAGAAAAACTACGACAGACGATGCAATTTAAGAAAGAATCTGTAGTTCTCACTTTGATCAGCAATGCTTGAGACTATAGTCCAAAGATTTTATCATTAATTTTTAACGAGAGTCTCATAAACCTCATAATTACAATATGAAAGCAAAAGTAAACATAAATGTGCAAGTTGTAGATAGAGCAAGCGCGTGATATAGTGAATTAACAATTAAAATTTATTAATAGATGAAAGCAACCTATCATATCATTTTCTAGTTGTTTTCAGAAGCCGCGGAAAAGCATCTCCTACCTTAAAATGGGTTTGCTTGTGTCACTTTCTTATTGGATCTAAGCCTCGAACCGAACAGACCATAAACAATTGTTGTCGGTTTGGGTTTGGAAGATTAATTGTTATCGGTATCTTAGTAAAATCGAATAAATACCCAGAAATATAGTTCTATACTTCTATTTAGACATAAAATAATCAAAATACCCAAACATGAAGATATCAATTATGTTTATACTCGAAGTAACCCAAATACCAAACATCTAAATACATTTACTTATATTTTTCAAAATCAAGCAATATTCTTTTTTACAATATTGAACCAAATTTCACAAAAAAAATGAGACAAACAAAATTAAAATAAGTTGAGTTTTTTTATTATTCGGTAACCATTAACTAAAGTGACTAATTGGGCATAGAATAAGTGATTTTGTAAGAGAGTAATTTACAATTTTTAGCACTTACTTAACTTAATCTATTAGAATTAATACCTTTCAATTTTTCATTCAAAATTAACATTTTCTTACATTGTTTGACACTTTAATGGGCGATTAATAAGAAGATCAAACGTGGAGGATATTTGTTAATTATTCTCTTAAATAAAATGGTCACCATCTGAATGCCAAAATATCATGAACTAAAGTGAACGCATATTTAGTTAAAGGCTTAAAAGCCTTAAAGGTTATTCGAAAGAGTGGAATAAATTGCAATATATTTTTGAAGTACAATTGTGAATTACATCAGTATTTATGGATTCATATGGTTTTTGGAAACTAGATTATGCCACTGAAACCGTTTTTGGGGGCAAAGAATCTACAAGCGAAGGTGACCTTTTTTTTTTTTTTTTTTGGTCATGGCGAAGGTGACCAAGAAAACAAATTTGCAAACGAAAAGTCTTCAGGTGACGTGGGAAGTCCGTACGGAGAAGATGAAGAAAAAAAGTAAAAACAAAATCTTAGCAGTGAAATTACACAACAAGATGGGTGATGTGGTCTGACGGAAACGTGTCGACCTATGAGTTGAATTAGACTTTTGTTGCGCTGAGCTAATAATGACTTGTCTACTATTTACATTTCTACCGTTTGATTTTCTTTTAATATAATGTTATAATAGCATCGGTATACTCTTTTTGGGACCAGTTCATGTGTTTTTTTTAATCATCTCGATAATGATTTTGAGATTACATGTTCCATAAATGAAACAGAGAAAGATGAAAGCACAGAAAAACCTAAAGCCGATCATATAAATCCCAAAAAACCGGGAACTATTGAAAACTCATTTAGATTAGAATGAATAAAATCTAAGAGACGATCAAAGATGAAGTTTGGCTAAGCCATGTAGTGGACTCTCTCCTCGTGTAGTACACAATCCTACCATTCATGACCACCAGATGCAACATAACATTGCATGAGTCCATGGCTAGTGGCACACTTCTGGCAATAAGAGAGGCCGCTCTATTGGTCAACTTTAGTTGTAGCTTTATTTTCCAACATCTGAATCCCGAGAGCATTCGCAGCACCTCAAAGCTTTGTGCTTTGGAAGAAGGCAACACCATGTCCAACATTTGGATGAGGATGCTTATGGTGGTCCATAACAGATATATGAGAGCTGTTTCCTCCATATTGGGAACATTAGGAAAGGAGCCTCTGTTAAGGGATGATGTTTTGATATGAGCATCTATCACCAGCCATGCCACACCACACCACAATGATGAGTTTTCTTTTCCAAGGTGAAACGTAATATTGCACTTGACTCATTGGTCCACTGGTTTCTGTTAGCCAATAATGTTTTTCTGGCCATTACCGGAGAGGAGTACACAATCTGTCTCTTGAAAAATAGATTTCCCTTCATACTCCTATGTTTCCAAATATGCCAATTTGATTAAACCAGCAACTCATCAAGAACTGGAATAAGAAACTTTCTCAAACGAAGTAGACATGTAAACATTACCAATGACCGATTACAGAATACCATAAGGTCAAGAAGATGAAACAAAGTAGTTTTGTATCAGAGATAACCTATAGAAATACCAAAGAAAGAGTCACGATTTGGAGCACTCCGGGCAGGGGAAACAACCTTTGGCTTGGCAATTATCGCACGCGACTGATCTTACGTTTGACGTGTCACCGAATCCAAAGATTCCCCCTGATTTGATCGTTCCTGTGCCTTTGCATCGTCCACACGCTACATTCTTAAGATCTCCGCATTTTCTGCACATCCCAAGCGATCTGCAAAAAGTTGTTTTTACAAACACATGATTCGAGAACAAAGTATTAGTTTCATTCAGCCTTAGACAACAACACTGCGGAACAGTTCTCGTTTGCTACCTCTAAGATGTCTACAACAGTCTCTCTTCTTGCAAAGTCAAGATTTTCAGAATCCAGAATCAAAATCAAGAATCTCAACATTGTGACAAGACTTCAAAGGTACAATCTTTTTAACATGAGCATTACGATCCAATGCCTGAATATTTCAATACGTAAATACTAGAATCAAAAGATCTTTCAGTGATGGCTGTAGAATTTCAGGAAACCATCACTAACAAAATGGTCAGAACTGAGAAAAAAACATGTTTCTGTTGGAGAGTGAGACTTTTGATTTCAGATTCTATCCTTTGCTTGAGATTTCGAACAGCATATCAGAAAAGAAAATCCAGAAAGTATAAATTATCAGCAAATTCAGAAGAATTTTAAAAAACCCCGTAAATCAAACAAGAGATTTCCTGAGTTTTTCCCTCAGAAATCCAACAGCTTAATTCGGATGTACACAGCTTCCCCTATCAGCAAACAATTTCAGATGGGTTCATTCAAAATTCAAGCATGTTAATCCAAATTCGGATATAATTCGACATGGGTTTTTTCATACAGAAGATGAAAGATTGGGAAAAAGATGGAGATTTTGTTTAGATATTGAATTTGTAAGTTTTTTTATATTTCTTTTACCTTCTCTGAGAAGCGGCGATGAAAGCATCAACTTTTGGAGCAGCGATGCTGGCACCTAGAAGCAGAGCCCCTACTGCTAAACCCGCAATTTCGTTTGATGTTAAGCTCTGCATCGTTTTCTTCCTTCTCTACTTTTCGCTGGTTCTTCTCGGCTTGATAATGATATCCTTGCATTGGTGTTAATTGATTTATATATAAATACGTTCATCTTTAATCAACATGGCCTATTAGCTCAGTTGGTTAGAGCGTCGTGCTAATAACGCGAAGGTCACAGGTTCGATCCCTGTATAGGCCAACTTTTTCCTTAATTTTCGCTTTTGTCCTCTTTAATTTATTTTAGTTTAGAATATTAAAATATTTTTAAGAATATTAACAAATGGCCTATTAGCTCAGTTGGTTAGAGCGTCGTGCTAATAACGCGAAGGTCACAGGTTCGATCCCTGTATAGGCCAATTCTTTTTAGATTTTTGTTTTGCTTTTTCAGCCCTCTTTTTTTTTGTTCATTGTTATTTTGACCCCGTATGTTTCGATATTACCAGTTTCAATCCAAATAATTTGTGAAAAACAACAAACTGACAGAATTTCTCATGTGGTTCCGTAGGGTTTAAACTGCTAGCTTACTCCGTCCGATACTTGCGCTTCCAATCCCGTACGGCCTCTTTTTTTACATTTCTTTCTCTCTGAAACTGCAATAAAGGAGAAGCGATAGGGTTTCTTCAAGCTTCACGCAAACACCTCGATAAGTGTCGGCAACTTTATAGCTTCAAGCTTCGTGATTTGCCGTTTGGGGTGCAGATTCGTCGTCTTGGAAATTCAATTTCTGAGTCTATTGCCTCTAAAGAGAATCTCCGATCAGCCATGGAAACAGATCTAAATGATTTCACCATTATTAAGGAAGGGGAAGCTGAGGTGTTGATGCACAAGAAGAACCAAGTCTTCTTCAACAAAGCCCAGGTTCCATCTTTTGCCTTCTCTTTGTTTCTGTTGAATTTGATAAGAATTGATTGAATTACATCAAGGGCAATCTTAAAACTCATTCAAGTATTAGTTTGGGGCATTTTATCTTCGTATGAGATATCAAGTTTACTGTTTTCAGCCATTAACTAAAGAAAAGGTTGTTTTTATTTAAGTTCCTTTGCTTGAAATCATTAGCCGTTGGTTGTTATGAATTAGTGTCATTTTTGTGTTAGTTAGAAACTATAAGAAATTTAAAGACAAGTGATATCAGATCGTTCACACACTTGAGTTTCTTAGATAATGTTTTGTTTTTTGTTTGAATTTATATGGATATGTGTGTGTGGGCTAAACTAATTGGTTATGATTTATGGCTAGGTAAACAATAGGGACATGTCCATTGCTGTTCTAAGGACATTCATATCCAAATCCAAGCAAGAGCATGAGGCAAAGCTATCTAAAAGAGCTAGATCATCTGGGAAAGTGCCTGAGAAGGATATCTCGGAAACATCCAAGGAAGAAAATCCTACTGAAAACGGTGAGAATAATGGTAACACCAACGGAGAACATGAAGTAACATCTGAGGATGGACCAAAGGAAGCTGCCAAGACTGCATATGAACCTGCAAAAAGGGAACTCAAACCACCAAGAGTACTTGAGGTCTATATCTATCTTCTTCTTTCCTTTATGACTATAATAATTGTACTTTGTTTGCTTATTTTGATGTTTATTGCAGGCCCTGTCAGCTTCCGGGTTACGGGCGTTGAGATATGCTCGTGAAGTTGAAGGAATTGGTCAAGTTGTGGCTTTAGATAATGACCCAGGTATATAACATTTGTTCTTGTGAAGAGGTTTCGAAATTCGTCTTTTTTATTTTCCATCCTAACCTCCAAGAATAATAATACCTTATTACCATTCTCCTATTATAGCATCGGTTGAAGCTTGCCAGAGAAACATAAAGTTCAATGGCTTGATGTCTACTTCAAAAGTGGAGTCACATCTTACTGATGCTCGTGTCCATATGCTCTCCCACCCAAAAGAATATGATGTGGTATGCGTCCAATTTTCACAAGATCTTGAAAGTTTTTTTTATCTTATTGGCTTACCTTGTTCTGGTTAACTAATTTGGGTTGATTGATATCTTAGGTTGATCTTGATCCATATGGTGCGCCGTCTATTTTCCTTGACTCAGCTGTTCAATCAGTTTCCGATGGTGGATTGCTGATGTGCACAGCAACTGACATGGCAGTGTTATGTGGTGCCAACGGCGAGGTTTGCTATTCCAAGTGAGATTTTCCCCTCCCTCATTTACCTTACTATGAAAAAAAATCTCTATGATTTTTTATCTGAATGCCTAAAATCTTTCTATTGTTAGATATGGTTCTTATCCACTGAAAGGCAAATATTGTCATGAGATGGCTTTGCGGATCCTCCTCGCCAGCATCGAGGTAATCAGATACCGTTAAATTGATTCTTTCTCGCACCAAATTGTCCAGGCTTTGATTGCTTTTAAGCGATACTCTATTACTATTTCTTCTCTAAAAGCTATTGTTGATGTTTGCAGAGCCATGCCAATCGCTACAAGCGGTATATTGTTCCGGTTCTATCAGTCCAAATGGATTTCTATGTCCGTGTTTTTGTCCGCGTTTACACGTGAGTTTTTCCTTTCTTTTGAAACACATATCTGTTAGTTAGAAGCAAAGTAAAGATTGAAACTTTTATGAAAAAAATGCAGTTCGGCGAGTGCAATGAAGAACACACCACTAAAGCTCTCATATGTCTATCAATGCATTGGTTGTGATTCCTTTCATCTTCAATCTGTTGGAAGATCTCTCCCTAAGGTTTCCGTCTCGTTTACATAAGTTAGTCTAGTTATGAAAAGTAACATTCTTTTTCTGATAATCCTCTGTTTTTTCCTGCAGAACAAGAGCGTGAGGTATCTACCAGGAGTTGGTCCTGTTGTTCCTCAGGATTGTACTCACTGTGGAAAGAAATATAACATGGGTGGACCAATCTGGTCTGCTCCAATGCACGATCAAGAATGGGTGACTTCGATACTGAACGGTGTTAAGTCCATGAAAGACAGATATCCAGCTTACGACAAAATCTGCGCTGTTCTTACCACAATCTCCGAGGAATTGCCAGATGTTCCGCTGTTTTTGAGCCTTCATAGTCTCTCTGGAACTCTAAAATGTACTTCACCATCAGCTGCTATGTTTCGATCAGCGGTGATCAATGCAAACTACCGTGTCTCAGGGTCCCACGTAAACCCGCTTGGGATTAAAACTGATGCTCCAATGGAGATTATCTGGGACATCATGCGGTGCTGGGTAAAGACCCTCTCTCCCTTTCTACAATTTGCTTTCAACTAAATGTATAAGCTTTAACTGTTTTGTTTTGGTTGTTAGGTGAAAAATCATCCTGTGAAAGCGCAAGCACCTGAACACCCTGGAAGTGTGATTCTATCCAAAGAACCATCTCATCAGGTCTCTCTTTCACTCTTTGATTTGGGATTGGTTTTGAAGCTTGAATGAGTTTCAAAGATTGAATCTTTAAACATCTTTTGCACAGGCGGATTTTTCGCGTCACGTTGGTTCGTTTAGCAAAGCACAGGCAAAGAAAGTAGCCCGGTTTTTACCAAACCCAGAGAAGCATTGGGGTCCAAAGGTAAGGGCTGGTCGTCAGATCACAAGCAAACACGTCTCGCTTCTTGGTCATGATGCAGTCAACGGTCATCTCAACGGCCATCACAAGGAAGCAGAAGGAGAAGGAGAAGGAGACGAAGAGGAGGAAAACATGGAGGATGAGCCAGATCTTAAACGCCAAAAGACAACAGAGGATATTGGTTCAAGATCATAAGGCAAATGTTCACACCAGATTTTTGTTTACCATAATTTTTCCCCTTTTTTATTTATTTAACATGTCATCATGAGTTATTCGTTTTTTATCCAAACTTAGATAATAAACTTTCAAATTTTAGTCATATGTTTTATATTGGATTTTTTAATTGCTTTCACATAATTTTTCACGTACTGAATCACAAACAAACATCAACTCTCTTAGCGCTGTCTATCCAACAACACTTGTCTCGATTTTCAATCTTTACTTAAGCGAAAAAGAAAAAGAGTTAGATGAGACAATGACTTTAAAGATCTGTTTAAATTAATTACACTAATGGAGTTTCACCTAAACATAAGGATGATATTCAAACAAGCTTTGATCTTTTCACCATATAACAAAAGCTTGGTAACTTCCAACCGTAGCTTTTGCTTTTAAAAACTCTCTTAAGTGGTTTTCTCTCGATGAGACTTTCTAAGTTATTAAACTTAAATTTGATTCTCATTAACATAATTGATGGAGTGACATACAATATTTATACTATAATTATTATGAGAGGATTATAGTATAAAAATGTTCTTTAATTTTCTCAAAACTTAAAAGAAGTTGGTGGGCTAAGTTTCAGATACTTTGACCAACATTCTTTTTTGCTCCGTGAACAAAACTTGATTTTTTTAACCAGGCAGTAATAACAATTAGGTAAAAGTCTAACGTTGTAATATGCTCGAATACATGGTGGTATGAATATCATGCTCGGTCCGGGACCCTCCACGTTTTCACCTGAAAATTTAATCCATCTATTTAAAAAGCATAGTGATAATGATAATGATGATTATCATCATGTTGATGATGAACAAAAGCAAAGCTATATTACATACATTTATGCAGACCAATGAAGGAAACGAAGATCATGCAAAGGATAGCAAAATGGGATGAAGACATTTCTAATTTTTTTCTTAAAGATTTTATGGGTTAGATTGTTAGAACTCCAAAAGCCCGACATATATAAAACATATGGTGTGTGTATATATCTAAATTCTTGAATGATAATCACATTCAAATTATAAAAAATTTAGAGCAGAATTTGGTTGACTATGTAAACCAATATAGTCTCATTTGGTAATCTCATTAAAACTATAAGATTTGGTTGTTATATGTATATTTCTTGTATAGTAATCTTGGTAAAACTGTAAGATTTTTTTTGACTATTTTAGTTTGACCTTTATTCTATAGCAATGATGTTTAACTTGGTTTAGATTTCGAATATATCATTCACAAAAGAAATCAAGTTTATATTTACAAATAAGTCAATGAAGCTAATCACTCAATAAAAATACATATATAGAAGATATTTATTTCTTTGCATTTGTGGTTTAACTATGTTGACGAACAAAAAACTCTCTAAAATTACAGACTTGAGAAACAATTGAGATGATGCCAAAAAAAACAAGAAAAAGACATAATTGAGATATATATCAACTGTACGAATTCATTTTTATAACCGCCAAGAAACTAAATAACAAAAGTCTTTGTAATATAGAGGTAAATATTTTCGTTTGTCAAGCGGGTAGCCTAGCTAATATACTTCACCATTGACGTGAGGTAGTTAATTTGCATAGTCGTTAATCATCAATTACCCCTTATCAAAGCAATATTTATAAGTCCTTTAGTCACCAAATTCTATAGTTGTGGTATGTAAGGGAATCAAACCAACTTAAGAATAAACCAAGTAGTTGCAATTGATAACAATACTTAATTAGAGCAAGACAAGATGATTAAGGCTTAAAAATATTTTATAAAACTATTGCTTTGGGTTAGGACTTTGATCTAGTGTAATAATATATTGGCTTATGAATGATTAGAGGCTAAACAATCAAGTTCTCATACATTAAACATCATTAATGAATATTTAAATATTTACCAAACACTATTTTAATTATGGGTTAATCCTCAATCTCTTGTAAAACCCCATGAGCTAATTTTTAAAAACCATGAGAAACTAAGACATGAATCCAAATTGATCACTATTAAATTTATTCATGGTCGGCAATGTGATCTATAAACGATTCAAATTTGGTGTCCACGCTTTTCCTCTAGCTTGCTGTCGGCACCACTCGTCCTTGCCGATGGTCCCCTTGCTGAGCCTTGCCGTCGGCAACGGTTGCTGTTTCTCAAAATCTTGCTTCCTCTTCTTTCCTTGATCCATCCTAGTTGCTACTGCTTCTCTTTTGCTCCTCCAATGTTTCATGTTGATATAGAAAGTATAAAAATGCACCAATATGCAATGCTAATGCAACCTATAACTTCTATATGTAAAAGTGGGAAAAGCAAAGATATTTACAACCAAAAAGGGATTAAAATCCTTAAAACACTACAAATGGAATGTCTAAATCCACCTAAATACACTCACATCAACCATCAACTGCTATGTTCCAATCAGCAGTGATCAATGCAAATTACCGTGTTTCAGGGTCCTACGTGAACCCGCTTGGAATTAAAATTGATGCTCCAATGGAGATTATCTTGGACATCATGCGGTGTTGGGTAAGATCTCTCTCCCTTCCTTCATTTGCCTTTAACTTAATGCATAAGCTTTAATTGTTTTGTTTTGGTTGTAAGTGAAAAATCATCTTGTGAAAGCGCAAGTACCTGAACAGTATGGAAGTTTGATTCTATCCAAAAAAACATCTCACCAGGTGTCTCTTTCACTTGCCTGTTTTCTAAATGTTCCACTCTTTGATTTGGGATTTGTTTTGAAGCTTGAATAAGTTCCTAGTTTGAATCTTTAAACACCTTTTGAACATGCAAATTTTTCACGTCACATTTGTTTTTTCTAACCAAGCACATGGGAAGAAAGTAGCCTGGTTTCTACCAAACCAATAGAAGCATTAGGGTCCAAAGGTAAGGGCTGGTCGTCAGATCACAAGCAAACCCATCTAGCTTCTTGGTCATGATGCAGTCAACGGTCATCTCAACGACCATCAGAAGGAAGCAGAAGGAGAAGGAGAAGGAGACGAAGATGAGGAAAGCATGGAGGATGAGCCAAATCTTAAACGCCAAAAGACAACAAAGGATATTGGTTCAACATTATAGGGCAAATGTTCACACCAGATTTTTGTTTACCAAAATTTTCCCCCCTTTTTATTTACTTTTAACATCATCATGAGTTATTCGTTTTTTATCCAAACTTATATAATAAACTTTCAAATTTCAGTCATATGTTTTATGTTGGATTTTTTAATTGCTTTCACATTATTTTTCAAGTATTGAATCAGAAACAAACACCAAATCTCTTAGTTCTGCTTTTAAAACTTTCGATCAGATTTTCAGTGTTATTAAACTCAAATTTGATTTTCATTTTCTCTCGATCAGATTTTTAGTGTTATTAAACTCAAATTTGATTTTCATTAACATAACTGATGGAGTGACATACAATTTTTATACTATAATTATTATGAGAGGATTATAGTATAAAAATACTATTTAATTTTCTCATAGCTTAAAAGAAGGTGGTGGATTAAGTTTCGGACACTTAGACCAACATTCCTCTTTGTTCTGTGAACAAAACTTAATTTTTCCAAGCAGGCAGCAATAACAATCATGGAATAACCTAGCTTTGCAAAATGATCGAATGCATGGTGGTATGAATATCATGCTCGCTTCGGGACCCTCCACGTTTTCACCTGAAAATTTAATTCACCTATTTAGAAAGCATAATGATAATGATGATTATCATTATGAAGGTGATGAATAAAAGGAAAGCTATATTACATACATATATGCAGACCAATGAAAGAAACGAAGATTATGCAAATGATAGCAAAATGGGATGAAGACATTTTTAATTCTTCTCTTACAGATTTTATGGGTTAAATTGTTAAACTCCAAAAGCCCGACACATATAAAACATATGGCGTGTGTATATTTCTAAATTCTTGTATGTTAATCACATTTAAATTATAAACATTTAAGAGCAGAATTTGGTTGACTGTGTACTTGGTAATCTCTTTAAAATTGTAAGATTTGGTAGCTATATGTATATTTCTTGTATAGTAATCTCGTTAAAACAATAAGATATTTTTGACTATTTTAGTTTGACCTTTATTCTATAGCAATGATGTTTAACTTGGTTTAGATTTCAAATATATAATTTACAAAAGAAATTAACTTTATATTTACAAATTAGTCAATGGAGCAAATCACCCAATAAAAATACACACACAAAAGATATTGATTTTGTGGTTTAACTATGTTGAAGAACAAAACAATTCTCTAAAATTGCATACTTAAGAAATAATTGAGATGATGTCAAAAAACCAACTAGAAAAAGATATAATTGAGATAAATATCAGCTGTACAATTTCATTTTTATAATTTATCAGACTTAATACCAAAAGTCATTGTAGTATAGTGGTAAGTATTTCTACTTGTTACGCGGGTAGTCTAAATATACTTGTGGGGTAGTTATTTTGAATAGTGGTTAATCATCAATTACCCTTAATCTAAACAATATTTATAAGTTTTTAGTCACCAAATTCCATAGTTTAAAACTAAATAGATGTGGTATGTAAGGAAATTGAACCCAAGAAAGATTAATTATGAGGCTTAAGAAAAAACCAAGTAGTTGCAATTGATAACAATACTTAATTAGAGCAAGACAAGATGATTAAGGTTTAACAATATATTAAAAAAAAAATATGGTTGTGGGTTAGGACTTTGATATAGTGTAATAATCTATTGGCTTATGAATGATTAGAGGCTAAATAATCAAGTTCGATCTAGAGGAGTGGGTATTAATTGTAGACTAGATCATTTCGATGGCCACTAACCCTTTATTTATCATAATAATAGCTAATGATTTCTAATACATTCAATATCATTAATGAGCATTTAAATATTTATCAAACACTATACTAGTCATGGAATCCTCAATCTCTTAAAAGTTCATGAACTAACTCTTATAAACCATTCAAGTATTTCATCAAACACTTTATATGAATGAATAATTTTAAATCTATTAATTATACAAATTTTGAAGATAGATATTTTATTAATAGTCTCAAATCAACAAAATCCAACTTCTTATTACCCTAACCAACAAAGTCCTTAAGCCATAATGAGACTACTCATTTATGATCATTAGATTAATTATGATGAGAAATATATAAGAAAATGAGCATAAACATAAGCAAATAGATGAAAGCAATATATTTATGGACTTAGATCATGTGAGTATGATTTTTTCTTCACAAGATCTCTCAAGAATCCTAAAAATATACCCTTTCAACTGTCTTAAACCTCTTTTAAAACTTAGTTACCACTCCTTTCAAAAACTCAAATTCGATTCTTATGAATAACATGATTGTTAGAGTTACATATTTATTCTATAGTTATTATGAGAGAAAATTATATAAAAAGATACACCATATCATTTATACAAAAACGTCCTTTAATTCTATCAAAGCTTAAAAGAGGATGGTGGGTGAAGTTTCAGACACTTAAACTTAACATTTTTCTTTGTTACATGAACATAACTTAGTTTTTCCATGACATCAATAACAATAATGTTTTAAAGTAATGTTGCAATGTGTTCGAATATATGGTGGTGGTATGAATTTTTTGTTTGGTTCGAGACTTTTTATGTTTTCACCTAAATTTTTTAAACAACTATTTAGAAAGCATAACTAAAATGATAATGAGTGATTATCATTATGATGATGAACAAAATCAAAGTTGCGTTACATACAGTTATGCAGACCAACGAAGGTAACGAAGATAATGCAAAGCATAGCAACATATGAAGAAGATATTTTTAATTCTTCTTTGAAAGATTTTATGGGTTAGATTGTCGAACTCCAAAAACCATGCAGACATAATATCGGTGAATGTGTATATCTAAATTCTTGTTTGGTAATCACAGTTAACCTATATCTAAATTAATTTAATTTGTCTGAGAGCAGAATTTGTTTGATATTCCTCCTTTGGTAATCTCATCAAAACATATATATATTGCTCTCGTTAAAACATTAAGATTTGTTTGATTATTTTTGATGTTTATTCTATAGCAATGATATTTAACTTGGTTTAGTTTTAAAATTATTATTACCAAATATATTAAGTTTAGCTAATCAATAGAGCATATCGCCCAATAAAAATAAAATAGATAAATAAAAGATTTTCTTTCCATTTGTGGTTTAACTATGTTGAAGAAGAAAAAACTGTCTAAAAATCAAGTTATTAAAATTCAGCCTTTTTGCAGACTTTGAGAAACGATTAACAAACTACCAATTTAATAAATTAGGTAGATTACTCATCAAAAAGTCGTTGTAGTATAGTGGTAAGTATTCCCGCCTGTCACGCGGGTGACCCGGGTTCGATCCCCGGCAACGGCGTTTGCTTTTTACAAAACTGTTGAATTTTCTTCTAAAATTGTATTTATTACGTGGCACAATCTTAGCCCGCAAGTGTAAGTACATTGATACACGTCATAATATTATATCTTTTCGTGTATCGATACGAATCTTTTCTTTCTTCCTTCTCAAAATTATATTAAATTTTCTCCCTTTTTTTAATAACCATTTCTCTGAAACTCCGCAATGCCGTCGGCGAAACTTTTCGGTTGTCCTATTAACGTTGAAGCAGAGGAAGAAGGTGGCGTCAGCGGCGAGGGTGGTGACGGTATCACAATCGCCGGGGAGATTTCTCAATCTGGTATCCATTTGGAATCCGAAGCGACGAGTTTGTCCGTCTGCTTCCCTCCGTTCAATCAGAGAGAAATCAGAGCGTGCAATCCAATTTTCCCTTTTGCAGAGTCGACTTCAGAGTCTGGATCGGGTTCTATGGATTCAGGAACCGATCCGCATAGTTGTTTTATCGATTTCTTCGATCGAGAGTCGTACGAGGTCGAGACGGTAGGGAAGCTTTTCCGAAGCCCGAATCAGAGGGTAAGTACTTCGAGTGGTTTCGATATCTGGGGATCTCTAGAGACGGAGGAGGATATAGGTTTAGGGCTTGGAATCGGGTCCGGGTCAGGGTCAGGTTCAGGGTCGAGTGATGTAGGTGGGGAAGGGCTTCAAGTTACCGGGATCGATTGGGATTCAAATAATGGGAATACGGAAAGTGAATCGGGTCGGGATGAAATTGGTATGGATCTTACTCCCATTGTGGAAGAAGCCATGACGATGGCTGATGAAGAAGCGGAATGGGAGAATTTACAGAACGCGATCAACTGTGCTGAAGAACCTGTGGAAGTTACTCTATTTAGTGTCGAAGAAGAAGAAGACGAGGAAGAATTGTCTTTAGCAGATAGGGATGATGAGCATGATCTAGATTGGCAGGTTTTGTTTGCAGTTGACAATGTTGTTAACTTCCTTGAAGATTCTGAAGTAGATATCATGGTAGACGCTGATGTTATGGATTACAGTGTTTATCTAGCTAGTATAGATGAATATGGTGATAATCATGGAGATTACGATGCTATCTTTGGACAGATGTTTGATAACAACGAAGCTGGAATCATGGGAAGTCCTCCAGCATCCAAAAAGGTAATTGATCATCTTCCTGTTGTGGAGATCACCTCTGTTGAATTGAACAATGGGAACATTGTTTGTGCAATATGCAAAGATGAAATTGTGGTGAAGGAGAAAGTTAAGAAGCTTCCTTGTAAGCATTACTACCATGGAGATTGTATAGTACCTTGGTTAGGGATGAGGAACACTTGTCCGGTTTGTCGGTATGAGTTACCTACTGATGATCTTGAGTATGAAAGGAATCGGAGATCTCAAAGGCGTGGTAGCACCGGTTTGGAAATGGACTTGATGACCGAGTAGATGAAGTAGTTATATGCTTTTTTATATTTTTGGGTAATTTCTCATATGTTCCTCATTGATATGATGTACATATTCCTTTTAGTTTAAAGGAAAAGTACTTTTGGTGCCATATCTTTTTTAGGTTCTTGAATCATTTAGACATTGATGAGAATTACAGTCATGGTTTTTTTTTTAATAGATGAATTGTCAATCTGACTTTGATTGGTTCTAACTTCTAAATATGATTTTTGCGATGTGATATAGGGTCTTTCTTGATTTATCCATCAATATTATATAAAGTATTCGACGAATATGAGGTGTATGGGAAATGAAAAATGTAGGCACTATTATAGATAGTTGAACTTATATAAATTTTTTCACTAACATTTTTCTAGATATGCGTAAATATCCAATAGTAATTTTCAGGAACATCAAAGCTTTAATCTTAAAAAAAATTATTGATTTTCATATACAAAAGTTATGGACAGATTTAACCAAAATTTTGATTTGACTAAAAGAAAACTATAATTCAAAACATTTTTCCTAGAGAATCAACAAACAAATCGGTTTTGCTTATATTAAAGATGACACACTCCAAAGTCTCTCAAATATAAAGAAATATGACAGATATAAAGCAAAAAAGTTATACGACAAATAGAGAAGAAATTGCTAACCATTTACTTTTGAGAAGTTCAAATCCTACTTAATTTGTTCAAAAGTGATTGTGATCATGCTGCTCTCAGTTTCTTGTGCAAAAAAAAGGTGTTAAGTTTCAATTACTGTGTTGGATTCTTTTATCACAAGAGGTTGATGTCGAGGTCCGGGATAAGAAAGAATCTGAGAATGCATATCATTTAACCATAATCATGATTGAATATGGGATTCTTATCAATAACTGTTTATCTGAGAGAAACATTTATCTGATTGAGACAAGAATGTATGAGATTTGTATTGTAACAAAGATATTTCAATGGTAAATAGTTGCAAAGATATCAAACGTTGGACATCCAAGTTTCCAAGTGTTTCCCACTAAACTTATGAACTGAACCCCATTACAAATAAGATTGTCGGAGAAATAAAGTTTCATTTTCACAAGGGAGTGGCTGGGTCCTTTTTCTATAGTGGCTCAACATTTCTAAAGAGCCAAACTTAAAATATTGAGTGTCGTTTTTTATTTTTATTTTTGATGGTCGTGAAAAATCTTTCTTTTTTCTGGCTCTTGGATACCCATTTGGCTCTACACTGTTTGCTTATCCTCATTGCAATAATTATGTTTCTTGTCTCATTCCATGTAACAAATACTCCACACAGAAATTATAAATTCTACAAAACATATAAGCTCCTTTATGAAACTTAAAGTGCTAACCATTTGCATCAGTCGCAACAGATAGTTGCAATCACTTTATTTTTGGGAAATTTACAAGAACTTCCATGTTCCGTACGTATTTTGGGATTTTCAAAATGTTCAACCTATATTGGTGCAAATAATCTGTGTATCAAAGGATATGAAGATTAGGATTATAAGGAGACTCTGGGAATATTCAATGAAGGTGGGGTACATGGAAATATCTAGGTTATACTAGAATGGTCCAATTATTCTAAGGTAAAGATGCTATCATACATTGAAGATATGCGGAAAGGAAAACTGTCTGGACACTTTGCTAAAACTATTTCACTGGGTGGAAAAGAAGTTGTGCTAAAGGCAGTGGCAATGGCCATGCCGGTCCATGCAATATCTTGTTTCAAACTGAAAAAAAAAAGTGCAAAATTGAATAGTGCAATGATAACAAATTTGTGGAACAATTATGAGAAGAATGCATTGGATAACATGAGAGAAGTTATGATTTCCAAATGATCTAGGAGGAATTGGCTTTAGAGACCTCAAACTTATCAAACATTTTTAGCTGCTAAGCAAACTTGAAGACTACTCAGGAATCAAACCTGCCAAATCTCACTATTCTTCAAAAGTAAGTACTATGACGATGATCATTTTCTATATGCATATTTAGGAGATAGGCCATCATATTCCTAGAGAAGCATATTGCATGGTAGAGCTTTATAGAAGCAATGTCTACAACAAATGGTAGGGAAATGACATATCATTTGGGGTTTGGACTTCCAACTAATTGAGTGATGATCTCTTAGGCCTTCTTTAATGGAAAATACTTTGGTGGATAAGAACATGTATGTAGGAGATCTTATAAAACCAAATAGAAGATCATGAAAGATGGGTAAGCTACTAGAATTTTTCTACCCTAGATATATATAGTGGATCCTCAAAAACACCAATGATATCTTCAAAGGATTATTGGTGTTGGTGTTTCAAAAATGTGGGAACTTCTCTATAAAAAGAGCTTACTGGTTAGCAAATCAGATTTACAGAAAAGATGAAATAAAGGAATTCATGAAACCATCCCTTAATTGTATCAAAGAACAAGTTTGGGGTTTACTTGCTCCAACAAAGATCAAAACCTTCATCTCATCTGAAAGCTGATCAGAGATGCAGTTTTGGTAGCAGACAAGATTGCAAGAAGAAGAATGCATGTTAATTCTTGTAGAAAAATTTGTGGATTGGAGGAGAACCAGAGAACCAAAGAACCATGTAATCTTTGCATGCATTTTGGCTAGGAAAATTTGGCTCTGTCCATTATCCCAACACCTATGAATGGCTTTACCTGATTCGTTCTATGTGAATTTGGCGTACCTTCCAAAGCTAAGAAATTGTTCGTCGTTTCCTTTAGAAAAAACAAGATCATTCCCGTGGATTATTTGGAGACTAGGAAAAAATGAAACAAGTTCCTCTACGAAAGCATAACCTTTAAAGTGTTGGACACCATGGGGAAGTTTAAGATGATGTTAATCACTGATCTCAAGCTTAAACCTCTCAAAGAGACGAATAAAAACTTATGGTTAAGCCTATCCATGATGAGAAAAGAGTTTGGAGGACACCTTAAAGATTTTATTTAAAGTAAAATGTTTGATGTTCTAGGGACAAGAAAAGTAAGAGTGGTGGAGCTGTTTTGGTCCTAAGAAATTGAAAAGGTGCAGTTTTACTCGATGCTCGAAGGTCTTTCATTACTACATCTTATGATATAGATGCATCCATGGATTGCGTTTGGGTGGTTGATGAGTGCATGAAACATTTAAACGTACCTCGAATAGTTTTTTCTACTCAGTCCAAGGATTTGGTTGTGGCCGTCTTTTATATACCATTCAACTAGACTACGGCGGTTTTTGGAGTCAATTGAGCAATGATATATTTCATTTGAAGTTAAGAAAGCTAACAAATGAGTATAACTAATTGGCCAAAGTAGCACCAAAGAGGATGGTTGACAGTCATACATTGTAACCGGATTTCCATTTTGACTAAGAGATCTTTTATATATGAAAAATGTGTTGATCAAGCTTAAGGGTATTTGAATATATATGTTTATGATTACTTTGGATCCTTTTTGCAAGTATAATTTTTTATCTAACATATGCATTCAGTGTTTAAAGAAATATTTGTGGATCTGTTTCGATTAAACGGTATGTAATAGTGAACTGAAAGATAAATAAAAAATATGACGTATTGTAGTTGGAGTGGGTGAATAACATCACATCAAAAATAAATTTATCACACCATTTGAAATGTTTCATTTGATAATTATTACTTCAATCATTTTGGGATTGAAATTTGTGCTCAAGTCTTTCGTGACGTTCTCCCACTTTGTCTTCTTGTCTCTTAGGATTCTCTTCTCTCTCTTTCTAGACCAAAATGCATATCAACTACTCTCAAGCAATAAGCACGTCCAATACTCTTTTTTATTTACCCTAACTTTGTTTTATTTAAATGATGTTTTAGTATTTTCTCCAGTTAACTTTACAATAAGTTATTAGGTCTTTAATTATGTTTTCATAATTAGTATAAATTTAGGACTATAATAGATATTATACAAATTTGGGTTTTTAATGATAGAGAAGGAGTATAGCTTAAATCGAAATCTAGAATGTTTTAGTATTTTAGTATTTTCTCCAGTTAACTTTACAATAAGTTATTAGGTCTTTAATTATATTTGTCACAGATAATACGTTAATACCAATATTAAAATTTAAAAGCTAGAGTGAAATACAAATGTATGAATCATTATTTTTACAATTAAAGAAATTAAGTAATTTAAACAAACAATAAAACCAATATTTCAATTTGGTTTTTTTTTGAATCTATTACTAATAAAAGTTAAATGTATAGTGTTGTTAAGCCGTCCACATAAGATTTAAAATAACTAGTAATCTTGTTCTACATCACCGTTTTAAAATAAAAGAAAAAATATAATTTTTTAAAATTAGAGTTTAAAAAATAAGGAAATTGTATATAGTTTCCACCAGTAATATTATTCCACATCAATTTAAAATAAAATAGAAAACTAATTAAAAAAAATAATCAGAGTTTAAGAAATAAGGAAGAAATAAGGAAATTATATCATAGTTTCCTAATAAAACTTTTATGGTAGTTTACATATGATTTTAAATGACAAAAAATATTATTCCAAATCGGCTTTCAAAAATAGAATATAATTTAAACTTTAATATCAAATATCTTCAAAATCAAATCTCATCATGTTCCATATTAATTTCATTTTTTTTTTCTTATTGTTTTAAAATGAATTTAAATCTAAATAATTTTTTAAATATATATCATTATCTTAATTTAAATTTTTTATTGTTTAAAAACGGATTTTAAATCATTATGAAATTTGAATCATTATCTAAATTTAAACATATATTTTTTTTAAAAACGAATACCTTTTTGTGTTTAAAATGAAAATTTACAATTTAAAATTAAACACATATTTCGGTGATTGGTGTTTTAAAATCACCGATCCAACCCAACCTAATCACCCATCAAACCGAACCATACTCAAAATTAGATTCATCCCAAAAAAGTTTTCTTCTTGTGTTGATTATTCACCTTTGACCAAAATGTCTCTGATATAATCATCATGAAGCTCAATCGAATCTTGAACATTAAAACTTCTCACTTCTCAGATCGATCAATTTCTTCTTCAATCAAATATGTGAATCGCTTATCTCTCGCCGACGAAGATAACAACAAAATTGAGGCTCGGATTTTCCTTTTGTTGTTGGAACTGATTCGATTTGCACATTACAGTTTCTCATATCGATCTACTTCTTTTTCAATCGAATCTATGAATCGTCTATCTCTCTCCGACGAAGACAACAACAAAATCAAAGTTGAGATTTTCCTTTCACTGTTGGTGATTTGAGTGGGGAAATGTTTAGTGAAGCTAACTGAGGTTCTTATGTTAGTGAGAAAGCGACAAACTCAAGGAGAGATTTTGAATTACAATACAATGTAAAAGAGGAACAAGAAAAGCACAAAAAATATTTCAGGAGTTTGAATGTGCAACAAAAAGTAGTTTACGATGCATTTATGGAGTTGGTAGAAAATGATAAGGAAAAACTATTCTTCCTATATGGTCCTGGCGGAACAAGGAAATCATACCTTTATAAAACCATAATTTCTAAGATGCGCTCAACAGAGAAAATAGTGCTCCCAGTAGTTTCGTCATGCATCACAACATTGTTTCTACCTGCAGGTAGGACAACACATTCACATTTTAAGATATCGATAAATATCGATGAAGATTCAATGTGCCAAATAAGGCCTGGAACAATGCTTGCTGAATTAATCAGAAAAATCGATTTTATCATATGGGATGAGACGTCCATGACACATCAGTACGCATTCGAAGCGCTAGACATAACATTAATATATTTGATGTCCATGAAAAATGAAGCAGCTAAGGACAAGCCTTTCAGAGACAAGATTTTACTACTACGTGGTGACTTCCGACAAATACTACCAGCCGTTCCATATGGTTCTAGAGCAGATACAATTTTAGCATCAATCAAAGAATCATACTTGTGAGAATCTTGCAATGTATTCACTTTAAAACATAACACGAGACTCCAAGAATCAAAAACAAGTTTTGCAGCATGGCTACTAAATGCTGGATATGAAAATGCACCCACAACGGAAAATAAAAATAATAACGAAGCTGATGGTCATATGGTTTTAGTTGATTCAAAATTTGTAATGCAATCAACTGGTGATCATATGGAGAAAATATTTAAAGCCACAAATATAGAGAATGAACTAACAAAAAATAAACATGCAAGCATTACAAAGACAACATCCTAACACCCCGGAATGAAACAATTGATGAGATTAATGCAAACATGTTATCAAAATTGCCAGGAAAATAAGAGGAATATCTTAACTCAGAATGTATAGAAAAAGGTGACACAATATCAACAAACTATGAGACGCTATATACGGTTGAATATCTAAACTCTCTAGAGTTCACAGAACTACCAAAACATAAGCTATCTTTAAAAGTGGGAGTACCATTAATGCTGCCCCGATACAAACCACTTTCAACTCTATCTCTTATTTCATAGCAAAAAAAATAAAGAGTAACTACAATAAACTCATATCGAATTAAAAGGAAAAAAAATTAACTCCACCGCATAGAAAATTCAAATATCATGATAATAATGAAAAAACAAACTTATTATAAAATATTAAAAAACATTAAAAATTAAAAAATAATACATTTTAATTTCTCAATATATTCCAAAAATCAAAACAAAGCAGTTTCAAAATTGAAAAACAAATACAATGACAAATAAAGTAGTAATAATTCAAAATTGAAAATATTAAACGTCACCATATTGTTCAATAAAAATATATTATTAAATATCAAAACAAACAAAACATATAATATTAACATACCCGGGTGTAGCCTAGGTTTAAAATCTAGGTTTTATAAAAAAGCCAATATTTCGATAAGGGAAAATAATTCACACTAATCACATATATATGATGTCATCACCAATATATATAGACATGTGCACTACTGTGTACGCATGCATATGTATAAGAGCATCTTTATTGGTGGACTCTTTTCTAGAGTTCTTTAACTGTTTATTTTAATAATTTTTTATAATTTTTCTTTTTTTTTAAAAAGCTAAAGAAAAATAAAAAAAATAAAAAAAATAAACGGATCAATCGTAGTGTGCCACGTCGCGTGAACAGTGAAGAAACCTGAGAATGATCGGTTTTTATTTAAGGATTTTAGGAATCGGTTTCTTAACTATTCACGTGGAACCCATAATTTTTTTTTTCTTTTTCTTAAAGACTCTTGTTAAAAAATTCGAATAGAGGTGCTCTAATGTCACTATATGAACTGTATCATCAGTTCAATTCTCATTGTGAAGTAAAATAGCTCAAGAAAAGCTTTGTTTGGACAACTTGGACTTCTACGCATCGATATTGAGAAATCGGCAACCGGATATATATCCGATGCTAATTTAAAACACTAATAGCATAGTCATAATATTATGATTATATATGACTGACGACTATTATAAAAGTTGGATGTGATAGTGGAGCAAGAACTTAAATCAACTTTACAAGTATCTCAGCACATTATATTGGCCTCTATCCATATCATTCTCTTAAAATTATTAAACACGAAGAAAAGTGAATTACGTACCCGTTATTAAAACTTTCATATTTTTAACTATAATATGTGTTTTTCTACTGTTTGTTAAGATAGTAGTTATTTAAATATGGGAACATGCACAGATACTGAACGCAGAGATTAATAAAAAGTTTTAACAAAAAAAAAGAGATTAATAAAAAGTTAGGCATTCAGAATGATTTAAAATATATATATATATATATATATATATAATATTCTTCATTTGGCAATTTGGATAGAATGATTTAAAGGCACGATTGAAAAATAATTGTGTTAAATAATAAAAGCTATGGAATTATCAAAATTATCGTAAAAGTTGTGATGATGCAATAGACCTCGCTTTAGTGATTGGCTTATCCTTAATCCACCAATCAGTTGGACAACCATGACCTCATCTTTTTTATTAAAAAAACAGGGTAACAATAAAAAACATTTTTTGATGTTTCTTGAAGTTTGCTTAACGAAGAAGCTTAATTAATGGAATTTCGGATTCACATATGTTATTTAAGGGGCGGCTCGAATCTAAGAAAGGCAAAAACCAAGAGCTAACTTTTACCAAAGAGTCAAAACTGTTTTAACATATTTTTCTTGAACACATGTAGATAGATAATTCTGTATACATATCAACATTTATCTAGATATTTAGATACTGAAAATTACTAATTATATTGAACTTCAGTTTAGAAAATTTGAATTTGAATTAACAACAAAGTGGAAGATCTAATGAAATTCTTCCGTAAAGAATTGGAAAATCAAGGTAGGCCAATTATCAGGTGGTAGTGTCATTGATGGGACCAAAACAACGAAACATTCAAAAACACTTTTATAGTTTATAATCCAGTGAAAATATTATTAAAACAATATACGATAAAGGTACACTAAGAAAAAGCAAATGGGAAAAACTTAAAAAGATGAAATAGGAAAAATATTGAGGCTGTGAGAGAAGAACAAACCATGCAAAGGACATGAGAGTGATGTAATTAAAGAAGAAATAGACTTTGTCTCTGAATGATATGACTTGATAATGTGTATTTCCCTTTTGTTTGACTAATACAGTCACACTCTTTTCTATTCAGTAGCCATTGAATTTTCCAAATTATGCATCATCCACACAATTTTTTAGGTTTAAGTCAGTAAAAAAAAAGTTATGGTGTTGTCAATCAATTTTGAAACGAAAATATGTGACATAAGAACTTAACAAACTGCAATGAATATTCGATCTCATTTCTACGGCAAATGTTTAATAGAAATTAATAGTCTCTTGGATAGTAGCGGGTGAACGCCCTCTCAAGCATTGCTTGAGAAAAAAATTAAGAAATTTAAATAAAAGCATAGAAAAGGGAATTAGACCAAGATGAGGGTTCAGTGATTCAAATCTATGGGGTTGTTGGCTAGGGCGTTGGAGGCGAGCTCACTGGCTTTCTTGGAAAAAGTTGTAAGAATCAAGATAAATATGGAAAACTATATATTTCACAAAGAATGTTTTACAACCTTTTTATACATGAATACTAAACTATATATTTCACAAAGAATGTTTTACAACCTTTTTATACATGAATACTTTACATATTCATTTCTTATCATTTTTACATATATGGTTATAGCATAATATTCTCGACTTGGAGACTATTCAAATCGGTTTATTCGATCTACTCAGTTAAAACTCACCCTCAAATTGGTGCATGAAGATTAGTAACACCTAACTTGGACAACAAGTATGAAAATGTCGAACTCCCCCAATGCTTTTGCCAAGAGGTCATCAACTTGCTATCCAGTTCATACAAGTTTAGTCGTGATTAAATGATCTTGAACTGCATCTCTCACACTGTGACAATGTGTTTCTATATGCTTTGTTCTTTCGTGAAAGACAGGATTACCTGCAATATAAAGAGCATATTGACTATCATAATACATCTCCATCAGATCAACATGATCCACACCTAAATCACGCAAAAGATACTTTATCCACTTGAGTTCTCGTAACGCCGCAGCCATAGCCCTATACTCAGCTTCAGCGGATGAATGCGATACAGTTTTTTGTTTCTTCGTCTTCCAAAAAATAGGCAAACTCCCAAGTAATACCACATATGCAGACAAGGATCGTTGGGTGTTTGTACACGATGCCAAATCAGAATCACAATACACATGCAAACGTAGATCACTCGAAGCTTTAAGCATCACTCCTTGACCCGGTGTTCCCTTAAGATACCTTATAACTCGCTGAACAGCTTCCCAATGCGCCACTCATGGTACATGCATAACTTTAGAAAGCACATGAATCGCATAACTCAAGTCAGGACGTGTAATCGTCAAATAAATTAAGCGCCCAACCATACACCGAAACTGAAGTGGACCATGATAGTAAGGACTTTTATCAGCAATTAACTTGTGATTTTGCTCCAGAGGTGTAGCTACCGTTCGACTTCCAAGAAGACTTGATTCTGAGACAATATCAAGACAATATTTTTGCTAACACAGAAAAATTCTCAACGGTCCTCTAGCTATCTCAATGCTAAGGAAATACTTAGCTTTTCCAAGGTCCTTCATATGGAAACACTCACTAAGATAGGCATTGAACTTAGTGAGCATAAGGAGATCATTACCAGCAATAATTAGATCATCAACATAAATCAACACCCATAAATTTCCTTTGATGTATGTGAATAACGAATAATCGGAATATGATAGAACAAAACTAAACTTCTTGAGTGCAATAGCAAACTTGACAAACTAACATCTTGGGGCTTGTATACGCCCATACAAAGACTTTCTTAAACGACATACCTTAGTAGGGTAATCAACATGAAATCCATGTGGTAATTTCATGTAAACCTCTTCTTCCATATCACCATGCAAAAATGCATGCATTATCTACATCCATTTGATGTACCTCCCAATATTTAGCTACAACAGCACCTAACAAAGTTCAAACAGTACTCATATTTGCTACTGGTGCAAATGTTTACTCAAAATCCTCCCCCCTCAACTTGGTGATTCCTAGACGTACAAGACGAACTTTATTTCTCTCAAGAACACCATTAGAATTGAACTTCAACGTAAACACCCATTTACTGCCTATAGCTCGTTTCCAGGTGGCGAAGTTGCCAAATCTCACGTTCGACTAAGCTCAAGAGCATCAATCTCCTTAGAAACGGCTTCTCTCCATTTCTTATCCTTTATAGCCTCTTTAAAACTGCGAGGCTCTACACTAGCTGACAATGCACTGAGAAAAGCACGATATCGATGAGAAAACAATTCATCACTTATATGATTTTCAAGAGGATATATTGTGTTATCATAGGCCGTAGACGAGGAATTAGGAGCAGCGAGAGAAACAAAGATGTCTTGCATTCTACAACACATAATTACGATGTCTAGTATCCGGGAGCTTCGGAAAATGTCCTTTCTCCAATTGTTCTGGTTCGTTTACAACTTCACCATCTTCAGTTACGACATTGTTATTTGCATTCTCGTTTTCCTCAACATTCGAAATTTCTACCACTTCTTCATCATTAACAGTTCATGAAGATATGATTTCCACGTCACTCTCTCGCTTCACTGTCATCGAACAACGGCTGGGGATTAATAGAGATATTATTCTCTTCCACAGCTTGATTATGAGGAACTCAAAACGAAAAATTATCTTCTTCGAGCACTATATCTCGTGAAACAAAGAACTCATTTGTGTCCACATCATAGAGCTTCCAACCTTTTTCTCAAATGGATACCCAACAAAAATGCATATTTTACTCCTCGATGCAAAATTTTCATAATCTCTTAAGTTCTTGTGTGCAAAACTCAAGCAGACAAATACTCGCAACTCTTCATAACTTGGTGGTTTTCCATAAAAAAATTCATAAGGAGATTTCTCTTGAATGAGATGTGTTGGTGTTCTATTTATTACATGAGATGTCGCCAAAACACTCCCCTCCCCCCCCCCTCAAAAAAAAAAAAAACTTAATAGGAAGATTAGCGTGAAACATCAATGATCTAGAGACATCTAGTATATGTCTTTGTTTCTCCCGAATCTTCTATTTTGTTGAGGAGTCGCAATGCAAGATGTATGATGTATAATCTCATTGTCAGCAAAGTATTTGGACAAGAATAAGAACTTCGTCAAATTTTCACTACGAATCATTCTAACACTTTGATCAAATTGACGAGACATGAGAGTGCAGAAGTTTGGAAGACCATCTTTACTTCACTTTTCTCGAGCAGTAAATGAATCCAAACCGATCTCGAAAAATAATCAACGATAGTAAGAAACTAAATAGTTCCACATGAGGAAAGAACATGATATGGACCCCATAAGTCAACATGAATCAATTCAAACGAAAAACTTGCTTTATTATAACTCTCAGAAAACACCTCTCAAATTTGTTTAGACTGAAATAAATATCACATTCTCCAAATTTATCAAAAACATGCTTAGAACCAAAAATAAAAGGTAAAATATCCAAAGAATCAAAAGTAGGATGTTCTAATCGTTGATGCCACAAAGTCTGATCTTCAGTAGCTTTAACTTTGTAACCCTTTGATATAGTGACGTCCAGATAAACATACACATCATCCCGTTCCTAACCGGCTCTAATTAGAGTCCTCGTAAAACAGTCCTGCAAAATACACAAAGTATCAAAAAACGCACTCAAACACTTAGTTTGGTTCAACAATTTGGTTACAAACAGAAAAGTGCAATTTAACTTAAGCACAAATAACACATTCTCTAACACAAGAAGAGAAGACAGTTTAAGCTTTCAGCTCTTTTTTGCAAAAAAATCACTAGCATCAGCAAATTTAATCGGACATGCCACATTATCACGCATTTCACTTAACAATTTGATATCACCAATCATATGGTGCGAAGAACCCATATAACCTCACATGTTTTTCCTTACCATTAAACTTATCTGAAAAAGGGTTTGGACTTTTGTTGATCAAGCAAAGCACCAAAGGACGTCCATTGTTCAACACTGAAGTTAGGCATCGTCCAGTTCCTCCAATCTCATGATTTGCTTGAGAAAAATTTGAACGGGGCTGAATACCACGACCACAACCTCTTCTCATATTCGAACTTCCATGACTTACACGTTCTCCTAGATTAACAGTTCGTTCATTCCACCATTCGAGAAATTCTATGAGTTCCCAATACTTCTTCTTCTCGTGACTCGTTTTACCACAATTTGAGCACGTCACTGAGCTGTTGTTTCGTGTTCGCTGACTTGGCGCACCTGTTGCAGCGGAACATGCCATCAGCACGAGTCACGAATCCAACTACTTCTTGTTCCGGTTGGGTCCGATTCGAGGTGAGTCAAGTTTCTTCTCTTATTACTGTATCGAGACTCGTCCATACCCATGAGAAACGAATGAACTTTCTCATCTTCACCTTCTTTAAAAAATTCTCCGCTGCACCACACATAAACACCGGGATTGGCTTGTAAATGATAAGTTCATCCCACTTCTTTGACAAGCGTCCATAATACTCCTGCACAGTGGATCTTTCTTGCTTGCACGAGGCTAACTCCGCCTTCAACTGGTACACATGAATAAGATTTCCCACCGAGAAACGTGTCTTCAGATTCACCCAACACTTATGTGCATCGGGTACGAACAGGATTGTTGATCGAATCGTGGGTGAGATTGACGCCCTGATCAACTGTCAATCATGTTGTTTACGGTCTTCCACATCTCAGCTTCGCCAGGCTTCTCTGCTTCGTTCGACATCGGCAGTGTCCCGTCAATAAAACACATCTTACGTTTGGCTCGCAAGGCGTTCTCGAGCTCCAACGACCACTCGAGGTAGTTCTCGCCGGTAAACTGAACCAGTGAGATGAATACTTCTGGATTATCAGAGTTGGACATGTAATACGAAGATTTCATGACACCTTCTCCGCTTGACTTCATCTTCGAACCACTTTCATCACCAAATTTGGTAATCTTCTTCAATTAGGACTTTTTTTTTTTCAATGAGAAGAAAGAATAACTATCAACAAACTTTTTCTTTACTCATGAAAAAGGATCGATTAGTTTTTTTTAATATATTTTTTTATTTTGGTTCTGTTACATGTAAGAATCAAGAAAAAGATGGAAAATTGTATATTTCATAAACGATGTTTTACAACCTACTTATATATGACTACTTTACATATTCGTTTCTTATCTCTCTACATATATGGTTATAGCATAATATTCTCGACTTTGAAGCTATTCAAATCAGTTTATTTGGTCTACTCGATTAACAACAGTCAATTCCGTTAATGACAGTTGGAGTCTTTGAGATTAAAAAAATCTCATCACTAATAGATTGGTCATCCTAGATCGAAAGAATCTCGATATTCTCTAGTTCTGATATAGAATGTAGTCCTCTTTGAGTTTTTGGCTTAAACTGCTTCATTTTATTTTCATTCTCCACTTTTCCATCTTCATAGTCAATCGTTTCAATTCAAGGTATGCTATTTATCAAGCATAAAGCATCTCGTTACCTCACAAGACTTATATCATTGAATGATACATTATCGAAGCAGAATGAATCAAGGAAGTAATGGAAAATATATCCTTAGTATCGAAATTATAATGAAGAAAAACACTTTACGAAAGAAACGAGTGAAGATCAACGTAAAGGGATCAAATCCTAAACAAAATAAAGCTAGCAAAACTAACTTTATGTTTAATCTCATTATATTCTCTTCGAAATTTTTATCAATAATTTAAACTTCACACTTTTTACATATTTTCTTGTTTGATTGTCTTAAATTTTGTGCTATAATGAAAACTTAATCCCCATTTAAATTATTCGACGCAAATTATTTACCTAGATCTTGCATCCACAATATCACTAAACAGAACTCGATTTTTGTTTCAACAAAAAAAAAGAAAAGAAGAATAGGCTCCACTACTGTGTTACATAGCTTTCAGTCAACACCCAAAAAGCCTATATAAAAGGACCAATATCAATATGCACATATTTTAATTAATATTGCCTTTTTCTTCTTTATTAATAACATTGTCTTTTTACAAATGGATTATAATAAACCCATGCATGCCTCAGTTTTTGGTTGAGTTAAAGAAGGATACGTTTTAATCTTTCTATTATAATAGTGGTAGGAAAGACGAGGGGAATAAAGAGGACTTCTTCAATTTTCCAATTATAAAATGGTCTTTCTATACAATTCTCCATTGCATGTATATTATTGTATATTATTTTCAGCTTAAGGAAAGTCAGGAAACCCGAATAAAGTACCCAAACTATTTCTAAATTTGTTGTCGTTATATTAAAAATTTAAACAGTTTTGCAACGAAATGATCAAAGATGCGTTCAGTAATATTAACTGATCTTATTCTTGACCAACTAAGGGATACTACGTTCGCGTCTAACATAACTTAGTTAATCAAGAAAAATACCGGCTTTAATACTTACTTTGTAATCAATGTGCAAGTGTGTGTAGTTTTAAGTGGTTTGATGAGTCATCAGCTCCTCCATGTATTATAGACTTTGCCTAAGCCTTTGCAATCAACATCATATAACGACAAGCCAAGTCTGCCTAACACATATTTGCTTTCATTGATCATGGTGCAAGTAAGGAGCTTATTTGGTTTGGCTTTTGTAAGTAGTGGTCTTTGAGCATATATATAATAATAAGAGGAGACTTGAAGTAATAAGATCTTCTGAACATGATCTCTTAATACATCTGTAATATATTTAATGAGTTTAAAGAGGATGCTTGAAAATACTTAGGATCATTGGTTAACATATAAACGCTAATTATAAATCAATAAATTAATAATGACCATGCCTAGACACCAAAATCATCTCAAAATTCAATCTAGAAGGTCCTTTTTGAATGCCAACATCTGACTTGTCACTTCTGCATCAACAATCGCATATCTTTCCTCCAATGTTGATCAATCATGAGGTCTAGATCGATGTTTTGAATGTTCAAAAATAAAAGGAGATTGTTAGTAGAAACTATTTCAGGGAGCCATGTCCAAGATTTTTGAAAAACTACAATGCCTAATAAAAAAAATCATGAGTTTCAGAAGCTGTTGAAGTCGTCATGCCACATGGTCAGATTCTCCTAGCCTCAAGTTTGCATTAATTGGTTCCAGGTTATTGTACGCCACATCTTATGGGTCCAGATCTGCAATAACAACAATTATTCTAAATCCGTTTTCAGAATTCTTTGCTCACCTGATAGCACCATATTTTTATAGGTTTTAATCCTAGTTTAGTGTAGTATTTTGAGTTTTAATAGCATTTAGATATTTTGGTGTTGATTTCGCTTATTTTGGTCTTTTGAATTATTTTCATGATATTGTTGGATATTGTTATTTTCGAACGCTTTTTGAGACTATTATGAGGTTTGACCATGTGAAAAGAGGGTGAAAGACACTATAGTTATACCTGCTCTCGATCTTATTTCGGGGTCCGTATTTAACTTACCTTCACAAGGTAAGTAAAGACCCGGATCCCTACTTACTTTGACCCTAGAGCACCTTCTCTAGACTGCTCTATTGATATTTTGGTTAACTAATAGAAGTACCAGTAACCATAGTCTAAAATCCTTTTGTGGTCTCATTTGAATTTTAGATTTAGAGGAGTTGAGACCCACATATAACTGTTTTGGGTCTAAGTTTTAAGTTTTTTTAAATCATGAGATCTTTTATCCAATATATATAATATGTTTTAGGGATTGACTTATCTGGCATCATCACCACTTTATATATTGGCAAAGGAAAGCATTTTTCCAAACTAATATAATTTTGAAACCCCACAAATAGAAACGACATATTATCTCTCTGATGTAAGCACATAACATTGATCCAAACCTGATATTATCCACAATCTATTGTATCAAAGTTATCATCATGTATTTTTTTGCATCTACATCCACATGCCATGATATGGATAATTCTTTTTGCAGTTCCATATATCATGCATCAACAGTACTATGACGGTATGACCCATGCATCATGTATGTGTGTATGTATGATGCAACTAGCCCATGACCATGACTTTAGTGGATATATATAACATCATACATCATGCAACTTGCCAATGCCGCCTCACCTTCTCCTATACTCAAATCCATCGGATACACCGTACACGATGCCACTTGGGTATTTAACTAATCATACAATTATATACCACTATGTGTATCATATAATCACATCCATATATATCGACGTTCATCATGCCATGGTTCTGATTAAAAAACCATGACTTCCCTAACATCATTCTTATGCATGCATGAACCGCTGAATAAACAATATTTCAATGGGAAGAAAATAATTCTATATCGATGTCAATAATCGATTTTTACAGTGAGAAAAAAAAAAAAAACATTCTCTTTATAACCCATTGTAGATGTATCTGTATATTCAAAAAAAAAACTGTATAAAGTTTGATGTATGTTTATTTTTTTATATTTTGTGGCCTAAGTTTGAGATATATAATTTCAATAATAATAATATAAAAAAATATGCCAATGGGTCATGTAGAGGACATAATCTAAATTATTTTTACAAAAGCAAAACCCTTAAGCATGTGTCACGAAAGCCACCAATTTGCTAAAAAAAAGTTGTGGTCCTCGTTTATGCCTTTCTCTGCTGTATAAACACTCCTCATCCAATCGACAACATTCATTCACCCTCTTTGAGCTCCAAAGAGAGATTGACCATGCAGCCAAACTATAGTAGGTCAAGTCTAAACAACATGCAGCAACAAGACTACTTTCATTTCAATCACTACTACAACAACTTAAACTCATCAACCAATAATAATAATCTCAATCTTATCCAATACCCTCAAATTCAAGAGCTCAATCTACAATCTCCGGCAAGCAACAACTCTACCACATCCGACGAAGCAACTGAAGATGTCTTCGTCATCAACGAGAGAAAGCAAAGACGTATGGTATCTAACAGAGAGTCAGCAAGAAGGTCAAGAATGAGAAAGCAAAGACACTTAGATGAGCTTCTCTCACAGGTTGCTTGGCTTCGAAACGAGAACCACCAGCTTTTAGACAAGCTTAACCAAGTCTCCGACAAGAACGATCATGTTCTTCAAGAGAACTTGAGTCTTAAAGAAAAAAACTTGGAGCTTCGTCAACTTATTTCATCCATGAAGAACCTTGGAGAGACAGAAGGGGGAAACAGAAGCATCCATGGTAGATATTTTTCTTCTTCCTTGGATGACCTGGATCAAGACTTCTCTTCTATTACAGATGATCCAAGAACCAACAAACCATCATGACTCGTTCTGATCTAAGAACATCGATATCAATTTAAGTTTCTGCTTCTAATCTATCTATTTTCATTTCTTTTTTATATGTAT
Source organism: Euclidium syriacum (assembly GCA_900116095.1). Classification (NCBI taxonomy): domain Eukaryota; kingdom Viridiplantae; phylum Streptophyta; class Magnoliopsida; order Brassicales; family Brassicaceae; genus Euclidium; species Euclidium syriacum. Next base: position 5,616,739 of record FPAK01000007.1, on the reverse strand, counting down.
CCGCGAAACTCCGGCCTTTTAGCCCATATATATCATCTTGGGAAAGGAGCAAAAAGCGGATTTTCATGTATTTTTTCTATAGGCTGGACTCAGAAATATCAACCTTTTTTAACGGTTTAACTTCGTAGCAAAGTTTGAGTTTTGTTATATTTTGCTGTTTGTGATGAAATGGAAGAGTTCTTCTATCTTTTTTAACTTGCATAAACATAAGATGAGCATATATTAGGATATATTTCATTATATATTAGACCAAAAAATATTTATATAATTTGAACGATGTAACCACGTACGGATTGATTATTTTATTATACGTATATGGAAAACGGGTATAACTTTATTTAGATATAGAAAAAAGAAAAAGAAGACAAAAACAACTACCACCAACTCTCCTCGCCCAATAAAGAGTAGCCAAAACAGACTAAAATTCCCGAAAGGAAACTAGGCCCATTAAGGTTTATAGTTTTAAAAATTCGCGTATATTCTTAACGTAGAGTCATTACGCGCCCAGTCTTACTTTGAATAGTCTAAGCAAGAGAAACTCGAGAGAGAGGAGAAATGGCGTTGTAGAGAGGAGTTAAAGAAAGAAGAAGCATGCCGACCAATGGAGGTGGCAAGCACGGTGACGACGAGGACCCCTACATAAGGAACCACGATCTGAGGAGGTGATCAGCGACGAGCCAAACCACTGGGAGGAAGAAGAGGAACTTGCAGAGGAAAGAGACATGCGACAGTGGTTCGCGGTGGAGGAGTATTCGATGAGCCAACCTCTGTTACCCTGAAGACCCGCTGAATTTCCCATTATATACAACTCGATGTCTTCCTCGCCATTCAGACTCCCAGACTGTTCATCCAGTTTTTCATAATCCACGTCTCTGAGACTTGAGATAGTGATCTCCATCGCCGAGCTAGGGCCAGCCCCGTCCTGCTGAATGGCACATTCTCGACAAATTCATTCCCTGATTGTCGAGCTACCATCTTCTGACGAGCTATCATTGTTCGATGAATCTCTTTTGCTAATTGAAGAATTACTGTAAATAGTGTTAGACTCAGAAGTCCTTCTGCTTTGGGTCAACAACAAGATGATCTAAGAATGAGGAGAAATATTTTCAAAGGATGATAAAGAACAAGATGAAGATTGGTCAGAAAACTCAACGATCTTCAAACAGGCCGAAACTTTCAACAAAAAAATTGAAAATGCGGTGAAAGTTTAAACATAAAAATTAAGGAGATTCAAAGAAAAAATAAAAAACGAGGAGAGAAAAGGGAGAGAAATCGGTACCATTTTATAATAGAAAGATCAAATAAAATATAATTGAAGATTGAAGAAAAAATATATAGAGTAGGAAAGTGGAGAATAATGATGATACCTAAACGACGCTTTGCTTCCTACACCTATGCGGCTCTTCAGCTTCCCACAACAACCAAATTTCCTTCAAAAGTTCAAAATTTTAAAATTAATTAAGAGACTAACCCATTTAATGGGAATGACCGACCTAAATCGAAGATGAATTGTTCACGCGTTGAAATATTCGTCGAATATTCCTAACGAACTAGTAGATCTCACGAAGATCGTTGAAGAATTCCTACCAAATTAAGAGGATCCGCATTGATAAATTCTCAAGTGTTTTTATAATTAAAAAATAATGATTAAATAATTTATAATAATTTTTTTAATAAAAGAGTGTTCTCAAAAACTTTGGAATACCAACAAAGTGCTCTTATTTAAGAATATTTTCTTGGTGTTTCAAAGTTTTTGAAAATATTTTTTTATTAAAAAATTATTATAATTTATTTTATTTTATTTTTTTATAAGAATACCCTAATACGGATGTCCTAACAGACTTTACAGAACTCGTTGAGACCTTACAGAACTCGTTGAAAATTCACTACTGCTGCGAGCTAATATGTAACAAGCACTAATCTTTATTGATAAAAAAAATCACGAAAAATGTCAAGCTTAATTAACGCCGAGTTATAGATCTTTAAATCCGTTGAGCTCAAGCAACTCGCATTCAATTAAACGGGGAGGTGTTATTGTTAGAGGATAGGTATACACTTCCACATAACCCAACTTAAATGAAAGTCTAGTTCGGCGAAACCCCTAAGGTATGTGTAGTCAAGAAGAAAAAGAAAACTATATGATAAGAGTAAATATATGCAAAATATGGAAAACTTAGTATTTTTCGAAGAAGCCCATCGAACAATACCAATACACTCATATAAATGGGGAAGACCTCTTCAAGATAGTAGGTGCAAATTACTCTAAACTCTCCAGTTGAATCTTATGTTTCTCTTTCGCTAGCTCGATAATTTACGAGCTAGCATATCTCTTGCATTTTCCAAGATAAAATACTAATAAACTCTAACTTTTTTGTCTATTAAACTTAATATTTAAATTTACACTTAATAATTTTAATCGTATTTAGGTTCAATGTTTTGGGAGGAGGGGTTGTAGCCCACAAAATAGAGCGTCGGTGGGTAAAGTAAAGAAATGAGAAAAATATGATCTATTTATTATCATAACAACACAATTTTTGGAAAAATTATTACAAAAGACATTCTCTATTATTTTTGACACAGTTTGAATATTGTTTGGTCATTGGGTTAACAATAATACCCCTAGACTTAATTTTCCTTCTCCTCTTCTCTTTCTCATATATATATGAAAAGAATTTTCTAAAATCTCTTATATATTGTAATTGTTTTTATTTCTTTTAGTTGTGAAAATAGGATATAACTAACATGTTCTTTAGTTTAGAAGGTGCAGGATACTAATGTTAAGGTAGAAAACTGCGTAATCAACAAGGGATTGTACTTTTGTGTAATAAATTTATATATAACTGTGTTTTTTTCTGTCATGATTTCGTTTTTTTATTATGTGTATATGATACTGTTATATAAGTTATAACTATTTACGAAACCTGATTGGGCTTTCGTGACTGGCCATGTCCAAACCATCTCTTCTTTTATCCATTCCCTTTAGTCATTTTCTAGGTCAACCAAGAAAAAGTGTGTGCTTGTTGTTGCTTTCTTTGTTAATTTGTGAATTTCTTTTTAAGTAATTGTAATTTATGGTCATTACGAACTTCTCTCACATGAAACAAGTTTTTTTAGGACTGTGTAGAGGAAACTGTTATTTTGATACTTAGTGACTGATTCAAGATAATCTAACAAAAGGATAGTTTGAGGAGAAACTCTTTTTTTTGCTAGCAAAAAGGGTGAGAATCTTCGAGTGACCATGGACCATGTAAAGCTTTTTTATCGTAAGTTTTGTACTGTTTTTCAAATTGCATGGCTATATATGAAAAACAATCTGAAATATCCTTATATAAAGAGCAAAAGTGCAGTAACCTTTTGCGAAAAGTCGGTCACTTTTATGCACTTTTCACGTGAGTCTCGAATCCATCACTTGATGTTAACAGTCAGTCAGTCAGCTATACACTTGGTTGTTATTTCTTAGCAAAGTTTCATAAAGCACATAATACATATGGCTGATGGTTTCTTTAACTACGCCAAGAATATGCCTCAGTGTTCTAGTTAGAAGTTTTGATTCGTGGCCTCATTAGGCTTGTAATGAAGTGTATCTTAGATTTTTTTGCTTACTTTTATAAGATTTCTTTCCCAAGTTAAGCCTAATAATTTAGGCGAGTTAGCACCGGACATATGCTTACTATTATAAGATTTCTTTCCAAAGTTGCGCGTTATAGTTTTGGTAAGGCAAGTTGGCACCGTACATAGGCTTACTAAGATAAGATTTTTTTCCAAAGTTACGCGCGTTATAGTTTTTGTAAGGCAAGTTAGCACCGTACATATTTAGCTCGTAACATATATTTGGCGCAGAACCGAATCTTATGATTGCAATGTCTATTGAATGGTGCATGAAGACATCAGTAGCTCTCAATAATGGAATTGTGAACCTACTTTTGTGGTAGATAAGTTTTGAGCTCGGTGAACCTATCCAGGTGGCAAAAAACGGAATCCTTAGTTATAATGTCACATTTCTTTCTCTTTGCGCTGTCACTTTATTATTCTTTTATCAGCATATACCTTGGAAAAGTGAGCAAGTGTAGCTTTTTATTCTAAAGAATAGGAACTACGTGTGCTTGTTTACGCGGGATGGCACATACATCTACATATTCTTTCTTATAGTTGTGGGTGATAGGAGCTCAGTATTCCCATGGCATAAAATTTGAAATTAAACACAAGAGCAGTGATCTAGAAGGTATATTTCACAAATAGGGATTTGTAGCAAAATATTAGCATGATCATGCAGAAAAAGAGGAACACTTATTCTTAATAGTTAGCCAAAATTACAGATCCATATGCATAACTGTGGTTATAATCCTTGAAGCCAAGAACTTCACGGAGCCTTACAGAATCTTAAACAAAATTAAAAGTAATTTACAGCTTGCAATCTAGTGTGTTTATTTATGCCATATGAGCATCAGAATGAAGGAACAATGCCGTATCCTGTTTCAGACATGAGCATTGTGTTGAACGCTTGGTCAGCCTCAGCTTCGGTTTCTCGCCTCTTGGCGAACCGACCATTGATCCGCGGTCTTATCTCTGCATATGCTTTCCTTGACGCATACCTTATCGTCTTGTCAAACTTACGTGTCTTCTTCTTCTCTCTATATCTCAGGACCCTGGCTTCTCTGTCCATTGGACTTAGTTGGGTTATCATCTGAGCTGGGGCGGGTACTTGGTCTCTTTGGTGTGGTATTGTTGTGTCACGTGCTGTTGGCTCCGGCACAACGCTTGTTTCCATGTATGCCTAATCACAGAAACAAAGACATTCTCATTCCCCCTAGTAAGAGAGGACTAAAGAGAGTCGATGCAAAAGGACGCATATTCTTTTAGTATATAAAAAAGCTTACGTTATGGTTTAGGGAACTATTGTAGTTGTAGTGACTTGCTGAGTAGCCATATGGGAGATCAAACTCAAATTTCTGTTGCTTGTGGTGCGGGTGGCTCCTTAATTCTTCAACTCTAAGCGGAACAACTCTGTCTCCCCCATAGCTTGTCTGTGGTACACCGCAGTCTTGTTGATTGTATTGACCAGTGAATTTATAATCCATACTTGAATTGTAATCCACAAAGTTTAGATTTTCATCACCAAACAAGAACCCATCGTTGTGATTGTTATTGTTATTGTTATTGTTGTTGTGATTGTTATTGTTATTGGTGTTTTTAGGGAGCAACCACGAATGTACATTTCTGTCATCCTCATCCCGGTCTTCTCCTTCCACCACCAGTACTCTGTTCTCTTCTTGCTCGGTCCTTGTTGCCTCGGTTTGGTGATGAGTGGGCATGGAGTTGTAACAGTTTCCAGAGATTGGCAGAATTGGAACTCGGTGATGGCGTCTAGCAAGTGGGTTTGCTGAATGAACCTCCGAATCACAGGCTGTGCATAGAGAGGCATCATCTGCCTCGCACAAAAAGGTGGCTGGGGATCGCTCACATGACTCGCAGACTCGAACTCGTTTATGGCGGGAAGCGACGCGATTGGCGGAATGAACTTGAGCGTCACAGCTGGTGCACAAGTAGGCAGAGTCAGCCCGGCAGTAGACGGTGCAGGCGGCTGATCGGCATGTATCACAGGCTCGTGCCCTGCTCTTCTCTCCACTACCATTGTCGTAACTCTCTTCTTTCAACATAATAACAAGCTCAGAGTGTATTAATTTGATGGTGTGGAAATTGTATCGAAAGATGGGGATAATAAAGCTAAATCTCTAGTGAGCGAATAAGCAGAGGAGATATCGAATCCTCAAGTGCTTCCACGTGGCACAGTACTACTGGCACTTACAACTAAAATGTTATTGGTTCATCTTGCGGCTCTCTATGTAAATTGTAAAGTTTACAGATCTCCTATAGGACCCGCTACACAAGTTGAGTACCTTGTCCCACGTGCTATACATAGATTCTCAAGAGGATGTGGTCCGGATAACGCCATGGTGTTGCAGACCCCATTGTTACTATTTTTCATATCAACTTTTACTATTTTCAAGTGGATTTAGTTAGTAAAGCTAGATACTCTTAATTCTTTAACTTCACAATAAGTTGACGTAGTGAATATTCATCCTGAGCCTTGTGATAATTGTCGGAATGTATCTCCCGGTTATGGTTAGAATCTACCATCCACTTCACATGACAACCTATTACATCTCAGGATTTTACAATCGTGGTTTTGAATTTGATGAGAATGACAACATAAGATTGAGAAAGAATGAGAAAACTCACATGATGGATCTACGAGTTCAAGATACTCAGATTTAGTTATCCTTACATGTCAACCAAAAGATCTTGCCTTTTAATACCACGACGGACTACACCAAGTTCGTAGATTTGAGTAAACCCTAGAAGAAGAAATGACTTTTTCGAAGAACTTAGAGTAAAACAAGATATTAAAGCGAACACTCTTTCGTCTAAAGTTTCTTGATTAATGTGTCGATTACATATTGCTAATCCTTAAACCCCTTTATAGATGCCCCAAAAACCCAATACAATAAAGAAAAAAACCATCGAGATCTTTATCAAGTACATTTAATAACACGCTGCACTCATCTCATAAAGAATGAAAAAAAAGTCTAAGATGATTGATTTACGGACACTCATATAGAGTTTGTCAACCAGAAGATGTAACAATCTACTACCACCAACAATTATAACACAATATACTACCACGAACAATTATAACACGTAAAGCTTTTATAAGAAAAATTAAACTCCTGAAGATAATAATTAGGATTAAGGAAAAAGAATGAACAAATAGAACGTTAAGTATCACATTTTAAGTTTTTTTTTCTTTTTAATTTAGCAGCACTAATTTTCAGTTCAACATTAAAATGACGTTATCCCCCCCCCCAATTAGAAAAGGAATATCATAAACCCTAAATTGGAGAGGAGCCAAGAAAAAATATTTTTAATTTCGTTTGTAACTTACTTAAAGCATCTTTAGTAAAATATTTTTAAGTGGTGTTCTCATAATTAAAAAAATTATAAATTAATGAAAAATAATATTTTAAAAAAAGTTGTGAGAATATGTTCTCATTTTAGAATAATTGAAAACACTTTAACGATACATGAGAACATTTGTTAATGTATTATTTATTCAAATTTTTGCAGAAATAAAATTTAATTAAATAATAAAACTAATTTTAAAATATTAATATTATATTAAATGATAACCCTAAAGAGATTCTCACCAATGCTGATGTTTTTAAGGTTGATAAACTTTTTTTACACAGTAATTTAATATTTAAAACTTTATACGATAAATTTAGAGAAAAAAAACTAAAAGAAATTATATATACAGTATTTCTCCATTTTCAATTGTTTATGATTTCATATTGTAAGGTGGAGGGTTCATACTATATGTTGGAAAGTTTCAAAAATTGTCTATAAGATCACACAGGCAATTACTGAAATTTTTTGAGTTACACTCGTTTACTAGTCCATAGGATCTCCATAGGATCAGTAGATGGAAATTTTAAGAGCACATTTACTAGTTTTTGTGTTGACATATGCAAGCTCTTTCATGACCCTAGTGTCTTCAGCATCTTGGGTTTGCTAGTACTAATAACCATTTGTCCTTGGAATTCCCCTTGTTTGGGATATGCTTATAATATTTAATATGTGGAAGCTATAGGATATGGTACTGTTTGAGTTTGAGGACTAGCTCCAATAACGCTTTTGGGTTTAGTGGATTTTTGATACCCATTATTGTGGTCCAAAAAGAACGACACTTTTAAGACAATCTAGTGGCCAAATTCATGTGGCCTCCTTCAACTCTATGCCTCGACGGTTGAAAAGTGTTTACTTGTATAAAAGGCTGGTCCTAGGATACACTTTTCGCATCTCTCTTCCTCTTTCATTTTTATTTACACCACACTTCTCTTTCCCATTGTTAAGAAATATTTTATACTTTGGAAAAATAAGGTTATGTTACTAACTATTAAGTTATTATGCGTTACTAGTTTATGAGGAATGTAATGACATGGAGAAAATTTATGAGATGCTTTCATGATCACTGAACTCTAAAGAAAAACATTTTTAGGTTCCTTGCATTAGCTAGTAAGCATATTTGGAGATCTTTATCCTACCAAATTTCGATGTCTATACCACATATAACTTGAGGATAATTTTGATGCATTTCTGTTTTTAGTGCTTCAATGGTGATAGTAATGGAGATTTTAAAGTGGTTCAAGTTCAAGAGGAGCAATGTATATTGAATTTTTTCATTTGTGTTTAAGAAAGTGGTATTTCTCTTATTGTTTCTCTTTTTCTATCTATGAGTCATTGTTGTAGCGATTTAGAGCTTTTATAACATGTGTGGACCATCACATAACTTGAGGAGTGTTATTTTTTTTCATTATTTATTGATTTTCCATGGTTGCTAATTTTTTCCTTTGATTTGGATTAAGGAGAAAAGCTTTTTTTTTTCTTGCGAAGACTAAGAAGAGAACAAGCATCCAAGGACCAAATAAAGCTTCAGATTGTAAGTTTGTGCGGGTTCTCCACTTTCCATGGCTAAGGGAGAAACTATCTAAGGAAAAGTGCAAGTGACTTTTTGCATAAGGTAATCACTTTTATGCACTTTCACTTGATGTCTCGGATCGGTTACTAAATATTAACATTCGATTGGCTCTCGACTTCGTCAGTACTTAACTTGGTAATTATTGCACCTTAATTTACTGAAAATAAATCTAGTAGGAAAAACTCTAATGCTTTAAGTTTCGTTGTTGGTGATATGAAATCGGGGTATCTTTGACTTATAAGTTGTTGCTACATGATCAAACCAGGTCACATACTCGAGTTTTTGGTGGTATGAAAACTTGTTACAGTTTATACTTGTGGGCTTTAGTGAATGGACAATTTATGTGGTCCAAAAAAACATATTTAACTACAATCTTGTGGTGAAATTCTCTAAACTTTTTACTAATTTTGGAAGGAAAATTATTTATTTACAATGAAACCAAAGAAGCTCTATAACCATTATAAATATACAAAATAAGAAACAAATATATGTACATTAATTACAAACAAATTAGAATAAATGTATAACAAATCAATGGATTGATTGATATCACCATTATAGCATTGATTTGTATCTTGAGAATGCGTTAAAGAACCTTTTAATCGACATGGTAGACTTGTGAGGAAATTAGACTTCTGAGCCGGAGTTGGGTACGAAATTCAACCCAAACATTTATCTTAATAGAATCCAGTTTAAGGATTCAAATTTCTAACATAATGCATATCTCTTTTCAGCATAATTTTGAATTGAGTTTAGACTGAAGGGGAGTATTCCGTTAGGTAATATTTCGCAAGGGGATTTCTACCAAGTGGTCAAATTTTGTTATATCCACATCACCAAAATATCAATATCTCTAATCAATTCGTAGTAAACTACAGAGCTATATGCATCCTCTGGTTTACTACAGAGCTATATGCATCACCAAAATATCTAACAACATTCATAAACCAGTGAGTAATAATATCTAAGCATCCAATCTAGTTTATTTTCTTTCCTTTTTTTTGGCAGAGGAGCATCAGAAGGAAGGAACAATTCCATAACCGGTGTCAAACATAAGCATTGAGGAGAAAGCTTGGTCTGCCTCTGCATCGACTTCTTTCCTCTTTGCAAACCGGCCCTTGATCCTTGGCCTTGTCTCTGCATACGCTTTCCTTGAAGCATATCTTATCGTCTTCTCAAATTTCCTCGTCTTCTTCTTCTCTCTGTATCTCATAACCCTAGCCTCTCTGTCCATCGAACTAAGCATCTGAATTGGAGGTTCAAGGGAACTATTTTCATTTTGATGAGCTTCCGAGGACACGTGGCTCCTTGATTCTTCAACTTGAAGTGGAACTACTCCATCTCCCTCATAGCTCCTCTGAACTACGTTGCAGTCTTGTTGATACTGATCGGACTGGTCTGTGAATTGCTTATCCATCATACTCGAGTTGTAATCGACAAGGTTAAGATACTCGTCATCGACTGAGAACCCATTATTATTACAACAACTGTTTTTCCCTGAACTAGGCAACAACCAAGAAGCAGCCTCTGCTTCATCTTCATCCACCACTAGTGTACTCTCTGGATGGGTCACTGTTGTCTCACTTGAGTGGTTAGTCTCCATGGAGTTTCCAGAAACAGGCAGGATCGGAACTCGTTGATGGCGTCTAGCGAGCGGGTTTGCTGAATGGATCTCCGAATCACAGGCTGTACATAGAGACGCGGAATCTGCCTTGCAGAAGAAGGCAGCCGGGGCTCGCTCACATGAGTCACAGACACGAACACGTTCATGGCGGGAAGCGACACGATTGGCGGAGTGGACTTGAGCGTCACAGCTGGTGCACAAGTAGGCAGAATCAGCTCGGCAGTAGACGGTGCAGGCGGCTGACCGGCATGTATCACAGGCTTGTGACCAATTACTCTCTTCTTTAAGCATGTTGTACTTTGATGGTGAGGGAGATTGCATCTCAAGGCAAGGGACTAATAAGGCTATATGAAATGGTAAAGCGAAGGAAAGGATAGATTCCCGAGAGCTGACACGTGGCGGAAAATTTGTGGTCTTGAAAAGTTATGTGATCATCATGTGGTTGGATTGAGTTTTGCATGAGAAGGCTTTATGTATGGGGTCCAGTCCATAGATGCTTACTTTTGGCTTTTGGAATCATCGACCTTAGGAAAAGCGAAAATTTATTAGTCTTCTTATATCTTTGAAATGGAGGAGAAATCTACGTGACACCAAAAGTCATCCACATCTACTCTTCTATGGGACCTATGACCCATGTCCACATGCATCAAAGTTGCAACTTTTAACTATTTTCGTTTTATCTATTACTATTTTGGTGAAAGCTGGAAACGTTACTAGCTCTTTGCCTTGACACCATCATCAGCCTTTGAGTGTTTTATCTCAATATTGAATTTTTATCATGTTGCAACTGTTCGTGTTTTTTCACCGAGCAAAGCCATCTTCTAACGATTGTTATTGTGGTGATTAGAGCTGAACCGTTTTAGACTGATTTCAACTAAAGTTTATAAATGGTTTTTCTTCTAGAGGAACTAATGACTCTAAACCATATTTGTCCCTGGTGATATGTAGGAGTATAGGAATAGGAGATAATATAGCCTGTCATAGCTTTGTTTGGTTCCACATAAGGTCGGTGAAGCTGACGTGGCAGACGGTGGAGATCTTAGGAGCCAATTGGAATCTGCCAAATCGCTTCAATTAAGTTTAAGGATTAAGAAAGAACATGAGCCACAAGTTGAAGCGAATGGTGGGTCTTAAGTTAATATTATATCAACATCACATATGGCTACAAGAAGTCACGAACATATCTTATCTATTTCTACAAATCCAATTTGCATATGATCATATCATGTTCAAACGTCAAAGTAACAAAACATGCACGAGTCAATGAGTGTTGTCACATCTCTATCGCCTTTTGAGAATATGATAAAACTCGATATTATCAATGGAAGTAATTATTTTTTAACTATCATGATATGTTTAGATTCAACTATGCTTCTACAGTTTGGAAGGATATGCTCACTCGATTTCATATTACAAAATATATTTTGATCTTACCAATTTGGAAGGATATGCTCACCAACTTAGTCAACAGATTTGGTCTCTACAGTAAGGTCAAGTGAATTTTTTTAAAGTTAGACCTTACGCTATTTCGCTCTTCTCTGATTAAGATTCAAAGTTAAAAATAAACAGCTTTCAGCTTCAACCACATAACAAGTAAGAATTTCTATTTACATATAATAAACAAATCGAATAATACAACAATGGAAACACAGAGGAATCAAGGAAGATACAAATAACTAAGAATCCAGAAACAATACAAATTCTTTTTCGCTTTCCCTGCAGTCAGAAGGGGCTTACCTCACGAGCCAGTTTCAGCAACAACTCTGGGACAAGACGTTTTCTGGGAGGAGCCAGTGAGTCTTTGGTCAACGCATCATCGTCCTCCGCGTGTATCACAGAGACTATATCATCAAAGAGTTCGTCTTTACCACCTCTTAACGGATCCTAAAAAAATACTCTCAACGTGTTTACTATTCAGACACTACTAGCTAAGTGTGTATCACAATGGAAAGTAGATTCTGTGGCTTACCTGAAGAAATAAATCAGTATGTGTCTTTCCACTGTATAATTTAAGCTCTACTTTGGCTCCAACAGCTTGGAGAGCTTCTGTAAAAGTTTTGCTGCAAAAAGAGGATGTTTTAGTAAAGCAAAGAGTCCAATTAGCAAATATATGATGAATTCAAGAGGATGATCATAGAACCTTGCATCGGATGGTATGGAATAGTCTGAGGATCCGTGGAAGAGTGTAATAGGAGGCAATAGGGACGCGGCTTTTTGAACAATTGGATCTTTCAATCTTACTTCTGGAGAGAATTTCTCAAATGACTCTTCTCCTTCCATTATGCTACAATTTGATCAATCCAAAAACAAAAAAGAGGAAAGAAGTGATATTTTTAGGAGTTGAACATTAGAAATAGTGTAATTGATCAATTTGTATATAGGATTTGATGAACTGAGAATCACCTTAGGAAAATGGAGCGATAAAGACCTCGACTGTGGAAGTGATCAACCAAATTGAAAAGATTGTACCTATTCAAGTTCGAAATTGTAAAGCAGAATTAAACCAACATGCAAAAAGGTTTGAACTTGAAGAGTCTAGATGAACAACAAGCAAAGGCTAGAAAATACCCTCCAGATAAACCGAAATAAGCTTGAATCTGAGAAACCTTCCAGGAGATGCTCTCTCCTTTTGTTTCTTTAGTAGCTTGTTCCAATAGAGCACAGGCAGCTATATGTGCACCAGCTGATTGCCCCATCAGATAGATCCTACAGAAGCATACACACATGCAGTTTCAATACTCGAGAGACCAATTGAGGAAAGATCAAATGGTAAATGAAAACAAGCCAGTGAGTTGAAACCTGTTAGGGTCACCTCCAAATGCAGAGATGTTATTGCATACATATGAGATTCCTTGAGAAGCATCTTTTACCATATCACTAATTGTTCCCTGTGGAAAGTTCCTGGACCATAACGAAGGTGATTTCTTGGTAAATGCATGAAACAAAACTAAAATAATAATTGCTTCTGATAAAAAATTAGCTGCTACCTGTAGTCAACGCATGCTACAATGATATCCCTTTCAGCTAGCTGCATTCCCAAGAGCGAACCCCAAGCTTTGTACCTATATATCATCAGCACAAGAGTAAAAAAACCTGAACTTATTAGTCTCCGTGAAAACTTCAATCTTATGCAGAGGTGGATGTTACAACTCCGGTATGCTACTCACCCAATAATCCAAGCTCCACCAGTCACAAAAACCACTACTGGCTTCGGGCCATCATTGTATTTCGGTAAGTAAAGATCCAACCTTCCGTTCATATATACAATACATGAACAATCTCAGACATAGGTGATATATATGATAAAAGCAGGTATTCAATATGAACGGTATTAATTTATTTTAGGAGAAACACACAAACCTATTCCTTGGTTGATCTCCATACACTACACTCCTCCGGATTTGTGGTGAGAAAAAATAACTATATGCAACTGCATAAGACACAAAAACAGCATGTTAATTTAAAGAAGTCGTTTTCTATGTATTACTTTATCAGCAAAGACAAGCAACAAAAATTTCAACCTTTAAGAAAGCCAGGCATAAGTAGCATAGCATAGCAGGCAAGAGCAAGTAATCTTGTCATCCATCGGTAGCCTACCCTGAACAAGACTTACCAATTAAATGATACTTTTTCTTGCTCAACTTGAACAAAAAATCATATTTCCAGGCTTTCATGAATCAACAGCACATGGAAAAAACTTTTCTAATTAGAGTAAAATTTCCCAAATCTCACGCAACTTTTAAGATAAAACGAGGGAAATTCAATGGATCCTTTGCAGAGTAAGCAACAACTATGACATATATCATATAATTAACGATACCGTGCACACAATGCTCACAGCCAGCTAATGACGACAGCCTATCATCCGAAACCGGGAAAATTGAGATCAGTACCCGAGATATCGAAGAAGCTTGAAGCTAAGCCCAGTAATTAGGTACGTCTCAGCAGCCGCGTGGCTGATTTCGCGGCCAAACGAATTCTGCCGGCAAATCCGACGTGATCTTCCTTCCGTCGACAGCTTTCCGGACACTCGACGGCGCACCGGTTCGGGTAAAGAAGAACCGTTAGAGCCGTTAAGCAGAGTCGTTCTATCGGATTCCTCGGGTAGAACCTCCTCGATCTCCGATACCGTCGATGTCATCGGACGACATCGCTCCGGCTGGTGAGTCTCCAAAGAGGATTGCATTCTTGTCCGGGAAATTGTGGATCTCGGTTCAAGATTCGCCCACTCTTCTTATTCGTCTCGGAGATGCTAAGTTGGCTCTCTCTCAAATTTCAAACTCTCTTTGTCTTCGCTTTTTTGTGCGCTCTTCGTTCCCTTCTCCAGGAGGAAGTAGATATATTTTGTGGATACCAAATACCAATTATAAAATGAAGAGACAAAGAAAAAAAACAAGTATATAAAATGTAATGAAGCGTGACCAACAAAAAAAAAAACAAAAAAAAAAAATTGTAATGAAGCTAAGTATTTGATTTAATGCTAATTAAGTAATGATATGAACAAGTTAATGATTGAACACTGCTCGCATGTTTTAGTATTTTCCTTGGAAAGTATTTTATTAATTTATGTTTTGTTAATCATTTTGATTGGCTGGAGTAGACTGACGACTTCGTCGCTATTAGTAAACAAAACCATCTTTCCCACAATCGCAAAAGGTTAAGCTCTTGGGTCCCACCCACGTATGACGAATATTTCAGAATGTTAGAGAAACTTACCCATCACTTTCGCAACTCCGATCATGTGGCAAAGTGGCCGTGGCCAGTGGGGCATACCCAACGGCAACAACCAATAAAATATACCATGCTAATATTTGAGAGTCATTGGTGAAGCTAGCAGTTATATGATCCTAACTGAGCCACTGGTGAATGTTACATTAGAAGTCGAGCTCTATAATCTTCTTTTCTAATATTTGAAGGTTACATTAGAACTGAAGTCAAGTTCTATAATGTCAACACGTGTCACACCTAAAACTAAAGAGTTCTTCCCTCCAATTTTTAGACTTATGTTCCTCACATAAATTCTACATAATAAGTTTTGCATTTCTCCCAATATAACTACAATTACCAATAACATATATGGTATAAATATTAACTGTTCAATGTCGGTTGATTATAGTTGAATTGTAGAATTTGGTTGATTTTTTTTTAATTTCTAATTGAATCTAACGGAATTTATAAGATAATCGGAAGGAATCCAGCGGAATTTGGCGGAAAAATTCCTCCAATTCCCCCAAAAATTTCACCAAATACATAATACTATTTACACCCATATATTGGTAAGTACGACCTCCCAGTTTCTCATCTTCATTGTTTCTACTTTTCATTTTTAAATTGAACTCATCGTCAATGCTTAATTATTTCCAATAGTCTATCACTATTAAATCTTTTATTATGATCACAATAGTATAATTTTAGTTTACTCTTCTTCTAAATGTTTTAATTTGTTTCAATAGTGTTTTCAATTTATTCTTCTCTTTTCTTTTGAAAAATCACATTCAACCATTTTGCTCGAAAAAAAATCTCAAGTAAAGCTATGATGTCTTCGCTTTCCTTGAAACCGACACTAGGTATGACTTCGACTCTTGCTTTGTAGCTGGCGATGAGGAAGATGAGTAGTGGACTGGCAAGGGTGGATAACTTGATGCAGCAGTTGAGAGCCATTGTTGAAGCTAGCGGTTATATAGTGGTACCTCTAAGCTACTTCGTTGACTCCAAGTATATTTTTTACTTCCAGATTAATAATACCATGTTTTTGACCGACAAAAGGTCATTAATAACTTTTCATCGCTATTACGGAAGTTAAATTTCACATTAAGATTTATGATATGATGAGTAAAAAATTTGGGTTTGAATTCTCATTATAAGTCTAAAATAAAAACAAAACTTGAATCAACAAATATGATTGATGTTGAATAATAAGTTTATTAAATCATAAAAGATATTTCGAAGAGATGTGTTTACAATGCGTATAAAACTCTATTTCGAAATGTAAAAATAGCTAGGTTTCTCAAGAGATGCCCCTATTTTGCTCATTGGACTCTTCTTTATACTCCCAATTTTAAGATTTATTACATAATAAGTTTTGCCTCTCTCCCAATTTTTGTATACCTACAACTACCAATAACATATATGGTCTAAATGTTAACGGCTCAATGTCGGTTGATTCTAACTGAATTTCAGAATTTGGCTGATTTTTTTTTTCTGATTGGATCTAGTGGAATTTATAAGATAATTAGGAGGAATCCAACAGAATTTGGTGGAAAAATTCCCCAATTCCACAATAATTACACCAAATATATGATACCATTTACACTCATATATTGGTAAGCACGAACTTCCCAAATTCTCATCTTCATGTTCCACTTTCCATTTTAAATTTGAACTCATCGTCAATATTTAATTATTTCCAATAGTCTACCACTATTAAATCTTTTGTTTTGATCACAATAGTATAATTTTAATTTACTCTTATTCTAAATGTTTTAATTTGTTGCAATAATGTTTTCAATTTAGTCTTTCTCTTTTCTTTTTGAAAATTACATTTTGTTGGAAAAAAAAAATCTCAAGTAAAGCTATGATGTCTTCGCTTTTCTTGAAACCAACACTAGGTATGACGTCGAGTCTTGCTTTGTGGCTGGCGATGAGGAACCGGAAGATGAGCAGTGGTGAAGCTAGCGGTTATATATTCGTACCTCTAAGTTATTTCGTCGACTCCAAGCAATTTTTTACTTCCAGGTTAATAACACCATGTTTTTTGTTGACAAAGGGTAATTAATAATTTCTCATTGCTATTATGGAAGTTAAATTTTCACATTAAGATTTATGATATGATGAGGACAAAATTTAGGGTTTATAAATCTAAAATAAAAACAAAACTTAAATCAACAAATAGGATTGATGTTGAATAACAAGTTTATTAAATCATAAAAGATATTTCGAAGAGATGTGTTAATAATGCGAATTAAACTCTATTTCAAAATATAAAAAATAGCTAGGTCTCTCAAGAGATGTTTCTATTTTGCTCGTTGGGCTCTTCTCTATACTCTCCTCGTTGGACTTTTATATCATGCATACTTTGGAGTCACTCCAACTACATGACCTCTTTGAACTCGAAATTTCATTGATACATCAAAGATATTCCTTGACTCGTATATCTTGAACTGGATAGCCTTAGTTTAATCTTTTAGTTTGATGGAATTAAGATTCTTGACTCTAGTCGTGTGTTATCCGTCAGTGTAGGGCTTTAAATGTAGACCAAATTTGGGGTCAAATTCATCTTCGACAGCAATGATAATTGTTTTTCTTTTGGCAACGGGACTGATTGAATTCTTTACCATTGTGTTCATCGTCGTGGTAAGGGTTTTAGTAGTTCCATCACACAAAAAAATAAGAACGTGTTGTACCAAAAATTGTACTAGCAGTCGTTTTGTACCACTATCTCTTTCTTAACACTTCTAATTGTTTTCATAAGCCTTCATGTTTTCTCTTCCCATTAAAAACTTCTACTGCTTTGTATTACCCAATCAGACTCGATCCATTTTGTAATCGAAATTAATAACTAGTTTTTGGAGCCAACTTAAAAAATTAAATAATATTTTTTGTATTTTATGACCGAGTTAATTATTTTTTAATAAATCATTCAGGTTTATATTTTTAAAATATTATATTTATTATTGTCACTATTATTTAGATATTCTCTAGTTGAGTTGATCCCTTTGTTGAAAACAGATCCTTTCACAAACCAAGTTTTATTTAATAGATAAAAGTCATATTAAACACTGATTAAACAACCCAAAAATAATAGTAAAAGCTTAATTACAATAATGACCAAACGAGCAATACTTTCCGCCACCGCCATGGCCACCGTACCCACCTTCCTCGTCGTCATCATCATCAACATCACTGCTTCTACTATGAATCCACCACAACAAATTACTCAGAGAGTTTCCATCATCAAACCCAGTTAATCCTCTAAGCTTGTTCATCGCTCCATCTTTGTCGTAAATACTTTCCAAAGCATAGACAAATCCTTTCCAGCCTTCTCCGACGTCGCCTCTCCCCAACGCCGGCAAAGTCCAATTCACGAGCTGCTTCACGAAGTTCACGTCAGAGAACAGAACTTCTGACACGGGAAGTATTGGTAATAACTGTATTCCAAGACGACACTCTTTCCATTCTTTGGGCGCGAACCATAAGCCACTGTCTCTCTTCGTCGACCATAAAACCCCAACCACACGATTCTCCGCCGTGAAATCTTTTGGGTAAATACAGTCGTCTTCCTTCACCTGACACCACCAAGAAGAAAAATTACTAATCAGAATAAAATTTGGTTAGTGTGGTTTTTCTATTTTGGTTTGAATTTGGTTATCAACTTCGGTTTGATTCATGTTTTGTTGTTTCTTAAGCAAATTATTTTACAGTTTCAAAGATGTTGGATTTATTTAACCTAAAATCATATGAAAATACAAAAAAAAAAAAAAAAAAAATAACACTACACTAATCCTACTTCAGATGATCAACAACTTCAACCTTAATTTCTTTCAGAATTTTCGAGTAATAAGTTACAAAATCAAATTAAACCTAAACCAAAACTGAACCGAAATATTCCATTTATCAATTCATCTGATTTCTTTATATTTTACCCGCCACAAACATTTTAAACAAAAAAGAGAGGGCTAAAATTGAATTACAACCAAACCAATTCGGTTTTTAGATCTAGCTTTCTTAATTCGGTACGGTTCAATTCAATTTATTCGGTTCGATTCTATTATTGAGATTAAGTATCATTTACCTGCCACCACATCTTCGCGGCGTGAATCTCTAACGTCAAGACCGTCGAAGCCGCCGCCACCAGATGTGTGTCGCCGTAGGCCAACCCTAACAAAGCGGCAGAGTAATAAGCGTTTACGGCCTCGCTCGTGCTCTCCTGATTCCTCCCGTCGGCGAACTCCGTTAACCCTCCGGCCCAAGAATGAAGCTTGAACAGATCGAAGCATCTCAAACGCGGATAATTTGAATTGGAATTCAACTTATTCCCCTTTTTCCCCAATGACATGAAATCCGCCATTAGAGTATACGCCTGAGGTTTGTATCTCTTTCCCCACAAAGGATCGATCTTAGCAAGTACAGCAATTGCGTAAAGAAAGTAACCTAGATGATAATGGTGATCGTTGTAAATCCCGAACCCGAAATCAGCTCCTGTATCTCTCGATCCTTGCTTCGTAATTATACCTCCCCATTTTGGATCGTACAAAAATCCATTCGGTTCGAAACTCCCGTCTAGCCACGGCTCGATCATGTTCTTCAAGTACTTTCTAATCGCCGGAATCACATCGAGATAACAAACTTCTTCGGCGATTAAAGCCAACCTCGCGGCTCTCGCTATCAATTTCGCGTAGAAATACGAAGAATTCGTGACAGGAGCTGATGAATCCAAGGCGTTAACGTCTTTGACGAGAGCTGAGATGATCTCTTCATGCGCATCTTCTTTGACTCCTTTGATCGAATGCCACGTCACTGAAACAGGGTCCGGTCTCAAAACCCATGAATCTCCGACGACGCCTACCAAATCTCCGTCGAGGCTGTTGTACCGGAAATTATCTAGAACTGTGACTGAACAGTAGTCACTTGCTAGTAGCTTGAGATGAAGAGGATGAGCGAGCATCAAGAGGTCTCCATAGCCTCTCTTCTCCCACTTATACTCCAAAGCAAAGGGTTTTGTGAAATCAGCGTCACCTGAAACTGGGTAACAGCAACTGAATCGGTCGAGAACCGATTCGAATTCTGGATTCGAATCCGGTAACACGGCGATCCGGATTATGCCCGAAAACCCAGAACCGCAATTAATCAAAGAACCGCCGTTTTGGGTCAGATTAATCGGCGAAGAGGCATAAATCAGCCATGTCTGGTTATTGTTGAGCTTGGCGGTGTACTTGGTAGATGAGCTATTGCATGAAAGCGATAAAACCGCGTGGATCGTTGAGATTGTGATCGCAGAGTTACCTGAGACGGAGCAGGTGATGAACGGGCTTCCTCTGACGAGGAAGAATCTGAGATTAGAGGAAGGGAAGTCGAGAGTGACACCGAGATCGCTGAAAGAAGATATCAGATGAGTTTTTCTGGAATGCGGGTCGGGTCCGTCTGACCCAGAGATGATGATGTCGGCGTTGAAAGCCTCGTAGATGAAGGCAGAATTGTGAGAAAGAGATGGGTACGAGATCGAGAGAGAGGAAGCCGAGGGTTTGACGATGTAAGGGTGAAAGTACTCAGCCTGGTCGCCATTATTGAGAGTGAAGTTTTGGAAGAAGGAATTTGTAGGGAGAGGGTTTGAGAGGAGCTCGTGGCTGAAGAAACGAGAAGGGTCGGGTAATACAGAGGATTCTGATTTCGGGAAGAGAAACGGTGCGTTTCGTTGTCTCGAGGAAGCCATTACTTGAGGCGGCGGAGATGGCGGAGGAAGTGGAGGAGGTGGTGGTTGCTGTGGTGGTGATGGAGGTCTGGAAGGTTTGGTCTTGGGCTTTTTAAAGGGTTTGGCGACGAAGACTTTGACTTTTCGCCTCACTTTCTTCAACATTTTGCTTAGTCAAGAGGAGAAAGAGATAACTCCGGATTTGGGAATTTTCCCAGAATTCGTGTATAAAATTAAAGGGGTTATTTTTAATTATTTATTGATTGTCGGGGTTTGTTTGGTTAGAAAGAAAGATATAGGGGAAATTTTGCAAATTTATTCTAATAGTTGGTTTACAAGTTAAGGTTTTGGGAACGTGCAGATGAGTTGCTTAGATGCTATACCTCGACAAGATACTGATATCTGCCCAAACGAAAAAGATAAATAAAATTTAAATGTGGTTTTTATTACAATTTATTTCTTAAATGTCACTTGTAGTTTGCAAGAAAATGTTTGCTTAACAACTTAAGACCTATCTCTGATTCGAATATTATAATGTTTGGTTTGAATATTGTAGTTTAGGAAATTCCAAATTTTGTGGATGGTTTTGGAAGATGCTTGAGGTTTGTGATTTGATGTATTGCTTAGTGAGCAAGGAAGAGGATTGATTGCAAGTAATGTAAATTGCAAACACGCGGCAATGCATATACTTTTTTTACTAATTTATTCACACCAGAACTAATTAGAAGATGGAGTAAACCACAAGGAGAACTTAAATGCAATTATGATGCAGTTTTTATCCTCAATCAAGAGAAGTTTCAGCTAGTTGAATTCTTCGAGATTAGTCTGGGAACTCAATAGTGTGGGGTCATGCAAAATTGGGAACGGTAAATACAATTATTGAAGCTGAAGGAAAAAGTTTATTAGGTGCGCTACAATATTTATGGAGTTTTGGATTTAATTTAGTCTGTTTTGAAGGAGACAATCAATTACTTATTAATCTCTTGAATAGTTCTTATTCGGATACGAACATGATTAACCTTATTAAGGATATCCTCTTTTGGAAACATAAATTTCGCCTTTGTAGTTTATAACATGTAAATCGATCATGTAATCATATTGCTCATAATCTAGCTCATTTAAATTCGAATTATTTTTTTGATGGAGATGGTTATGTTCCTCCTCCACCAGATATTTGAAATGATTTGTATTTTGACTCTTTTTAAATCAATGTAATGTTTTTATTAGAAAAAAAAACTATACATATATATATCTAAAATGAGACTTTTTGGGGAAAAAAAAATTCACATTTCCTTTTTTCCAAAAGTGTCATTTTCTTTAATAGAAAAAAATGTATCATTTACAAACAAATATCACGTTTCTTATTTAACAAATTTACTTATTAATTCAAAATTACTCCTCAACTCCAAAACAAAAAATATTGTTTGTGAACACATTTTCCAGATTCATGAGACAAATAAACTTGTTTTTCGTGTCATTATTGGTAGCAATGAACATGATCCGAGTGAGATCTCCTTATGAACCCTACACAAAATACATCTTATCTTAGAGAAATGTATTTTTTTGGTTTTGGGATCTTAATATGTTTCATACGTATAAAACACAATGAAGAAAGCTTTTGGGAGTACAAATGTGAATTTATTCTCCCAATGAATATTTGACGTTCCACTTAAAAATCAACACATTGAATTATAATTACATAAGCATAAGTGTAGGTATAATTTTAGGTCGAATCGAAAGATGATATGCGACCTAATTCACTTTTTTAGTAGGTTTTAAAAGGATCTATTTTTTCTCCTTTATAACCTCTCGTTTTTTCTTCACAAAGAATATGAAACTCCAAAAGCTTGGTTTCACTAAAGAATAGTCTTTTCGAAAGGTCTTTATTCACACTACCGATGTTTGAAGCTTTTGTGATGTTGTCTTTAAAGTCGGATCGTAAACCCAACGATAATTTCCAGAGTAAAATTCTTTACTTCTCCCATGATATATACTCATATTCAAGAATAACAACTTTTTGATAATATTTTCAAGTTGGGACTTGGGAGCAAAGAACGAACTCCTCAGAATACATTTCAAATGCAAATTCATAACCACCAAAAGAGTTGATTACAAGCGTGAAAACCTGAAAAAGTGTGAAACCGTTAAAAACTAAAAAGAAAAATAGGTTGAATATGAAAGCATGATAATTTTTAAAAGCATCACGATCATAGATTGGGGGAAAACTCTCCTAAATAAAAACTAAATATATTTTTAGGGAGTATATTGGAACATGAATTTGAAATTATTTTGAGAAATCCTAATCACATAGACTTTAAAGAGATTTTCCAAATACTATTTGAGGTGAAATTTGAAGAAATTTGTATAAAACCTTAAATTCAATAACTTTGGATTTGAATAACTGTCACAAATATTAAATTCAATAAGCTAAAATTTGAAAAAGAATTGAAATCCTCTTAAATCTATAATTCAAAGATTAATGTCAAATTAATAATGATGCTAAAGATTTGTCTAAAATAGTTATATATTATGGATATGGTATTAAGAGACATCTTGATATATGATATGATATTTTATCCAACAACGATTTATCAATTTTCAAAAATAAATTTTGACGCATTTGGCTAATTTAATTTTTTAATAGAAATAAGATTTTTATCTCATTTTTAATTTCCTAAGTACATTTTGGAGGCGTTTGATTAAAAAAGAAGTACATTTTGGAGGCCTTTTCCTAAATCCCAATTTACGACGGGTATTTAAGCCATTTTGATTTTTTGAGCGTGTTGTCAGCGCAAATTATTCCAAACAGAACCAACAACCAAATTCAACTAACATAACCGAACCGGCCCGGTTCAAGCACCAACCGTCTCGGCTTAGCTCTGCGATCGTTTTCCGATTCCCAGACCAAAGAGACGGAGAAGAAGTAGTAGTGAGAGAAGATATGGCCGGACTTCTGGCTTGGGCTGCCGACGTCGTTGGCAAAAATGGAAAGGAGGAAGGCGATGAGAAAGATCGGATCCCACTAGTTTTCACGGGGGAGCAACAGAAATACGTCGATGAGCTTGGCCGAAAAGCAACAACCCTCAGCCGTTCGATCCAAGATCTGCGGCTCAGATTGCCTCCACCGGATATCTCCCAACGTCTGCCTCACCTTCTTGCTCACTCCCTCGCCTCCAATGCCGCTCTCACTCTTCAGCTTAATTCGCACTCCGCTACGCGTGAACAGGTATTTCCCTGTGTCTTTTATCTGATTTGCTGGAATTGGATTGAGTTATTGAGAATCCTCATTTTGATATATGGTTGGATTTATCTTTGGCTGATTTTGAAGTGATCCATATTCCATACAATCTATGATTCTTAATGTTTCAATTAGGCCCAAATGAGAGAGCAGACGCTGCTGGAAGAAAATAGCGCCTATGAGAATGCAATATCAATCTGTGAGACAAAAATAGAAGAAAAAAGGCATGAAGCAGATTCTCTTCTTAGAAAGTTGAAGGTGAGTTATAAAATATGAAGTTGAAGCAGATTATCCGATGATAGACAAAATTTTATTCAAATATAGATTGTGGTTCTGTTCTTGTCTGTGATAGATATGAATGTTGGTCTTTTTCTTTTCTGAGTTCCTGTGACTACTTGGAATCTGCCTGATCTCATATTGTTTGCAGGAGTTGGAAGATGTTGAGGAAAGCTTGATAACTGAGCAGGAAGATGCACAAGCTTCTCTAAATGCAAGGTTCAAAAGCTCTGGTGAATCTGTTATCCAATCTGGTGGGGATGGAAAAGATGAGACAGATACAGAGGCCATGAAGTCTGTTATGCTAGAGAAATTGGAGAGCAAAAAGAACGATTTGGTTGGTTTTCATTTACCTTTCATTGGTATGGAATTCTCTAGTTCTATGTATCTGATTGCTGTGTAAGTTATTTTATTCTTTAGAGCTCAATGGAAGAAAAGGTTCAGGAGTTAGAGAGGAATTGGTCTGTTATACAGGAGAGAGCACTGAAGCAGCCTTCTCCAGGTACGTCTCGTCATCATCACTGAGTGTGTTTCTCGACTTTAATCTTAATTTGATTAGTTGTTAAGCTACTAGTTTATCACCATTCAGAATCATCACATCTCCAACATATTTAAAGCCAAAAAAGTTTGTTAGATAGCTTAGTTTCAGTAACCATCTAATAGAATCTGTTTTTGGTTCCGTTAGATAGGTTGATAGCCTGAAAAGTTTCATTTACATTATCTGACTAGGAAAGTTTTGCTTTCACAGCTCAGAGAGAGAAGACACTAGATAAACAACTTCACAGTCTAATGGAGCAATTAGCTGCAAAGCAGGTCCATTTCAATCCAAATCACTCTACATTTTTCCCTTTAGTCTATTTTTTACAGAAACTTTTCATATTCCTATCAGGCACAAGCAGAGGGAATTGTTGGTGAGATTCATTCGAATGAGATGGAGTTAGAGAGACTAAACAATTTGTGGAGAAGATATGAGAGCTTTAACGCTGAGGGGAACGCTGCAAGGAACAGATTCAAGAGAACAAATTCAGATAGAGGATTTGGATCAGACCACGAAGTTGATTCTCATTCCTACCTTCCATATTCATCTGCTACAAGAAATGAGACCCAAACAAGGCTTATGTATCTCAGGTCAGCGTTTGTCGTCTACATTTTGGCTTCGCACATCCTGGTTTTCATCAAGATTTCCTTTTGAGAAATTGTGTACACGAGTACTCTTGTTGTGCTTTTAGTCTGCACAAGGGGGTCAAAATACTGCATATATATAATTGATAAGAATAGGATCATTGTTCTCAAATGGTTTTTCCATCCTTGCATAGGAATACATGGCAATCGAATACTGAGACTCCTACAAGAATCTTTCTTTACAGTTTTTCTTAAATTTAGATATTGGTCTCCTTTACTCAATCTTAAGGAATTTATTTCTACCTCTCTGTCTTGATCATTTGTTGCAAAATATCATTCCAAGTATCGATAGGTCCAGGTAGGCACCAATGAATACAGTCATTTCTTAAAGTCACCTCTTGATTCTGCAGATGACCGTATCTCCCAGGATGACCATCTGGTCGCAATAGCATTGCTTGTGTTGTGTCCATTAACCTCAGTTTGAAACCCTTCTTGTTCCTCCCTTGTTCTTCTGCAGCTCTAAATTCCTCCAGTTGAATGTCGTGAATCTTGAGATCTGCACCTTCAGGTATAGTCTCCTTTCTTCTGAAAGGTCGTGTCCTTATACAGTCCCCTCCTTCGTTCCACGGTCCACCTTCAAAATGTTGAGGAGAAAAACTCCTCAAAAATGCTAGACCCTTGAAATTTTCGAGTATAGCTCTTAGAGATACTCTTAAAGCCTTCCTGTATCCATAATACAACGACAACTCCGTCGTGTTTGGTAACGCGCAGTATTGGCATCCAGAGATTTGTTGGTTTTCGTAGAAAATAACCGGCCGGTAAAACCAGTGGCCTGATGATATAACTAGGTAGTCGAGCTGGTCGATCTGACTCGTCCACTCTAGGTCATACTCGTCGAGGTATAGGCTGAAGAGGTTGGAATTTGGAGGTTTTGTAGTCTTCACTAGAAATGGTGACCACATGGCATGAAGAGTGAAGTTATAAGATGTGTAGTTCCATACTTTGAAATCTGTATCTGGTGTAGGAGAAATGTCTTCAGGATATTCCACCCTAGAGAGAAGGCATAAGAGAGACTGGACTTGGTTTCTGCTAATGGAATCACCAACAAACCCCATGGCTTTCCCTCTAACCATTTCCAAGAACTCTTGTGGGTCAAAGATGGGAAGGTCGCAGCCGTCCGGCTTCCACCTCCATTTCATGAACCCGGTGTCTGGTCTCCCGTACTTCATGCAATTCTGGTGCTCGTGTATCGACCAGCATGTTGTGTTGGTGTAGTATGGAGCCTCTTCGTTCGGTACCCACTCTCCGGTAAAAAGATCACAACTTTGCTCATCAGATGTTGGCATTGATGCGTTGACAGTAGAAGAATGATCATCAGATGAAGGACTACGATCCCCTGACGGCTTATGATTGACTGGACCGGAACTTGGACTGGGACTATTCTCGGGTGAAAGAATCTGACCTGATGAAGAAATCCGATGTCTTAAAGGCGTTTGATATAGTGGAGCAGGAATGGGACCATTCTCGGGTGAAGGAATCTCATCGGATGAAGAACTCCGGTGTCTTAACGACGTATGGTGGAGTGGAGCGGGAATCGGACCATTCTCAGGTGGAGTACGATCAAATGAAGAACTCTGATGTCTTAAAGGCGCATGATAGGGTGGAGCGGGAATGGGAGCATTCTCGGGTAAAGGAATTTGATTGGATGATGAAGTCCGATGAGTGAAACGTGAATGATCGGATGGAGAGGGAGGATTAGTGTCGGATGATGAGACTGATAGAGGTAAGATTGGATCGCCAAGGAGAGTATATAGAGCAGGGACTATTGTGAGGAGAAACAGAACAAAAGCTAATGTAACTGCAACTCTTGGTGTCCTTTGAAGGATTGCAAACAGAGGAAGCTCCATTGTCTGTTTCAAGACAATGGTGTCTTGGTCGTATCATAAATAATATGTATTTGTAAATATGGTGTGTAATGGTGAGCTCGTGGTCATCCAATAACTAGGCACAAACAGTTGACCATATCTTTAAATTTAATTAAATAAACAAGAGAGAAAGCAGAGAACTTGACTTAGGACAACATTTTCCGAACTTGAGCGAATAATCCTTTGTCCTCTTCTCTCTTTAGCATAGCGAGTAAGAAGTCGTTGAGGTTATCGATAGGACCGGGTAAGCACCAGTGGACACAGTCGTTGTACAATGAGACATTGGCTTCCGGAATATGGCCGTAGCGGCTCGGGTGACCGTCGGGTCTAAGCCACATTGCTTGAGTTGTGTCTAGAAGTCTTAGCCTTTTCCCTTTTTTCTTTGCTTCTTTTTCAGCTCTCCAAAACTCTTCCAACTGAATCTTGTGTAGCTTCTTGGTTGTTTCGTCTTGTGTCTCGTTGCTCTTATAAGGTCGTTTCCTCGAACAATCTCCTCCTTCGTTCCATAACCCGCCTTCGAAATGCGACGGTGCAAATGTCCGTAAGTACGTTACCCCTTTGAAGGTTTTAGAGTCCAAGATCGCTTTAAACGCGGTCCTAAACGCTTTTCTATATCCGTAAAACATTGTGAGATCGATTATGTTGGGTACTTGGCAATAATGGCAACCAATGATCGTCTGGTTTTCGTAGTAGACCGATGGGCGGTAATGCCAATGACCGGAGGAGAGGATCACGTAGTCAAAGTCTCCTATCTCTGCCGTCCAACTCACGTCTGCTTCATCAAGGTAGAGATTGAAAATATTAGTATGCGCCGGGCCGGTCGGGTCGGGTTCTACGGGTTTTACCAAGTATGGTGTCCAAAATGTGGCGATGGTGAAATTGTATGTCTCGTATGTCCATCGTCTGAAATAATCGTCAGCTGTAACCGAAACATCCACCGGATATTCAACCTGAAATGTTAAATCGAGTTTAGTCTCCTAATTTGTAATTAAAACATCAAATGGATTTTAATTACGTAAATATTGATCTATATAAAAGTGTACTATAGACAAAAACCAAATCAGATGAGATTCAACTTCTATTCCAATAGACAAAAATCCAAACCGAAACTTATCAAAAAGAATTCGGAGTAGACATCCATGTTTAGATGACCCATGGACTATTGGGAAATGTCAATGTGTATTCTATCTTTTTTTATTTGTTGCAGAATCTTTTTTATTTTGTTAAAGATTTGTTGCAGAATCTTTACACATAAGTTAACTAATTTAATCAAAAAAGCTAAAATCATTGTACGGACTAGAACTGCTCCAATTCCTGTTGCATAATTGCTTTTTAGTATAAGATAATTTTAATAATTCTGGCACTGGTGAACCAAACTCACCTTTATGCACGTACTAAACTCTTATTTAAATACATTATTGAGTAGTTATATGATTTTATCTAACAGAGGTAATAACATACATGTATATGTATGTATAACACACTTACTGTAATGATATATCATATGTGATCAAAGTAATGATGCACTGTAACTTCGTTTACACTACTTTATACCAAAAGTGTAACTTGGACAAATAATTAAACTGTGTATGACCTAATGATTCAAGTTAGATGCTCATTGATTACAATGTTACTTCGAAGTCAAGAGTGATTATATGATTTTAAATGACAACCAATATTATATCGAAATTCAAAATTATGCTAAAAATTACCAAAACAAACGAATAAATTTAAATATTAAATTAAGCAATAATAACAAATAAATAAAATTTTGTAAGAGTTATCATTTTAGTTACTAACAAAAACGAAAATAAAAACAACTTAACAATAATGTAACAAAATCCTATTGTCTTAATAATTCAAGGGATATAAAGTGAAAAAGAAAAGAAATGGTGTTACCTGTGAGAGAAGGCAGATCAAAGACTGCATATGGTTTCTACTAACGGAGTCACCAACAAACGCCATGGTTTTACCTCTCATGATTTCAAGAAACCGGAACGGGTCAAAAACCGGCAAGGCATCTTCCCACCCATCGGGTTTCCATTTCCACTTGATGAAATCCGTGTCAGGTCTTCCGAACTTCATGCAGTTTTGGTGTTCGTGAATCGCCCAGCACGTCGTGTTGGTGTAGTAAGGCGCATCGGGGTTGGGAACCCACTCCCCCGAGAATAAGTCGGAGCCCTCGTGTGCTGTTACGACTGCGTTTTGGAGTTTGATGATGCTGGTTTGGCTTGGAGGTTGTTGCTTGAGGAAGAAGTTAGGGTCTTCCACGAAAGGGTATAGAAGAGGGATGATGGTGAAGAGAGCTATGGAAATGGTCACTGCAATGAGTAGTTTTTGTATACTTGGAATTGTAGCAGAATGAAGAAGCTCCATTGAAGGGAGATAGAGAGAGAGAACTGTGAGAGCAAATTATTAAGATTATCTCTGTGTTGGTTAGTAATCTGTTTATAAATTGTGAATTATCTAATCATGATAAATTTGTGCTACAAAAAAAGAGTAGGTGTCACATCTAAATTATGAGTTATGATTATTGCGAAATAGCTCTCACAAATTTAAAGTAATCAATCATAAGATTGAATTCACAATGTGATAACTATTCAGTAATTTGGACGTAATTTTTTGTCGGCAATTTTGGCGTTTAAATGATATTTAATATAACATTTATAATTAGTCTACCTGTTTGTTTAGTTTTTTTGTATTTCAATAAGCTGTTATTGTCTTTGGTGCTTTGGCTATATAAATAGCACAATATAATTGGTTTAATATTTTTTGTGGGCAGAATTCTTAATTTTATGTATTACAAGTTATTATATACTTTCCAACTGTTACTAACAAGTTAAGTATGACTAGGACAAACATATAGAGTTTCACTCATGTGGATTCTCTGGATTAGTTGCTTAATATTTTAAGCATAAAGTGAGAAAAAAAAATTATACTCTTTTCGTCTATAAATTTATTACTGTTTCACTTAAAGAAATCGAATATAAATTTAAGTCAGTTCGTTTTCGAGAAATTTTAGACTAGATTACAAACAACTATGACTTACAAGATGTCCAAAAAGAAATATCAAGCTAATATTCTCTATATAAAACAACAAATGATCAATTTTTAGGTATGATGGCTGATCCATGTTAGATGAATACATAGGAGAAACGAACAGTAAAACCTTGAAATCAGGAACCAAGAGGGAGAGAGTTAGTTTTAGTGTCTCGAAACATAGAACCCCTATCAAAACAATCTTAGAGGCCAAGATTAGAAAGATATAGTGGGGATCTAAATCCACACCATCTGATACCAACAAAAGACTATGCTTTTCATTATTCAAACCAATTTCAGCCTATCAATCTTAAAACCTAACACTGATATATAAGCCAAGCATTATGCACTGGAAGCAGTAATAATACCAAACAACCACTGCAACAACTGGAATCCATACGAAACAAACTCCAACATCAAGCTATCTCAGAGTCGAAAACACATCAAACATATAACCAAATTAACCTTTGGCTTTTAATATGTTATATTTTTAATGGAGGGACTACATTCTTGTTTTTTGAAACAGATGTTAATTTTGCTTTAATGAGTTACAAAAATCCTTACACAAACCAATCCTTCCAAAAAGCAGTTTTATAACCTATTGAGGACCACAAAAAAAAAAGGGATGGTTAAACCCTCTTAACACAAAATGAAGATACAATCATAAAGAGGCTAGACATATGTTACATCTCTCTCACTCACAAATATCTCATGAAATCCAAAAGGGTGACAAACTGCTGCATAAGATTGGTTACGATTATCCAAAGTAACATGTTGAGCAATGAGATAAACACCTCGATTTAATGTTTTAAGTTCAAATTTCAACTTCAATTCCAAAATAAGGTTTAAAATTACATAATTTTTGATATCTGTTGCTTAAAAGAAGGCCATACTAAAGGTTTATTAACATTTTTAATCAAATGCGCATCTTTTAATCCAAACTAATTTTATTCATCTTGTAACTTTGCATATTTTCTATGGATCTTTAAAGACTTCTAAAATGTTCTTGAATAGTTGATACCACTGAAAACTTTCATACTGTGAAGTAATGCCAACTCAGTTCAAATGGCTCATATCACTTTATATTTCATTGACCAAACCACTCCTATACATTGCAATTAAATCAAGAATTTGGTGGTGGTTTCCATTTTTGCCTATCCACTTCCCTATTCAGCTCCACTCCATTCTCATTTTTACATGTCCACTTACATCAAAAACCATCGATTAACATCATCCTCTATGATCTTCTTGATCGTTTCTAAGACCCTAAAGTCTTTTCCTTCAGTTATACAAAGTTATTTTTGGCTTTCCACCTAAACCATAATACCCACAAGAAAGTCCTATTGATTTCGGTTAGGACACATGGGATTCTTTCCCATCATTAGTACATAGTGAAGGTTTCATCAACAAAACCACCTTCAGGGAGAAGACAACTTGAGAATGTCCATAGTTGTCTTGCTATCGTGCAAAAGCAAAGAAACACATGGGATTTATAGATTCACCTTCCAAACCACAGCCAAGTGTATCGACCTATTTAGTATTTGTGGAGTATTTTATAAGGTTTTGACTATATTAATTCGGAGTTTGTATTGTAAGACTGACACGTGGATCGTCTACGTGGAAGCTACAACGCCACAATCGTATACAGTTATGACTGTAAAATGGTCTCCCGAGATCTCACGGCTAAATGATTCTAATTCTACAAAGCTTTTGGATTTCTGCAGTTTCTAAATTTTATATGCTAACCCAAGTTTCAATTTCATCTTAATTCTCTGAAAAACAGTGTTTTAAGGAATAAAAAAAAAGTCGATACTCAGCTGCAGGGTTTTAGAATTACGATGTTTAGGTCTCTGGTTCGGGCACGATCACAGGCATCATCTTCAGTCGTCACGATGTCGTGAGTTCCTCTAACTAGGGTTTTCCGAATTCTATAGAATGTTGTTCAAATAAAGCATTGAACTTTTTCGGTTATTTGATTCTGTCAATAAAACTCTTACTAAAGACGAATCACTTCTAGGGATTTTCATTTGGGGGCATTGGGTCTTCCCCAATTGTTGATCTTACTGCTAAATTTTGTGATTTCATCATAAATTGCATAAATACATGTTGCACAATACTCATTGATTTATGATGGTCCTGTCTCTATCTTGCTCTCTTTCGCAGTTCAATCGCTAAGAAAGGAAATGAAAGATTTTTGTCTGAAACTGCTGGTTCACATTCGAGAGATAAGGTAAGACAAAAAATTACACCTTTTCATTGCTCACAAGTTTGATGAGACACTATGATAAGAGATTCCGATGGTAAAATCAGCAAATTAGTTTAGAATCGAATCAGTTGAAGCCTCTGGGCTTGGAGACTTGAGAGTGCTCTTTGATTCACTCTCTCTGTCTCTCTCTTTGGGTTTATTTTTCAATTACAGATATAATTCGGTCGACTCATTGATTTTCTGGTTGCTCTACGTTTATCAGAAAGAAGTATAATTTAAAGAAGTCTGTTCACAAACTGTCTCTCTCGCTCTCTGAACCCCATCAGATTGGTTTAAAGATTGTTTTGTATTGAATGCAGATATTGGTTTTAGGAGGAAATGGTTATGTAGGCTCACACATATGCAAGGAGGCACTGAGTCAAGGCTTCTCTGTTTCTAGTCTTAGCAGGTATTTATATCATTACCAGCTCTTGGGATTCAATCCTTTGTGTTTTAAAATCTGATTTGGCTTAACTTTAGTCCCTGGCTCTGTTATTTAGGTCTGGAAGATCTTCTCTGCATGATTCATGGGTCGACGATGTAACCTGGCATCAAGGTATTATCAAAATTCGAAAACAGATATATCACTCTCTTCCTCAATTGATGGAGTGACCCCCGATTTATGTTTTCTACTAAAACCATAGGTGATTTGCTTTCACCTGAGTCTCTGAAGCCTGCACTAGAAGGAATAACATCTGTGGTAATTAAGATATCTTATAAAAAGTGACTTCATTATTAGCAAATCCTTTCAACCGCATCTGATATGATGAAGTTGTGCAGATTTCATGCGTTGGTGGTTTCGGTTCTAATTCACATATGGTCAAAATTAACGGAACTGCAAACATTAATGCTGTTAAAGCTGCAGCAGAACAAGGTCAAATTCGTAGATTTGATGCATTCTTTGTTTGTATGGAACGTGAGAAAAAACTCAAATTGTTAAATTCAAAAGTGCATTTTAAGATATGTTCTTTCTGGTTCAGGTGTGAAAAGATTTGTGTATATCTCAGCTGCGGATTATGGTGTCATAAATTACTTGATCCGAGGATATTTCGAAGGGAAGGTACGTACTTCTTCGTCATTGTGGCTTAGGTCTTTGTTATTTCCAAATTGCAAATCACGTTGATCTTATCTATCTATCTATTTGCAGAGAGCAACTGAAGCTGAGATTATGGATAAATTCGGAAACAGAGGTTTGTAAAGTCTCTCACTTTATCTATCTAGAACTCGCTGGCTTTATAAAGGATTCATCTGCTTTCGTAGGAGCGTTTCTAAGACCAGGATTCATACACGGGACTCGTCAGGTCGGTAGTATAAAGCTGCCACTTAGTCTCATTGGAGCTCCTCTCGAAATGGTAAGAAAGATTTGCATTATTCTGAAACAATGTCAGATAAAGTCTGAATCTTTTTTACATTGTTGAAACCTTGTCTCGTTGCAGGTTTTGAAGCTGTTACCGAAAGAGGTGACGAGAATTCCTGTGATCGGGCCTCTTTTAATACCTCCAGTGAATGTTAAATCCGTTGCTGGAACTGCGGTTAAAGCTGCAGTCGATCCTGATTTCGCTTCTGGTGTCATCGATGTGTACAAGATTCTTCAACACAGTCACTGAATACGACACCGTTTTTAGACTCTTAATAAAGTTTCTCTTTTTATATTTTCTAGTGATTGGTTTAACTTTTTTAACTGTCTGGAAAATGTAAACATCTTCTTGGGTTCTGTCACCAGGAATTGAGAAATGAGCAAAATGAAAGAAAGTTTGCGGCTTGAAGCACCAAAGATCCTATTTTCTAGTCCCATACCAAAACGATAGAATATTTTAATGATAATTCATCGATCATAAGATGGAAAACGTTTCGCTCTGCTGTATGTACATTCATCTTCCATTGTAAAGAACTTGAAGTTGCTAAAAATTTGGCCTGAGTAGAGTAACCCGGTTTAATTTAATAACCGGTATGACTATCGACCCGATTTTGATGTAAACCAATCGAACCGGGTTGTAAGATTTTTGGTTTTAAAGCCTAACCTAGAAGAGGTCCTTTTTTTTATCGTCGTGGCTCTTCTTTTCCCGGGTTTTCGCTTTTCATCGTTTCACTTCCAGCTCTCGAAACGTCTGAAATCGCGATTCAAAGAGAGAGAATCTAGGGTTTTGTCGCATGATACAATTTCGGACTCGAGAATTTCGATTCTGGC
Source organism: Euclidium syriacum (assembly GCA_900116095.1). Classification (NCBI taxonomy): domain Eukaryota; kingdom Viridiplantae; phylum Streptophyta; class Magnoliopsida; order Brassicales; family Brassicaceae; genus Euclidium; species Euclidium syriacum. Next base: position 5,582,138 of record FPAK01000007.1, on the reverse strand, counting down.
TAGGTTTTACTTGTTCAGGTCAGTTTCTCCTCTAGATTACAATGTGGATTCGAGTTTGTTTCATATTATGTTATCAAATCGAATTTTCTATTCGTCTATTGGGTTCATTTGTCAGTTCTGTTCTTCTATTGGGTTCGTTCTCAGCGTACCCTTTGATTTTCGTATTTTCCCTTCATTGGTAGTTGAATTTGCCCTTTTTGGTGGGGTTCTACTGTTCATTTATTTCAGTCACGGGTTTATATTTGAGAGAAGAGATAGTGTGAGACTGATGCTTGCTTGTCATTTGAAATTCGAACTACAAATTTCCATGATCAGATTCTATTGTCAATTATTCAATTTGGGATTTAGGGTTAGCTTTTTGCGTTGTCTAGATTCGTAGTTTTTAAGCTCTTTTCAGTTTCTAATTTTCGATTTCTACACGTTTTCCTAACCAGTTCTGCTTTTTTTTTTTTCTCTTAATCGAATACCCTAGTTCTTATATCTGTGGATCTCATTCTCAGGTTAATCCAGAACCTCTGACTGCTGAACGGCGATGTCTGAACGTCACGCCAAGCGCCTCAAAATCTCTAGAGGCGAAGATGACTTTCTGCCTGGGAATATCATCGAAATCGAGCTCCACAACTTCATGACTTTCAATCACTTGGTATGCAAACCTGGATCACGCTTGAACCTTGTAATTGGACCAAACGGATCAGGTAAAAGTTCTCTTGTGTGTGCCATTGCACTTTGTCTGGGTGGTGAGCCTCAGCTTCTTGGGAGGGCAACTAGTGTTGGTGCTTATGTTAAGCGTGGGGAAGATTCTGGCTACGTAAAGATCTCTCTTCGTGGGCACAAGAAGGAAGACAAATTTACGATCTTCCGTAAGATCGATACACGTAACAAGTCCGAGTGGATGTTCAACGGAAACACAGCTAGTAAGAAAGAGATTGTCGAGATAATCCAGAAATTCAACATCCAAGTTAACAATCTCACGCAGTTCCTACCACAAGACAGGGTTTGTGAGTTTGCCAAGTTAACGCCTGTGCAACTCCTGGAAGAGACTGAAAAAGCTGTTGGTGATCCTCAACTCCCAGTTCATCATCGTGCGCTTGTTGAGAAAAGCCAAGAACTGAAGCAGCTTGAGAGAGCTGTGGAGAAAAATGGAGAGACGCTGAGTCAGATTAAAGCTCTTGTTGATGAGCAAGAGAAAGATGTGGAGCGTGTTAGGCAGAGAGAGTTATTTTTGACAAAGGTTGAGTGTATGAAGAAGAAGTTACCATGGCTAAAATATGATATGAAAAAGGCTGAGTACGTGGATGCTAAGAATCAGGTGAAGGAAGCCAAGAAAAAGTTGGATGAAGCTGCAAGGAATTTGAACAGCATGAAGGAACCTATCGAAAAGCAAAAGAAGGAGAAAGCAGATATGGATTCAAAATGCAAAAAGGTTAAGAATCTCTTGGATGCAAATGGGAAAAAGCGTGGTGACTTGCTAGAGAAAGAAGATGAGGCAGAAGCACGTGTTGTGGCGACATACAAAGAACTGGAGGAATTGAAGAAACAAGAAGAACATCGCCAAGAAAGGATTCTGAAAGCTAGAGAGGATCTGGTTGCTGCGAAACAAGAACTCCAAAACCTTCCTGTATATGAAAGTCCCAAGGCCAAACTTGAAGAATTGAGCTCTCAGGTTACAGAGCTACGTAACAACATAAACCGGAAGAAGGATCAGAAGGTGGACAATGAGAGGATGTTGTATCAGAAGAGAAACGCCCTGAGGCAATGCGTAGATAAGTTGAAGGACATGGAGAATGCAAATAACAAACTCTTGAATGCGCTACGCAAGTCCGGAGCTGAAAAGATATTTGATGCATATCAATGGGTGCAACACAATCGTCATGAGTTTAAAAAAGAAGTATATGGTCCCGTTTTGTTAGAGGTTAACGTTCCAAATCGAGAGAATGCTTGCTATTTGGAGGAACGTGTTCCTTATTATGTCTGGAAGTCTTTTGTCACTCAGGATTCGGAGGACCGTGATTTGTTGGTTAGAAACCTAAAACGATTTGATGTTCCTGTTCTGAACTTTGTGAACGATGGCAGCAATCGCAAGGCTCCTTTTCATATTTCTGATCAGATGCGTTCTCTTGGGATCCATTCTCGACTGGATCAAATATTTGATGCTCCTGACGCCATTAAGGAGGTTTTAAGTTCCCAGGCTGGTCTGGATAACTCGTATATTGGATCGGAGATTACCAATCAGAGGGCTGAAGAAGTCTCCAAGTTGGGCATTACTGATTTTTTTACACCAGGCAATCACTACCAGTGGTCTACCTCAAGGTATGGTGGTCATCTCTCTGGAAGTGTAGATGCTGTAAAGCCATCAAGTCTTCTATTATGTGGGGTGGATCGTGACGAGCTTGAGAATCAGAGATCGAGAAAGGAAGATTTAGAAGAGACTGTCTCATCGATGGAGGACGCTCATAAGAATATGCAAACAGAGCAAAGACTTTTGGAAGAAGAAGCAGCTAAACTTCATAAAGAGAGGGAGGAGATTATCATTGTTACAAATCTGGAGAAGAAGAAACGCAAGGATTTGGAAGCTCGTTGCCAACAAAGGAAGACGAAGCTAGAAGCCTTGGAGCAACAAGATGACATGGATGCTTCAGTTGCTAAGCTAATTGACCAGGCTTCCAGAGCTAACGCTGACCGCTATACATATGCAATCAATCTCAAGAAATTACTTGTGGAAGCTGCTTCTTATAAGTGGAGCTACGCCGAAAAGCATATGGGTTCTATTGAGTTGGAAAGAAAGATTAGAGAGTTAGAACTCAATATCAAACAGTATGAGAAAATAGCGCAGCAGACATCCGTCAACGTTGAGTACTGTAATAAAGAGTTTGAAGGAAAACAATTGCAGCTAGCAGCTGCCAAGAAGGATGCAGAATCTATTGCAAAAATGACGGATGAACTTAAAAAGGAGTTTAAGGAGATGCCTACCACGATTGAAGAACTGGAAGCGGCGATACAAGACAATATCTCTCAAGCCAATTCGATCCTTTTCGTAAACCAGAACATACTCCAAGAGTATGAACATCGTCAGAAGCAGATAGAAACTATTTCTACAAAGCTCGAAGCTGATAAAAGAAATTTCAGCAGATGCTTGCAAGAAATCAATTCGCTAAAGGAGAAATGGCTTCCAACATTGAGACAGCTTGTTGCTCAGATAAACGAAACTTTCAGCCATAACTTTCAAGAAATGGCTGTTGCTGGAGAAGTTTCATTGGATGAGCGGGGCACTGACTTTGATCAGTACGGAATACATATCAAAGTGAAATTCAGGGAATCAGGGCAACTTCAGGTTCTAAGTTCTCATCACCAGTCTGGAGGCGAACGTTCTGTCTCAACTATTCTTTACCTCGTCTCTCTTCAAGATCTCACAAACTGTCCTTTCAGGGTTGTTGATGAGATTAATCAAGGTAAAAAAAAAGTGTGTATAAAAACTGTCATGAAACTTGATCAAGGTTTCTGAAATCTGCAATTGCTTGTGCAGGTATGGATCCGATAAACGAAAGGAAGATGTTTCAACAATTGGTTAGAGCTGCTAGTCAACCAAACACACCACAGTAACTTCTTCCTTTTTAATTCATACTGAAATCCTGGAAACTGCTCTTTGGAATCTAGTTTCTTGTCGAAAAGTAAGAGACAATGGTCTGGTATGTCTCTTGTAGGTGCTTCTTACTGACACCAAAGTTGTTGCCGGAGCTTGAATACAGTGAAGCATGTAGCATTCTGAACATAATGAACGGTCCTTGGATCGAGCAGCCTTCAAAAGTTTGGAGCTTTGGTGACAGTTGGGGCAATCTTACGAGACGAAACGAAGCAAGTCAATGTTCCTAAATTCCATTAAAATAACATCATCGTCATTAGTCAGCTTTTCTATTTTGGGGTTCTTGAAGAACATATGTATATAATATTTTACCGGTCAGACCAGATCGAACCAAAACCGGTTTAACCATGCTATTTGTTTTTTTGGTTTACCATTTCTCGGGAAAAAGTTAAAATGCGTTTAACTTTTTCAATCGGATTCTGATTTGAATGTGTTTTCTTGGTCTTGGGGTTTCATTAGAATCGATTTCATATCTATTTAATCAATTTATCTATAGAAATTGTCAAACTTTGTTTCTTTAGTGCTCGTGCTTGCATGTGAAAAAAAATTCAAAAAACCATTTAATGTTTTAATCTTAAAAACGCCTAAAAGTCATGTCTGGATACTAGTAATTGAATTCGGATATAAATAAAGCACACACCCAACCAAAAAAAGGAGTAAAACATAAAAATTCAATTAGATACTAGTAATTGATTTCGGATATAAATAAAGCACACACCCAACCAAAAAAGGAGGAAAACATAAACATTCAATTATTGAAACTAAACGTTATGATTATAGGAAAACATAAACATTCCATTTAAAAAAAAAAAAATCAAACAATATGATTTTTCAAACAAGAGAGGATAAATAAAATTTATGACAAAATTAACGAAGGAAAACACAATAACAAAGACACAGACGTGCCAAAGATTACGAAGACATTGTTTCAAAAATATTTGTAATCCACATAAATATTCGTTGTCTTTTATAACTTTTATTCTTGTTTAATTTAGATTTACGTTATGATTTTGATTTGGTAATTCTTTGCCTTTTTGCTATAATTATAAGTTTTATGATTTTAAATTTCTTATTTCTATATTATTGAATATGAAATTTCATGAATTTGTCATTAATTTGAGGTTCTATTTATATAATGCGATTATTTTTATCTTTTATATACCAATGATGTACAAAATTATCTATTGTATGTCATTTAAGTCCTTCACATAATTGTTGTGTTTTTTCTCAGTTTGATTTTATTTTTTCATGATTTGATTGGTCTTATTGGTTTATATGTTATTAGCAAAGTTTGGATTTATTATGAATTTTAGAAAATAGAATCTTTTAGTTGTGAATTCTCAACTTTTGATAGTATTGTTAAACTTTAAAAATATAGGTTAACTTTTAAATTATGGAAGATTTTTAGATTATTAAGTCAAATCTCTCTAATTTTAAACAAATTTTTGTTATATAGAAAAGATAGTCAAATTACTCAATCTCTATTGTTATATATTCAAACAAAGATATAACTATGCATAAATTTTTTTACAAATTTAAACAAAAAAAAGTTCCAATTTCAAATTAATTAATCCAAAAATAAATCTAAGTTTAGACTAAAATTGATAAATAGCCAAATTCTTTTTTGATTTTGCACTAAACCAAAACATACTAAAACGACTTTTAAATGAAACAAAATAAAGAAAAAAAATATTACGTCGATTTATAAGCGAGTTTAATCGAAGAAATTTGGTTAGTAATAAAGAATATAAAAGGTATGATGGATATGAACTTTTTTAATGTTTAAAAATATTGGTTAGGTAAAGTTTTTTAAATACTTAACTATTATTACTCAAGATAATGTAATGCAGCGTATGATAGCCACACCCTAATTATCAAGGGATGTAAATTTGGCATGAGCTAGAGAGTCTTGGAATGACAGAGAGTTTTTCAATATATTATTCATTCTTTCTGAACTTGCCAAAGAAGTAAGTGAACTTTTTGAGGTTTGGTGACTTTGGTAGAAAGTAACTCACCAGATTCATCTTTATCGTTTTAGATAGAACCATCATCCTAGATGATAAGAGAATACGAGTATCATGTACTATGGTAACCATCTCCGTCAATGGACAAATTTCAAACTCCTGCAAATAGGACGAGACAAGGTTGCGTTTGTTATACTTTCATCATTTCAATTAATAAGAAAAAAAGTTTAAGATTTCTGTAAAAAAAAAAGAAAAAAAAAAATAAATACCTAATCAACTCAAGATTTTTTAGATTCAGGTAGGTCTCCATAAATGTTAGCAACATTCCTCACTGGTAGTTGATCAACTTAGCACGCAAAAGATATAAGTTAACAAATATAGGCAATTGTTCACATCTCGCGTAATGATGATGACCAATAAGCAAAAAATAAAGGTCATACATAATAACGTTTCTCTGTAATATAGTTTATTATATGATTAACCCAAGGAATAAAAATGGCAATTCAACATATGTTTACCTCAAGAGTACGTGTAGAGATGTTTATAACTTGGACATTAGAGATCTCAATGAGAAAAATTACGAATATTTTCACTCCTCCTTTGAAAATCATTCGGATCAAACATCTTTTCGAGCATCAATTTGAACCTAATATCGATATCCACTTCAACAAGGGAAGCTGTGCTATTGATGGTGGTGTAAGCTACATAATCTTGTAGCTTCAGATATTGAAACTCATGGGTATCAATTTCAAGGACGAGTTCATTAGTAGCAAACTCGAACTCGGAGTAGGGGTCATCATAAGTGAACCTCAATAGAGACTTGGAGCATATACGCATAAGTTTAACACCATACCAGTAATTTATTGTTACAGTAAACTTTCGAGGATTGGATAGCCTGTGATGAAATTTTCGAAAGCCATCTCATTGGCAAAACTCCATCCAGAACCATAACCTTGGTACAAGGTAAAGAAACAAACTCTGGATTGGACAAGGTTACGTGACATAGTTCTAAGGTTGCCAACTTCTCACACGTGTAAATTGTTGCGGGTATCCTAACTTCCTTCCTCCCCAGAGATGTGGCCATAACATGCAGATGCTCAACTTGTTGTTTGACAACATTCTCATACTTGAGAAGATCGACATCATGCTCACCACTCTTATCCTCGCATCCGAACTTCAGCTTAAACTTTCGTATGGGTGAATCATTGTTGGAGCTCATAAACTTATGGACAAAACTCACAAAAATGTTGATGTCAGAGAAATCCCAATCTTTTAAGCCTAACCCAGGTACACGTCTCCAGATATCTTTCTATCTCTTAATACACTAATCTTCTTGATTGCTTCCTTTGTGGAGAGGTTCAACAGAACCTCCTGAAGAAATGATTCTGGCAACACAACCTCATGTCTTGATCTTCTGGCACAGATAGGGACACGTTCATTCTCATTCATATTCTCTCTGCCTTGCAAGCCGAAACGTTTCTCATCCATATTCTCTCTACATAAATTGATTAACGCTGGTGAGGTAGTGGAGGATTTACAATGTGATCGATTTCAGGGAGGGGTGAGTTAGGTCCTGCCGGTTCGAAAACCGTGCGACCAAGAAATTAGGGAGGCGACCAATTCAGCTCGAAGCTAGTATTCAATATTTTTATGCTATTAAACTTTACAGGTCAGACCATATAGAACCAAAACCGGTTTGGTTTTTTGGTTTACCTTTTCTCGGGGGAAAAAAGTTAAAATGCGTTCACTTTTCAATCGGATAAATTCTGAAGCTTCTTCTCTGGTACATCTCGAACGTCTTGTTAATACGCGTACAAGTTATCGATGTGATCTCCAACGTCTCCTTTCTTTAGTTCCTTCGTTTTAAGTCATCTTCGATTCTTATCCCCAATATATCAATTCCACTGGGTAAATCCAGAAATTGGAGTTCGCAACTCCTTCGATCCCCTTATTCCAGTACGAAAATCGAGGTTTTGGATACGATCGTTCTGGATTTGACACAGGAATGTTGGTGGGTCTCGTTTTCTCCCACCTTTTTCTTTTTATTTTTTAATTTCTGGATCGTTGTTTGTCTTTTTCTAGTAAGAACTGATCCTCCTTCAGCATTTTCCGTTTTTTGGTATACTACTAGAATTCTATTTCCTGTTTGCGCTTTTCTGCAAATACCCTTTAGATCAAAGCTCCAAGATCGTAGATGATGATGATGATCTGAGTTTGAGTAAAACTTCGTTGGAGTATATCATTGCGACATTGAGCCGCTGGGTCACAATGTAGAGATTTTTGAGTTTTTGGTTTAACCAATGTTAAGTCTTTTTCTGATTTGTTTTGCTTCAGGTTAGTTAAATGGAAAGAAAAAGAAAAGATGATAGTGAAGCAGGACCAGTCCCTCTGCTTGTGCCGGTTGATAGATTTGGGTTTCTGAAGCAGCAGGAACATGGCAATTCTCCACAACACTTCACTAAGACTAGATCATCTACTGACTATGAGAAGTATGTCCCTAAATTTGGTTCTCTGTTGTTCTTGTTGTTGAGAATCAGTATTTATTCTGCTTTGGTATTTGACCATGGATGATGCTTAGGGAGGAGAGAAGAGTGACAAAATGGAGGAAGATGATTGGAGCTGGTGGTAGTGATTGGAAGCATTACGTTAGGAGAAAACCTCATGTGGTCAAAAGGCGAATTCGAAAAGGGATCCCTGATTGCTTAAGAGGTCTAGTTTGGCAATTGATCTCTGGAAGTCGAGACCTCTTGCTTATGAATCCAGGTGTTTATGAGGTAATGATAGATTCTCTCGATTCTGATATGTTTCGTTTTCATTAAACTGATTGATTCTCTGGATTACATTTTAGCAACTGGTGATATATGAGACGTCAGCATCAGAACTCGATATCATTCGTGATATATCACGTACTTTCCCATCACATGTTTTCTTCCAGAAGAGACATGGACCAGGGCAAAGATCATTATACAATGTTCTTAAAGCATACTCTGTCTATGACAGAGATGTTGGATATGTTCAAGGAATGGGTTTCGTAGCTGGTTTGTTGCTTCTTTATATGAGCGAAGAAGATGCCTTCTGGTTATTAGTTGCATTACTCAAAGGAGCTGTTCACTCTCCCATGGAAGGATTGTATCAGGTAAAGCCTTCCTTTACTCTAAACTAGAAGATACCATTATTGTAGAGCTACTTGCCTCTTTAGTTACGCGAGTTTGACAACGATAGAGCCGCTTTAACTTGATTGAAGGTTATTGTAAGATAATGACTTAAAGTCAAATAAAAAGAAAATTCTTTATTAACTGCTTTTTTCCAAATTCTCTGTCAACATTATGCTTGAAAACAGAATTTTGATTCCATTATGATTTTGATGATTTGAGATATGTTTGATATGTGTTAAATGTAGGCAGGGCTTCCTCTAGTACAGAAATATCTGTTACAGATAGAACAGTTGGTAAGAGAGCTAATGCCGAAACTAGGAGAACATTTTACTCAAGAAATGATTAATCCGAGTATGTATGCAAGTCAATGGTTCATAACTGTCTTTTCTTATTCGTTTCCTTTCCCTACGGCTCTACGAATCTGGGATGTGTTTCTATCCGAGGTAAATCATCAATCAAACAATCTTTTATAATCTTGAAAAGTCTCTTTTCTTTTCTACAAATTTTGTATCATTTTTTTGTTTTTTTTTCTATATTATAGGGAGTTAAAATAATATTCAAAGTGGGTTTAGCATTGTTGAAGTATTGTCATGATGATTTGGTGAAATTGCCATTTGAGGAACTCATGCATGCTTTGAGGAATTTCCCTGTAGAAGCAATGGATCCTGATACCTTGCTTCCTTTGGCTTATTCCATCAAGGTTCTTTTTGTCTCTCTTTTCTTACTTGAAGAGTTTAAAAAGCTATTTATCTTCTTTAGATACTTGAAATTGAATATGTCTGATATGATTGTTATGAAATTCTTTAGGTATCAAAGCGTTTGGAAGAAATGAAACAGGATGATGAGAGGGCCGTAGCTAAATCGGCCAACCCGGTTCAACTATAGAGTTTGATATTTTTATGAACCGAGCCAAACATGGAAGCCTTTTTCCTGAAAATTATTCTATTATAAAGTTCTCTCTCATATACACATACGTATCTTTCCTTTTTTTGCAACTCTTGTGAAGACTCAAATTCAGAAGAATAAAAAATAATAGATGTTTCTTTTGTAAAATAAGTTCGATTCCAAGATGATCAACTTTTTAGTTCCTCCTTTTTTATCGCATAAGTGTGATTTCAAGAATTAATGGAATAAAAAAAAGGGTTTTATGCTAAATTTAACTTATAATTTACAACCGCAAAATCCGTTTTATCGTGGGCCAACATTTCATGTGTGTAATCGGGTTGAACAAAACCTAATGATTTCGACCCGTTTTGAAACCGAGACCCGGTGGTATCGGAGTCGATCATGGTGATGTAGAATTCAAATTCAAATTCGTATCCATGTGAGTTGGCCAGTCTCGTTGTTTTGCTCGAGGTGAAGATAACGGTAGCGTCAAGAACAATCCGTATTTCATTTATCATCGTCTCTGTTAACTTTTAAAAAATGCAGCTAATTGCTTCTTCCTTCAACGTTCGTCGTTCGAGATTTGTGTTTCAACTCTTTCCGGTTCCCTGAATCAATTTGGGTCTCGGGTAAAATTTCCTCAAAGGGACCCATTTACAATAATTTCTCAAAGGGATTTCAATACTCAAAACGATTACTGAATTTTTCTGCAGAAGATGATGAAGGAGGCGAAAGACACTTTGCATTTTGTATGTTCATCTGAGTTTTGGAGGATGAGTCTGTTTTGGAGTATCGCTCTCGTTTCTTCTTACTTGCAATTGCTTAGAGCAAGGATCTGTGGCTCAAAACCTACTCCCTCTGCTTGTTGCGTCCATTCACAGATTGGTTCATCGAGACACATTTGTGTCATCACTGGTGTAAGTAAAGTAATGTTGTTGTGCTATTTACTTGCAATTTCCTTAAGTATTTGGCTCGATAATCTAGTGTCAATTCTTGTTGAATCAAACAATTCACAGAACCCTTTATTTAATCGCTGGTGTGGTTAATGTTGTGTGAATCATTGCCTTTGATTATGTCATGTAGTAATGTAAATTAATGCCTCAGCATTACAATTTTGAGTTCTTATGTTTTTGTGTCTATCGCATATCGATTGGTGTTGGTTTTTGATTGCAGGCTACATCTGGGCTTGGTAAGGCCACTGCATTTGCTCTTGCAGAGAAAGGTTTCCACGTTGTTCTTGGTAATACCTATGACGCATTGCTTCCTAAATTCCTAATAAATTTCGTTCCCGGTCACAAAGATAAACATTACAGTGGTTTCATAAAATTTGTCAGCTTAATGAGATGAAATCTTTTTTGATCTTTTCAGTTGGACGGTCCTCTCAGCTTCTTTCAGAGGTTCTTTACGATCCTTTTCGCCTTCTCGAAATAAGTATGTTCTCTTCACATACTTCTTTGTTGCAACATTCATTTTCTTGGCTTATGTCAGACTTTGAAGGAAATTAAGAGCAAGAACAAAGATGCCCAGCTCAAATCTTTCGAAGCTGACATGTCTTCTTTTGAATCAATCTTGAAGTTAAAAAACTCTCTTGAGCAATGGCTCTCGGACTCAGACTTGCATCCTTCCATCCAGCTTTTGGTAAACAATGCTGGAATACTGGCAACTTCAAGTCGACCAACCATTGATGGTTATGACAGGTAAGTCTCGTTTTTCACTTATGTTTCAGTTGACATTAAATTAGTTCATCGATCTGATATTTTTACTGTTTATTATATGTGTCTTCATGTTTGTCAGGATGATTGCTACAAACTATATAGGCCCATTCTCTTTGACCAAACTTCTTTTGCCTCTTCTGAAAAATAGCTCTGTTCCTTCACGAGTCGTAAACGTTACATCGTTCACACATCATGCAGGTGAAATATTGTAAGATTCCGTGAACCAAAAACCATAAACGATAAGCTTAACTGACCCCAAAACATATATTTTCTGTAGCTTCTCTTCGGGAGTTTGACAAAGATTCTGTGACTGGAGTATCTTTTTCGACACTAAACCAATATCCTTGCGCACTGGCTTACGAGTATTCTAAATGTAAGCCAAAACCTTTCTCATAGTTGCATACAAAAGCATTTACATATGGTTTGCTTCTTCCTTGATATTGAAATGCTGACATGTTTGGCGTCATGTTCTTGAATAGTATGCCTTCTACTTTTCTCATACGAATTGCACAGACAGCTTCGCCTCGCAGACGATTCACTCCATGTCTCTGTTATGTATGCGTCCTAATACTCATTGCTCTCTTTCTCTGACTCTTTAAAGATTGTGTGTTTGAATTTTGCTTGTGGAATGCAGAGCTGCAGATCCTGGACTTGTGAAAACGAATATAATGCGTGAGCTTCCTTGGTACATAACTTCAATGGTGTTTCTTGGCTTCAGAATTCCTGGCCTCCTCCAATCCCCACATGAAGGAGCTGAATCTATCATCGATGCCGTTTTATCCCCACCTGTAAAGATGAATATGGATTGTTGATTCTATCTTCCTCGTCTCTCATCTGCTTATCTTTCTTATATACTCAAAGATTGTTTTTGTTTTGTGCAGGAGAGATCAGGTGCTTACTATTTTGGAGGAAATGGAAGGACCATCGAATCTTCACAAGTTTCTCGAGACCCAAAATTTGTTAAACATCTTTGGGAAACTTCTTGTGATTTGTTCAATGAGTTGCAGCTTCTTCATCACGATAACTCAACACTCACTTGAAGATTTCTCTCATTTAATGACTTCTGTTATATTTGTATTCTTGTACTAGCTTAAAAGTAGCAAATAAGCAATATATGCAAACAACTTAGTTTCGAAATGTATGTTGAGTGAACTCCTGGTGACAAAAGGCACATGCAAGAGATAATGGACCACCCAAAGATGAACTACTAGAGGTAATTATAAGTTATCAAGAGAAACACAATTTCGAATCCAAATTCCAATCCGGAGCAATTCAGTTTTGAAGTCAATTCTAATATCAATATAAGCGAAAGTAAAATAGTTTTAGTATTATACTTGAAAACTCGATTGGAATTTCTGATTAATTTGGTTAACTGAATTTCGCACCACAAGTCCTATTTTTATCTTTCTCTTTGTGACTTGTCATGGAAAAGTGTGTATTTGATTGATTACTTTTTAGTTTTTTACGTTTTTCCCTTGCACTTTTGACAAACACAGATGAGTCACGACGATGGTGACAGGGCCATTTTGGTAATTGTAGAATTTTTAAAAGAGAGGACTAAGTTGAACAGAATTTGATTCGCTGGACCCACCAGAGCGGAAATTGTTCACGCACTCCTCACCTGTCTACTTCTTGTGAGTATCGAAACGTGAACGTGTCGTCTCATCACTACACGTGTCGTACTATTATTGGTTAATTTATTTCTCTTTCTGTGGCAGCGTTTTTTGGCTTAGCCATCTTACAGATTTGTTTTATTTTAATGCTAAAAGTCCCCTTGAAAATAGTGTTATAAAATACTCTTACTTTAAATAAAACGATTTTATACCTGTTATCCTTTTCGTGGTTGAGAATCGTCCGTGATTTATCGCTGTTATATCTTTTTAGTGGTCAAGAATCGTCGTTGTAATTAACGAAGAACGTGGGTACCTCGAAAGATACACGTGTCATCGCAGTAGCGGTCAGTTATACATTTTTGTCGTTTAGATAGCTTTAAGCCCAAGTCTAGAATTAGATTCTTTTATTTAAAGCTTTTTATATTTTTATTTTAATTAATCAATTACACTTGGTTGATAAAAAGAGCTAATTACAAAAAAGATTTATTACTCTGATTGGTTGTGTGGTCAGGAATAGTCGCGAATCTCGCACCAACAATCTTTCCACATAAAGAAAAATAAGGGTATTTTAATAAAAGCCAATAAAAGGGAGTGGGGGTAAATACGTAATTTTTCGGAGCCCTAATAGCCTCATAAAAACGCATCTGGGCTGGAGACTATCTATATAAAGAACTCTCTCTACCATATTTTACAATATCACAACTCGATAACTTTCATCATTAGCAAATCATAAACGCTCTCCCAAATTAGGTTTTCGAGTTCTCTGAAGAATCACCTGAATCAGGTTGGTTTCTTAGCTTTTTTGCAAATGTGTTATTGTTTCATCTGAGTTCTTCGTTGATCGTAGATCTTCTTGTTTACTCTGAGATTATTTATCTTGTTTCGATCGATTGATTAATTTGGCGTTTGTTTCGTTTCAGGTTTTGTTCCTTTGATATCTTCGATAAACAAAGAGATCAATAACTCCGGATCGAGATCAATATTCATATACATGTAAGTCTCTTTCTCCTTTCCATTACGAATCATCAATACTTAATCGCGTTTTAGGTAGATCGTGAATCCTTGTGGGTGTTATCCCTTGTTTTCATCAGGTTAGGGTTTGTGTATTAGCAAATGCTCGTTGTTACATCGATCTAGCGAAATAGTCTGATTATGTGTTAGTGTTAATCTGAATTTGTTCGTTCTATTGAATAAATCGTATCCTTAAATTCACTGAAAACCCCTTTCCAAACATGATTATAATACGCTTTGTTGGTGTTTCTCCCATTTTAATGTTTGTGTTTATGATGCCCTGATTACATTTCCTCTTGATTCTGATTTTCTAATGAACCCTTACTTTTTCTGACTTACAGTAACAGAAGAGCGTGAATGAGATTATGATGGAATCGAAAGCTGGTATTAAAAAGTCAAGCAGTAGTTCCTTGTTTTACGAAGCTCCCCTCGGTTACAGCATTGAAGACGTTCGTCCCAACGGTGGAATCAAGAAATTCAAGTCTTCTGTCTACTCAAACGTGAGTTTTTCTTATCAACAATGTACCTTCGTCATCTCTGTTTACCCCATCCCTATGTAACCTTAATAACAATCCTTTCTTTGGTTGCAGTGCGCTAAGAGGCCATCCTGAGTACGAGCCAATTTAGGCAGTCCTCATAGTCAATTCTCCAATTACAATTTTTTCTCTTCCAAAATTCCCTCGTTCTCTCCTCCAACAAGAAAGCGAAATGTCTATGTCAGCGATTGGGTTCGAAGGCTACGAGAAGCGGCTTGAAGTATCCTTCTTTGAGCCAGGTCTCTTACTTGACACTCAAGGAAAAGGACTCCGTACACTAACTAAATCTCAGATCGACGAGATCCTTCAACCAGCTGAGTGCACCATCGTCTCATCTCTCTCGAACGAGCAACTCGACTCTTATGTCCTATCTGAGTCCAGCCTCTTTATCTTCCCCTACAAGATCATCATCAAGACTTGCGGGACAACAAAGCTCCTCCTCTCTATCGAACCACTCTTGAGGTTAGCCACTGAGCTCTCTCTAAACGTCAAGTCAGTGAGGTACACTCGTGGAAGCTTCCTCTGTCCTGGAGGCCAACCATTCCCACACCGCAACTTCTCTGAAGAGGTTTCTGTGCTTGATGGTCACTTTACTAAGCTGGGTTTAAACAGTGTTGCATACTTGATGGGCAATGACGATGAAACCAAGAAATGGCATGTTTACTCTGCTTCTTCTGCTGTGAAAGCCAACTGTAACAACAATGTCTACACTCTGGAGATGTGTATGACTGGTCTGGACAAAGACAAGGCATCTGTGTTCTACAAGAACGAGTCAAGCTCGGCTGGATCTATGATGACTGATAACTCTGGGATCAGAAAGATTCTTCCTCAATCCCAAATCTGCGACTTTGAGTTTGAGCCCTGCGGCTACTCGATGAACAGCATTGAAGGTGATTCAATCTCAACCATCCATGTGACTCCAGAAGATGGGTTTAGCTACGCTAGCTTTGAAGCAGTGGGATACGATTTCACAACCATGGACTTGAGCCATCTGGTCTCAAAGGTGCTATCTTGCTTCGAGCCAAAGCAATTCTCTGTAGCTGTCCACTCTAGCGTCGCACAGAAGGGATACGAGTCGGGTCTCTGTGTTGACTTGGACAATTATGGATGCAAAGAGTCTACAATGGAGTCTCTAGGAGACGAGAGAGTAACAGTGATGTATCAGAGCTTTGAGAAGCTGGGAAGGTACTGTGGTTCTCCGAGATCTACTTTGAAATGCGAATGGAGCAGCAACAGTAGCTGCCACAGCGAGGACGAGAAGGAAGAGGGAATCTAAGCACAAGTTTTTTTCTTTGTTCTTTATTTTTCCCAATAATGTCTAACCAATTCTCTCGGTGGATTTGTGTTTTTTTTCTTCCTAAAACAATTTAACCTGTCTGTTATTATATGTCAATCCAAATGTTTTGACTTTTTTAGATGAAGTTTTTATGTATTATCAAGATTTACTCTTTTTGTTCAACGCAACAAATTTTTATACAGTGAAATTGAGCCTTTAATCCATCGCACTTATACTCGGAGAACCCTGATTTTCCAGTTCTTGTGCCTTACTTCATAGTTTTTACTTTATGAGGAGTCCATTATTTTATAATAATTATGTCAATAATGAAATGAATGATTTCATTCAAGTAAGTAGGGTCAACTTTATAAAGTATAGTATCAAAGAGCCCAAAAAACAAATCATTCAAGTCTTATTATCTAATAATAAAATGAGAGGACTCAAGGCAATTTTCTCATTACTTTTTAGTTTTTACTTACACTTTTGACAAACACAGTTGAGTCACGACGATGGTGACAGGGCCATTTTGGTAACTGTATAATTGTAAAGTAGAGAGCTTGGATAAACAAAATTCGATTCCTTGGGACCCGCCAGAGCGGAAATTGTTCACGGACTCCTCAACTGTTTATTTCTTGTGAGTACCGAAACGTGAACGTGTGGTCCAATCATTACACATGTCGTTTTATTATTGGTTGATTTGTTTCAATCCATCGCAGCGTTTTTGTGGCTTAGCCAATCTTATAGATCCAATTTGTTTAAGTGTTAAAGTCTCTTAAAATGAGAAAAATATCAATTTACTTAAATAATACGAAATTATACTGCTATCTTTTTCGTGGTCAAGAATCGTTCATGTTTTAGCGCTGTTATATCATTTTCGTGGTCAAGAATCGTTGTGAGTAACGAAGAACGTGGGTATAGCTCGAAAGATACACGTGTCACTGCAGCGTTCGTTTATACATTTTTGTCGTTCGGATGGGGAAAGAATCTTTCGCCTACCAATGACGGAGTTTTCTTATTGTGCCGCTCGAATAGAAAATAAACAGAGTCTCGAACACCGTTAATTATGTAAATGGAATTAAAAAAAAAATGGAAAATTTCCATTCTATATCGAGAATTTTTCCCCGGTTCAAAAATTTGCTGAAAACTACATCTAAATTATATTTGGGTCGTGACAAAAAAAAAAAAAAAATTATATTTGGGTTGAGAAGGCCCAATTGAAGCCCAGGATAATTCTTCGCCTTCGATCAAAACAAATGCCGCTCACATTCGTTGAAACTTCCAACCACAACCTTTGAGTCTCGGAATGGAGGAACTCGATGTAATTAGTCAATCTTACATCGAATCTTAATACACGATTGTGATTAAATCGAATCTTAATTATTCTTAAATCTTAATTCATGACGTTTTCGAATTTTTATACACGATTGTGATTTTCGATGACTAGTGTTTGTCACTAAAAACTAAGCGTTGTTTTCAAGGAAATCGCAAAACATAAACCTAACTAATTGATATGTTTTCTAATGGCTATTAGCCTTTCAAGTTTCCCGAGGGTAGATATCGTCCCTGTGATTTGGGCCGCGTGGTGTGTAACATCCCGATTTCGTGGAAAAATGGTGGTACATGAGAAGAGTTTAAAAGAATTAATTTGGTTACCTATATCACCAAAGTGTACTAATCTTTTTGATTGTATATCCTGAAAAAACTTCAGAGTTAAATGTGTTCGAACTGGAGTGACTTTTTGGGAAGTGATTTCCAGAATTATGCGAGTGAAGATAAAATATAGAAAAAAATCATGTGACGATCTATAGAGATAGTAACCAAATCTATAGAGATAGTAACCAAGTCTCTCAAGCTCCCAGAAGTTGCGGTTGGGGCGTTACATGGTGCACTTCGACTGTGAACCCAAGAAGGATGGTGGGTATGATAGGTATCCTAATTGTGCCTTGGTCAAGCTTTATGTCAAGATAGGGCTTCATCGTTACAATTTCTTAGAGGTAAAGAAACTAGTTTGGTACTTTTAATTGATATTTTAAATTTGTATAGATTGTAAATTTTTGTTTTAAACGACAAACTTCTAGTTGGATAGCTTAAAGAGTTTCAACATGAGTGCTAATTGCGGTGCTTCCGCTTACTACATAACTTTGGCCGCATGCCTTCCAGATAGTGGTTTGTAGCAAATCGTTCAGGTCCAAGTTGATGTAGAATGTCTTGGCATTTTAGCTTTGAGGTGCCCTATTTCTAGACCTCGAGGTAAATGTTACTTTTTCATGTTTTAATACAATCTTACACTTGCTGAGCAATAACATGTTGCATAGTGACCGGGAATGACCTGCCTCGACGTTGCAAGCCAGTTTTTTTATCGACAAAGGTAGATTGCCTCATTGGCCCTCGTTGGATATTGCTTTCAGTGATACAAAACATTCGTATCTAGTAAGATTATTAAATTAGACACACGATCACTTGTGGTCGATTTTGCTTTAAGTGTTTTACTTACCTTTGTAGGTTAAAGATTCCGAGTTTCACTAAAATGATTGGATTGCTCTCTATGTGGAACTTACAATTTGTACTTTCCATACATATATTACAGCTAAAAGTTTTTTTTTATCAATAATTATTGGTAATAATATAATTTACACAAAACTCTTGTTGCTGCAGCGCAATCTCGTCAAGTTTGACTTGGAGATTGTCCAAGTTTCCATAGAAACTCTCGATGATGTGGAGTCGAGGGTGGAGCTGAGCAAAGTTAAATGTAACATTTGCATGAATTTCCCATTTTTTGAAAGGCTCCCATTAGTATCTTTAATTTCTCAATCTAGTCCTAAATTAATCATAGTGTCTAAACATTAACTAGTTCAGTTTGATCACACTTCATTTTTTCTTTTGTATTTAGACTTAAGAGAAAGATTTTGGGTCTAGGCTTTTGTTGTCCGTTAGCCAAATGATTATGAGATTTCTAAAACTGATGAATTGGATGCTTTTATTAATGAATAAATAATGTATACAATTGAGATTTCTCTCTAGATTTATGCATATTGAAGAATTTGCATATTGAATGTTGTTGTATTTGAAAAGGAATAAAAGTGATTTAAACTTCATGTGGAATCTAGTGTTATTTTAATTATGCATCTGATGAAATACATAAAGATCGAATTTGTGGATTTTTTACTAAGAAAATTTGAATGTTTGAGGAAACTTAGTCAAGATTATTGGAAATTTGAATGTTCGAGGAAACTTAGCCAAGATTAATGGATAACCATGGATGAACCATGGCTTGTTTACCCATCCAAATCATAGATATAATATGGTTTAGTTGGTTGGATGAGACAAAATTGGATGAAGACCAAATCAATGAAATTTTTATAAAGGGAATCCAAATCTTCGAGGAAACTTAGCCAAGATCGATGGAATGATCGAAAGACTAATTTATACTCGGTGGATTGAGTTAGTTCGGGTTATTTCCGGGTATTTAAGTTTTAAGAGGTATCATAAAGTTATATCACCAATCTGAAACTCTAAAGTGATTGTTTTTTATTGTAACTTCGAGCCTAGTTCGTTTCATAGTATATATTTTCTTAGTCTTTGATTTCTTGACATTATTTCATTGATGTGCTGCTATGTCTTGATGATTGGCCCCATTTATTCGCAAATTTGGGTAATTATGTTTGATGAGTTTTTGTCTTGTTAATTGATTGATTGAAACCATATGTTTGTTTGCGATATATGATTTTGGCTTAGTGATGATTTACACTCACTAAGCAATTTTTTTGCTTACACTAATTTTTTCTTTGTAAAAAGAAAAAAATAGAGAGAAATTTATTAAAGTGGCAAAATGGACCACAAGACCGAAATTGTAGGAAACGGATGATGGTGGATTTTCTGGGTAAATACAATGCAGTTTACCAATGTTATAGCTTATAGCAAAACTTAACATTATAATAAAACTGATATTTTTATTAATTCAAGTTATATGTTTATACATATTCAATCTAAAACGTTTAATCTGAAAATGGTAAGTCAAACTAAACCACTGAAATTTCTTTACGTGGAAAATTAAGTAGGAAAAATCGGTTGAGG
The DNA here is from genome assembly GCA_900116095.1 of Euclidium syriacum. NCBI lineage: Eukaryota > Viridiplantae > Streptophyta > Magnoliopsida > Brassicales > Brassicaceae > Euclidium > Euclidium syriacum. The sequence goes on along the minus strand of FPAK01000007.1, from coordinate 5,562,269 downwards.
TCTTAGCCTCATAAAATTATTTTTGTTGTGAGTTGAGATTTTAAGGCCCGTATTCGTTCCATTGCGGTGGGATAAGGCTAAGTTTGCATGCTTTTTTTTATATTGGATCCAATATATAATTGTGAAGTTGTTTCTCTTATATTAAAAGTTGCAAAACTGCATGCATGCTCGGTTTAAAACTAGGGTTAGAGGGGCACAAACTCTAGGTCCATTATTTATAGAAAAAAAAATTTTAAGTAAAAAGGGTCAATTTTTTAAAAAAATATTTAATAAATAGCTATTTTTTAAGAAAAAATTGTAAAAAGAATCCATTTTTTTTTAAAAAAAAAATTGAAATAGAGGCCCATTTTTTAAGAAACAAATAGAAAATTTCCCATTTTTAAAAAAAATTAGAATTTTGACAATTTTTTTGTTTTTAATGCTAAAAAATCTCTAGATTTTTTTTTTTAATGTTAATGAAGGGGCCCAATTTTTTTTTTTGTCTAAGGCTTCTTTTATTGTTGAGCCGGCACTGACTGCATGAGCCTTTCTTTTGTCAAGCAAAATTGTATGAACTATTTTAATTTCTTCACGAATAATACTAACACGAAACGTTTACCAAACGCATATGACGCGAACACGAGATGTTTGCCAAACGCATAGGTAACCCCAATACGTCATATATTTCTATTTACAGCTAAAGACTAGCCTTTTTATTAAAAGCTAAAATTATCTACAGCCTTTAAAAATTATACTATTAGATATAATGGTTTAGAAATTACGAAAAAGATCTATATATATATGGAGATATTTTCAAAGACTTATCTTTTTAAATAAACAAAAAAGAAAACATTTGGCGAGAGAACCACACATACAAGAGTCTCATAACCTCATCCAACCCAAAAGCGACACATGCAGTCTTGTTAGCCAAATAAACAGCTACCGACATAAGGGAAACCTGCCCGTACCATTACGCGTTTGCCCACGTGGTCTCAGTGGACACGTGGCACCATAGAACGTTCACCACTTGGCCTATAAATACTAGTACTACGCCCGCTTCTCTCCTCATCATCGAATCAAAAACACATCAAAGTTAATATAAACAATTTCGTAAGAACTATCTTTTAAGAAAATGGCAGACAACAAGCAGAGTTTCCAAGCCGGTCAAGCCGCTGGTCGTGCTGAGGTCTCTTTCTAATCTCTTGACACAATTTCATGAAAAGCGGTTGAAGCGGTTGGAGATAAACCTGTGGCAACCGCACTTAACTCTCGTTTATGATGTTTTTCTTGAGCCGAACCTATCTATCTTGAATTACTGTGCAACATATTACTTTCTACAGAAAATTAAATTAGATTAGTTTCGGTAACTACCTAAAAAATTAGTTGACGCTTGATCCTTATTATATAGTTTTATTAACTCACTATTCAATATTGATTTTCTAACGGTATTATTTCTGTTTGTCGCGTTTCTTTTCATTTGTTGCATACTATTCTAATACTATCATGCTATGTTCTTGGGGTTTTCAATCAACAATTTCATTTTTTGTGTAGAAATAAGTTAATACGAACCTATCATTGATTTTGTGCTGACAATGGATCGTACTTGTGTGTATAGGAGAAGTCGAATGTGATGGTGGACAATGTCAAGAATGCAGCTGCCGCAGCTACAGCGTCCGTGCAACAAGTAAACAATCCATACACTATACATACACAAATAATATTAATATGTATATATATATATATATATCATAGAAAATATACGTTATTAGTTTACATGTACGTGGATCTAATTAAAACATCTTATATACACGTTATAGGCTGGGGTGAAGATAGGAGAGACGGCAATGGGAGCTGTTAATGTTGTGAAGGAGAAGACCGGGATGAACAAGTAGGCATTCGACTTTTCGATTGTGAAGGGAAACAAAATTGTAATTTCCCTTTATAATTAATTGGTGGGATTTTAAATAATTGGGACTTGGGAGTTATAATTAATTCCCACCATCCTCGTAGTAATTGTTGTTGTTGTTTTCTTACTTTTCAGTGTTTTAATGTTTCTCCCACTAGGTGTATGTTTGGATTAATATCGTTAATTAAACAAATCATTTAAGTTCCAGAAACTTAATTTTATCTATTTAATAAACATTTTCTTAACCAACAAAAAAAATCTTCAATTCATGGCCGTGATGCTTTACTTACTTCAACTATCTGAGGTCAATTAAATGTATATCAATATATAGAACACCAAAAAAGTAACTAAATATAAAGATTTTAAAAGCAATAAAGAGATTTTTTTTTTTCATTTTTATCTTTCTCATTTGAGATAATTATATGGGTAGCATTTCCTTTTTTAATCGATTTTGGATAATTGGGAGTTATATAAGTAGTTGTTGATTTTACTTTTCCTTGTTTTAATGTTTTTTTTTTCTCTTTAGTTGTATGTTTGGATGTTTATGTTTTACATTATTTTATTAAATTGCCCCAATTAAGAGAGATTATAACAGTTTAGCAGATGAAACATAAACGGTAAGCTTGCTACAAAATTATCCCCAACCATCTAATAGAAACCAAAACATACAAAATACAACTTGAAGAGACTAATTTGAACACAAGTTCTAAAATCGCTTCTTTTCACCACCATCTTCCGACCATTATTCGTATAGTTTATCGCTTAATGCATCATCCTTGCGTCTACAATCGTCGCAGAGTTATTGATGTGCTTTCACTGTTACCGACACGTATGGCCTTGTCAACGACCAATGGTATGCAAGTCTATGTTGATTCCCTCAATGTTAATCACGATCATAGCTTTAAACAGTTAGATACAAATAGTTGTTCATGTAATCTATAGTTGTTATCGTTTGAAGATATTTTTATTGAAATAAAGGAGATAATAGAAAGGGTTTTGCATACATATCCGAGACATTTCTCAAGGGCTTGAGTTGCCTCACCTTTTTGGGGCTACAAGGAAACCCGAATTCCTCTGGAGAACTCTTTGTTGGGGTAGTTCGTTGACGCATTGGTTGACTATTGGTGACTCCACTAGCTGAGTTTATGACTTTTTTCTCCATTTTAATTTAACTTATTTAATGGGTAAATTCAAATATTTATATATATTTATATTTAAAACCACCTTAAAATTACTAGGATTTGTAACCTAATAATTTGTACTCACTATCGAAATTCAAACCTATAATATTGCATGTGGCATATTGCTAAAAAAGAAAAACCTCTTAAAATCTCATGAATCATGATAAGTCTTAGTTGTGCTGAGTCATCACTTTAGATTATAATATTCAACATCCAAATTTGATTACTAAGATATTTGTTATTTAGAACAGTCAGAATCTTGTTTGTTAGAAGCAGAAAAATATTAGTTATTTTATTAAACACCAGATTTCTACAGGAAATATATTTGATCTGTTCTAATTAAATAAAAAAATATTTAAAATAGTTGAAATTTAGTATTATTCGGTGATCAATAAAATTAATGATTTCTTAATTACAGTGCTCTGGTTTGTCAAAGAATGCAAATATATAGTCTGTTAAAATCTAAAGAAAATGGTATATATGTTACAAGTCAAAACGTATGAAATACATCCCAACTAGGCAACTACAGCTGATAATAACCTAAAGGTCATTCTTTAACTTTTTCTCCCTTTTATGACAAAGAAATCTACCAAACAATCTTATGCAAATAAATATAATATTTAAAAATCTATATTGCATCCTACTCATCTTCCTGTCACGATATTCTTTTCGTTTCGGTCAGATTTGCTCACAATGTAAAGGCCAAAGTGTCGAAATTGAGGTGCATTAGAATAGTCCAAGTCATGGAGCCAATCGTTGTTTCCACGACTGCTTTCCCCTCCACTTCATCTTTTCTCTCCACCAATGTTTTTCTTTCTCTTCATATTAACTCTATAAACTTTGGCAATTGGTTTAATAACAAATTCAAACATTCCTCCACAAGCAACAATGATACGATGCCATGAAACGGAAGAAGATCTTTCTCTTGAAGATCATCATATATCTTCTTCTCAAGCACGTCATCGATGTATAGCCACTCTTGTTGGTCACACATCCTCTTACATTTCATCTCTAACCCTCGCAGGAAAAAGACTTTACTCGGGCTCCAACGACGGAGTCGTCAGATTGTGGAATGCAAAGACGTTAGAGACGTTAGCGGAAGCATCAAGCAGCGGAGATGTAATAACAGGAGAAAAAGGAGGAGGAGGAGGAGCAGTGAAGTCTTTGGTAATCTTGGCTGATAAACTCTTCACGGCACATCAAGATCAAAAGATACGTGTGTGGAAGATAAACTACGTTGAAGAAGAAGCGGGTAAAAAGTACATGCATTTAGCGACGATGCCAACGATGAGCGACCGTCTAGCAAAGTGTTGGATGCCTAAGAACCAAGTCCAAATAAGGAGACACAAGAAAGCTTCATGGGTACGTCATGTAGACGCGGTTTCAGGTTTAGCCTTGTCAAGAGATGGAACACTGCTCTATTCTGTCTCATGGGACCGGACGCTCAAAATCTGGCGAACCGCCGATTTTAAGTGCGTACAATCCATCACAAACGCCCACGACGATGCTGTCAACGCTGTTGCATTATCCGAAAATGGAGATATTTACACAGGATCTTCTGACCGGAGAATCAAAGTGTGGAGGAAGAAGAACATCGAGGAGGAGAGGGGCAAGAAGAAGAATAAGAAACATTCTTTGATTGCGACATTGTCGGAGCATAATTCAGGCGTTAATGCGTTGGCATTGAGCAGTTATAATAACAGCTCTCTTTTGCATTCTGGTGGATCTGACGGATCAATATTAGTGTGGGAAAGAGACGACGAAGGTGGAAACATTGTTGTTGCTGGAGTGCTAAGAGGTCACACGGAGTCTGTTCTTTGTCTCGCGGTTATTTCGGACATACTTTGTAGTGGCTCTGCCGATAAGACGATAAGGCTGTGGAAATGTTCGGCTACGGATTATTCGTGCTTGGCTATGTTGGAGGGCCATCGAGGACCGGTTAAGTGCTTAACCGGAGCAATTCGTGACTCCAGTACACAATCTGAGGCTTCTTATGATATTTACAGCGGAGGACTTGATTCTCAAGTTAAGGTTTGGCAGATTTTGGTGCCAACCTCATAAAAAGAGTCATAAATCATATAATTTCTACGGGATACAAAATGTGGGGCCTCCGTTAGTAATTTGTTTCCTTTGTTGGTGTAGGTTGATGGGGTTTTGTATGAGTGTGTGTGAGATTCGTAATGTTAATTGGATAGAACAAGAGGGCTTTTATTAAATATATAATATCGACCTGAAAGTGAGTTCATTATTTGTTGGTACATGTTTTGCTTATACAGTTTCCTCACAATTGGGCTGGTCTCACCAGAATCTATTAAAAACCAAGTACGTGAGCAATAGCATATAAAATTTGCAAAAGGGGAAATATTCAATAATTTATACATAATAATTAGCAAAAAGCGAGTCGAAGAACAAAAAATTACTAATTTTTCTTTTTTGCCGGAGACTTCTAATATTAATAAAGCAGTGTATACAAGATGTCGTTTTCTTGAGGGAATTGAAGCTACTATAGTTTGTCGTACTAGCATTTTATCAAACCATCGGAAAAACATATGGTTAGTTGTCTCTGCAGACTTGGATTCCAATCAATACAGTGATAAATAACTAGCCTCTTATAAAGAGATATTCATATAAATTCTAAAAATTTATATGGACAATTGGTTTGATTTTGCAGTGATATTTATTAATTTTTCCATATTCAAAAGATAATTTCAAATTTTTACCCTCACTTTTACTCTTCAAAGATTTAATAGTAAGACGGATTGTTTGGCGTGTAATGTTATTGCTCGGAGTAGAGAGTTTTCTTACGTAAATAGTGTTCCTTTAGTTTGAATTTCCAAACCATTTGTATAAACTTTTATTTATATGATGTAAAAAAATTGTAAAAGTTTGATGTCCAATAATTCATAATAGTCGAAATCATCTTCAAATAAAATCGATAAGAATTACTCAATATTGTTAAGAAATGTGACATCAATCAATTGATAAATTACACATGAACAAACTTTAATATATTTTTTTATATTCACGGAACTTGTTCCATGGAGGGGTGGGGGGTTGAGTTCATGATCATTGTAGATAGGGCAAAAAAACATGATAACAAATGTTGCGGAGTTGGTGTGACCCAAAAAAAACATGTCTTCTCACCTTTAACGTTAAGAACCATATACATAGCACTGAGTGCTACCCGAAAATATCTTCTAGAACCCACATGTATGCCATTGTTCGACTTGCATATAGCAACGAATTTTTTTCAATGTCGTTGTAATGATAACACCATGATACCTTATACAATTAGAATTTGAGGTTAAGGGGCCATAATAAATGTCATCTATCCACAAAATGCAAAACAATATGTTTGAAAAAGAGAGATAAATAGATATATTAAATTATTTAATGCAAATCTACCTCCCAAAGTTTTACAATCAGGTAGTTCCAATTCGCTGTTTGTGGAGTTGAGTCAATGCTTCTTCTTAAGTTTCGAAAGTGAGAAAATAGTCTATTTTATCTTAGATTCAGAGCCGTCTTTTTTTGTTGTGTAAGTGGAATGGTTAAACAAGGTTCAAAATTTAGAAAAATCAAAAAGTAAATTGTTAATATATATTTATATCCAAATAACTATATTTATATTTAATTTTATAATGAGATAATTTTTTTTTACACAATCAAATAATAAATAAATAATTAAAATGTAATTAACCTTGATACATATAAAAGTAGATTTTTTACTTTCATAATAATCATTATTTTATGAAGGTTAACCTTTTTACTTTATTACATTTAGGAATTTGTTATTAATTGGTATTGTTATGCAAAAGAATAAAGTGGAACCTATTAACATTTTGTATATGTGCATATATTGCTTATAGAATTTTACAAACTATTTTTGTAACTTCTGCATCTACATAGAGACATTTTTGCAATTAAATTCTTAAAATTTTATTTGCACACAATGATGGCACAAAAGTAAAAATTAATTAGCAATGATTGTAATGGACAATAGTATTTTAGAGAAAATGAAGTATGATGATTTAGTTGAAAACTTTGTTTTAAAAAACTAATAAAAATAGTTTTATCTAAATGGAAGTTACTAAATTGTATCAATGTAATTATTTTATGTTTTCTGAACTAAATGTTTGTTGAAATTGTAACATATCTTTTGCTAAAAATATAAATTAAAGACATAATTCTTATTTTAGAATATGGACGTTATAAAATTTTGTCCTTCCAAGTTCTAAATTGTTGTGGGCATGGAAAATATCTATCCAGTTAAAACTATATTGCAAATTCTAGTAATTACAAGTACGCTGGGGGCTAAATTCTAATTATCATAAAACTGGGACCTTCTCTCTCGGGTAGCTGGTTTTCTTCATTTCCTCAAAAAAATCAAAATCTTCACTAAAACCCTAACATTTCCCCGTTCTTCGCCTTCGCTGTTCCTCCGTCTTGTTTCTTTCAAAAGAATCAAGCTTTCTGATTTAGATCAAATCCAGTCCTCTAAACCCTTTGTTTTCTCGGTAACCCAGATCGAATCAGAAATGAAACAGCAACAATGGCGATTGCTGCTTCTTCGAAGCTACCGTCGGTCTCATCTTGCTTATCCTTCTCCTTGTACCCAGTTTCAGGTAACCTCCATTTCAATCCGATCTATCTCTTCTTTCCTTCACATAAGTTCTGGAATCGGAGCTTTGCAACAAAGCGAAGAACTTCGTTCCTTACGTTCCCCAATGACGAGCTCTGCCTCCTTGGTAAAATCACTCGGTCGAAGCTTCTCGTCCGAGCCCGCGATCGAAGAGAAACCGTCTACTGTGGCTATCGTGGTTGACATCTTTAGCAGATTAAGTGGTGAGGATGAGATTAGGAAAGAGCTGGAGTCCTGCGATATCGTGATTAACCAAGATTTAGCTTTGAAGACTTTGAGAAAGCTCCAATCGAACCCGGATGTTGCCAAAAGGTTTTTCCAGTGGATTACGGAGGCTTCTACTGAGGAGCTCAGCTCGAAAAATTGCAACATGATGCTGAGTATTCTGGGTTGTAATGGACTTGTTGATGAATTTTGGGGATTGGTTAATGTTATGAAGGATAAAGGACATGATTTATCGGCTACTGTTAGGGATAAAGTGGGTGAGAAATTTCTGAAAGATGGGCTAGAAAGTGATTTAGCGAAGCTGAAAATGCTTTTCCCTTCAGATTGTTTAGATAATTCGCCTGAGAATGTTTGCAATAGGGTGTTTAAGATTGTGATGAAGGAAGAATGGGGTGATAATGTGGAGAAACGGGTTAGAGATTTGAATGTTGAGTTTCAAAGCGATTTAGTGAAGATGATTGTGGAGAGTCTTGATGTGGAACCCAGGAAAGCTTTGCTGTTCTTCAGGTGGATTGATGAGTCTGGTCTCTTTAAGCATGATGAGAAAACCTATAATGCTATCGCTAGGGTTTTGGGAAAAGAGAAATTTCTTGACAGATTTCAAAACATCATCGAAGAAATGAGGAATGCTGGTTTGGAAGTGGAAATGGAGACTTATGTTCGAGTTTCGACGAGGTTCTGCCAGACTAAGTTGATTAAGGAAGCTGTTGACTTGTTCGAGATTGCAATGGCGGGTAGTAACAAACCCACCCCACACTGCTTCTCTTTGTTGCTCAAGAAAATCGTTACTGCCAAGAATCTAGATATGGATTTGTTTTCAAGAGCTGTGAAAACTTATACGATAGATAGTAATGTTTTGACAGATTCAATGCTAAAATCTGTCTTAAAGTCTTTAACAAGCGTGGATAGGGTTGAAGAGAGCAATGAGGTGTTGAAAGCAATGCGGAAAGGAGGCTATGTTCCAAGTGGTGATATGCAGAGCCTGATTGCATCAGGGCTTAGTCGTAAGGGAAAGAAAGACGAAGCTGATGAACTTGTGGACTTAATGGAAGCATCCGGTGATAAATTAGATGATAGGGCAATGGCGTCTCTTGTTGAAGGGTTTTGCGATTCCGGGGAACTTAAACAAGCTGTAGAGTATTTAGAGAAAATGGTTGGAAAAGCAGAAGTCTCCTATGCTGATTATGCACTTGAGAAGTTGGTTATTGCTTACTGCAACAAGAATCAGGCACGAGAGGCCTACAAGGTTTTGGGTGCACAAGTACAGCTGAAACCTCGTCATAGCACGTACAAAACCTTGATGAAGAATCTGTTGACGAAGAAGATTGCAAGTGATGGTGGGTTTGAAGAAGCTTTGAATCTTCTACCGATGATGAAAGCTCACGGGTTCCCTCCTTTCATTGACCCTTTCATGAATTACTTCTCAACAACTGCTAAAAGCACTGAAGCTTTCGGTTTTCTCAAGGCTATGACTTCAAATCATTTTCCATCTATCTCAGTGGTTCTGCGTGTATTTGAAACTATGTTGAAGTCTGCAAGGCAGAGCGAAGCACAGGATTTACTCACTCTCTGCCCAAGCAATATCCGTAACCATCCAGATGTTCTTGAACTCTTCAATTCCATGAAACCTAATGAATCTGCTGTTGAACAACCTTTGGCTGCTTCTACATAAGCTCCAGCTATAGTTTACATTCCATTAAGTGTTTTTTTTTTTGTTTCGGGGCATTTGATTCAAAAAGTTAGGCCTGTTCTCTTTTGTTTTACATGTATCACCATTCACCAGTTAAGTGGCTTCATCAACCTGGTGCACTGGCAAAATAATTTCAAGGTACTCTGTTCTTTTATTTTTCAGTTGCTCTCTGCATTGGAATCCAATGATTGTTTATTCCCAGGCATTAACAAGATCTGTCTGTAACTCATTTTTAGCTCTTTTTTCCATTTACTCAATGTATTTGCTTATTGATCAGATACTTGTGTTTGACATTGCATCTGGTATCAAAATGGAAGATCTTTTATGATGAGATGAATAGTCTTTAGTCTTCACTGCCTCTGTTTAGTTAAACTTGGAACTTTGAAAGGTAAATGAAGTGTCAAAAGACTCAAAACCCAACAGGAAGTTGTGCTCTTGTTATAGAGAATCGAACCAAGGCCTTTTGTAATCCTTCATGGGCCTGAGAGATTTAGCCACCGAAATTAATCCACCAAAACAGAAGAGAAACAAGATAGATTCAAGGTTCGTTTGTTTCCATAGTCTTTGTTCTTTTCTGATTATTGATATAGAAACAGGACCACTACAAGAACCACGATTCGTTTTGTAATTGCACCTTGCTTTGTAGTGCTGGTCTTTGTCGTGTTCTATATCTTTGTTGAATCTTTTGATCTGTAAATGTAAATGCTTCAAAGTTTGCACCGCTTTCATTCCCATTGTCAATAGCATCATCTCTGCAATTCTGTTTTGGTTCCTTGTGAAAGATAGTGTGGAGATAAAAGGACTGAACGAGGAAGAACAGATCGGCGAGAGAGTGACAAAGCAACATAAAAAGACAAGCTTTGATTGATATTCTTACAAAGGATGAGACAAAAAGAGTGAAAGAGAGAAAGAGAATGAGGTGTGTCATCATTCCTCTATGATTAGTTGCTATTTAGAAAAGGGGACCGTTTCAAACCCTTGGATTCATCCGGCAAGTTCATGATTTATGAAGCAAAGCCTGGGATGCTTTTTTTTCTTTTTTTCTTTTGGGTTAGAAGAAAGAGAAAAACAAGTTTGGGGTTTTAACTTTGAACAAGGGAACAAAGTTTATTATCACTTCGCCAGAAAAGCTAAAAAAAAAGGAGAAATGGGAAAGAAACCAATTCTGCAAGCACTAGAACGCTTACCTCCTTGCATGTATAGGGAAGCGTATATGAAACATAACCCAAGAACCAAGGCCGAAATCATCCATAACTTTTAGTATTGCGCCAAGTCATAATAAATAATAAAGTTTGTGGAAATACACATGTAATGTTTTGAATTGGTGTCAATTTATACATTGTCGTTAGCGAAATTTAATGAGTTTCAATTTATACATTGTCATTAAGCTTGACATGACACTAATGATGTGTACAATAACACATATAAACGACGATGTTGGGACCGAAACTTGTCGAAAATCCACAATGCAAATCGACGTCCTTTTATTTAGTAGGTGCATTATGACAAATTAACGTCACGTTGTTTATGTCTTCTTCTTCTTCGCCCTTGCGACTTTTTCTTGCTGTTCAATAGAAGTGATTTTCAAATTAGGGAGTAGGGTTTTATTCTACTTGAAATCAGTAAATTTGGGAATGTCTTCGTCAAATTCTTCAAGTGTGTATCTTAACTCGCAATATTTAACATAATTTGGTTGAATTCCAATAGGTTCTAGTTTTAGTCTAGAAAAATGTGAAGACAGTGAGTATCGATTTGAGACGGTGGGATCGTGAAAGAAGACGAGGTTTACATAGAAGATGTAAATATAGTGAAGGGTCCATTATGAAGACTTCAAATACGACATGAGTTCTAAGCGGCAATTTTACCCCTAGAACGTCGTCTATTAAGTTCGGAGGAAGCTAAGGGAGCTTCGACAAATACATAAGATCCGAGACTATGTAAATGAGTTTACCAGATTGCTCTTGGAGATTCCCGAATATGTTAGAGGACTATTTGATTTTACTGCAAGCGCACAGTTATGTGGTTGTAGTATATAAGATTATCGTTTTCCAAGAGACTCTTTGGAACATAATTCAATATAGTTTCTAATTAATCTAGGTGATTCAAATGTAAATTAAAAGACAGAAATAAATCAAAGCACGAAAGTTGTAGTTGTAAATCGATGGGAAAAAGCGTTAGGTCTCGGGAATTCTTCGGGATACCTGAATCTAAGCGGGAATCTACCTAGTAATCTAATTAAGGAATGTTCTAAAACACAAACACAAGCCTATAGAGAACCAACTTCCACTGCGAAACTCTAACTATGCCTAGTTAGCTAAACTATCAAATTCCTTTGAGTAATCTAACAAGTAAAGCATGCAATCAAACATGTTTGTTAAGTTCACAAGCTATCTAGTCCAAATTTCTTTGCAACTAGCCATCACTTGCTCAATTAATCTATTTTCCAATTAGCTAAGTCTACTTCCGTTTCCTTATCTAATCTATGACTTATATCTAAGTGATCATGCTAGATATAAATAAATATAACCAAATTAATTAAAGAACTCTTAACTAAACTCCTAGTTATGAAAACCCTAATTTAGATTCATAAATCCCTAAAATTCCTAAACCTAACTAGTGAATTACTCGCTCATGGTTTGAAAGAACACATATATGATTAATGAATAGAATTTCATAAAGAAATCAAAACAAAAGAGAGGGATAAAAAATATTCTCTACAAAATCCGGGTTTTCTTTCAGGTTGCAAAACTCACAAGAACAAGAGTCTACAGTCTTCTCTTCAAAAGCAAAAGCAAAACTTAATGAAAAACTAATCATAAAACTCTTTTTCTATGTAAAAAGCCGTGGCTAAACTTTGGACTAAAAATATGGAAACAACATAGCCCAAATCACAAAATAAGGAAAAACTCGTGTAGTGGAAATCGCGATGCATCAATCGATGCACTTGACTGCATCCATCAATGCAGTTTCAGAAGTTGTCTCCGCTTTTCATTTCATTTGCTCCAAAATCTTCAGTTTTTCCCCTTTTGATCCAAGTTATTCTAATGCTCCAAACACCAATCTAGCCATATTAATACCTATAAAAGACCCTAAAACACACTAAAATAAAGACTATAAAATCAAAAAAATTACAATATATCACTATTTCATGGGTGGGCTACAAAACTAGGCGAAGTATGAGTTGGCGGGGAGTTTGGACTGTTGACGAGGCTATCGCGGTAGCCGAGTTGTTGGTATATTTTTCATCTAAGATCGACCCAAGTCATGGACATTTATCAAAAGGTGAGGGAGAATATTGAAGTTCAAGACCCGCTAGTCCAAGGAGGGGTAATCGTGTATCCGATCGTAAATCGGGGAAGTCCAACCCAAGATTTGGGAAGAGCTTGAGACGAAGGTTCTTAAGGAAAAATAATCTGTTTAATTTGAAAGGCATGTGTTACATATTCAAGGATTCACACTCGTACCAGGATTGACCATAGCTCATATTGTTGAGTGTGTTACTCGAGAGAACAAAGTTCGATGAAGAAGAGGATGAACCTATAATAATGGGATCATTGCAACTCATGGACACCTTGATAACTAAACCGAAGCTGAAGCAATCAAACAAGTGGTTGATGTACATGGAGGCTCATATCAATGGGAAAATGACTAAGAAAATTATGCATACCAGGACATCCTGCAACTTCAATTCCAAAGAGGAAGCTAAGAAGCTTGTGTTGAAGTAGATCAAGAACGAACGTTGGGTGAAATTGGTGAATGGAAAGGCTCAACCCCTTGCCGAAATTGCACAAGGAGTGGATTTTTTTGTTGGGAACTTTGAAGGAGTGAGGCGATTTCTCGATAGTTTCAATGTACGACTACAAGGTCGTGATCGGGATGAATTTTATGTGTCATGTCTTAGCAATCTTCATGCCATCACTCATTGATTTGTGCATCCTTTAGAAGGGTGCATCGTGCATATTTTCAACTACGAATGAGCAGTCGGGTGGGACTCAAAGGATTTCAGCCATGAGGATTGTGCATCAACCAATACTTAGCATAAATTTGAAGAAGGGTCAAGCCAACCACTTCCAAGATAGTGCAAGGGTCGAGCATGCATGATGTGGACGAGTCGGAGGAAAGAAGCGGGAAAATTTGAGACAAGGGTCAAACTGGATTCACGAGAAGATCCTGGACATGGAAGGAGTTGTGTGTGACAAGACGATCCACGACAACGAGGACGTCTCTGAAAGGGGAGTGCCACAACCCGATTTACGAAATAATTCGGATTTAGGAGGTTTAGAATCCGAAACTTAGCAATTTTTGAACTTTTCTCTTTAATTTAGTTCTCTAGAATTTTCCGAAAGTTTTTATAAAATTGCAGAACGTTTTAGAACGTTGTAAAATATCTTAGAAAGTCCACGAAAATCTTGAGTTAAAGAATAATGTGGAAACATATAGTCGATTAATCTCCACCGTTAGATCCGATTAATCCTAGCTATCTTTTGTGGATGCAATTTTATATAGATAAAGGTGAGATTCCTCATTTGTAAGTTGTAACCATCCAAGTATTATTTTTAATAAAAAAATTATCTTGTTTCTCTCTCTAAAGACTAAGGTACGAGTTCGGGTGAGGCTGACAAGATGCTTAGCTTCTCGAATCCATGCACCCCAAAGCTAGAGTTTAGTTTCGAGTTCATAGTGCCAACCAAGCACAATATTATCTTTTCGAATGCCACAACTATTGAAGCTAACTAATAATGCCACGCTTTACTGTAATATTAATCACATAGGTAAGGGAAATGATGGCAAGTTGCTTCGACTATTCATTTTCATGGTCCGACATAACAAAGCTATAATTATTATATTCCAACAAAACCATGCACAATACAATTATTGAGAAATTTTATCCAAATGGAACCCAAAACTAATTTCAAATTTTCTTGATTTCAACAGATTCTGGGAAACAATATGATTACAACTTGTTTGTTATTGTCTACTTGATGACTCGCAGTGAACATTCCACTTGATTTAAAGAACTAGAAAGGTGTAATATTGGAAAAAAAAAAGCAAAAAATATTTCATAGATATGCTTTTAAATATCTTTGAATATCAGGTTTCAAGAAAAAACAGCAAAAATAAAATTTGTTTCAAAATTGCAGAAAACAATAGTGAAAAACGTAGACGGACTACCATAAACGTAAACATAACTCAACATCAGCTCATAAATGTTTATGTACTAATATTAGAAGTGAAACATTTATGGTAATAGCCGTCTTTGTTTCATTATCGTTTATTTGCAAGACCATAACTGCTCGCTGTTTAGATTTCATTATATTGAATTTGTATTTCGATTTGAATTATCAAAGTTTTTGTATAAAATTTATTATTTATTGATGTAAGACAAAAAAATCAACCCACCCTTTAGGACTGTAACGGAACATAAGCGAGGTAAACCACCGATTAGGGCATCCAACTTAGAAGAATTAGATAAAATTGTTAGTATATATATATATATATATATAAAAATTTTAAAAGTGCATTTTTATATATATTTTGTTATTCATATCTATTCAAAAAAAAATTATAGGACTTTTTAACATTGCTTATGGGTTTTTTAGTAAATAAATTATCAAATGATTAGTAGAATTTGCTTTAAAATGAAAACAAAGACCTAACTAATGAATATATGCAATTGTCATAAGAGGATAGCTTCAGGATTGATTACTTCAACACACTCATGGATCAAGCTCTAGTTTATCTCCAGTCCATGTTTGAACAATTCTAAAGTCATCAACAAATTTTTGGATTTTTGTTTAATTTTAAAAAATCGATACCAGTCAAGTGAAGATACTTTAAGGATATCATGTTTGAATTTTGAGGTTTCTTCACATAATGGTACGCATTCTCATATAGTTAGTTGGTGATGATTTGTTTATGGAGTTAAAAAATCATTCGAGAATTAATACCATGCGATATTTAGAAGCTTACTGAAATGCTTGATTTTTTGAAGAAAATGGAGATTGTTATCAAAATACAGAAAAAGTTTATCGCATATTGTTGACCATTTTGGTATCGGTTGCCAGTGTTTAAAGAAGTTTTTCGAAATTGAAACTGATAAAGAATTATTTGCGGTCTACCATGTTACAACATCGATTAAATGTGCTGACTTTGTTATCAATTGAGACAGCTACGATTGAAAACCTCGACTATATGAACTTAATGATTGATTTAGTAGAAAAAAAAAATGAAAGGATGACCATATTTCAACATTAGTTTTACTATTTTTTATCTTTTCTTACAAATTTATTATAGAGTTGGATTGTTTATAAAGTTCTCATGTGATTTTTGTTATTTTACTATTATTTAAGATTTTGAAAAAAGATTATGAAAAAAACATATTTTTTAGATTTGTTTATGGCATGCAAAAACATTAGATCGATATTGTTACCCTTAGAAAAAATATAACTTAAGAAAACTAGAACTTTTAGCTAATTAAATCAAGTCTAAAACACTTATATAAAATATAATTTTCGTTTACTAGAAACTTGATGACAATTAGGTGAGTTAAAAAGACAAATACAAAACTCTAAGTGAGTAAAAACAAAGTCTTAGACAATTGGGTGCATAGTGTATACTGTATACATTACCGATATAAATTATCTACATATATATATATCCCATTTGATATATACATTACTTACAATTTTTCTGTTTGTTGATACTTACAATTTTATTACTTTTTGCTTTAGATGACCTATATTATTTATGTAACTCACTTATGACGCTTTTTTTTATGTAAGTCTATATTTTTTGTGTATACTATTTTTATTTATTTTTGGTCTGAAAGTCTATACTATTTTCAGTAATAACATAAGAAACATATAGTAATACTCTAAGCCAATAAAGCACCTGAGCAGATTTTTTTAATAGAAATACTAAAATATAAAGTATTGTTAAGAAATTGAATAAGTTAAATAAAAACTCGTTGGGGGTGGAGGAGGTCTACTACATCTCTCAATATATCTATCTACTTTTGTGACTAAAAATAACTTGTATAATTTTTGTAACTAAAAATCTGCAAAATTGAATTCATTCCATTCAATATAAACATCATTTTGATATATTTTAAGCACAAATAAATAATAAATTTTTGTATTGAATTCTTAAAAAAAAATCGATTTTCCCTTTATACTCACTACGTATTAATATAAAAAAAACCATTTTTACAAGTGTTCCATCGTTTTGTTCTTGAAAGCTAAAAAAACTAAACAAGAGAAATTTATTGCATCTTCATTATCTAGAATCAAACCAGTTCTCCATTAAAGAAGCATATCTTCCATCTCCATCTTCTCATATCGTAGAAATACGATTGCGTATGCCCTTACCAATCGTCCTTGCTAGGTGAATAGGATTGCGGATGCCCCTATATTTTAGCAAACGCCACATCCATGATCCCATTGAGGTTGTTTCCTTTATTGCCCAAAAAGAACCCTATGGATTATCCTTTCATCCTTTCATATTTCTTTTGATAGATTGGATTCATGGTCATCTTATTCGTAAAGGGTTTTAATGGAATTTAAATAAGTGTTACTTTTTTTTTCTTGGATTTGGCATAAATTATTAAAATTTAGGTCACTGGTGTGGGACTTTGTTACATGGGAGATTGGGAGATAATGAACAGTAAAACTAAAACTGGTATGTTTTGATCCGATCCTTGGTGTAATTTGGGCAAACTTTTTTGGTGTCGTGGATTCATATGGAGCACTAATGATGGGGGGTCACACGTTGGACTACGGCGAACCATGCCACTCGGGAAGCCTAGATCTTCTCTTCCCTTAGAGAATGCTAAAGCACACTTTCATTTCCTGAGTACACTTACAGATAAGCTCTCAACCATGGTTCGAATGCGAGTCTAGAAAGGAGTTCAATCTCGTGTGCTTTGCGGAGAGCCGGATGAATCAATGGATCACTTGTTATACTTTTTTCCTAATTCTTTTTTGGTTTGGCTTGCCTCGTGTGGTGACTTATAGGGAATACCTTCTGATCCAGATTGACACACTATGATTACTATTTTGACGACGAGATCCTTTAATTGGGTTACGTACATCCTGCCTCGTCTTGATTTGGAGAGATCACAATTGTAGGTTCACAATAAGCCGCCTCGAACGTTTTATGTATTGGTATGTGATTTAGACAAGTATATACAAAGCTTGCGGTTTCCTCAAAAGATGATTCCAAACTTTTTCCTTAACCTATATCGAGGTTGATGTCACGTTAGAGAAGCTGCGGTTTGGTTCTTTGTAACAAAACCGTTGTTATTTCTTCTTTCCTCTGTTTTTAGGTTGCTTACACTTATTTGGACATATTTTTACTATTAAGTTTAAAGTAATCTTTATATATAAACAATGATTGTAATTTAATTATAAGAAGAAAAAAAACAATGATTGTAATTTTTTTTAAATATCGATATGATCTTTAGTTTGCTGGGAAGAAAAAGACATTGTAGTGGCGGACAATGTAACTTCACCGCCTAGGCATAGGACTCAAGTTGGGAACAATCTTTCTCTATCTGCATTCTGCACAATCTTTCATGTCATGTTTTGTAATCTTGTAGAATTTATTATTTTTATTTTTATTTCCTCTGAATTTTACAGAACCCATTTTCCATCAGACGTCAAATCCACAAAAAAGCATTAAATATTAATGATTGTTTCTCATAAATCGAGTTTTAAGAAACCGTGTCACGTGGACCGAACTATAAAAACTTGACTACAAATTTGTTCTTGAACAGAAAAAATTATATATTGTTCACCACAAATTTTGAATATTTGTTTGTTTCTTTCTATTTGGATTACAGTTCGGTACGTATCGATAAAAAGAGCGACGATGTACGAAGAATCATACATTTATTTAGCAATTCGTTGGGCGCTACTTAGTATGATTTACATTTACTTCGCAAATTAAACAATATTGTTTTGTTGGTCATCATAATCTACAAAATAACTAATGTGTAATTCATTTATGACATGAGAAATAAAGTTTAGAATAATTGCTGGGAATTTTATATCAAAAACAAAAATAAGATATACAAACATGTCGGATCGGGACAAAGTACTCAAGTGTTTTGCATCTATTTCATGTGTCTTACTTTTCAGCTTCCCGTCCAGCTAATCGCAAGGTTTGTTCCCTATCGAGGACCATTATCCCTGTTTTACCAAACCTTTAGAGTCTTCTCGTGATTTTTGTTTTCCAAAGGTGTAGGGAATGTTTATCTTATTCGTTCTCAGTACATGCAAGAGAAAACATTAACTACAAATTTGAAATTCACAGTATTATAGTCTTAAGCGTTTACTAGACAATCAAGAAAGCTTCCTTTTTTCAAGGGTATCTGAAAGTAAGAAATCAAACATGACCCGGGTTTTGATAGGGAATATCATAATCATTACCCGGATTATCCTATTGTCGGACCACTAAGGGGTGGTATTGGATCTGACATTTGAGAGGATTTCAAGTTTTTTCCAAATCTCTGGTTATTGGACTTGGCATTTGTAAAACTTCTTCCAAATCCTAGATTATTGTAATGAGATTTATACAAATCCCTTCAAATCCTAGGTTATTGGAGAACTAGGATTTCATTAATTAATTATATCAAAAAGGATTTGAGATTATTTGAAAGAGAATTGATAGTTAAAAATAAGGGATTTCAAATACCACCTCATTTGATGGTATTTGACAAAATCCCTTAAAATCTATGCGATTTAAAATAATTATAAATCCTTGTTCCAATAACCCCACCTAAGTCATTAATCATGCTTACACTTGGTGACACAACTATATCATTATCTAGTAAGTCTGCTTATCTTTATTGAGTCATTCCGGTCATTTTGATTGAGGGATTAAAAATATTCCCCCACCCCCTTTAACATTATCCATGCTACCCACTGGTTTTTAACTCTACTCTTCAAATTGCGTAACTGCACTATCAGATACTAAGAGACTGAAGATCTGGTGGTCCCACAAGTTAATTTTATTTAGGTCATTGTACAATAATGCCACATTAATTTATAGACAAGTTAATTTTATTTAGGTCATTGTACAATAATGCCACATTAATTTATAGACGATATCATCATTTTTTCACCATCACTAACGTTAAAACTATTTTTATTTCAGCGTGAAAAGCTATATTGAACCAATGGAACCCGTGAAGTATCTTCCAACCTGTTGGATGTGGACTATATTTCAGCGTGAGAGGCTTATTTTAACCTTTACTTTAACCTTACCTGAATAAATCAGCCCATTTAACTACACATTAATATGTTTTAGTTTTTTCTGGAATTTGTTGTAAGTGTACAATGATGTAATTATAATATATAGGTATTAAATCTCACAAATACTTAGGTTATACTATAAATTTATTGTTTTAGACTACGTTTTGATAT